>JAGSMP010000184.1:0-2400000 GCA_029286625.1 Parnassius orleans
ATACTGGCGTATGAATAATGTTATGGTCATTATTGAAAATACTATTTAAGGTACGGCTGCAAACACATTTTTGTCGTATTTGAGATTATTCTGTAGCAACATGAAGTCAACTATCGCTCTTTTTGCTATAATGGTGAGTTGATTTTTCTTCATTTTAATATCTATATCTTTATATGAGATATATATTATAACACGAAGGTGACACTGAAAGTTCTTAGAAAATCAAAAACTGAACAAACTAGCAAGTTATTAGTTTTATTATATTTTTTCAAAATAGTGTTCATTTACATCAATACATCACTGCATCCGATGGAACCACTGAGAAAAGCACTTTGCCCACTCGTCCTTAGGGGTCTCTTCGACGGCATTTTGAACTGCTTCCTTGGCGTCCATAAAACGTTTTCCTCGAAGTTTTTCTTTTATTTTCGGAAAGAAATAGGTGCGAGGTCGGGGCTATAGGGCGGGTGATCCAGTAATTCCATGTCTGACGTCGCCAAGTAGTCGATTGTTTGCTTGGCGGTGTGCGACGAGGCGTCGTCGTGGTGAAGGAGGATCCTACTGCGAGGTCGTTTCTCCCGAACTTTTTCCAAGACAAGTGGCAAACAATTGTTAGTGTACCACTCTGCAGTAACTGTTTTTGATCCTCTAAAACAATTGTTGCGTAATGACCTGTCCTTCCGAAGAACGAGGCCACCATCTTTTTTCCCACGCTTCAACCGCTCTTCACTTTAGTTGGCAACTCCTCGGAAGGAAACACACAGACTCTTAGTTTCAGGATCATAACAATAAATCCAGCTTTCGTCACCCGTAAGTATATCGAACACACCATTTGAGTCACCCGTTAAATCTTTGAACCATTTCACGACACCTATCAACACGACGGATTTTTGGGCCTCTGTCAAATTGTGAGGTATCCACCGGGCACAAAGCTTCCTGAACGCTAAATATTCATG
Source organism: Parnassius orleans (assembly GCA_029286625.1). Classification (NCBI taxonomy): domain Eukaryota; kingdom Metazoa; phylum Arthropoda; class Insecta; order Lepidoptera; family Papilionidae; genus Parnassius; species Parnassius orleans. The sequence continues at coordinate 954 of JAGSMP010000184.1, forward strand.
GAGGATTTTGTGCACTTGACTCATACCGATGCCTAAGCTTGTCCAAATCTGCTGATTAGTCACTCTTTTGTCAGTCTCTATCATACGCCGCACAACACTCATGTTATCTTCAGTCGTCGGCGTAGAAGGCTGTTCCTCACGCAGATCATTGGTGAGATTAGTGCGACCACGTTTAAACACATTAAACCAGTTGTAAATAGTGGCACAAGATGGGGCTTCATCGTGAAAGGTCAATCGAAGTCTATCATAACTTTCTTGTTGACTTAAATGACATCGAAAGTCATAAAAATCATTGTATGAAAATTTTCTCGCGTTAAATTGTGACACAGACAATTTTCAATTTGCCGCCAAATCGTAAACAAATGACAAATTAATAAAATACATACACAATAATATTGGCAAAGAGTTCCATTTTCAAAATTTGAACTTATTTTTTTATTATATCGTTTACAAATGGCCACTTTCAGTGTCGCCCTCGTAGTGATCTTGTAACTTATGAACGACTTGACCCAATGAGGTAATATTATATTTGTTTTGTCGAGACGATTTGGTTCATAACTATGCTAAGATCCGAACAGTGGCGCTGTAGCCAAGTTATTAACTAATATATTTATAATACAATTAATGTATAACTATATTTATGAACCGAATGACTTATATTATCTTAATATATATAATTCAGAAGATCTTTATTATAATTCTTCTCCTAAACGCCTGGACCGATTTTAATGAAATTTTGTGTGTGTGATTAAGTTAATTTGAAAATGGTTTCAATGCACAATTGGATCCAATAGGTGGCGCTGTGATCAAGATATATCTAAGTCGCGAGATACAGATGCGCTCTTTTATGACGGCAGAACTCAATTCATTAATTTTAAGAGCTGATAGGATAGCTGATAGGACTTTTCATTCTTTAGTTAAATTTATTCATCGAATTAATTATATAACCAGACTGAATATAAAAGTGAAACAATTGAACTATTTTATTCATACAACTGTAACTTTTAATTTCTTTATGTTGTATTATCCTATTAATAACTTTTACCTGACGATTGTAAAATCGGCCCTAAATGAAATAATTTACATTTTTATGTTTCGTAGGCATTCATTACAATATTTGTCACGTCGCCGTGTTGGGCACTGCCGTTTCCCTTAGAAAATTATGGTGAGTTTCAGATATTTTTCGACACGCCTTCATTAATATTATACTTGCTTCTATAGCCTTTGTTGCTCAATGTTATTTAGCTACTACTACTACTAAACGATCTGCGATTTGGGTTCTTTTAGAATTTAAAATCTGTTGCAAAGATATCCACTGCTGAACATAGGTCAGCTGTAGTGGCATGAGAGACAGGTAATTTTTACAATAGAATAAAGTGCGTTTTAAATTATAAATGAGTCCATCCTGTCAAAGTCCGAAGGACCGACTCTAACAAAAGTTTAATTGCAATTTTAAATGCTGAAATACGCTGTGCTCGGTGATGAAGAAAACATCGTAACAGAAAACTAACCTAAACCTAGTGTTTGAGACAATAAAATTGTTTCGAAGAAGAAATGGCGGGATTTTGAAGCAGTGAACTGGGCTCTTCACTGCTTCAAAATCTCCGAATGTGCCGAATAGTGGACGTGTACAGGCAGTCTACCAATTAATGCAATAATATGTAGAATTAGGCATTACTTTGCGGAAATCCATTATAATGAAGAAATAAAATTATCATTTTATTTCTTAAAGCGGAATTAAGAGAATTAAGTTTTAACAACTTCGCAATAACATGTTCAAAGAGCGTGGTAGAGCCACGCTGCAGCTATGTTGTGGTTGCAGCATGACTGGGTCGGCTCGACCGGGAAAGGACCAAGCTATCATAGAATACCAGCGTAAAATAGCAGCTTAATGCTGCTGTGTTTCATATGGTGAGTGTAGAGAACCGGGATCCTTTTTATTGGAAACGAGGCATTCCATATTAGTCCTCAGGGATGATAACGCATCTGCATTTTGATTCTTAATCGAGGATAAATTTAGATGTCTATTGGCCACAGCATCCTCTTACCATTAGGTGAACTATGTGCTCGTTTGTCACCCTATTTCTATAAAAAAAGGCCTATTTCTATCAATAAGCTGGCTCTTGATGGTATATTTCGCCGTTCTTACTCATCAGTCCGGTAGCGGTCGACTGGCCGATTTTTTCCCTAGAAGTAGTGATGACAGATAGATAATGGACGCAGTCTAACTGATGTAAAGTAAGTGAACGCTGTGGTCGATAGATACGTACATCTATTCATCATTACGAATCAAAATGCAGATGCGCTTTTACCTATTTCACCCTGAGGTTCTGCGAGAGTTTCCTTTGCTGGTCGAGCCCACCCGTACAACAGACGTAATACAACTGTGGAGTGGCTCAACCACGTAAAAAATGATTTCGAATACGTCGACAATGTCTACACAAAGTCAACAGTTTTTATCTGCACTAGGAATATTATAGTATATACAGGAAGGAGGCTTAAGCCTTTTTTTAATAGAATAATATCCGAGATACTGAGGCAAACACAGGGTCCGTACCATCCTCTCACCTATTTCTACTGCCAAGCAGCAGTGCTGTGTTAGATGCTAACTATAGATGATAACTCTAAGCTATGAAGCAAATTGAAGCAAAATTTTACGTGGTAGAGCCATGCTGCAGCTATATTAATAGTATAGTTGTAGCACGAATGGGTCGGCTTGACCGGGGAAGGACCACGCTCTCACAGAATACCAGCGTAAAATAGCAGCTTAATGCTGCTGTGTTTCGTATGGTGAGTGTAGAAAACCGGAGACCTTTTTTTACTGGAACCGAGGCATTCCATCTTAGTCTTCACGGCTGACAACGCATCTGCATTTAAATTCGCAAACGAAGATAGATGTAGATGTCTATGGGCCACAGCAACCACTTACCATCAATCAGGTGGACTGTGTGCTCGTTTGTCACCCTTATTTTATAAAAAAAAAATCCATCGTATGCCTCATCGGTGACAACTCATCTGTATCCTTCTTTCTTTGAATTTGACTGCAGGTGTCCATGCACTGCAGTAGCCATTTACTATTAGGTGAACAGTAAGTTCACTTAATTTTTTATACAAAAAGCATGTCACAGCCTCCAAAACCAACAATTTGCACAAACTATTGCTCCATCTGGGATTCGAACCCTGCGGGGTGATAACCAGGTCACATAATAACTAGGATACAAGTAGTGCAAGAAGATCGTAATAATCGTTGATAAGATATTTTAAATTCAAATTTCGAATTTATTTTTATTTTTAAATACAGGTAATGAGACAGAGTAGATCTTTGAAAAAATTAGGTTTGCTGCATTCAATGCTTAGGTATACAAATATTATAAGTGCAACTAAATCTACTACACTACTACAATAATTATATCATTTTATTATATTTCAGTTGATAACATAAAGAATTTAACACGAATGGGAGAAGATTTCATGATCAAGGTTGTTCAGGTACTGTAAACTAATATATTAAGTATAGTCGCATATTTAAAGGAGTCGAGTGTGCTTTCCGGTCGGTTAAATATATTTTTCTTCATGGCACAATTTATCTAATGCTCTCTTGATCACTCGGAGCAGAAACTTGAAGATAGCGTGCCAACGAAATAGACAAAACTTTCTTACAAATATACTTTACTGTAAGGGCCTGTTCCCACTTGTCGGATTCTGTGCACGAAAAGAAGTCGCTTTATTTTGAAACATTTTGTATAGAGCATCTGTCACTAAAGGTCTTTTAGTTCTAAAGAGTTTTATTGTGGCTTGCTAGACCTCTGATAAGACCTAAAATCGTATAAGACTACGCTGGCTTAGAGTCAGCCCATAAGGCACTGTTTACATCTTTCGGATTGAAACCTTCGCTTCCGTCCCTGGTTCTCACCGTTATCACAGGGAACTTACGAAAAGAAAATCATTTCTTCGGCATACTAAGAATTAAAAAGTAAGTTAATTAGTTGTATAAATGGATCAAACACACAAACAATTAATTGCATGACTTAATTTCTCCCTCTCCGTTCCATCATCAGACCACCAGACGCTCGGCTGGTCTCCACCCATTTGTACCGCGCATTGAAATAAAATGGTTAGCATCGTCATTCACAATAAGTACAGAAACAGAGTGGAATAACTTGCCATCATTTGTCTTTCCATCCGATTATAACGTGGGTGTCCAAGGTGAGAGTGAATAGACCTTTGTTAAGCTATGTCGGTGCACTTTACCATCTTCGGCTACATCACCACTTACCAGGTAGGACAGTAGTCAATCACTGGCATATAATGGTAAAAAACATTCGAATCCGACTAGTGTGAAAATAGGCCTCCGAAACACGAATAAAAATTGTATCTCACATCTGACAAGTGGGAACGGTTCGTAAGAGTGCATGGTCTTTGCAAATATTTTCACGATCTCAGTTTTATTCTAAAGCGTAAATCGACATGGTGGAAATACTACTTTGGTTTATTTAAATGTTTACTTATTATATTCATTCTAACACTTTCTTACAGAAAGTTATTATAAGAATCTAAATGTCTTTTTCGATTTTTAAAGCATTAAGAATGTTTGTTAACAACAAAGAAAATATATACGATTATAAATATACTAGTGATAACAATTAAAAGGTTGATTAATCTGAATTAAGTAAGTAATATATTAGACAGCTTCACTGCGCCACAACGTTTCCTTGCACTAAAATAATCACCACAACGTTGTTTACGCCGTACATTATACTGCTCGAACAAGTGGTGATTTAGAGGTCTATTATCCTCCAGTCTTCACATCTATTTAATATTATTTAAAATTCTATCCTGCATTTATAACGATATTTTATCGTATATGCAGATTTCGATTTAAGTGTAGCTGTAAAAGGTTTTTATTTAATTTAATGTAACGTAATCTTTTTACAACAAAACTTGTTAAAACTTCGGGATATGACAGTAAATTAAAAATTTTTGGTTAATGTTTTAATCTAGAAACCTAAAAATAACCTATAAAGTTGATGCAGCAAATGTCACTTCCCTACGCTAATGCGTTGATATGTTTAATCAAAAAGCTATAAATAAAACAATTTTTCGGATTTTATCGCGTTTAATTTTACTTAGTTTTAGTTTCCGACGTATCGGGTAAGCTGAAGTTACTCCGGGTTAACCTTGACATCGGGACGTCAGTTACCTCATCCCCGCGAAAGCAAAATAAATGAAATGTAACGCAAATAAGTAAAATAAACGCGATACAATCCGTAAAAATTGTTTTATTCAATGTGTAGTGTTCGCGTAAATATAAGAAATCATTATCTAAAAGCTTTTCCTCAATAAATATAATTATAATATTATCATTTACCTTTACAGTTACCTTTCCAGAAGTAAGAATACAAACGGATGAAGAAGAAGAACAGATCAAGCAACAAGAAATACATACGCTAATTTACTATAAATTTCTTGTTCATTAAATAGATTTACAAAAAACAATTACTTCTTCTTAGTCTTTATTATGAAGCTCCCTCAAAAGATACCCTTTTTGCCGACTTCAAAAAAAAGGAGGACACTTACAATTCGACTGTATGTGTGTTACGAGTATGTGATATCCTCGTCAATATTGATGATTTTTTAAATATAATCTAAGTTATACTTCTTATAGCTATTTAGACGTCATTGAGATTGTGATATTCCTTAGTCCACTCAAAAGTGTCAAAAAAAACTTTCAATTAAAAGTAAAACCGACTCAGAGAACTAAAAAAAACAATTTCACATTCTGAAGTCGGGCTTTTATTCTTCTATATATATATCTTCCTCTCCCTTCATATTCATTTAGCAGCCGTATATTTTATTTTCCCGTGGTAATATAATCTGTCATGAAAGAAAAATATCCCCAATTTTTCACTCTTTATCCATACGTTTATAATAAAGTCAATGAAAATGAAAATAAATTAATTGAAATTATGGCTGACGGCTCGGTAGCGCAGTGACTAAGCGTTTGGGTGTGACGCCGCAAGGACTTTTAAATTTATTTATTTACTAGTGACCCGCCTTAGTTTCGCCTGAGTAGGATGTATTAATGTGGCGTTATTTAGATTTAAGACAATCAACAAAGAACATTAATTTTATCAATTTTTCTATTACTCAAAAACATCTCTCAAGTCTTTCGGGTAAAATTAAGATATATTTTATCCGAAAAACTCACTCACTGAATTTGTTCACTTTTTGTCCGTTAAGTTTCATTGCAATCGGTTTAGCCATTCCGAAGATTAACCCGTACAGGCATACCAACAGACAGACAGACGAAAAATTTAAGAATGTTAATTCATGTTTTAATGGCATGAAAATAATCCTCAGTTCAATAAAAGGCAGTTATTTTGCTATTACAGAGATAATTCAATTTTAATAATATGTACTAGTGGTCGCCTAGCGGTCTTATGGCTTTCGGTGCTGCAGCATCACCATCGAGGCAGCGGAAACATCTCGTTTACGCCAGGCGTAAAATATCTTACACCATACATCGCAAAGACGGGATGCAGCATCTAAGATACGTGACGTGAGGTACTGGGATTCAATCCGCCTACCAAGTGTGACAATTTCGGCAAATTCTCCCTACAATAGAAGAGACTCATTTCCAACAGTAGACTTTTACGGGAGACGGTATACTCGTGCTACAAGTGTACGCGCAGAAAGTGGCACTATCCACACCCAATGTAACGCAATTATGTAATCGGAGGTAAGCCAGGACAAGTGCCTCTAGCCAATATTGGTTTTGCACAAATGTTGGATTCAGCCCGGATCCTAGCCAAGACTACCAGGAAGAAAATTTTGTCAGAAAATTATATGTATAAGGAAATAAATTTCGTTTTACATTGCAAATGACTCCGTATACCTTAAATTAACATTGAATATAAGGAAAGCATGAAGCAAAATATTTAATTTAATAACAACGTTCTATCTTTGTCTTCCTTTTCCATTGTTAAAATCACATTATACGACGTACCCTGTTGGTAGGAATGAAAGCAGAAAATCAGATCTTCATTCCGTTTCACAATTGTTATGCAGAAACTAGTGCGAGATTAGTTTTTCGCTGCTATAGCTTGTCACATGCTATTCTCTTTGACCTTTGTTAGTGGTTGGCATAATTTAAAAGCGATTTAAGGACGACTTTTTAAAATGTAATATAAAAATGAAAAAGAAAAAAGAAAAAAAATCTTTATTTGAAGCTACATATAATACCACACAGATAGACATTCGACTCAACATTGTGACGCAGTGTAAAAAGTGTAACTGCTCAAAAATACCACCACCTTCCTCTTATCTACCGACACAGTTCTGCCGTCAAACATCAGTGCGTGCATTGCTGTGTCCGGAATATAGGTAAAGAGAGCCAGTGTAGTTACAGGCTATGTTGGCTTCAGATTTCCATGGACTGCAATAACCATTTACCATCAGGTGGACTGTAAGCGCGTTTGACACATTCAATTAAAAAAAAATAAGTTTAAGGGTAGATGAAAATTTAAGTAGCTAACCAGTATGATTGTGAAGTAAACCAAAGGTATAAACTTCAATATCTTAAAGTAGCCTTTCGTGGCTTTGATACTTTCCTTACAAATTTTCCCTTCACTTCCAAGCATGTCGCTAATCAGTACTTTAAATCGCAATTAACAATTTTAGTTGCAAAGGCGGATATTGAACTGCGGTTGCTTGTGTACTATAAAATTTACTGTCAAGGAAACCTGCATGTCTGAGAAATTAAATATTTACTTAAAGGATATTTAAAGTCCGACACGCACTGAAGCAGCGCGGTGAATTAATTGCTTCATAAAGCTTTTAGATTTAGAAATAAGTTTTTTTTAAAGAAATGTCAAGATGAAAGTGGGAAGCGATAATTCATCGATAGACACTCAAAAGGCAAAGAACTCCGTTCAATATAGTTGACGTGCTATTTTCAACGCGCCGCCTGATTAATGATCCGTATCTGATCGCGTGTAGGAGCAGAGCAGAATGATTTACTACGATCCACTGTCGGAAATGATACTGGATACGGAGTAAGCGGAGATTAAATACTAAATTGTAAAGGAGTGCAATAAATATTTATCAGTAGCCGTTACCGTTACAGCCTATTAAATCCCACTGCTGAACATAGGCCTCTCTCATAGATTGCCTCGTAGGGGGATATATGCCATAGTTGACAACCTTGGCAAAAGCGTTTTCAACCGCAGTTTTTTATTTTTAGTCGTCATTAGGAAGACGCTGCTGCCCATCTCCTGATTTGTTTCCCTCCGTCGCCTCTTACGACACCCACGGGATGACATGGGGTTGTGGGTATTCTTACACTGCCACTACACGGCATTTCTCAGGAGCAATAAGATAGTTTATAATAGATATAAAATAAATTCTAAATTGTCTTCATTTCTAGGAAGTGTGCGAAATATAGTAGGATTTCTACCACAGAATGTTTGATATATATAATATATAAAAAAATATTTTTGTTTGTTATACCGTTCATCAGGTTACGGTAAAACTTTCTCAACTTATTGCTTACACTTTCGCGAATGTTGACATAGTATAGTTAACTTACGGTGGCGCGCGTTTCGTACCGAAAAATTGATTAGAAAGTCTTACCTATATCACTCAATTTCAATGAATGTATTATCATTCCTAATTAAACAATATGACTGTTCCAAATTTAAAACGATATTTCCACAATTATTACTCTGCAACAGCAACGCGCCGGGTACCAGCTAGTTTTATATAATACACTTGTCAAACCACATATTGACTTTTTAATCGAGGTATAGGGATCAGCACATAAATTGACAAACACAAATTTGACACCATCTAATATTATATACATATAACGGAACCAAATTATTAAATATATCACATATATATCAATATAACACTTGCATATTAATACGTAAAATACTTAACAACGACATTCATTCGCAAATATTGTTTAAAAAACATAGATTTTCACAATCGCAACCTAAGACGTGCCCATGATATATACATACAAAAAGTTAGAACAGAGTATGGTAAGAAAAATATAATGTGACGGTGCAAAAGTGTATAACGCTTTACCTAAAATTTAAAAGAATCAAAACGTTTGGAAAATTAACCACAAAAAGATACAAATTGAAATTAAATATAAATTAGTTTTTACGCACCCTTATTTCTCTTTCGGTTGAGTTGTTCGGCTATTACAATTTGTGCGCGATGCTTAAACCATGCTTAAACCTATGTACGTTTACTGCTCTTTTTAATTGTTTACGTTTTACCCACATCTGTAGTTAATATTCTGTATGCTCGTAATGAATTCCTTTATTATTATTTGTAAATTGTTTAATATCTTGTAAGCGATTTGTAATCTTTTGAGAAATAAATAATATCTTAAACCTAAACCTTGATTTAATGACCCTGAGGTCCCGGGTTCAAATTCTGGGTTGGGCCAGAATCATTTATTATATTTTCCTGTCCAGAAATTTTCAATAGTGTCCAGATTCAGAAAGTTGGCAGTGTTTCACCCCTGCGTCTGGGTAAGGCCTTGCGGCTGTGTCTACTCTTTCCATTGAGATTGGCCACTGTGACCAAAATTTGATCTTGAGGACTTTCATTATTATAAATAGAATATATAATTATAACTTTTATTCAATATTGATTACATGTAATTTTATTGAAAGTCATTTTTTACTTTTACCACTGGTTCGGAAAAAACCTCTGTCCTGGGAAGAACCAGCAAGAAACCCAGCGGGACTTTTTTAAAAGCATAACTTACAATATAATATTTATACAATTGTTATGAAAACATTTAGAAACAGCATGATAGCGATCACCTCATTCCCAGGGGTTATTATCAGTCATGTCATCATCATTATCATTACAGCCCTTCACAAGTCCACTGCTGAACATAGGCCTCCCTCAAGGAATGCCACAAAGCACGGTCCCGAGCCTGCATCCATTGACTGCCTGCATGTCTTACCAGGTCGTCACACCATCTAGTTGGGGGTTGCCCTACACTTCGCCTATCGGTACGAGGCTGCCACTCGAGAACCTTTTTTCCCCATTGGTGGTCGATTCTTCGTGCTATATGGCCGGCCCATTGCCACTTCAGCTTACTAATCCGTTAGGCTATGTCGGTCACTCTGGTTCTACTGCGGATATCCTCATTTCTAAGTTTATCACGCAGAGAAACCCCGAGCATAGCCCTCTCCATAGCTCGCTGAGCTACCTTGAGCTACCTCATACGGCCAGCAGTGAAGAACCACGTCTCAGTCTGTAATGAATAGTAAGGTCCAAAGTGAAATGCAGGAAACAGTTTTTGACACAGAGGCCAATTGGGAAAATGTTGGCACTGCCTAGGATTAAAGTCTAGGATATAAATAAGACTTTATATTTATATTATACATTATGAAAATTCTGTCATTACTAGTTGATGAAGTATTTCATAATAATTCTTGTAATTGTGCTCCTATGGCAACAATAAAAAATAGTTTAATTTTCAAACAAAATAATTACTTCATGAACAACGTTGAAACTATATGAGCAGAAATGTCGCTTTTTTGTTTTGTAGGCACAGTTTTTTTGACTATATAGACCTTCGCCTAATAGCTAACAGTTACTAATCTACAACATGTGTAAAATTACTAAATATATATATATATATATATATATATATATATATATATATATATATATATATATATATATATATATATATATATATATATATGTAACACATTATCTAGATAATTTGAAGATATTGATTGATAATTTTGTATTACTTACTGTTGATGTGAATCAAAGCGAGCGTCAGGCGGAGATCGTGCACCAATTAGACACATCATGGAGTCTGGTGGAGCGAGGACTCGAAGCTGTAGTGCTGCTCGTGGATACCACCATCGTCTTTCTTCTACCGCAACTGCGACCTAAAGCCAGTATAAATACTTAATGAAGACTGTCTAAACAATATATTTCCTTATTTTCTTTATCTATACAATACAAATAAATAAAATTGAAGTGTCTGTTTATAATGTCAAAATAACAGCTTTTTACTAAATGCATATGAAAGTATATACGGTACTTATAACAAAAACACAATTTTTAAATTTTTGTCTGTCTGTCTGTTTGCTCCGGCTAATCTCCGAAACGGCTGGACCGATTTCGACGGGACTTTCACTGGCAGATAGTTGATGTTATAAGGAGTAACTTAGGCTACTCATATTTTAGAAAAAGAATTAGGGTTCCGCGCAACATAATAAAAAACCCTAAATTACATGGGCGAAATCACTGGGAACAGCTAGTAAAACATAAAGAAAATAAGGAAATATATTATTTAGATACGTAAATTAGTTGTAATGTGTTTGTACACAAGTGTCACTTTTATATATAATTTAAACCCGATTTAAAAAACGAGAAGGTTCTACATTCGACGCATACGTTTTTTATGTATGTTCCCTGATTTCACTTAAAAGGCTGGACCAATTTAAAAATTCTTTTTATATAAAATAGGTGATGATTTTTTAATGTAACTATTTAGACGACATTGGTCCCATGTTTCTAGCTGGGACTTATAACAAACAAACAAGAATGTGACAACTGTTTTACTTTCAGAGTATGTCATAAAAAGCGACTAATGGATTTGTGACTGTGGAGCTCCTTTCACAATTTTCTATCGAAACCAATTTTTTTTGCCTTCTTTTGAGTAGTTCACTGCTTTTTGGACTGTGCCTATCGCCGGGGATTACAGGTGTGACGCTGTGTATGTAATGTTAGACGATATTGTTTGTTTCCTTTAACTTGTCACACCTTTAGACAACTGAAAGGAGAAATAATAAAAAAAAGTACGAACGGATTTCAAAAACTAAAAAGTAATTATTTCTACATAATTGCTATTGAAATAAAGTATATTGTATGGAAACTATTTTATTTTTTTAAGTTTATAATCAGCTTGTACTTTTTGTCATCAATTTTTTATTTAATTTCTATTACACACTTAGCAGCAAGCTGTAGACAAATATATTAAATACTGATATTTAAATATTTAAAAGATGATTTTATTACTATATTTTTATTAGAGCCTTCTTCGAAGTCAAAAATTAAAAAAAAATCTACATAATAGGTTCTGTAGTCGGTATTAGGACATAGTGCATCGAATTATTACGAGTAAAGCCCCGACTTCAGAATATATTGTGTGGATTTTTATTGAAGTGGGTTCTACATTTTATTAAATGTTTAATTACTTTACCATTTTGAGTTAAAGTTAAAGTTAAAATTACAGCTTATATACGTCCCACTGCTGGGCACAAGCCTCATCTCATTTCTGAGAGGGTTTTAATATTTAGTTTTTCTTATTTCACAGACGTACAGGTTTCCTCACGACGTTTTCTTTCACCGCCAAGCTCGTGGTAAAAGAGCAATTAAAATTGCAATTAACAATTTCATTGTTCCCGGCGGGGATCGAACTCGGGTCGCTCGCGTACTGTGAAATTTACAGCGAGCGCCAAGCCCCTGAGCTACCACGGCTTTTTTTTGAGTGGTCTAAGGAATATGACAAGTTCAGGGTAAAACAGAATGTCGTATAAATAGGTGCATTACAATCTTCATTCCTTGATTTTTCACTCTTAGGGATGGTTTTTACTATAATGATTTTATACTTTTATACTTTATACTTAATATGACCAGCCCAGAAGTGTAATCTATTTAATAAAAAAAGAATCAATTAAATCGGTGCAACAATTTCCGAGAAATCGGTAAACATAAAAAATAATATAATGTTTTTCTTTTTTTAACTGGGTTAAAACTAAAATTTATAGTTTTCAAATAGAATATCAGTATCACAAGTCACAACTAAAAGGTGACCTTTACAACTATTACACAACTAAAGGATGACCTCAATAATTGTGTAATAGTTCGTATCTTCAAGGTTAGAGCTTTGAAATAGGGACATTTAGATCTTGTCAGTAGACGAGCAAAGAGAGTTTTAATTGTTAGCCTGTATCGACGTCAAATTATCTTCTATTCAGTTCATTTTATTTGAGATATTTAACAATTACGGTCACAACGAACATTGTTAACGATTTAACGTTTGGTTTCATTTCTAGTGCTTTTATCGTATCGCCCGGTTAAAGAAATCATTATTAAAAAAATCAAAAATAACGCAATGATAAAAAAATCCTATTGGCAACTAGCCTGTATGTCTCCTCTATGCGGAAATCTATGGCCTATGTTTGGCATTTAGTTTTGGTGGGATGCAATGAATAAATAGAATAAAATTAAAGCATTGAGTTCTATGTACTACGTAGTAGAGAAGCTATTCCAAACAAAAAATGTGCACTACCCCGTTTTCGCGCATGCGCGGGAGATAGTACATTTTAGTCTATGATTGTAGATAGCGTGGCATATAAATGAAGAAATTTATTTTTTCTATTGTAATATTATTTATTACCTATTTATTCACTTGAACAACAAATAATTTTACTTATTTGACTACTGAATTATTAATTACGTTCAGGTTTAAACTTTAATTTGAAATCTCGTATTATTAGCGCAGCTCCACACTCAATGAATATTGAAGCCACACTAAATGACACTAAAGGTGTACGGATTGCAGTACAGTTCATTTGTACATAGTGAATGTTCGGAATGCCAAATCTAGTACGTAGTACATATATATCGATGAATGAAAGCAAGCTTTTTCACATTGCATGCTCCTTTTAAAATTTAATCTTGGAGCTTGGAATAAACCTCAAATATCACGTTGTGCCGATGACAAATTTTGGCAATTACCAGTGACCGTAGTAGTCTAGGTACCGTGGATAAATCATCATACTGAATGGCGCCTCTTGGTTTCTAGCGTATCCGTTTGTTTCAGTTATCAGATTTAGGTATGCATTCTTGGATAACTAGGAAAATTTGTGTATTTGTAGCTGTCAATGAAACTGGAAATAAAGTTAGATTAAATGAAACTAATTTTACGGATTTTATCGCGTTTCATTTTAACTTTATAATTCCTGACGTTTGGGGGGACTGAGGTGTTTGATTCAGCTTATGAATATTAATTTTTGATTTTTGATCTACGCAGAACGAGCAAAAGAAAACCGATTCCTACCAAGGAAGATTCGCGAGTTTCAATAGAGAAGATGGGATCCTATAATTATTAAATTTAAATCCAAACCCAACATATTATGTTACTATTGCAATGTATGTATTGTATGTGAAATGTCTTTAGAATTACGTCGTCAATAAGAAGTATAAAGCGTTGCGAATCATGTATCATTTAGAATGAAAGAAAGAAGGAAAGAAAGAAAGTTTAGCTCAAACGACGTACATAACAAACAACATACAAATATAAAAACTATACAGGGTTATTTTTCAAAGAGTAGCTAAATTTTAAACATAAGTTCAAATATATAAATAATGATATATCGTTATTGTAGTTTTTCAAAATACAGTAAATAAGGCTTCTACTTTTATTTGAAATTATCCCAAATTGAATGTGTTTTATGGGCAACAACGTTTTTGCCGATTGACCCTTACGAATGTCTGCGTGAGCAGGAAAATCAGTTAAAATAATGCTTTACCACGAATTTTGAATTTAAAAGATATTTTTTCTTTAATAGTAACTACACGTATATTCAGAGATGACCAAAACCTTGAGGAATACAGTTCTAAAACCAATAAAAACCAATAAAAAAAAACGAGAATTCTCCTTTCGGTACTGTATCCACCAAAGTGGGAGGGCGTGGCCGTCAGGCATAGACAGTCTATTCTCTTATTTAATATTATATACAATGGAATAGTGTTTTGATAAACAAGATTAAAAAGAAAAAAGTACAATGAGAAATACGAAAATATTTAAAAAAAATTACAAACTAAAATGGCTAAAATTTTCCACCCTTTCATTAAATATATAAAAGAAAATTTAAAACAAAAACTACCTAATTAAAATTATAACTAAAAATTAAAGTATCTGGAGTAGGATTGTATGATAATATAAGTTTTTAGTTTTAGTTTTTTATTATGCTTTTTTAATATTGTAATAATCGAATGTTATGTAAATAAATATTAGTAATTAAAAATACTAAAAGTATGACGTAAATCTTAATGCAGACTGTGCATATGTTATTTCAACATCTATAAGACGAATAGCAGGGATGGTGATTATAAAATTTCTCCGTTGATATTGTCAAATTAAGCTATAACTAGAAGTGTTATTGGAGTAATTAAGAAAGACATGGCCGTTAATTTTTATAGTGAATATTTTTCGTTTCCTTTTTTGTAGTGAACACTAATATTGCAAGTATTGAAATAAGAAAAGTCGTTAATTATGAAAAAATCTATGTAGATGGAAGAAAAGTTTTTGAGTGGCAGCTTCGTACCAGTAAACGGCGGTAGGGTGGCCCCTACTAGATGGTGTGTGACAACCTGATAAGACATGCAGGAAGTCGATTGGCTGAGGAGCATGTTTTATGGCGTTCTTTGGGAGACTTGTGAAGGACTGTAATGGCTGGTTTGATGGATATCTAGAAAACTCTTTCTATTTTTAGAAGCCATTCAGTTCATCAAGTCATCACCAGTATTATTACATAAGCGTTAAATCAGCATTTGAATACCTCTGTGTTAAATGATTTTACCCTTTTGAGTGGTCTAAGGAACATCACAAGTTCAGGGCAACAACAGCTTAAATGCCATCTAAATATTTACTTTAATATTTAGATGGCATTTAAGCTTTTATCCCCAATTTTTAACCTTAAAATAATTTTGCTCCAAATTTATATATACTCTGAACTTCTGAAGTGTGGCCTGTTTAATTACAAAATAATAACTAAAATCGTTTTAGACGTTTCCGAAAAATCGGGGAACATACGTAAAAAACATACAATCATCGAAAATTCTCTACCCACTAACACGCCATAAAGCACTGTGGGATGGCACGTACTGTGGACTTATTGTGATGGATCGGATTATAATTTATAATAATGTATTAATATTTAAAGGAGACAAAAAGTAAATCACTGTGAATCACAGGTAATATATCATTATCAATCGAAGAGAACGAATGGAGTGCGATACCGTCAATATCACCACTCGGGTAGATAAAACTGTCACACGCACTCATGCCATTAATTACGGGATAGATACGGACAAAGTCTTTAGAGAATATGTTGTTCAATTGCAATAAAATTAATTAAAATTTTATTTAAAAATAATGAGGAAAAAACTTACAGTCGATGTGACATTAATCTAATATTTTAAGATACGGACTGTGACTAAGGGTTATAGGTTCAATTCAACTATTCGAAAATTGTATACAATCTTCAATAAGAATAAGTATTTGAGCTTAGTCCTGGTGGTTATCGTTAAAACCGTAATATTAAAAACTTGCTCGTATTTTATTGAAATAAAAATACCCTACTATTTTATATATAATAAGAACAAATGCAAAAAATAATGCGAATAGTAAGATAAGGAAAATAGTTTATGTGATTGAGAGATGACATTTAAAATAACTTATACATGGTAGAGACAAGCTGCAGCTATATTATGGGTGTAGCACGAATGGGACGGTACGACCGGGGAGAGATGGCTCTTGGAGAATACCAGCGTGAAATAGCAGCTTAAGGCTGCTGTGTTTCGTATGGTGAGTATAGAGAACCGGAGACCCTTTTTACTGGAAACGAGTCATTCCATCTTAGTCCTCAAGGGTGACAACGAATCAGCATTTTGATTCTTAGTTGAGGATAGATGTAAATGTCTATGGGTAACAGTTTTCACTTAACATCAGGTGGACTGTGTGCTCGTTTGTCACCCTTAATCTATAAAAAAATACTCCTTAATAATATTACAACCGTGTCGTCGCGGCATAAGAGTTCCCTTGGTGTCATAAGAGTCAACCGTTACAGCCTATCCAAAGTCTACTGCTGAACATTGACTTCACCCATAGATGGCCTCATTTGCCATAGTTGCCACGATTGATTTGGCAACCGCAGTGTTTTATTTTTTAATTGTCATTAAGAAGACGCCGCTGCCCATCTCCTGATTTGATCCCCTCTGTCGCCTCTTCGACATGGACTATATAGGGTAGTGTGAAGTGGATATTTTTAGACCGCCACTATACGGTAGATGGGGGTATAACCATCTTGTTTACATCAGACGTGAAAAAGCATAGATTATACACTTATATAGCCAAAGGAAGCAGCATCAGAAGTGTGAAACGTTTGCCATTACGATTGTCTATCCGCCTGTGGGAGAGGTCCATGTTCAATTGTGGGCTTTTACGGGCATTAAAAAGAGAAGAAAGATAGGATGTAAATTGTTTTAACAAAGCAATAAGGAATATTTTTAACATTTAATTATCGGAAACATGTGCAACACATATTCAACCATTTCAGCATATAAAAGTTCACTACTGAACATGGGTCTCCCCCATAAATTAATATGGAGGTTTTTGCCATAATTGCCACGTTTAGCGGCGGGTTGGCAACCGCAGTTTTTTATTATTTTGAGTTGTTATTAGGAAGATGCTGCTGCCCATCACCTGTTTAAATTTCTCTGTCGCCCTTACGACACCTACGGGACAAAATATGGATAGTGGATATTCTTACAACGCCACTATACAGTATAGCAACTCGTATAGCAATTTTTTAATATTCAAAATCATATCTGACGTATCATTCAGTTTGTCTCAGATACTAATTAAGTGTTGGATTCAAGGTGTGTTCATGTCTTGATTGTTAAGTACTAAATTAAAGGTAAATATTTACATTCAATTAGAAGAGCTAATCAAATTAATATCTTAGAATAAATCTATTTTACCTTAAGATGATATTGCTTACTTTATTTAAATTGTTAGTATATATGAGCTTTATTGTAGAAGCGAGGCTTACGATCCGTTTTATATTCTAATTATTTTAACTATCGAGCTCAGCTTAAGTGACATCAAACTAGTTAATCTTCTAACTGCAGATAAGAATTTTAAGTAACTATTAAATGCGTGTATATCGCTCTCATCTATGTTAAGACTTATTTTGAACAGTATACTTTTAGAAATAATATATTGAGTGAATGTAATCTTAACCGGTAGAGTCATTTAGAAGTTACCACGATCAAAAACAGACGGACACTGATTAAAATATAGTATAAAAATAATTACTGTGGAATGTACTACCTATCCCTATTCGATACGAGGGCGACACTGAAAGTTTTTAGAACTGGCCACTTGTAAACGATATAATAAAAAAATTTGTTCAAATTTTGAAAATGGAACTCTTTGCCAATATTATTGTTTATTTATTTTATTAATTTGTCATTTGTTTACTATTTGGCGGCAAATTGAAAATTGTCTGTGTCACGTCAGCATGAATTTAACGCGAGAACATTTTCGTACAATGATTTTTATGACTCGATGTCATTTAAGTCAACAAGAAAGTTATGATAGAGTTCGATTGGCCTTTCACGATGAAGCCCCATCTCTTGCCACTGTTTACAACTGGTTTAATGAGTTTAAACGTGGTCGCACTGATCTCACCGATGATCTGCGTGAGGACGGCCTTCTACGGCGACGACTGAAGATAACATCAGTGTTGTGAGACGTATGATAGAGACTGACAAAAGAGTGACTTATCAGCAGATTCGGACAAGCTTAGGCATCGGTATTAGTCAAATGCATAAAATCCTCCATGAACATTTAGCGGTCATGAAGCTTTGTGCCCGGTGGATACCTCTTAATTTGACAGAGATCCAAAACTCCGTCGTGTTGATTGGTGTCGTGAAATGGTTCAAAGATTTAACGGAGGTGACTCAAATGCTGTGTTCGACATACTTACGGGTGACGAAAACTGGATTTATTGTTATGATCCTGAAACTAAGAGACAGTCTGCTGTCTGGGTGTTTCCTTCCGAGGAGTTGCCAACTAAAGTGAAGAGAGGTCGAAGCGTGGTAAAAAAGATGGTGGCCTCGTTCTTCGGAAGGACAGGTCATTACGTGACAATTGTCTTAGAGGATCGAAAAACAGTTACTGCAGGGTGTTACACTAACAATTTTTTACCACTTGTCTTGGAAAAAGTTCCGCAAAGCAAACAATCGACTACTTGGCGGCGTCAAACGTGGAATTACTGGGTCACCCGCCCTATAGCCCCGACCTCGCACCTTGCGATTTTTATTTATTTCCGAAAATAAAAGAAAAACTTCGAGGAAAACGTTTTATGGACGCCGAGGAAGCAGTGGCTGCGTTTCAAAATGCCGTCGAAGAGACCCCTAATGACGAGTGGGCAGAGTGCTTTTTTCAGTGGTTCTTTCGGATGCAGCGATGTATTGATGTAAATGGACACTATTTTGAAAAGATATAATAAAACTAATAACTTGCTAGTTTGTTCAGTTTTTGATTTTCTAAGAACTTTCAGTGTCACCCTCGTATATCTATATCTCTACAAATTTTCAAGTGCCACCTCTACTTTCTGTCCTTCTTATTTTTGTATTTATATATATCTATAATTTTTGTACTTGTATGCATCTATTGGAATATTAGGTTTTATATTGTAAGTGGGATTCGTGTTTTATTCATATTTTACTCTGGATGTAGGGGAACTTTACTACCTTGTGTTAGTAAAGTTCCTCTACATCCAAAGGTTTTTTTGGAAAGTACAGCCAATATGAGATACAGTCAAGTCTGGCAACTTTACCAATGGCAGTTAACTTTGCCATTAGGGGTGTACTGGTACAAAATTACGATTAACACGGAAAACGTAACGTATTTCGAGATATGCCATTTTTTGGATGAAAATACAGTAACTAATTTGCTTTCGATATGACTACATGAGAGTTAACTTTTGCATTTTATTTTAACGCGGAATTGTGCCGGCGAAATAATCTCTTTGTTGAGTGCTCCAGAACTTTTGTTGATTTTGTTTGAAATACTGAATGTGGGTATCTATATCTTTGTATTAACGTAATATTAATGGTTATAAAATGTAATATATCGTTTTTAACATGTTGGTTTTACAATATATCTATAAAACTAACTTGGCAAAGTTATCATACTAGTGATGCCACGATGTGACGGTTACTTTACCATTTTTTGCTACAACCAAGGGTGGTCACTTTCAACCTATATTTTTAAACGATTACGACTATTTAAAGAAAGGTATTTGACATTCTATGTATGTATGTTGGTGTCGATGTTATTTTTTATAGAATACGGGTGGCATAAGAGCACACAGTTCACCTGATGGTAAGTGGATGCTGTGGTCCATAGACATTTACATTTATCCTCGATTAAGAATCAAAATGCAGATGCGTTGTCACCCCTGAGGACTAAGATGCAATACCTCATTTCCAGTAAAAAGTGTCTCTGGTTCTCCACACTCACCATATGAAACACAGCAGCGTTAAGCTGCTATTTTACGCTGGTATTCTGTGAGAGCGTGTTCCTACCCCAGTCGAACCGACCCATTCGTGCTACAACCGTAATATAGCTGCAGCGTGGCTCTACCACGTTTGCATGTTTCACCGTAGCAGGACATTAGACCGATTTTACCAAATGAGTCATCAACTAATTCATCTTTATCAAAAGTGAAGGAAAAGAAAAAAGGAATCTATATTATTTTTACTGCGTTGTCGGGCATTAATAATATTATTACTACTAAAACTAAGTATTTTTCATAATTTCAACTTAGTGTGTTGATATTAATTTGCACCGAAAACAGTGTCATTTTTAATGATTATGAATGTTTTGCTATTGTGGGAAAACAAAATTTAGATTGATTACCATAATTATTTTTTACCTGACATTATTTTATTACGCCTGTAATAAAATGACGATGGTGACTAATAAAATACGAATACTTGTTAAAAATGATAGTGATAAGCTTTTTTTATCTAGACTGTAATTGATTTAAGCTTATTATTGCACCAATTTGATTTTAAATTTTAGACGAGAGTATTTTTAATATATATTTTAGATTTTTGCTTAAGAAATTATAGTGACAAAATTTAAATAAAAAAATTAAGTAAAGTATGTAATCAAGGATTTTTGACAACCCTGACTCATATTTTCAAGTTTGTATGAAAAATTGAAAAATGGGAGGGCAACTTTGCAACAAGCGTAAACTTTGCTATTTGCAACACAATTAAAGGAGCAAATCATAACTCTGAGTGTTGTGTTACTCTATTATGAGTTAAACTTACCTTTAACCTTGAAGTCAAATCCTATTATTTTCATTATAAACCCTGATGGCAAAGTTGCCACAAAGTAAGGTTAACTTTGCCATTTTCTATTTTTGAGTATCTTGTCTATTTAATGTTAGTATTTCTTCAAATCACTAATAAATACCAAATCTATGAAGAATATAATATCACATTCAACATTGACGCCCAGTCTGACAGTACATTTTTTGTTGGAAAATTGGTCCTAAACTTTTAAGTCCTTCCAAAAATGGAAAAGTTGCTAGGTTCTATGGTATGTATTTTCTTTTTAATAAATTTGGCTAATATAACCATCATAGGGTTGCGACGTAAAAAAACATTTATCCCATTTCAACCCGTCTTTGTCGTAAGAGGCGACTTTGGGAAATGCCAAAAGGATCTTATGGCTTTCTTAACTGTTATCTTAATATTGAACAACGATTTTGTATGGGGAACTTATATGAAAGTCATATTTAACTATCTTTTTATTTGTGAGGTAATTTAAATTTGTTATACATATATTATATCTCTATGTAGTATAGTTTCTTTAACGTCATTAAGTCGGTCGCCATAATGCCGCCTGAAATGGAACCAGAGTTTTTCTTATTTATGTTAGGGTTAAAAGGGCTACTTATTATACGGACTATTTTTAAAGTCGGTTACGGGAAAACGGAGGGGTTTTATATGTTTGTAGTGTGTATCTGTGTGTCAATGGGTTTGTCTGTGGCATCGTAGCTCCTGAACGGATGAACCGATTTTGATTAAGTTTTTTTCGTTTGAAAGATGTCTCTTAATCGAGAGTGTTCTTAGCTATATTTCAATCAAATCTGTTCAGTCGTTTGAAGGTCACCAGCTCTTTTTATTTCGGGAGTTTTTAAAATTTAAAATTTAAGTTCTTTGCAATTAAGTAGACAGCTCATTTGTTAGTCTCGTAAGCCACACTCTCCGAGCATGTGGGAAATAGTGCTGAACACAAGAGCCTGTTAGTAAACAGACATATAGTTAGTACAAACACAGATGCACTTCAATGTTACCACCTATCCTTATACAATAGGGCATCGTAGCGAATACAGTTTTAGATAGATAAATGATTAGCTCATTGCTTTACTTAGAGATAATTAGCTTATATTTACTCTTATTCTGTATTGATTTCTCAGTCCCACAAAGAAAGAAATACGGAGCGCTTGTGATGCAAAAACCAAACCAAAACCATGCTCAACTTATTATAAGAACACGCACTCACGTACACATATCCATCTGAAATTATTTACAGCCAAAAACATGGTTTTAAGGGGAATATTAGTGTGTGAACTTTTATGGGTTGATAAAAAAGAAAGAAGAGAGTTGTGTGCGTGAGTGCGCCAAGAATTTGAGTACGATTTCGGCATCACTTGAAATGTAAGTGCTTCGTCTATCTTTTCTTGTTGGTCTGAGATTGTTTCATTCACTGTTACTATTAGGATATAATGAAAGTTTTATTTGTAATATATGTGCTATTGTTTTTGTAATAGTTTTTTTGTTTTATTTCATTATTTATATATAAACCAACTAGCTTTTGCCCTCAATACAAAGGCATTTAGAAAAATCATAGCTAATGTGTTATTCAAAGACCTAAGATAGCATAAGAGGTAATTACAGAATTATTACCCTCCAGATCTATGCCACAAGAACCGTGAATTTTCCGGGATAAAAAACCTATATCAATCTCCAGCCCATAAACACTCTATGCAAAAAATCATGACAATCCGTTACCCCGTCGCTGCTAAGAAGAAGGACAACAAACCAACAAACACACTTTATATATAAGGATTAATAATTTATAAAACCCGCAATACTATCCATACCATGTGGATGATTGACGGTCCACCACCGTGCGATTACTAAAAGTTTTTTTCCTCGCACAACTTCTTTGTTGAATCGACTACCAGCAATTTATCTAGACCGATACGACTAGGGACCTTCAAGAAAAGAGCCAACTATTTTTAAAAAAGCCGGCATGGGTGACGGCAGTAACTTACCATCAGATGAGCCGCATGGGGTGAAGGCCCACTTCTATATAAAGAAGTCAATAGAATAAGTCAGTTGATATAACCGATCTTATCAGAGGCGTTACTACTGTCGTATGTAAAATGTAAATATAGACGGAATAGTTGAATATCGACATAACAATGATATAAACTTTAATACCGACAATAGGGGATCTCAAAATCAACATTACACTAATTAAGCTTGGTAAACGTCAGTTCAATTTCACGCCCGCTGACTCGACAATACTTTATAATTGCCATAAATATTAGATAAAGACATGCTGTACGTGAGTTTCGTTAATGAGAACATACTGGGATAACTTTCAACGTGTGGACGCTTCATTTGATTTTTTTAACTCTCATTAGTTTTGATGACATCATTGTGTGCAGACGGCGGTGTCTTAAAAATATAAGTCACAACAGTATACTATTCAAGCCAGGAACATGGATTGTCGTAAAATCAATTCATAATTCACTGGAATTTGTAAATATAATAAAATTATTATAATAAATTTATTTGGGTATTGAATTGATCTAAGTAACTTTGGTATAAGTATCTAATAATTTTTTTTAATTACAATTAATTTATTTACATAACATAATATACAATATTTTATTATATACAATATAAAAACTATAATAATAATAATAATAAAAAAACTAGTAATTTAATTATCAAACAGTCCTACTCCACGCGGTATTGTGCCAAGAACGCTGGCTGCGTTTCCCCGCTGAATGGCTATACTTAGCCTTTGAGCGAGAAAAGAGCCAGCCCTCTTATCACCAGCAGCAACGACCAGCAGCGGATGGAGTTCCTTTAAGAACTTCACCGCACGTGGACCCCACGGACCGATAGTCTCTACAGCAAATGGCACAAATATGTAGTCATCTCTCAGAGACTCATATTTGCGCCACTTACTCAGTTCAGCTGCCTCTGATGCCATAATTGAAAAGTATATAATTGTTTTTTATAGAATAAGGGACAAACGAGCACACAGTCCACGTGATAGTTAGTGGACGATGACCCAGAGACATCATCTATCCTCGATTAATTTAATCATGCCGATGCAGCAGAAAATAGAGATGTCACATACCGGTAATTTATAGTCGGAAACATTTAAACGTAATTTTAGTGCGGAATATGCTGTTCGTCCGCCATCCATTAGTGCAGCTGCTATTCCCGATGATGCTATGGCTATGGATGCTATGATGTATGCAATTTCTTTGTTTGCTAGGTATAAATGCAGATGCGTTGCCACCCCTAAGGACTAAGATGGAGTGCTTCGTTCCCAGTAAAAAGGGTCTCCGGTTTTCTACACTCACCATACGATACACAGCAGCATTGAGCTGCTATTTTACGCTGGTATTCTGTGAGAGCGTTGTCCTTCCCTGGTCGAGTCGATCTATTTGTGCTACAACCGTAATTAAGCTGCAACATGGCTCTACCACGTAAATTAATAAATAAAATTAGATTTACTTGTGGTGGCGGCATAAGAAATTAACACATCTATGTATACATACATACAAATAAATAAAATTGAAGTGTCTGTTTGTAATGTCAAAATAACAGCTTTTTACCAAATGCATATGAAAGTATAAACGGTACTTAAAACAAAAATCAATTTTTAAAATTTTTGTCTGTCTGTCTGTCTGTCTGTCTGTTTGTACCGGCTAATCTCCGAAACTGCTGGACCGATTTTCACGGGACTTTCACTAACAGATAGCTGATTTTATAAGGAGTAACAAAGGCTACTTTTATTTTAGAAAAAGAATTAGGGTTCCGCGCAAAAAATTAAAACCCATGAAATCTAATCGTAATAAATTTAACGCAGGCGAAGTCGCGGGCAACAGCTAGTTTGATAATAAAATGATTTTCTATTTATTAATAAATAACAAATATCGTCAGTTTTGGCAGGAACTTACTTGCCGGCGGATTGTTGCTTTTTATCGTCTAAATAATGATTTTAATACGTAAATTGATGCGGTTTTGTTTTGTTTGATGATTAAGTATCTACGCATATTATTGGAAACGACGAAACAAGTGCTCTGATATTGATATAAACCTCAAGTTTAGGCGCCTTAAGAATTTGAGTTACTGTCATCATCGACTATTCGCTGGGTTAAGCTATCGTCGAAATCTCTCAAGAACTTTTTATGTGACGTATCATCATCAACAAATTTAGGGCAAAAGTATAACCATTTTGATTTCTTATATTTACACGAACACTACACATTTAAATAAAACTAGTTTTACGGATTTTATCGCGTATATAATTAATAAAATTAAATCCCAACCCAAGCATACAACTGCAAGACTTCAAGATACTGTAAGTTCATACTGCGTAGATCGGAACAAAAATTAATAATTTTTAATCTGGTGGTAACCGTGGTTAACTATGACATTGGGACGTAAAAAACCTCAGTCCCCCCCGTGACCATGGGTGCTGTAAAGTACTCGAAACGTCGGGAATATAAAATAAATTAATATACACGATAAAATCCGTAAAACTAGTTTTATTCAAAAGTATAACCGTATGACAGTATAAAGTTTTATATTACCTCCTTATGCAACAGCCGTACGTGAAAGCTGACGACGTCGCTCACGGGCTCCCCAGTCTCCGTCACGTAGTAGACGAGCAGGGAGCTCACTGGCGCCATGTCAGCTGTCACCGGGAACCTGGGGGAATGGACAACGTTATATCTTTGTGACAGCTCTGCCCTGTTAAGATGATTAATGGAAAAATTCTGAGTTCATTGTTTAATTCAGAGAATGAAAAAAATATTTTGTACACGTTAACATAACAACAAGTGGCCTAGTGGCACAATTTCTACTGTAATTCATTAAGTCTTTAGGTTTGTATTTTTTGGCAACATTTTAAATTTTTGGCGACAATCTCTACTTTGTGCGACTGTTTGAGCACAGATAATTAAGTGTTTAACATTTTATAGGGTGTACAAATTTTTCTCTCACGTATTAATATATATAAATAATTATTTAGGCTCGTGACGAACGCATAGTGTAACTTTCAGAGTGAATATTATTTCGCCGTTTTGTTGTATTAGTTCGCCGTATTATCTTTGACGCTGCATTTTATCCTAAATTACGCGACCATGTTTGATGGTAACGATTGAAACGAATAGATGCTTTTGTCTTTGTTTAAAGAATGAAGGTTTAGTATGCCAGCATTCGGTAGTAATTTTTTAAGAATACTTCAGTGCGGAAAGTGTAAAATGACTTATGAATATGTCTTAAAAATATTGCAATATCAATTTATTGATATAGAATTTACAATATCAAAAGTACGCGAATTCTTTTCGTTAATAATTATTCTTATTATCAACAATAAATACAATGTGATGTGTGATTAAAAGAATTCATCGATTCGTCCTAAAGGAAAACTAAAAAACTTGAAAAGATACTTCAAGTCAATCATCGAATCCAGCTTGGCTGGGAGATTATGACACATCTTATCCGCATTATAACCAAATAACCGTCATAGCCCATATAAAAGTAGCAATGGGCCGGCCATATAGCTCGAAAAAACGACAACCGATGTTAATGAAATTTCGTAAATGTGTATTGCTTGCTCCAACTTGAGAGATATGATAGTTATTATCCCGATAAGTGACCCTTAATATTTTTATTTGCGAATTTAATGAAATTATCGCCTTGTAAACGGTCCAAACAGCTGGTGGATTTATTACAACAAACTACTTTTTAAAACGAATAAACCGAAACAGTGTGCTATTTAAATTTATGGTGTTAATTCCAACACCATAAATTTATGACGCTGCATTGTTCTTCTGTTGAATTCGAGTTTCAATTGCTGTTTGCTCTCACACAGTCATTAAATACCTAAGCGGTGATCGTTAATGATTTAGCGTTTGCAACATTACTCAGCAGCTACACGGTAAAAAGTAATATTGTTTTCATGTGTTCTTTGGAAATTTAATTTGAATTTATTCTTATACGTGGAATTAAATGCTATAAACGTCACCAATAATTTTTAAACTGTATCCTTGATTTATATAGGTAGAATTTAGAGTGAATGAATATCATAACTACTATTTACTAGGTTGTAGGACTCCTAGCTTTTCGGGTATGCCATCCTCTTGCCTATAGATGGCGCCAAATAACAGTGCTGGTAATGTTGTGTTCCGATTTAAAGGGTATAAGAGCAAGTTTAATTATAGGCTGTAAGGCTGTTCTTTATTTGAAGTTGGTCCATGGACTGCAGAAACCACTTACTTTTAGGTGGACTATAACTTTGTTTGTCACTACAGTTTTATAGAAAAAAATAAAGAAGGAGATTTTTTTTGTTGTGGTGATTATATATTTACTCTAAATAAAACAGAAAAATATAATACATACCATTGTATTGTAATGGGAAAACTCGCTAATGCAATACTGTTATTCAATGATCCACGAACCTTACGGCGAAGTTTCTCCATTACGGGCAGGAGTTGAGCAAAGCTGTCAGTTTAACTTAAATTACTATTAGAGTTTAACTTTGAGCCAATCATAGTTTCCTTTAACACAATGTAAATGGTTTTGATCAGATGCTTTAGGAGTCGTAAGTAGCCCACCTACTTACCTACCTTTTAGAGGGACTATTTATGATTAACTCTTTCTTTTCTGGTCGAGCCCCGACGGTTCGACAAAAAATGAGATTGACTTCATTATGACGACTAGACGGCAACTGTTCAGTGATGTCTCAGTGATCGCGTGGGTGAAAACTGGTAGCGATCTCCGAATGGTCTGAGGCACACTTAACCTAAACGTTAAGTTAGAGAGGTGTCGTCTAATGAAGTCAACGCTCTGTTCCCCTCGTGCTCTAATCCAAAGTCCCAAAACCTTTCATCTCGAGCCACAAAACCGTTTTCAGTGCCTAGAAGATTGCAATGCAGTGGACGATATTAATGACAAGGTCGTGGAAACTGTCCATGCGGTCGAAGCTAAGTTCTGTAAGATCCGCCGCAGAAGAACACAAAAACTCTCCGATCACACTCTTAATCTCATGGCTATTAGACGGGAAATGAAGCTGCAGCGTTCAGCAGATTTAACAGCGTACAGGAAACTGAACAGACAGATCTCCAAATGCATGCGGTGGGACTTACGCAACTTGAATACACGCAAGTGTGAGTAACGATCCAAGAGCAAGTCTTATCCGACACTATGCTAATAATATTACGCAAGTTAGTCTGAGCGAGATTAGAGTGGCTCTCCAGCACTTAAAAAACGGCAAGGCCCCAGGCGAGGATGGAATTACAGCGGAGCTGTAATTACAGCGGAAAGCGGGTGGAAAACCGGTACTTGAAGTTCTTCAGAAGCTTCTTAATTCCGTCCTCCATAGTGGCACTATAGCGGACGCGTGGAGCAGAAGTGCGGTGGTCTTGTTCTTCATGAAAGGCGAAAACGCTCTCTTGAAGAACTACAGACCGATTTCCCTTCTGAGCCGCGTGTACGTGCTGTTTTCGAGAGTAGTTACGAATCGTCTCGCATGCAGACTCGACGAATTCCAGCCTCCCGAACAAGCCGGTTTCCGAAAAGGCTTTGGCACCATAAACCACATACATTCCCTTCGCCAAATTGTACAGAAGTCCGAGTGGTACAATTTGCCACTATGTCTGGCGTATGTGGACTATGAGAAAGCCTTTGATTCCTTCGAAATTTGGGCGGTGCTGCAGTTCCTTCAGCGGTGCTAAGTTGACTGTCGGTATATCGAAGTGCTGATGTGTTTGTACAGTAGGGCTACGATGGCTATCCGAGTACAGAACCAGAGTACGAAACCTATACAACTGCAGAGAGGTATAAGACAGGGTGACGTTATATCCCCGAAACTCTTCACCGCGGCATTGGAAGACGTTTTCAAGCTACTGGACTGGAAAGGATACGATATTAATATCAACAGCGAGTACATCACTCGCCTTCGATTTGCCGACGATATAGTCCTTATGGCAGAATCGCTGGAGGACCTAGCACTATGCTCAATGACCTCAATAGTGGCTCCTAACGGATAGGTCTTAAGATGAACATGGACAAAACAAAGATCATGTATAACGTCCATGTCACACCTATTCCAGTCGTTGTTGCGAGCACTAAGCTCAAAGTTGTTGACGAGTATGTTTACCTGGGACAAATAGTCCGACTAGGTAAGTCCAACTTCGACCGAGAAGTCAATCGACGGATTCAACTCGGCTGGATAGCGTTCGGGAAATTACGTACCATCTTCTTGTCAGGCATACCTCAAAACTTGAAAACGAGACTGTACAACCAGTGTGAAGTGTAGGGCGTCCCCCCACTAGATGGAGTGACGACCTGGTAAGACATGCAGGAAGTCGATGGATGCAGGTGGCTCATAACCGTGCTTTGTGGCATTCCTTGGGGGAGGCCTATGTTCAGCAGTGGACTTGTGAAGGGCTGAATGAATATATATATATATATATATATTGTGGGGAATGATGGTAAAAAATTAAAGGAAATACGAACAAATGAAGGTAGAATGGTAAAAAGTATCGCACAGGCGACTAAGAGGATCAGTCTGTAATTCTAAGAGTCCCACTGTCGTTATTATGCCCGTTGGGGTATTCTACTAGTGTAGGCAAGGAAGGTCGTTTTGCTGTGAGGCTGCCCTGTGTTACGTTGAGATGAGTAGTGATGCTGTTGGTTTGCATACTTTGGTGTTATCATGTAATTGGGGTCCTGATAGTAAGCAGGGTTTGTTACCGAGTAATGTTCTTTTAATTAAATACTTTAGAGAATTATTTCTAACATCAGAAGTGGAATAGTGTCTTACAATATATAAAAATACGATGTTTATTTACTTAAAATTTAAAATAGGCTTACAAAATAAGCTTACGATCATTTGTTTCAGCACCTTAAAGAACAAGATTCATTTTAAATGGTCCACTCGAAAAGGTCTTCATTAAACTCGTATTCTTCGGTGTTAAACCAACTTAAATTAATTACGCTTTATAATGAACGAAGATAAAATCTGAACGAAGTTACACTTTATTTTGGCCGGCTAATATTTATAATTCATTGTTGAATTATTGTCCTGTGGATGGCGTTAGAAGAGACGACTGCGGGAAAAGCCTGTATACAACTCATATTAGTCGGGGTAAAATACCTAGTCTGGTGACGTCTCAAAATCTTATATGCCCAAATACGCAATCTCTCTCACTTTAAGTCAAAGTGACTGTAACACCACGAGACTTAACGACATCTTAAAATTGAGTATCGTTTGAGTAAATAATGGTAGGTAAGTAGGTGGGCTACTTACGACTCCTAAAGCATCTGATCAAAACCATTTACATTGTGATAAAGGAAACTATGATTGGCTCAAAGTTAAACTCTAAAAGTAATTTAAGTTAAACTGACAGCTATGCTCAACTCCTGCCCGTAATGGAGAAACTTCGCCGTAAGTTTCGTGGATCATTGAATAACAGTATTGCATTAGCGAGTTTTCCCATTACAATACAATCGTATGTTTTAAATTTTTCTGTTTTACTTAGAGCTCAAAAGCATTTTAGCGTTGGAAATCTCCGCCACAAAGCTTCAGTCGCAACTTCAACGCTATTTTCAATATCCTCGAGTAGAGAGCGACATACGGACGTACACATGTGACTATAGATGAGAGCAGCGAATGCTCTAAGAAGTATATCATATCTTTAATAATATTTTATGAATTGAAAATTGGGTATGGAATTAAGTTTCGTTTCAAATGACAGAATACCGTCTGTATAATGTAAACCGATTAAAAACAAAGTTATTAACAAAATTATGTTATATGAAGCTATGCCTTCGTGACTACTTTATTTGTCGGGAGTCGTATTATATTACAACATAAATACGTCTCTTTCCCGGGCGCAGGCTTTCTATTTCTAAAAGCGACGAACACCTTTTGGTACAAGTATTTGTTAATGTTGGAATTTGAACATAGGACTCGCATTACGTAAAGCCTGGTATTGTGATCACAACGCTGTCCGATCTTCATTCAGAATGTATATCTAAAACTTCCAAAACACTGAATCTATTAATTATACTGAATATAAACCCGATTTTAAATAAAATTCAGATTGTACAGACTGTCGAAGCATGGATATTGAAATTCTCAAAGAGATATAAAGTTGAAAGCGTTATTATTACTTGGTCTAAGTGAACTTCGGTTCAGCATCAAGGTATAATTGGCTATAAAGGAACTATAATTGGCCTAGACTTAAACTTTAAAAGTTATTTAAGTTAAACAAATGACTGTTCTTTCGAGTACGACCAGTAACAAGGAAACTTTTGTTTAAACTTAATGCACCATTTAATAGCAAAACTTATTACTTATATAAATTTCCTATTTTTAATAATATTGGAGTTGCAAAAGAGCCAACATTAAGTACAACCCACTTTAAGCAAAGAAAGTGAAAGATAAGTTATCACTTGCGAAATTTAAGATAAAATGTTTTACTACCAGTAGTTATTCTCGATCACTTTTTATAAAATAAAGGTAGCAAACAATCACGCAGTCTCATAGTAAATCCTATATATCCTAGATTAAGAATTAAAATGCAGATGCACAATACGAAACACAGCAGCATTAAGTTGTTATTTTACGCCGGTATTCTGTAAGAGCGTGGTCCATCCCCGGTCGAGCCGACCTATTTGTGCTACAACCATAATATAGCTCCAGCGTGGTTCAACCACGTATAAAACTTACTAGAAAATGTATATAAATATAAACCTTAAGAGAAAATAGCAAATATGAGACTGCTGCTTAGTGCAGATATTCTTAGGCTGAGAAGGGGCTGTAAAGTAATTATTTGCAACTTCCTTTAAAAAACAAGACCCGACACCTTTGACGCTGCTCTCCGTTGCCGCTCTAGGTGTTTTAAATGCGATGTAAGCGAGATGGTTATATGTAAAAAAAATACTTTCAATAAGTATTATGTAATAATCTATATTGAATAAAAATATTCTATTCCATTCTATTCCATTCCATTCCATTCCATTCTATTCTATTCTATTCTATTCACCTTAGCCATACACAGATCTTCATGGCATTTTTCATAGTCACTATTTACGACACAAAAGGGATAAAATTGAACTATGGATTTTTTTAAGCCACTACTATTTTAAAGGTAGATAATCTGAAGATACACTAAAAATATCCAAGCAGGTCTAAAGTGCATTATCATAATATCATAAGTAAATAAAGTAAATTTAACTGTACGTCATAGTCTGTGAAATGTGTCGAAAAGTTTACTGAACTTCGTTTAGTTTAATAGACATTGTCAACAACAACGAATCTCCTTAGTATTGATTGAGAAAGTTAAACATACATAGTCGTTACTTCGAACTAATCGTTTCGAGTAGCAGAATAGGTTTAGACTTAAATGTTAAATAGGAGATAGTGATTTAAATTTATTGTAACGTTAATGTTTAAAATATAAAAATATATTTTATACAAGTATGAGAAACAAAAAAGCAAATGGTTCACCTCCATAGAGAGTAAGTGGGTGTTTTGCCTACATACCCCTGCATATATCTTTCATAAAGAAAGAAAATGCAGTTGCGTTGTCACCCTGAGGAATACATCGTTTTTTGTAAGAGGTTCTATGCCGCTATTTTACGTTGGTATTCTGTAAGAGTGCGATGTTTCGTCGTTGGATGGCATTTATTTGTGGTGCAGCTAAAATATAACTGCAGCGTGACTGTATCACGTAAAATATAATTTGAAGCGAAAACAACTGTTTATATCTAAATTAATTTAGTATTATATATTATGATCTCGTTTTGAAATACGGATATTTTTTTTTATAGAAATAGGGTGACAAACGAGCATACAGTCCACCTGATGGTAAATGGTTGCTGTGGCCCATAGACATCTACATCTATCCGCGTTTGTGAATCAAAATGCAGATGCGTTGTCAGCCTTGAGGACTAAGATAGAATGCCTCCTTTCCAGTAAAAAGGGTCTCCGGTTCTCTACACTCACCATACGAAACACAGCAGCATTAAGCTGCTATTTTACACTGGTATTCTGTGAGAGCGTGGTCCTTCCCCGGTCGAGCCGACCCATTCGTGCTACAACTATATTATAAATATAGCTGCAGCATGGCTCTACCACGTAAATGTCTTAAAATTGTTCTCAAGCTGTGACAGAACAGGTATTGTTGAGATTTTGCGTGTTGATCTGCTTAAATACCATAGGGTTGTCTCTTTATTTAATAAAATATTTACTTAATAATACTGCAAGCTACAAATTACGGTGCTTATTATATTTCAGGAAAAAAGATCACGGAATTGCGTCTCTGTTAGTATTATCCCGATATCCCACAAGAGTAATTTATCAAAACCGCCACGATCATGTTTCTGTCCCGTTGCCGACACATAGTTGTTATTTTTTATTTATTTCAAACTGTCATTATTTGCTTTTTTGCTTGAAACTGACAACGTTAACGTTATAGTGGAAAACCTTTTCATATCTAATATTTCCACGGCATAATCTTTTGTGGACAAATAAACAAAGTATGGCGGTATTCTCAATTCTAACAACGCAACAATTGTTACAATGAAATATTTTAACGTCGAGAATTAAAATAAGTAAATTGAACGCCATAAAATCCGTAAAAATAGTTTTATTCAATGTGTAGTATTCGCGTAAATATGTATAAGAAATCATTATGAAATATTCTGGCTTGCGAACTAATTTGTGATGTTTAAAATGTCCTACATTATGTAGGAGCTATGATAGTTCATAGATTGAGCGCTTGCTTTAAATTTACAGATCTTCCAAATTCTGCTGGTTGGCACACGGGTCGGTTCATTAACTAACGACGTAAGAAATTAGCGCAAATATTGGGAACAATAGATGTCCCGCAACGGTTTCAAACAATTTGTAACACGTCCATGAATGAAAGGACGGTGCGGTACTCCATTTACATACATTGATTCAAGGTCTTTCATTGTTTCATTAGAGGCCGTTTTTTTCTGGTATGTCTACATCAAAACTACTATTTTGCATTACATAATATTATGTAGGCAGAAATCAAGTAGCAGTGAGCTACTCTGACCAGGTTTAGTCAAAAAAATGTGGGTTTAGATGGAAAATTGTAAAAGAAATAATAATGGCTAACCCATCGCCTACAAAACCATAAACCTACAATATCCCATTAGTCATCTATTACGATAGGCTGGAAAATAACACAATTGGGAGAATATCATATCAGGAGTAGGAAAGTTTGAGACAGCTAAAGAATAAGAGTATTCCAGAGTTCCTTTCTCCAGACGTGATGTGCTGTAGAGGCCGTTTTCGAGTCCCAGGATCAAGCCTTTTCTTCCATGGGAATTAACCAACTTGCAAAACGCTATTCAAGGCGTATTAGCTTAAAAGGCGATTACGTTGAAAAATAAATACAATTAACATATATACGTATCCTAGAGTTTAATTGCGTTTCCAAAAACTTATTGATCAACCTAGTATTATTTTCAGAAAAAATCAGAAAATGTGGTCCTCCTACATTCTTTGTTTTCTTTTTTATTTAAAGCTAAGAATTTTTTGAACTGGGGCCCCAGAAAGCAGCACTAATACAACTTGCAGCAGGTAATTCTGATGTGTATGTGGCTAACCTGTCACACCAATCTCGTGTCAGTATATAAATAGGAATTGTAAATATATATAAGATTGAATGTGTTATAGTTATTCTACTTCACGATGAAGGTTTGACTTTGGTTGTCATTAGCCGAACATGTACACACTGTGTTAGTATGCGTGGGCCTCAGGAGCGCTACTCCCGAGCGCCCACAGCCTACGCACACTAACACAATGTGTATGTGCACGGCTAACAACAACCAAAGTCAAACCTTCATCGTGAAATAGAATAACTATACTGCCCAGCCTGTCGTAATAGGTCACGAATGGGATATTGTGGGTTTATGATTTTGTGCGATGGGTCAGCCACCTATTACTTCTTTCACAAGTTTCCACCTAAACCCACATTTTTTGTCTAAACGTGGTCAGAGTAGCTCGCTGCTACTTGGTTTCTGCCAACTCTCGGAGATTATAGGCATGTCGCTATGTATATTGTATGTCTGTATGTATGTATGAATGCATGCATATATGTATGAATGTAACTAGTTTATACCCCTTTATTGGAACATTGGCGGGCATTCGCATTTTATTATATATACTGATATATTGGCAGCATTAGTTACAAAGATACTGACATAAATAAAAAATAAAACCTTTTAAGGAAAATAAATCATAATGAGGCATTCACAACACGATATTATATTTTAATCATCAAAAATATAACTAAGTCCCTAATTTCAATTCACGTCATGCTTGGAACGCGAATGAAAGCTTCCCTCTTAATTACAAAGTAGCTTATTTATTGGTGCTTTTTTCTCCCTATTTTACTTAGGTGAAGCAATCTTCGACGACTAATTATAAAGGTTTTTAAAACAGAATTTCCTTTTGATAGAATTTATTATCTTTTTAATATCATCCATTAAAAACCTACGGAGAAGGATTTCATGCTATCCACTTTGATGAAACTCACCACTAGATGGCGCATGTAGTACACGAATATACTGTTTTACCAATCACCTTGAAAATGAGTACACGCAGGCAGGACAACATCTGCCGGGTTTCCATCAAACTTATTATGATGAAACTTTGGTGAGTTGTTGTGTGCGCACTCGCGAATATTTCTGACAAAAAATAATATCAACTACTAATGAACTAACAAGCAAATCGTGCTTGTTAGTTAGTTTTCTTTGATTTCCTTTGCGATTACAATAAAATTTTGTTACGTCGCGCGAGTGCCCGCAAATTCTTCGGAAAGAAGGATTTTGCACCGCATTCCGGGCACAGCAGCAACATAAACCTTGTGGAGTAAGCCATTCTAGTGTTTTACTAGGAGTACGTGTTTCATCGGCGGTGACCGCGTTTGTTCGCGTTGCTACTCACCAGAACCAACCTACTGTCTAAAGCGTCCTTAAAAAGTAATATTGCATACACTAAATTTGTTTGCGGAGAAAATTGATTTATTCTCTTTTCAGAAAACGAATTTCAAAACGCTACTTTGTTTACTTTTTGCTATAATCATTAAGTAGACTGACTACACGAATCGAATCTCTTTCGAATATGGTAAATAAATTCATGGGACTTTAAATCGCTTTACTGGGTTTGCCATTAATCAGTTTTTGTGTGTTATAATTTTATATTCCGAATACTTTTACGTTGCCGACGCATTTGTTTTAATTATTTAATCGAAAACAATATTTTAAACATAGATAATAAATTCGCATCCGTTACAACACTTCTGTCACAAAATCGGTAATAGTGTCAGAAACACGGAAAATTAAACCCAACAACGTATTGGGTTTTTCACAAATGCTGCCTCTTGCTGGGACATTGATGTAGTTATGTACAACTTAGAAGTCACGCTTTTATTCATTTTATATGAATCCACACGAACAGAGTAAGCTATAACCAGTTCACTTAAGCATGAGATTTAATGTAGCCATAAAAGCAGTGTTTCTCAAACATTTTCAAACTCAATAGTACTTGTGTGAAGAATTTCCAATATTAATCAAAATTTTACTTACTTATTTTACTTCTTTAAACATAACCTATAATTTTATTAAATTTATTTGAATAATATATGTTTCATATAAAAAATAAAAGATACAAAAAAGCGGTGGAAGTGAAACCTACCGAAAATTGCGAATAAAATTGTTTTGTAATAGCGCCATCTACTTCATTCTCTATAGGTAAAGTCATTTTATCGAATGACTGTACCTATATGGTACGTAAAATAGACGCTAGGTGGCTTAGCCACCACTAATTTAATATAATATTCTATTTCATTCTCTCGCAGGCTAAATCTATATAGATGTATATGTTTGTCTCTTATTAATGTCGCTTTTTCATCAAAATATATGTTTATTCCTTATTTATTCACACCGCACAGTGATTTCTTTCTTATATTTACGCGAACACTTCACATTGAATAAAGCTATTTTTACAGATTTTACCGCGTTTAATTTACTTATTTTTAATTGCCGATTTTTCACACTGCACTAATTTTTAAAGTACTTTAATCAGTGACTTTTATAATAAAAATTTCTACTGATGCATATAATATGATGAACATTCTTTCTTAGCATATTTGCTCCTTTCATTAATATGGTTTTAAATGCGAGTTTGAAAGTTTGAGTAAAGACAAAATCTTTAATCTTCTCACACGCAATCATGTATTTTTTTTCATGTACTGTCTTATTACAAAAGGTGTTTTTTGATAATCTCAGGTTCAAACTACAGAATAATATTTTTCAAAAGACAAGTCCTTTAGCCATGGCACCACGTAATCGCAATTTTTTATACTTTTTTTATATAAGAGTGGGCAAACGATTTTATAACAATTTAGTTTGCATATTTTCCGCGGGACTTTTTTTTTGAAACAGACTTTAGTTTCATGGCTGATCATAAACTATAAACTACTTTTTCTAATAAGATGGGTACAGTTTCGTACAAGTGTAATATTTATTTTAGATAATTGAATAAAAGGAGTATAAAGGCTTATTTGAGTACCGGATTTTTGCGCTACAACACAATTTGCAACTGCATTATCGTATCAATAAAGAAACAATTTTATGGTGTGTTTACATACGCCAGTATATTCTAAGTCTATGGTTTGGTTTACATAGTCTCAAACTAAAATGCACAGAGTGGGATTTCAATATTTTGAATTTTACAGCTAACGTTGGTGTTAATTTAATTGCATCTATATTTATGTCAAACGCACAATTATATAATATAATAAATTAGATTATTAATATACAGAGTTATTTTGCAATAACTGGCCAAATTTGCAGAGAAAATTCAGAATAAGTAATATATAATAAGTAATATATATAATATAGGCAAATGGTGAAGAAAAATCAATTAAAAAAAATCTCAAACATTCTGTCCTTTTTATCTTTCAAATTCAAAATGCGTGGTAATGCATTATTTTAACTGATTTTACTGCGCACGCACACATTTGTAAGGATAGATCTTCAGGCAAAAACGTTGTAGCCCATAAATCACATTTAATTTGGGATAATTTTAAATAAAAGTAGAAGCCTTATTTACCCGTATTTTCAAAAACTGCAATAACGGTATATCATTATTTATATATTTAAACTTAAGTTTAAAATTTGGCTACTCTTTGAAAAATAACCCTGTATATATTAGAGAGTATTGCCGCTAAGTATTCGTTGGACAATGGCCGCCCCAGAGTGCCGCCAAACAATTAGTTACGTGTCCACTGATGAGGCAACTGTGTCCAATTTACATTGATTTTTGTATTGTTCATGTTTTCAATGGCGGTATTCAGCTGAATAGTGAGTGACATAACTTTGATTGAAAAACTATTTTGCTGTATTATAAGTTAACTAAATTTTTAATCAAATCACCATAGGTACAAAATAAATTTGATGAATAAATTGAAAAATAAGATTGGAATAACTTCAATTATCCATTATTGTTCCCATTCTTGCAGATATATGTTTGGATTCCATTATAACGTTAGTAAGTTAGTTATAACTCGTAAGTTAGTTACAACTCGCATCTCTCAGAAACCATGAGATCATTTTGGCCATTTCTCACAGTCGCTTCTATTTTATTTATTTTATTTTATTTTCTAACGCGGCCTTGTGAATATTTAAGATATAACTTTATAAAATATAGGTGGGTAAACCTTATCTAATTTAACGAGAAAGACGGCATAAGTTTCAAGTGGTACATACTTCTAGCAGTTAGGTACATATTTCCTCACCTAATTTACACAATACGGTTATAATATTATATTATAAGACGTACATCATTTAGTACATATTGTTCAAGATATTATAATATTACGGTAGCAATCAATTAACAAACTGTGTGGCAAGATTAAATAAAGTTGGAATTGTCTAAGGCAAGCTGAAGTATGAACGAAAATATTCAACATGTTGTGACTTTATTGTTAGGATAGAACATATAAAGACACTGATGTAAACTGAAAACATACAAGATGAATTAGTAAATAAATAAATAAATAAATAGGTATCAACAATAAAATAACTTTCCGTGGGTGTCAGTCCTCCAGACCGAATTTCAATCACGGCGGCCTGTCTCAACGAAGACAGGTCATCTGCGCAGCATAGGATTATAAACCCCGAGTAAACGCGAAAGCACAGTTGCACTGTCTATTCTCGCAATCTCTTAGTTTGATGGGACTGCAATCGGGCACCACCGGAGAGCGATCAGGCGCAGGACCAACGGCTTTACGTGCTTCCCGTAGCATATGGGCAGCTATCTTGACAGAAAAATCCAATGACTGATTTTTGGCCTGACCCAGGATTCAAACCTTGTACCACATGATCAACAGTTGCGCTAACGATCACTAGACCAACGAGACAGTCAACATCCCGAGGAATACAAAAAATGGTGTTAACGTATTTAATAAATAAAAAATCCCTACAAAGACGGAGCTATAAGTGTCGACGATTAACTTTTTAATATCCTAAGTGACATGGCCGTTTCTTCGAAAACTTTCGCAGTTTTCAGCTCCCTAGCATTTGAAATAAATGGGTCAGCATTAAAAATTTTCCTCGTCGTCCATTCTCAAAACCTATATAAATCACACGAAATAAACTTTTTGAAGGCTTAAGTGATGTTCCCTGTGTCGCCTTCCAGTCTCGAACAAACAAAAGTTTTTGACAAATGCTTAAAAAGGTTTTCTTTTTAAACGTTTTCTAAATGTTTATTAGTAGGTATTATTACTTTTAGGGCCGATTTTTCAATCGTCAATAATGTATGTTAGCTATCGAATATAATATGATAACCTGTATAAATATAAAGGTGAAGAATTACCGTTAACTTTACAGCCTATTAAAGTTCACTGCTGAACATAGGCCTCCTTCATAGGTTGCCTCATAGGGGTTATATTTACTATAATTGAGAAACTTGGAAACCGTCGGGAATTAAGTAAAGATAAAATTAAACTCGATAAAATCCGTAAAATTAGTCTTGTTCCAATAAAATACTAATTTATTTATTTATTCATTAGATGTACACAACAGTTTATATTCACTTTGTACGTGGTAGAGCCATGCTGCAGCTATATTAGTAGTATAGTTGTAGCACGAATAGGTCGGCTCGATCGGGGAAAGACCACGCTCTCACAGAATACCAGCGTAAAATAGCAGCTTAACGCTGCTGTGTGTCGTATGGTGAGTGTAGAGAACTGGAGACCCTTTTTTACTGGAAAAGAGGCATTCCATCTTGGTCATCGCCGCCCATGAACAACTGCAACACCAGGGGAATTGCAGATGCGTTGCCGGCCTTTTAAAAAGGAGTAGGCTTTTTCTTGAAGGTCTCTAAGTCGTATCGGTCCAGAAAAATCGCTGGTGATAATCGATTCCACAAGGATGTTGTGCGAGAAAAGAAAACATCTTCTAAATCGCACAGTGGATTTAGAAGATGTCAGATTCCAACAATAGTAAAGTTTAGAGAACCAATATGGCGTTAAAATGGTGTTTCAATATATTATCTCGTAATATATCACAAGTTGCGTATGCTCAATTCCCAATTACACGTCTATTTGCTATGGGTTCGGCATTTTTGTATTGATTTTACGCCAACATTCGATCGCGTACACGTGAGGTTGACACTTAGATAAAAAATAAGTTATACATATTGTTCCTATTATCGTGATATAGGTTGCGTAAGAATATCTACAACCCCATATCTACATCCCTTGAGAATTGTAAGAGGTAACAAAGGCTAACTAAAGCAGAAGACGGGCAGTAGTCTCTCCCTAGTAACAACTCAATAGTACGAGGGCGACACTGAAAGTTTTTAGAACTGGCCACTTGTAAACAATATAATAAAAAAAACAAGTTCAAATTTTGAAAATGGAACTCTTTGCCAATATTATTGTGTATGTATTTTATTAATTTGTCATTTGTTTACGATTTGGCGACAAATTGAAAATTGCCTGTGTCACGTCAGCATGAGTTTAACACGAGAAAATTTTCGTACAATGATTTTTTATGACTTTCAAGAAAGTTATGATAAACTTCGATTGGCCTTTCATGATGAAGCCCCATCTCGTGCCACTGTTTATAACTAGTTTAATGAGTTTAAACGTGGTCGCACTAATCTCACCGATGATCTGGAAGCTTTGTACCCGGTGGATACCTCATAATTTGATAGAAGCCCAAAAACTCCGTCGTGTTGATTGGTGTCGTGAAACGGTTCAAAGATTTAACGGAGGTGACTCAAATGTTCAACATAGTTACGGGTGACGAAAGCTGGATTTATTGTTATGATCCTGAAACTAAGAGACAGTCTGCTGTCTGGGTGTTTCCTTCCGAGGAGTTGCCAACAAAAGTGAAGAGAGGTCGAAGCGTGGGAAAAAAGATGGTGGCCTCGTTTTTCGGAAGGACAGGTCATTACGCAACAATTGTTTTAGAGGATCGAAAAATAGTTACTGCAGAGTGGTATACTAACAATTGTTTGCCACTTGTCTTGAAAAAAGTTCGGGAGAAACGACCTCACAGTAGTATCCTCCTTCACCACGACAACGCCTCGTCGCACACCGCCAAGCAAACAATCGACTAATTGGCGACGTCAGACGTGGAATTACTGGGTCACCCGCCCTATAGCCCCGACCTCGCACCTTGCGATTTTTATTTATTTCCGAAAATAAAAGAAAACTTCGAGAAAACGTTTTATGGACGCCGAGGAAGCAGTGGCTGCGTTTCAAAATGCCGTCGAAGAGACCCCTAAGGACGAGTGGGCAGAGTGCTTTTCTCAGTGGTTCCATCGGATGCAGCGATGTATTGATGTAAATGAACACTATTTTGAAAAGATATAATAAAACTAATAACTTGCTAGTTTGTTCAGTTTTTGATTTTCTAAGAACTTTCAGCGTCACCTTCGTAATAAAAAACTGCAGTTGCCAACCCGAGCCAAGCCTATTTTGAATGATTGAATTTAGAATTGTGATGGGCTTTAATGAAAGAATTAATCATTGTTATTGAGCCTTCCCGGGACTTTACTAATCGAAATATGAAATGGAAAGTAAGTTAGTTGTAAGTTTATTCGCCGATCATCACACGAATCAAGAGGGTGGCCCAAAAGTCAGAACAACATTTTAGAATGGAGTAACTTTTTCACTTCTTAATAATTTACATTTTATTCTTTTATAAACAAAATCACACTTCTTGGAAATAAATTTTATATCGTTTTGAAAATAACATCCTTTAAATAACTACCATTTTGCTCTTCACACTGACGCGCTCTTTCTAAGGCGCGGTTCATCACCTGTCGTAATGTTTCTTGACTTATTCCTCCAATTTCTTGAAGGATGTTGGTAGGCGAAATTGTATCACAGTTAAAGTGTCGTTTTAAATCAATGTTAGTTCACTTGGAATTTTATTCGGGTTTTGAAACGCGGTCTAAGCCTTTGATCCATCGTATGTCTAGAATGATTTTAAATTTACATATTCTCTGAAATTCAAATAATAAAAAGTCGCCGGCC
Source organism: Parnassius orleans (assembly GCA_029286625.1). Lineage (NCBI taxonomy): Eukaryota > Metazoa > Arthropoda > Insecta > Lepidoptera > Papilionidae > Parnassius > Parnassius orleans. The sequence goes on from JAGSMP010000184.1 coordinate 43,739, forward strand.
TAGCCAAAGTTCAATAAGCTTATTTTTACACAAAATTGAATTCGTTCATGAGAGGCTTATGTTTTATCAGTGGATTTGTAATTTCTGACATAATATTGACAGAAAATTGCAAATAAATTCCTTTGCATTACGACGTTATATTTCGAACAAAAATATCCAGAAACCTGAAAAGTTATAAATTCCCATAACGGGTTCATTGATTCACGGAGGATGCCAGGTTATAGTAAAGGAAGCTCCTCTTAATTACAGAGCAGCTTATTTATTGCTACTTTTTATGCTCCCGTTTCTCGTTAACTGATGCAATCTCCGAAGACTAATTATCGACCTTTTTAAAGCATCTTGCATATAAAAACATTACCTTCGTCGATTCGATTTTGTTTATTTAATTTGATTTCCTAACGCGGCCTTGTGAATATTTAAGATATAACTTTATAAAATATAGGTGGGTAAACCTTATCTAATTTAACGAGAAAGACGGCATAAGTTTCAAGTGGTACATACTTCTAGCAGTTAGGTACATATTTCCTCACCTAATGTACACAATACGGTTATAATATTATATTATAAGACGTACATCATTTAGTACATATTGTTCAAGATATTATAATATTACGGTAGCAATCAATTAACAAACTGTGTGGCAAGATTAAATAAAGTTGGAATTGTCTAAGGCAAGCTGAAGTATGAACGAAAATATTCAACATGTTGTGACTTTATTGTTAGGATAGAACATATAAAGACACTGATGTAAACTGAAAACATACAAGATGAATTAGTAAATAAATAAATAAATAGGTATCAACAATAAAATAACTTTCCGTGGGTGTCAGTCCTCCAGACCGAATTTCAATCACGGCGGCCTGTCTCAACGAAGACAGGTCATCTGCGCAGCATAGGATTATAAACCCCGAGTAAACGCGAAAGCACAGTTGCACTGTCTATTCTCGCAATCTCTTAGTTTGATGGGACTGCAATCGGGCACCACCGGAGAGCGATCAGGCGCAGGACCAACGGCTTTACGTGCTTCCCGTAGCATATGGGCAGCTATCTTGACAGAAAAATCAATGACTGATTTTTGGCCTGACCAGGATTCAAACCTTGTACCACATGATCAACAGTTGCGCTAACGGTCACTAGAACAACGAGACAGTCAACATCCCGAGGAATACAAAAAATGGTGTTAACGTATTTAATAAATAAAAAATCCCTACAAAGACGGAGCTATAAGTGTCGACGATTAACTTTTTAATATCCTAAGTGACATGGCCGTTTCTTCGAAAACTTTCGCAGTTTTCAGCTCCCTAGCATTTGAAATAAATGGGTCAGCATTAAAAATTTTCCTCGTCGTCCATTCTCAAAACCTATATAAATCACACGAAATAAACTTTTTGAAGGCTTAAGTGATGTTCCCTGTGTCGCCTTCCAGTCTCGAACAAACAAAAGTTTTTGACAAATGCTTACAAAGGTTTTCTTTTAAACGTTTTCTAAATGTTTATTAGTAGGTATTATTACTTTTAGGCCGATTTTTCAATCGTCAATAATGTATGTTAGCTATCGAATATAATATGATAACCTGTATAAATATAAAGGTGAAGAATTACCGTTAACTTTACAGCCTATTAAAGTTCACTGCTGAACATAGGCCTCCTTCATAGGTTGCCTCATAGGGGTTATATTTACTATAATTGAGAAACTTGGAAACCGTCGGGAATTAAGTAAAGATAAAATTAAACTCGATAAAATCCGTAAAATTAGTCTTGTTCCAATAAAATACTAATTTATTTATTTATTCATTAGATGTACACAACAGTTTATATTCACTTTGTACGTGGTAGAGCCATGCTGCAGCTATATTAGTAGTATAGTTGTAGCACGAATAGGTCGGCTCGATCGGGGAAAGACCACGCTCTCACAGAATACCAGCGTAAAATAGCAGCTTAACGCTGCTGTGTGTCGTATGGTGAGTGTAGAGAACTGGAGACCCTTTTTTACTGGAAAAGAGGCATTCCATCTTGGTCATCGCCGCCCATGAACAACTGCAACACCAGGGGAATTGCAGATGCGTTGCCGGCCTTTTAAAAAGGAGTAGGCTTTTTCTTGAAGGTCTCTAAGTCGTATCGGTTCAGAAAAATCGCTGGTGATAATCGATTCCACAAGGATGTTGTGCGAGAAAGAAAACATCTTCTAAATCGCACAGTGGATTTAGAAGATGTCAGATTCCAACAATAGTAAAGTTTAGAGAACCAATATGGCGTTAAAATGGTGTTTCAATATATTATCTCGTAATATATCACAAGTTGCGTATGCTCAATTCCCATTACACGTCTATTTGCTATGGGTTCGGCATTTTGTATTTATTTTACGCCAACATTCGATCGCGTACACGTGAGGTTGACACTTAGATAAAAATAAGTTATACATATTGTTCCTATTATCGTGATATAGGTTGCGTAAGAATATCTACAACCCCATATCTACATCCCTTGAGAATTGTAAGAGGTAACAAAGGCTAACTAAAGCAGAAGACGGGCAGTAGTCTCTCCCTAGTAACAACTCAATAGTACGAGGGCGACACTGAAAGTTTTAGAACTGGCCACTTGTAAACAATATAATAAAAAACAAGTTCAAATTTTGAAAATGGAACTCTTTGCCAATATTATTGTGTATGTATTTTATTAATTTGTCATTTGTTTACGATTTGGCGACAAATTGAAAATTGCCTGTGTCACGTCAGCATGAGTTTAACACGAGAAAATTTTCGTACAATGATTTTTTATGACTTTCAAGAAAGTTATGATAAACTTCGATTGGCCTTTCATGATGAAGCCCCATCTCGTGCCACTGTTTATAACTAGTTTAATGAGTTTAAACGTGGTCGCACTAATCTCACCGATGATCTGGAAGCTTTGTACCCGGTGGATACCTCATAATTTGATAGAAGCCCAAAACCCGTCGTGTTGATTGGTGTCGTGAAACGGTTCAAAGATTTAACGGAGGTGACTCAAATGTTCAACATAGTTACGGGTGACGAAAGCTGGATTTATTGTTATGATCCTGAAACTAAGAGACAGTCTGCTGTCTGGGTGTTTCCTTTCGAGGAGTTGCCAACAAAAGTGAAGAGAGGTCGAAGCGTGGGAAAAAAGATGGTGGCCTCGTTTTTCGGAAGGACAGGTCATTACGCAACAATTGTTTTAGAGGATCGAAAAATAGTTACTGCAGAGTGGTATACTAACAATTGTTTGCCACTTGTCTTGAAAAAAGTTCGGGAGAAACGACCTCACAGTAGTATCCTCCTTCACCACGACAACGCCTCGTCGCACACCGCCAAGCAAACAATCGTCTAATTGGCGACGTCAGACGTGCAATTACTGGGTCACCTGCCCTATAGCCCCGACCTCGTACCTTGCGATTTTTATTTATTTCCGAAAATAAAAGAAAAACTTCGAGGAAAACGTTTTATGGACGCCGAGGAAGCAGTGGCTGCGTTTCAAAATGCCGTCGAAGAGACCCCTAAGGACGAGTGGGCAGAGTGCTTTTCTCAGTGGTTCCATCGGATGCAGCGATGTATTGATGTAAATGAACACTATTTTGAAAAGATATAATAAAACTAATAACTTGCTAGTTTGTTCAGTTTTTGATTTTCTAAGAACTTTCAGCGTCACCTTCGTAATAAAAAACTGCAGTTGCCAACCCGAGCCAAGCCTATTTTGAATGATTGAATTTAAAATTTTGATGGGCTTTAATGAAAGAATTAATCATTGTTATTGAGCCTTCCCGGGACTTTACTAATCGAAATATGAAATGGAAAGTAAGTTAGTTGTAAGTTTATTCGCCGATCATCACACGAATCAAGAGGGTGGCCCAAAAGTCAGAACAACATTTTAGAATGGAGTAACTTTTTCACTTCTTAATAATTTACATTTTATTCTTTTATAAACAAAATCACACTTCTTGGAAATAAATTTTATATCGTTTTGAAAATAACATCCTTTAAATAACTACCATTTTGCTTTTCACACTGACGCGCTCTTTCTAAGGCGCGGTTCATCACCTGTCGTAATGTTTTTGACTTATTCCTCCAATTTCTTGAAGGATGTTGGTAGGCGAAATTGTATCACAGTTAAAGTGTCGTTTTAAATCAATGTTAGTTCACTTGGAATTTTATTCGGGTTTTGAAACGCGGTCTAAGCCTTTGATCCATCGTATGTCTAGAATGATTTTAAATTTGCATATTCTCTGAAATTCAAATAATAAAAAGTCGCCGGCCTAGCCAAAGTTCAATAAGCTTATTTTTACACAAAATTGAATTCGTTCATGAGAGGCTTATGTTTTATCAGTGGATTTGTAATTTCTGACATAATATTGACAGAAAATTGCAAATAAATTCCTTTGCATTACGACGTTATATTTCCGAACAAAAATATATCCAGAAACGTGAAAAAGTTATAAATTCCCATTACGGGTTCATTGATTCACGGAGGATGCCAGGTTATAGTAAAGGAAGCCTCCCTCTTAATTACAGAGCAGCTTATTTATTGCTACTTTTTATGCTCCCGTTTCTCGTTAACTGATGCAATCTCCGAAGACTAATTATCGACCTTTTTAAAGCATCTTCCCTGCATATAAAAACATTACCTTCGTCGATTCGATTTTGTTTACAAAGTTTGTTATGGTAAATACTGGGGTGTAAAAAATAAAGTAAAATCTTTTTTTCCAAATGCCAACTGCACGCGATGGCCCCTGCCGGTTGACGGTTGAACTGGGCTCTAGGTCTAGGTCTAGGTCGTGACTCTAAGTGTTTTTTTTTTCCATAATATACTTTGAACCCAAAATGCATTGATAGTTAATTGGGCACAGCATTATCACATTAAGGGTATCGTGACTCAGCGGTCACAAACCTGAGTGCCCAACGTGGTGAGTATGGGCATATCTTCCACGATATACTTTATTTACTTAAGTAAATAAATTTGTTTGACCAGTTGTTATAAGATATTTAGGTTCAGATAAGTTGCATCATCCGTGGTTGAATAAAAACCGTTAGATAAAATCAGTACTGAACTTATAAAAACATGACACGTAAAGTCCGTTTATAATAATGGTATCAAATCTAAATTTTAAATTAATAAATCTATATAACAATATATTATAGAAAATACTTAAGTAGGCTCTATAAAAGAATGCGGTCTAATTTAGACTAAGAAATTGTAATTGTAAAGTCCTGACTTGTTTCGCATGATACGTAGTTGAAACTCTAAAATTTCTTAAACAGACAATGATTGCTAGAATCCTTATGTGTTCCTCATCTTCAAACATCGTTTTTTAAGATGACTAGAGCTCATCAAATTTAAATTTAAAAATTCTTGAAACCTTACAATTACCGTCATAGACTAATAGTAATATATAGTATGTAGTAATAAATATCGGTAAATCCAATTGGGCATGCCCTAGGCGCATTAAAAAAATTACGTATAACATGATTATTCGGAATTTTTTAAAGTAGTTTTTTAAGTGAAAACTTGTGTGTATGTACACACAAGTTTTCACTAATAACCTTATTATACTTCCAATTTTCCGATAATTTAATGTCAAACTTCAATTTAAAAAAAAGTTTGGAAAATCCAAAAGTGCAGGACTCATAATGCTCATATGATCATCATTCAGGTCACTCCATAAAGTCCAAGACGTATTTAAGTATAAATATTACATCCTACTTACTCTTAGTACGTACTACTATTATTTATTCTGTGCTTTTAAAATATTGTAATAAAATCTCTGATTATTATTATAATCAAGTATGTAAGAAATTTGGTTTTTCGAATATTGTGTATTTGTACAGCGATCTTTTTGAGTCGCTGCAAACAACCGATACAGTGTCCACTCACGACAGCGATTGACGCCGAGTGAGGGACGCAGTCTCTATTTAGTAAAAAAAAATTCACACAAGGCTGCTAAAACACTGAATATATCGACATTTCGCAGCCAAAAAAAAATTATAACTAAACTAAACAAAATTAAACTGCCATTTACATTCAATGGTTTCCCACATGATAGATGAAGAGTTTTAAAAATAGATTGAGTTGAACAATTGATATTTTCAAAAGTTATCGTGTTTACGAAGCCATGTGGACTTGATAAATCCACATCATAAGCCACTAAAACCCCTTTTTTTATGTAAAAACAGCAATTAATCGATTTAAAAAAATATTAATAAGTTCAACAATCATTTATCTTTCTGACAATGTGCTTTTTATATCACTTATATGTACAATATGATTTCTAAATACGATTTCATGCGACAAAACGTTGGAGTCTTAATTTTTAGGTCCTAGTAGAACATACCTGCGCGCTAGCGCTTACGGCATGCAATATGTAATATTTATACGTTTTAACATCGTAAAATCCATATTTAAGTATTTTTATGTATATTTAAGTAAATCACTTACGTATAATTGAATCTGCATAAGTCGTCATTGTTCGTATGATCTGGAGCTGGTACTGCGGCCCAGTGAACTGCTCGACCTCCACTAGTAACTGCTGCCAGTAGCCTTTGTCGACAGCCACAAGATGACCACACACTAGCGCTTGCTACACCCCCAGCCTACAAATTAAATTTATTATAAGTTCTTTTTCTTCTTCTTTTGGCATAGAATAAAATCTGTCATTGCACGAGTCATAACGCGAAGCGTTATAGGTGTGTTCTACTCTCGGTACGTCAAGGTCAAGCAATTATGTGTTCTTAAAATGCCTCTATCATAACCATATTGCACACATGCACACACTTTTTTTTACGTGGTAGAGTCATGCTGTAGCTATATTATTAGTATAGTTGTGCCACGAATGGGTCGGCTTCACCGGAGATGGATCACGCTCTCAGAGAATACCAGCGTGAAATAGCAGCTTAACACTGCTGTGTTTCGTATGGTGAGTGAAGAGAACCTGATACCCTTTTTACTGGTAAAAAGGCATCCCAACTTAAACCTCGCGGGTGACAACGCATCAGCATTTTGATCCTTTATTGAGGATTGATGTAGATGTCTATGGGTCACAGCAACCACTTACCATCAGGTGGACTGTGTGCTCGTTTGTCACCCTATCCTATAAAAAAAAAAACTTACACGATAATATGAGTAGCCGTATATTAAGAAAACACTCTAATTAATCCGTCTTATATTTTCTATAAAATCATTTTATATTGATACTTACAAAAAAAAAACGGTTTGAAAAAGTTTTTACGTGGACGTCCGGATGTTGATTTTGTATGTGGTCAGGATAACTCCCGAAAAAATTGACGTATCGGGTTTTTTTAATTAGCTTCATAATTACATCAACTGGTTTCCTATTTCATATCAATAGCCTAGTATGCGTAGTTTGTTAATAAAATGATTTTCAACTTTAAGTTTTATTGCTATTAATATTTTAAAAGCGCTGTCATATATTTTATTTAGCATTTGATAGACAAAGGACAAATGTACCATACAGCCTAATCGATTTAATACTTTGTGTAATTGATTTATTTTGGTAAACATTATTATTTTTTTTCCTGTAGCTATCACTACCTGTTAAAAGAATAGAGCGCTAAATTTAATATACGTAAATAATATATTTTAAAAGTCAGGAATATGTACAATTTATTTTTTTCATCAAAATGAATTGAAATGCTCATAAGCCGAGCACTTTTGGATTTTCCAAACTAATTATTAGTAAATTAATTACACAATCATTGTATTATGTGTGATATTTATTAAACATAAAGGAAGCATATTGTTTGCTTTCATCCTCTCAGCTATGATGATGCCGATGATAAGTTTTAACTTAACTTTCAGTGTCTTACCTGAAGCGGCGTTGGTAGATTTTCAACGAGGAGATAGCACTTAGACGTTGAATTCCAACGTCGGATTCTCTCCCTCGCAAGAACATAGTGCGTCTCAATTTCTTTTCCTTCAACTGCAACTAATTCCGCCTGTAACAAATAAGAAATTCATATACTAAAGGGTTTGTCTTACATCTTTATATCGTTGGTGCGTCTGTTAGTTATCGTGTAACTTCTGAACCACTTGATAGATTCATAGCTATGTTATAATCCGATAGGTATTTATCATCTAAAATTACTCACATTTACAAGGTATATTGGTTTAGCGCCAAAACTGAATCATAAAATCTAGTATAGTACGTGAGGGTAATATGTTCATCCGGTTAATATGGTCACTTTCTTATAACTCAAAAACTAAAGCCTTGTTTGCATAGATGGCTCTGTGATACGATAGCCCTTCATCAGTCAATTAAATAATAAAGGTTCAAAAGGGCGCTGCTTTATCGACGCCATTCTGAGGTTAGTCGATTTAAGTATTGTGTAGTGTAGTTCGTTTTTTAAAGTTGATTATTCGAAGTGTGCCTAATTATTGCCGAAGCTTATTTGCTATTTTTTCTTAATATTTTTTTATAGGATAAGGGTAACAAGCGAGTACACAGTCCACCTGATGGTAAGTGGTTGCTGTGGCCTATAGACATCTATCCTCGTTTGCGAATCAAAATGCAGATGCGTTGTTAGCCGTGAGGACTAAGATGGAATGCTTCTTTTCCAGTAAAAAGGGTCTCCGGTTCTCTACACTCACTATACGAAACCCAAGCAGCATTAAGCTGCTATTTTACGCTGGTATTCTGTGAGAGCGTGGTCCTTCCCCGGTCGAGTCGACCCATTCGTGCTACAACTATACTTTTAATATAGCTGCGGTATGGAGAGCCATACTACCACGTATGAATAATTATAAATATTAGTTATATTATACGACTTTGTGTTTTTGTCTCTGTCTTCCTCCTAGTTTTGGTTGTATAGGGCGACAAAGCATAAGGTGACCATATTAACCTCACGTACCTTACTTCGCACTAAACTTCAAACAAAAAAGGCTACTGATGCATTGTCACCTCTGAGGACAAGGATGGAATGCTCACAGCCTGTAATTATACTGGCTTTCTATACCCTTAAGACCGGATCACAGCAGTGTAAGCACAAAAATAGGTTGGCACCGACATCTAGACAGAAAAGGAGTCCTTCCACATAGTAATGTTTACTAATGTCTATGAATATGAACTTTCAAGATCCTACACGTCTCTAATGATTTTAATTAGCGGTGTTAATAAATACTACGACTCTGTAGAAACTTTTAAATTTAATTTGCCATTTGCCTTTGCTAGATATAACATAAAAAGATTTATTAAGTTACGTCTGGTAAAACTCGTTTCCCAGATAATTATTTTACAAACGGTTTCTTATTAACCGATTTCTAAAAAGAGGGATTTAAATAAAGGTATTACTTTATTATGTTTCATTAAATCAGGAAACACACGAAAATCGCTACAGGCATTAAGAATAATAGCAAGATGAGGTGCAATTAAATTTATTATGGACGCAATAACTGTAACCAAAATCCCTATAAAATTCTAATTTGAATGTATCTTCTTTGTTTGTTACGCGATATCTTTGCCAATTGTGAACCCATTTTGACGATTCTTTATTATATAGATTAGCGATTCGCCCCGGCTTCGCACCGTTGATTTCTGGTTCTCGAAAAAAAGCCAGCTACTGGGTCCAATTGTGAATCTAAACCATTCACTAATCATTTTAATCATCAAAACACACACAAAATTTCATCAAAATCAGTCCATCCGTTTAGGAGGAGTTCAGTCACATACACACGAACAGAAGAATTATATAATGTATAATATGCATGTGTTACACACATAAACCTTCCTCTTGAATCATTCTGTCTATTGATGAAAACCGCATCAAAATCCGTTCCGCAGTTTAAAAAGATATAAGTGTACAGACGGGAAGCGACTTCGTTTTATACTAAGTAGAGATTGTACTACATGAGTGGTCCCATTTAAATTAGAAAAAAATTCCACCGCTAAGAAAGGCAAAACAGGAGATGAAGTATTAAATGGAACTATATAAATGACATTGAAATTGTGATATTCCTTAGTAATTAAATTTTAATAAAAAGTACTCGCCGGCTCAAACAACTAAAAATAATTAAATAATTTTACATTCTGAAGTCGGGGCTTTATTTTTTTTATACATATTGTCTTAACACCGGCTTCACAATGTGAAATTCATTTATTCGTTTTAGTTTACTGAAGACTTACTTTTTATTAGAAGTATATTTTTTGCAATCGTATTTCTGTGTTTAACCTTTTCAATTGTATATTGTATATGTCGAAGCGTCTATAAAATACCAGTTGGATCGAGAGTGAGCGAGATGTTGCGTCACTCTAGCGGAGAGTCATATCGATGGTATTGAGGTGAAATTGAGGGTATATCGAGAAATCCCTGCTTGTTTGTGCAATATAAAGTTCACTGTAGGCGCCGTGCGCGAGAGATTCCGCTGAAGTCAGTCTACGAGTGTAGTCATTCTACTAGTGCTAAGTTAGTGCCGTGGTTCTGTTCGTTGCTGTAATCCTTCTAGTGCAGGCAAGGAGGATTGGTGTTGCTGAGAGGCTACCCTGTATTACACTGAGATAAGTAGTGTTGCTGTGGGTTTGCATACTTTGGTGTTATCATATAATTACGTACCTCACGTTACACTGGTGTGTGACTGTGGCGGGGAAGTATTACGGTGTGGTTGAATTGTAATTGCTCTATACTGAATGTATAGTGCGTTTACGCTGTCTTATTACTGATAATGATTAATTGCTAAGCAAGAGAGCAAGTTGAACATCCACTCTCACACTTTTATTATTTTAAACAATTAATGCTATCCTGATGTATTTCCGAGATCAAAATTGGGATCCTCTGCTGAATCTCCGACATCAGAAGTGGATAAAGTCCCTGTTATCACCCACATATAAACTTCGAATTGTGTGATGGCTATTACGTTTGTGAAAGACTTCGCGTTGATAACTTTGTTTTTATTAAAAGTCGAAATGAAATTTGCTATCTTATTTATGACATTGATGTACCATTAAAGTATAGAATAAAAGTTTAAAGTAAAATGTGTTCAGCCAAAAGTTAAATCTTTTTGTTCAATTAATATTAAATTAATATTAAGGTACCACCCGCAAGTACTTTTATTATTCCTCAATGTACCCAAATATGTTCACAAATGTCGATGAAATGTTGGAATTATTTCAGATGAGTTATAGTTTTGCATTTAGTGGAATTTTAAATTGTTCGAGTTATGTTATAATTTGATAGTTCATGCGCATTATGATTTACATGTGGTACATTTTAAAGTTCGAAATGTTTAAGCGATGTACCGGAAAGAAATGTTTAACTTTAACGTGCTATGAATTAAAAACACTAAGTAGTCTTTTTGCGTTCTAATGTGTTAATAAGTGTTATATTTTACTCCGAGTATTATGCAGTCGACAAAATTAGGATTTGATATTGATGTGATGGTTTAGTAGAAGGATGGTGCAGTGCCGCTCGATTTAAATGGAAGTATGCTGTCAACGTATGACGCCGCGGACCTACACTTCGCTTACTAATTATTAAGATCAATATTTCTTAATATTATAATAGAATTTAAATAAATCGAAATAAGATTTGTGTTAGCTAAGAAAATACATTCGCGAAACAAACTTGTGAAGTCGTCCGATACATTGATAAATTATGGGTCAACTACACCGCGTTTCTCAACACCCGTGACATATTTGCAAAACTCCGTAAAGAATTTTTCCAATTGTATACCAGACGAGTACAGATATTCCGGTTGCCGGTAACTCTATATAAAATATGGGTTCAGATGTAGCGGTTATGCATTTTGTATGCCAAAAATCGCTTGCCAAGATCTTGAAAATGTTTGGTGTATTTTTATTCAACTGCATAAATGTGCGGAAAAGATTTGAAATTCTTGTTTCAACTTACAGTTCATATTTATTCATATTTCATAACGAATTTTATTTATAGCTCTTAGAAGGGTAAATTTATAAGCGTAGGAATTCTTAGTGTTAAAGTGCGAGAATGTTTTTCTACTTTTTGTTGCACCTCGTAATAAATTTATAAAATAGATTACTTTAGTTTACGAGTAGTTAAATCTCATGTCAATTAAAATACTTATTAAAGCATGTTAAGCACAAGTCCAAAATTTGATTTTATTAGCCGACTTAAAAAAAAAGAAGAGGTTTACAATATATGCGACTATAATTTATGCTACTATATATTTTTTTGTATGTATATGAGATATATTCGTCAATTTTGAACCAATTTTGATGATTATTTCTATATAATTTGAAGAAAAAATTCCATCCCTACAGAAAGCTTTAAACATATTATAATTGATATAATTAGGGCTTATAAATATTGGCGCAGAAATTACGTGTTTAGTCGCAGTGCTGCATATTTGTGTTATTAAAATAAATTGTTCCAAGTCTTGATGTTGGCACATGTGCAATGTACGCATGTCAAACCTCCACGAAATGGAGTAATTTCTACTATGGAGATTCATTTTTTGAAAGAAACAATTCTTAATGATCAGACATGCAAGTCTTTAATGATCAGACAAGTCATTTTGGCCGACTTCAAAAAGGAGGTTTACAATCGGAACAGTTTTTTTTTGTATGTGTTCTATGCAATATCTTAGTCAATTATGAATCGATTTTGGTGATTTTTTTTTTCACTATTACACTACTTAAAGAGCGGTCCCATAGAAATTTAGAGAAAAAATTCTTAATGTAATTAGACATTAAGACTGCGACATTCTTAGTCTGCTCTGAAGTATAATATATATACTAGCTTTAATTTTTCTATAGACTATGTCTTAGCATCGACTTTAGAAAGTGAGATTATTTTATTATTTTGGGTTCTTTGATGTCTTGTATGTAATTTCAATACAAGAAAAAAAAAGTATCATGCAAACGAAATATGACATCTTTATCACATATCCATGAAATGAAACGTCCAATAAAAGAATCTTGTCATATAACTGTTAAGGTGTATTCTCCGCTTATTCTTATTGAACCCTTTTAGGAGGTTGTATCATAAATAATATCGAAGCGGGACCCTCTAGTTGCGTGCTTCTGACTGATACGGAGTTTTATTACGTTTTATTTTAATATTTATTGAATTTCAGCTATTGGTACGGGAAGATGTTTTCATGTAATGCAACGTGTATCTTATTGTTGAAGATAGTAATAAGAACTCTGTATGTATTATGGTACAAGTTTCTATACATAACATGTGATGAATCCGTCTAACGCACTGGTAAGGCGGCGTAGCCCGTGTGGTAGGTGCGTAAGCGTATCCATCACCACATCTTGTCCCGTGGGTGTCGTAAAAGGTGACTCCGATAGCTGGCAGTATAACCATCACGTTTACTCGTTTTAGACGTGGTAGAGCCACGCTGTAGCTATATTATGTCTGCAACACGAATAGTTCAGCTGGACCAAAGTAGGACCACACTCTCATAGAATACCAGTGTGAAATAGCAGAATAAAGTTGCTGTATTTCGTATGTTGAGTGTAGAGACCCTTTTTACTGGTAACGAGGCATTCCATTTTAGACCTCAGGAGTGACAACGCGGCTGTATTTTAATTCTGAATCGAGGATAGATGTAGGTGTCTATGGGCCACATCTACTTACAATCTACTTACAATGAGGTAGACTGTGTGCTCGTTTGTAACCATTGTATGTTGTTGTATTTACAAATCATAAGTTTTATTATCTACAAAGTTAACCTATCAGGTGTAAGTGCATTGTCGACGAGGAATCAATATGCAAATAATATGTAGCCCATTGATGCCTATTAATCTCAAAAACAAAAACGGAATCCCTAATTTATATAAGCTTAAACTTAGTAGGAAAATTATCAATACCAAAATAAAAGAATAGGTCCCTTTCAGTAAACGTTAAACCTAAATAAAAGACAGGTTATCTGCTTTATTAAATATTTTATGTGATGTAAATAAGTTACTTGCGTTAAGTTAATTGCGCGCCTAAATCATAGCCACGTTTGATTATGTAGATTGAAATTATTGTGAAAATATGTTAATTTTCAGATATTTTTTCTGTACATCTTTATCTTTCTTATATCACACAATACATTGACTGCTAGAGAAAGCGTAGCTTTAGGTGTTAAGTCAGCAGATGAACGGAGGCGCAATCCCCCCCCCTCCCCCTTACTTACGACTTGGGGACCTTCAAGAAAAGAGCCTACTCTTTTTTAATAGGCCGGCAACGCATCTGTAACTCCCCTGGTGTTGTAGTTTTTCATGGACGGCGTTAGTCACCATCAGGTGAGTCGCATGCTCGTTTGTTTTTTGCTTTTATAAAAAAACTCTACCTTTGATCTTTATTGTGTAACAAAGTTTAAATGAATAAATTAATGTAAAGTGGTAAAAGTACATCCTATAATATTATGTCCTACTACTGGGAACAGAAATCTTTTCACTTCTGTGATGATTTTAGGGCAAAAAACTGTCGTGTTGGCGGACTTCACACGTACAAATATTTTCTTTTATTTTTTTTACGGGCTGATGATGATGACTATTTCAGATATCATTTAATCGCGTCAAAGTACCCGTACTTTGTTGATAGAAGACGGTGAATAAATTCCGAAAAAAATATTAACATCGGAAGTTGTTAATAACTGTGTAGAATAAATACTTTTAGAATGTTAAAGTGCTGCAAGTTTTCAATATTCACCAAATCTACCAACACCCGATCGCTTATGCGATTAAATTGGATAGAGATACACGAAGCTACAGGAATTGTGACAAATTTTATTGTAAGAAATTTATTAGCATCCAAATAATAAAACAGAGTGCATATACTAGTTGCGAGCCCTTGTGGTTTATCAAATATGATGTAACTAGCTGTTCCCCGTGACTTCGCCCGCGTGTAATTTAGGGTTTTAATTTTTTTGCGTGGAACCCCAATTCTTCTTCTAAAATAAAAGTAACCTAAGTTACTCCTTATAACATCAGCTATCTGCCAGTGAAAGTCTCGTCAAAATCGGTCCAGCCTTTTCGGAGATTAACCGGAACAAACAGCAAGACAGACAGACAGACAAAAATTTAAAAAATTGTGTTTTTGATATAAGTAACGTATATACTTTCATATGCATTTAGTAAAAAGCTATTATTTTGACATTCCAAAGAGACATTTCTATTTTATTTATTTATATAGAATAGATATAAATGACGGGGACGATTCTTCATAAACCTATCAGAGGGTCCTCTTAAATGTTCACAGATAGCTTTAAGATGAGATTTTTTTAAAATAAATTTGAAGTAACCAACGGCCTTGCTGTCCACCTGATGGTAAGTAGCTACTGCAGCCCATGGACACCAGCAACCAACTTCGATCAAAGAAGGCAGGTGCATTTATGGAATGCCTCTGACTGGAACACAGTAGTGTAAGCACTGCTGCTGAGCGACAGCAGTGGGTAAGAGAGTGTTATCTCCCAGACGGACACCTTGGCGGAAAAGAAGTCCTACTACCTATTCATTCATTATCCATTACAGCCCATAAAAGTCCACTGCTAACCATAGGTCTCCCCCAATATGATTCCCTCATATGGGGGTTTTTGCGATACTTGCCACGCTTGGACCCGCATGGTCGGCACCTGCAGTTTTTTTATTATTTCGAGTTGTTATCAGGAAGACGCTGCTGCCTATCTCCTGTTTCAGTTTCCCTCTGTCGGCTTTTACGACATCAATGAGACGATATGGGGTAGTGGATATTCTAACACCGCCACTACACGGTTTTTTTACCGATTATACGGTTAATACCAAGTAAGTTTTTTTGTTTTTGTTTTATAGGATAGGGTGACAAACGAGCACACAGTCCACCTGATGGTAAGTGGTTGCTGTGACCCATAGACATCTACATCTATCTTCAATAAAGAATCAAAATGCAGATGCGTTGTCACCCGTGAGGACTAAGATGGAATGCCTCTTTTCCAGTAAAAAGGGTCTCCGGTTCTCTACACTCACCATACGAAACACAGCAGTGTTAAGCTGCTATTTTACGCTGGTATTTCTGTGAGAAAGCATGGTCCTTCCCCGGTCGAGCCGACCCATTCGTACTACAACTATACTCCTAATATAGCTGCAGCATGGCTCTACCACGTAAAAAATAAGTTTCCGTAAAATAAGTTTTACTCAATGATGCAATTAAATATTATGTGGAACTTTTATATCGATCTGTATTCTTAGAGAATATTATAACTGGAACACTTACTATAAGTGGAAGCATCATTAGTGGTACTTTATTTTTCTTGCAGACATTTTGCTGGGTGATTAAGGAAGTTTGCTTTTTCTTACTAAACTTCGGGCCCCTCAGTCATTATGTAGAAACGAGGGATAACTTACAGCTCATTGGTTTTCTATTGTCCTTTTATCGAGTCCCTTTAACATGTTTTCTTCGACAATGGGGCGAGCTTTTTTTCACAAAAGCCAAAAGAACTTTGTCGCTTTGATGTAATTTTGTTTAATCTTATTTTAAGCTCTTTCTCTTTGAAAACTTTGTTATACTTACAAAAATTTATTTCATCAGAAAAGTTTATAAAACAGCGAAGAGTTCGCTGCATTCTTCAGCGTGAAATAACTAAATCAATTTACTATATTTTTTATATTTATTATATTTTCAAGCATGTAGAGGAGGCACGCCTTTCCTCACAATGTTTCGCTTTACCTCGCGCACGTGGTAAACCAGAACTTAAAACGTGGTAAATCAAAAGTTAAAACGGCGATTATTAATTTTAGTTACTACGGACAGAAAAGCATTTCTGTCGATTTCTTGCTTTATATTGCCATTTTTTGTTGTTTTTCTTTCCACAGCTTGATTCATAAATTACAGGTCTCTTAAATCGTCATCAACCGGATAGAAAAGTCTGAGATATATCTTAGCAAATATTAGAATTACCAGTCTGCCTCCCCACATAATAGCTATGTACATAAAGTTCAGTATGACTTTGCTGAATTTGAGAAAATATTACACCTAACCTATACGCAAAATCCGTCTCGGTTTATACATTTCTCTTAACTACTGTGAACATGTCAAAAACCGCAAGTTTACGGAACTAGGTTTAAATGCAATTTAGTTTCCACATGCATATGCTTGCTAGGTCAAATTTACCACCGCTTGTCAAAGTTTGTTGGACGCTCATAAACTAATAATATCAAAGGGTAATTGCTTGGTCTATGTAACTGTAGCAGCGGAATTAATTTATTTTTACAAATATATACTTAAGTGAGTATTGAGCGCCGTAAGTATAGACCGTGTAGTGGTAGTTAAGAATATCCACTACCCCATACAATCCCGTGGGTGTTGTAAGAGGCGACAGTGGAAAACTAATCGGGAGGTGGACACCAGCATCTGTACAATAACGACTAAACATATAACACTACGGTTGCCAACCCGCTTGGTAAGCGTGGCTACTATGGCAAATATCCCTATGAGATAGTCTATGGAGGAAGCCAATGTTCAGCAGTGGGCTATAATAGGCTGTAACGGTAAGTATTGAGAGCTATGGTCAAAGAGATAAGTATCGCAGAACTTATTGTGAACATATTAATATAATGAGAAAATCTATATAAATAAAATGATGAGGTTTGCAGTTGTGCGCGCATCACGGAAAAACTACTGGATAGATTTCAATTAGGTTTTCTAAGTTTTATTTCTCAGATACTTGGACCTTGTCTAAAAAAATATTGCGATACCTTCATTTAATATAAAGTCATTAAAGTTTTAAGAAACAACGATTTTTATACGGGGTTTTTCACACGGTCAACTGTACGTCGCTTGCTCTCGCGTTACTAACCCAGATAATTTATATATTTTATATCTACAAACGGATCAACGAATAACATTGTTTACAAAGAAATTTTGTAAGCGAAGTATATATATTTTTGCTTGCTATCTTTTTGATGTTCTTTCCTTCGCAGATACGAAAACTCTGTTAATATATCAAGCAACGCGGACGAAGTGGCGGGTATCAGCTAGTTTCATAATATAAGAGAAACCAGAGTATAATCCTATCTGGTACTAATATAATTGTTAATTGCAATTTCAAGGGCCGATTGACCACGGAATTAACGACGAAAGAAAACCATGAAACCTACATATTGGAGAATTCGAGAACAAATATTTCAAAAATAATACCTGTCATTCCGCTCCATAATCGGAGGTGAGATGAGAGGAAAGGCATGTCCTCAACAAAGAGACGTATTCAGGTGGTGAAATAAAAATTTAATTTATATTTACTATTTCAAGCTAGTTATAAGTTTTAAAATTAAAATTTATTTAGGTATTTATTGTAGAATTAAAGTTGACAAACGAGCACACACTTCACCTGATGGTAAGCAAATGCTATGGCCTTTAGACACCTACATATTTATTTATTTTAATTCTTTTTTAGATTAAAAGCAAGACTCTGATGCGGTATCATCCCTGAAGGGCATTGTTATCAGGAGAACCTTTCTACTGGTAACAATGCTCTTCTCGAGAATAGGTTCTCGTCGCTTACTTTCCCGGTTGAGCCAATCCATTCTTGCTGCATTTATAATGCACTAATACACTGCAGCACGGTTCTACTCCTGATAGCTAAGGGACCAAGTGCTCGCTGTAAATTTCATAGTATGCAAGCTATGGGTTCGATTCCCGCCGGCGCCAATGAAATTGTTAATTTTAAGTGCCGATTTACCAACATCGTGAGGAAACCCGCGTGTATGAGAAATAAAAAAGTTTGAAGTCATTTGAAGTCCGACAAACACGCATTGGGGTAGCGCGGTGTATACTTCCTTGTCCTAAAAAACTCTCAGAAATTAGAACAGGCCTGTCAAAGAGCGGGTTGTATATAGGTTGGTAACCACTTGATGGTAAGTGCACCTGCAGTCCATGCAACTGCAGTCCATGGCAATTCTGCAGCCAACATGATACAAGTGTTAAGTGTCATACAAGTTTCCGTGGTAGAACCATGCTGCAGCTATATTATAGTTGTAGCACGAATGGATCGGCTCTACTTGGGAAGGGTCACGCTCTCACAGAAAACCAGCGTAAAATAACTGCTTAATGCTGCTGTGTTTCGTATGGTGCGTGCAGAGAACCGGAGACCTTTTTTAATTGTAACGAGGCATTCCATGCTAGTCCTCGGGGGTGACAACGCATTTGCAATTTGATTCTTAATCGAGGACAGATGTAATCTTAGATGTCTATGAGCCACAGCATCCACTTACCATCAGGGTATTATTCTATTATAAAAAAAATATTACGCCGCCAAAGCATGACATTTATCCATTAATCAAAAATAATTATCGTGATCGATAAAACCGTAGCAGGCACACGTCCTTAACCGAATGCCTAATTCAAATCAGAGGAAACTCGAACGGTTGACTCTCAAAACTAATTTTGCTTAATCGTGTCATTAAACGTCCTGAGAACTTGCTAAAATACCATTGGGACAGCACTCGTAGGTCTCCAGCTGAATACAAATAGGCAGATTTTACGTTTGTTTGCTTCCAAAAGTTTTGGCGTTAATCTCAACATAGAGATTTGAGTTTTACATTTTGAATTAGTTTAAAACGAGTTGGTGAAACGTAATAAAGCTTCAAATTTACTCATAGTAAGAATTTTTTTTATAACGCTGAAGTAAAATACGAAGTTACAGTGTATCTGAAATAAAAGTAAGTGGCTATTGCATGGACACCTGTAACCAACTTTAAGCAAGGAAGGCACTGCTATTTGACGGCAGAAATAAGTAAGAGGGGATAAACTCCTAGGCAAAAGTCCACTGCTGAACATAGGCCTCCCCCAACGAATACTACAAAGCACAGTCCTGAGCCACCTAATTCCACCTATTGCAATTAAGATGTTTTTTGATTTCAATAGCCTCGCGAATCATCCTTGGAAGGAATCTGTGTTCTTTAGCGAAGATTTGTGGACTACGAGTATCTAATCTGATGTAGTGACGGGGTCGATCCTGTACGTGTTTAGAAACTGCTGATTCTCTGAGTCATTCTCAGACCCGAAGTCTCCTCGAAACTTTGGGAATATAAAATATGTTAACATACGCGATAAAATCCGTAAAACTAGTTTTATTTAACTATGGGTAATGTCAGGAAAATCTTATCGCTTCCAATAGTTTACGCCAGACGTGAAATACCCAGACCGGTGACGTACAGCAGCGTCAAAGTACCGGGACCGCTAGCACTGCATCAATCATCATTTTGTCTTCCAAGTATGACTATTAAGGTATATCCTCCCAACAACGGGAGAGCCCAATATTAAGGGGTCAGTAAATCTAAATCAGTTTCGGCTAACTTCTAAAATTATATCCCACTGACTATAAATATGCATGTGATTCACATGTGCACACATGGTGACCAACGAGCATACAGTCCACCTGATGGTATGTGCATGCTGAGGCCCATAGGCATCTACATCTACCCTCGATTTAGAATCAAAATGCAGAATGTGTTGTCACTCCTGAGGACTAAGATGGAATGCCTCGTTTCCAGTAAAAAGTATCTCCAATTCTCTACTCATCATACGAAACACAGCTGCATTACCTGCTACTTAACGCTGCTATTCTGTGAGAACGTGATCTTTCCCTGGTTGAGCGGACCCATTTGTGCGATAACCATAATGTAGCTGCAATGAAGCATTTAAAAACCACACCTTCATCAGTGATTCAACTTGGCTGATATAAAATAGAATTTAAATTTATCGTATTTTGTCGTAACGTTGAAAATCCAGTCAATTGAAAAATATGTCTTTTAATTACCGTAAAACAAATTTGTGAGCTGTGATCATATTACGAGTATAAAGATACTGCATCGTAATAAAACATTATCTTCTAATACAGCAATCAACTGAATTAGTGTAATCCATAACGAGATTAATTAGATTATCTCCAACCCGAAACTACATGATTCACCGTCTGAGGTTGAATTCGATTGGCTTCAGAACCGAAGTTGTAAAGTATTCATTAGTACTGTGTAAGTAAAGACAAATTGTTTGGTCTTGTACAAGTAAAGATATAGGACGTAAGGCAAATTTGATACAATCCTAATAAGGCCTTTTTAAGTGACTTAAAAGTATGAGTAAGGGGTGGGCATTTAACATTTGGAATTTGAATCGGCTATAAAAGAAAAAGTAATGAATATTATTTCAAATTTATGAGTTTATTAGAAAGATTAAACCTTTCCATTTAGGAATGGAAGACAACATAATTCAAATGACTGGTACTGCTAGCCTTACAATACCCCATTCGATCAGTCCAATTTTTCAGTACATTTTCGATTGTTTGGGCCTCGTATTTCGTCAATAGCAACTTCCATTTCATGTTTCTGTCATAATTGACAATCAAAAGGTTGAAAAACCTAAAAAAAGTAAAAACCGGCTTTTAAAACTAAAAAAATACAATAATTTACACGTAATAGCTTTAGAAGTCGAGGTTTTAACGTTTTGATATACTATGTCTTAGCAACGACTTTAGAAGTTAATAAATTATTATTAAATTATTATATCTTCATAATATTTACATTGTTTATTAGGATCAGAAATGAGAAGAGCTCTGTGCCCAGCCGTGGGAACTTTATGAAAGGAAGGATAGTTACAGCGATCTTTATCTTTACTTGTACTATTTAAATAAAAGCTTATTCGTCGCTAGGTACATAATTTCTTTTTATCAGGATTATGAATATTATAAAGACGAAGATCTGAAGTCGGATTTACGTGGTAGAGCCATGCTGGAGCTATATTAGCAGTATAGTTGTAGCAAGAATGGGTCGGCTCGACCGGGGAAGGACCACGCTCTCGCAGAATACCAGCGTAAAATAGCAGCTTAACACTGCTGTGTTTCGTATGGTGAGTGTAGAGAACCGGAGACCCTTTTTACTGGAAAAGGGGCATTCCATCTTAGTCCTCACGGGTGACAACGCATTTGCATTTTATTCGTAACCAAGGATAGATGTAGATGTCTATGGGTCACAGCGACACTTACCATCAGGTGGACTGTGTGCTCGTTTGTCACCCTATCCTATATAAAAAAAAAAAGATTGTTTTACTTTCACAGCTTAGCCGCTGAGCTGATAGATATTGCATCTTGATTGATTGCATCCTCAAGATATACGTAAACCCATTCCAACTTTTTCTCATTTTCAGCCGAATGAAGTCGTGGGTAAATGAAGTGTTAAATAGTTAAAAAATATAAGTTATGTAAAACCATTTAAGTAAGTATAATTAATATTTGTTTTATTTTAAAATAATAACCATTTGGAGCACTAATCATTTATTGATTTATTTACTTAAACTCTATTGAACCTCACATCAGTACAGGATCAAAAGGCGGTCTTAATGTTATAAGCATTCTTTGCCAGTCAACTTTAGGGCAGTGATAAAATTACAAAGAACACACTTTATTTATAAATAAAAAAGTGTCACATTGTTTGTCTGCGATGAACTCTTATGTTACTGAACTGATTTCAATGAAAAAATTGTACACTGTGTGCAGTTTGGTTCAACTTGGGAGATAGGATAGTTTTTATCCCGATAAGTGGCCCTTATTATTTTTCTTGCTAATTTAAAGTTTTTTCTACCGAATTCAACAGGAGGAGGTATTAAATTCGACTTATTACTGGGTGAACCGATTTCGATAATTCTTTTTTTGTTTGAAAGCTGATGCCTCACATTGGTCCCATATAAATTTGATCAAGGTCTGACCAATAGTTTTTCAGTTATTCTTAATAATTTACATTGAATTCGGTTGTACAAAATTTTTAATTTTTAATTATTTATAGGAAAGGTCGTCGGAAAGGGTAGAACAATGTCTGCCTGGTCAGCTAGTAAACATATAAAAGTTAACTTTAATTTTTAACTATACACGTTCTACTACTGGCCTCTTCTCATTTCTAATAGGGCTAAAAACACAAATATATAAATACATATATTATAAGAAAATATAAAATAAGATACATAAAGAGAACGAAAGAAAGAACAATCATCAACTATACATACACATTATTAATACCTACTGGAAACTTTTTGTTAAGATCGTGTTAAGCGGTGAAGAATTGAAAATTCCAAGTCTATATTATAATTTGAACAAATGTCTAGTAAGTCAGCCTATTAAAGTCTACTGCTGGTTGGCAACCGCAGCTATTTATTATTTTGAATTATTAGCAGGGAGATACTGCTGCCCAACTCCTATTTAGTGGAAACTTTTGCGCCGCCACTACACTGCAAAACAAATTGATCAAGAACTATATAGACGATACTACTCGTAAATATATGTCTAGTAAGTGTCTAGTAACTTTAATGTGGTAGAGCCACGCTGCAGCTATAGTATGGTTGTAGCACGAATGGGTCGGCTCGACCGGTTAGGACCACGCTCTCACAGAATACCAGCGTAAAACAGCAATTTTTACGCTGATTTTGATTTTGATTCATAATCGAGGATAAAATAAATTTAGATGTCACAGCATCCACTTTCCATCAGGTGGACTGTGTTCTCGTTTATCATCCTTATACTATAAAAAACAAAAGCAGTAAAAATCTAGCCCTTAGCAATATTTTGCATACGGACGCTCGCATACTCCTAGCCTCTCCCTTTTCATTTTACAGCTCACCTATAAAGACAGGTGGACGTACAATATATTTTGCATCGCGGCCATACTTACAAAACATTATATCTGTCAATACATCTGTAGTCTCGCGCCGAATCATCAAGTGCTGTTAAAGTGCGCTTAACTGTTTGTCTGGTTTCTGAACCGATTGGTAACATACTATCGTTTTGCCTAATTACAAATATGCATTTGCATTTCTTATATATTATTTCCTTCACTTTCATATCAATAACAGTAAGTATTATTATTATATCCCAAACACTGAGCTAAACTATAACCAACGCCAATAACCACAAATGCCTCTAAACTCGTTGAACTTGAAGCGAAAGTTCTATAAGGAAATGACGGTTACCGTAGAGCCATACAACTTTCCACACGAGACTAAGTTTTAGCCAATGCAAATCTTAGCTTTTATATGCCCCCGCTGTCATCACCATGATACGCGTAGGTACCAGGTGGTATGGTTCTATTCCTTTCTAGGTGGTGGTACGAGTATGGTTTGGGTGGTGGTGAGTGTATCCAATGTCATATAATGGCTTGAGGGGTCAGAATTCCCGTATAATCACAGGATGTGATGCAAGGATGACAAGCTAATTTTTGGCTGAAGTTGTAGCTCATGGGCTGTTTGGTTTTGTACTATTATATATCCTGTACATTGCACATATACAAACATCCAGGCTTTCTAGATTTAGAACAATTATTTGTAGAAGATACAAATATTTATTGGCGTGAGATTCTAACTCGTGCTCCGTAGTACTACAACTAAATACTATATGTAGTATATATATAGTATTGAGTTGTATATTATGTACCTACTACTGCGCTAATATATTATGTATGTACACCTCAATTATCACAAATAGATTTCCTCCAAAGTTTAATTATCTTTAATGACATTTACTTTAAACATGTTTATAAGCTCCACCCCTCTTAGAACAGGCTTTGCCTTTGCATACACGGATTTAGAGACTCGGGAGTTTCAATTAAAGGATATTCCGTGCTCCGAGCAAAACTTGTTTATGTAACTACAAATAGTATTAGTTGATCCCAAAATTTAAACGCAAATCAATCCATTTGCGGATTCAAGCTACGAAGTATTGGCTCGCTAACTATTTAATCAATACGAGCATGTTGGGCTACTTGGCTATATTTTACAATGTTTGGATAATGTGACAAGTCTGAAACATCAAGAATATTTAAAAGGCAACAAAAAATGTCATTCTGATCTGCTCAGCAGATAAAAACAATTTTTTTAATTATACTGAAATCTTTCTTCTTTTTCTTTATCACCATAAGTTAAAAAGAGTCCAATACTGGATATGGGCCTCTGTCATAGTTCACATACCTATTACTTAAATACATATATCGTTATAAGACGTCGTGTATCGAAGAATTGCGAGTAAAGCCTCAACTTCAGAAGCTATTAAATTATTTGGAAATTATTTTAATGGTTTTAGTTTTTGAAGTATGTTTTACTTTTTATTAAAAGTTTCATTTTTTACTCTTTTGATTGCTCTAAGAATTATCACAAGATAAAGGTTACAACTGGAATGTCATGTAAATAGGTTTATAAAATTTCATCCCCTATTTTTCCACCCTGAATTTTAGAACTTTTTCTTCAAATTTATATGGGACTACTCCTAAAGTATAAGCTATTTATTAAAAAAAAATATTTCAATCGATTCAGTCATTTCCGAGAAATCTGTGACAAAAATATACTCATCGAATTTTTAAACTCCTCGTTTCTTGTACGCAGTTAATTAACAAGCCCCATGGTTTAAGCCCAATGATAATTAAAAACCCAACTGCGTAAAAATGTTTACTGCAAAAAAAAAGAGTTTTAAACCCTATGTCACTTCCACAACTAAGACAAATCTAACGACACCGCATATGTTAAATTCCATCAAGCTGTTTAGGCTACAGTGCGCGACAAAGATGTACCCAGATGTACATACATATGCAAGAAAAACATTTCAAATACATAAATGATTTCAAATTGTCTTAAGTTATTTATTATTTTTGCGACTAAACTTATATAAATTAAATCCCAACCCAAGTATACAACTGCAAGACTTCAAGATACTATAATTTCATACTGCGAATTACTAATTTTAATCTGGAGGTAGCCGTGGTTTACTATAACATTGGGACGTCAAACACCTCAGTCCCTTTCCGTGGCCATGGGTGCTGATAATATACGCGATAAAATCCGTACAAACTAGTTTTATTCAAATGTGTAGCGTTCGCCTAAATATAAGAAATCATTATATTATGATTTATAAACATTAAATACATACTTGACATAATCCATCCCCAGTTAGATGAATCGAATTATCCCTGGTCGAAATCGCTACATAATCTAACGTCTGGGTAGATTCGATTGGATTTAGGAACCAAATCGAGAGGCGGTATTTAATTTGCTGTCGTATCAGAGCGGCGTGTAATTAGATTTATTTGATCAACGCCTGCCGTTAAAATTTTATTTTTAATGCGAATAACTCGTTTTAAAATTACACTTTTTTAAACACTTTAAAATTCCTTTTAACATAAAACTTGAATGAATATATTTTTTCAATGCTAAGCATATTTATAGAAGTAAAACTATTTTAACTTCCCACTTGAAAGTTGTTGAACGAATTCGATATTTGAAATTCCAAATTTAAATTTATTTCAACATTTTAACGTAAATAGAGCCTGATTTTAATGTTTTATAATGATGTCTTGTATGTTTTCAAGTTTATACTAGCCGAAAATATAGCCTCCAAACCAACAGGTAATTTATTTGACGCCTAATTGCACAATGAATACTTGTTTAAGTTGAGTCGTGGTAACTCAGGGGCTAAGCGTATTTCACAGTACGCGAGCAACCCGGGTTCGATCCCCGATGGAACCAATGAAATTTTTAGTGCTGACTTACCATGTGCTCGGTAAGATGGAATGCCTCGTTACCAGTATAAGGTGGTGGGTCTATATTGCCTAGCTAAATTTTCAAAGAGATCGGCGTTAATGTTTTTAAATTAAATCGTGAGGAAACCAGCATTTTTAAGAAAAAAGAAAAAATATTTTGAAGACATGTGTAGTTCGCCAAAACGCAATGGGGCAACGCGGTGGTCATTTCCTTGCCCTAAAACCCTATCAAAAATGAAAGTAGGCCTGTGCCCAGCAGTGGGACGTATATAGGCTGTAACTTTAATTTAAGTTGACGTTCTAGATTATAAAACTAAAAAGAAAATAAATATATGAAAAATAAATAAATAAAGAAAGTCGTGGTAGCTTTGAGACTTGCTGTAATTTGCACACTACCGAGCAACCCGAATTCGATACCTGCCGGCAACAATGAAATTGTTAATTGCAATTTTAGTGTTGATTTACCTATGTTTGCAGCATTTCTAAGAAAAAAAAATTTCAAGGACATGTAAAGTCCGCCAACACGCATTGGTGTAACGCGACAGACTAAATACTCCCTATATAACAGTGAGGTGAAGCCTAACCGCACCCACATCTATTAATAAAGTCGTAAATATTCCGCTCATTTTGTATCGATTCAGGCGTACAATTCGGTCTTTATATAAAGATATAGCCTATATATGTAATGAAATATTCTGACAAAGATAGTAGTTAGTTACCTCTGGCACCACGAAAACGCAGCGCTACTCACGTCTGCCAGAAAATATGTTTATCCTACATACCTCATCATGTTCCCCAACCTAGCACCTTTTGATTTTAAGCTGTTTCTAGAAATAGGATAAATATTATAGGCAAAAGTTTTGAAAGCAAAGTAGACGCAATGGCTGCTTATAATTACGAGATTTAGTGTTTTAAGAAGACTAGCGGTTCATTTAAAAATTACTACCTAGCTACTACCTAGGCTTTTATTTCACTTACTTGTTTGCTCCTTTATGCTCTAGTATATAATGTATTTCTATATTTTTGTAATTGAAATGTATTTATTTATTATATTATGTATGTATTTATTGAGCATTTATAATTATATTTATGTCGTGTGTATTTTCTAACAACTTGCGTACACCCTTACCTTTTCTCACAGGTCATTATATCCTCTGCAATGTGGTTGCCTGGTAGAGATCACTTCTAAGCGATAAGGCCGCCAATTTGTACCTTTAAATAATTTGTTGTTTTTTTTTTGGTGTAAAATAAAGTATATTTTATTCATTGATTATTGTAGCCAGAGATATTTTTCAAATGGTGTAGACGTATGGTTTAGACGTATTGAAAAGTAAATACTATGTGATACGTGCTTTTAATACTTGCTCAAGGTTAATACATTGAATTGATCGATAATTCAATGTATTAACCTTGATTGAATTACTCAAATTCGTAGCTGTACTCTTATTTGACCTTCTGTAGATTGTTGAATAATAAAAGTCATGAATTGATTCAATTATTTGAAATAGTTGTGGGGTAAACTTTTTTTTAACAATTTTTAAGTATAAAGCATTCGACTACCATACATGAATCCAACATACCAAGCGATCGCAAAACAATACGTTTAGAAGGCAAAAGAAATTCTTTCTGACGACAAGTCGCATAGAAGGAATGCACGGTAATATAAAATGATAAAGGAGATGTTGAACTTCAACATGAGGTGCTTTATTCATTCAGTTGGTCGAGCGTTAACTACGCTCGTGTCGGACTTTACAGAGTTGAAGCTCTGAGCGCACGTAAAGTGCAAAACTTTCTACGTGAGGTCACAATAAAATACTGTTATGGAAGTTTTACGAGCTGAATCTGCGTTCCGTTCTGTTCTGTGGTGCACAACGTATAAATTTTGACGTGCATGCCAAAATTCCTTATGTTAATGCTTCTACTCTATAATCGTATACGAGGACGACACTGAAAGTTTTAGAACTGGCCACTTCTAAACGATATAATAAAAAAATAAGTTCAAATTTTGAAAATGGAACTCTTTGCCAATATTATTGTGTATGTATTTTATTAATTCGTCATTTGTTTACGATTTGGCGGCAAATTGAAAATTGTCTGTGTCACGTCAGCATGAATTTAACGCGAGAAAATTTTCGTACAATGATTTTTATGACTTTCGATGTCATTTAAGTCAACAAGAAAGTTATGATAGACTTCGATTGGCCTTTCAAGATGAAGCTCCATCTCGTGCCACTGTTTACAACTGGTTTAATGAGTTTAAACGTGGTCACACTAATCTCATCGATGATCTGCGTGATGGAAGGCCTTCTACGGCGACGACTGAAGATAACATCAGTGTTGAGCGGCGTATGATAGAGACTTACAAAAGAGTGACTTATCAGCAGATTCGGACAAGGTTAGGCATCGGTATGAGTCAAGTGCACAAAATCCTCCACATGAACATTTAGCGGTCAGGAAGCTTTGTACCCGGTGGATACCTCATAATTTGACAGAGGCCCAAAAACTCCGTCGTGTTGATTGGTGTCTTGAAATGGTTCAAAGATTTAACGGAGGTGACTCAAATGCTGTGTTCGACATACTTACGGGCGATGAAAGCTGGATTTATTGTTATGATCCTGAAACTAAGAGACAGTCTGCTGTCTGGGTGTTTCCTTCCGAGGTGTTGCCTAAAAAAGTGAAGAGAGGTCGAAGCGTGGGAAAAAAGATGGTGGCCTCGTTCTTCGGAAGGACAGTTCATTACGCAACAATTGTTTTAGAAGATCGAAAAACAGTTACTGCAGAGTGGTACAATAAGAATTGTTTGCCACTTGTCTTGGAAAAAGTTCGGGAGAAACGAACTCGCAGTAGGATCCTCCTTCACCACGACAACGCCTAGTCGCACACCGCCAAGCAGACAATCGACTACTTGGCGACGTCAGACGTGGAATTACTCGGTCACCCGCCCTATAGCCCCGACCTCGCACCTTGCGATTGTTATTTATTTCCGAAAATAAAAGAAAAACTTCGAAGAAAACGTTTTATGTACGCCGAGGAAGCAGTGGTTGCATTTCAAAATGCCGTCGAAGAGACCCCTAAGGACGAGTGGGCAAAGTGCTTTTCTCAGTGGTTCCATCGGATGCAGCGATGTATTGATGTAAATGGACACTATTTTGAAAAGATATAATGAAACTTTAAACTTGCTAGTTTGTTCAGTTTTTGATTTTCTAAGAACTTTCAGTGTCACCCTCGTATGCAATTTTTTATGGAATAGTTAAGTTAGTGTTAATTTAAAATAGAAATAGCATGACTTACTTTTATATTAATTTTATCGTTTCTTTTTTATAATTGGTGTTTTTGATTTTTATATGTAGTAAATCCATACTGTAGCTATATTATGTTAGTGTAGAGAACCGGAGACTCTTTTTACTAGAAATGAGGCGTTCAATCTTAGTCCTCAGGGGACAACGTATCTGCATTTTGATTATTAATCGAGGATAAAATGTAGATGACTATGGGCCACAGCATTCACTTATCATCAGATGAACTG
Source organism: Parnassius orleans (assembly GCA_029286625.1). Lineage (NCBI taxonomy): Eukaryota > Metazoa > Arthropoda > Insecta > Lepidoptera > Papilionidae > Parnassius > Parnassius orleans. Next base: position 73,734 of record JAGSMP010000184.1, read on the forward strand.
TGCTTGTTCGTCACTCTTATACTAAAAAGATGAATTTATTACGTACACACCGCCACCTTGCATCGACTGCGGTAGTTTTAAACCGAATCGAGGTGCATATTTTTTCATTCAGCGGACTTTTCGGGCTGTTAAAGAAAAAGTGTGTGGGTGTCAAGGATTTGCGCATAGTTCTAGGGTCACCAGAATGTGTAGTAGTATGTGAATTGACTACCGCCAGCGATATTTTCGGACTGATATGACTTAGGGACCTTCAAGAAAAGAGCCGACTTTATTTAAAAGGCCAGCAACCCATCTGCTTTCCCCTGGTGTTGCAGTTGTATAAAAAATATACGCAGTGTAATATCTATCTTTCTTTCTTGGTCTGAGATGAAATTAAAAAAAGTTAGATTTTACCAATCAATCATATTTATCTGAATAATATACGTTTGCTTTTAAATTTAATGAGATAAGATTTATGTGTAAATCGGATTGCCTGTTAGCTCGAGTCACCAGCAAATTGTGAGTGTTCATATTATAGTGGAGAAGTTTATTCGTGAGGTCGCAATAAAACATTGTTAAAGTGGTTATGCGAGCTGTACCCCTTTCATTCCCGTTAGTTTGTTCGCAGTTAACATATTTTGCGACGCATGCAACAATTACACATATGAGTAATGAGTGAACATGGAAGTTGTATTCGTAGAACTACTTCGGTAGTTTCTAAATTAATTTCTATGCAACATTTTTCTTTTATGAAGTTCACTTTTTCGATGATGATGACGATTATTAATCTTCTTATATAAATAGAATATTATATATTAATAGAGGTTTGCAGTTATGCGCGCATCACGGAAAAACTACTGGATAGATTTCAATTAGGTTTTCTAAGTTTTATTTTTTAGATACTTGGCCCTTATCTAAAAAAAAAAGTGATATATTCATTTAATATAAAGTTATGAAAGTTTTAGGAAACAACGATTTTTATAAGCACTACGTGTTCAGTAATATGTGTAAGCAACGCGGACGAAGTCGCTCGTTTAAAATAAAATCAGCTAGTTTAAAATAAATGAGATTATTTACCTTTACTAGGTGGTAGAGCTCATTTTCTGCCTAGGAGTCTATCTAGGTAGGTATATTTGAGCCACGCTGCAGCTATATTACGGTTGTAGCACAAATGGGTCAGCTCGACCGAGGTAGGACTACGCTCTCACAGAATATCAGCGTAAAATAGCAGCTTAATGCTGTTATGTTTTGTATGGTGAGTGTAGAGAACCGGAGACCCTTTTTACTGGAAACGAGTTATTCCATCTTAGTCCTCAGGGGTGAGAACGCATCTGCATTTTGATTCTTAATCGAGGATAAATGTAGATGTCTATGGGTCACAGAGTCCACTTACAATCAGATGGACTGTGTGCTTATTTGTCACTTTATTTTATTAAAAAAATAGTCACGGGAAGACCATGGGTATGTTATTCACTGTATAGTATTCGCGTAAATATAAGAAATCATTATAATAAGCACTGCCCGTTTTATGTACAAGATAATGTGGGTTAGTTTTTTTGGTAAATTCGTTAACCTAACATTTTCTTGTCTTTCATTTATTTTTATGAGCAAACAAACCGGGTTCTACCACCAATGTCTTTTTCAAAGCTTTCAATTTAACTAATTAATTACAAAATTCCATTATTGTACGACATTTCCTTTAAATGACGTATTCTAAGTCCAAATATACGGCGCTGGGTTTGGCAAAAACTGCGTTATCCTAATTGCGTAAGTGCAGGAAGAACAAAACATTAGTTTTAGTAATGTAAGAAATTTTCAGTTATTTAATACACTTATTTGCAAATCATTAAGTTTTTTAGTTTTTCAGTCGACTTTATTTTTTTTAAAGTTTAATTTTTTAACCCTTTTGAGTGGAGTAAAGAATATCGCAAGCTTAACCCTTTCGCTGTCCCGTGCACTACATATAGGTCATTGCTGTTATCTTACTATTTAGTTTGAAAACCGGACAGTGAAAGTGTTAAGATAACAACTAGAATATCATCTAACAGTTACATTGTTAACTTCTTACTTGGGGTGAATATTTACTCCAAACTTATATGGAACACCCCTCCTGAAAAATATCTTATTAATTGAAAAAAGAATCAATATTGTAAGGTTGAAAATTTATGAAGATATCGTCTAACAATAAATAATCAATTTGTGAACCTTCTCCTTTTTTGAAGTCGGCCAAATGAAGAAAATAGGAATACTGTTAATTTAAAAAAAAAACTTTAATTGTATTTAGAATCTGCATGAATACAATACAAAATGCTACAGTTGATTAACTGTAAAATTTGGTTAGATTGCCTTTCATTCGGGTAATTTATTAATAACAAAAAACTCCTAGACCGATTTTAATAAAATTACGTGTCAAAGTGGTTTTAATTGTAAAATTACACATTGAATGAGACCAATCCGACTTGGAATTCATTACTTTTTCTCGAAATACATACGTGCATTTACATATGCAATTGCAAAATAATAGGAGATGATGAGTTCATCAATTATTCGTAGGTACGTTCAATTCGAGTTGTAGCTGTTTTTGCGATTCGACCATTAAATTCTTGATGGTAAGCAAAGGAGCATTTATTCAGCTGTTAAATAGAAAAATCTGGTTTTCTATTTTACACACTTAAATTTGACAGAGTTAGTAGAGAAATGTAGGGCTATTACGAGAATAAACTCATGCGAATCAATCTCAATCAATCACAGTCAAATATCTAAAGTTAAAGGTATAACATTGACTTAGTTTTACGTGATAAATTGCAAAAGGAAATAAATACAAAACATTTTCTTTGATACAAATTTGTATAACAGTTGATTGATTTGGCTTCTCTGAGAAACTATTTCGTCTTATATTATTTGCTTGTTTTCGTGTTCAGGTTATTGCGAAGAAATGAACACAGGACTTTGCGATAAAAAGAAGTAATTTAAATTATATTATATATGTATTACCATTACCAGATATTTTTATTACTTTTTAATTGCCAGATATTTTTCTTGTGAGTATTTTTTTTATAAATTTGAATTAAGTGGCTACAGCTACCCATGAACTTCACCCAACATCGAATAGAGAAGGCTTCAGTTGCATTGTCACTTCTGAGAATTATGATGTAATACCTTACAGGTTGCAATTATACTGGCTTTATACCCTTCTCACCGTGATACAGCAGTGCATGCTCTGCTATTTGGCAGAAATTGGTAATAGAGTGATAAGTCTTTAGATGGACCATTAGGACCCCTCTCTCTAAAAGGAGGTCTAATACAGGGTTGAAATTTCAAGTAAGTTGAGTACCCAACTGTACGTTGTTCACAACGTACAGTTGGGTACTCAACTTACGTGTAAAGTAAAAACTAACTAATTCTTCAGAATTAGTTACGTTTTTACTTTTTACGTTGGTGATATTATCTTCAACTACTATTTTATTATAAGTAGCCTGCATTGCGCCATCTTCTAGTAATGAGATGCGTGATTTGTCAACTTCACGATGATGGGAACCGATTTGAAGCGAAGTTCTATTGTATTGATAGTTAAAAAGAAACGATTTGACTGAACCCCTTTTTATTATCAACTTGCTGATCTACAATTCCTTATTTGTGATATGAAATTAAGCATTCTGATAATAATTCAAAAGTCGTTGTACTTTTCCAGAGTTCGGATATCAATGAATTATAATATTTGTGCTATGAAAGTTGTTGTTTTTGCTTCTTAGAGGTAACTTATATTTTATCATCATCTGTTGTGGTGATGAAATAATCACGAAAATCGTGAGCCAATATAAGTAGTATAACAGATCGTTTAGAATTATATAGTATCTGTGTATGTATAACTATGTACCTTACTATACCACGGTGAAGTACGGCAGCTGTCAGCGTTGTTAAGTTTGCAATTTGTCCGCCATTGTGAAATTAATGTTCGTACGTAAATCACCTATAATAACCTGCGTATAATAAATAATAACGTTTTTTAAAATTCTAACAATGTTTGATTTCGATTCACTAACCCAATATCATCATCATCCCATTACAAGTCCATTACTAAATAAAGTCTTCTCTCCAAAAACTTCCGCAATGCAGGGACCAGAGCCACATGTATTACATTTATATATATCTACATTTATTTGCTGGTATGAGGTTGCCACTTGATAACCTTTTTCAGCAACAAACGCTATTTATAACGCAGCAATTAGGTGAAACTTGTCTATAAATGACATAAAATACATTTATGTTATACTAACTGCAGAAACTAACTCCCATGGAGTTTGACTTTACTAATAACTAGAAATAAACTTTACAACTTCAATCATTAGAAACAAGTCAACAACTCAATTAATTAGCTTGTGATAGAATCGCAAATGCGAAATGTATTGATTTCAAACTGAATTAAATGCCTTTTTTGTATAAATATTACTGAGACAGGAGAAGTGAATCAAGGAGAATCAGGAGAGAGAGATAACTGATAGAGATAAGTAGCTGCATCTCCCTGATTATATATAAAAATAATGCGCTGTTCACTGAGCACATGTCTCTTTTCAAGCAGGCCTGGTAGTAAGTGATGTAGCCGAGAATGATAAAGCGTAATAACTTAGCTAAACAAAAGCCTATCCACTCTTGCTTTGGATTCTACATCTACACTGCACGTGGTAATTGTTACCAACAATTTCGCTGGCAGGGTCTAAGTCGGGTGGGTTACTTACGCACGATAGAATTTAAGGCGAGCGCTTATCCCTTGATCTGCCATGGATTATCAAATTTATTAATATATTTTTATGAATAACACTGAAACAGAAAATCAAACAGCTGAACGGTCTGATCTGCAGTGTTGAAAAGCTTATTAGATTAGATCTACTTATATATATATATATATATATATATATATATATATATATATATATATATGTGTGTGTGTGTGTGTGTGTGTGTGTGTGTGTGTGTGTGTGTGTGTGTGTGTGTGTGTGTGTGTGTGTGTGTGTGTGTGTGTGTGTGTGTGTGTGTGTGTGTGTGTGTGTGTGTGTGAGTGTGTGTGTGTGTGTGTGTGTGTGTGTGTGTGTGTGTGTGTGTGTGTGTGTGTGTGTGTGTGTGTATAAGTGTTAAAATTTATACCCTATGTTAAAATTATTCTTAAAATAAGGACATTATGTTAAAATCTATAAAAGCGTTTACGCTACAGTCCGTGGCAACGAAAAATACATAATAGTATATTTTGAAATTAATAATGTAATATTTGCTAATTTGGTATTGAATCATAACTAACCTGACTAAACATATAGGCTGAAAATATATATTTTTAATATAAAATCATGTTTGGAGTATAAATTTCACAAGGATAATTAGCCAGAGCTGCAACAATTAATTGTAGGCCTTACAAATACATGTTCCAAACGAGAATCAAGCCCGTGGTCTATACCATCGTTAGCAAACGTCTAACCACTGCGCTAACATTCAATCAATATAATACTATTACTTTTCAATTTGTTAATTCATACAAGATTGAAGTAATTATTGCATACTTACTTGAAATTCAACTTGAAGAAATTATTGCATACAAGATTGAAGTAATTACTACGCTATTACTAATTTCTACGGTGGCGATCATAGTAACGGCGGGGCAGGGGGTACTAAGAATCTCCGGTGGAGGTTCGGTTGCCACCTACAACCTCGGAGATGTAGCTGCAGTCTTCAGCAGATTTGACAGGATACAGGCAACTGAACAGACAGATCTCCAAATGCATACGGCGGGACTTACGCAACTTTAATAAAGCTCGTATTGAAGAAGCGATCAAGCGGAACCAGAGCTCCAAAGTCTTTGCCAGAGATATGTCTGCCGGAAAGAGCCAACTGTCGAATCTGAAGACCGAATGAGGCAGCATCGTTTCCAGGACACCTGAGATTTTAATTGAGATTGAGAGGTTCTATGGGAAACTGTACACATTTAGAAGTTCTATGGGCAGGAGCCACACGTAAGTGTGAGTAACAATCCGAGAGCAAGTCTTATCCGAGACTATTCCGATGATATTCCGGACGTCAGTCTGAGCGAGATTAGAATGGCTCTCCAGCACCTTAAAATGGCAAGTCCCTGGGTGAAGATAGAATTACAGCGTCCTCCATGGTGGCACTACTCCGGAGGCGTGGAGCAGAAGTGCGGTGGTCTTGTTCTTCGAGAAAGGCGACAACGCTCTCTTGAAGAACTACAGACCGAATTCCCTTCTGAGCCGCGTCTACATGCTGTTTCCGAGAGTCATCACACGCAGACTCGACGACTTGACTTAGAAACATAGACCACATACATACCCTTCAGCAGATTGTACAGAAGACCGAGAAGTACAATCTATGTCTTGCGTATGTGGACTATGAAAAAGACTTTGATTCCGTCGATCTTTCGGTGGTGCTGCAGTGCCTTCAGCAGTGCCAAGTTGACTGTCGGTGTATCGAAGTGCTGAAGTATTTATACAGTAGGGCTACGATGGCTATCCGAGTACAGAACCAGAGTACGAAACCTATCCAACTGCAGAGAGGTGTAAGACAGGGTGACGTTATATCCCCAAACTCTTTCCGCTGAATTGGAAGACGTTTTTAAGCTACTGATCTAGAAATTATACTAGCAAAAAGTATTAACATCAATGGCAAGTACATCACTCACCTTCGATTTGCCCACGATATATTCCTTATGGCAGAATCGCTGGAGGGCTTAAGAACTATGCTCAATGACCTCAATAGTGCCTCCCAACGGATAGGTCTTAAGATGAACATGGACAAAACAAATATCATGTGTAACGTCCATGTCACACCTATGCTGATAGTAGTTGGGAGCACTAAGCTCGAAGTTGTTGATGAGTATGTTTACCTGGGACAAATAGTTCGACTAGGTAAGTCCAATTTTGATCGAGAGGTCAATCGACGGATTCAACTCGGCTGGGCAGCGTTCGGGAAATTACGACACATCTTCTCGTCAGGTATACCTCAAAACTTGAAGACGAGAGTGTAAGCCAGTGTGTGTTGCCAGTGATGACTTAAGGATCTGAGACGTGGTCCTTCACTACTGAACGTATGAGGATGCTCAAGATCAAGAGGAGAGGACTATGCTCGGGGTTTCCTGCGTAATAAACTTACAAATGAGGATATCCGCAGTAGAACCAGAGTAACCGACAAAACCCAACGGATTAGTAAGCTGAATGTGGCAATGGGCCAGCCATATAGCTCGAAGAACCGACAACCGATGGGGAAAAAAGGTTCTCGAGTGGCAACCTCGTATCGGTAGGCGAAGTGTAGGGCGACCCCCAATAGATGGAGTGACGACTTGGTAAGACATGCAGGAAGTCGATGGATACAGGCGGCTCAGGACCGTGCTTTGTGGCATTCCTTAGGGGAGGCCTATGTCCAGCAGTGGACTTGTGAAGGGCTGGACTCCTTTTCTGCTTAGTAATCTGTTTGGATACTCTTGCTATTTCTGCCGCCAAAATAATTACAGGACGTGAGGCATCCCAGGTTAGTTGTCAGAGGTGACAACGCATCTGTCACCTTCTTTGTTTGAAGTTGACTGCGGGTGTTCTATAGGCTGCAGTAGCCGCTTACGAGCAGGTAGACTGTAAACTAGTTTGTTTTTATAAGAAAAAAATTGCTAGTCAATATTATATTTCAATATTCGTCTTCTGAAACATTTCTAAACAAGGTTTACTTAAGTTTACTTTTAATTTTAATTAATTTAATGTTATAAGGATGTGGCTGGTTATATTATGTAGGTTGTAAACATTTTCAAACAAATCCCTTTACAGTGGAGGAAGAGCAAATTTCGTAATTCCGAAGTGGGAACTTAAGCGGTTCAAGCCATTACAAACAACTCTTCGAAACTTGAAAACCTTTACAAAGTTGTTGGGTCATAAGTTCTTGATGGCTAATTAAATGATGGTGGATTGACATTTATTTAGGGTTTCCAATATATGTTTTACATGTACGATAACTAAGTATAAAAGTTTATGTAAGTAATTTAATGTCTTTAAGTTTCATTTTTGTATTAGAGTTTAAACGTTATCGTATAGATCCTACTTATAAAACCCTGTAGTGGCGGTGTAAGAATATTCAGTACCCCATATCATACCGTGGGTGTTTTAAGAGGTGACAGAGGGAAAAAATCACGAGGTGGTCAGCTGCGTCATCCTAATAACGACTAATAATAAAAGACCGCGATTACCAACCCACTTGCGAAGCGTGGCAACTATGGCAAATATTCTACCTATGAGGCTATCTATGGGTGAGGCCTATGTTCAGCAGTGAATTTTAAAAGGATGCAAAGGTAACGGTACAGATCCTGTTGTTTGTCTAATTCGAACAGAAGAAAATAATTTTTGACAATGTCCGCTGTAATAATTTACAATAAATCGAAAATAAATCATAGATATCGTTCTTATAATTCAATTCACCTATTGCCAAATAAGCTAAATTTATGGCAATTCAACTGATTTCCATTAAATACGTTAACAAATTTATCACCCAAGCGTTTATAGATACTTGTTAATGATCTTTATTATTAAAGGTATAAGGTAGTTTAATAAGCTTTAGTGTACCAATGATTTGACGCAAGTAAGGATATGTTGCTAAAATAGTTGACTTTTTTTATGAACCTTTATTACAATAATACGCCGCCTAAAGCTATAAAATATATCTTATCAAATATATAAATAAGCACAGTATACTAATAAATAAATCACCAGAATATCGCATTACAGCCCATTTCAAGTCCGATGATGAACATAGTCGATGGATAGGGAATCCATCGAATGCCTCGTCACTCCATCTAGTGGATGAGGCTTGTCCAACACTGCACTTGCGAGTACAAGGCTGCCACTCGAGAACCTTTTTGAGCGTGTAGAGGGGGTGTAAGAATATCCACTACCCCATATCGTCTCGTGGATGTCGTAGAGGGGACAGAGGAAAACTGACCCAGGAGATGGGCAGAACCATAACAGCTTCATAAAAAAATGCGGTTGCCAACCCATGACAGAATATTACAATATTCACATATACGGGCTAATGAAGAAATTTGAAAGAAATTGAATGATTTACATCCTTCTCTTCATTATTGAACATTCTTATAGACCTTCGTGTACTAGTAGCCAAAATCTTTGATTAATTAAAAGCAACTGAATCGATTCATAGTTAATTGGAAAAAATAATGAGGCTCTATATTATCTAAGTTCAGATAATATAGAGCCTCATTATTCCCTGTCACCTTTATTCACTACACTAGACATATTATTATATTACGTTTATATACACTACACATATTATTATATACACTAGAAATATTATTTATTGAGTGGCTTCTTACGTGAAGGCAATTCAATTAGCCTTTACATATACTCGTGTATGGGAGGCTTTATAGATGCTCGACTCGGTAGAGAATTTCGTTATTTACTTTTAATTAACAACCCATATTTTATCTAACCTATATATGTACAAGTATTGTTCAGTAGTACGGGGAAATCTGGTGCCGTATGTACGGCAGGCAATCTATCTTAGGTATTAGTAGGCTTTATGTTTAATATTATTATGAAAAAATCCCACGATAGTCTGGGACTTATGGGTCCCATGTTTATGTGGAACTTATAACAAAATGCATATATAAGGTGAATAATAGGATATTTGGTTTGAAACAAAAACAGAAGCAGAAAGTTTTTACTCAATATAGATTATAAATAATGCTGATTGAAAGTCACTGTTATGTTTAACTTACCACTGGTTCGGAAAAAAAACCTCTGTTCTGTGAATAACCAGCAAGAAATCCAGTAGGACTTTAAAAAAAATAACAGCTTAAAATTATATATGTTACACAATTAACAAAACAAAACAAATTAGAAATAGCTTGGTAGCGATCACCTCATTCCCAGCGGCTATTATCATCCATAAATTCCTTAATATTATTATAACCCTTTTTATACAAACTTTGTTTAATAAAGTTCTTGGACTTTGAGCAGGTCAAATTTTGTATATTTTCTGGGATTTTGTTGTAAAAGCATATACATCGCCCCAAGAATGAATTACTGACTTGGTGAAGTCGAGTAACTGGTACTACTAACTTATGTCTGTTCCTAGTACTTACAGAATGAATATCACTTATTTTTGTAAAACTACTTTTATTTTTGTGTACATACATTATCCTACTAATATTATAAACGTGAAAGTTTGTGAAGATGTATGGATGTTTGTTATTATTTCACGCAAAAACTAATTAATAGATTTTAATGAAACTTTACAATTATATAGCTCGTACATCAGAATAACACATAGGCTATAATTCATAAAGATATTGTGTAAATTGGCCAAAATATAACGATAAATGTTAAGTAAGTCGGAAAAAAATCTGTCATCTGAGAGCTATTTTGGCGTACGATGCAAAAACTTGGTGGAATTGTTTCTCCTAAATAGTTCTACAAAAAAATCCGTGACAGTATATATATCTATCTTTTATGTGTAAGCCATTATTACCAAAATAGTGAACCATAAATACAATAAAATTTGATACTTTATTTCCAACGCACATTTTGCAATAACAAATTGATTTTTATCAAAATAAATACTTTTATCGCTTCTGATATTCAAAGTACACAAACTTTGTCTTTTAAACAACGTAATTTGGTCAAATATTTTAAAAGTTACGACGATATAAAATTGTGCGGTCCGACGCGCGCAGGGCGGTCGGGCGCACTGGTGGGGGAAAAAATCGCTTATCGCTAAATATGATGCTTACGCATGGCAGACGCGTGAGCCTAGATTATCAATCTATACTATATCTACTACACATCACGCAAAAACCTGTGAACGGATTTGGATAGGACTTTCACTGGCAGATAGCTGATGTTATAAGGAGCAACTTAGGCTACTTTTATTTTAGGGTTCCGCGCAAAAAAAAAATTACGCGGGTGAAGTCGCGGGGAACAGCTAGTTTTATTATATAAGACGAATCTAATGATTTCAGATAAGTTAGAAGTATATAAATAGTTGCACGTCTAAGCCCGCCGTTCACGCCTCAAAGCTAATTTACTTTAATCGCATCATTAATTGGATCCCAAGGAACTTGCGAAACTTCAATACCTTCGGGATAGTAACCTTGGTTCTAGCGCGGAATACAAATGGGTACATTTTAGGTCAGTTTACTTACAAACGTTTCAGCTTTAATCCCTACGCAGATCTCGCAAATGTTAGAAGTTGGGTTTGTATAAAACTGCAGTCATAGTCGTTTTTTTAATTATGTTTAAGTTTTTCAATGTTAAACTCTTCAAATTACTTATTTAAACTTAGGCTACTTTTATTTTAGGGTTCCACGCAAAATATTTCCACGCGCGCGAAGTCGCGGGGAACAGCTAGTATTTTCATAAATGTATTGAGAGGCCAAAGTTAATATATTAATTTCCTTAAATTATCTGGGCGACTCCTTAGGTTTTAAATCATAGATTGCTCTTATGGCTCTCTTCTGTAAAACAAATATCATTTCAGTGTCAGTCGCGTGTCCCCATAGTAAAATACCACACGACATTATGATATGGTAATAGCTAAAGTAAACTAGTCTAGCTGTTTCAACACTGGTAAGATTTCTAATATTTTTTACAGCGTATGCTGCAGAACTAAGTCTGCTTGCTACTTTTATTTTTTATTTTATTTTTAAAACGTTACCTCCACACTAGGATTTTCTCCTGTATCGTGGGGGCAGTTTACATACATAAATTTCACAAGGACAAACATCCAGACCCGGAACAATTATTTGTAGGCCATACAAATACTTGTTCTGTGCGGGATTCGAACCCGCGGCCCTTAGTGCTGCAACTCATAAGCTCATAGCTAAGCCACTACGCCACGGAGCCGTTTTGATATATGGGGGTCCCATTGAAGCTTCGCATCTAGTGTGATTCCAAAAAAAATTGTGGTATCGACAAGACTCATCTCCTCCCCATTTAAAATTACATTGATATTTAGATGTTTAACATTTGGAGTTATGAATTTCATACATTTAGTTTGTGAATGTGTAGAATGTGAATTTTCCATCTATCCCTATTTTTGGCTAAAAGCGGTCCGAGTGGCTCGTTGCTTTCTGGACTCTGCCTACACCCTCGGAGGTTACAGGCGTGACGTATTTACATGTATTCAAAATTTGTCAAATGTGATTTTGTAGTTCGTGCGGAAGCGAAATAGGATAAAAATGCAGATGCACTGTTTTACTTGATTATAATAGCCTCGCTTCCTGTAAAAAGGGTCACCACACACATAAGAAATTAATGCTGCTCATAGAATGTGAGAACGTGGTCCTTCCCCGGTCGAACCGACACATTCGTGCAACGACTATAAGGTGCAGCGTGGCTCTACCACGTATAAAATTGCTATATGTTGATTGCTATAGTTCCTTCTCTTGTCATATAGTTGCAAAACCACTATATTGTGAATAAAAGCATTGTTTTATTAATACCGTCGCCGTTACAGCCTATGAAAAGTCCACTGCTGAACATAGACCTCCCTAGATTGCCTAGAGGAATATTTATGATAAATTTTTCGACCGACGTTTTTAATTTTTTAATTGGTTTCACTCTGTTGCCTCTTAAAACACCCACCGCACGATGTGGGTAGTTTATATTCTTACACCGCCACTACACAGCTATATTATTGTGGTATAAATGACGAGAAGGCGGATTCTCGTACCCTTCTGATTAAATGTAGATTATTTTATTGTTTTTATAATTTTTGTTATTAAAATATCTTGTAACGTATTTTCTTGCATTATTATCTTGATATCAAATAAGTGATTCGAATATCCAAATTTAATAAAACTTTTGTAATAATTCAATCATCGAGAAACACAAACAATGTAATCTCTAACTTTAAACGAATTACATCTTCAACTTAATTAATAATCTTGTTATTTCGAACAAATTGAGATTACTTGGAAAACAACAGTTTTTGGCAGTCGAAAATAAAATAGAAAGACAAAATAATATTTAAAAAAATATTTTTTTCCCTCAGACATGCAGATTTTCTCACGACGTTTTCCTTCACCGCCAAACACGTGATAAATCAGCACTTAAGAGTTTCTTTGTCCGCGAAATAGACACAAAGACTAATAACGACGCGAATAACTCTACAATAGACGCGAATAAACAATCAAAATATTTATATATGACTTACGGGACCGGGAAAGGGTTAAGATAGCAAATAAAAATTTCATTGGTGCCGACGGGGAAAGAAACTGTATTTGCTCGCATATAGTGAAATTTCCTGCGTATGCAAGATTGAATAATAGTAATCTCTTCCAGATCGCCTTTCAGTCACGGCTACCAGTCTCAACGGAGACTAGCCGTCTGCGCAGGACAGCATTATAATGCCTCAAAGTATGAGCACGCACAGTTGCACTCTCTATTCCGTCACTCTCATAGTCCGATGGGGCGGTAATCAGACTCCGAATACGATTTGGTCCAACCCGACCAAATTTGATTCGAACCCAGGACCTCATGATCAGCAACCGCGTTTGCAACCACTAGACCGACGAGGCAGTCGAGAAGAGTGAATAGACTTTTGTTAAGCTAAGTCAGTGTGCTTTAGCATCTTCGGCTGCATCACCACTTACATTCAGGTGTGATGTTAGTCAAGCACTGACTTATAATAGTAAAAAAAAGTGCTTAGCCCCTCAAATTCCACAGGCTCTTTTCACGAAACACTCTCGGAAATGGGAGGAGAAATATGTCCAGCAGCGGAACTAGTATGACGGCAAGCTGATACGACGAGAGAGAGATCAGGCGCAGGACCAATGGCTTTACGTGCTTTCCGAGAAACGTGGGCAAAACGTCGCCAAATTCCTGACTCCGGGCTGCTATTGCAAAATTTCTTAAGAGATCTAACCCTCAGCATCTATTTACGATCAGGTGAACTGTGTGTTCGTTTGTCACCCTTATACTATAAAAAAAGTAGTCGAATGGCGGATAAAACGACTGGTGAAACGCTTAAATTAATTATTGGTAGATTAAAATATTGATTTAATACCAAAAGAAATTTTCTAATTTTTATAATTAAGTAATTATGACTCATAATCTCTTGGATTATATCTCCCCAACAAGTCGGGATTAACAGGATAATCACATAAAAGCTTTTTTGACGCAGTTTAATGGTCTGAATAATGTGGTAATCTTCCTAATGAATATTAACCAATATAAATTCTCACTTGAGCTGTCTTAATGAGAGCTACTTACGCCTGAATAGTGCGGAAATACATTACTTTCTGATTATATACACAACATGTTACAAAAACCCTGTGGTTCCCGTTATGTGCGTTATCAGAATCAGTATTCAAAAGTACAGAAATAACTTTAGATACTTGAGAAAACTCGACCACCAAAAATTTAATTAAATTTAAATACATTTTTATTTGCAAAGTGTATGTGGTTTTATGACCCCTCTTTACCGATGTGCGTGTCAGTTAGAGGTAATTGTGTTTAATGTATCGTTCTTCGGATTGTGGTTGAGTTTTCTGAAGTAAATTTATTTCTACACGATGGAATATGGATAAATTTTATTGTTATGAGAGACGGACCTATGTTCGAAAATTTGCTCTATGTAAACATATTTGACGATAATTTCGAGCGATGTTTTCCCACCAACCGGTATTGGTACACGTTAGTGTAATCTTTGTGTTGACATAATCTAATAAACTTCCGCATGTTTAGTGGTTAGAATACCTGGCTACTACATCTGAGTTTTGATTATTTATAAACGAGCACACGATTCACTAGATAGTAAGAGGATGTTGTGCCCTATAGATTCAGATAGAATGAATACTCGAATAACAATCAAAATCTTCTTATCATCAGATAGACTGTACGTTTGCCACCCTTGTTCTATAAAAAATTCAAATTAAATGCGATAAAATCCGTACAATTAGTTCTATTCAATAACTTCTAAGGACTAAGAATTTAATCTTATTTAGTCCTTAAAGGTATCACAGAGCTAACATTTGCGCGAAATATAAATATTGAATTGCGGTTCTGAAAGCAAATAAAATGTCAGACATAAGGACATAAAGGATCATAAGATCGTCCTTCTGTCTCAAATTTCATAAACTTAAATTCGGGTATTCGTAAGTAAAGACGAGTACATTTGTATTTGTGCGTACTTTGGGCACTAGAATACTTTCAAACTGACACAACTGTTAACTTCCAATAATATTAAAATATTACCTTTGGCAATGTCAGTCAAAGATAAAATTGCTCACACATACTTAGAATATACTCCAGTATATTCTAAGTCTATGGTCACGATTATAAAGGAGAAATAAAATGTTACATAATTTCCTAACAGAAATTAAAAAAAAAAAAAAAAAAGGTACTACTAAAAGTTTTTAAAATGCACCATATTTTTCTCTATTCTGACTTTAGTTATTAAATAAAATTGGATAAAACATCATGACACTGAAGACTAGAGTTAAAGTAAAGGCCAGTTCGAAAAAAAAATTGAAATACCAATAAACTATCATAATTAGTTTGTTTTGATCTAATCAATTAGGATTTAGGATGGAGTTAAAATTACAGATCAGAAAATGCTTGATTCGTGACGTGTGAACTTACGGACAAACACGATTTAATATTGCTATACGTAAAAACGATAAAATTAAGCCGTAATTTGATTTGAATAAAATGTTAGTTTATTAGTAGTAAAGTTACATACATAATAAACACTCACGACTGTCACCCAGAGGGTAGGCAGAGACTACGGACTTCCATTTGACACGATCCTGACCAAATTTTTCTCTATTCTGACGAGATGAGAGAGGTGTGTCAGGATCGTAGTGAAGTTATTAAAAATATATATAAGAAAGTGACCGGTATAGAAAAATATTAATTCATTATTCATTATAGTCCATGGTTGAACATAGCCCTCCCCCACTAGGGGGATTTTACCAAAGTTGCAACGCTTGGCAGGCGGATTAAACCGACGTTTTGCACCTTCGACAAGCGATTGCCACGTAGTTTTTATTATTTTCAATTGTTAGCAGAAACAAACTATTTCCCATCTCCTGTTTTAGTTTCCCTTTGTCGCCTTTTATGAGTACGTTACTCACGAGATGATATGAGGTAGTGGATATGCTTACGCCGCAACTACACAGTAAAATAGTCCAAGATCCCAGGGCCCACCAGTCGTCCCTTATTTTCTGACAAACGAAATGTGTAAGATTGAGTAGTGTTAGTATGTACTATGATCGCATGCCTACCTCTTAGCTTGGCCATACGGCCATTTTCCAGCTATTAGGTAATCAAGGTCAAGCCGTGGTAGCTCAGATGGTTAGCGCTCGCTGTAAATTTCACAGTACGCGAGCAAACCGGGTTCGATCCCCGCCGGCACCAATGAAATTGTTAATTGCAATTTTAAGTGCTGATTTACCACGTGCTCGGCGGTAAAGGAAAACATCGTGAGGAAAAATGTCTGAGAAATAAAAGAAAATATTTCGAAGACATGTGAAGTTCGCCAACACGCATTGGGGCAGCGCGGCGGACACTACCTTGTCCGAAAACCCTCTCAGAAATGAGGGGAGGCCTGTGCTCAGCAGTGGGACGTTTATAGGCTGTAACTTTAACTTTAACCTTAAGGTAATCAAGGTACGTAAAAACTTTACTCACCTCACGTTAAGTCTCCCAGGTGATTTTTACGTATGTTAGATAATATCGTTAAAAAATGGTCATCAATACACCCAGATACTTTCCGTCGGCAGTATCGCTTTGCAGACGCTTTAAAGCTCTCAAAAAATTACTCAGGTTTACTTACATTCTGAAGCTTCATTTTTATATACATATGTTAGCCAGTCTACTATTTTAAAACGTTTTACAAGAAGGCAGACCGATCCAAGGGGTCAATCATCTCCTAGACCTAATTTTAATGCCTCTGTGGGTGTGAGCGCGAGGACATTATCCGCGCGCATGAGCGTGAGTGAGACATGTTTTAGTATTATATTGACCTCCCTATCTCTCTCTTACAGTTTACTCATATCAATTAATTATTAATATAGTTAAAAAAATCAGTACGCATACACTAACCGTCGACAAGAGTAAACTGTAGAGAGAGAGAGAGAGAGAGAGAGAGAGAGAGAGAGAGAGAGATAATACTAATACATGTCCTATCCTATAAAAAAAGCACGGCCTGAACTATCTGCATCCATCGACTTCCCGCATGTCTTACCAGGTCATCACTCCATCGAGTGGGGGCCGCCCTACACTTCGTCTACCGGTACCAGGCTGCCATTCGAGAATCCATTGCTTAACTAAAAGGATTATATCTGTATAAAAGAGATTGTAACAACAGTTGTAATTTGCTCATAAGATTTGTTAGCAATATAAGTTACTCCATAATTAACTATTGAACTGTTTGTGAATGAAAACGAAGATCCTTTTCAGCCGATTTCGAATACAGTAATGTATTCTGATTAATACGGTTTGTTGCGTAACAACATTCGCTATACTATTGCAAAACACAGCTGTGAATGGGTCAGCTCTACCGCGGTACTTAACGGCGTTTTTAAAGAATATCAGCGTAAAATAACAGTATTATGCTGCTGTTTTGTTTGTAATTATAAACATTTTTAACTAAACATTTTTGACTGGCAATAAGGCATTTTTTTTTTTTTACTGCATTCGTTTATCGTCTGTTTTTATGTGTTGTTAATAAAAAATATAAAAGGGGGCAAACGAGCATGCGATTCACCTATGGTAAGTGACAACCGACGCCCATTAACAACTGCAACACCAGGGAATTACAAACGCGTTGCCGGCCTTTTAAAAAAGAGTAGGCTCTTTTCTTGAAGGTCCCTAAGTCTTATCGGTCCGAAAAAATCGCTGGTAGTAGTCGATTTCAAAGTTGTGCGAGGAAGAAAGCTTCTAGTGAATCGAACAGTGGAGGACCGCCAACCATCCAGATGGTATGGATGGTATCGTGAGTTTTGTCATATCTTCGCAGCGCCAGTGTATCAAACCGATCAGAAAGAACTCGGTCGTCAACGATTCGAACTGCTCTGCGCTAGATGCGATTAAGTGGAAGGAGCTGGCACTGGGGTGCCCCGGCCCAGAGATGAGAACAGTATTCTTTGTCAGGCCGAACCTGCGCCTTGTAAAGTTGCAAGCGGTGTGCGGGCATAAAATACTGTCCTGCTCTACTAAGCACGCCAAGCTTTTTAGAGGCCAATTTGGCCTTCACTTCCAAGCGACCGTGGAACTGAACGTCATTCGATATATTGACGCTGAGGATTACGATGCTAGCTGAGGAAACGAGGGGAGTGTTCTGAAATTGAGAAGATACGACAAAGGAGTTACTCTTTTGTGATTTATTTTGGATATATAAATCTGCCTCTTTCTATATGTGCCAAATAAATGTCTCTTTCTTTTTTTATAGGTATTGAAATATATTTGGTATATTACCTCTAAAAAGAGACTGATATAATTTGCTATTTTTACTACTTTTTCAGTTTTATTTTTTAGTCTTTAGGATATAATTTAAAATTTAAAATTTTGTACAATCGACTTCAATATAAATTATTAAGAATAACTCAAAAACTATTAGTTAGAACTTGATCAAATTTATATGGGACCACATGTGAAGCACCAGCTTTCAAATGAAAAAATAGACATTGAAATCGGTTCACCCAGAAAAAAGTTATGACACATTAAATAAAAAACATACAGTCAAAGTGAGTAACTCCTCCTGTTTGAAATCAGTAGAAAATCAATAACATAATAACGTTTTATAAAGTCCAATTTGGATTACCAAACGGCCGCAGTTACTAATTAAGGGCACTCCTCCACGCCGTACTAATTTCGTTAATCTTCATGTCTGTTCTGAATCAGACGAATCCAATCAATATTGGATTAATCAAGTTGACTATCTTATACTTAGTACCTTAAGTATTAAGTAGCATAGTTTAAGTAGTAGTATAGTAGATATAATTTCTAATACCTAACCTATCGCTTTCCGGAAGAGGAAAAAGGTATTTTCCGAACTAATGATAAAAGTAAGAAATTAATTTCAATGAGTATTATTTATCTATGTTGAATAAAAATAATTTATTTTATTCAAGTATAATGTAATCTAGATATAGTACTGATACAGCATACTGCAATTACAACCATTTGCAATTACGTTTTACCTACTTTGCCGTCGCTACACTTGCCTTATTTTTATAATTTTTTTTTACAAAATAATTTCTAAGTTTGACGCACTATGTATGTATCGAATGTCGAACGTCGTCTAAATAGTTACATTAAAAATTTCATCCCCTATTTTTCTCCAAATTTATATGGGACCACCCCTGAAGTATCACCTATTTAATAAAGAAAGAGTTATAAAAAAAATGATCCACAATTGACGAAGATATCGAGTAACATACACTCATACATACAAAAAGAACATACACTCGAATTGAGATTCTCCTCCTTTTTTGAATTCGGCTAAAAATGTGTTAAGTATAGTAATACAGTATGTATAGTATACTAATTCTGTTGTTAAGTATAGTAGTCTCACAAACTTAGTTAATATGTTGTTCATATCTATTGATGTAACTTAAAATCAAATATTTATTCATGTCGTTAGACCCGTGTAAAGCATCAATAATCTAGCCTCACTGAATTCGAACTGTTTAAGAGGTTTCGATGCTTATCAATATTTAGAGACAGGCCCCAAACCTCCATTAGACAAATAGCTTTTAAATATTCTAGACATTTCGACCGGGAATTCACAGAAAGAGAGACGGCTTTTTTCTTTTGAATTTTTAAAACGAAGACACCAATGTAGTTAAATATTACAATACAAAACGTTATTTTCAACCTTTCAAGCTTTTATAATGATAAGAATATATTTTTTTATTATAATAAGTCTACACACGGCAAAACTATAGTTTTTAATTTAGAATTTTAGTCTTCGTTCAATTCGGAAACTTGCTTACAAATTGATATAACATACAAAGTATAGAATAATAGCTTAATCTGACTGAATCTTCAATCTAGTAGTCGTACGCGCCACTGCTGATTATGCGGTACCAGGTTCAAATCCCGGGTCGGGCAAAATCGGTTAATCAGTTATTGTTTTTTTATCAAGACGTTCTCAGTAGCAGTCTGGAGTTAGGTAGTTGGCGGTGGTTCACCCCCGTGCCTCGGAAAGCACGTAAAGCCGATGGCCCTGCGCCTGATCTCTCTTTGGTCGTATCGATTGCCCATCGGACTATAAGCGTAAGGAAACGGGAAGTGCACCTGTGTTTGTACACACACTCGTGCTCTATAATTCTGTCCTGCGCAGATTGTTAGTCTCTTGTCTAAGATGTAAAAGGTGACAGCGTTTCCGAGAAAGCTGTGATTTTGAGGGAGATTGAGAAGTCGATAAGTAGAACTGTCCTTATGGCTATGACACATCGTCGTTTTTATTGTCTATATGTTACTGTAAAAGCTCTAACTACGGTAAATCCTAAGATTTTCCAGTAAAACCTAGGATTTACCTAGTCTTAATAGTGAAAATTCGAACTGTTCTGTGGTAATCGTTAATTCCTGACTTTTACTTTTTTTTATAGGAGACAGGGGCAAGCGAGCATGCGGCTCACCTGATAGTAAGTGACTACCACCGCCCATAAACAACTGCAACACCAGGGTAATTGCAGATGCGTTGCTGGCCTTTTAAAAAGGAGTATGCTCTTTTTTTGAAGGTCCCTAAGTCGTATCGGTCCGGAAAAATCGCTGGTGGTAATCGATTCCACAAGGAAGTTGTGCGAGGAAGAAAACATCTTCTAAATCGCACAGTGGTGGACCGCCAATCATCCAGATAGTATGGATGGTATCGCGAGTTTTGTCGCGATGTGCGATGGTGAAATTGAGCGGCTGGAATTAGTCCGAACAATTCCTCAGAGCACTCCCCGTGGTAGATGCGATAAAATAGGTACACAGAGAGATGCTACATCTCTTCGCAGCGTCAGTGAATCGAGCCGATCGGAAAGGACTCGGTCGTCGACGATTCGAGCCGCTCTGCGTTGGATGCGGTCAAGTGGAAGGAGCTGGCACTGGGAGCCCAAGGCCAGAGATGGGAATAGTATTCCATGTGAGGCCGAACCTGCGCCTTGTAAAGTTGCAGGCGGTGTGCTGGCATGAAATACTGTCCCGCTCCGCTGAGCACGCCAAGATTTTGGCCGTTAGTTTGGACATAACGAAGGCCTTCGATCGGATCTGGCACAAAGCGCTTCTTTCGAAGCTTCCTTCCGGTTAGAAGCCAATTTGGCCCTCTCTTCCAAGTTTGCACGTCACTCGATATGTCGACACCGAGGATTCCAATACTGGCTGAGGAAACAAGGGGAGTGCCATGCACATGAGATGATGCTAAAACTGAGGAGATACGATAAAAGGGTTATTTTTAGCGGTAAACGCGCAAACTTGTGTCTTCAGAAGATTAAACTGGACTAGATTTAGTCGCCCCCAATCCGTGACTTTGTTCAGCAAAGACTCGACTTCAGAAACAAGTTTGTTCCAGTACTCGGCGACCTTTTCCCGAGAAATATTGGCACGGCCAGTGTATAGAGCATCACCAGTGCTGTCATTCACATAGCAATGAATGTTACGGGTTTGCAACAAATCATTGATATGCAGAAGAAACAGCGTTGGTGATAGCACGCATCCTTGTGGAACACAAGCGTTAATAGGCTTGTAATCGGAGCATGCACCATCTACTACGACCTTGATGCTCCGATCAGTCAGAAAACTGGTGATCAAATTGCACAACTTCTCGGGAAGCCCGTAGGAAGGAAGCTTCGAAAGAAGCGCTTTGTGCCAGACCCGATCGAAGGCCTTCGCTATGTCCAAAATAACGGCCAATGCCTCCCCCTTGGACTCAATCGCCTGTGCTCATCTATGTGTTAGGTAAACAAGAAGATCACCAGCTGAGCGACCCCGACGGAAACCGTACTGGCGGTCATTAATCAGTTGGTGCTCCTCAAGGTACCACATGAGCTGGCAGTTAATAATGGATTATTTTCGAGAACAAACAGGTGATGGTGATAGGCCTGTAGTTGGACGGATCAGAGCGGTTACCTTTTTTAGGGATCGGGTGCACGAAAGTTGTCTTTCATGAATTCGTTACAACGCCTAGGGAGTAGGAGTACCAAAAAAGACGCGTTAGAACCAGTGCCAACTATGGAGCGCACGTCCTCAGCACAATTGGCGGGATTCCGTGAGACCCAATCGACTTGTGTATGTCCAGGGGGAGGAGTGCTTTGCGTACTGAGCACTATGTGAATCGCACATCAGGCATAGAGCACTCACACGGGATGGTCGGCGGTGTGTTCCCCCCGTCATCGAGAGTCGAGTTGGATGCAAAAAGGTAGCCTAAAAGGTCGGCTTTCTCTTTTGCGGCGTGGTCCAGTGAGTCATCCTCCCTGTGCAGAGATGGTAGTGATGGCTTACAGAAGTTTCCTTGAACAGCCTTGGCGAGAGACCAGAATGCACGGGTTCCCGAAGGAAGAAAAACTAATTTCTCGCCAATTCTGCCAATGTGCTTATACTTTGCCGTGGAAATAATTCTTTTGAAGGAACTGAAAGCAAAGTTATACTTCTTTTGAAGCATGCTGATGTTTACATCCCGAGCCGCCGAAGCCTCACCCCAGGCCTGATAACACTCCTGCTTATTGCGTAATGCAGTCTTACAGGAGCGACCAAACCAAGGCTGAGATCTGCCTCCGATGGGTACCATAGATAATGGAATAAATAGCTCCATTCCCTGTAGCACCACATCAGTGACAGAGTCAGCAACAGGGCTGGGATCATCCGGCAAAAAGCAAATCCGCCCTTTCTTTCGTTGCGTGGTCTTTCTTTGCCCCCATGTGTATGGGATGCTAAGAAAGACCGCATTCCATCCCAATCCGCTGACCTGTAATGCCAAACACGGCGGCAACCTGCAGAACACAACCGCGAGGGGAGCGTGAGTGGCACCACACTCCGGATCAGACAATGGTCCGAAGAGCCAAGACATCGACGGAAACCTGATATCCGTCCGGATGAGAGGTCAGCAGAAGGTCCAACAGGGAAGGTGTATGATCCTCCACATTTGGAATCCGCGTAGGCGAAGTAACCAGTTGTGTCAGACCATATGCCAAGGCAAAATCATAAACAGATCTCCCCGCATGATCGGTTAAACGTGAATCGAGCCATTCGGCGTGGTGGGCGTTAAAATCGCCAAGTATCACGATCTCTACAGATGGGATCTGTTGTAGCAAGAAATCTGTATTCATTTGGACGTGGTCGATGAGTCGGTCTGTGTTGGCATTACCGCTATGGGACCTATACAAGCACCCGTAGACGCGGGGATGGTCGTCGCTGTCTACGCGCAGCCAAAGGATGGACAGGTCCGTACCTTCAAGACTGCCGAGGCGTCGAAAACAGATATCCTCTCTGATGTATACGCAAACTCCAGCCCGGGGTACAAAGAAGTGTTCTAATTTGTACCCTGGGTAGGGCAGGTACGAAGTATCAGCCGGAGAGGACACCTGCGTCTCGGTCAAAAAGAGCAAGGCCGGCTTCGCCGTCTCTAGATGGTAGTAGACAGCGTTAAGGTTCGAGTGAAGTCCTCTGATGTTGCAGAAGTCCACGGATAGCGTGGCAGGGGTCGCCATGGTTTTATCGCTCTGTTTGCTCCGTGCAGTGTTGTAATAGAGCGGGATTTTGCCCCCCCCCCCCTCAGAATACGCGGGGCAGCCTGAGCACCCACGCTTAGGAAGAAGAGGGTAGCTTGACCGTGGATGCTCAGTGAGGGATTCCATTACCCGGGGTGCTGGTACCCTCCTGGGTTTGTCCTTTTTTTTTTGAATTCCGCTACCATGTTAGGGAGGAGGGGGGGGATTGGGCCTCCGGCCGCCTGCACTAACCAAGCGAAACGCAGAAGCAAAGCTTCTACTTTACGTTGGTATTCATTGAGGTCGTGGTAGTGCGCCGGCTCATACATGCGCTACAGGAGCTACAGCGTGGCTATACCACTGTTGTTTACTACCATTACCTTAGTAAATCTTAGGTTTTACCTTAAAGACACGTAAAATGTTGAAAAATAGTCATATCTAGAAGTGTTGGCGTATTATCGTGCACGCGGACAATGTGCTGTGTCACCTCTCCGCTCAACACTGTTGGTCGCTTAGTACGTACGATTTTGTTGTCTAGAAGTATTTAAGAGACAAAATGCATGTGATACAAAGATTTTATGGAATACTGACGTTAAAAAATCATCATAAAAATATTTTAAAATTTAGTCGGTAACATGATTCGATATTTAATAAATACTTTCTACTTATATTATATATTTTTATTTCCAAAACCAACATTTACTAATAGTCATTGGTAAAACATATCATGTACCAAACTATAATGGTAAAAGCCCGAAAAATCGTCTCCTTTTATACAAAACCTTACATTTAACCAGCTCATGTTGGTAAATCCTAAGATTTAAAAGACAATCCTAAGATTTACCTAAATACGGGCTTTTACAGTAACATATACACTCAAACATATGTTTACTTTGAACAAATTTTCCAACTTCAACTGAGAGGTTAATAGATGTATCAAACTCAGCTGGGCAGTGTTCGGGATATACTACACATTTTCTCGTCACGTTTACCTCAAAATTTGAAAACAAAAGTGTACAACTTTTTTTTTTTTTATAGGAGAGGGGGCAAACGAGCATGCGGCTCACCTGATGGTAAGTGACTACCGCCGCCCATGAACAACTGCAACACCAGGGGAACCAGAGGAATTGCAGATGCGTTGCCGGCCTTTTAAAAAGGAGTAGGCTCTTTTCTTGAAGGTCCCTAAGTCGTATCGGTCCGGAAAAATCGCTGGTGGTAAACTATTCCACAAGGAAGTTGTGCGAGGAAGAAAACATCTTCTAAATCGCACACTGGTGGACCGCCAATCATCGAGATGGTGTGGATGGTATCAGGAGTTTTGCCGCGATGTGCGTTCGTGAAATGTGGCGGCTGGGATTAATCCGAACAATTCCTCAGAGCACTCCCGTGGTAAATGCGAAAGAAAATGCAAAGAGATGCAACATCTCTTCGCAGCGCCAATTAATCGAGCCGATCGGAAAGGACTCGGTCGTCGACGATTCGAACCGCTCTGCGCTGGATGCGGTCAAGTGGAAGGAGCTGGCACTGGGGAGCCCCAGCCAGAGATGGGAACAGTATTCCATGTGAGGCCGAACCTGCGCCTTGTAAAGTTGCAGGCGTTGTGCCGGCATGAAATACTGTCCCGCTCTGCTGAGCACGCCAAGCTTTTGAGGCCAATTTGGCCTTCTCTTCAAGTGACCGCGAAACTGCACGTCACTCGATATGTCGACGCCGAGGATTCCGATACTGGCTGAGGCAACAAGGGAGTGCCTTGAAACTGAGGAGATACGACAAAGGGTTCTTTTAGCGGTAAACGCGCAAACTTGTGTCTTCTGAGGATTAAACTGGACTAGATTTAGTCGCCCCAATCCGAGACTTTGTTCAGCAAAGACTCGACTTCAGACACAAGTTTGTTCCGGTACTCGGCGACGTTTTCCCGAGAAATATTCGCACGGCCGGCGTATAGAGCATCACCAGTGCTATCATCCGCATAGCAATGAATGCTACCGGTTTGCAACATATCATTGATATGCAGAAGAAACAGCGTTGGTGATAGCACGCAGCCTTGTGGAACACCAGCGTTAATAGGCATGGTCGGGCATGCACCGTCTACAACGACCTTGATGCTCCGATCTGCAAGAAAGCTGGTGATCAATTGCACAATTTCTCAGGAAGCCCATAGGAAGGAGCTTCGTAAGCGCTTTGTGCCAAACCCGATCGAAAGCCTTCGCAATGTCCAAACTAACGGCCAATGCCTCCCCCTTGGACTCTACTGCCTCCGCCCATCTATGAGTCAGGTAGACCAGAAGATCACCAGCTGATCGACCCCGACGAAAACCGTATTGGCGGTCACTAATCAGCTGGTGATCCTCAAGGTACCGCATGAGCTGGCAGTTTATAATGGATTCCATTATTTTGGAGAACAAGGGGGTGATGGCGATAGGCCTGTAGTTGGACGGGTCTGAGCGGTCGCCTTTTTTAGGGATCGGTTGGATAAAAGCTGTCTTCCATGATTTCGGGACTACGCCTAGGGAGTAGGAGTACCGGAAAAGACGCGTTAGAACCAGTGCCAACTCCGGAGCACACGTCCTCAGCACAATTGGGGGGATTCCGTCAGGCCCTCGACTTGTGGATGTCCAGGAGAAGAGTGCTTTGCGAACCGAGCGCTGTGAACCGAACATCCGGCATGGAGCACTCACACCGCGGGATGGCCGGCGGTGTGTTCTCCCGTCATCAAGAGTCGAGTTGGACGCAAAAGTGAGCCTAAAGGTCGGCTTTCTCTTTTGCGGCGTGGGCCAGTGAGTCGTCCTCCTGTGCAGAAATAGTAGTGATGGCTTACAGAAATTCCTTGGACAGCCTTGGCGAGAGACCAGAATGCACGGGTTCCCGAAGGAAGGCGAACTAGTTTCTCGCCAATTCTGTCTATGTGCTCTGACTTTGCCTTGGCAATAACACTTTGAAGGACCTGGAGGCGAAGTTATACTTTTAAGCATGCTGGTGTTTACATCCCGAGCCGCCGAAGCCTCAGCCCAGGCCTGATAGCACTCCTGCTTACTGCGTAATGCAGTCTTACAGGAGCGACAAAACCAAGGCTGCGATCTGCCTCCGATGGTTACCACAGATGATGGAATAAATAGTTCCATTCCTGTAACACCACATCAGTGACAGAGTCAGCAACAGCGCTGGGATCTTCCGGCGAGAAGCAAACCCGCCCCATGGGTAGGATGCAAAGAAAGACCGCATTCCGTCCCAATCCGCCGACCTGTAATGCCAAACACGGCGGCAACCTGCAGAACGCAACCGCGAGGGCGTGAGTGGCACCACACTCCGGATCAGACAATGGTCCGAAGAGCCGAGAGGGCATCGACGGAAACCTGATATCCGTCCGGATGAGAGGTCAGCAGAAGGTCCAACAGGAAGGTGTATGATCCTTCACATCTGGAATCCGCGTAGGCGAAGTAACCAGCTGTGTCAGACCATATGCCAAGGCAAAGTCATAAACAGATCTCCCGCATGATCGGTTAAACGTGAACCAAGCCATTCGGCGTGGTGGGCGTTAAAATCGCCAAGGATCACGATCTCTGCGGATGGGACCTGTTGTAGCAAGGAATCTGTAGCCATTTGGACGTGGTCGATGAGTCGGTCTGTTTCGGCATTACCGCTATGGGACCTATAGAGGCACCCGTAGACGCGCGGATGGTCGTCGCTATCTACGCGTAGCCAAAGGATGGACAGGTCCGAACCTTCAAGACTGCCGAGGCGTCGAGAACAGATGTCTCTGACGTATACGCAAACTCCAGCCCGAGGCACAAAGGAGTGTTCCAATTTGTACCCCGGGTAGGAGAGATACGAAGTATCAGCCGGAGAGGACACCTGCGTCTCGGTCAGAAAGAGCAAGGCCGGCTTCGCCGTCTCGAGATGGTAGTGGACGGCGTTTAGGTTCGAGTGAAGTCCCCTGATGTTGCAGAAATCCACGGATAGCGTGGCAGGGGTCGCCTTGGTCTTGTTGCTCAGTTTGCCCCGAGCATTTATTGTTTTGAGCGGAATTTTGCCCCCC
This sequence comes from Parnassius orleans, assembly GCA_029286625.1. Lineage (NCBI taxonomy): Eukaryota > Metazoa > Arthropoda > Insecta > Lepidoptera > Papilionidae > Parnassius > Parnassius orleans. Next base: position 101,441 of record JAGSMP010000184.1, read on the forward strand.
CCCAGAATACGCGGGGCAGCCTGAGCACCCACGCTCAGGAGTGGAGTAGCATGGTCGTGAATGCTCAGCGAGGGATTCTCCAGGGGTGCTGGTACCCTCCTGGGGTAGTCTAAAATTTAATTCCGCTACCATGTTGATGGGGAGAATTGGGCCTCCGGTCACCTGCACTCACCAGAAGAGATGTGGCAAATTTATGAATGTAGACGGCTCAGGATCTTGCTTTGATGGAGGCTTATGTTCAGCAATTAACTTGTGATGGGCTGCAATGATGACAATACTAAATTTTTCATCATAAATAATCTTTAAAAGTAAATATCTTAATTTATTGTAACGAAATTCGATCAAAATATGATATATTGTGAAAAATAAACTCGTACATAAATCAAAAAGCTGCTTATTTTTTTTTATTGTATCATATTGGAAACCTACAGCTAAAACATCAAGCATTACAGAAAAAAATAGAGGAGGAAGGCTAATTAAAATTACAAGGCGTTAGGGGTAAGTAAGTTATAAATAGTAACTGTTATAACCAGATTACTTCATTTATGAATTATCTTTCGAAAGCTACAAAACCGGTCGAAGCACATTCATTACATTAAAACTCAACGCTGCAACTTTAATTAATGATCTTGCAGACTGACCGGAGTCTGTAAATCCAGCAAATGGATTAATTTCAGCTTTGCTTAGAGGCATTGAATGGCTTTGAGCAAATTTTGCTAATAACTTTAAAATCTGTTTCTACACCAACTATCTCCAATTTGATGATGTATTTAAAGCACAATTATAACTTTGATTTTTTTAATTTATTAAGGCTAAGAAAATAATCGTTCAAATTAAAAACGACTATAAGTATAACAGTTCAAATATAAATGAATATAATATATAAGATACTAGTCTCCTATAAATTTTCGACTTCTTAATTTGTATAGGTTATACAAATTCACTGCTGGACCGTGATTAGTCGTGGAGTGGCGGTGTAAGAATATCCAATACCCCATACAGTCCCGAGGGTGTTGTAAGTGGCGACAGAAGAAAACTTAAACAGGAGATGGGCAGCAGCATCTTCCTGATAACAACTCAAAATAACAAAAACTGCGGATGCCAACCCGCTTGCCGCTTGAGGCAATCTATGAGGGTGGCTTATGTTCAGCAGTGAACTTTTATAGGCTGTAATGGATGGATGGATGGACTACTGGATATAAAGTTTTTAACGCATGCGCCAAATTGCGTGCCTAATTTAAAAGATTTAACCTTAATCCCCACACTGGGAAATAGGGTTTTAAAAACAGAGCCCATAACCTCGCTCTGATAATGCACTTCACTTGTCTGTCCCATGTCCAGCAGTAGGTTTTTAAGGGCGACTAATGATAAAGAGGAAGAAGAGGATCATACGTAAGTGTGACCGTATTCTGCATGTGTAATTTTTGATTTTTCTATTTGTTAGATTCCATCAATCCATCCAATACAGTCTATCAAAGTTTACTGCTGAACATAGGACTCCGGAAGATTGCCTCGTAAGGGAGATATTTGCCATAGATGCCACTCTTGTTAGGTGGGTTGGAAAACGCAGTTTATTTTTTATTTTTTAAGTTATTAGGACGGTACGTACGATATGAGGTAATAGATATTCTTGCACCGCTAATACAGGCTATTATTTGTTATGGTGATGTCAGGGGTGACAAATGAGCACACACTCCACCTAATGTTAAGTGGATATTATGGTCTATAGACTCTGTCACCCCTGAGAAATAAGGCGAAATGCCTCGTTTCCAGGAAAAGGGGTCTCCGGATGTTTACACTCACCATACGAAACACAGCAGCGTAAAGCTGCTTTTTTGCAGTGGAATTCTGTGAGAGCGTGGTCCTTCCCCATTCGAGTTAACCCATTTGTGCAACAGCCATAATAATATAAATGTAACGTGGCCCTACCACGTTAAACACTTTGTCAATGTGTCATTGTTATTATATTCAAATTCGTAATTTTTGCTACATATTATTAATTTGCTTCTGAACCACCTATTTTATCGACATGCTACTATGTACCCATTACTGTGTTGTGATTGCAAAGCTATCACAACACAGTAATGGGTACATAGATTGAACAATCTGTTACTAGATGGGTGGAAGGATTATATAGGCTAACGATTTTAATCACTGTCGCTTCGTTATCTACATGACTGTGAGGATAATATTACAAAGAAAAATTGCTAGAACCATATTATTATTAAATAATAAACAACGATATGTCACGTATGTACGTACGCTTTGCGTTAACACAAGTCACATTATGTTTCGGTTATTACGCCTTTCTATTTGATAGTAAATCGGGTTTTGAACTTCTTTAAGTTCACATTTATAATTTGTATATTTTATTATTTTATATTTCCAGAATATTAATAAACTATTTAATAAAAAATACTTATTTAACCCGGTAACAGACGGACATCTAAAGAGAAAAGATAACAAAAGTAACCAAAGAGTATAATAAGTCTCTACGTTTAAAAGTAAAAAAATAAACTAGCTGACATTTTTGTTTTAAATGGTATATGCTTGAGTTTCGTTTACAATTGTTCTAAAATATAAAATTCAGTGTTAATGTGGTCTTAAAACTGAACAAAAAAGTTGTTTAACCATTTGAGCTCTAGCTATTTGACAACGTAAACTAAGTTGCTTCTGTCAAAGCTCATTTCGAAATACGTATGTAGAATTTTGTCGCATAAATCAATGTGTGGTGTGTATTGCAGCTTGACTGCAGCAAAGGAAGCTAGAGTAATGCGATTCTAGAAATTTTCTTATATCATTATTGCATAAGTAGTATTTTAAAGTAACATTCCATTAAGGGGCTGACTAGGGCGTTGACAGATGCAAATTTAGTTTTCACAGAAACGTAAAAACAAAAAAAGATTGGTCAGAGTTGAATAATATATTGATTAGATAAATAATATGTGACAGAGACCACACCCACTTTAAAATGCCTTTTAGCCAAAAATACTTTAGTTTTTTTTTAATATAAGATAAGCAAAAATTTTAGATGACACGTAAACTAGTTGACAAGCTTCACCTATATGAATCCCGCAATTGGGCACAGGCCCCCTCTTGCAGATTATGGAGAAGCAATTACGTCCACCGCGCTGCTATAGTGCGGGTTCACGGACTTCCTTTCCTCCTCAAAGTATTTCATTCCCCAGACATGCAGGTTTCCACACGATGTTTTACTTCAACGTTAAGTACATGGTAATTAATTGCAAGTAACATTTTCAGTGGTGTCCATCGGGATCAAAACTCGGGTCGCTTACGTATTGTGAAATTTATGGCAAGCGTTTAGCTCTAGAGATACCATAAATTGCTAAACTTACGTTACGTTAAATAAGAGTTACGTAACAGCCTATCAATATCCCACTACTGCACAAATTCTCCTTCTCATGATTGACAGCGCAATAGACCGGGAAAAGCCATCGCCTTCTTTCCTACCCTTCCCTCAAACCAGCCCACTTCACTTTTCCTCGAGATGTATTTCATTGCTCGGAAATCTAGGTTTCCTCACGACGTTACCTTTAATCCCTGTATTGTGGTAAATAAGCACGTACAGTTGATTAAAGAAAATACAGGTACTATCGTCGGGCTCCATCACAGCTTAATCGTGTACTATAAAATTTCAACAAACATCTTACTCTAAAACTAAAATGAATCCAGCAATGCAATAAATAAAATTTTCTTTCTTTTAAAAGTCCTAAAAGTCCTAGTTTTAGTTTAATGTACACATATTTTTCTCAAAAACAAATAATCGTGAAAGTTGCGTTAAGATTGCGCTATCTTTTTTTAAATATGCTCAAGGTTTTTTGAGTGATCATATTATAGCAAGAAACGATATGATATTGGTTCATTGGAAGAGACAAAGCCCTTGTGTATGTCACTGTATACTTCTTAAAAAGAGTTACAGTATTCGTTGTACACAACCAATATTTGTTGCAGCTGTATGGGCACAATTTGGGTCATGGGTCATTATGGGACTGTATTTGTTCATTTTGATAGATTATTACCATTACCCTGTTATTCAGACTGACCGTTATTTTAAGTGACAAGAGAAGTAGTTTTTATTTGCTTATCGCAATTTGAATTTGAGAGTTCAGCAAGGAAATTCAGTCGACGTTCTTGGCAGCACGCCACAAATTGTAGACCATAACGGTATTCCAGTTTAAAAGTATTTGTTTTAAAAGTAACTGTATCACGATTTCGTGGAACTCTTTTCTCGAAAAACCTTGAAATTAATGGCAGTATAACTATATCGTTTTTGTTTAAGACAGTTATTACACTCTTTAGTTTGCGCTTGATGTAATAAGTGGCAAGGAGCCGTATTAAAGGTGTGAGAAATCAGGTACACGAACACTTATTCATTTACCAAACCGCCACGCATTAAGGCAAATCCTCCCTATAACTGGAGAGGCCCAAGTTCAACAATGAACTTAAAATCATTATAGCCTATCACAAGTTCAAGGTCTCCTTCAAGGAATATCACAAAGCATGTTATTGAGTCACCTGCATCTATCGACTATCGGCATCACCAGGTCGTCACTCATTTTTCACTTCTCTTACCGATACGAGACTGCCAGATTGGAGTGTGATTGGCCGGACCTAAAGCTCGAAAAACCGACAAGCGATGGGGAAGAATCGTTCTCGAGAAGATTATTATAATTATTATAACAAAAAGTAAAAACCGACTTCAAATTGCTAAAAAAGAAGTTATTTATTTGCTACACTTAGTGGTAAAAAAATTCTCTAAAATTCTAAAAAAAAACCCTTGAACCTATTTAATAAAAGAAGAGTCATCAAAATTGGTTGATAATCTGCGAAGATATCGCGTAACATACGTACAAAAAAATCATACACTCGAATAGAGAATCTCCTCCTTTTGAAGTCAGTTAAAATGTTATAAATTAATTAGATAATTTCCGCGTAATAAAATAAAATGATGTGTCTTACCTAGTACTAGTTGACTCTGCGGTGGCTGGCCGCAAGCAAAATAGACTCAGCGGTCAGATACCGCAGAGTCCATTTCACCTGATGGCCTCGTTTAGAGACATAACACGTGTCGTATTACCGGCGGTGATGTGTCTTTCCTAATGTAGTGGTGTTGGGATTAGTGGTGACGGAGATAGTGCACGCAATTGAGGGAGGGCGAAAGGTGCTCTTCAAAGTAGGTAAGAAAATCATTTCATTTTATTACGAAGATCTTAGCTAATTAATTTTAAACATCTTTGATTGAACGTTATAATAATCATTTTAAGTAAAAAAATATAAAACAATAGCAAAGTTTCTCATGCCTGGCACATCAAATCTGAGCTTAATACTTACTTGATTAAGGATCTTACAGTTTGACCACGGACTGCAAATCTAGCAAATGAATTAGTTCCATTTTAACTGATTTAATTAAAAGCTTTCAACGAATTAAGCTAATACTTTGAAAATGTGTGTTCAAATAAATAGGTTGCGCGATTTTTTTTCATTTTCCAACGAAAGTGCTTTTATAATTTTGAGTGTAGGCGTATCCCTGAAAAATTAATGTCTAATTGTTGGGTTATAGCCATTACGTGCTTTCCGAGACACGCGAGTGAAACAACTATTAAGAATTTCTCGACAGAAAACTTCAATAACTGATTTTGGCCCGAATCGGTATTCGATCCCGGGACCTCATGATCAACAACCGCACTTACGACCACTAGATCAACGAGGCAGTCGATTGATTTATTTATTAAAATATTGAATACTGCAAAAATAATTTTGTTCTCTTGATTGCCTTAATAGCAGAAGGTGAATATTTTACGGATTAAAAAAAATTCTTAGTTGGACTGTATTTTTAACACAATATTAACGAGATTTTTGCAAGGTGGTAGTTCCCCTTTCCACAAAGTACTTCTAAATTGGTATTACAATTTTGGCTATTTCTAGCGCCAAGCATTATTGCACCAAGTGGTGTGTATCGGTTTGGGGGATAAGAGGGTCAGCATGATAACAGGCGGTGAGATATTTGATCATGGATAAGATTGTTTTAAGTTTTTACAGGTGTCTATGGGCTTTCTCCCTCTCACTTACACCTTATTATATATGATTGTTACATATTCGAGCTATGGCCGGCCTATTGCCACTTCAGCTTACTAACCTATTTCTTTTTACTTCCTTTCTCTACTGCCTATATCTGTTACTCTGGTTCTACTGCGGATATCCCAATTTCTAAATCTATCACTTCGAGAAATTCCGAGCAATAGTACTTATGGCAGTATCGCTGGAGGACTTAACCTCTATGCTCAATTACCTTACTAGTGTTTCCCAACGGATAGGTCTTAAAAGAAACATGGACAAAACAAAGGTCATATGTAACGTCTATGTTACACCTATGCCAGTGGTTGTTAGGAGTACTACGTTCAAATTTGTTGACATGTACGTTTACCTAGGGCAAATAGTCCGACTAGGTAAGTCCAACTTTGACGAAGAGGTCAATCGACGAAATCAACTCGCCTGGGGAGCGTTCGATAGATTACGGTATATCTCGTCAGGTATAACTCAAAATGTCCTTCACTATTAAATTTAGTAATAATTATATTAAGTAACTATATTATAATATATAATTAACTGTTATACAATAATACATGATTGACTGAATTAAATATATGGGCATTATGTTCTGATGTGTATTAATTTATACATAAAAAGAGCCGTGGAGCATGCCGGGTTCGATCCCGCCGGCACCAATGAAATTGTTAATTGCAATTTTAAGTGCTGATTTACCACATGCTCGGCGGTGACGGAACATCGTGAGGAAACCTGCATGTCTGAGAAATAAGAAAAAGAATAACTAATAAGACATGTGAAGTTCCCCAACAATCATTGGGGCAGCGCGGTGGACATTTCATTGCTCTAAAAATCACTCAGTAATGAGAGGAGGCCTGTGCCCAGCAGTGAGACTGTAACTTTAACTTTTTAACTTTATGTACCTATTAATTTAGATAAAATTGTGATTCATCCCTCATTATTTCTTGAATGTACATACTATGTTATTTTGCAGCATGTAATAGTTACACTATCTCCATTGTAATCTTAGACACGTTACGGGATTCATGTACAAAGCCTGATTTATGAGATCCCGGCTTAGGCATAGACGTAACGCACTTTCGCTGTCGTTTATACAGTGTGTACAAATAGTATATTTAATTTTGAATAAAACAAAATGTTATGGATTACATCGCTCTTAATTTTTATTTATCTTTAATTATATTAATGTTCCTGTGAATATCGTTGGTGCTGAAAAGCGTTGGAAGGATCAGAAATTTAATATAGTTTAAAATCAAATACGATAAAATAGGTAAAATTAGTTTCTTTCAACATGTAATAATTATTAAAAATCATTTAATTTTATAGAATAAGAGTGACAAGAGAGCACACAATCCACCTGATGGTAAGAGGATACTATGGCCCATAGACATCTATATTTATCCTCAATTGAGAATATAAATGCTTCGTTTGTAGTAGAAAGGGTCTCCGGTTCTCCACACCCACCAAAACACAACAGCATTATACTGCTATTTCACGCTCGTATTCTGTGAGTGCATAGTCATACCCAGATCGACACTACCTTTACGTTCTGCGGCTATAATATGCAACGTGGTTCTACCAATGGACTCTTAGTAGGTGGCTGATGGATAAGGCAGAAAGATCTTATGGCTTATGGTGGTATAAACATCTCGTTTACGCCAGCCGTAAAATGTTCAGACCGGCAACGGGGAGCAGATGAAGAAAAAAATTGCAATATGAAGTGTAGCGAAAGTTACAATTATTTATGTAAATTTAACGTGAAGTAATAATAAGGGAACAACCAATATTACTTCCCACTGTCGGGAATGAAAAAAGGCCTGCATCTTTTTATTCCTAAAAGAAAATAGTACTGAAAAGAACACGCCTCCTCCAGTGCGGGGGATTTTTTACGTCCTTGAAATATTTTTAATTTGACATATTACATGGTAAATAATGGAGGTGAATCCATTATTTACCATATAATATGTCACCCTTACTTTAGAGATGCTTGCAATGTTAATATTATAAAATGTTTATTATATTACCAGCGTTATTGGTTAACTTTTCTTATAATTACTTTCAATATTCCCTGTTCTTCAATGAAATCATTTTTACTCATTTTAATTTTGGTGCTACAACTATTGTAATTTCCTCGAGATTGAATTTCGATCACGGTGGCCAGTATTAAAGAAGAGTCGCCATCCACTAGCACGCTAGCCCCCCGACAAACTGTTACGCAGTTTGCCGGGTGTGAAAAATGTTCTAAAGGTTTGGTCCAGAATAAGTAATTTATTAATTTGTTTACTTAGCACAGGTGCACTATTTATTCCCTCACTCTCATAGTCCGATAAGACGGCAATCCGAAATGACCAGAGGTATTAAACGCAGGACCAACAACTTTACGTGATTTTCAAAAAACGGGGGTAAAACATTGCTAACTTCATGGCTCCGGGCTGCTACTGAGATTTCCTTGACAGAAAACCCCGGTATTAGAACCCGCAATCACATGATCAGCAATCGCGCTCACGACCACTAAACAACGAGGCAGTCCCAATTAATAGGTTTTATGATCTATTTTAAAGTAAAAAGTAAAGTAACTGCCCATATACGTTCCAGTGCTATGTACAGGTCTCCTCTCAATTCTGGAAGGCTATAAGCAATTTATTAGTTGCGCGGTGCTCCAGTGCGAGTTGGTGGATTTCCATTTCCCCGGAATATTTTATTCCTTAGATATGTAGGTTTCTTTATAATTACGATGCAGGTTTCCTTCACCGCCGGGCACGTGGTAAATCAGCACTTAAAATTGCAATCAATTTCATAGGTGCCATCGGGGATCGAACCTGGGTTGATCGCGAAATCTGAAGTTTACGGCGAGTACTAAGTTCCTGTGATATCACGGGTTTTCTCTTAAATTGTCTGTGAATATTAACTGGGTATCAACGACGAAATACAGATGTATCTCATAAAACTGCAATAATAATGCTTTATTGCAACCTGAGGTATAAAGTTCTCAACTTCACGTACGCTTAGTTGTAATACAGTTTGAGTCGTAGCTAGCAACCTCTAGCGACCCCAGTGAATAACATTTCCCTTCAATATACGAGTATGAACTTACTGAAAGTTGACTTTATGCTAGACCTTAATATTATTAATAAATAATATTTTTAAAATTAAAATAAAGTTTTCTCAAGAATAAATTACATATTAATTGGTAATGCATAATTATATTGTTTTTCAATTTCAGTGAGTGGGGACATGGTTATCTATATTTTTTATAAAATGTGTTTTTCATAATATATATATAATATATTGTCCTTATCATCATTACAGCCCATCACAAATACATTGCTGAATATAGGCCTCCCCCAAGGAATGCCACAAAGCACGGTCCTGTACCACCTACATCCATCGATCGACTTCCTGCATCTCTTACCAGGTCGTCACTCCATCTAGTGGGGGCAGCCCTACGCTTAGTACCAGTACGAGGCTGCCACTCTAGAACATTTTATTCCCATCGGTTATCGGTTCTTCCAGTTCAAATATATTATGCAAGCTAATTATAGCAGCGTTAGATTATTCATAATATTTTGTCCATTCATCATTCATAATCATATTCAATATTGTTCACCATTGTTCATCATTATCCATAATAATTTATCTGTGGGGTGTCATGAAATTCTACGTCAGGAAAAGTAAAAAATTGAATACCTGCAATTGACAACTGTTAGCTTTTCAAATATGCACAGGAATAATGTAATTTGTTTTTTTATTTTAATTTCCTAATATAAGAATTACGCCTACGTTCATTCGATTAAAAAATAATAAATTAGAATCATCACTTAACATAACATGATTCCAAAATCAATCAATACGGATCCTTTTTTTAATTAATACCATTAGGCCATTTTCCTTCCGAGCAGATGTACAATAAAATCCGTTATTACGCAACATATTTAGAACCGCACTGACCGAAATATTTGATCCACTGAATACCTTGGACACTAGTTATTGGATATTTTTACGTTATTTGAAATTTTCTTTTTCTTGTTTAGAAGCATCAGATTATAAATGTTTATTCGCTTCGTATTTATATGCTTCAATATTTGTTGATTTTTTATGCTTGGAGCAAAGGCAGCAACATAAGATTATCCCCTGCAAATTGAGTTCGATGTTCGTTCAGTAGCACATTACGCTACAATGACATCACAACAAATTTTGCAAACACGTGAATTTCAGTGTAGATAATTATTACGTATTACGTCTAGTACGTAGCGAATATTCTCTAATATTTAAGATTAGGTGAAAGTCTTAAATACACTAAAATAAATATGCGAGTCATCGCTGACGGTAGCAGTATTTAGGAGCGAGAGATCTGGCACTAAAGCTTTGTTTAATGAAAAATAGCAATGAAGTTCTATTATTTAATCAGTCACAAATAAGTATGTTTAGTTTACCCATGGGCATTTGAAAACAATATTTAGGCGTTACAATTTTGTCCTTTTTCGAAGGTAAAGAAAGTAAAGTAACAGCCTATATAGTATTTACGTAGCACTGCTGAGTACAGGCCTTTTTAGGGTTCCATACCCGAATCGTAACCTACGGGACCCTATTACTGAGCCTCCGCTGTCCGTCCGTTTGTCTGTAAGCGGACTGTATCTCATAATCCGTAATAGGTAGACAGTTGAAATTTTCACAAAATGTGTATTTCTGTTGCCGCTATAGCAACAAATAATAAAAATAAAAAGTAATAGGGGCTCGGCTACTATAAACGTGTTTTTTTTTAATTTTTTTTTTGCTATATCTTTATAATGGCAACAATTAGACGATTGCTCATAGAGTTTGTATTTCTATATTCACTAAAAAAAATTACAATAACAGTACCTTAAAGTTAAAGTTACAGCCTATATACATCATTATGGGCACAGGCCTCCTTTCATTTCTGTGATGTGCCCTACAATAACAGTGCCCACATAGTATTAAATCTTGTACGATGATACGGAACCCTTCATGCGCTACTTGTAATATTTGAACATTCGGTAACGTAAAATTAAGACAATTCCAATTTGCTTTAGTAATTAGTGGAAATGTTCAAATTTATCTCAAGTACTCTGTGTTTCTAGTAAGTAATTTGCAAATTGAGATAAAATCGATGTACTCTACTCGTGCAAATAGCACCTCAGCTTCGCCGCCCTATTGGAAAATTAATTATTTAACATTATTCCAGGCACAAATTAAAAGCATTTTCAAGTGTATTTTAGCTTTCAACGTGAACTTATCATTTTATATAATTTCACGTCACAATCTTTTCGAATTAAGATTACTTGTTGAAGAATAAATTTTATTACCACCTTCTTTATAGAATAAGGGTGACAAACGAGCAAACAGTTGATCCGATTGTAAATGGATACTGCGGCCCATAAACATCTTCATCTTTCTTCGATTAAGAATCAAAATGTAGATGCGTTGTTACTCTTGAGAACTAAGATGAAATGCCTCGTTTCCAGTAAAAAAGGGTATCCTGTTCTCTACACTCACCATACAAAACACAGCAGCATTGAACTATTATTTTCCGGAGCTATTGTGCTGCTTTCCCAGTTGAGTCGACCTCTCTACCATCACTGTGCTCTCACTGCGGTGCATGAAGACGAGGTACGCTGTCCCGGGACAGCATTCTCACTGTGAAGTAGTGAACGTTTGTTGTGGTGCAAAGTGCGTTTTATGTGCGGACTCTCCTTTCTGGACCAGGAAGTAAGCACACTTCAGAGGCGGCCATTGTATTTTAATTTCTGTATTGCTTGTTACATTAGGCAACAGCTAGGTACTCACGTACCTACAGTACCTACGTTGGCCAGTGCCACCGATACGAACTATATGGCCATAAGCCTCGGCCTAAGAGCGTTAAGTGCCTAGGTGACCATGGCACTGCTGACTGCAACCGCACCCCCGAGACGGTTGAACCTCCGAGAAGCCGTCCAGAACGCGCAGGCTATGCCAGCGGGTCTCGCTTTAGGCAGTCTGCCCCCAAACCTGTATCAGCCTCGGTGCCCACACCCACGCCTCAGACTGTCACCAAGCCCATCCCCGTCACCGGGGTCTCCGTGCAAGGTAAAGCTTCCGGCAATTTTCGCCTCACGGCCAATGTCATCCCCCCAGGCTCCTAAACCCAAGCCCGCCCCACAAGGCTCTTCTTCCATCGCCACCTACTCCTTATTAGTTTGCGACTTTATCTGCAGCATTAACGTTGCTGAACTACCTTCTTTAGCCCGCAAGCTCCGCGGAGCCACTACCCCTCAGGATAAGCTCAACGCTACGACTGAGCAAATAGGATAGGATCATAGAAGCAATCTGGTCCAGTGCGCTTAATCACCTCATCAACAATATCATAATGGCAGTACAACAGTTAGGAAGAACTAAATCACGCTCTCTGACTGTCTTCTTTAACACCAACGGCCCCAGAAACTAAAAAGATGAGATCGCGCTCTGCCTGCGCAACCACGATATAGACGTTATGCTAGTGCAAGAGACCTTCTTAAAGCCTAGCTATCGCGAACCCTAGTTCGATCTAATTACACCTTGATCTACTAAAAAAGGTCTTTGCATTGCGTGCCGATCGACGCTCTCCCGTTAACTAACATATAAGTTACTATATGTAAGGTACCAGCCGCCGCTCAACCGTATACTGGAACCAGATATTTCAGAATTGCTCAATTTAGGCCCCAATGTTGTAATAGCTGGAGATCTCAACAAAAAGAATTCCTCCTGGAATTTGCTTATAAATAATCCAAATGGTAATGGCACTGTTCGATCTCACGGAGCGACAAAACTTCGATTTTATCACGCCTAAGAGTCTAACCCGATACCATTCTCAACCGGACATCCTTGACGTTGCGATACTCAAAGATGTCCGGTTGTCGATATCATCGATCCAAATAATCTTAGAAGTTGACTCGGGCCACAGGCCGGTCTTCCTGCAGCTGGGCCAGGCCACAGATGAAGTCCTTAAGACCAAAAACATCGTAGACTGGCATAAACTCCAGGTCAAACTCGAGTCTACGACCTCCCAGCCAATAAGGCGATTAGCGCACGTAATGTTCGTGTGTCGAGCAATGGACACATGAAGTTTTCGAGAGATATTCGACAGCTGATCACATCGAAAAACGCGGCCCTAAGACAATACAATCTTTATCGTACAATAGAAAACAAATTTCAACTACGCTAACTCTATAACGAGGTGAAACAGCGCATCGAATTTAGACAGGATAAGTGGGTAAACCTGCAGGAGGATATCGAGCCATCTCAAATTGCCTTCTGGCAGCTGACCCAAGCTCTAAAATCCTAATCCTCTCATTAGGCCGGGAAATCGCGATCTCGCCTTTAAAAATTCTGAAAAGGCCAAATGCCTCGCGGACAGTTTAGAGAGCCAATCCACTATCGACCAAACATATATACTTAAACCCATAGATCCCGCTCACCTTGCAGTGGTTGAAGCGGAGATCGAGCGTAAGTCTGCACTACATCTGCGGGCGGCCCCTTAGATCCTGTGAGTGACGACGAAGTCACAGAAGTATTCAAAAATCTCAAAAAAAATCAGCACCCGGCCCCGATGGTATTAGCAACAGGATGCTGAAATTACTCTCAGCACCGCTTGTCTGCCTCCTGGTAGACATTTTCATTTTCATTGCTTGCTTAACAACTGCTTTTCTGTATAAACTCAACGTGCCTGATAAGCTCACTCACATCACCAGAGCCTTTCTTGCCAACCGCCATTTTCGCTATCGAATAGAGAGAATTCGCTCCTAGAAGCGCCTCCTCAGGGCTGGAGTTTCTCAGGGCTCCGTTGTCTCCCTACTCCTCTTTATAATCTACACGAGTGACATCCAGAAGGACCCAGTATTCAAATACTGCTCTCCTAGCCGATAACATGGCACTTTTCGTAGCCCATTATAACAAGAAATTTTTCACAAAATGCTCCAAAGAGCCGCCAATCGCTTAGGCAAATGGTTCCGCTTATGGAAAATCGAAGTGAATTTTGAAAGAAGTGTAGCAATATACTTTCAAAGGAAAGAAAATGTCTCGGCGTTACTATAAGAGGGCCAAGACATCCCAACCCGCGAGTGGTAAATGCAGCCACCTACGCTCCAATTAAATAGGTTAATAAAAGGAAACGCTAGACTCCGACGACCCAAATGTCGCCGACACAAACACTACACACTCATCTATTGCCAAAAACACCGTTAGGACAACGGAGGGGACGCAGCGTGTTCGCAGACGGGCGCGCCGCACACCGCGTACACACCGTACACCCGCATCCCTGGGCGCTTCTCACTGCCCAGAATATCGAATGATACGAGTTAGCCGTCAGAGCCAGGGCCCGGCACCACCTGTTCGCACGGCCGTTAGATAACTCATCTACTTGCACTGTAAACTGTCGTAGGTGAACATCGTGACGTAAGTAAGGTTGGGAAAAATATATAATCCCTGAGTCCGATGAAGCTGTAAGAGCCAAAAAGGCTAACAGCACTAACATCATCAGAAATCAGATTACGTATGAAGTAGCCAACAGTCATATTTTTTTTAGAATGAGGGTAACAAACGCAAACATAGTTCTCCTAATTGTAAGTAGATATTGTGGCCTATAGACATCTACATCTAATCTTCTAACAATCAAAATGCAAATGCGTTGTCACTCCCGAGGACTAATATGGAATGGTTTTTTCAGTAGAAAGAGTCTACGGTTCTCTACACTCAAGATACAAAATACAGCAGCTTCATACTGCGTACGTTGGTATACTGTGAGAACGTAGTTCCTCCCCGGTCGAGACGACCCATTCGTGCTACAACCATAATATAGCTGCAGCATGACTCTACCACGTATACATATCTTATAATATCTCACATACACAGCAAAACTCGGATATCTTGCACTGTGTTTTTTTATTTATTACTTCTAGGGTATATCTTGATTACACGTTACACAAAATTACTCTCGCGTTGGCCAATGCTGATCATGTGGTCCTGCATTCACTTACCATCAGGTGTGCTGTGTGCTCGTTTATCACTCTAATTTTATAAATGAAATCTCTTAAGTGTTACCCGTATATATGAGTTAAACATTTTTCACATTTTCATTCAAAACAGGGTTTGCAAGTTTGAAAGTACTTTAGTCGGATTGCCAATTCCGTAAACGAGCGCGATATATTTGCTGGTGATGGAGCGACGGTACCCTCGAGGCAGTAATTGCTTCTCTCAAGTGACATCGTAAAAATGAAATAAAAATTGTAAAGGTACATTTGTTGTATTTTTATATTAAAATTAAAGATATATTGCAGTTTTTCATTCATTGATTCACAACAACCTAATACATTGATTGATAACTGTCCATCAAAAATTCACTGCTGAAAATAGAACGTCCTACATAGATTGCCTAACATTGGAGGATATTTGGTATAGTTGCCACGTTAGGCAGGCGATAAGATGCTGCTGGCGCCTTGTTTAATTCTCCTATGTCGCCACTTAGTACACCCATGGTATGATTATGAGCTGATGTATTCTCTTACACCACCGATAGTAATAATGTAGTACAAAAATAATATCCATATTAGAAGTGCAGGAAAATAAAATTCGTAGTAACAGTTTAGATTCTCTAAGGGACTACAAGCATGTAGGTGTATAACACATCTTTATATTTTTTTAAATAAGTAATTTGAAGAGTTTATCATTGAAAAAATTAAATATAATTAAAAAAAAAAACGACTATGACTGCAGTTTTATGCAAACCCAACTTCTGACATTTGCGAGATCTGCGTAGGGATTGAAGCTGAAACGTTTGTAAGTAAACTGACCTAGAATGTACCCATTTGTATTCCGCGCTAGAACCAGGTTTACTATCCCGAGGGTATTGAAGTTTCGCAAGTTCCTTGGGATCCAATTAATGATGCGATTAAAGTAAATTAGCTTTGAGGCGCGAACGGCCGGCTTAGACGTGCAACTATTTATATACTTCTAACTTATCTGAAATCATTAGATTCGTATTATATAATAAAACTAGCTGTTCCCCGCGACTTCGCCCGCGTAAATTTTTTTTTGTGCGGAACTATAAAATAAAAGTAGCCTAGGTTACTCCTTATAACATCAGCTATCTGCCAGTGAAAGTCGCATCCAAATCGGTTCACAGGTTTTTGCGTGATGCGTGTTAACGCCAAAATAGCTCACAGATGACGGATTTCATTTATCCGTTCTTATATAAAAAGTCCTATAAAATGTCCCTTTCTGAACATAGATCTCCTGCATAGATTGCGGGATACTTGTCATAATTTCCTCGCTTTTGATGATTTTGATTTAATTAATATTTTTTTTGAGTTGTTATCATGAAAATGCTGCTGCCCAGTTTGTATCATATCCCTTTGTCGTTTGTAATAAAAAACCTAATTGAAATCTATCCAGGAGTTTTTCCGTGATGCGCGCACAACTGCAAACCTCTATCATTTTATTTATATAGATTTGTTACGTATGAGATCTAAAAAGGGGCCCGATAAGCAGTGGCGAAGCTAGGGTTTCAAACTAGGGCAAGCCCAAGATATGGTTTTGTTGTTTTTAGCAGTTTTATAAAAATTTGCCTTTTCTCTTTTTCGATTTTACATTTTCCTCGCCGATTAGCACTTTAACACACTTCAATTCATCACAAGGAACACTATTATCCTCCATTTTCACTAAAAATCTATAAAAAAGCATAAATTTTCAACTCGCAATATTTATTCCCTCAAGTAAACACACAGAGTAAACATTGAAATGTGAAGTGAAGTTGCAAACGTATCGCCCGCTCGCCCCCGCGCTTGACTTGACTTGACTTCATACTAAAAGCCAGGCTTTATCGCTCCATACAAATTGCTATATAAAAAATCGTAGTTATATTTGATTATAGAACATTTTGCCACAGGTTAGAAAGGGAGCGATGGTCTTCTCGAAAGCCCGGTAAAAGCCCACGCGTGCGAGAGAGACGACTAATTTTTATGACAGCAGATTCACGCAGTTTTTCCGCGTGTTGGCGTTACATAATAAGGCTACGAGGTCATGACCTCTGTAGAACAGAGAAACGCGCGGGAAATTTGAAATAGTTTGAAACAGTTTACGAGTTATTTTATTAGTTGATATTATTGATTGAGCAGTTTGATAAGGCAAGCCGGGCTTCTCGGCTTCTATGGAGGCTTCGCTACCGCCGATAAGCCGTGTGTTTTCAATGTGAACCTATTTGTTTTGAACGACCCATGGGATAATATGGGGTAGTGGATTTTCTTACGCCGCAACTACATGGAGTAGTTTATAATATTAATTATATCTAAATATCTCTCAAATTCCTTTACAAAAATCCTTAAGAATCGATTTTTATATATAAGCCCGGAGTATGAAAATTTATGGGGAGTAAAATCAAACGTTACGTCATATGTTATGTTATGTATTCATGTTTCCATATACTTAGTTTCAATGTTAAACAATCGAGTAATCAACTCTACCTAGAGAAATGTTTAAGAAGCTACAATAACTAGCAGATCACGCATCATTTCACCACATTTTTAATAAGTCACTTTCTTGTTTGTCTGACTGTCGTTTCGGCTGGAATCTAGCAACTCAAATTTCGAGCACTTCCCGATTAGCTAGAGACTTGAAATTTTTAACATAGCTCGGAATAGTGACATGGATGATAATGTAGGAATTATCATCCAAATTAAAATGCTAATGCCAAACTTTTCATACAAACAAAACAGAAGTTCAATAAAATGAAATGTAATATACACAGCTGTATTAAAAGTTTGGATACATTATTGCAGCATTGATAATTTATACTATTTCCCTGTCTCGTGAGTCATATATGAACATTTTGATTGTTTAAGTAACTATTGTGTCTCTTTTGCACACAGGGAAGTTGTTAAGCCAACTTCAAAAAAAGGAGAAGTTTCCCAATTAAACTGGATGTTCTTTTTTGTACGTATATTACACGATGTCTTCTTCAATTGTAAAACAACATTTAATATTTTTTTCATTAAATAGTTTATAATTCATGGGTGATACCATTAAATTTTGGCAAAAAAATCTACACTTATGGGATGGAAAATAGGCGATGAAGTTTTAATTTAACCATTTAGACGACATACCAGTTGTTGCTATGAGCTTGTGATGTTCCTAAGTCCACTCAACAGAAGCAAAAAGTTGAACTTTTAGTAAAAAATAAAAGTCAACTTCAAATAATGAAAAAGAATAAAATAATTTCCTCATATCTGCTTCTGAAGTTGGGGCTTTAATTATTCTATACACTTTGAATATTTTTTATGGTAAAGTTTTATTTGCTAAAAAATTTCACTAAATGAAAATGTAAGTTATTAATAATCCTCCTACCTGTAGATTGACGTATGGTGCATCAGCCATGACTGTTGGTACTATGAAACCTCCCTCGCCCGTAGACATGTCGATGTCTTGACTGTAGATATCGGTTTTGTCGTCATACAGCTTTACTCGAACTCGAACTCGTTTTTCTGTACTCATGGCTTCCACCTGAACAAAAATATAGTTAAATAAAATACTTTCTTAATATAAATATTTACTCATCAAAATATAAATTAATGATTTCTTATTAAAATTAAAGTGAAGGTTAAAGTTACAGCTTATATATGTCCCACTGGTGGGCACAGGATTCCTCTCCCCCAATGCGTGTTTGGCGAACTTCACATGTCTTCGATTTTTTTTTCTTAGACTTTTTAGCAGGTTTCCTCACGATGTTTTCCTTCACCGCCGAGCACGTGGTAAATCAGCACTTAAAATTGCAATTAACAATTTCATTGGTGCTGGTGGAGATCGAAACCGGGTTGCTCGTGTAAATTTACTGCGAGCGCTTAGCCCCTAAGCTAGCACGGCTATACTACACATGGGAGAAAACTAATATACGAGTTTTATTGCGTTTCATTTTAACCAAAAATTTTATTTCAATCGTCTTTCGCTCTGAATATTATCAGTTTTCTACGTTTAATTATCAATTAAAATTAACAATTTGTAGCATAGTACCACTGCTTAACATAGATCTTTCTTGCAGTCTGCTATAAGGGTGGATATATTTGCTACAGACCCCGCTTGGCTGGTAAGTTGGCAACCGCAGTTTTTTATTATTTTGAGTAGTTGTCAGGAATCTTCTACCCATCTCCTGTTTCATTTCCCTCTGTCGCGTGTCGCTTCCTAAGACATCTACGGGATCATGATATAAGGTATTAAATTCTTTTACGCCGCAACTATTTTTTTTTATAGAAATAGGGTGACAAACGAGCATACAGTCCACCTGATGGTAAGTGGTTGCTGTGGCCCATAGACATCTACATCTATTCTCGTTGGTGAATCAAAATGCAGATGCGTTGTCAGCCTTGAGGACTAAGATGGAATGCCTCTTTTCCAGTAAAAAGGGTCTCCGGTTCTCTACACTAACCATACGAAACACAGCAGCATTAAGCTGCTATTTTACGCTGGTATTCTGTGAGAGCGTGGTCCTTCCCCGGTCGAGCCGACCCATTCGTACTACAACTATATTATAAATATAGCTGCAGCATGGCTCTACCACGTAAAAACGGCAAGCACAATAATATTGCCCTCTAATAAACACATAATACCCTTTTACTATATATGATGAACTGTGTGCTCGTTTGTCACCCTTGTTATAATGATTAATTCATAATAACACCGCTTCTTTTAAAGAGTATGACCAGTTAGTGGTTATATTAACTGGTTTATTATTCTGCACTACCTCACCTGGTAACCACGGTTTAAATGAGATTGGTATCGTGTCAGCGACTAGGACTTAATTAAGCCTTAAACTTTATTCAACGCGGCTTGGCTTATGTTCAAAAATGCGCGGACAATGGAGTACATTTGATTTATAGCAATTTAGTGTATAAGATAAAAACTTAAATTTGGTAAGAAGAAAAAAAAACTTATATAGCGTCTTTTTCTCTTCGCCATTTCAATGAAAACTCTTTTGTGATAAAGGATTTATCATCTGGTCATTTAGTATAAAAAATCTTCAAAACTAAACTAAAGACACTCAGCTGAGAACAGATCTCTCATATATGTGAGAGTTTTGAAGCAGGAAAGTCTGTTGCGCTGCCTTAACGTGTTTTGTCGAAATTTCACAGATGCTCGGAATATTTATGATTTCTTAAATATACGAGTTCACTCACAATATTATGTTTTTAATTTGTTGTGTTTACTTTACTGCTGTGTAATTAACTTAAATTAGACTTTTTTTAAGTTGATTATACGAAAGATATCTCTTCATCACACATATTCATTTTTATGTGATAATACCTTTAGTGTACGATCAGAGGAAAACTTTATAGCAGAGGTATCGCAGCAAATAGTAACAATATGGTACGAAAAGTAACTGTGTATTAATAATTAAATAGCTAACACTACTGATATCTGTGCTAGGAGGACATCTTTATATGTACAATCGTTGGTGTATCTGTAAGTGATTTGTACCTTCTGAACGACTTGACGGATTAAGGTCATATTCACACTATATTAGTTTTGTCAAGACAATGCTTGGACTACGATTCTCACCTGGTGGTAAGTGGTGATGAAGCCCTAGATGGTAACTCGCGATGTCTCAGCGTAACAAAAGCCTATTACTCTTGCCTTGAAGACGTCCAGATTGTAATCGGATAGAAGGACAGACGCCGGCAGATCATTCCACTCCTTTGCTGTACGCATATTGAAATGGCTGGAATATCGACAACAAAGGGACGAAGACTCACCGACCGCCTGATTGTTTGACGGTGGAAAGGGAAGGGAGGAATGAAAGGATATAGTCTCTTTCCAGGTATTATAATATATTTTTCGGTGCAGCTACACTTCCTTCAGCTGTATTATGTGCATCATGAAGGAGCTCGACCGGGAAGGCACCACGCTCTCACAGAATACCAGCTTAAAATAGCAACAAAATGCTTTCGCGTTTCATATGATGAGTACAGAGACCGTTATTACTGGTAAAGAAAATGGAATGCCTCCATTTTAGTCCTCATGGGTGTCAATGTCTATTATGCATTTTGATTATTAATAAAATAGAACGTAATTTAAAATACATTTTATTTCTTAATAAATTCTTATTAAGTATTTTTATTTTATTTTATTTTTTTATTTATTCAGGATAACAACAGCTTATTAATACTTCAACAATATTACTTAAATTATTAAACATGAATAAGCCAATTATAGTTATCCCCAAAGTAGATAACCAAACATAACACTGTAAATCTATACTGTAATTACCTTCGTGACGTACATATGTATACAAATACAGATGTATATACGTACAAAAGACATACATAATTACACTTACAAACACACACATATGAATATATAAATGCAAATATATTTTGGTGATATTGTTATTATAGAAAATAGATAAAAAATTAAAAAGAGACACTAATATATACATACATACATACACAGATACACATATATATATATATATATATATATATATATACCTACATACATACACATACATATTACATATATATACATAAAAACATACATACATACATACATACATATACATATACATACATAATAACAGTATTAAACGAGGGCACAAATATTAATTTGAGTACTATTTAATTACAATTTACAGATTACCTTCAGCTGGATAGAATAAAAACTTGTTAATTTTATTTTTGAATCCACTTTTAGTATTATTAAAAGGATCAATTGCGCTAAATTTTTTGTCGTAAGTTTAGGTATACGTTTAAAGGTCTCTCCTTTTCCTTCCACGGCCAAGCTTTTATAAAAATATTTACCGTTCGTATTTATTAGTATTCGATTAATATTAAAGTCAGTTTACATCTATTAAGTAATCTAAACGATAGACCAAATTCTTACCTGGCTTATATGAGTTTATCTGGAACATTATTTAATAATAATAATAATAATATTTTATTCACTCCACAAATTTTACATCGTGACTTACACTATTTAAATAAAAAGTACCATCAATTACATTGAGAGGTTAACGTCGGCAGCCGTACTAGTATAAACTGTGCCACGGCTGCCATTTATCAACCGACTCCGAAGTTCTCAATTCGACTGTACTTTATTCATTAGTGTTACCTCTGATCATTTTTCTAAGTGAACTGATTTTGATTTGAAAGCTGGTGCTTCTCATTTGGTCTCATACAAATGTTATCAAGATCTGACCAGTCGTTTTTGAGTTATCCGTAATAATGCGTATTTGATTGACTTCGACTGCATTGATGATGTTCTCATTTTATTTATATTGAAGTCGGTTGTACAATATTTTTAATTTTACCACTTGTTTTGTACATATTATAATTATGAATATTTATTTCTACTCGAGTCAAATATGTTCAACTGTCTGGCACAGCTTTCAGTCTCAACTATTTTAAGAAGCAGTAGGATTTAATATTTGACTTTTAGTTACTTTGTATTGCGTACATGTATTACTTAGTTTTAATGGGATAATGATGTTTTTTTGTAAATTATTTATAATTATTTTGTTTTAGGTTAGGTTTTCAAGGCAAATAAATTATTTAATTATAAACTACAATGACTCTTTATCGTAATATATTATGTTGGTTTATTTCTAAGCAAGCAAATCACGAAATCTAGACTGGATATCACCCGTCGGTTTGTTGCAGACAAGTTATTAATACTGTATACATTCGGAGTGAGCTCGGAGCGAAACTCATCGCGCCACATACCAGAAAGAGCAGAATAACGTCTGTTGGATCGGATTGTATTATATAAGAAATCATTAGGCGGGCATCATTTGCAAGTAAATAAATAATATTAACTTGTTTTATCCAATGAAATCGAATTTACCGTTAGTGCATCCATAAGATTTGTCATAAATTTTCAATATATTGGCCAAGGGAGCATTCTACTTTGTCGACTTACTGATCAACGTTTTCGCAGTATTTAATGGATATTTTAAACCAACTGCTTTGCCGGTGTTCCCAAGCAGTATTAATTTACTATACTTCTTATTAAGTAGTTGGGCGATGGAGCGAGGTTTGCTTGCGTTAGGAAAAAAGATTTTCTCAGGGACGGCACTTATCTTCATAAACATGGAAAGTAAGACATTATCTAAAAAATTGGTTCCAAGTTGTTGTCTTTTTTTTTAAAGCAATTAAATAAATTATTTTAGACATACAAGAATTGCTTACTTACAGCCTAACTTATAAAAATGTTGAATATCGTTTACCTAAATTAAACATGAATTATCTCTTTATCTGTCTCCTCCTATTGTAATTTTGTGGAAAAAGAGAGAGTAACTCTAAGATTTTTACAAACAACCTTAGGATAAAGAATAAATAATTAAAAAATTTGACAAAATTGTAATAATAAAACCCTAATTGTCTCGCTTACCAGGCGAATTGGCAGATGTCACACACATTTAATGCTGGCCTTGTCTCCGGCCTGTGTATTTTATCTGGCAAAAACAAAGTTAATGGCCATTTATCGTACGACATACGATCTTCCTGACATTTCTCATAGTAGATGAATTCTCTAACGCTGCCGCCACACGGCTATTTACGGCCTCAGACATTTATTTCCCAAAGAATAAAATTCACTTACAATGAGAAATACAGTTCAAATTATACTAAGTTTACATTAAAAAAAAAAACAGAGGAAGTCATAAGGACTGCCGAGAGAAGTGAAAACTCAATGATATATGCGTACATATACATGTACTATACGCTATACGTCACGAGCATGTCGAGGTCATCGGTGACGCGAATCCATAAGTTTTTCCCATACCAAAAATCGCTCAACGCGGCTAAAGAAGTTTTCACTTCAAAAAATAAAAATTGTATGAAGTGACGACAGTGGCTAAGAATTTGGTCATGGCGCTGCGGCGTCGCGGGTTTGAATCCCGCACGGAACATGTGTTTTTTTTTATAGGATAAGGGTGAAAAACGAGCATACAGTCCACCTGATGGTAAAATGCTGGGACCCATAGACATCTACATCTATCCTCAAAAAAATCAAAATGCAGATGCGTTGTCACCCGTGAGAACTAAGATGGAATGCCTCTTTTCCAGTAAAAAGGGTCTCCGGTTCTCTACACTCACCATACGAAAAACAGCAGTGTTAAGCTGCTATCTTACGCTGGTATTCTGTGAGAGCGTGGTCCTTCCCCGGTCGAGCCGAGCCATCCGTGCTACAACTATACTTCTAATATAGCTGCAGCATGGCTCTACCACGTATGTAGGTATGTTGGAGTAATGGTTTAGGTTTGGATGTATGTCCTTATGCAATTTGTTGTAATTTGTAACCGCCTCCACGATACAGGAGAAAATCGTATTGTGAAGATAACGTTTTTATAAAATAAATTAAAACCAATTAAAACAAAGGGCGGTATTTACTCAGTCCAAGTAATTTTCATTTTATATTTTTTTTGCATAGGTATGTTTTGCTAGCCCTCTTTTCCTTGATTCAGCATCTTGTCGTTCTAAAGGACGACCAAAGTATATCACAGCAATAGTTTTAACGTATTAAAAAATCAATGTGTGTTTTATAGTCCTCCAAACAGAATTTATGTATTTCTCGAGACTAGCCATCAACGCAGGCCAGGATTATAGTGAACGAGTGTGTATGCAAGCACTGGTGTACCCTCTATTCCTTTACTGTCATCGTCAGAAGGGACGGCAATCCGACACGACCGGAGATTGGCCTGTATTAGTCTGGAGACTAAAGACTTTCCGAGGTAAGGGGATGAAACCCTGCCAACTTCCTGCTCCGGGCTGCTAATGAGAATGTCTTAAAAAAACAATCAGTGATTTTGGCCCGACCCAGGATTCAAACCCACGACCAAACGATCAGCAGGCGCGCTTACCACTAGAGTCCCTAGACCAAAGAAGCAGTCAAGTATTTTGTTATTGACCTATAAGGCAGTGGAATTTCGTTAGTCTTATTATCTATGAACGTGCTACGAAAGCGGATTTTCATACTAGACTTAATTGTTTCCTTGTTCAAGACTCTGAAAATTTGGTTTCGCATTATTCAACTAAAGTATAACATTAATCAAAAACAACAATTCTGAGAAAAGATACCACGTAATATTAATTCGAAACAGAGAACGCTGAAAACGGAGTAGAGAAAGAATCACGTCGATATAAAAGCTCTTCGTTAGGCTGCCTTCGTAATTTATTATATTGTACTACTGCCAAGACTTAGGAAAGAATAGAATAGAATAGAATAGAATAATTTTTTATTCAATATAGATTACATGTGTAATTCTTATTGAAAGTCATTTTTTACTTTACCACTTGTTCGAAAAAAAACCTCTGTCCTGGGAAGAACCAGCAAGAAACCCAGGACTTTTTTTAAAGTAAATTCTACATTAATGGTTGTACAAACTATTTAAGTACAAAATTTATTTTAGAAACTGCTTGGAAGCGACCACCTCATTCCCAGGGGTTATTATCAACCATGTATACATTTATACTATAATAACCCTTTTTATACAGTTCAGCTTAACAAAATATTTAAACTTGGTAATAGAGAGAGCCTGTACACTTTCCGGGATCCTGTTGTAATAGCGTATACATTGCCCCAAGAATGAATTACTGACTCTGTGGAGTCGAGAAACTGGTATCACTAGCTTGTGTTTGTTCCTAGTGTTTACAGAATGTATATCACTTTTTTTGCTAAAACTACCTTTGTTTTTGTGAACATATATTAAATTTTCGTAAATATACTGAGAGGCCAAAGTTAATATATTTATTTCTTTAAATTTATCTCTAAGAGACTCTCGGTTGTAAGTAGCTCTAATGGCCCTCTTCTGTAAAACAAAAATAGTTTCTGAATCAGCCTTATTTCCCCATAGCAAAATCCCATAAGACATTATGCTATGGAAATAACTGAAATAAACTAATCTAGCTGTCTCGACACTAGTGAGACCTCTAATCTTTTTTACAGCATAGGCTGCAGAACTTAGTCTGCTTGCTAGTTTGGATATATGGGGGCCCCACTGAAACTTTGCGTCGAGAGTGATGCCAAGGAAAACAGTGGATTCAACAGGGCTCAGTTCTTCCCCGTTTAAAAACACATTGGTATCCAGATTTTTAACATTCGTTGTTCTAAATTTAATACATTTAGTTTTATATCCGTTTAAATGTAGATTAGAGAAGAACACACTCAAGTATTGCTAAGAAATAAATAATTACACTCGTATCGTCTTATACAGCTTTTTAATATTCCCAAGTTCCAAATAATAAGAATCTTAAAATATTATTGAATTATGTTTTTATATTGAAAAATATGTGAATAAAAAACAAGGAGTATTCTATTAAATATTCAATTTACAATTTAATAGAACACTCAATATCTTTTATGTAAGTTGTTTTTTCAATGTTCTAGTCAGTATATCTGCAAAATAATATTTTACTTTCTCATAATCAATAACAATTATTAAATATTAAAGAATATATAATTACATTTAATATTTTATTGTAAAAGAACAAATTATTATAAAATTATTTTGTAGTAAGATCAAGTGAAAAATGTATCGAGAAATATAATACCGTTGACATATTTCAAAATAAACTTTAACAACTTTACATCTGCTATTGAAAGACTTGGTATCAAAGCCACTCCATTACTTAAAATTAATAACGTTTAGATATTTAAATTTATTTACATAACATAATATACAATATTTTATTATATACAATATTAAGAACTATAATTAAGAAAAAACTAAAACTAGCAACTTAATTACATACAGTCCTACTCCCCACGGTATCGTGCCTAGAACGCTAGCTGCGTTTCCCGTTTAATGGCTATACTTAGCCTTTGAGCGAGAAAAGAACCTACCTCTTATCACCAGTAGCAACGACTAGTCGCGGATGGAGTTCCTGGGAACTTCATCGCACGTGGACCCCACGGACCAATAGTCTCTACAGCAAATGGCATAATATGTAGTCATCTCAGAGACTCATATTTGCGCCACTTACTCAATTCAGCTGCCTCTGATGCCCCCGGCTCTAAACGAGGTATCCCTAAACGAGGTACCCCTAAACGAGGTACAAGAGGCCGCCAAAGTGTCTACGCAAGTAGCATCCCACACTAGGGCTTTACCTCTCTCCCAAGGGACCAATGTCATACCGTCGGGTCTTCTGCCATATTCTACAAGGCTCTAAAAGCGAGGGAACATTTATAGAGACAAGATCCCTTTGGATGACATCGTTCAAAGAACTGTGCCGTGAAGACCTACAGCACTTTTCTTATATGAAAGTCCGTGGAGCCCAAGCTCGTCGACGCTGTTACCACGGGGACACGGATGGGGTTGACAAATCGGTGCTCCTAGTCGGATTCCTACGGCGATGCGCAAGTTTTCCCCATCAAGTAATGTGCCGAGATTACTTGATGGTAAAGCGTGTAACCAGTGACTAGATTCCTTAGTCGTAACAGTTAGAAGGCGTGCCTGATCTTGGTCACTATGGAAATTATGAAACAAATCTTTCTGCACGTTCTGTACCAACGGAATATCCCACTGTTTTTGTTGGTTAACTTCCAGTGGAAAATTTTCGCCGGACAGAGCGTTCGCCATATCTGCCCTGCCTCCGTAGCAAAGCACAGGTCTACTTTATTATTTAAAATTAGATAAATAAATTAATTTGCTTTTAAATGTTTACTCGACGTA
The DNA here is from genome assembly GCA_029286625.1 of Parnassius orleans. NCBI lineage: Eukaryota > Metazoa > Arthropoda > Insecta > Lepidoptera > Papilionidae > Parnassius > Parnassius orleans. The sequence continues at coordinate 129,210 of JAGSMP010000184.1, forward strand.
GAAATATGTGTAAGTAGTGTGTTTTTTGTGAAAACTGTTTTTGGCTTAAGATATTTTAGCCGTGAAAGGAAAAGGAATCTGCCGCCGGACAAGGTGTTTAGCCCGTGGGGCGGCCAATGGTCCGTGTGTTATTTCGAAGCTGTTCTATATATATAGCGCGTTAACTTCCGTACTTTGATAGCGTGATTTAGGCTTCAGTGCGTATCGCTTACGGCGCGAAGACAGCGCCGCCACAATATATTTTGAATTGATTATATTTTAGTCAACACGTTGTTTGTTTCTCAAATAAAGTAAAATAAAAATAAAATTTAAATATTAACTCTTTCACATTGTCAGTGGTGAAATAAAATCCATCCACACGGTTAATCGCCTGGCTAGTGTAAAGTGGGCTCAGGAAATTACGGGAGAAATTTTAGAACTTGCGATAGGTGGTAAAATTACCTGATCTGAAATATTAGGTCCTTACATATGAAATTGGCGTTTTGTACGGGAGGAATATAAAGTCATTTTTTTTTTGTAAAATATATTTAATTAATCAAAGTATGCACCGTTATTATTTATGCACTTTTGCCATCTCATAGGTAGTTGATCCTTTTACTAAAAAAACCATGGGGGCGAGAATCAATAAACTCTTTGAAGGCGGTTTGGACTGCCGCATGGGAGTTGAATTTTTTTCCTTCTAAAAAGTTGTCCAAATTCCGGAAAAAATGGTAATCTGTTGGATCAAGGTCCGGGGAGTACGGTGGATGTCTCAGACATTCCAATTGTAGCTCATCTAACTTAGTGGTTGTTTGTTGTGCAGTGTGTGGTCTTGCGTTGTCGTGAAGCAGCAGTGGCCTAGAGCGATTGACCAATCTCGGTTGTTTAGCAGCTAGTTCTTCCTTCATGGTTTGCAGTTGCTGACAATAGATATCTGCCGTAATCGTTTGGCCAGATTTTAGAAAGCTGTAGTGAACGAAACCGGCGCTAGTCCACCAAACACTCACAAGTAACTTTTTCGGAGTCAATTTTCGTTTAGGGCAGGATTTGGCTGGGTCTCCAGGGTTCAGCCATTGCGACGAGCGCTTCCGATTATCGTACAGTATCCACTTTTCATCACAAGTAATGATTCGATTTAAAATCCCTTCATTTTGTGTCGGTTGAGCAAAGTAACACAGCAGTCGACGCGTATTTGCAAGTTCGATTCGCTCAATTCATGAGGTACGCATCGTTAGAGTTTTTTTATTTTCCCGATTTGCTTCAAGTGGATTAATACAGTTTTATCACTTACCCCGAAGCCTGCAGCTATCTCTGAAGTGCTTTATGATGGATCCGCTTCCACAATAACCTTTAATTCTTCATTTTCTACTTTGGCCTCCGGCCGTCCACGGGGTTGGTTCTGAAGGTCGAAATTTCCGAAGGGTCATTGTAGAAGCGTGCGTCGCGACCCTGCCAGCCCTTTTCAGGGCTGCAATTCTACAGCTGCGCACCCATGCTAACGAGGGTTGGGGCGTCCCCAAGGCGACGCACACCAGCTGGTCCCCGTTGGTGTGGAATGCAGCGCGCAAAGCGGCGATGGGGACCGCCACCGTCACGCACAGCCCGACACGGCGGAAGGTGGAGGACAGAGTGCAGAGTTGGCACGTGGAATATTAGAGAAACATGAAAGATAAGACGAATGAGTTGATTGAAATAATGAAAGAAAGAGAATTAGATGTCGTGTGTATGTCAGAGACCAAACGGAAGGCAGTGGTACTGAAGAGCTCCCTGGTGGGGCGTTAGCTCTATGGTCCAGGTCCCAGGCAGGCGCGCCCGCCAGGGAGTGGGGTGCTGCTGTCGTCTCGGTTGGTCGATGTTATGACTGAATATAAGATTGTGAACTCAAGACTACTCTGGGTTCGCTTTAAATTGGGACTGACGAAGTTATTCCTTTTGGCTGTTTATGCGCCGGTAGCTTCGTCGTCCAGGGCTGAGCTGGAGGAGTTTTGGGAGAATGTAAGAGAAGTTCTAGATTTGGCTAGGGAAAACGAAAGAATTGTTGTATGTGGTGATTTGAATGGATGGGTTGGTACCGCTCGACCAGGGTACGAGTCGGTGCTTGGAAAGTTTGGCGATAAAAGAGTTAATGATGCTGGCAAGCTTATACTAGCGGTATGCAAGGAAAGGGTCTTCTTGTGACAAACACTATGTTCAATCACAAGAAAATCCATATGTATACTAGAAAGTAAGAATGAGAGAAGTATGATCGATTTGTTCCTGGTGGATGACCGACTGCGAAAACAGGTGATGGATACGCGAGTGTTCAGGGGTGCTGACCTAGGAACGGATCACTATCTAGTGATCACTAGATTTAGGGGTTTGTTCGCGGGTTGGCGCTACCGGACGGCGGTAACAGAACCGCAATCGGTCTGTCGCATCCAGTTGGAAGCTTCAGGAAGCGGATACTAGGGACAAATATCATGCGAGGTAGCCAGCTTGACACCATCGATGGCAGAAATGAATGTGTGGAGAGAACATGGCAGAACCTTAGGGATGGAATGGTAAGTGCAGCGGAAGAAGTATGTGGAACAATAAAAGAGGCAGTAGTAAAGAAGAGATGCATGGTGGAATGATGAAGTGAAAGAAGCTGTAAGAAGAAGAAGAAAGCATGGTTAGACTACTTGGCCTCTAGTAATGATAAGGATATGAGAGAGAAGATGAAAGAAAGATATAAGCTGCAGAAAGTTCACACGAAAGCATTGATTGAGAAATGCGTGAAAAGTGTAGAATGGAAGCGGACAAAGGTTGTCGCACAACTTTGGAGAACTCAAACTCTTCTGGAAAGAGGTTGGAAGGACCCGAAGTGGTGCGACGGCATAGAATGAACAAAGTGCTTTCGAGAACTAATGACGTCCTCACAGAAAAATCGGACGTCATGCAGCGATGGAGCAATTTTATAGAGAAATGTATGCGTGTGATGATCTTAGTGAGGATCCGGGGATGACTCCGTGACTGGTACGCCAGACCTGGACCTCGATGACGCTGGGTCATCAGTATGAAAGAGATTGAACGTGCGATTCGAAGTTTGAAATGTGGTAAGGCCGCGGGACTAGACAGAGTTACTGCTGAAATGATCAAGTATGGTGGGCCTCGCGTCTGGGACAGCTTTCATCTGCTGTGCAATTTGTGCTGGCGGACGGGGACGTCCCGGATGATTATGATCCGCAGTCATTGTGCCTTTATATAAAGGTAAAGGTTCACATTTTGACTGCGGGTGCTATCGGGCGATCAGCCTGACCAGTTTAGCAAGTAAAGTATACTCGAAGGTTTTGACGCGTAGGATGCAAGAGAAATCGGAAAGATTTCTATGGGAGGCTCAATGCGGATTTAGACCTGGAAGAGGATGCACGGATCAAATATTTTCTCCGCATGATCGCGGAGAAGCTTCTGGCTGCTAACCAGAAGATTTTCTGTGCTTTTGTGGATCTTGAGAAAGCATTTGATAAGGTTGTAAGGAAGAAAATGTGGAATTGTTGCCGGGGTACGGTGTGGATGGTCGATTGCTAAGGGCTGTGCAGGCACTTTACTGCGACTGTAAAGCCTGTGTGCGGTAGGGCATGACCTGTCACCCATGTTTAGCGTCCAAACGGGAGTAAAACAGGGTTGTGTCATGTCTTCCTGGCTGTTCATACTATATCTCGACAGCTGTTTACAGAAGCTGAAAGATAGCTGTCTGGGTGTGAAATTGGGTGACATAAAAGTAAATTGTCTGCTGTATGCTGATGATGCAGTGCTTATTGCACCATCAGAGGCAGAACTGCAGGCATTAGTCACGCGTATGAAAGAGGAATGAAATTAAAGGTCTCCGTTTGAATGCCAATAAAACTAAGGTTCTGGTATTTGAAAGGGACGAAGAGAGAACGAAGTGTGAAATATGGGTAAATCAAGAATGTCTAGAACAGGTAAATGAAATTGTATACTTGGGGAGTGCTTTTAGCCGGGATGGAAGATGTGATTTAGATGTGGACAGGCGTGTCGCTGCCGGGAACAAAGTCAATGGTGCCTTGACTGCTTTAGTCAAAAGGCAAGGCGTAGTGAAGAGCGCACGCCTTGCAATACATAACGCAGTGTTGGTACCAACTTTGTTATATGGCAGCGAAACCTGGTATGCCAGAAGAAGCATAAAAGCAAGTTGAATGCAGTGGAGATGCGATCTCTTCGTAAAATGTGCGGCGTTACCATGGCTGACCGAAAGCGAAACGAAGAGATTCGCAATATGGCAGGTTTGAAAGATGACCTTATCACAAAAATTGATAAGGGCGTGCTTCGATGGTTTGGGCACGTTGAGCGAATGAGTGAAGACCGAATGGTGAAGAAAATATATAGCGAAAGTTAATATTAAAAGGTGTCGAGGTAGACCGAGACTAACTTTCGAAGACCATGTGAGCAAACTGCTCGAAGAGGGGAGGGTCAAGAGTACTCGGATACCTAGACGTGCATGCATGAAGAAGATTATGAATCTGAAAGAAGCGAAAGAGATATGTAAGGATCGTGACACGGCGATCTGTTCTCTGGCTACCCTGTCAGGGATTGTGCGTGAAGATAAGTAAGTAAGTAAGAAGTCGGTTGTACAATATTTTAATTTTACCACTTGTTTTGTACATATTATAATTATGAATATTTATTTTACTGAGTCAAATATGTTCAACTGTCTGGCACAGCTTTCAGTCTCAACTATTTTAAGAAGCAGGATTTAATATTTGACTTTTTTACTTTGTATTGCGTACATGTATTACTTAGTTTTAATGGGATAATGATGTTTTGTAAATTATTTATAATTATTTTGTTTTAGGTTAGGTTTTTCAAGGCAAATAAATTATTTAATTATAAACTACAATGACTCTTTATCGTAATATATTATGTTGGTTTATTTCTAAGCAAGCAAATCACGAAATCTAGACTGGATATCACCCGTCGGTTTGTTGCAGACAAGTTATTAATACTGTATACATTCGGAGTGAGCTCGAGCGAAACTCATCGCGCCACATACCAGAAAAGCAGAATAACGTCTGTTGGATCGGATTGTATATATATAAGAAATCATTAGGCGGGCATCATTTGCAAGTAAATAAATAATATTAACTTGTTTTATTCAATGAAATCGAATTTACCGTTAGTGCATCCATAAGATTTGTTGCAAATTTTCAATATATTGGCCAAGGAGCATTCTACTTTGTCGACTTACTGATCAACGTTTTCGCAGTATTTAATGGATATTTAAACCAACTGCTTTGCCGGTGTTCCCAAGCAGTATTAATTTACTATACTTCTTATTAAGTAGTTGGGCGATGAGGTTTGTTTGCTTGCGTTAGGAAAAAGATTTTCTCAGGGCGGCACTTATCTTCATAAACATGGAAAGTAAGACATTATCTAAAAAAATTGGTTCCAAGTTGTTGTCTTTTTTTTTAAAGCAATTAAATAAATTATTTTAGACATACAAGAATTGCTTACTTACAGCCTAACTTATAAAAATGTTGAATATCGTTTACCTAAATTAAACATGAATTATCTCTTTATCTGTCTCCTCCTATTGTAATTTTGTGGAAAAAGAGAGAGTAACTCTAAGATTTTTACAAACAACCTTAGGATAAAGAATAAATAGTTAAAAATTTGACAAAATTGTAATAAAACCCTAATTGTCTCGCTTACCAGCGAATTGGCAGATGTCACACACATGCTGGCCTTGTCTCCGGCTGTGTATTTTATCTGGCAAAACCAAAGTTAATGGCCATTTATCGTACGACATACGATCTTCCTGACATTTCTCATAGTAGATGAATTCTCTAACGCTGCCACACGGCTATTTACGCCTCAGACATTTATTTCCCAAAAGAATAAAATTCACTTACAATGAGAAATACAGTTCAAATTATACTAAGTTTACATTAAAAAAAAAAACAGAGGAAGTCATAAGGACTGCCGAGAGAAGTGAAAACTCAATGATATATGCGTACATATACATGTACTATACGCTATACGTCACGAGCATGTCGAGGTCATCGGTGACGCGAATCCATAAGTTTTTCCCATACCAAAAATCGCTCAACGCGGCTAAAGAAGTTTTCACTTCAAAAAATAAAAATTGTATGAAGTGACGACAGTGGCTAAGAATTTGGTCATGGCGCTGCGGCGTCGCGGGTTTGAATCCCGCACGGAACATGTGTTTTTTTTTATAGGATAAGGGTGAAAAACGAGCATACAGTCCACCTGATGGTAAAATGCTGGGACCCATAGACATCTACATCTATCCTCAAAAATCAAAATGCAGATGCGTTGTCACCCGTGAGAACTAAGATGGAATGCCTCTTTCCAGTAAAAGGGTCTCCGGTTCTACACTCACCATACGAAAACAGCAGTGTTAAGCTGCTATCTTACGCTGGTATTCTGTGAGAGCGTGGTCCTTCCTCGGTCGAGCCAGATCCGTGCTACAGCTAAACTATCTCTAATATAGCTGCAGCATGGCTCTACCACGTATGTAGGTATGTTGGAGTAATGGTTTAGGTTTGATGTATGTCCTTATGCAATTTGTTGTAATTTAAACCGCCTCCACGATACAGGAGAAAATCGTATTGTGAAGATAACGTTTTATAAAATAAATTAAAACCAATTAAAACAAAGGGCGGTATTTACTCAGTCCAAGTAATTTTCATTTTATATTTTTTTTATAGGTATGTTTTGCTAGCCTCTTTTCCTTGATTCAGCATCTTGTCGTTCTAAAGGACGACCAAAGTATATCACAGCAATAGTTTTAACGTATTAAAAAATCACAATGTGTTTTATAGTCCTCCAAACAGAATTTATGTATTTCTCGAGACTAGCCATCAACGCAGGCCAGGATTATAGTGAACGAGTGTGTGTATGCAACTGGTGTACCCTCTATTCCTTTATCATCGTCAACACGACCGGAGATTGGCCTGTATTAGTCTGGAGACTAAAGACTGAGGTAAGGATGAAACCCTGCCAACTTCCTGCTCCGGGCTGCTAATGAGAATGTCTTAAAACAATCAGTGATTTTGGCCCGACCCAGGATTCAAACCCACGCCCAAACGATCAGCAGGCGCTTACCACTAGAGTCCCTAGACCAAAGAAGCAGTCAAGTATTTTGTTATTGACCTATAAGGCAGTGGAATTTCGTTAGTCTTATTATCTATGAACGTGCTACGAAAGCGGATTTTCATACTAGACTTAATTGTTTCCTTGTTCAAGACTCTGAAAATTTGGTTTCGCATTATTCAACTAAAGTATAACATTAATCAAAAACAACAATTCTGAGAAAAGATACCACGTAATATTAATTCGAAACAGAGAACGCTGAAAACGGAGTAGAGAAAGAATCACGTCGATATAAAAGCTCTTCGTTAGGCTGCCTTCGTAATTTATTATATTGTACTACTGCCAAGACTTAGGAAAGAATAGAATAGAATAGAATAGAATAATTTTTTATTCAATATAGATTACATGTGTAATTCTTATTGAAAGTCATTTTTTACTTTACCACTTGTTCGAAAAAAAACCTCTGTCCTGGGAAGAACCAGCAAGAAACCCAGCGGGACTTTTTTTTTTAAAGTAAATTCTACATTAATGGTTGTACAAACTATTTAAGTACAAAATTTATTTTAGAAACTGCTTGGAAGCGACCACCTCATTCCCAGGGGTTATTATCAACCATGTATACATTTATACTATAATAACCCTTTTTATACAGTTCAGCTTAACAAAATATTTAAACTTGGTAATAGAGAGAGCCTGTACACTTTCCGGGATCCTGTTGTAATAGCGTATACATTGCCCCAAGAATGAATTACTGACTCTGTGGAGTCGAGAAACTGGTATCACTAGCTTGTGTTTGTTCCTAGTGTTTACAGAATGTATCACTTTTTGCTAAAACTACCTTTGTTTTTGTGAACATATATTAAATTTTCGTAAATATACTGAGAGGCCAAAGTTAATATATTTATTTTTTAAATTTATCTCTAAGAGACTCGGTTGTAAGTAGCTCTAATGGCCTCTTCTGTAAAACAAAAATAGTTTCTGAATCAGCCTTATTTCCCATAGCAAAATCCCATAAGACATTATGCTATAACTGAAATAAACTAATCTAGCTGTCTCGACACTAGTGAGACCTCTAATCTTTTTACAGCATAGGCTGCAGAACTTAGTCTGCTTGCTAGTTTGGATATATGGGGGCCCCACTGAAACTTTGCGTCGAGAGTGATGCCAAGGAAAACAGTGGATTCAACAGGGCTCAGTTCTTCCCCGTTTAAAAACACATTGGTATCCAGATTTTTAACATTCGTTGTTCTAAATTTAATACATTTAGTTTTATATCCGTTTAAATGTAGATTAGAGAAGAACACACTCAAGTATTGCTAAGAAATAAATAATTACACTCGTATCGTCTTATACAGCTTTTTAATATTCCCAAGTTCCAAATAATAAGAATCTTAAAATATTATTGAATTATGTTTTTATATTGAAAAATATGTGAATAAAAAATAAGGAGTATTCTATTAAATATTCAATTTACAATTTAATAGAACACTCAATATATTTTATGTAAGTTGTTTTTTCAATGTTCTAGTCAGTATATCTGCAAAATAATATTTTACTTTCTCATAATCAATAACAATTATTAAATATTAAAGAATATATAATTACATTTAATATTTTATTGTAAAAGAACAAATTATTATAAAATTATTTTGTAGTAAGATCAAGTGAAAAATGTATCGAGAAATATAATACCGTTGACATTTTTCAAAATAAACTTTAATAACTTTACATCTGCTATTGAAAGACTTGGTATCAAAGCCACTCCATTACTTAAAATTAATAATGTTTAGATATTTCAATTTATTTACATAACATAATATACAATATTTTATTATATACAATATTAAGAACTATAATTAAGAAAAAAACTAAAACTAGCAACTTAATTACATACAGTCCTACTCCCCACGGTATCGTGCCTAGAACGCTAGCTGCGTTTCCCCGTTTAATGGCTATACTTAGCCTTTGAGCGAGAAAAGAACCTGCCCTCTTATCACCAGCAGCAACGACTAGTCGCGGATGGAGTTCCTTTGGGAACTTCATCGCACGTGGACCCCACGGACCGATAGTCTCTACAGCAAATGGCATAAATATGTAGTCATCTCTCAGAGACTCATATTTGCGCCACTTACTCAATTCAGCTGCCTCTGATGCCCCCGGCTCTAAACGAGGTATCCCTAAACGAGGTACCCCTAAACGAGGTACAAGAGGCCGCCAAAGTGTCTACGCAAGTAGCATCCCACACTAGGGCTTTACCTCTCTCCCAAGGGACCAATGTCATACCGTCGGGTCTTCTGCCATATTCTACAAGGCTCTAAAAGCGAGGGAACATTTATAGAGACAAGATCCCTTTGGATGACATCGTTCAAAGAACTGTGCCGTGAAAACCTACAGCACTTTTCTTATATGAAAGTCCGTGGAGCCCAAGCTCGTCGACGCTGTTACCACGGGGACACGGATGGGGTTGACAAATCGGTGCTCCTAGTCGGATTCCTACGGCGATGCGCAAGTTTTCCCCATCAAGTAATGTGCCGAGATTACTTGATGGTAAAGCGTGTAACCAGTGACTAGATTCCTTAGTCGTAACAGTTAGAAGGCGTGCCTGATCTTGATCACTATGGAAATTATGAAACAAATCTTTGCACGTTCTGTACCAACGGAATATCCCACTGTTTTTGTTGGTTAACTTCCAGTGGAAAATTTTCGCCGGACAGAGCGTTCGCCATATCTGCCCTGCCTCCGTAGCAAAGCACAGGTCTACTTTATTATTTAAAATTAGATAAATAAATTAATTTGCTTTTAAATGTTTACTCGACGTAGAAATATGTGTAAGTAGTGTGTTTTTGTGAAAACTGTTTTGGCTTAAGATATTTTAGCCGTGAAAGGAAAAGGAATCTCCCGCCGGACAAGGTGTTTGCCGTGGGGCGGCCAATACTCCGTGTGTTATTTCAGTTGTTCTATATATATAGCGCGTTAACTTCCGTACTTTGATAGCGTGATTTAGGCTTCAGTGCGTATCGCTTACGGCGCGAAGACAGCGCCGCCACAATATATTTTGAATTGATTATATTTTAGTCAACACGTTGTTTGTTTCTCAAATAAAGTAAAATAAAATAAAATTTAAATATTAACTCTTTCACATTGTCAGTGGTGAAATAAAATCCACACGGTTAATCGCCTGGCTAGTGTAAAGTGGGCTCAGAAATTACAGGAGAAATTTTAGAACTTGCGATAGGTGGTAAAATTACCTGATCTGAAATATTAGGTCCTTACATATGAAATTGGCATTTTGTACGGGAGGAATATAAATTTTTTTTTGTAAAATATATTTAATTAATCAAAGTATGCACCGTTATTTATGCACTTTTGCCATCTCATAGGTAGTTGATCCTTTTACTAAAAAAACCATAGAATCAATAAACTCTTTGAAGGCGGTTTGGACTGCCGCATGGGAGTTGAATTTTCCTTCTAAGAAGTTGTCCAAATTCCGGAAAAATGGTAATCTGTTGGATCAAGGTCCGGGAGTACGGTGGATGTCTCAGACATTCCAATTGTAGCTCATCTAACTTAGTGGTTGTTTGTGTGTGGTCTTGGCGTTGTCGTGAAGCAGCAGTGGCCTAGAGCGATTGACCAATCTCGGTTGTTTAGCAGCTAGTTCTTCCTTCATGGTTTGCAGTTGCTGACAAAGATATCTGCCGTAATCGTTTGGCCAGATTTTAGAAAGCTGTAGTGAACGACACCGGCGCTAGTCCACCAAACACTCACAAGTAACTTTTCGAGTCAATTTCGTTTAGGGCAGGATTTGGCTGGTCTCCAGGGTTCAGCCATTGCGACGAGCGCTTCCGATTATCGTACAGTATCCACTTTTCATCACAAGTAATGATTCGATTTAAAATCCCTTCATTTTGTGTCGGTTGAGCAAAGTAACACAGCAGTCGACGCGTATTTGCAAGTTCGATTCGCTCAATTCATGAGGTACGCATCGTTAGAGTTTTTACTTTACCGATTTGCTTCAAGTGGATTAATACAGTTTTATCACTTACCCCGAAGCCTGCAGCTATCTCTGAAGTGCTTTATGATGGATCCGCTTCCACACAACCTTTAATTCTTCATTTTCACTTTATTCCGTCCACGGGGTTGGTTCTGAAGGTCGAAATTTCCAGAACGAAAACATTGAAACCAAAAACGTACTGTGCTTTTTGCGACACCAGCGCCGTACACATCATTAATTCTTCGAGCTGTTTCTGCAGCACTGGTGCCACGGTAGAACTCGTACTGTAAATATACCGATATTTCATGTTTCCCATTGTGCGGTAATAAGCGACAAAGAATAAAATAATGAGGAAAACAAATGAATGACTGTTTTCAAAACTCAAATGTACCAGCTAAATGAATCTTAACCAAAGAGGAGATATTTCAGATCAAGGTGGACAGTACGACAAAACGCTAATTTCATATGTAAGGACCTAATATTTAGATCGCTATCGCAAATTGGAATAAGTACGTTGGAAAGTGATGATGATTATAAAACAAAAATATCACAGAGGATATTCATTTCATCATCTAAAAAAGGATGTTGTGTAATGATGGCTCTTTTCTCGCTCAAAGGCTAAGTATAGCCATTCAGCGGGGAAACGCAGCCAGCGTTCTTGGCACGATACCGCGTGGAGTAGGACTGTTTGATAATTAAATTACTAGTTTTAGTTTTTTTTATTATAGTTTTTAATATTGTATATAATAAAATATTGTATATTATGTTATGTAATGATTAAAAATACGTATTGTCAAATCTGGTTTGAAATGAAATATATTTATAAAAATATGTTTTCTGACAATTATTATCTATTTTCCTACGTCTTATCCATATTAGTACTAACTAAGAAGTATTGTTCAGAGTTGGATAAAGAGCCGCCCTCTAAAGTTCAGCAAACGAAGTATGAGCTAACGAACCGTCATTTATTATTGTTCGTTCATGCACGTAGGCGCTCGGTACTTAAAAATGCAATGCAAGACATCTTTAAAAAATGTTTAGCTTTTATTTTGAACTTGCACCGGTGGAAAAAGACCATGTACTCGTAGTTATCCTAATTGCAGTAATTGTTAAATTGCGCCTTTGAAATTTATAAAGATACAGCACATTTTTTCGGTGTTTTAGACCGCTGTTACACTTTTGTAATCTATACATACAATAAAATCGTTACCAGTATTTTGTTTTTTTGTGTCTGTGTGTTTACAGTAATATATTGTGATAAGTTTGCGCTAACACTGTTTCATCAAATCGAAGACGCGTGCTCAAGTCTGGGGAAAGAACGATGCTCAGCCGCTCAATTCACTTGAGGGCAGTTGACACCACTTGAGGGCAGTTGAAGATAAAACATCGTTAGAATTTTGTGGCTAGTTAAAATTCAAAATATCTGTTTATAGTGCGAAACATTGCAACTAGTACATACGTGTGAACCTTATATGACGGTGATTGTGTGTGTGTAATTACTACAATAAAACATCAAGAAATTGTGGAGTAAGAAGCATTTTAATATTTATAAAATCTTATATCTCCAATCTCCTGATCTACCCCAACTCGCAATTGCTGCTGTGACGTAGTACGGCAATATTTACTTGCTAATCTTTTAGCGCCTGGATAAAATAATTAGCACATAGTAGTTAACAAACTTTTTCTAGAAAATTTAAAAGTTGTTTTTAGAGTATTCTATTGCGCCTAAAATGGATAAACAATTTGTGGAGCCAGAGCACTACTATCTGATAAAAGATACATGACCTGCCTTTGTTGTATAAGTATGACCTTCAATGCGCTAATATCTCACCACAGCGGTATAGAGCGTTAAATGATGAGAATAAGCGTAATTGGAGATGCCTGGAATGCAAAAGTAAAATACCTAAGAAGGATAACACAAACACACCTATACGCCCATCGCACCAGACAGAGTCGGCAGTTCTCGATAACGCAGATAACTTGAATGTAACGTTGCGTAAAAATCTGATTTAACATTTGACTACATAACGGAAAAAAATTGAAGGATGTCTGGAGGCTGAAAGACAAGAATTAAGAATTGTTATACAATCAAGCCTGAAGGAATTATCAGATCAGTTAACCACAATAAAAACCAGTGTTCCGGATATCAGAGTCTTCAATGTTTATTAGTGGACAATATGAGGATTTTCGCAAGAGCTCGTAGAACTAAAAAGCTGCTTGCAACGACCACTTCTGAATTAAAATGTATAAGAGAAGAAAATAAAAGTCAAAAATATTACTGCACAGGCTGCAAGGATTAAAGCATTGAAGACGAAACTTGAGACAACAACAGTGGACACGAATGCAGAATATAGAGATAACAGGGATTCCTGAGAATAAGGCCGAGGATACTAAACAAATAGTATTGAAACTCTGCAGCATATTGGGGCTCCTATTCAGGAGACTGATATCGATTTCACACCGGGTCCAACTCGGCGCGCTGTGAGCTGCCCGCGCACGCCCCATTGTTGTGCATCTCAGACAACGTGCCGTCAAAGACAAACTTATAGCAGCGGGTCGCAAGTATCGTGCTCTGAATGCTAAGGATTTGGGAATGGGTGATGAGACTAACAGAGTTTACATCAATGAGCACCTTACAAAAGAAAATAAAATTCTTTTAAATACATGCAAACAAAAAGCCAAGGAGATAAATTATAAATTTGTTTGGACAAAAAACTGCCGTATCTTCGTTCGAAAGGACGAGGCCTCACCCCCTATTCCAATATCCTCATCAACCGATATATCCAAAATAATGTAAAACACTGTTTGATATTTAATAATTACTCACCTTTCAATGTATGCAATAATCCTCCCTTACACTTACATAAAATATTTTTACACTTCTCTACACTCAACTCTATTTACACACTTATTTATTATGCAGTGCAAGAGTACCTCACAAGTATATCCTTTCCATGTGAACTACACTCCTATTTTAAACCAAGCAATTTCTTGTAGTGCCACATTTAAATGCTATTAAATACTACGGCCTAACTTATGGTTATACATTGACCATTAAGGTTTGCGAATATTTATCTATATTAATTAATAACTTTGGCTTAAAAATAATAGTTTATTTTTCCTTTAAATATTTAACATTTTATAGAGTGTACGTTTATCGATTTCACCACTACTACCCTGTCAGAAATGGATGAAAACAGTAAAAATAGTAACAACCTTACATTGCTTTATCAAAACGTTAGAGGCTACGAACAAAGACTAATACGTTTTATAATAATCTGTTACTGTCTGAGATCGATATAGTTATGATTTCTGAAACATGGTTATGTGATGGTATTTTGGACGCAGAACTAAGTGACGATAATTATAAAATTTTTCGTAGAGATCGAGGATCATTAGGAGGTGGTGTAATGTTACTTTGTAAATCAAAGCTACAGGCGCGCATGAGACCAGAATGGAATAATACCGATCTGGAATGCATTTGGATTACCATTCCAGGAAGTAACATAGGCTCTTCATATGACATACACATTTCGGTAGTTTATATACCACCTAATCAGCAAATATCTTCGCGCATAAAGGATCTCATTAACACACTGTTAGCTGTTCGTGATAAATACCCAAATGACTATATAATTGTTTCAGGAGATTTTAATTTACCATGTATTGACTGGACTTCTGGAGACCCAGTTGTACGTAGGAAAGGATCAGTCGAAGTTCAAACTTCAGCATCTGACCTTATATCTTGTTGTTCTTTCATAGGCCTTTCTCAATACAATACACTCTTAAACAGTAGCAAGAACACTCTAGACTTAATCTTTTCATCTTTCCCGATAAAAGTTCAAAAATCTGAATTTGTGCTTGTTATAGAAGATGTATATCATCCAGCTCTGTACATATCTGCGACGGACATATTAGTACCTTCACGTAGGCCTTCTTTTAGGACTAAATATCAATTTAAGCGAGCAGACTACCGTAGTATGAATGATTTACTTTTGAAACAAGACTGGACTTTTATCACAAGGGAAACAAGTTTAGATCGTGTTACTGATAAATTTTACAGTATAATAAATGAATTAATTGAAAATTCGTTCTAAAATCCGATCTAGTGGTAATTATTCTTATCCAATATGGTACAGCAGAGCACTAATTAACCTTATAAAAGAAAAGAGTAAATTGCACTCTAGTTGGAAGAAGCATAAAAATCCGATTGATTACGCAGACTTTTCGGAGTTGAGAAAACGACAAAAGATACTACAGCAACAATGTTATAAACTGTACCTTGCACGCACTCAAGAGAATATTAAACATAACCCCAAAGCTTTCTGGAGTTATGTAAAGTCTAAGCGTAAAAACCATTCTGATTATCCTCAAGAAATGACATACGGAGACACTAAAGTGAATAACCCAATAGCAATCTGCTCGTCATTTAACGATTTTTTTAAAAGTAATTTTACTAAATCTATTGACAATAATTTGACTATACGATCTGATAATTTAAATTTAAATGTAATCCAAGATATTGAAATAAATCCAGAGAAAGTTAAGAATTTAATTTGTAAGCTTGACATTACGAAAGGTGCCGGTAGCGATAAATTGCCTCCTGTATTATTTGTAAAATGTGCAAAATCCTTATCTGTTCCTATAGCACTATTATTCAATAGGAGTCTTCGCGATGGCTGCTTTCCAAGTATTTGGAAGGAAGCCCATGTTGTGCCTATACACAAGAAAGGGTTGAAGACAATAATTGAGAATTACCGCCAATATCAATACTCAATGTGTTAAGTAAATTGCTAGAAAGAATCGTTCATATGCACATATACCCCATCATATTACCTTCAATACCCCCAGAACAACATGGCTTTGTGAAAGGGCGCTCAACAGCAACTAACTTAGGCGCATTTATTGATTATACTACCTCAAATATGGATGGAGGGTCGCAAGTAGATGTCATTTATACTGACCTTGAGAAAGCCTTTGATCGCGTAGATCACATCATATTACTACGTAAGCTTTTGAGCTGGGCATACGAGGTAACCTTTTCAGGTGGATGGAATCATATCTGTGAAACGATCTCAGGCAGTAGTCTTAGGAGGGTTCCGTTCTGACTTCGTGGAAATAACATCCGGAGTTCCACAAGGTTCTATTTGGGTCCTCTACTGTACGTGTGCTATCTATATGATGTGGGCAAGTGTTTTCATAATGCTAAGTTTCTAATGTACGCTGATGACACTAAAATATATATGAAAATCACTGATTATGTAGATTGCATGAAACTTCAAGATGATCTTGTGCGTCTTGGTAACTATTATGTAGTAAATCGTATAGGAGTTAATGTCAGCAAGTGTCTTTACGTTTTTCACAAGGAAAAGAGAACCTACAAATTTCAACTACCAAATAAATCACCTTAATATAACTAAGAAAGAATTAGTGAAGGATCTGGGGATATTACTGGATTGCAAGTTAAGCTTCTCAGAACATATTGAAACAATAACGCACTCGGCCTACAAAAGCCTTGGCTTCATCCTACGTAAGCAGACCCTTTACTGATATTAACTGTATTAAATTACTTTACTTTTCATATGTTAGAAGCGTCCTTGAATATTGCAGTACTATATGGAACCCACATTACATTGTTCATATAAATAACTTAGAACAAATTCAGCACAAATTCCTGGGACATTTAAAGTATAGAAATTTTATTTACACTAATAACTATGAAGAGTCTTGTAGATATTTCAATATAATAAGCCTTGAGGATAGACGTACTCTAATGGACATGGCATTTTTGCATGGTTTATGTAATGGAAGTATTGACTGTGTAACCTTAGCTGACAGAGTTCTCTGCTTTTGTACTCCGAAACGTAGAACGAGACATACACCTTTGTTTGCAGTTGTTAAGACAAAGACAAACTATGCACAAAACTCTCTGGTGAATCGTTTACAAAAAGTTTATAATAAAAGATTCCACTCAGTTGATATTTTCCATTCCAGTAAGGATAAGTTTAAGAAGGATGTTTTGAAACTTCTGATGTAGTGAGTTTGGGTAACTCATTAACTCATACACACACACACACACACACACACACACACACACACACACACATATGCCCGCGTGAGGGAGGCGCACACAAGCATTATGTATGTTGAAAATCTTTTAATTTTCTTGTAATGTTTTCTAGATGTTTAAAATATGTATTTTTAATCCCTACTACTTTGCCTTCAACATGTCCGTTATAAATTGAAAATACTATTTAAATAATGTAAATCCGTTTTGGCTATAATTTAAGATCATAAGATGTACGTACGATGTAACAAAGAGCTGTGGATTTTGTTTGAAATAAAATAAAATAAAAAAAATAAAAAAACAGACGTATAGTTCTGTTTGAAGATTATATATGTAATAAAATTGTACTATCATGTTGAAATGTAGATTGTTTACTAGAAGACGCATTATGTATGAAAGTTTGTAAGTTTGAACGTGGTAGATCTACGCTGTAGCTGTATCATGGTTATAGCACGAATTGGTCGGCTAGACCGGGGACGGACTGCTCTGAATTTTTATTTCTTAATCGAGGATAGATGTAGATGTCTATAGACCAAGCATCCATATGCCATCAGATGAACTGTGCGTGAGTTTTAAAAAACATAAGGGTGACAATCGTTTGTCACCCTTATTTTATTATTCTGTAAAAAACTTAAAATAAATAACAGAATTTTTAAATAACAAGAAATTAATATCTAGATACTAGAAGATACTTAAAGAACAATCGTCTACCTTAAATATTTCATATTACGAAATCAAAACCAAGTTTCATTCCTACCAGCACCTTTTTTTGAGCATATGTGAAATCAGCCAATACGCATAAAGGCAGCACAGCAGATTGTTTTTGTAAACATCTAGTACACTTTCTTACCCTAAAATTAGAAAGGATTTAAGGTTATGATAGAGAGTGAGTGAAGGCCTGTGCCCATCAGTCGGCAAGTACAGTTTTTATAGGCTACTTTTCTTTCTACATAAGGCATAAATCTCATTGATGCTTCTGGAAATTTCCTGAAAACAGTTAAGAGAAATTGTAAAAAAATACTTGCCCGCCCAACAAAAGGTAATCCAGGCTTGTAGCGGCGTCGCATGCTGTCAGCAAACCTGAGTTCAACATAGTGTTGCTCTGCTGCGGGTGCTGTAGCACTGGAGCCTCCAAGCCCCGCTCCAACTGTTATATCGACCCGAGCTGATGCTCCACCACATTTTGCTTCGATACGCCACACTCCCGATCGAGCTCCCGGTGCAAGAGCGGCACTAAGCTTCCGTACACCTGTTACCAAATATATGTACATTTATTTAACTGTCCGATGCATGTTTTATGGACTCAAAAATTAGAAAAAAAATTCTAGATGTCACGTCTCCACGTTCTATGCACTATTAAACTGACTTAATTTCTGTAATTATTTCTTGTTTAATTTTAAGATCTGTTACCTAATCGTTAATCATTTTGTTAGAGTTTTAGCTGCTTGTTAAAGTTTCTAACTCTCATGTTTTATTATGTCGTTATATAATAATTAAATATAAAAAATATACATGGGTTTACTAATACTAATGCACATTCACAGATAGAGAAATGAAGATTTCTTTTCATAATTAAGGCTTGGAAAAGAATATCATAAAAAGAATAAAACAAATCTCCAGTGGCGTAAATTGTAAAACATCATTTTATAGTTTACCGTGTTGTGGCGGTGTAAGAATATCCACTACCCCATATCGTCCCGTAGGTGTCGTAAGAAGATGGAATTCGAAATAGGAGATGGGTAGCAGCATCTTCCTTAGCCAAGCGTGGCAACTTTGCGAAATCGCTCCTATGAGACAATCTATCGGGAGGGCCTATGTTCAACAGTGTACTTTTATAGGCTGTAATGACATTTGACTAATAATAAAACACGAAGCTAACAATAACTATTGAAATATTTTTGTAAAAATCTCAATGAAAAGCAGCAAACTCTACTGATTAAAACATTTGACACGAGATGGAAGCGTACGTACAAACTTCTCTTAACCCAATTATATTTAGCATTAGTTACAACACTGCTATTCGCCAACCTAGATAAGACTTAGCGTGTGCCTGCTTGCCTACATGTGCAACCATATTTATTCCTAATACAAAATAATTTGTCAAGGTCAATGAACCCCAAATTGGATCACAATGTTTTACTAGTGGATTGTGTTGTGTATAAGTAAGAAACATAATTTCACATACTTTGTTTTATACCATTCATTTTTAGGGTTCCGTACCCAAAGAGTAACCAACGGAACCGTCCGTTCGTCCGTTCGTCAGTCCGTCCGTCCGTCCGTCCGTCCGTCTGTCTGTCTATCAGCGGGCTGTATCTCATGATTGTTTTTAGAAAAAAAATGTCAATATACATTAATTTCATTATACTAAATTTTATATTAATATAATAGATTTGACGAATTTATAATTAATTATATAAATAGGTATTATTATTATGTTATCTCAAAATATTCTGCTACACTATATAAACATTTATCAATAAGCCATTAATTTAGCGCCTTTATAAAGTGAGGAGAAGATAACTCCCTGATATCAGAGGGAATTTTGTTATAAATTTTAATAGTCATCATGTAGCAATTTTTTCCAAAAAGTGAGCTTTTACATGATGGAGACAAAAGGCGGTTAGTGTCTCTGGGGCGTAGTCGTGGATTAACCATTTCAAATTTCTGAAACATTTGTGGATGATTTCTAGCAAAAAGTCTTACTTCTAAAATGTAGAGGCCTGTTAACGTCAATAATCTAAGTTCTTTAAATAATGGTCGGCAAGTATCACCTGTTCCTGCTCCTGAAAGGGCTCTTACACATTTTTTTTGTATAATAAATGATTTACTTATATCTGGAGAATTTCCCCATAATATAGCAAAAATTAAGGGTAAAAGTTAATAAATGTCGCATATAAAATGTTACGTTTTACGTCTCTAAGTATCATGTTGAGAAAACTTGTGCGGAGAGATATATCTCTGTAGTTACTCCAACAAAAACTTTTTGTCACTGGTTATGACAAGTGACTTTAAAGACGGTCGGGGAAATATAATTAATCATGCACCACTTGACTTCTGGTGACCGCAATTCTAGAATGCTTAACATTCCTTAATAAATTATTTTGGACAATATATTATGTACACAATTTTAAAGAGTATTATCCATGTTAAGCATATACATTAACTAATGTATAAGGATATGAACAATAATAAAAATAAATCAGATTGTTAGTTATGTACTTTTTTTTAATTCAAATCCAAAAATATATATTTTATTCGATATAGATTACATGTAATTCTCTTCTTGAAAGTATTTTTTTACTTTACCACTGGAAATCACCACTCGAAAGTTACCACTCGAAAAAAAACCTCTATCCTTGGAAAAACCACCAAGAAACCTAGCGGGACTTTTTATTAAGGTAAATTATATAATACGAGAGGTTGTACAATTACAAAATTTATTTTAGAAACAGCTTAGAAACGACCACCTCATTCCCAGGGGTTATTATAAACCATGTATTCATTTATATTTATATTATTGTAATTTAAATAAATTAAATTAATGATGATATTGTGATGGTGGTGGTGTCGTAAGAATTCATCACCGCTAGTTGCCTTGGGTTTCGCAACAGGCGCCTTCGGAAAATACAAGAACAACCTTACGATCTCCAAATGGTGGCAGTATTGCAATCTCGCAAGAAGTATTATAATCTAGACCGGTAATTCGTCAAATGTGCGAGACTGCTGGTATATTATGATTGCTCATATAGGCCATAACCCCTGGGAATGAACTGATTGCTACCAAGCTATTTCTATTTTTTTTGTGTTGTTAATCCCGTAACATATTAAATGATTGTAAACTGTTCTTTTTTTTAAATGTCCCGCTGAGTTTCTTGCTGGTTATTCACAGGACAGACGTATTTTTCGAACCAGTGGTAAATTAAACATGAAAGTGACATCCAATAAGTATTATTTATAAAATATTGAATGAGGACGCTCAAGGTCGCTCAGCGAGCTATGGAGAGGGCTATGCTCGGAGTTTCTCTGCGTGATAAACTTAGAAATGAGGATATCCGCAGTAGAACCAGAGTAACCGACATAGCCCAAAGGATTAGTAAGCTGAAGTGGCAATGGGCCGGCCATATAGTTCGAAGAAACGACAACCGATGGGGAAAAAAGGTTCTCGAGTGGCAGCCTCGTGCTGGTAGGCGAAGTGTAGGGCGACCCCCCACTAGATGGAGTGACGACCTGGTAAGACATGCAGGAAGTCGATGGATGCAGGTGGCTCAGGACTGTGCTTTGTGGCATTCCTTGGGGGAGGCCTATGTTCAGCAGTGGACTCGTGAAGGGCTGTAATGATGATGATGATGATGATGATATAATATTGAATAAAATTTTTCTATTTCAATTTCTATAATCTAACTGCAAAGCGTAGTATGGAAATACTACCTACTTTGAGAAAAATCCAGCAGTCCACTATAATAGCCTAATAACAAAGAAAATAATACAAGAATTTGTAACTCTCCAAGTTGGGCTTCGTGGAAGTCGGGTCCTATTTAATAAGATCGAAAGTAGGATCTGTTGATACATCAGAGAAACAGGGACATCAAATACTCGTATGCGTATGAAGTTACATATCTATACATAATATACACACACACACACACACACACACACACACACACACACACATATATATATATATATATATAAATTAAGGTATCTGTCTGTAATATTGAAATAACTAGCTTTTATTAAGCTCGGAAAGTTATTTGCATGCTATTAAAACATGAACAACAAATTTTTAAAATGTATGTCGTAAATTTTTACAAACTTTGAGAAAAGATAGAGGGTAATGCCTAGAAAATGAATATTTTATCCGAAATACTTAATTTTTTTATTAAAAAAGCAAAAAATTTTTAAAACAAATGGTCTTTGGCTACCTTAAATCTAAATGACGTCACATTAAGGCTAACTTTATATGACTTATATATATATATTATATGATTAGCATTCACATGACGGCATATGTACGCGCGGCAGTCTGGCATCTTCGCTACTCATTTTTCCTGCATCTATGCGTCAGTCCGTCTCAACTCGCGCGGATCAACTGAACAGGTCGATATAGGTTCGTAGAACTTGAACCGCGCGGTATCTCGCGGTGTCTCGCGGTTCAAAATCTTGCGCGCGGGTCGAAGCGCGCCGAAGGTTGCCGTGCGGTAATGTAGACGATAATTATCATTTACTTTGATCTTGTACCGTGCGGTCGATAGTTCCGCGCGGTACCGCGCGGCCATATGAACTTAGCCTAATAGGTCCTATCCAGGCAAAGACGGGGCGGGTCGATAGTTTTAAATAACTAGCCTGAATACAAAAATTACAACAAAAAATGAAATTAGTGTCTGAAAATCAGACATTTAATGTTATAGGTTCTAAGATTTTCCTACACCATTTTAATTAAATAAATGTGGCACATAATAACATTTCTTGTTTTCTTTTAATGTATCTTCCTTTAGTTGCCAGTGAAAAGATACTTATAATTTAATAATAGAATGTAATATCCGTTCACATACTTTGTATCTTGTAACATTGCCGACAGTGGATCGTAGTAAATCATTCTACTGCACCTACACGCGATCAGATACGGACCATTAATCAGGCATCACGTTGAAAATAGCATGTACACTTTAATACATATTGCAGGTAGTTAAATCCTCTACACTCTAAACTATGCATCGATTAAATGTCACTCCGCCAATGTTACTCTGTCAAGATTAAGTACCACCTATTGGTATGTCGTGGGTAATGCGTTTGAATCCCACTCGGAACGAATATTTTGTGCAAAAACACATTATATTTTCTTTTTAGTTCAGCAGTTCAATTGTGTATCTTTAGTTAGAATTGTTGTCAGTGTAAATTACTCCGCAAATGCGTTATGTTTTTCAATGTGTGCTTTTTGACCTAAATATTTTTAAATCTAAGTTTTTCGGATAAAATATAGCCTAGATCACTACAGGCATTGCTCTCTGTTTGTGAAATTTCACTACAATCGGTTCAGCCATTCCGAAGATTAGCCCGGACAGACAGACAGACAGATAGACAGACAATAATTTCAAAAATGGTTATTTATGTCTTAATGACATGCAAATAACCCACCCCCCTTGAGCTTAACAAAAGCCAATCGTTACGATATTACAGACAAGCACTTAAATTTTATTTACAATATGTACTGTAAAAAATAAATTAAAAGTAAAAAAACTTTTTTAAAAACAAGCTTTTATTTTAATGCGCTAAAAAGAATAAAATAAACTTTTCCTTTAAAAATTTTACTATCAACTTATAACGTCATTACACATTTTATATGATACAAAAGCTTGTCGCGAGATTTAAGGACTCGTATTTACTTAGTTTGATCAAGTTATTTTATTTGCTTGTTTATCTACACAGGTAAATCTCGTGACAAGCTTTTATATCATATAAATTGTGTATTGACGTTATAAGTTGATAGTAAAAGTTTTAAAGTTTATTTTATTCTTTTTAGCGCATTAAAATAAAAGCTTGTTTTTAAAAAAGTTTTTTTTACTTTTAATTTATTTTTTACTTTTTAGTTATCGCTGGACAGGTTTCTCAGTCTGTTCATCTCATTCAATGCATCATTGTTGCAAGGTCGTTTGCCGTTTATTTTCGAATAGTATAGATCTTTCCAGACGGATTGGAGCAACGCAGTTAATGATCACCATCTTATTTTTTTTTAACTCGCATTAATATTCTCAGCAAGTCCTTTCATTTGATACCCATATTGTAGGAAAGCATAAAAAACTTTGTCTGCCATCTTTAAAAGTCCGCTATATTGCATTTAGAGTGACGTCACTTTATTTTTCGAGTTATTCTCAGCAAGCATTAAAGATAACTAGTCCGCCATCTTGGGTATTCCGCCATGTTGGATTTAGAATGACGTCACACAGCTAACCATGCATTGTCATCCAAACTAAACGTGTATACAAAATTTCAGCTCAACCGGTTGAAGGTATGTGCTTCAAAATTGAGTTGCAAGATTCCACCTGAACAAACATAGTTACATTGCAAGTTAAAATATTATAAAAGCTCGTAAAAAGCTTGTAATAAAAATAGTTTTGATTTGAAGTTTTTCAAAACAGAAAATCTGAGAGAGTAATAAATACGTCAGTAATAAGTCACCCGCCCGTATAGAGGCAAATCCAATCTATCAAAATTTGACACGGGTTTCCACTGGATATGACATGAGAAGGCTTTTATAGAAGGCCCCAATCCATGGTATGGCTTCGATATGTTTGCAAAATATAGATTCCTTTGAGTAAAATGCCTCCGACAAAAGAAATATTATTTATTAGCTTATCGATATTAGACTTAGGTACAGAGTAGATGTATAATCGTTGGTGCGCCTGTTAGTGATCGTGTATGTAGGAATCCGGTAGGTGGCGCTGAAGTCATGATAATAACAAACCAAAATGAGCCATAATCACAATATATATTGGTTCGGTGCCAAAAAAGTAAATCACAAAATCTGAACCCGATAGATGGGCGCTGTGGTCGAATTATTAAACATTATAATATTTATACTGTTATAAGTTAGGACTGAATTCGAAGTGAAACTCATCTCGCTACCTACCTGAAAGGGCAGAACAAAATCTATCAGGTCAGCTACTTTCTCATAAAACAATGCTGTTGGGTTCCGTATGATGAGGGACGAGGACCAGAGACGTGGTTGTCTATGTGGTGGAGTTTTTTACGTGGTTAAGCCACGCTGCAGTTATATTATGGCTGCAGCACGATTGGGTCGGCTCTACCGGGATACTGCTCTGTTTCATATAGTAAGTTTCGAAAACCGGAGATCCTTTTTACTGGTAACGAGGCATTCCATTTTTGTCCTCAGGGGTGATAACGCATCTAAATTTTGATTCTTAATCGGGCATAGATGGGCTTATCCGCTTAACATTAGGTGGACTGTGTGCTCGATTATCACCATTATTCTATCAAAGAGACATTTTTTACTAATTACAAGTCATTCCGTTATGTTTGAATAATATAAAGGAAAGGTATCACTATGTAGTAGGACTCTTTTCTGCCTAAAAATTTGTCTGGGTTGGTAACACCTTCTTACCTATTTCCGTCGCCAAAGAAGAGTGCCTGCTCTACTATGTTCCGTTCTGAAGTGTAATAAGTGCCAGTATTATTATTGTGAAGGATCCCATCTTAGTTCTTAGAGGTGACAACGCAGCTGTAACCTTTTTTGTTTGAAATTGGCTGCAGGTGTGTGACGTGGATTTGTAAGTTCGTTTGACACTTAAGTTTTAGAAAAACAGCTAACACACGTTTTATTACTGGGTGAAAAGCCTTTTCCTTTCTCAGAAATCGCATCATCACGGCGAACTGGAAGCATGGTGGACTTATGATTTTACAATTTACATGTCTCTGAAATAATATTGACGTGACAACGTCTTATAAATTGGTTTGCCGGGTGACACTTCAAGAAACTGCGTTACGCTCCGCTCACGTTATGCGCTCACAATGAGAGCGAGTGAGAGGCACGCGTCCCTTCCACTCGGGCATGGTTAGCCCGCCTAAGAGCGAGAGAGACAGACATAATAAAATTATTTTACCACTCAAAGTCGTTGTCACGTAAAACTTTCGCCCGTATACCGACTTTACAGGCAACCAATTTTTTTATTTTCTCAGTCATTTCTGGTTGCCCTCTTATCCCTGTTATCTTTCACTGGCAAGCACAGATTGATAAATTAGCACCTTAAATTGAAATTTACAATTTCAGCGATGGAGGCGAGGATCAAATTTCTCTTAAATTGTTTATATACTACGAGTATAAATTAAAATGACGATACCAATTTATGAATATTAGTGGTCGTCTAGAGGTCGAATTTCGGTCGTAATTTTTAGGTCTGTATATTATTAAGCAAGCTTTATTTCACTTGCAACTACACATTAATATATAAAACAATATCTAATGTATAAAATAAAAAATAAACTTGACATTCACTCAACACATTATTGAAAAATAAACATTTCACAAATTTACAGCTAATTCAGTCAATCTGTTAGTAATTACTTGTTAGCAACATTTTAAGATTCTTTGGTGACAAACATACGAGTATGTATGGTTTTACTTTACGGGCGACAATCTCACTCTGTGCGACAGTTAGAAAACAAACTGTTAAGTGTTTGACATTAGCTTTATAGTAATAACATCAATAGTATTTACTGTGAGATATGTATCTGTGGCAGTATGAACGTGAACAATGTACGAGTAAGTTTTATTTAATTTACCGATACCGTTACAGCATATTAAAGTCCACCACTGAACATAGGCCTTCCCCATATATTGCTTCATAGGGGGATATTTGCCGTAATTGGCAAACGGGTTGGCAACCGCAGTCTTTTAATTTTAGTCGTTATTAGGAAAACACTGCTGCTCATCTCCTGACTTGTTTCCCCCTGTCGCATCTCACGACATCCATGGAATGATATGGGGTAGTGGATATTTTTACGACGTCACTACGCGCTACTATTTAATTTAATTTGATGTATTTTTCACACATATTCTATTTTTTTTTTTCTAATCAAAATCAAAGCCAAATCTCATACTTCTACGAGATATTGACAAAATGAGCTTATGCAACCGAATAAAAGCTTTATGATATTTATTTATTCTACCATGAGGACCTATAATATGCTGTTTATTTTCACTTCGAATTCTATTACTCAGTTGCTGAAATTTCTTTTGATTACATGTAAATTTTAATTATGAACAGATGCCTGTTTATAAAAAAACAACAGTTTTTCTGTATTCATAACTGCATGAGCAAAAACTGCAGCAAATCATATTTGTTGATGTACATTGTACATAGATATTTTATATAGAATAATGGTGAAAAACGAGCACAAAGTCCGGCTGATGGTAAGTAAATGCTATGGTCTATAGTCATCTACATCTATCTTCAATTAAAAATCAAAATGAAGATGCGTTGTCACCCCTAAGCACTAAGGTGGCATAATTTATGACAAAAACAAAACAAAGGAGCATGGCAGTGTTAGATGTAGATTGTAGGATAAAACATTTCTGCTCTAGTGACTTTATCCAGGGAGAAAATAAAATACGTTTGTAATGACTAAACACCACCCGGATATTTCTCATTAGTACCCAGCGACTTCGTCATGCGATGTTAAGTGTGTGACCCTCCATCCACTTTACAAACGTAGCCACGAAATCAACAACAAACGGCCGCGAAAACGCAAACTTACCCTCCCACCCCGCAATCAATCGTTGGCCTCATTGAGGGTGGCGAACGACTACATTATCTAGCAATGACACTTACATTTATCTAGCAATGAATATTTAAAGAGATAAATCAAGAAAATTACAAAGTAAAATGAATATTTCTAGTTAAAGTCAAATAGCAAGAAATGAAAATTATCCGAACAAAACAGCCTTATAACTTAATGACTTCCATTTAGCTCTTTGTCAAAGTACTAAATTACAAGCCACCGTCTTAGACCGTGGCAAGAAACAATTTACTTCAAATAGTTTAACTCAACTGCCCTAGATCATTTGTGATGTTCCTTACTTAATGAACTTTAAGTTTTATTGAGTTTCATTTAAATTTGTCCCCTTTAAGACTCTTCTTTGAAAAACATAATCATAAATGATTAGAAGTAAATAATATGATATTGTATTGAGAATATATTATGTATATAGAGAATGTAATTACCACCAATAAGATTTATACATCATTGTAATCGTATGTCTTGGGTGATCGGTATTACCGAATTTACAAAATGAAATAATATGAGAACTTATCAATGTAATTGCAAAATACACTACAAAAAGGGGGAGTGCCGCGTTTTATATTAAAAAAAAACATCTCATGACGATAGTATGGTTAGATAGAACGACGAGGAAAAACGGAGACTTTCGTGTCTATGTCTAGTTATATCTAAGTTTGAGGCCAAATTTAAGAGTTTAATTTTTATTTTAATAAATGAGCGCAAAGCCCACATGATGTGCAGCCACTGTAGTGTATGATGACTGAGTAAAAAGGTTCATATATATATATTACAGTCTGCTTATCGACAGATGGCATTGTTTGATTTATTTAGTCAATTGAGTTTAAATTCGAGTGAATATACGAGTTGTGTTTACGTGAGTGTGTATCATTTCTATCATTGGTGCCGAAACCCGGGAGAAGATTGTAACTAAAGTGAACTGTGAAGTGCTAATAAGTTGTGAGAATAGTGCAAACTGCAAAAGTAAACGAAATTGGACTTTAAAAACGTGAGTAAATAAACTAGTTAAATATCAGTGAAATTCCGTGCGTACATTCTGTGGACTTAGAAAAATCTAGTGTTATTTTAGACTTTGGTGTTTTTATTCTATACACTTAGAAAATTCTCAGAGCCATTGTGGAGAGCTCAGAGCACTTGTAAAATTTTGTGATTTGTTACTATAGACTTTTTTAAAGTTTTGAATATTATGGACTTGTAAAATTGAAAATGTGTTATATGAACTTTCATTATGATTTTAAATGTAACATTTACTCTGAACTGTTTATCGAGTTGAACTTCAGGATTTTATGAATTATTAATTCGAAAGACTTTTAAAATAAATTTACTCTAAATTTAATAAAATGATATGGAGATATTAATCAAAGGGCAACAAGAATTGTTTGAACAATTAAGAAAAGCCGAGCGCAATCTTAAAAAGGCAAACCATGAGGTTCGGGCAAAATCTAGTTATCTGATAGCAAGAATGGAAACGTTAAACAAGTTTGAAGAAGCTTTCAACGAAGAAGTTAGAAGAATCATCTTGAAATAGTTGCAAAAGCAACAGAGGAGCAAATGGAAACGTTACAATATTTTCAAGATGACTTGCAGCATAGCTTTCAAGAATCTTTTATACAATACAAAGCCTTGTTAAAGGAATACCCAGCTTATACCGATCCAAACACGACTATACAAAAGATAGACGCAAATGATAATGCATCAAACAAAAGTCAAGGAAATTCTGAGGTGCAATTACCTAGAATTCAACTTCCTATTTTCTCAGGAAAATACACCGAGTGGCAATCTTTTTATGATATGTTTGTCTCGTTAATACACGAAAATTATACACTATCAGCTGTTCAGAAATTGCATTACTTAAAATCGAGTTTGACTGGAGAACCTGAAGTGCTTCTGAGGAATTTTGCTACTACATCGGCTAATTACAAAGAAGCATGGGAGCAATTAACTAAACGTTATAACAACAAAAGATATGACTGCAATGCTATTATGAAGACATTATTTGGACAAAAGAATATACAACACGAATCTGTGAATGCCTTTAGACACTTGTTAGACACAACAACTTCTTGCCTAAAGGCTCTTAATAATCTCAATATTGGTACGGAACAATGGGATGCAGTTATAATTCATTTGATAGTGTCAAAGTAGGATCATGAGTCGCTCCGACAATGGGAAAATTATATAAGTGCTGCGTCAGATGAATTACCTAAATTGTCTCAGTTAGAACAATTTTTAGAAACGAGATTTAGAACTTTGGAGATGATCGATACAAGTAAGCAAACTACGAGCAATAAGATGACCATACAATCAAAAAGTTTAAACTAATCGGTAAAAGCTAAGGTATTTCATTCAGCTTTGGATGTGAAACAGAGTTCATCTGAGCAGGATTGCGAGATGTGTAAAGGTCCACATTTTGTTTATTACTGTACTCAATTTAAAAAGCAACCAGTTCTTGAGAGACAAAATATTGCACAAACTAAAAGGTTTTGTTTCAACTGTCTAGCACCTACGCATCCAGTAAAAAAATTTCATCAAAATACTTCTTGCCGCAAGCGTGGTAAAAAACATCACACTTGCTTCATTTTGAGAAAGAGGATAAAGAAGCTTTTAACATATCGAAACAAAATGAGTCATCTAAAAGAGAACCTCAACAATGTAATAGTGAAGAGACTTCTTCAGCGAACTAGACGATCGTAGTAGCTAATTTTTCGAGACAAGATTTAAAAACTTATAATGTATTGTAAGCGACTGCTGTTGTAAAATCTGAATCTAGAAATGGTTCTTATGTGATTAGAGCGTTGCTTGATCAAGGCTCGCAAGCTTCTTTTTTTAGTGAAGATACTGTACAATTGTTAGGTCTTAAGCGTACAAATGTAAATGGTAAGGTGTCAGGTTTGGGAGATGGTCAAATGGTGATTAAACATGTGGTTAGTATTGAAGTCGAGTCGCGTCACGTACCTGGGAAAGTTATATGCGTCAATGCGTATGTATTAAAATCACTTACTTCATTATTACCAGGCCATGGAGTACGTATATCTGATTGGCTAGAATTAAAAACCTTACCTCTTACCGATCCTGGATTTGTACCACTGGGAAAGGTTGACATATTACTCGGTGCTGACGTATACGGAGAAATATTGCTAAGTGGAATTAAGAAGAGTCAATATGGAAATCTAATTGCACAAAATATGTTGTTTGGGTGGATTTTGTCAGGTAAAGTAACACACGAGTTGAATAGTGAGAATATTATCACTTTACATGTTAAAATAAGAGAGGATGAGTTACTGAAAAAAAATTTGGGAAATGGAGAACGAGCCTAATAGTATTGAGAAAAAATTAACAGCAGAGGAAAAATTTTGTGAAAAGTTATACAAAGAAACTACTTTAAGGCGTGAAGACGGTAAATTTATAGTAAGATTACCTTTTAAAACAGTTGAGCCGCAGTGTCAATATGGTCGGTCATTTGAGATTGGTGTTAACAAATTATATTCATTAGAGCGAAGATTGTGTAAAAACCCTACACTTTATAACGAGTACATTAATATTTTACAGGAATAGTTAATGGTGATGATGTTAACAATCCTAAAGCCGTGTATCTTCCTCATCACGCAGTAGTGAGAGAAGATAAAGAGACGAAACGAAGGTCAGAGTGGCCTTCAATGCTTCTATTAAGGGTGTAAATAACGTGTCTCTTAATGATGATTTACTTGTTGATCCTAAACTCCAACAAGATTTACGACCTTGTTACTACGATGGCGAAAACATCCTATTGGTATTGTTGCCGATCTAGTGAAAATGTATCGGCAGGTATATGTGCATGAGGACGACACTGACGAGGATATTATGGAGAACTAAACCTGAGTTACCAGTTCAGCACTATAAACTGATAACATTAACGTTTGGCACTGCTTGTGCGCCTTATCTTGCAATGAAAACCTTACAAACATTAGCAGAATTAGAAAAATACAAATTACCGTTGGCAACTCAGATCACACAACGAGATTACTATGTTGACGATATAATGACAGGTTGCAAAACTGAGAAAGAAGCATTACACATTTACGAAGAAATGTGTAAGCTGATGGGAGCTGGTGGATTTGAACTGCAAAAGTGGAGTAGCAGTAGTCAATTATTTTTAAATCAAATTAAGAAAAATAATTTGAACACCGAAAAGTCTGTAACGATTAAGGTTGATAATGTGATGAAAGTGTTAGGCATTTGTTGGAACAGATGTACAGATGACTTTGAGTACTGTACTGTATGTATAACAAAACGAAAAGTTTTATCGGATGTTGCCAGACTCTATGATCCTATTGGATGGATTGCCCCAGTAATAATTACTGCTAAGATTTTCATCCAGAAATTATGGAAAGCATGCCTTGAGTAGGATGAGAAATTGCCTGAAAACCTTTTGTCTGAGTGGTCAACCTTTAGATACGAGTTAACAAACATCAAAAATATTTCGATACCACGGTGGCTTGGTTCAACAAAGGGGTCTAAATTAGAACTTCACGGATTCTGCAATTTATTTCAGGGTAGTGGACGATAATAATGAAGTACACGTGATGCTTATTACTGCCAAGACTAAGATCGCACCAATAGAAAAGGAGGTGACCATACGCCGCTTGGAACTTTGCGGAGCAACTCTAGCTGCAAAATTATTAAACGAGGTTTCGCAAGTAATGGACATACCTAAAGTTGACTTATATGAGTGGACTGACTCAGCTGTAGTATTGGCTTGGCTACGTGGACCTGTCAGTCGATGGACTACTTACGTAAGTAATAGGGTGTCCCACATTCTCACAATTATGGATGTTGAACAGTGGGGACATGTATCAACTAACTTTAATCCCGCTGACTGTGCTTCAAGAGGACTAAAACAGACAGAATTAAATAGCCACGAATTGTGGTGAAACGGTCCTGACTGGCTATCAAAACAAATCGTTCGTATTGCAAGGCTTGAGTTGTCGGACACTCATGAAGAAGAACGAATAAAATCGTTTGTTGTTGAAGAAAAGCGATGTAATGATTTTAAGTGGATGAAATTTTCAAACTTAACTAAGCTATTGAAAGTTATTTTGTTACGTCGCAGATTTCTGAAAACAAAGTTGCCGCCAGATGAAAGGAAGGCATTTCCAAAATTTGCTACAACTGACGAGATGAATCAAACACTGCAACTTTGCATTAAACAAGTTCAAGAATGTGATTTCGCGGAAGAAATAAATTCTTTGAAATTAAAAGGTTGTGTAGCAAATTGGAGCGTATTACGCACTCTTTATCTCTTTTTAGACAAAAATGGGATTTTAAGAGTAGGTGAACGCCTAAGCCAAGCTAATGTAAGTTATGATCAAAAGAATCCGATAATTTTGCCTGCTGAGAATCATCTTAGCCAGTTAATAGTTGCTGATGCTCATACACAGACTTTTGATCTCATGACAGAAAATTGTTCAAAAACTGGTTAATTCATTTTGGAAAAGGTAGTCTAAAGAATTTTTAAGTAATTTAAATTAGAGAAATAAGTGATGTACGAAAAACCTGAAATTGATATTGGAGATGTAGTGGTGATAAGAGTTGATAATATACCACCTGCCAAATGGATTTTAGGTAAAATAATAAAAAAAAATGCCGGACCTGATAATGTGACTCGGGTCGTTAGTGTTAAATGTAAGGGAGGGTATTTAAAACGCCCTGTTAGTAAGCTTTGTGTGTTGACTAAGTCATAAAGATTCAAATCACATTGTCACGGTGAGCGGCTTGCTTCTTTAGTTGTCAGGTATTTGTTAGGAGTATGTGGATTTTTTTTGAAGGACAAGTCCTTGGTGGGCGGAATGAGTAAAAAGGTTCATATATATATTATAGTCTGCTTATCGGCAGATGGCATTGTTTGATTTATGTCCGCGCTATTAAATGTATTCTGCCGTTGTACTTAGTTAGCTGCTTATGTATGTCAATTAACTTTAAATTCGAGTGAATATACGAGTTGTGTTTACGTGAGTGTAAATCATTTCTATCAATGACCTTTACCTGGTTAAAATGTTATACTAGACTGTAGGTGTGTGTGCTCATTCTAGAAGTCCGAAGTTGTGGCGACATATTTAGGCTGAACATAAATATGTCATGGTATACATACATAATATACTACATAGTATAGATTTTTATCATGTAATTTACACGTGATAAAATTTTACGCAATTATTATTCAGTCTGTTCTCTTATTTCTTGACAAATTTTTAGCTAAATAAGAAATTACTTGGATTGGACTTGAGATTTTATTCCTCAAGGCTTTGGTTAACACTGTAAATGAACCGCATCTGAATTTTTATGGAAATGGAATGATAGAGGACGTTAAAATTCAAATTAATAAATTAAAACAATGTAATAAATTTGTACGTTGTCATGTAAGTGAACGTATGGTAACAAAACATGATTCTTTCTTTATTTATGTCTTAATCTGACGTCGTTTTTGTTAAAGTAATAACCTACACCAAATCTAAATAATCGACACCATTAGCTCGGGAGATAAATGATCGCTTTAAAATTTCACAAGGAAGCGAGCAAACCGAGTTCTATTCCCACTGACACTAATGAAATTGGTAATTGCAACTTACGTGCTGATTTACTAGGTGCTCGGCGGTGAAAGAAAAAATTATTGTCCATTGTTGATACGTTTATTTAGACTACGCGTAGATTCTATAGCTGACTTCTTACGATCTACGTTATGAGAAGTGGTAGTAATCTTACCCCTTAATGATATAAGCAGTGTAATATTAATAAAATTTCACTTTATCATTATTCATTCAACAAAAACCAATCTACCGTGAAACATAGATAAAGTCAAATAAGAGGGAATGTAATACAAAATTCAAACAATACCAGCGCGTTACTATTTGTAATCGGAAATTGAATCTGTCAGATACCGGCACAGCCTTGATCCATTGTTTTTGCGACAAGAAAACGCTTTTAGGGAGAAAAACATTACCCCTACCGTACATATTGTTTACAAGACCCCCACTCGGGATTAAGTTACGAAAACGTGATATCGATACCTTGTATGAGAATAAACATGGCGGAAAATATTTGACGTAGCGATGATACTCACTTAAGATAAATAAATAATGAATTGGAAAAGAAGGCTGACTTATATGGTAAAGAATATAAATTACATTTTTAGTATTACAATAAATCATATGATAATGTGTAATTCAGAAATATTGTGACTCGAAAGCTTTTACATAATTTGGAATATTTATTATTTTGTTATAAATATTTATTATTTTTATTAGTTAGTAAGTAATAACTTAAAGTTTTATACGAAGTTAATAGTTTCTCTTCACTAACAATATATTTATCTATACAAATAAATAAAATTGAAGTGTCTGTTTGTAATATCAAATTTACAGCTTTTTAATAAATGCATATGAAAGTATACGATACTTATAACAAAAGAACAATTTTTAAAATTTTTGTATGTCTGTCTGTCTGTCTCTTTGTTCCGGCTAATCTCCGAAATGGCTAGACCAATTTTGACGGGACTTGCACTGGCAGATAGCTGAAGTTATATGGAGTAACTTAGGCTACTTTTATTTTAGAAAAAGAATTAGGGTTCCGCGCAACAAATTTGGAAACCCATTAAATTCAATCTTAATAAATTCCACGTGGACGAAGTCGCGGGGAACAGTTAGTAGGTTATAAAATCTGGCAATATTGTGACTGTCCATCGAAAACGACGTTTTCACAACTTATCAGCGATAGATCACGGGAAAGGAGTAAAGATGCGTTTATAGATATAATATACTTTTCTTGACAGAACGTTAGGTGATTAATACTTTCTAGGTATTAATCACAGTTGAATCTAACATTTAATAAAAAAACAAATTGTAAGTATTTCATATATTACACGAATAAAACATATTGAATAAATCTATGTTTTCGGTGTTCTTAGCGTTACACTTACTTATTTATAATCTTCCGGGCACGGGAATAAAGGCTTATAATCTTCCGCTCACCAGATTTCGCTAATTGGGCGTCAGATGAAGTTTTTTGTTACACTGTACCACATCATTGAAAAGTTGCGTTTTGAATAAAAGTTTTTCGGTTTCTAGTAAACATTTGCACATTTTTTAAATATGTTTTATTTATTTTACTGTTAAGAATATTCGTAGTTTGGTTTACACATTTCTAATATTATGTATAATTAATATAAAATATAACTAATATTGCCTAAAGAAGCATTAATATTACACTTTTCTAACAATTTTACTTCCTCGTCGTGATATCTGTTAAATATTTCACCTTATTCCTAAGTGGCGCCGCCCTGATGGAGGAAAAATTTGTGCGCGTTCACTTACACAATTTTTTCCGCCACCTTTGGCGCTGTAACAGTTGCCCAGTGAACTTTTGTGTTGTTTTTTGCATTCACTACCGTCGACCGTCTAGGTATCTTATATCTTTTATTATACGGGATGGCTATATCGCCATCTATCAGAGATCATGGGATGTTTCTAGCATTTTCAAAAGTGATCTTTTACGACACACATGGGAGGATATACGTTGATGAATTATATTACGCCACATGTTTCGCCACTGGTGCAGGCATTGTTCTTGTGAAAAAATAGGGTGTAATAAGTAGAAACCTATGGCGTAGGTATTTTTCATTTTTTTTAGTAAAATTTAATTAAATTTGAAGTTGTAAGTTTCTAATGAAATTGAAATCATGTGCAACTACTTTATACGTGGTAAGTGTCAATGAATTTGTAACACCTTAACCTTGGATTGGCTGCTAAAAGTTTAAATTATAAGTATTTATTGATAGATCAAGTTTATAGTGTCAATGAAAGAACAATAAATTTTAATAATATCTAAGTCATAGGTCTATACTACTTTTACACTCAATTACACCCATAACACCCCATTACATCCATTATACTGTTACACCAAATTTTTTCTTCATTTCTTCATATGTAAAAACGTCAGCCTGTATATCAATCCAATAAGTCTTTCTTTTTAATCTTTAGTAACATTAATTTTACTACCACTGATAACTTGAGTAAAAATGAGAGGGAGTGAAAGGGAGTATTAAATTACTGTTTTATATTAAAGTATGTATTAACTACAACGTTACCTTCTTCCATTGACAGCTGATCCCAGATGGCGACTTTGGTTCCAGCTGGGTCACTAAGCGCAACATAGGCTATTTCACCTCGTACCAATCGCAGATCATGGTCAAGGGCCAGTATCCAAAACGTGACTGTAACAAAAATATATACCATTTACTAATATATCTATAATAATATCTAATTCTAGACACAGTCTTCAAACAAATCATAAACATATGTTATGTATACTATTAGCTCTAAGCCTAGTATACAGGGTCATTTTGCAATAACCGGCTAAATTTGCAGAGAAGGTTCAGAACAAGTAATATAGGCAAATGGTGAAGAAAAGTTATTTAAAAATATCTCAAAAATGTTGTCCTTTTTATATTTTAAATTCAAAATGCGAGGTAATGCATTATTTTAACTGATTGTTATTCATAAATATCTAACGCCTACTATTTTACTACGCACGCACACATTCGTAAGAGTCGCTCGGTTGGCAAAAACGTTCTGAATTGAATAGCACACAGTGGTGAGCGCATACGCTCAGTTGTTGCCCATAAATCACATTCAATTTGGGATAATTTCAAATAAAAGTAGAAGTATTATTTACTCGTATTTTCAAAAACTGCAATAACTGTACATATTATTATTTATATATTTGAACTTAAGTTTAAAATTTGGCTACTCTTTGAAAAATATCCCTGTATAGGGCGTTTGTCTAATCTTTGTTGAGACACAAAGACAGACATATTGATATATGCAGGGTAGGATTATAGTGCATGAGAGTATACGCAAGCACTGGTGTATCTCTATTCTCTTACTCTCATAGTCCGATGAGATAGCAATCCGACAAGACCCGAGAGAAATGAGGCGCAAGATCAATTTACGTGCTTTACAAGGCACGGAAGTGAAAAACTGCTAACTTCCTGACTCCGGGCTACTGATGAGAATTTCTTGACAGAAAAATCCAATAACTGATTTTAGGCTGATAGGTTCGGTACCGCTTGATTAAAGTAATTACGCTTACGACCATTAGACCAACGAGGCAGTCAAAACTTTTGGTGATTGGTAAAGTTGTTGGTATAATGTTGGTTGTCGCACATTCCATCACTCTACACGCCCCCTCCCTCTAAGGTGTTAGCTCCATAAGTAAGGCAATACTTTTTTTAGTCACTGGTTAGGATAACATGGTTATGGTAATTTTTGAGGTGGTTATTCCACCTTCTGTCAAATGCCATAAGATTTTGTGTGCAGTTTGTTTTACTACTTTTGACGATATGGATTTCCTCACGAAGCTACAATAATCAATGCCGCTCCAGATTAACAACCGATCATACTAACTCAATTATAAAATGAATTATAGGTGTGGTAGAAATATGCACTATAAAAAGAGCGTATTATTTATATAAAACATCGATTACAAACGAACACACAGTCCACCTGATGGTAAGTGGATGCTCTTGCCCATAGACATCTACATCTATCTTCGACTAAGAATCATTACGCAGACGCGCTGTTACCACTGAGGACTAAGATGGAATGTCACGTTTCCAGTAAAATAGGTCTCCGGTTCTTTTCACTCACAATACGAAGCACAACAGCAATAAGCTATTTTACGTTTATATTCTGTGAGCCCGTGGTCCATCAAACGTTCCTGGTCGAGCCGAACCATTCGTGCTACAACTATAATATAGCGGCAGCTTGGCACTACCACATATAGTATTTGGTTTTGTGGCGTTTGTTCAAATATCCCACATACGTCACAAAACCAATATATGTATAAAATAATCTCGTAAACAACATAAAGTTAAGCCGAATAAAGTGAAGAGAGAAATATAAAAATAAAATACTGAGCGCAGGTTCAATAAGCGCCTTTTTATAACATTTTACCGGCAGGCGATTTATCGACTCAGTTAATGGTCCGTTCACGAAATTTGATGTTATCGACTGTTAATCTTTTTGCATTAATTTTATGGAGTCTCGCATCTTATTGTTTCGGAATAAAAGAATAAGCTCTAGTAAAAGAACTCTTACTTTTCTGAGCAAATATTCGATAATAAGAGATTTTTTAAGTGTTCTCCACAAAAATATTTTTCAAAAGCTTTAGAAGTATAAAAAAGAGGATATTTTATCATTCTCAAACGGAAGCAGAATTAAAACAATGACGCTTGACAATTTCATTTCTTGTATTATCAAAAATAAAGATATTTCGTTTTATTAATTACATGATTATTAATTAATTGACTGTATAGTGGCGATGTAAGAATATCCACTACCCCATATCATCCCATGGGTGTCGCATGAGGTGATATAGTGAAATAAACTATGAGATGGTCAGCAGCGTCTTCCTAATAACAACAAAAAAAACGTGTGTGTGTACTTATGTACGCACGTAAGAAGTTATACTCCTTTAGCGTAACAAAACAAAAATAATTAAAATAAACCACATTTTATAGATTCATATATATTAGAATAACTACCTTGAATATAGCTATCAGTTCTCACGAAAACTTGACAGTTGACAGACAATTACCAACTGAAGTTGTCGGTTTTACGTTTCGGTGGGCGCGCGTATCGTAAAAAATTCACTCTCATCATTTTGCTCAAACGCGCCAAAAGAAGTGTAACTTCAAAAATAAACAAAACTGCGATTGCCAACAACCTAGCGTGGCAACTACATATTACAAGAATATCTCCCTAATGAGACGCTCTAAAGGGATGCCTATATTCAGCGGTGGACTTTGATGAGCTGTAATAGAATGGATGGCATGATAATTAAAGCGATACTGTTCGTGTAGTGGCACTATAAGAATATTCACTACCCCATATCATCCCGTGGGTTTCGTAAGCGGGGACAAAGGGAAACAAATCAGGGGATAGGCAGCAGCGTCTTCCTCATAACGACTAAAAATAAAAAAACTGCGTATGCCAACCCGCTTGCCAAGCGTAGCAACTATGACAAATATTCACCATATGAGGCAATCTATGGGGAGGCCTATGTTCAGCAGTAAACTTTAATAGGCTAATAGGCTGTAACGGTAATGATCGTGTTTTTTTTTTGCGTGAAAATGAAGCTGTGAATACACTTGCGCCGCCATTAAATGACTAACTGAACTTTTACAATGCATAATTTATCAAATTTGCATATTTAATGTAAGCATCTGCAATATTACGAGTAAACTATGAATTAAACACAATTTAATATCTGAACACCATCCCATGGTTGAAATTCAATTTGTACGTAAACGGTCACAAAAGCAGTTGCCGGAGAAATGTATGGGCTGTTGCTATGTAATTAATTACACCAAGTAACAACCGGTTTACGTTCAAACTTGAACAATAAACCGAAAGTTGGCAATAGTCGAACAAGCGCGCAATGCTGTTGGCATTGGTTCTCAAGCTTGGGTT
Source organism: Parnassius orleans (assembly GCA_029286625.1). Classification (NCBI taxonomy): domain Eukaryota; kingdom Metazoa; phylum Arthropoda; class Insecta; order Lepidoptera; family Papilionidae; genus Parnassius; species Parnassius orleans. The sequence continues at coordinate 169,156 of JAGSMP010000184.1, forward strand.
CTATAATGTTTTTACATACACGAACGCGTTACCGAGTGTGGTTGAAGTTAGGCTTATGTTCGCGAGTGGCTACAAAATACTTCGTGTTGTTTAAATATTCCAACTCTAGAATTATTTCGTTGCTGTAATTGCCATCGTAACAGTGATACAAAACTAATTTTATATTATTTTGAAAACTATTTGTTGACTGCAGAATACTGGTTTGATTTTAAATATATTTACTTCGTGGTGGGACTCCAATTAAGCGTAGGAGTCCGTTTAGGTAGATTTTACCCTCTCAACCATTTCAGCCGCCAAAACACAGTACCTGTACTGCTTTGGTTTAATCCAAAAGGTATAGAAAGCCAGTATAATTACAAGCTGGGAGGACTTGGTCGTAGGTATCCGTGTATCCGCAGTTGATTATAGGTATCCGTGGGCTGCAGTAATCATTTACCATCAGGTGGACTTTAAGTTTGTTTGCCACTTTAGTTTATTAAAAAAAATAAGCCGCTAGTTTTATGGAGCCTGTTCTTTGAATTTTGTTTACTTCATCTGAATTTGAAACAGCATGTTCAGATTTATTAAGCGTATTAAAATTATAGACTTCACTTATTTTATCAAAGGTATTAAAATAAATCTTAACATAAATAATATTATTCAGCTCAATCGGATGTAGGTGAGTGCTGCAAAATTGATTAAAAATTTTGTAGCGGAAAAATTTATGAAGAAAGCAAGTTAATAAACGTCGGACTGCCAGTTATAAATAATCAATTATATTGTACATCATACAAGTTGTTATTTATTTCCTAAATTTATTACTAATATATTGTACAATATTAAAATATTTAATGTTATAACCACAGAATAATTATTAGGTATAAGATATAATATTTGTTTTGAAATATCTTTTTTTTTTATAAAAATAATAAATGCTTTTGTAAAGTATATTTCGATCAAAATAGTTAAAAATAGTTTTCTATAAACCAAACAATCTAGTAAATATTTAAGTTAAACTCACTTGTTTCTCCAGGCCTGTAATGGTGGCGGGCTGGTCGGACAATTACGTCTCGGACTGGCCCTAACAGTCTTATTACACTGTGACTCTTTGCCGTACATTCGTCACTTCCAACACAGCCTACAGTTGTATGAAGAGTACAATGTGTTGCTGGAGACGCTGGTATTTTGAGCGAAATGATGCCGTATCCTGGAACAAACAATAACTCAATGAATTTGATGCGTACAAGTATAACAAAGGTGACTAAAAGCACTTAAAAATATATTCGTATCTGCTTTAATAGAATTCGAAAAGTCGTTTCTCGTTCCGGCAAGCACAAGTTTGGAAGTAAATATTATTTAAATGAAACTGGTACGGTCCATTTAAATCCAACTAAGGCCTCGAGGGTCTTCGATACCGACAATAAAAGCATTTGGAGCACCTCCAAATGGAAAAGATGTCGAGGAAAATTCACAATCCGTTCGCCAACTAAGCACTTAAATGAACCAGACACTATTAAAAGGTAAGAGTTATTATATTCCGCAAGTACTACTACGTGACTGCGAAAAAAATTTTAAAGTGGAAATTTCTTTTGAGATTAACTTAGTTATTGTTGTTGTTTTCTTTCTTTATTAATAATATATTTTTATATAAAAATATTAAAATAAAGTTAATGTTTCGCTTCATCATCATCATCGTTACCATAATTACAGCCCTTCACAAGTCCACAGCCGAAGAAAGATTTCCCTTAAGAAATACCATGAAGCACGATCCTGAGCCAACTTCATCTATCAACTTCATGTATGGTCGTCACTATATCGAGTTGTTCTACCCCGCTTTTCAGTATAAGGCTGCCATTCTAGAACATTTCTTCCGCATCGATTTTCGGTCCTTCGAGTCATATAGCCCGCCCATTGTACTTAAGCTAAGCTTCAAAATTTAATTTAAAATCGAATTTTTGCACATTCTTTCTCCATACTATATTCCTTAACCGAATTCAAAATAGAAGGATGTTCTCAATTTGTCTATATATATCTGTTTATTTATGTTCGACAATAACTCCTTTGTTTATAAACCGATATTAATGTTTCATCATTATCATCATTACAGCCCTTCAAGAGATTTAAATGGAATGATTTACATTTAAATATTGGATCAAATCAGGTAAACTCCTATAAAGTAAATTTCGTATAAATTTTTGGATGTTTGTTAGTTTATCGCGTTTATATGGCGCAGTAGATTTAAATTGCGCATTGACAGACCATGTTTTGAATTGACAGGTGGAATACCTTAGCCTTTTTTAATAGGAGAGGGGGCGAAAGTACATATGGCTCACCTGATGATAAATGATCACCACCGCAAATATCTGCAACATTAGAAAAATTGCAGATGCGTTGCGAGCCTTTTAGAAAAGAAGAGATTTTTTTCTTGAAGTTGTTTATTTTTTATAGTAATAGGGACAAACGAGCACATAGTCTACTTGATGGTAAGTGGTTGCTGTGGCCCATGGACACCTACATCTATCCTCAATTACGAATTAAAATGCAGATGCGTTGTCACCCGTGAGGTCTAAGATGGAATGCCGCGTTTCCAGTAAAAAGGGTCTCCGGTTCTCTACACTCACCATACAAAACACAGCAGCGTTAAACTGTTATTTTACTCTAAGTCATATCGTCATCTCTAAGTCATATAAGCCCATTAAACTACTGGTGACAGTAAATTCTACAAATTCTTCAAGTTACTAGGAGACAGTTTTCATGCGTTCATTGACCTTCATAAATGTATTTATTCGCTCGCATAAATAACACCTATTTACCAACATTGTATCCTTGACATTAACTATCTTAAAAAAAAAACTGTGTCGTAGCTGTGCAAAGTTCACAAGGAGCTGAGCGCCCAACTTTCTCTTACGGGTAAAGCTTTAGTCACGAAACCCATTACAGAAAGTGTCATTCAAACACGCTCTGTTACATATACCTAAGCGGATACTCCAAAATGTGACATGAATAGTTACAGTACAGTTTAGTTTAGCTTGGAGCGTTTGTATTTTATTTTGATAAAGTTGCTAATTCGATAGATATTTTTAAACAGTATTTTTTATAGAAGTATGAGTGACAAATGAGTACGCCGTCCATCACATGGTGAATTGATACGGACAATAGATAGGTACATCTGACATTGATTAAGAATCAAAATACAGACGCATTGTTCCCTCGTCGAGTAAAATGTGATGCTTTGATACTACTTAAAAGTTCCAGGTTCTGGTCACTCACTATACGAAACACAATAGTGTTATGCTGATATTTCATGATAATATTCTATGCGAGCGTGACCCCTCCCCGATCGAGCCAACACATTCTTATTACAACCATAAAATAGCTGCAATATGGCTCTACCACGCAATACAGCGTGACTACTTCGTAAAAGTTTAAATAATCTACAAAATCTTATATTATTGTCATAATTTTTTTTAATTCTTCGTTGTTGGAGAGTCCTCTAACGGCTTGAAGGATTATTATTATTATTAATAATAATAATAATTTATTTCTTTCGGATAAAATATCCTTACAAAAAATATCCATAATAATGAAACTCAGAAGTCCAAACCGAACTCTCCAATGTAGCTAAAACTTAGCGCCTGATCTTTTAATTATCTTGGAAAGTTTTGAAATAATTGTTTCTCAAGTGATTTAACGATCGTATTACCAGTCGTCTTGCATGTTCGACGTTCAATCATTCGATCTTAATATTTTACGTATGGCGTAAGGAATATGGTAAAACCGCCATCTTTCGAAATCTCGCCGCCTTATGATAGCCATAAGATGAAATAGGGAGTTTGAAGCGCGTAAGCCACTGCCACACGATATAAAGATAACATTTGCACACATCTGTAAATTATATTCCGAAAAAGAAAAACAATAGAAAATGAAACTGAGTAAAGCTTAAAACAGAAACAACTCGTTACATCCCAAAACAAAACGTATTTACAACCATTATGAGCAGTGAAAGAGAATTTTGCAGGAAATTTCTTTATTTGCGAACCAACAGCTGCTGTAAAGTTTTGGAAACGTTCAAGGCGAACTCATTTGGATTTAGACTTACAAACAGGAATGTGAACAATGGTACACATTAATGAACACTCTTTTAGTAAGTTTCGTCGACTCAACACAGAAAAAAGGTCTTTTCAAACAATTTTATTAACAAAAGCATAGAATTTTATAAAAGCACTTATAAAAATAGTAGTTTGTTGCTAGACCTATGTAACTGAGGTGTGGTCCATCACTGTTGGCTGTATAACATATGAGGAAACGATAAAAGGAGAGAATCTATAAAGGGCCTTCTTAGATCAATAAGGTTATCAACAAATTAGTAGCATGCAGATGCGATGGGCCAGTAATACATTTCATACCGCAGACACATGAGTCTAAGCAATTTAGACCTATCTAAAGCATAAAAAATATGTACTAATTTTTTTTTAAAGCTAGTATGTTTGTTTACATAAAGAAGCTTATAAGCATCATCGAAACAAGCGCAAATTAGTGAAAACGCACTAAGATATTTTAAACATTTTTTTCTTTGTATGACGATGTAAGGCTTCTTATGTTGCATTTTATTTTGCATATCAAAATATAATATATACATTTTTATAAATAATTATAAGTATTTTTTCAATAAAACAGTTTTTAAGCATTTTTACAAACATTATAATGTTGAATTAAGTTTCCATTATGCTATCGTATTACGACGCTATTTTTTTATTTAATTTTTAATTTTTAAAGAATCGATATTATGTACTTAAATTATATTTAAGAACCAAAATAAATTAAAGTGAGAGATTAAAAAGTAGGTATGGAAATCTTTAACGAACTCCTACGACTGGTTTTAGTCGATAAAATATTTTACAAAGACGTACCTACATATAACTGATAAATAATTTCTTTCCCTCATATTTGTTATTCCGTAACACTCCACTACTAAACAAAGGCCTCTTCTATTGTAAGTAGGAACAAGAAGTCAAAAATCTAAAACCTTTTTTATGTATGCCTTTAAGGAAAAAAATAACCGGCTAAGTGCGAGTCGGACTCGCGCATGAAGAGTTCTGTACCATCGTAATATAGGTTTCTAGTAGGGAGCCACTTTTAATTTTTTTGTTGTTATAGCGGCAAAAGATATTACATTCTGTGAAGATTTAAACTGTCTACCTATTACGAATCATGAGTTACAGCCCGCTGACAGACAGACGGACGGACAGCGGAGGCTTAGTAATAGGGTCCCGTTGGTTACCCTTCGGGTACAGAACCCTAAAATAGATTAATGTAACGAAATATAACAGCAAAATAAAAGTGACACCCGATGTTAATTGATTAGTGTACAGCCTATGAAGGCTGTAATATTACCATGAACCATAATGTCCCTATGAGGCTTAAGATGCAATGTCTTACTGTCTGTAATTTTGTGTTCTCTATACCCTTCAACTAGGATCACAAGATTAGACGCACTTAGCGGCAGAAACAGGTAAGTATGGTACTCGTATCTGTCCAGAGAAACCAGGTTGAAAAGGATACATTCCACCTAGTAAATATTAGAGAGCCTATCATTATCATGCTGCGGCAGTACACCACGGACCGCATGGACCACGGGTGCACGTAGACGCAGACGAAAACACACACACACACATGCCAACAGAAGACTACAGAATATTTAACGTATTTATATATTTTCAGATAATTGCGAAAATGGGGGCGATAGCAGCGAAATATTTTTGAAAAATATCGATGTGAAGTCATTTAAAATATAAAACTTTCAGACTGACTACAATAAATGCATGGCAATATAGTTCACAATTGCATGAACTTCAGGTAAATCTATTTCCTTGGCAAAGTATGTTTGTTAAAGTCACTGATGCTTGAAGAAATACAAGCGAATGAAGCGGAAATTCGTGATTCTGTGCGCAAGGAAGCATCAAAGAGCTATATATTTGAACATAGTGACAGATCAGAAAATGTTTCATCGCTGCACTTTATTTTTGGCTTTATTATTTTATCATTTCTGATTATATATTTTTTTTCATCTGATCTAAAACGAAGTGATTCATAGATTGATTGATTCTTTGATCTGATCTATTGAATGTTTACATTTTCTGTAATTGATTTTAATATATTTTTTTAAATGACTGATAGTTTTTTTTTTAAACAAGAAGTCTTTACAATTCTCTCTGACTTTAATATTCAAGTTGCACTCCAGTTTAGTAAATTAGCGGATCCAACTGCTTCATTAAGCAACCGCATAGAATGAATAGCTTCAATTTGAGCATTTTCAAGTCAGTACTTGCGTAATTATATTACGTGCATTTGAACTCTTAGTTAACTTTTATAGTATTTAAATGCCGGTCAAATAATAAGCAGCTAATATGGAGTTAATATTTGTTTGAAATTTTTGATTATAAGTATCATTATTACATTTTTAATATTATTGTTTAACGTTATAAATGTCATTAAATCCGCAAAGAGAATATCTGTAGAAGAACAAGAGAATTGCAATAGGCTGCTCTTCGAAAACCGAGAACTGATAGGAAAGAAAGGTTCTCGAGTGGTAGCTTCGTCGTGCCGTGTTGGACGACTCCCCGCAATATGGAGTAACGATCTGATGTAACATGATTGCTGTCAGTCTGTGGGTCCGTAATAAGGAGGGTTCAAATTAATTTTCACTCTGTGGTTTTGTGTCGTGTATAAAAACTAACTAACCTACTTACTTTGGTGACGAGGAAAAAAGGGGCGACGCGTTTTGCGGTGGCCAGTCTTTTAAAAAAAAGCTAATTTCAATGTCAAGGTAGGATATTATTGTAAGATTAAAAATACCTTTGATTACCTAGATTTTGATTTGAGCTTGATAAAGGCTCCATATTCCGACTATATTTCGAACCAAAACAACGAATCAAAATGCTTTTTGTGGTTTCGGAATTCATCAGTAAAATATGGCTGAAAGTCATTCGAATGTACGGTCGTTACAAGGACTCCTATATGACCTAAATAGTTACAGATCAAAAGATTATACTTCTGCACTTATACAAGCAGCAAGTATATAAAAGTTACATGAAATGACACATGATTTTAAAAATAAATACAACTGGGTAAATCCCAGTCGTATTTATTTGATATTGAAAGTCACTTTTTATGTAAAATTTTCGTAAAAAGCAGGTAAGTTTACGTAAAAATACTTAAATGAAAAAATACACTGTAATAAGGCAATAGCATGTTATATAAGTCTCTAGTTGGGCTCAATATATGTCGTGCTTAGAATTTCTCTTCGTTATAGAAGCTGTAATGGAAATATCTGCAGTAGAACCAGAGTAACTGACATAGCCCCATGGATTAGTTTGTTAAAATAGCATATAACTCGAAGAATAATATATAAAACTAAATAACGCGAAGAAAGGTTCTCGAGTGGAAACTTCGTAACGGTAAGCAAAGTGTAGGGTGGTCCACCATTAGATGGTGTGAAAACCTAGTTACACACTAGTAGAGGCTTTACAACGTTTTTGAAAAGGTCTATATCCAACTGAGACTTTAAAAGTGTGTTAAAAAAGAAGACGGGCCTGCTGCGTTTGAATTGGCTTTAAGTGTCTATATAGGTAAAACTAGTATTAAGAATATTACTATTTTATAAACTTACTTACGGTTATTTTCAGAGATAACATGATCTTTTAACGGTAGAAATTACATCCCTATATTGGTGCAAAATTACATGACTTGAGACAAATCGTTCAATTTATCAGAGCACAGTTTATACGAAACTTGATTCAAGAGCCAGTGTGCTTTACGGATAAAGTTGCGGACAAGATAAAGTATCTGCAACGTTGTTCTGACAAACCACATGTGTGACGTAGCGTAAGCTGAAGCTTTAGTGCTCAATCATTAAATATATGATACGATTTTATTCTATAAATTTCTTTCATAATTTCTTTTTTTTGGCACTACTACGTACAATATGAAATAATATATCCACCCATTTTTGGATTCTTCTACAATAACTTCAACATTTATCATAATTATTTATTTATTATTGCGATAGTTGCCCGCTTAGCAGGCGGACACCATATGCCTCACCGTGGGTGTCGTAAGAGACTACCGAGTGAAACTGGGATAGGAGATGAGCAGCAGCTCTTCCTGTTAACACCTCAAAATAAAAACATCACATATGATATTTGCATTCAGCTTCTAGCAGTCTACGGTCAAAAGCTTCTCCCATTTTAGATCCGCTGCGATCGCAATTTAGAAGATGCTTCATACTCTTAAAGCTCCTTTTTACAGTATGCTTTTTATACGTGGTAGAAAGATGCTGCAGCGATATTATGGTTGTAATACGAATGAATTGGCTCATCGGGCGAAGAACCACGCTCTTTTAGAATACCAGCGTAATATAGCAGCCCAATGCTGATGTGTGAGTGTAGATAAACGGAGATCACGAAAACGGAAAAAAAATGTTAGAAGAATTCTATTACACCATCATAACATTCTCAAAAATTATAAATTAATAAAATTCGAAAATTATTTATAGACATCAATAATTCATCTTAGTAATAGTTTTACAAAATTAGCTTTATTTAACAGGTAAAATATTATTACCCACTTTAAATATCGCATAATATGTTGATCGTATTAACTTACACTGAAATAGTTATACCATTACATAAATCATGGTATTTAGCTTAAAATATAATAGTTATATGACTACCAGTTAGAAGCAGCATCATAACTTGTGTGAATACTGTATGATGTTCTGCAAAGTTCATTATATAGGCATTTGAACAGATTGGCTCCGGACTCCGAACACGTAAACAAGCAAAGTTCGTATTCAAAGGCTTTCAATATACCTGAAAGAGGAAATTCGTTGCATGAAAAGAGTGAAGTTATATTCTAAAGTAGCACTTATATGTTGGAAATCAAAACTTCCCAATTTTAAAATAACATTTTTGTTCCCTTTTATAGACGACGTAGTTTATCTGCGAAGGTTGAATTTGCACACGTTTTAAATGATATTTTAATTGTTAATCATTTGTTTAATATACATAAAGTAGTTAGTAGCGACGAATTTATTCCGACTTGCCGACAATAAAGTCATGATGGCAGTATAGTTGGAGGACCTTAACATTAATATGTGCATTGTCCTCAGTAATATAAATTTCAACACATAACGCTCAAAATGAACATGGATAAGACAAAGGTCATGTATAACGTCCATGTCACATCTATGCCGGTAATTGTTGGGAGCACTATGTCCGAAGTTGTTATGATTGTTATGTTGAGTAGGATTAGCTAGGATATATAGTAAGTCCAACTTCGACGGAGAGCTCAATCGACGGATCCAACTCGGCTGGGCAGCGTTCAGGAGATTATGACACATATTCTCCTCACGTATACCGCAAAATTTGGAAACAAGGGTGTACAACCATTGCGTGTTGGGGCCATAATATACTTTCGTCATAGATTGAAGTTTTCTCGCACTAATTTCTTCGCGACGTGTGAGGTTCTACCATTACGCTAATTAGTAAAGTAACAAACTTTATAAAAAGTTAAAAAAGTTAAAGTTGCAGCCTATAATACGTCCCATTTCTGAGAGGGAACTTTATAAAGTGTTATATAAATTTAACATAATTGGATTTTGGTTCAAAGTAATTTACAATAAGAACGTATTAGAAATAATGTTTAAAATTTAAATGCCATTTTCTGATTTAAACCTTTAATTTAACACCGTTAATTATTGAAAAATCGTATAACGCATATTTTTAAGGAAGGTAGGGTATTGAGATCATGTGTTTCAATAATTTTCTTCCTTCTACAATACTATGGTTAATTGAAAATATTTAAAAAGGGAGAAAAATTTGCAAGAGGGCATTCCTTGAACATGTATTATGATTATCACCATCATCATTACAGCCCTTCCGATGAACATGAAACCAAACCTACTGATGAACATAGGCCTGCCCCAAGGAATACCACAAAACACGATCCTGAGCCCTTTGCATCCATCGACTTCCTATATGTCTTACCAGGCCTTATCTCTTGTGGTCAGTCTTAGTCATGTGGATACCACTGTTTTTCTTGGTATTACTATTGACGCAAAACTTCAATGGGGCCCCCATATATCTAAATTAGCAAGCAGACTTAGTTCTGCAGCATATGCTGTAAGAAAGATTAGAAGACTCACAGATGTTAAGACAGTTAGATTAGTTTATTTTAGTTACTTTCATAGCATAATGTCTTATGGAATTTTGCTATAGGGTAATGCGACTGATATTGAAGCCATATTTGTTTTGCAAAAGAGAGCCGTACGGGCGATTTATAACTTAAATTGTAAAGAGTCGCTCATAGAAAAATTTAAAGAAATAAACATATTAACTTTGGCATCGCAATATATTTATGAAAATGTAATGTATGTACATAAAAACATAAATAGCTTTAATAAGAATAAGGATGTTCATACTTTAAACATTAGGAACAAACATAAGCTTGTAATGCCAGTTACCAGACTCCACAGAATCAGTAATTCATTTATGAGGCAACGTATACGCTTTTACAACAAAATCTCAGAACATGTTCAAAGTTTGTCAATAACAAGTTTAAAAGTTTTATTAAAGAAAAACTGTACAAAAAGGGTTATTATAATATCAAGGAATACATGAATGTAAATAACCCCTGGAAATAAGGTGATCGCTACCATGCTGGTTATGAAAATTTATTTAAAAATTGTACAAACAAAATTATTGTTAAGTGAAATATGTTTTAAAAAAATCCCGCTGGGTTTCTTGCTGGTTCTTTCCAGGACAGAGGTATTTTCCGAACCAGTGGTAAATAAAAATGACTTTCAATAAGTATTATGTAATAATCAATATTGAATAAAAATCATTCTATTCTATTCTATTCTATTTTATCGTCACTCCACCTTGTGGGGGCCGCCGTATACTTCACATGTCTGCACGAGGCTTTCACTCGTATGTACAAATAAATCAATCAAATATAAGATATATATATATATATATATATATATATATATATATATATATATATATTTTAATTGATGATGTGTCTCATCATCAATTAAAATGAAAAAAGAAGCATGCACCTGAATATTACAGCTACAATACATGCATAATTCTTGTTCTGTAAATAGGTAGGTTGGTAGGCGAAGTGTGAGGCGGCCGCCTACTAGATGGAGTGATGACCTGGTAAGACATGCAGGAAGTCGATGGATGCAGGTGGCTCAGGAAAGTGCTTTGTGGCATTCCTTGGGGGAGGCCTATGTTCAGCAGTGGACTTGTGAAGGGCTCTGATGATGATGATGAAATAGATACGTGTATTTGCTGTAACCCAAAAAAAATTGTGTCCGGATATAATAGTGTTCTGCTTGTATGATTCGTTGAGTTGTGTCTGATAGTTGGCGTTATAACCACCTTGTTTAGGCTAGGCGCAAAATACTATACCGGCAACCGCCAAGGTATGAAACATCTGGTACTGTGATCGTCAATTCGCCTGCCAAGAATTACGGTGGAAGAAACTTATGCCCAGCAGTATACTTTTACGGAGTGATGATGATGATGATTGCATTTGTGAACAGTGAAAACTGGTCCGTAAATTAACTTTTGCATTAATTAATATCTTAACTTATGTATATACGAGTAAATTATATTGTATGGGGTAGCGGATATTCTTACATAGCCACTACACGGCATAGTGGCGGCTTTAGAACATCCAATACCTGTGGTTGTCGTAAAAAGTAACAGAGGGGAAATGAAATTGGGGATATTTAGTAATTTTATTTATTTATTCATTCATTAATTACAGCCTTATAAAGTCCACTACTGAACATAAGCCTAAGGTGCCATCAGGTCTCAGGTTGTCAACCGAAGTTTTTATTTACAAGCGTTATTAGGAAGACGCTTCTGCCCATTTCCTGGCTTGATTCCCTCAATCGCCTGTTACGATACTCACGGGACAATATGCGGTAGTGGATATTCTTATACCGCCACTAAACGGCCGGGGTCAAAGTAATAAGCTATATTTCAAATTTTAAAGTTATTGTGACGATTAATAAATTAAACATTTAATTTAGACATCTAATTTGCAATCAGAATCCGTTAGACGATCTGTGGTTAGAATTGTCAATTGCTTTAAGTTAAGTAATCATTCGGCAAATCATTTCGTTAATAACTTAAAGCAATTGGAAATTGTGATGATTCGTTAAGGTAAGCGCTAGTTTAAATAATATTATCACCTGATTAAAGTGGTAATTAGTTTGTATATATTACATATATTGGTCTGTATGCAATAGAATCTTTTCATTATGACTCCGCTTGCATAAAATTCGCCTAGTTTAAGGAGTCGTGAAAAAGCGTGGATTCCTTCTCGAATCATTAATCTGTGAAATTGTAATTCAGAGTTTTTGATGAATTTAGTCGATCATCTGACTCTTGTTCATCAATTAGCAGGTACCACCTGCTGGGATGCTGGGAACTTAAGCGATTACCAGGAGACTGGTACAAAGCCGTACCAGGAGACTATAACGGACTTGCACCAGGAGTATGTAAAACCTCACTGTGTAAGAAAGTCACAGCAGGCCTGTAAAACTACCATACAGTGGAATTTGCCTTCTTAGCATTATCTGTAAACTATATGCTAAGGTATTGTATGAAAGAGTTTTAACAGAAACTGATGAAAAAAATTTGTATGTGTAAGTTGGATTTAAACTGTGTAGTGGCGGTGTAAGTATATCCACTATCTCGTGGGTGTCGTAAGTCTCTTAGACAACCAAGGAATGGGCAGCGGTGTCTTCCAGATCAAAAACAGCTGAATAGAAATGATAAACTAGGAATGTCAATCAAATAAGGCAATCTATGGGTGAGACCTATGTAAAACAGTGGAATTTTGACAGTCTGTAATGGCAATGGTAAGCTGGATTTAGAAAGGGAAATTAATGTACGGGCTAGGTTTTTTCTTTGCGCATGATCACGGAGAAATTTTTGATAAAAAATTTCGGTACATTTTTAGATTTTTAAAAGACAGGGCACAGACAGGGTTGCTTTATGGAAATCGATGGCCTCGTCTAGATTAATACTGCTGATACAGGTATTTAAATCTCTTTATAGGGACTGTAGACTGCTTGTGAAATATTTTAGCAGCAACAAGGTGTCAAATAGGGTTGTGTAGCTTCCGTGGCTGATAAATATCTTTATAGATCAGTTGTTTGAAAAATTTGAAAGTCGAAGAATTTGGGTTATGAATGGCTCACCCATTCATAACCCAAATTCTTACTCTAACCGTCAAATGCCTCTTGTACGCCTGCATTGTCAGCGGACAAATTGAAAATTATAGTTACCTTAATGAATATAAATTTAAAAGAAAGGGGAATGAACGTGAACACAAGTAAGAATGAATGAGGAATGAGTGCCAAGGCAAATTTATGTTGCAGAAGTAAGTGGCAGAGTCGGCAAGAGACGCCTTAGACGAAAGTTTATCGACCAAATGGGCGAAATATTGATGATGGGCCACGTTAATAGTACTCTTAACAGACGAGAATGTATAAATATACATATATGGATGTAAAAGAAGCGAGAGAGATGTGTTAGTATCGTGTTAAATAAACGTCCGTAATCTCTGCCTACCTCTTTGTGAAAGTTGATGTATAATGTTTTCTGTAATCAATAAAAAGTAATAAATAAATAAGGATTGTTTTTATTATTTTTATCATTCAGCAATAAAAATATTTTGTAATAGAAAATTGCTTTTGTCAATTAAATTCCATTTCCAATGTACCATATGTGCCAAACTTTTATTTGGCTTAACATAGGTATTTAATAATATGAATTCAATGTTAATAAAATGCAGCTTCCACAATGCTATAGGGAAATCTCAGCCAGTACATTAAATTTGTACGCCATTTCATTGTGCTGGCTCTGAATTGTAAATATGAAATAACAAACAATTTTGTACACAACATTACTCCTTTATTTTTAATATTTTGGTTCTGTCCATTTCATAAATATGGATTTTATAACATTAATTTAGTGAAAGAACATTTTATGAAATACTTATTTTTTGTTTCCATAAAATGTTTTGTTTAAATAAACTGAAGTGACAATCGAACATTCAGTTCACCAGATGGTAAGTGGTCAATGCAGGTATATAGTGGCGAGAGGCAACACCCTCTTTGGTCCGGATTTCAAGCTAAACGGTGGCACTATCTCCTAGCCACAGATAGGGAAATGGCCAAGCGCCCCGTCAGAAGGTCACAGGCGAGGGAAAGTAGAAAGCAGGTAGAGGCCATGCTGACGGAGCAAGTGACAGTCTATTCGGGTAGTGGGGGTGGGCCTTTTCAGCCCTATCTACCAGCTGGATCGAGCTCCCGATGTCGCGTTGTGAGCCAACTTCTCGTCCCTATATTTCCCCCGTAATTCTAACGAATGAAATTATTTTTTAAAGTAGGGCGTTCCCAAAGGTGCGGGCTCTATGGAGGATGGGGTGCCGGGGGGACGAATTTTAAGCACATAAAAAATATGGACAGTTTAAGGTCCGGTAGGAAAGAGGGAGAGGTGTCAGAGGTGCTTACCAGAGAAACCAATTAACAAGGAGGAACCGCTATTAAACCGACGGTTCCACGGAACGCGTCTTTCCGGCACTCCTACTCCCTAGGCGTAGTCCCGAACTCATGGAAGACAGCTTTGGTGCACCCGATCCCTAAAAAAGGCGACCGCTCAGATCCGTCCAACTACAGGCCTATCGCTATCACCTCCTTGTTCTCCAAAGTAATGGCAAGCATTATGCCAGCTCATGCGGTACCTTGAGGATCGCCAGCTGATTAGTGACCGCCAGTACGGTTTCCGTTGAGGTCGCTCAGCTGGCGATCTTCTAGGTTACCTAACTCATAGGTGAGCGGAGGCAGTGGAGTCCAAGGGAGAGGCGTTGGCCGTTAGCTTGGACATAGCGAAGGCCTTCAATCTGGTTTGGCACAAAGCGCTTCTTACGAAGCTTCCTTCCTATGGGCTTCCCGAGAAATTGTGCAATTGGATCACCAGTTTTCTTGTTGATCGGAGCAATAAGGTCGTAGTAGACGGTGCATGCTCCTATTACCAGCCCATTAACGCTGGTCTTCCACAAGGCTACGTGCTATCGCCAACGCTGTTTCTTCTGCATATCAATGACATATTGCAAACCGCTAAAATTCATTGTTATGCGGATGACAGCACTGGTGATGCTATATATACCGGCCATGCCAATATTTCTCGGGAAAACGTTGCCGAGTACCGGGACAAACTTGTGTCTGACAAACAAAGTCTCGGACTGGGGGCGACTAAATCTAGTCCAGTTCAATCCCCAGAAGACACAAGCTTGCGCGTTTACCGCTAAAAAGAACCCCTTTGTCGTGTCTCCTCAGTTTCAAGGCATTCCCCTTGTTGCCTCAGCCAGTATCGAAATCCTCGACGTCGACATATCGAGTGACGTGCAGTTTCGTGGTCACTTGGAAGAGAAGGCCAAATTGGCATCTAAAAAGCTTGGCGTGCTCAGCAGAGCGGGACAGTATTTCATGCCGGCACACCGCTTGCAACTTTACAAGGCGCAGGCTTGGCCCCACATGGAATACTGTTCCCATCTCTGGGCAGGGGCTCCCCAGTGCCAGCTCCTTCCATTTGATGGCATCCAGCGCAGAGCTGTTCGAATCGTCGGCGACCGAACTCTTTCCGATCGGCTTGACTCACTGGCACTGCGAAGAGATGTTGAATCTCTTTGCGTATTTTATCGCATTTATCACGGGGAATGCTCTGAGGAATTGTTAGGACTAATTCCAGCCGTACAATTTCAACATCGCACATCGCGACAAAACTCGCGATACCATCCATACCATCTGGATGACTGGTGGTCCACCACTGCGCGATTTAGCAGATGTTTTCTTCCTCACATAACTTCCTTGTGGAATCGACTACGACCAGAGATTTTTCCAGACCGATAAGCCTTAGGGACCTTCAAGAAAAGAGCGTACTCCTTTTTAAAACGCCGGCAACGCATCTGCGATTCCCCTGGAGTTGCAGTTGTTCATGGGCGGCGGTAATCACTTACCATCAGGTGAGCCGTATGCTCGTTTGCCCCCTCTCCTTTAAAAAAATATAAGGCATCGGCAGGTGTCTATTTGTACGGCGGGTAATCAAGCTAGACGTCCAAAATAAAATATTGGTTATCGACAGCACCTCTATTATTTTTTTATGCCAGTGTGTTACTGTGGAAGTTTTTGAACCTAGATTAAAATCAAAAACATAAACTAAAATATTGACTATTGAATTAAAAAACACTAGTCAACATTTTAATTTGAGAATATTTCATAGTCTATATTTTAATTCAAGAATATTTCAAGAATAGATAATTAAAATTATATCGGCATGAGTTCATCGTGATCGTAACGGGATGTATTAACGCACTCATTACACTCATATGAAAAAAAAAATTACAAGCGATTTTGATTATTTTCCTGTCTGCAAAAAAATACAATATGGAAAAGGTACATTTCAACATTTTACTGGCTGAATATAAAAGTGTCATGGTGTTTAAAAAAATTCGTTCCAAATTCAAATTTTCGCCTGAGGCTGGTTTTTAAAGAAAACAACTTTTTTCTACATTTTATGACGCGTACTCCCGAAAGTTAATATCGACTCTATATAACTTTTAGTCCATTTTTATTGAAATATTTGAGATATTTTCTTAACATTTTAAACTGTTGTTGTTGCTGTTTAGCGGTCTCAAAATGGTAGATAAAGTGATAAAAGCCAAAATTATTGCGCTGCTTGAAGAGGGTTGCAGCCAGTGCTTCGTGGCTCAGAGTTTAAATGTGAGTCGTTTGTCAGTCCAAAGGATCTCGTAGCGCTATCAAGAGACCGATTCCGTCAAGAAAAGGCCTGGTTCTGGAAGAAAGCCATGTACCGAACCACGGGATGATTATTTTGTGGTGAGTCTAGCGTTGAGTAATCGCAAATCTTCGTATGTGGACTTCAAACAACAACGAAGAAGATAGAAATGTGCAAATTAGGCTATGGATGGTCAAGAGGAGGCTTCTCTCTGCCAATATATGCAGTCATCGCTCATTCAGCCCTAAATTACTCCGTAAGCACTGAGTTGCCATGATTAGTTTGCTCGAAATTGTGTGTCATGAACTCAAGAAGACTGGGATAAGGTATTGTTCTCCGATGAAGCCAGGATATCTCTTTACGGTGAGGACCGACTTCGGAGAGTGCTACAAAGACGAGGAGAACGACGAGCAGAGGCACCTTATGGTAGAGGCTCTGTTATGTTTTGGGCAGGAATAAATTCGTTGGATCGTACGGAGTTTGTCTCCATTGAAAACGGCACACTTACTGGGCACCGATACATAACGGAAAGTTCTAATTCCTCATGTATAACCCACATTGGCCGCTCTTGGCTAAAACTCAATTATTATGGATAACAACACTCGCGCTCACCAGTCTGGTGGTGTGGAAGCGTATAAGCTGAAGGTTGGAATTCGTCATTTGGATTGGCTAGCTTGCTAATTCCTAATTATAGATGTCTGAGACATTCTGAAGCGACGAATGAGATCAGTGCAGCCAACTCCGCAGACCATCAAAGAGCTAAAGAATGTGATTACCGCGAAGTGGGAACGTATTTCGCAAAAAAACCATAACAGATATACTCACTAGCATGCCCAGACGAATGCAAGGTGTGATATCAGAAAGAGGGGATCACACTCCATACTAAACTTTTATCTGCTTTCGTACCTTATTAAAGAAAAAATATACAAAAAACGTATTTCATATTTGCACATGTTCATGTTTCATAGGTACACTATTAGCGCTTTAAATTTTAACATTATTTCTCATTAATTTAATCAAAATGTTATGATAAAACTGACGAAAACTATTCCATGCTAATTAATTTACAAAATTCTGAGTAAAAGACTAACTAAAATTATCATTATATTAAACCAGATGATTATATATATGTACATGCGGAAATTTAGGATAAAACCATACACACTGTCTTCTGTCTTAATAAATTGTGTAATTAAAAAAACTATATATTTTTAATAAAAAGTCTCAATGGTGGTATAAAAAGTTATTATCCTAAAGAAAACGTCTGATAACCGAAACTTTATTTTTTTCCTTACGTTTTATGTACATTATGAAATAAATTCACACCGCCGTTAAGACTTTGAAGTCATAACGATGGTGTGAATTAGTAGTAGTGGCTAGGCATTTAGCTGCAGCTATGCGGGGCCGCGTGTTTGAAACCCGCTCGTAAGTGTTATGCCTTCGAATAATTATTCCGGTTTTGTATGTGGGGTCATGTGCAATAGTTTATAAAACGCCTCGACGATGCAGAAAAAAATTCTAGTTATGTCTTGAAAAAAAATTGTAGATATTTCATTATCATGGCAACCCATTACCTACTACCTATTTTTATTACTGCCTAGCTTGTGTATAGTAAATAGAATATAAAAAGTTTATTTAGCTGCCTATTATATATAACTGCCCACTTAACCAGTTAAAATGACTACTCAATTGATTTAGTACTCCCCAAAGCCTCCTTTATACAAGCCAGGGTAGCGATGGCACGGTTGATTGTCTTCAGTGGTACGGCGAGTATTTGATGTTACAATAATCTTAGGAAATTAATAAAAACGGTTATTTCCCAGATTTTGTAATATCAGATAAATAACACAAATAATATTTACTGTGAACTTAATTAGTGAGTAAAAAAATTGAATGATTTTTGTTGTTGTGTGTGTTTTATATTGTAGTTTTTTGCGAACTTCATGCCTGGAATTTCACAATTAATTTAGATTATTAAAAAATTTGCAATCAAAACACAAAATATAAAATAACATGAACATATTTATACGCCACCGTTTCTGCATAGGAGTTCATCCAGGTTGATAAAACCCTCTTACCCCTCTCGTACCCCTAAACATCTGTCGCCAAACATTGGTGTACCGACTACTATGTTTCTGTTTGTAGGATAAGAGAGCCAGTTCAATTACAGGCTGTGAGGCATTCCATCTTAGTCATCAGAGAGATAAAGTGATATATAATCTTATTTTCAACTGTACTGTACTGTACTTGCATTGTACTTTATTACTGTACTACCACATGATCGTTGTAGGCTCTAGGCTGAAAACCTTTTATTATACATTGATTTCAAAGAAACATCGATTATTTAAAATTGATGAATTTTTCACACGTTTATACTGAATAGTTCAAAGACTGAATATAACCTGGGTGTCTTCAAGGCAAGAGTGAACAGGTTTATTTTACGCTAATATAGACTATTTATTATCTAAAGCATCATCACCACTTACCACCAGGTGGGATTGCAGTCAAGAACTGGTTTATAATAAGAAGAAAAAAATATCAGCTCTTTCCAAAATTTCAATTGATTTGAGCGATATAAAGATAACTAAACGTTAAGCAATATTTCAACGAATTAGCACTTTATTCACACTTTAACGCAATAAGGGCTTCAAGTATACTGTAAATTTACTGCATAATCTGATGAACAGTTGGAAACTGTCTCACGGTTCATTAGGCGAGACTACGGTGATTTCCTTTGAGATCAAATTTGAAATCAACTGTGATAACATCAAAGCGTTAAAAAATTGCTAAAAGAACACTCCTAAATTATGCACTGCATTTATCGAAATATTACAAGCTTATAGGTTTCACTCACTTATTTCAATAAGTCTTTTCTAGTTCACTAGTGGGCATGAGCCTCTCTTATTTAAGGGAGGTTTAGCTATAATTTAAAAAAGCTAGACCTAAGCTGAAGTGTCAATAGGCCTACCATATAGCTCGAAGAACCGACAACCGATGGGGAAAAAAGGTTCTCGAGTGGCAGCCTCGTATCGGTAGGCGAAGTGTAGGGCGACCCCCCACTGGATGGAGTGACGACCTGGTAAGACATGCAGAAAGTCGATGGATGCAGGTAGCTCAGGACCGTGCTTTGTGGCATTCCTTGGGGGAGGTCTATGTTCAGCAGTGGACTTGTGAAGGACTTGTGAAGGGCTGTAATGATGATGATGAAAAACCCCGTTGTTGTGATGTATGAGAAAAATATAGTTTAATTATGTCAACTGATTTTTAATCAGTGTGTTTTATTGTTTTCGTTGTAATAATGTTTAGCAGTAGCCTAATGGGCGGCTGCAATGATGACCTACATTTTAGAGGACTCTATCAACCTAAGTATGATCAGCTGGCACTAGTAGTATGGTCTTGCAGTGGTGAAAGGAATCTCGCATAGTTATTTGAAAATATCTATGTTATATCTTCAATTAACTATGCGTATATGCTATTATATAATATCTATATTATTTTCAATTTGAAGGAAAGTTCGTCACTCACGCATTGGATGATATGTGCACTCAATTGGATGTTAAGATTAAAAAAATAATTTTAAATAAATTCAATCATTTATCAAATCTAACGACATTGAAAGAATTTAAAGAAATTACATACAATATCGAGGCTTATCAAAAAAATATTATTTTAGCGCGTAGTGGTGGTATGAGAGAATCCACTAGCCATAACATCCGAGGTTTTCGTAAGAGGTAACAGAGGAAACTGAAACAGTCGATGGATGGACAGCAGCATTTTCCTAATAACACCTGAAGATAATATTAAACTGCCGTTGTGAACTCGCCTACGTTGTGTACTAACTAAGCTGTTATGATGATGATGACTTTTAAAAATTAATAAAATATCAAGTCGTTAAAAAATCGTCGATTTTATGAAAAATATAATACGCCGTGATGTGTGGTGTGAATATTGAATTGACATCAGTGTTGAAGGACATATTGAAGTTCCAATCACGCTTCATTAAGCTATCCGGTATCTGTAGATGAGATTGCCAATCGCTTTCTGCCATTAATAATTTGATTTATCGAGTACTAGGGTGATTACTCCGTAAATAACTGAAAGCGAGAACATCCTGTTATAGTAGAGTACTGTTATAGGTGTGATTGACAACTGCAGTCATTTTTAATGATGAATATTTTTTCAATTATTATTTGTTTTAGACTTGATATTTTGAGTAGAAAGTGACAGAGCGTACAGTGTAGCGGCGCGTTCGCCATTAGCGGATATTCATTTAAAATACACAGTACATTGTAATACAAGAGAGCATGTACGAGGAACGCCCCGATCCAACACCATTTCCTTTGCCAATATTAATCTTTAACACCCAGGGTGACTGATAGAGGATACCACATGGCATTAAGTTCGCCCAACGTAGCCTTTGTCTTAAGGTGTGTCCACACCCAGCTGTGACGTAGTTTGCGAGGTCTGTAAGTAGCTTTGGTGACAACACTGTCCGGCCTCCCTCTTGTTCTACAATCGACCGTCTCACACTCTTTACCTTTACACACTGTCTTACCTTTGCGTTGTAAATTATATTACAGTTTCCCTCATTATAAAACTTTTTATAAAAAAAATAAATTATTTATTTATTTATTCTGAGCGTCGAACATGGTTTTAACGTGAATGGAGCTTGGCCTGTAATTTTTTTCATGGGGAAATGTTCACGCTGATTGCGTTGAACTTTGTGTTGAACGTTGATCGGTGGTACTGCAAACGCAAGGTATAGGCAGGGTCATTGGAACGCTTTAGCACATATCATATTTCTGCCGTGGAGGGTAGGAAGTGCGGTGCATCGTAATAGTCGATAGGAGAGTGGCGCCTTACCACTTACTTTACACTCCTTTTCCTCCGCGACATCACCTTAGGAAGGTTGAGAGAAAGTCCTTAGTCAGTGCCCTATTTTCAGATACCCCTTAAGCAAAAAATATCCTACAACATAATTGTTTAAACAAGTAGATAAGAAAGAGAGTGTATGTTATGGCACAGGTAAATACTTACGATTAAATTCATCTTCTCGCGGTCAAAAAATACCATAAAAACATTATAATCTTCCTCGTTCTATGAAATAAAAATAATTCTTACATACAAAAATATTCGTTAAACGTAACATTTCCTTATAAGCGAGGAGCTCGTATAGAGCTTAGAGTACTAAAAACGGTACTTAACTGGATTTTTTTTCTTTAGGCGTTATATATTATGTGTTTCTGTGTTATAAATTGTTGTTCTAGTTACGTTTTGAAAAATAATTGTAGATTTTTCATTATCATGGCAATTCATTGCAGATTGTTAGAGAGAGTTATGTAATTTTTTAAGTAGCTACTAATTTAACTGTGATTTAAATTTTAACTTCAACTTTATTAAGAAAATACTCATTTGTTATTATTCAACAAGCAGGACGCCAAATGCAGAGTTCGTTAATGCAACAAACTTCCAAGGAACCACAACAAAAGCACAAAGCGCTGCGTTGTAAGCAGAGACGGATGTCGCACTTCCGACAGTTCCTTGAAGCGTATAAATGCTCTATGGACACTGTTCTTTTATTTTGGACTTGAAATACGGATGTTTGTTTCCTGATTTCTCTATTAAAATACTGGATTGTAATTAATTATTATCTCTTTTAACTAAAAGCTGTTGTATTATTCTTATATGTAACTTACGTTGATATACAAATTAATATAATGTTTCTTTAATGTTATGTTTTAAAATGGCCAATTTTAGTACTGCATTTAAGCTGTTTTCGTAACTCAGCTTTGATGGTAAAATGTTCAGTTAAAATTTGCTTTTTAAGTGGAAGTTGAGCTCATTAAAACATCTAGTTTAGTTTGTTAAGACGTTCTTTATTTATAAACGACAAAACGACAGAACTATATTGTATTATTTTTGACTGGAGTGCGTGTTAGATATTAACAGATAAAAAATATACCTCACTAATACACGTTAAAAAATCTAGGAATAATTAGATAAAACATACTCAGTTTTGAAAATTAAGACAAAGTTTATAGAAAATCTGCGTAAACAAAACATTCACGTCTAGCGAGAAGTGCAGACAAGAATATTTTCCTTTTGCCGCCTGAATCGTAATTTTTCCGTTCTATCTGATGAGGCCGCGTAGTTGACACCCACTGCTCGGTTCGTTAGGCAGCGTGCTGCAAATCGAATTTCCTTGAGATGGAATTAGTAATCACTTTCAGCCATTAACTCCTTACCTAATCGAGATGCGAGATATGAGAAATGGATTTCACTAAGCAGATTATTGATTTAGAATTCGTAAATAATTTAGCCATGTTAATTATTAATAAAATTGAATTTTTAAATTTCGGTCCGATTTTGAGAATGTAAGTTTTCATCAGATCTCCACGTTTTGAGGTCCTAGGAAGCCGTTCCGACTATTCCCGGCTGGACGTCCGGAGGTGTGTGTGTGTGTGTGTGTTTATATAAAGAGGTACAGCCGAGAGTACTCTGTGCTGGGGCTGCGCAAGATAAGTTGCGCACGACATTACGTAGTGATGGAAACATGAATACATAACGTAACGCATGACGTAACATTTGATTTTACTCCCCATACATTTCATACCGATTTTGTCAACCCTAGTAAGCTCTAGAGTTGACAAAATTTTTAACTGATAATTAATTATATTTTATACGGGGTATTTTGTAACACGTTGTATAATTGTTCGTAAGGAGTAAACTCCAGTCGTGCGTCGGAGCTGACACACACTTTATTATTAAAAAGGGAATGCCGTGTTTAAAAAACTCAAAAGAATCAAATAATTACCACTTAAAAGCCGCTGAAATCGATTTTAAGACATACGAGTAGTGTATAGAATTAAAGTTCCGATTTTCTAACATATTAGTAAAAAAGATTAAATGAACCGATTTTTTCACAATTAACGAAGTTATCGCAAAGCATAACATACATATATAATAGAAAAACGCAGTCGAATTAGGATTTTCCTCTTTTTTTGAAGTCGGCTAAAATGAGTGTCAATATCAACTTCCCATTTGGTGACTCAACAGGCAATTGTAAGTTTTTAAGTTATGAAAAAACTTAAAAAATAAAAGTTGTCTTTAACAACTTCCCTGTCCGAGAAATAGACACAATAGTTAAACAATTGAAATGTCCATATATGACTCATGGGACAGTGAAATGGTTAAACTTGATCAGTTTGAAGAAAACTTCAATTATTCGATATCATCATTTTTCTAGTCGAGATAATATGCGAAATGAAAACGTTTACACAGGCATCTTTTTAAAAATACTAGGGAATTTACAGGCCATAAAATGTAGTAAATTGAAATTCGGACTAGAGCTTTATTACTTCCGAAAATTATTACGTTCCTATAAGATTGTTAACCACATGGGTCCACAGTTCAATGGTTTTTCTAATTGGTTTTTCCTTTTACTATCAATACTTTAACATCAATTAACAACTTTTTCATTCACATGTATACAACACCTTGACACCGTGCCGCCTCCGCGCCACAATTAAGCGCATGTTGCGAACAAAAACTGAAGCGTAAAGCACCCCATGGATTCAACAATATAAATAGGGCCCCTTATTATCAAACCGAGTGTTGGGCGTTCTTTGGACTGAACTCTTTACCTGGCAAGAGAACTCCCTTTTTCAAATCCAAAACATACAATTTTCATAATCTGACAATGATTGACCCAGTAGGCATTAGGAGGCTGAAATGAAATCCTACAACAAAAAAAAATAAAGATCACCAAAGTTTCAGAATAATTGGATGAATGGTGTAAGAATGCATACGGAACAAACAAAGAAACATTCATTTTTAGGGTTCCGTACCCAAAGGGTAACCAACGGGACCTTATTACTAAGCCTTTGCTGTCTGTCTCTCCGTCCGTCCGTCCGTCCATCCGTCTGTCTGTCAGCGGGCTGTATCTCATGATCCGTAATAAATAGACAATTGAAATTTTCACAGAATGTGTATTGTTGCCGCTACAACAAAAAACAATAAAATTAAAATTAAAGGGGGCTCCCCTACTTGGCCGGCTTTTTATATAATACTATCTGTACCCGGCCACGCGTTGCTTTGGCTCAGTCTGGTGAAATATAAAAGAAAGAAAGTGTTGCTTTTACTTCCAAAATATGGCACTGTTTTACAAAAAGTTGTGTTCAAATTTCAGAGCAATCGGTGATAACTACACATTTTTAATACTCGTATTTACATTTTTATTCGTTTAGATAGATAGAATATAGATTTATACGATAATCAACAGTCATTTGCGTTGATCTAACTAAACTATTTAAACTCCACAAAAGTTGATTTTGAAACATTTACCTTTGTTAATATTCGGAACCCTAATAAAACTTTTCGAGTGCTGCTTACCGGCTTATGAATACTTTGATGGCAAAAGTTTCCTAGAATTCATAACTGACTTTCTAATATCTATTGATCTAAAAACGTCACAAATTGATTTACTAAACATAGTGTTTCAAAACTCGTACACTCAAACATTTCGTTATTACTCATCATTACAGCCCTTTACAAGTCCACCTCTAAACATAGGCCTCCCCCAAGGAATACCACAAAGCACAGTCCCTCGGTCTTACCAGGTCGTCACTCCATCTAGTGGGGGGACACTCTACACTCGAGAATGCCACTCGAGAACCTTTCTTCCCCATCGGTTGTCGGTTTTTCGGTGATTATGTCCGGCCAATTGCCACTTCAGCTTACTAATCCATTGGGCTATGTTGATTTTTTTTTTTGGGCTATGTTTTGAAATTTTGAGGTGTGCCTGACGAGAAGATGTCTCGTAATCAGTATAAAATTATAATATCCAAAGATAATTTGGCTATTGCTTAGGACTCTTTACCCAAAGGGTAAAACGGTGCTCTATTAATAACACTCTGCTGTCTCTCTATGTGTATGTCTGTTCATCTGTTTGTTTGTTTGTTTATCAGTTGAATCCGTCGAGTGACCTCTCGGTTGAAGTTGGACTTACTTAGTTGGACTATTTGTCCCAGGTTAGCATACTCATCAATAACTTCGAGCGTAGTGCTCCCAACAACTACCGGCATATGTGTGACATAGACGTTACACATGACCTTTGTTTTGTCCATGTTCATCTTAAGACCTATTCGTTGGGAGACACTATTGAGGTCATTGAGAATAGTGCTTAGGTTTCGTTCGTTTTTACTAAATTAATCATTTTGTCTGGTCTTCTATTCCTTCTTCTTCATCAGCCCGTAAAAGTCCACTGCTGGACATGGGTCTCTAGCGTTGTACGGAAAATTTGCCTAAAGTGTCATCGTGAATTGACAATCGCAATTCCAAACGTAACCTTTGACGCTGTTATACGCGTCAAAGGTCACGTTTGGAATCACGCGGTACAGCGTATACCAGATGACTATATTGCCAGCAATCGGAAGCCATAAGTTTTTCCTGGCATTTCCCATAGTTGCCCTTACTACAACACCAACGGGACGAAATTGGGTGATGGTTTTTCTTACACAGCCACCACACGGCGCACATGTTTAAAACATTGCTAGTATTTAAAAAAGAGCTTATTTACCACGTGTGTGGAAGTAATGGAAAATATTGAAAAAAATTAGAGGAGGCAATAGCTTTCATAGAGCACCGTGCAATAGGACTTATGTGAGCTCTTACTTTATTTCTTCTTTATATTTTTATCAAAAAGTGAGCTTGGATAAAAAACATTATATCCAAATATCAATAAAAATATTTTAATGCCTACAAAGAACTGGGTTCTATCCCCCTCGAATGCTTTCGCAACGTTGCACTAAAATCGATAATCTTGGGGTGGATAATATTGTGTTAAGTTTTGTGATCACATAACATGATATGGTTGAGTTATCTAACCGCCTGCATAGGAGTTCATCTAGGTTGATAAAACCCTCTTAACCCTGTAGTACCTCTGAACATCTGTCGCCAAACAGTGGTGCAACAACTACTGTGTTTCTGTTTGTAGGTTAAGAGAGCCAGCTTAATTATATGGCTGTGAGGTATTCCATCTTATTCCTCAGAGCGATAAAGTAACATTTGATCTTCTTTACTACTGTACTGTACTGTACTTGCATTGTACTTTATTATTGTACTACCACATGATCATTAGCCGCTCTCTGGGCAGAGCACCTTGTTTTATTATATGTTAATTTCGAAGAAATATCAATTATTTAAAATTCATGAATTCTTCACATACTCAATACTACAAATACTGAACCAGGTGACCAACCAGGGTGTCTTCAAGGCAAGAGTGAAAAGGTTTTTGTTACGCTAATATAGGCTGTTTATTATCTAGAACGTCATCTCACCACTTATCGCCAGGTGGGATTGCAGTCAAGAACTGGTTTATAATAAGTAAAAAAATATCAAGTCTTTCGAAAATGTCACTTAAATTGAGCGATGATGATAAAGTGATAACTAAACGTAATGCAAATTTCAACGAATTAACACTTTATTCACACTTTAACGCAATAAGGGCTTCAAGTACACTGTAAATTTACTGCATAATTTGATGAGCAGTTGGAAACTGTCTCACGGTTCATTAGGCGAGACTACGGTGATTTCCTTTGAGATCAAATTTGAAATCAACTGTGATAACATCAAAGCGTTAAAAAATTGCTAAAAGAACACTCCTAAATTATGCACTGCATTTATCGTGATATTATAAGCATAATCTTTCACTCACTAAGCATAGTCCTTTCTAGTTCACTAGTGGGCATGAGCCTCTTATTTAAGGAGGGTTATTGATTTTATAGCTGTTACCGGCAACGCGATGCTATGGCTCAGTCTGGTTAAATATAAAAGAAAGAAAGTGTTGCTTTTACTTCCAAAATATGGCACTTTTTTACAAAAGGTTGTGTCCAAATTTCAGAGCAATCGGTGAGAATTTCGAGATTTAAGATTTTGAAAAAATCAAATTTACATTTTTATTCGTGTATATAGATAGATAGATGATGATGATTTTTGCGATAATCAACTGTCATTTGCGTTGGTCTAACTATTAAAACTACGCAAAAGTTGATTTCGAAACATTTACCTTGAAACCCTAATAAAACTTTTCGAGTGCTGCTTACCGGCTTATGAAAACTTTGATGGCAAAAGTTTCTTAGAATTTGTAAATTACTTTCTAATGCCTATTCTAAAAACGTCACAAATTGATTTACTAAAAATAGTGTTTCTAAACTCATACATTTTGTTTTTACTCATCATTACAGCCCTTTACAAGTTCACCACTGAACATAGGCCTCCCCCAAGAAATGCCACAAAGCAGTCCCATGGTCTTACCAGGTCGTCTTTCCATCTAGTGTGGGGGGGACGCTCTATCCAAAATTCTTCCCAATGGTTGTCGGTTCTTCGAGCTATATGGCTGGCGCATTGCCACTTCAGCTTACTAATCCGTAAGGCTATGTCCGTTGCTCTCCATAGCTTGCTGAGCGACCTTGAGCTTCCTTATACGTCCAGCAGTGAAGGACCACGTTTCAGATTCATAAGTCATCACTTGCAACACGCACATGTTGTAAATCTTGTATTGAAGTTTTGAGGTATGCCTGCCGAGAAGATGTGTCGTAATCAGCCGAGTTGAATCCGTCGAAGTTGGACTTACGTGGTTGGACTATTTGTCCCAGGTAAACATACTCGTCAACAACTTCGAGCGTATAGCTCCCAACAACTACCGGCATAGGTTTAACATGGACGTTACTCATGACCTTTGTTGACCTATCCGTTGATAGACACTGTTGAAGTCATTGAGAATAGTGCTTAAGTTTCGTTCAATTTTACTAAATTTATTTATTTACATAGTTCCAGGTCTTCTATTCCTTCCTCTTCATCAGCCCATAAAAGTTCACTGCTGGACATGGGTCTCTCCCAATGTACGGAAGATTTGCCTAAATCGTCAAGTGGATTGACAATCGCCAATCGACGTTACCGATCTGAGTATTTTTCTTCCATAAGTTGCCCTTACGAAACCCACGGTACGAAATGGGGTGATGGTTTTTCTTCCACAGTCACCTCACGGCGCACATTGTGCTAGGTGATGATGAGATGAGGAGATGGCCTTTTCATGTTTAATAATGCACAAAAACGTTAATCTCCACCGCACCATTGAAATTTTTAATCGTAAGTGACAGTAGCCAAATGATTAATGGTGCGGACCGCGGACTCAAAGATCGTGGGTTCCAATCCGTCATTCGACTACCGACGTGAACCACTCCTATCACAAGTATTTTAAACTTACCTGAAGTGGTTACCGGAAATATTATTAAAGTTTAAAGCATTGCTACTATTTAAAAAAGTGCTAATAAAATAATTAATCACCGCACACGTGGTAAGTGTGCGGTGATGAATTATTTTTATTAGTATATTTTAATCTGAAAATGAGCTTGGATAAAAAAGTTTTATATTCTAGTATAAATTAAAATATTTAAATGCCTACAAACAGTTGTTCCAAGTTAGGATATTTACCGATGTTAAATTTATTTATTTAAAACATCTATACGAATAAAACCTACGGATTAATCATTAATATAATATGAAATGAATGAATGAGCGACTATTGATTTGAACTTTTTGCGTCATAATTTATATTATTGACGTTTTCCACTTACCTATAATCATTTGACTCGCTGTCGTTAATAATTTCACGTCATTCTCGGCGTCTTGCGTTTCTAGTCGGACAGTCACGTTGAGTGGGTCAGCGGTTTCATTGTCCGCTCTTCCGTGTAACGTCACGAGTACTGCGGTCGTCTTCCCCGGTACAGCCACTTCCGGCGCCACCACCGAGAAGCCACTGTAACAGATTGTTAATTTAAAATAAAAGCAAAAATGAATTTCTTAAATTAGAAAAATGTTACCAGCAATATTAATTTCTACTGATGAATTTGGCTTTTAATTTTTATAAAAAAAAAATTAAAGGCCGACTTCACTTACTAAAAAGAATAAAATATTTTTTCTACAATATAAGAGCGACAAACGAGCACAAAATCCACCTGATGGTAAGTGGATGCTGTGGTCCATAGACACTTCCATCAATCCTTGAAATAAAATTAAAACGTAGATTCGATAATTTACACTTAATAACTTCTAAAATCGCCGCTTAGTCATAGCGTATCGAAGTCTTAAAACCCAGACAGATATTTTTATCTTAAAATAAATTGTTTATTCGTAAAATAAATTGTTAATTCTATTAGTGGTAATTTTATACGTAAAATAAATTGTTAATTCTAGTTTTTGAAGACAGTTTTTACTTTATATCTACAGTTTAACTTTTTACCCATTCGAGTGGACTAAGAAATATCACAAATTCAAAGTAATAACTAAAACGTCGTCTAAAATAGTTACATTGAAATCTCATCCCCTATTTTGATTCCTTTAGGGGTGGAATATTTTTTCTTCAAATTTATATGGAATCACCACTGAACTATAATAAAAGCAAAATGATTTTAATCGGATCAGCCGCTTCCGAGAAATCCTTCGACATACATAAAAATATTTACAAGGCCACTAAAGATGCGGCTTAAGCGGTTCGAAAAATGACCAATACAAATAAATATTGGCCGACGGTACGTGAGTCAAGAAAAGAATATTGAAAGTTCACTATAACCAAAGGAGCTGCAGTGCGACAAATAGTATGGACACGTTCCAATTATGTTATTTCCCGTTTTTCCGTCACGTGCCCGGTATATTGTATTTTGTTTGACAGAGGATTTGAGGGCTTTCGCGTGTTTAGATCTTTGATCACTGTGTATAATTAAATGAGAACGGTACCCAAGACGCTAGTCCTGATTTTAATCCCTAATGTAGTCAACGTTTGTTTGTTTTTTTTTACCGATTATAATAGGTCGGGGAAAAAGTTTCTTCGTTAATTGAAAAAAATCTCTTTGGTTGTACTGTTTGTATCTGGCTGGTTTTAATATCAATACATGTAGGAAATTAAGGAAAAGAAAACTAAAAAGTACTTTCCCGCCATTTTTCAATTGTTTTTCTGTCCGCTAAAATGAGTGAATCTAATGAAGAATTTCGATACATTATGAAGTTTTATTTCAAAAGGAAGAAAAATGCGACTCAAGCCGCGAAAATAATTTGTGATGTTTATGGACCTAATACAGTGTTAGTAAGAATAGCACAAAGTTAATTCAAGCGTTTTTAGTCCGGGAACTTCTGATCGCCCTCATACGGATAAAGTTGATGCCATTTTTGAAAAAGTCGAGCAAGATCGGCATATTGGTAGTTACGACATAGTCTAAGAGTTGAGGATTGACCACAAAACAGTGTTGAGCCATTTGTCCAAAAGTCTGGCTATACAAAAAAGCTCAATATTTGGGTACCACACGAACTCACTGAAAGAAATCTAATGAATAGTGTACTCATTTGCGATTCTCTATTGAAACGTAATGAAACCGAACCATTTTTGAAAAGATTGATCACTGGTGACATGATTAGATCATGGTCAAAGGGTAGTCAAGCTTCACAGACTGTAGCGAAACCCGGATTAACACGCAATAAGGTGATGCTGTGTGTATGGTGGGATTGAAAGCGAATATTTTATTATGAGCTTTTACCGGCGGGCAAAACCATCTATTCGGATATCTACTGCCAACAGCTAATGAGACTCAAGCAAGAAATTGAGAAAAAATGGCCGGGATTGATCAACAAAATAGGAGTGGTACTTTCATCATGATAACGCTAGACCATACACATATTTGGCCACTCAGCAAAAATTGAAAGAGCTTGGTTAGGAAGTGTTAGTACATCCACCATATAGTCCTGACCTTGCACCCTCAGATTTTCATCTCTTTCGGTCTCTTCAGAATTCTTTGGGTAGTGTTAGGTTAATATCAAGAGATTGGGATTTTTCCAAAAAGAAAAATCCCAAGATTTCTACAGCAACGGGATTATGTCACTATCTACAAGATGGGAACAAGTTATCGAACAAAATTGCACATATTATGTAATATTATAATTAAATGTAATTAAACTTTGAAAAAAAAAATGTTTTGTATTTGTATATAAAATACGAAGACACTTTTTCCCCGACCTTATAAGCTGTTCGTGTTCGACTAAAATACTAGACCTCACTGCCTTATTAGTTCAGTGAACTTTTTTTATAGAATAACGGTAACAAACGAATACACATTCTATCTTATGGTAAGTGGATGCTGTGGCCCATAAACATCTACATCTATCCTCGATTAAGAATCAAATGCAGATGCGATGTCACCCTTGAGGTCTAAGATTGAATGCTAAGATTGGATGGATCTCTATACTCACCATACGAAACACGGCAGCTTATTTTACGCTGAGCGTGGAGAGAGCGAGGAGGAGAGCGTGGTCCTGTCATTCTAGATCCTGGTCGAGCCGACCCATTTGTGCTACAACCATGAATTCTCACAGTGTAAATAGAAACATTATTAATACTTCAACCACAGCCCGTATCCAGATTTTTTGATTTTTTTGATTCTTTTTTTATTTTGTTGGCACTAAACCAACATATCATTAAGGTCCATAAATAGGGAATTTGTTGACAACTTCAATACAGCGCCACCTATTGGATCTTAACAAAATTATGAACTAATCGTCTTGATAAAATACATATTCAATGAACATGAGTCACTTACAGAGGCATCAACGATTATATATATAATACAATAATTCCATGAGAAATTCAATTAATATTAAGTAAGTTTATTTCAAAATAAAATCGACTTCAGGAAGAGGTAAATATAAGGTAAAGATTTTCGGTTGTAATTGAAACGAGCAGATATATACCAATGTAAAAATAGGTTCTGCCGGTGATAAATGTGAAGTAAAATGTATTAGGTAACAGAGATAAGATTTGGGCCCCATCTGTTTAGTTCTCAAGCATATTTGCCGACAATTTACCGCAAAATACATTACGCTTGTTCAGAATTGGAGTACTTATTACGATAAATTAATGGTATTCATTTACATGAGCGAATGTTTTTAGAAAAGTGGATCATAGATATCATATTCATATTTTTACTAAATTCATTTCAATGAATTACGTTAGATAACTCTCTTAAACCTTGAGCAGTTTAGTTCTACGGTGTAATCTTGATAAAAAATAAAATCATCGTGGTCTTGAAACAGCTAGATAAATTCGACGTGACATCCATATTCCACAATAAGTAATCATTCATTCATTACAGCCTATCAAAAGACCACAGCTGAACATAGGTCTCCCCATACATTGCTTTATAGGAGGAACAATTGCTGTAGTCGCCACGCTTAGCAGGGAGGTTGGCAAGCACAATTTTTTTAGTTTTTATTAATAGACGCCGCTGGCCGTTTCCTAGTTTGTTTCCCTTTATCGCCTCTTACGGCACCTACAGGACGATATGGGTTAGTGGATATTCTTACACCGCCACTACACGGTAAAGCAGAGATTGACGTAGTTTTCACGCTTCGTAGGCGGGTGCGTAACCGCAGTTTTTTTAATAATATTTGGTATTATATTTGGTTGATGTTATCAAGAAGATGCTGCTGCCCATTTCTATTTCAGTTTCCCGCTGTCTCATCTTATGAACCCCATAGGATGATAATATAGAATAGAGGATAATTTACGCCTCCTCTGCACAGCGACATAGTAAGTATATTGATTAAAATTACGTATTCTCCCACTTATATCTCCCGATATAGGTATAGTGATAGATATATAGAGATATAGGTATAGGATATCTCCCGATATAGGTATAGTGATAGATATACAGGTATATAGATATTAGTGATAGATATATAGTGTAAAAGCAATGTAAAATTATAAAAGATTAAATGACTATTATTATAAGATTAATTAGCATCATTACCAGACTGGGACAGATGTGCCTAAGAATAATAACCATAAGCTAGTTAAATTTAAACTTTTAGACAGCGTTATATTTACATGTATGTAACAATAAATGTGAAATATAATGCTACAAAACTGGATTGCTAGCGTGCATGGTATCAAAGCGAAAATGGAATATAAATTAACTTTTATGCCTCGAAAACTGCGGATAACCGTGTGCTGTGAATTTGATTGAAATATCGCACACGTCAAAGCGAAAGCGGAAAGGTTGTTATCGGTCAACTTAAACCAACTCCACCACATTCCAAAAACGTTTAATTGTACGGATTGTAGGTTGTAACTTTTATCTGCCGTGCTGGATGCATA
The DNA here is from genome assembly GCA_029286625.1 of Parnassius orleans. Taxonomy (NCBI): domain Eukaryota; kingdom Metazoa; phylum Arthropoda; class Insecta; order Lepidoptera; family Papilionidae; genus Parnassius; species Parnassius orleans. Next base: position 203,218 of record JAGSMP010000184.1, read on the forward strand.
TGGATTTCTTTATTTTTAGAAGTATGAGCGACAAGCGATCATAAACTCCATCTGATAGTAAGTGGATGCTATGCACATGCTTATTACTTGCAATGAACTTTGAAAAGGTTGTTGATATCAAATGATGTATGTTTTTACGCGATTGGCCTAGAAGTAGTGTGATGTTTATCGACAGTATATTTGTATGTGTTTGTCTATATCTTTGGCATGCTCTGTATCCTAAACGCCTTGATGGATTTTTACTTAGTATGAGGTGACTTTAGAATCTTCTTAATTGTGGAAGTAACATAGGCTATACAAATAAAAAGTTTTTTTCTAATAAATTACGACTATGTTGTTATCAAATTAAAGCTAGTAGTAACTCAATTCCAAATATGTATATATTATAAAATTTTTATGTTACCATTTCAACACAAACTTAAGAAAAGTGCGTTTAAAGAAAGGACATTACTGTGACGACATCTAAAACTTTTCTCTTTTCAGTAAGTTTTTTTTTGCAGTAAGGTTTTTTAAATTACTGTTTTAAATTGCTTTAAATTGCTTACTGTTTTGCATTACATGTATTTGTATAGAAATGCCACATTCGTTATATATTACATTGAAATTTATATATGTTTTACAATAATTACAGTATTTTCACATTCCCTTTCTTGTAATATTTTACTAACAAGACAAATGGCCCTATTACGTCTTCTTTTGATGAGGGTTACGTACTCTACATCTCGAGCACATATCTTGTCCTGAATTGTTCTTTCAAAAACACTTTGTTTATTACTATGACCTTGTTGATGCTTATTTTTTTTTAATAATATTTGGTATTTCGACATTAATAAGTGTAAAGTGTAAAGCTAGGTAATATGCCTCCTTTTTTGCCTAGCAGTCTCTCTAGGTTGGTATCACCCTCTTACCTACGAGTACCTCTGCCGCCAAGCAGCAGTGTATGAATGCTGTGTTCCAGTGTGAAGAGTATAGGAAGCCAGTATAATACAGGCTATGAGGCATTCCATCTTAGCCTTCAGAAGTGATAACGCATCTGAATCTTATTTCTTCAAAGTTGGCCGTAGTAGCTACTTACGAGTACCATCAGGTGGTCGGTAAGTTCATTGAAGTCACTTTATTTTAAGGCGACGTTAAAGTACTGTTTAACTTATTTGAACCTCTGTAAATCTATTTAAATGTAATTATTGCGCAAAAAGAAAATCATTTTTTAAAACTTGAACATAATGAACAAGGGGAAGGTAGAGCCATGATGCAGCTATATTACTGGTATAGTTGTAGCACGAATGGGTCGGCTCGACCGGGTAAGGGCCACGCTCTCACGGAATACCAGCGTAAAATATCAGCTTAACGCTGCTGTGTTTCGTATGGTGAGTGTAGAGAAATGGAGACCCTTTTTACTGGAAACGATGCATTCCATCTTAGTTCTCACGGGTAACAACGCATCTGCATTTTGATTCGTAATCGAGGATAGATGTAGATGTCTATGGGCCACAGCAACTACTTACCATCTGTCTGATTTTCAGACTGTGTGCTCATTATTCAATAAGAAAAAAAACACAGAAACATGAATCATAATAATTGACTCGCAATAAAAAATTCTCTAGATAACACTAAATTGCTGTTTAAACAAGTACCTTGCAAAGATTCTATAATGAAACAGTGTAAAATTTATATCAAATGAAAAGGATTTAATAACACAATTTTTATCTTATGAACAAAATAATCAAAATAGAATACGAGCCATCTTAGAGGTCGGACTTTTGTTGTTTTTTTTTATAAATCTCTCCGCTTTAGTACTCACTCGAAAGTGCGGGAGCGGGACAACGTTTTTATACCTACCATACCTACTACTATGAGAGGGCCTTAATAAAAAATGCTTGCGTATAATTTTTTACAGACAAATTGTATTGTTGACTCTACAAGTTCTGTAACAAAATATTCTCAAACAAATTTGACTGAATATCCGGTTTTTTATTAGTTTACCCTGTATGTATGTATGACCGTGTAATGGTGGTGTAAAAATAATATCCAATACCCCATATCGTCCTGTGAGTGTCGTAAGAGGCGTCAGAGGGAAACAAATCAGGAGTAGGGCGGCAGCGTCTTCCTAATAACGAGTAAAATAAAAATAAACTTGCCAACCCGCTTACCAAGCGTGGCAACTATGGCAAAAATCCCCTCTATGAGGTAGTCTATGGGGGAGGCCTATGTCAAGCAGTGAACTTTAATAGGCTGTAACGGTACGTACTCTCGGACAAATCGACGGATCCAAATCGGCTGGACAGCATTCGGGTGATTATACATCTTTTCGGTCACGTATACTTCAAAACTTGAAAACAAGATCTACAACCAGTGCAAGTGCCAGTGATGACATATGGTGGTGAATTTGAGACGTGGTAGTCACTCTGGAGCTCACTGCAGGCCTTATAAGAGAAAGCTAGAAAGCTAAAGGCCGCTCAGCGAGCTATGGAAAGGGCACTCGGAGTTTTTCTGCGTGATAGACTTTTAAATAAGGATATCCGCAGTATATCTAAAGTGACCTACATAGCCTAACAGATCAGTAATCCGTAGTGACAATGGGCCAAACATATAGCTCTAAAAATCAACAACCGATGGGGAGAAAGGTTCTCCTCGTACGGGTAAGGGAAGTGTAGGGCGGCCCCCACTAGATGTCCCAAAAACATTGATTCCAAAAACAATATACATTGTCTGGGAAAACTTAATTGTAACATAAAATATTAAATGAAATTTATTAACGTTATTCGTATTAACTTAAAAATATCTAGAAATTAATTATTAATTAAATAATGCAGGCAAGATTACTCTTTACCAAACTCAATATAATCATTCACTGTATATAAACTTTTTCCAATAAAAAAGATTTAACCTTTGTTTAAATATGTTAACATTATTTATGGTTTTTAGAGCATTAGGTATCTATTAAAAAGTTTTACAGCTTGATTTCTAGCGCTATGCTCATCAATCTGTAATTTTGTTTTAAAGAAATTGGATATATCTTTTCGTCTCGTGTGGTATCGTCTTACCATTTCGTCATCAGTTTCATATCTGTTCGGATGTTTGACAAGTTCAGTGAGTAAAGTTAGAATATACAAACAGGGCACAGGGAGAATTTTCAAATTTATAAAATGTTCTCTACATGATTGCCTCTGGCGTTTGCAAGACATTATTCTAATTGCTCTTTTTTGTTGAATAAGCGCTTTTTTACATTATAGGCATAACTATTTCCCCAAAACTTAATACTGTATCTTAAGGTGACACTATTCAACATTTTTTCCATAGAAATTTCGGCGGGGTATTACTTCGCTGTTTGACATTGTACATCCAAAGTTAAACATGATATCGTTTTGTCTCATTATTAATTTTGTCTGTGCGGAAACAGAATAGTAAAATAAAAAGCGATTAAAAAGTTACGAGCTACCAAATTTTCGTGTTTATTGCCAATTTTAACAAAACTTTGGGCGTAAATTAGTAATAAAAGAAATGTAAAATTACCAAAACAAAATCGGTACCGACAAAGTTCAATTATCGAAGAATTCAATAAATTTTATTTGTAATAGATATATGCAGTGGTTTTTTCATAAAACTAGAATTTCCAGAGGCCTTTTCGTATTTTTTACGCGCACGTTTTACTATGAATTATCGTGCATCTCACTGAATAATGTTTCCCCCGGTGCGGTGCAGGAGGACGACGCTAACGTACATATGCACACGCGGTGACGCGCGCTTATTTGAGTTTTATTCGACTCAGTCTTCTGCGGCCTATGTCGTTTGTTCAAGGCTCAAGGCCAACTAACCGGAACAAACTTGTGTCTGAAGTCGAGTCTTTGCTGAACAAAGTCTCGGATTGGGGGCGACTAAATCTAGTCCAGTTTAATCCTCAGAAGACACAAGTTTGCGCGTTTACCGCTAAAAAGAACCCCTTTGTCGTATCTCTTCAGTTTTAAGGCACTCCCCTTGTTGCCTCAGCCAGTATCGGAATCCTCGGCGTCGACATATCGAGTGACGTGCAGTTTCGTGGTCACTTGGAAGAGAAGGTCAAATTGGCCTCAAAAAAGCTTGGCGTGCTCAGCAGAGCGGGACAGTATTTCATGCCGGCACAACACCTGCAACTTTACAAGGCGCAGGTTCGGTCTTACATGGAATACTGTTCCCATCTCTGGGCTGGGGCTCCCCAGTGCCAGCTCCTTTCACTTGACCGCATCCAGCGCAGAGCGGCTCGAATCGTCGACGACCGAGTCCTTTCCGATCGGCTCGATTCATTGGCGCTGCGAAGAGATGTTGCATCTCTTTGAATTTTCTTTCGCATTTACCACGGGGAGTGCTCTGAGGAATTGTTCGGATTAATCCCAGCCGCCACATTTCACGAACGCACATCGCGGCAGAACTCCCGATACCATCCACACCATCTGGATGATTGGCGGTCCACCACTGTGCGATTTAGAAGATGTTTTCCTCGCACAACTTCCTTGTGGAATAGTTTACCACCAGCGATTTTCCGGACCGATACGACTTAGGGACCTTCAAGAAAAGAGCCTACTCCTTTTAAAAGGCCGGCAACGCATCTGCAATTTCTCTGGTTCCCTGGTGTTGCAGTTGTTCATGGGCGGCGGTAGTCACTACCATCAGGTGAGCCGCATGCTCGTTTGCCCCTCTCCTATAAAAAAATGATAACAAAACGAAACTTTTGCTATTTTGTTATTTGGACGTAAATTTAGAAAAACATTTCTAAATTTTATTAATGTTCGGCTAATTTTATCTGTACTTACCTATGTCAATTTGATTTATATTCGAATATAATTATATTATATTACAAATGAAATTTTTAAATAAAAATAATAAAAATAAACAGCCGAAAAATAAGTAGGCCCAGAAAAACTGACTTTCCAACTGATATCTAAAAACAAAAAGTTTGCTTCATTATACCTATAGCACATGAGTAAAGAAACCGTATCTTTACTCATGTGGCTATAGTAGGTACTGTTTTCTCGCAAATGTGTTGAAAAACGTTGTATGACACACGTGCGTAAATTGGCTTCGTCTACTCGTTTGTAAAACCAATTTTTTACATAGTATCATAAACACCTGAATATTTTTCTGTGTATTAGGAATAATTTATTTTGAGATATAGTGGACCGCTGACGTAAAAAGAAACAATGTAGATAATTGTGTTATTAATTCAATAATAATAATTTAATAACAAAAAAAAATATTTTAAAAGTTTTTTTAACGTCTTTATAAAAATATCTAATTAAAAATCTGATAAATATGTATGAAAATGTTATTAAAGTTAAAGTTACAGCCTATATACGTCCCACTGCTGGGCACAGGCCTCCTCTCATTTCTGAAAGGGTTCTAGGTAGGGTTACCAACCCTCCCGGATTGCCCGGGAGGCTCCGGTAATAATGGTTAATCTCCCGATCTCTCGGGTTGCAATAATTTCTCCGGTTTTTCCAAAAATTTTACGCATCCGTCGTTACTCATCACGTGTCGTTACTCACTCCTGTACGTACAACTTTATAATTTGTGTTACTCACTCGTTTTGCGTTCAAACACAACACCGCGCGTAGCTGCCGGTATAAATATGTTCGTCCCGCCGTCGACGTTGTCGATTCGGCGGTGTTTATCTCTGTCACGCACGAGGTGCACGTGGCGTGACAGACACGGCTGAATATGGTACTTCCCCAACTTCACAAATATTAGATGTTGCTCGAAAGCAAAGTAAATATAGATTTAAAAATTAATAAATGATTGAGATTTTCTTTCTACCCCCCACCCCTCGATTTCATAAAATTCTCCCGGACTCGTCCTTTCGAGAGTTGGTAACCCTATATAGGCAAGGAAATGTCCGCCGCGGTGCCCCAATGCCTGTTGGCGAACTTCACGTCTTCGAAATATTTTTTTTCTTATTTCTCAGACATGCAGGTTTACTCACGATGTTTTCCTTCACCGCCGAGCACGTGGTAAATCAAAATTGCAATTAACAATTTCATTGATGCCGGCGGGGATCGAACCCGGGTTGCTCGCGTACTGTGATGTGATACTTACAACGAGCGCTCACAATGAAAATGTTATAAAGGAAATAAGTATTCAAAAAAGATTTACAAAAATTTTATTTTAATTTATTTCTTTTGCGGCGGACAAAGTAGGTATATGGGGGATTATCATAGGTACCTACCGTTATAATTATCTAGGTACCTTAATTATCTAGGTACCTACAATACAACAAAAATATCACAAACCGTCGCCGCGTCGTGGACACTAAAATGTAAACTTTAGGTAGCTATACGTCGGTACTAAGAAAACAGTCTTCATGGGTCACTTGTCTTGATAAAAACATGTGTTTACATTTAGTGATATTGAGTATATTATATTTAAAAAAAAGTAAGAAGACAGGTAAGTAATTTTAAAAACAATTTATAGGTAGGCAGAACTAATTACAATTATTATCTAAATATTATAAATGCGAAAGTTTGGATGTTTGGATGGATGTATGTTACTCAATCACGCCAGAACGGCTGAAGGGATCTTGATACCTATTTAGCTCAGAGATAGGTTATAGTCTGGAATAACATATATGATACCGTTTATCCAGGTATTACGTTCCTGTGGAATAATTTTCGAGTTACACGCGGGCGAAGCCGCTGGCAACAGCTAGTACGAACATAAACTGCGTGCATGACCACCGGGGGAAAACTAAACATAATAAATTGGTAGTATGTTTTCAGTTTGCAACAAGTTGGATTTGTAATGGACCAAAATGCATTTAACAATACCAAATGGCAACTAAACACTTCACTCTAGATATATCTTTATATCTATAAAAAGGAGGACTATAAAATGATATTTTGACAATCTTATAGACGGTTCCGTGGCCGCAATCTATATTAGGTATCTATAGAGCCATAGAGGTATAATATTAAGGTATAAAGCGATAACGCAGCGCCTAATAATTTAGCACGAGTTTGTACATAGGTTTTTTTCATTTCTCGGCAAGCGTCGAGCGGCACACACAGCGTAGCGGCGGTATGTATGTGTGCATCGTGTAACTTCGTTTTTGTTCGGAACGGTTCGGAACGCCGTACGAACAATACGTGCGTGAAGACTAGCGTCTCTGCTCATCACTTATACTATCTCTGTCGGGCACGATGCCAGGTGAGACAGTGTGCTTTTTGGCCGCGCCCACCAGTGAGTTCGAGTCCGCGACTAGTGCCACCTTAAGCGAGATTCTATTAGAGCGTAATATACAATTTTTAATTGTTTCGTGGTCAGTTCTTCCCTTAAGCTTCTCAAAGCATAGCATGCAGAGCTGATTTTGCTCTCTATATTATACAATTCATATTTCCATATTAAATACGAATCTATATAAACACATAAGAATTTCACCGATTGTATAAGTGGTATGCATTTCTCATGTAATCTGATATTCAAGGTATCTCATGTTTTCGCTGTGGTTTTAAATAGTATAGCTTTAGTTTTTTCTGTATTCAGCATAAGATTATTTGAATTATACCACAGAGAAAACGTTAAAAGAGCTCTATTTATTCTATCGTTGAGATCATTTCTATTTTGTGCCGATAATGTTTCTTGATCTGTTTTCTAAATAAAACTCGAATAGCTGTAGTACATTTTGCTTTATTTCGTAGTATTGAAGTTTTTTTATTAATATATTATGATCCACCATATCAAAAGCAGAGCTTAAATCCAGAAATAATCCTGCTACTTTCTTTTTTTTGTTTAAATTTGTAATGACATCATCAATTAATGTATTTATAGCATCGTTACTTCCTATTTTTGGCTTATATCCAAATTGTCGTGTATTTATTATTTTATTATTATGTAGATGTTTAGTTAATCTAATTTTAATCAGTCTTTCAAAATTTTTTGAAATATTTGGTAAAAGCGAGATGGGCCTATAGTTTTTAGAGTCATTTTTTGAACCTTTTTTATGTACAGGTAATACTTTTGCAATCTTTAGTTCCTCAGGGAAAATGCCCTTTTCATAACATTTATTGTAAAAACTCGCTAATGGTGATCTTAAAAGTCGATATTTTTCTTAAAGACTGAAATTGGTATGTCATCCCAACCACATGACTTCTTGTCTTCCATACTTTTTACTACTTTAGATATTTCCGCAGGTGTTATGTGATCCCAACTCATATCATTTATGCAAGGTTGTACATTTTGCTCAAGGAACTTCATTGATATTTCTAAGGAACCTGTTGAGGGTGATAGGCCAACTTTTTGAGTACTTTCGATATATTTGTTGTTATGCTTTAAAAGAAATTTATTCTCGTTTACATTGGGAACTTTCTTCCTGTGTTTGTTAACTACACCCCAGATCATCTTAACAGAGTTATTCGATGCCTCTATTTGCGACTGTATTGATAACCTTTTGGCACACCTCACTACCCTTCTCTATAATTTAATATAATTGTTTCTATAATCAACAATAGATTTGTCACTGATGCAACTATGTGCTGGCACAAGGAAGCGCTTCATATTGCTGGCCACCTTTATCCCTTTTGTTATCCAGCTTGAATTTTGTTTGTGTCGTTTGAATTTAGTTCTTATTCTAATTGTTTTTATTTTTTTCTTAAAACTCTTATCAAAAATTGCATACAAGTTTTTTATGAAACTATTTATTCCATCATTTTGCCATTCGTGTTTCAATATGTGTTCTCTGAATAAGTTATTGCTCATCTCACTAAATACTCATTGTTCTCTTGTCATAGTTTTATTTTTATTATTTTTCGTGATTTCCTGGATTTGAAGATCAACGTTTTATATTAGTGCTGCGTGGCCATCTGACAACCCATTTTGATCTATTACAGTATTTTTGTACAATCATCTGGAAGATTTGTTATGAAATTATTCAAACAGGATTGAGCGTTTCCCCGTGTGAAATTACCGATAAAATAAGAGTTGTAAAATTATAACATTTTAACAAAGATAAGAAATCTGACCTTTGTTTAGAGTCACTTAAGAGATTAATATTGAAATTCCCACAGATTATACATTTCTTATTAATAAAATATTCGAACAATGTTTCAAGCTGCTCCATAAAAGCTGAGAAAAATTCATATAGTGTATTCCTATACAGACAAATAACATTGGTTCAGTTTTAACATCTTTAATAATGCCACATACTTCAAAATACTGTGTTTTATCCAGTTTTTTACACTCTTCTAAATCTATAAAATTACAATCGTTGAGTCCTAATATAAGACTACCTCCTCTAGTTTTTTTTTGTGTTATATGAAATTATGCTATAATTAGATAAATGAAAAAGTTCAACATTTTGATTATTTAAAAAATGTTCCGTAATGCATACATAATGTGGCTTAGAGGTACTTAATGTTTCTAAATATAGATCCAATTCACCTTTTTTGGTATTTAAACCACAAACATTTTGATGATGTATAATAATATCATGTAATATGTCTTTACCACATGTTAGTGTTTCCGTAAAGTCATCATTAGCAAATTTTATGAGTACATAATTGTCAATGTTATTGTCGGAGGATTTCCTCTGAATTTATTTTTTGAACAAACGAAAAAAATATTTAGATATATTTTCAAAAATATTCTTAATTCCTAAATTATTGAGTTTACCAGTAGTCTGAGAAAACATATCAAAAGTTAAGTCATAATTTGAGTCAAAACAGTATGCATATTCAAATTTCTGTATGCTATATTGTAGACTAGAAATTTCTACCTCATAGTTATACAGGGGTGCACCACATATATACGTAGGTAATGCTATGATTACATTAGTATGATTTATTTTTTCTAGCGTATTTCTTATGTTACTTATAAGATTTGTGTAGTTATTAGATTTTTTGAAATCTTCCGCTCCAATCAAGATAACACAGTAGTCATTCATAGTTTAGTCTATTAATTTGCTATGTAGTCCACTCAGTAGCTTGATTGTTCCTTAATGTGATTTTATAAAATGACACTATACAAAATTTTCAGTATCTAGATTCTCTACAGCTTGTATCACTTTATTCCTATTGTTATTGTTTATTACGCAAAGTATAAAACCCTTATTTACATGCATAAGTGTAGAATCTAAATCGCTCATCTGTACTTCTTTATCTAAAATTCTGCTTTGTTGGTCTTCATGTGTTACATTATTCAATACAGTTTTTTCTTTGGTTCTTGGTGTTAGTTGAGAACTTTGTCCACATTCGGCTTGGCTTAAAAGTGTGAAAACTAATTTTGTTTTGTTTCCCTTTTTTTGTTTCTTTTTGTTTTTATCTATCTTTGAAGTTGAGCGACATAAATTAGCCAGTGTATCAGTTTTATTTTCTATTATTCTATTGATAGATTGTCTATTTCTTTTTACGCACTTTCCAACTTCTTTTCTAAGTAAGTGATTTTAGGTCTTAGTTCTTCCAACTTCTCCTTTTTTTTGGGGCTTATTTCAGGGCAGCTGCGATTCAATTTACTAGTGTCTGTACAAGAACAATCCTCATCGACAGAGCTCTCTAATTCCAGTGACTCAGTATAATTTTTTGGAGAATTATTAGTCCCATATTTGTTTCAATTGGTAACGAAATAAAAAAAATTGAGGTGTTTGTGTATTATTTTACACACTTTTGGTGATATTGATGATGTTTGTAGTAATGTTTTTGTGTATGTAGATGATTTTCAGACTCTGTGCAAAGTGTAACAATGTTTTGACGAAAGTGAAAATTATTAACCAAACTTACTGTTGACGTTGATAAGCTATTCATTGTGTGCATGATGTTTTTAGGTACAGCCTCTGGTGTCAATGGTGAGCTTGTACATTCTCTTAGCAAGAGTGCGCACACATTTCCATTTGTTGCTTTTCTTCTCTTTCATTGAGTAAATTTTTTTTTCTGTTAGGTTTGCACAGTTTAAGAGGTGAAACTTTGAACAGTTGGAGCATTTAAGAAATTGTCTATCTGAGATCATTTTATCACACTTCACACATTTCCTTACCATTTTGATATAGTTCGTTAAGAATAACAAAATGTAAGACTCGCTCGTTTGAACCCAGCACAGGCAGCGACGTTATTATTTCACTGATAACTTTTTATCACTTATGAGTTTTAATTCACTACTTATTTCTTCACTTAATGGAGATGACGATGGAGTGACGACCTAGTAAGAGATGCTGGAATTCAATGGATGTATGTGGCTCAAACCATGCTTTGTGGCATTCCTTGGAGAAAGCCTTTGTGCAGCAGTGGACTTGTGAGAGACTTTAATGATGATGGTGATGATATGACCTAGTATTCTTACTAAGATCAGCATAGGTAATGATCGGTCATGTCATCGTGTTGTTTAAGTATTTTTTAAACTTTTCTTTTAGGATAAGGGTGACAAACGAGCACACAGTCCGCCTGATGGTAAGTGGTTGCTGTGACCCATAGACATCTATCCTTATTTGCGAATCAAAATGCAGATGCGTTGTCACCCGTGAGGACTAAGATGGAATGCCTCCTTTCCAGTAAAAAGGGTCTCCGGTTCTCTACACTCACCATACGAAACACAGCAGCGTTAGGCTGCTATTTTACGCTGGTATTCTGTGAGAGCTTGGTCCTTCACCGGTCGAGCCGACCCATTCGTGCTACAACTATACTACTAATATAGCTGCAGCATGGCTCTACCACGTAAAAAACTCCAATATTATTTAAGATAATGGCAAACATAGAACATGAACACCCGTGTCAGTTTGCGCAAACATTGCGATGGTATCTTGCGTGTTCACAATATCAAAGAAACACGCAGTCCTTTGTTCTCTCTACTTTTTCTTTCACTGAAACAAATAATCTATATTATACAAAGATAAATAGACTGAGTAGTGTATGCTTAGAGGCAAGGCACCCAAACCTTACGAGTTGGGTACCTTCTAAGTACTTACATAAGTACACCTAAAGGTTCTACTGAAATTGTTAATTGCAGTTTTAAGTGCTGATATACCATAAACTCGGCGTTGAAAGAAAACGTCGTAAGGAAACCTGCATGTCTCAGAAAAAAAATTAAGACATGTTAAGTCTGCCTACACGCATTAGGGCAGCGCGGCGGACATCTCATTGCCCTAAAACCCCTTAAAATGAGAGGAAGCGGTACATATATTATAGACCGTATCTTCACTTTTTTTACTTCGATTGTAAGCGCTAATTTAATATAGCACAGAAGTGAAGGAAAAATAAAAAAACGTGTAATATTTACGTGTTTGAAAATGAAAAGTAAATAAAATTTAACGGTATGCTTAGTCTTTTAAATGCAGTATATTAGTGCGTCAGAGTCAACGTTGTGCTTCTCTTAAAATGAGAGAAGTACAACTTTCTTCAATTAAATAAAATAAAAATAAATAATTAGATAAAACAGTAAAACAAGGGGAACGGCTAATAGAAACAAAGGCTTTTGAGAAAAAAGGTTCTGGGGTGGCAGGCTTGTAACGGGAGGCGCTATGTAGAACGACTTCTCATTAGCCTTATTAGCATTAGTGTGACCCAACGGCCATTTAGTCGATGAATGTGTTTTATGGAAAGCACTTGAGGAGGTTTATGTTTAACAGTTGACTTGTGATCGGCTTCATAATGATTTAAAATTCTTAAAACCCGTCATTATATCAAGTGGAATGCCCAAAGGAGTAACATACTCTTTTTTTTGACACTGGCAAGTTACGTGTATCATCTTTAAGACTGGAAATTTACTGAAACATTTGAAAACGGAACGATTATATATACACGATTATATCATTTCAAATATTTTTATTAAAAAAAAAAACGTTTTTCGTAAGAATTTGGCTAGGTTTCGCTCGCAGCAATGCTCAGTTGACGTAATTTACATTGTATGATTTATAATGACGGCAAAAAAATGTAAAGCCTAGAGTTTTGAACATTTTGCTTCTGCTTGTTGCAAAATCAACAGCGCTTGGTTTGCTGTAACCAAAAGGTGCAACCGCGGTAACTAAAGAGGCAGTTCGAGGAGTCGAAAAACTTATTAGACAAAACCGACGCATTAAATATCTAGAAAAGAGCTTGAGCGAGAACTGGGTATTAGATCAGCAACAATACAAACCATCATTCATGACCAAGTTTTTTTAAAGTAAGCATTGTATAAGATGGGTGTCGCACAATCTTATCGATGAGCAGAAATACCGTTGAGTGGAATAGTTATATAACTTATGAGAAATTCGATGCCGACGAGAAAAAAAAGTTTACGATGTACTGACTGGCGATGAAACATTTCCTGAAGATGGTATGTTGGTACGGTGCTTTGAAGTTGCCGCCGTGCACGAAGCACTTAAAAATTAATGGTCGTTATCTCCGAGAAAGGTCATTTTGCCACTATTGTGCTAGAGGATAAAACGGTTAACTACGAGTGATGTTTGACAGTTTGTGCCCCATAATTATTATCAGATTGATGATAAACGACCGTCACTTATCTTACACCACGATAACGCACAGGTTTGCCACAACATTCTACTTAAAAAAAATGTCTATCCTACTTCACTTGTCTTAACCACTGACCTACGAGTAATAATAATAATTTTTAGTTGTCTTAATATAGATTGGTCTAAATAGTAGTTTTTTTTTATAGGATAAGGGTGACAAACGAGCACATAGTCCACCTGATGGTTAGTGGTTGCTGTGACCCATAGACATCTACATCTATCCTCAATTAAGAATCAAAATGCAGATGCGTTGTCACCCTTGAGGACTAAGATGGAATGCCTCGTTTCCAGTAAAAAGGGTCTCCGGTTCTCTACACTCACCATACGAAACACAGCAGCGTTAAGCTGCTATTTTACGCTGGTATTCTGTGAGAGCGTGTTCCCGGTCGAGCCGACCCATTCATGCTACAACTCATGCTCTACCACGTACGAAGTTTAACTGAATGTTTTATTATTTATAAAAGTAATCATCACCGTTAGTTTAGTTTCGTTTAGTTCGAGTCCCATGTTGGTCTGGGACTTATTGTTCCCATGTAAATTTGAGACTTATGACGAAAAAGAATGTGCCAACTGTGTTACTTGCCTAATATGCCTTGAAAGGCGATTTATAGAATATCGGCTTTGTGATAGTGTAGATGATGAGCTAGCCACCAATCTCTTTCATTCACAATTTTCCAGTTAAATCCATATTTTTTGGCTAATCGTGTTCCGAGTAATTCGATATTCTTTGAACTCTGCCTACCCTCTCGGGAACTACAGTGGTAACGCCTTTGTATATAAGTACGTTGGTTTAGTCGTTGTGACCTATTAAATTTTGTAAAGAGAATGAAAATGAATAATTAATTTATCACGCCTAAGCGTATTGTTAGGTTCTTCATTTTTGCGGAATAAGATTAAAAATGAAATTTAATATATTTCGTGACTGGGTATTATCTTAAAAGTCACTGATCAAATAGCAAGAAATCTTTTAAAGTTCTAATATAAAAAAGAACGCTATTTCTTCACGATAAAACAAGTATTCGTAAACCAATAGGTAGAGATTTAGTTAAACGAGTATTTTTAAATACAATTTATCCAGTTTTAGTATATCCTATACATAAATATTATATCCAGTTTTAGTTATGACTTTTTTATGGAAGTAAGACACAGTCTACTTAAAAGTTGATGCTGGAGACACCTAAATCTATCTTCGCATAAAAAATAAAATACAGATGCGGTGTCACCCTTGATAACTAAGATGGAATAAAATAGAATAGAATCATTTTTATTCAATATAAATTATAAGAATGCTCATTTAAAGTGATTTAAGCTTTTCCACCGGTTACATCTGTCTTGGAAGAACCAGCAAGAAACTCAGCGGGACTTTTTTAAACATTAATTTACAATATTATATTTTCAAGGAATATTTTGAATGAGGAATATCTTGTTTTCTGTAAAAACGGTCCCCGGTTTCTTCACTGACCATACAAAACACAGAAGCATTATGGGTTGCCGGATTAAAGGTTGCCCACCGTCGATAAAACCAGAATACTCTCGACACTGTATTCTTCTGAACGGAGAAATTACGGGAACATCATCAAGTTTAATAGTTCTACCCTTTAGAGCATACCTCGACCGTTTTTTTTATTCATCTTGTAACCGCAGACATAATCAAGCCCAGGCTTTATTGATCTGCGGCGTTTTCTGTTCACAACCCATGAGGAAGAGTTTTGATATCCGCTACCTATGGGCTGCCCCGCGTATTCTGGGGGGGGGGGCAAAATACCGCTCAAAACAATAACTGCTCGGGGCAAACTGAGCAACAAGACCAAGGCGACCCCTGCCACGCTATCCGTGAATTTCTGCAACATCAGGGGACTTCACTCGAACCTAAACGCCGTCCACTACCATCTCGAGACGGCGAAGCCGGCCTTGCTCTTTTTGACCGAGACGCAGGTGTCCTCTCCGGCTGATACTTCGTATCTCTCCTACCCGGGGTACAAATTGGAACACTCCTTTGTGCCTCGGGCTGGAGTTTGCGTATACGTCAGAGAGGACATCTGTTCTCGACGCCTCGGCAGTCTTGAAGGTTCGGACTTGTCCAACTTTTGGCTACGCGTAGATAGCGACGACCATCCGCGCATCTACGGGTGCCTCTATAGGTCCCATAGCGGTAATGCCGAAACAGACCGACTCATCGACCACGTCCAAACGGCTACAGATTCCTTGCTACAACAGGTCCCATCCGCAGAGATCGTGATCCTTGGCGATTTTAACGCCCACCACGCCGAATGGCTTGGTTCACGTTTAACCGATCATGCGGGGAGATCTGTTTATGACTTTGCCTTGGCATATGGTCTGACACAACTGGTTACGTCACCTACGCCGATTCCAGATGTGGAGGATCATACACCTTCCCTGTTAGACCTTCTGCTGACCTCTCATCTGGGCGGATATCAGGTTTCCGTCGATGCCCCTCTCGGCTCTTCGGACCATCCATTTCGGCTGATCCGGAGTGTGGTGCCACTCACGCTCCCCTCGCGGTTGCGTTCTGTAGGTTGCCGCCGTGTTTGACATTACAGGTCGGCGGATTGGGACGGAATGCGGTCTTTCTTTGCATCCTACCCATGGGGGCGTGTTTGCTTCTCGCCGGATGATCCCAGCGCTGTTGCTGACTCTGTCGCTGATGTGGTGCTACAGGGAATGTAACTATTTATTCCATCATCTGTGATACCCATCGGAGGCAGATCTCAGCCTTGGTTTGGTCGCTCCTGTAAGACTGCATTACGCAGTAAGCAGAAGTGCTATCAGGCCTGGGCTGAGGCTTCGGCGGCTCGGGATGTAAACACCAGCATGCTTAAAAAGAAGTATAACTTCGGCTTCAGGTCCTTCAAAAGAGTTATTGCCAAGGCAAAGTCAGAGAACATAGGCAGAATTGGCGAGAAACTAGTTCGCCTTCCTTCGGGAATCCGTGCATTCTGGTCTCTCACCAAGGCTGTCCAAGGGAATTTCTGTAAGCCATCACTACCATCTCTGCACAGGGAGGACGACTCATTGACCCACGCCGCAAAAGAGAAAGTCGACCTTTTAAGCTCCCTAGCTCCCTTTTTGCGTCCAACTCGACTCTTGATGACGGGGGGAACACACCGCCGACCATCCCGCGGTGTGAGTGCTCCATGCCGGATGTGCGGTTCTCACAGCGCTCGGTTTGCAAAGCACTCCTCTCCCTGGACATCCACAAATCGAGTAGGCCTGACGGAATCCCCCCAATTGTGCTGAGGACGTGTGCTCCGGAGTTGACACCGGTTCTAACGCGTCTTTTCCGGTACTCCTACTCCCTAGGCGTAGTCCCGAAATCATGGAAGACAGCTTTTGTCCAACCCATCCCTAAAAAAGGCGACCGCTCAGACCCGTCCAACTACAGGCCTATCGCCATCACCCCCTTGTTCTCCAAAATAATGGAGTCCGTTATAAATTGCCAGCTCATGCGGTATCTTGAGGATCACCAGCTGATTAGTGACCGCCAATACGGTTTTCGTCGGGGTCGGTCAGCTGGTGATCTTCTGGTCTACCTGACTCATAGATGGGCGGAGGCAGTAGAGTCCAAGGGGGAGGCATTGGCCGTTAGTTTGGACATTGCGAAGGCTTTCGATCGGGTTTGGCACAAAGCGCTTCTTTCGAAGCTCCCTTCCTATGGGCTTCCCGAGAAATTGTGTAATTGGATCACCAGCTTTCTTGAAGATCGGAGCATCAAGGTCGTTATAGACGGTGCATGCTCCGACTAGAAGCCTATTAACGCTGGTGTTCCACAAGGCTGCGTGCTATCACCAACGCTGTTTCTTCTGCATATCAATGATATGTTGCAAACCGGTAGCATTCATTGCTATGCGGATGACAGCACTGGTGATGCTTTATACACCGGCCGTGCCAATATTTCTCGGGAAAACGTCGCCGAGTACCGGAACAGACTTGTGTCTGAAGTCGAGTCTTTGCTGAACAACGTCTCGGATTGGGGGCGACTAAATCTAGTCCAGTTAAATCCCCAGAAGACACAAGTTAGCGCGTTTACCGCTAGAAAGAACCCCTTTGTCGTATCTCCTCAGTTTCCAGGCACTCCCCTTGTTGCCTCAGCCAGTATCGGAATCCTCGGCTTCGACATATCGAGTGACGTGCAGTTTCGTGGTCACTTGGAAGAGAAGGTCAAATTGGCCTCAAAAAAGCTTGGCGTGCTCAGCAGAGCGGGACAGTGTGTCATGCCGGCACAACGCTTGCAATTTTACAAGGCGCAGGTTCGGCCTCACATAGAATACTGTTCCCATCTCTGGGCTGGGGCTCCCCAGTGCCAGCTCCTTCCACTTGACCGCATCCAGCGCAGAGCGGCTCGAATCGTCGACAACCGAGTCCTTTCCGATCGGCTCGATTCATTGGCGCTGCGAAGAGATGTTGCATTCTTTCGCATTTATCACGGGGAGTGCTCTGAGGAATTGTTCGGATTAATCCCAGCCGCCAAATTTCACGAACGCACATCGCGTCAGAACTCCCGATACCATCCACACTATCTGGATGATTGGCGGTCCACCACTGTGTGATTTAGAAGATGTTTTCTTCCTCGCACAACTTCCTTGTGGAATAGTTTACCACCAGCGATTTTTCCGGACCGATACGACTTAGGGACCCTTAAGAAAAGAGCCTACTCCTTTTTAAAAGGCCGGCAACGCATCTGCAATTCCTCTGGTTCCCCTGGTGTTGCAGTTGTTCATGGGTGGCGGTAGTCACTTACCATCAGGTGAGCTGCATGCTCGTTTGCCCCCTCTTCTATAAAAAAAAATATTCATGAAAAGAAAAAAAAGGATAATGAAAAAAAAAAAGAGAATTCATACAAAAAATTACAGGATTTTTACGTAGCTTGAGATCGAAAAATTGTAGGAACACGTCCCAATTAATACGTTTCTCTTCATGTGTACCGAATACTAAATTTTGTTTGACGAAAACGTTCGTGCTTCTTCTTGTTTGAATACAATCCGAGAACCCAGTGAACACCAACGGTGTTTGTTTACATTTCGTGCCTTTGTTTGCTTAGTTTAAGACTGCTCTATGAAAAGTGATCTATATTAGAATTTCCACTTTATAATACCTCTTCCGTTAGTGTTATTGGGACATTCAATGTTTTTTGGTTATGGTTACATATTATATTATTATATAATATAAAATGGTTATAGTGTTACTTATATTTACGCAAAGACTACACATTAAATGTAACTAATTTTTACGGATTGTATCGCGTTTAATTAAACTTTTTAATTCCCGACGTTTCGGGTGCTTTACAGCACCTATGGTCACGGGGTAGACTGAGGTGTTTGACGTCCCGATGTCATAGTTAGCCCGGCTACTTTCAGTTTTTGAATATTAATTTTTGGTCAGATCTACGCAGAATGAGCTTACAGTATTGCAGACACTGCAGCAGATACTGCAGACAGTCTGCAGTTTGTGAACATGTTCAAGATCGTCCCCGCCATTACATTAGATTTGATAGACCACAAATCCTCGCAAAAGAACACCGATTCCTACCAAGGATGATTCGCGAGGCTATTGAAATAAAAATATAAAAAGTTTAATTAAACGCGATACAATCCGTAAAAATTAGTTTCATTTATATGGTTATAGTGTAAACTGTAACTGTAAACTGATGATGATTATAACACAAAATATTTTTTAAATAACTTTTAATTCTAGGAAAAGTACACATGGCGTGGCGGTCAAGGCAAGGCCTACCTACAATGCGAGAGGCCGTTGACCCAGCAGTGAGTATACACCACCCAGACGGACAGGAAGGCAGAAAAGGAGTCCTAGAAACTTTTTATGTCATGTCATAGTCAAAATAGATATAACTTTTAACCTCGTCATCGTCATCGACATCGCCAACGTCATCGTCATCGTCATCGTCATCGTCATCATTATCGTCATCGTTATCGTCGTGATGATCGTCATGGTCATCGTCATCGTCATGATCATCATATATATACAGGCTGATAAAGAAGACAGAAAGGACTATCCCATTATTACTATCCATACATTAAGTATGACATCCAAGAAAAGGTTTTGTATATAATTAATATAATATTATAATAGAATATTAAGTAACAGCGTCGACAAGTTTGGGCTCCACGGATTTTCATGTAAGAAAAATGCTGGTAGGTTTTCACGGCACGGTTCTTTGAACGATGTCATCCAAAGGGCTCTTATCTCTATGAATATTCCCTCGGTTTTAGAGCCTTGTGCAATATTTAGAGACGATGGCAAGAGACCCGACGGTATGACAAACGGTTTGCTGCGTCGTTCATCATGCGTACAGCAAAGGAGTGAAATAAGTTGCCAGCATCTGTGTTTCCATCCGATTACAATGTGGGTGTCTTCAAGGCAAGATTGAATAGGCTTTTGTTAAGTCAGTGCGCTTCACCATCTTAGGCTACATCATCACTTACCATCAGGTGGTATTGAGCTTAAAATAATATTAAAAAAAACATTGGTCCCTTGGGAGAGAGGTAAAGCCCTTGTGTGGGATGCTACTTGCGTAGACACTTTGGCGGCCTCTCATCTCAGGGGTACCTCGTTTATAGCCGGGGTGGCATCAAAGGCAGCTGAACTGAGTAAGTGGTGCAGATATGACTTTCTGAGAGATGACTACATTTTTGTGCCATTTGCTGTAGAGACTATCGGTCCGTGGGGTCCACGTGCGGTGAAGTTCCTAAAGAAACTCCATTCGCGACTGGTCGTTGCTGCTGGTGATAAGAGAGCTGGTTCTTTTCTCGCTCAAAAGCTAAGTATAGCCATTCAACGGGGAATCGCAGCCAGCGTTCTTGGCACGATACCGCGGGGTGTAGGACTGTATGATAATTAAGTTACTAGTTTTAGTTTTTTTTTAAATTATAGTTTTTTAATATTGTATATAATAAAATATTGTCTATGATGTTATGTAGATAAATATAATATTATAATAATAATATAATTTTTATTATTATATTGTAAAAATAATATTACTTACTTTTAACAATCCTATTTATTTTATTTGTTAACTATTATAAAAGTAAAGATAATAAATTTATTTTATGTTATAAATTTTATAAAATAAAGGAAAAACAACTTAACTACTTCACGGTGCCCCATTCTCTTTTGCAATAGTCAACCACGCTGACTTCGTAATGTTCCTTGAAATATTTTATATTTTAGCGAAAGGTGGGTTTCCTTTACTCTTGGTAAATCAGTAGTGAGATAGAAATTAAAAATTCAATACTCCCTGGCTGGCGGAGAACAAATTCGGTTTGTGCCCACAGGTCAAGCATCTGGTAGTCCGATGGTGAAAGGGAGAGGGAGAAATTAAGTTCACTTTTATTATTATTTTATTTTATAAACTAGAGCGATACAGTATTCTTATAAGAATGTGCAAGATATTATAAATAAGGCACATTATAGGTTTTCTAGTGTTTATTTATAGTGGTTAGTGGTATTACTATTAAAAACTATGTTTAAAAATAGATTGATCAGTAAGTTTTTGATAACGTAATGAAGTTTTAGGAAAAGTGTTTTTAAATTGTATTTATTTTCCAAAGTAATCATCTTTTACACCATGAATAACGTTCTGTAAGTTAATCAAATTTAAGAATATATAAAAATTCCCTTGGAAAATAAGTTTTGATCCTGGGTATCGCAATGGCCTCTACCAGACAAATTACCTTATCAGCTCGATCAAATTTTACAGGAAGTGTATATGGCTAAAACACCACGGTGTTCATCTCTTCGCCCTTGGTCGAGTCTACAGCACGGCTAGGATGGACTGGGGACAAAAAATTTATCCCCCGATTATATCCACTGACAAGGGATAAAATTATTTTGTCCTTATGCCAAAGCACGGCAACGGGTAGAAGTATATCCCCGTTTGACATAACGGGTAGACATATATCCCCCGTCCGTAGCATGAAGCCAAAAGAAGATAAAAAAGTATGTTTTTTGACATTTGAAAGGGACAATTTTATCCTTGTTCATTGGACGTGGATTTAAGTTTATATTCATACAAAAAATCTATCTAAGTCTAAGTTTATCTCCCATTTTATCATATAAAATTGTCTCCTGCCCATGCTAGCCCTACTGCAGGACTAGCATAAGCACGTAACAAAGGAGAAAATGTTTATCCCCTCGCTTAGTTTTATCCACCCTTCGAGCATGGGCACACCGGTGGATATAATATCCACAGTAGATAAAATGGGAGATAGACTTAGATAGATTTTTTGTATAATACGGACGGGGGATATATGTCTACTCGTTATGTCAAACGTGGATATATTTCTTCCCGTTGCCGTGCTTTGGCATAAGGACAAGATAATTTTATCTCTTGTTAGTGGATATAATCGGGGGATACATTTTTTGTCCCCAGCCCATGCTAGCCGTGCAGGAACGCTTTCGCACACTACCGCAGCCCCGACGACGATAGCTTTTACAAGGTCCGTCTCGATGACGGAGTGCTCTCCGGTGCCCAACTCTCCGGCTGTGGATTGGGGCCGTCCTTTGTATTGTCTGCCGTTCTTTCTCTCTCCCTCTCCGCAGCCTCTTTCCGCGACATCACTTGTTCGCAGAAGGTAATGCCGGCACTCCACGCCCTTTCGCATTTAACCATAGCTTTAATTAAAGCTGGGAGCGAGAAGTCGTTCCCCACTACATCCACGAGGTCATGACGCAACTCAGCCCACGCTAGGGAGTCCTCAAGGGTATGCTGCGCCGTGTCCTAGTCGCTACCACAGTGGTGGCACTCAGTTGTGAGTGCCACCACTGTGGCTTGACTTCAAAATGCCTAAACTCTGTGATTTGGAACCATCACATGTTGCTGACATGCACTTTGTGTATGGTTTATGTAATGGGAACGCACGAGCTGCCGTTGCCGAGTACAGACGACGATTTCCTAACAGGGTCGTCCTTGGATATCGCTCGTTTATTACCATCCATCGACAATTTAGTGAAATAGGTTGACGTCGGAGAAGAAATGAACCTGTACCACGTAGTCAAGCTGTTCATGACGACGTTGATGAAGAAGTGCTAAGGTTAATAACAGTTGACCCGATGATAAACACTCGTCGAATTGCAAATCAGCTGGGTATAAAGAAAATGAGAGTGCGGCGCGTACTGAAAAAGGAAGGACTTCACCCTTACCATTTTCGACGTGCTCAAAATTTACGAGAAGAAGACAGTACACCAAGGTTGGTTTTTTGTACGTAGATTTTACGACAGCACAGACTAAATTATAATTTCTTAAGGGAAATTTTTGAACGGATTTCTCCGTAATTTCGGAAGAATTTCTGAACGGATGAGGCCACATTTACCAGAGCCGTAATAACCAACCACCGTAATTTGCACGTTTGGAATGATGAAAATACTTTTGCTGTCAGAGAAACTTCTTTCCAGCACGTATTCTCCATTAACATGTGGGCTGGAATAATTAATGACCAAATCATTGGGCCATTCGAATTGCCAAGACGGCTTACGCAAGAGGTCATGTTGAGTTTTTTGCGCGAAGAACTGCCCCTTTTGCTACAAGACATCCCATTGTTAACAAGACGAAATATGTACCTCCACTTAGATGGAGCCCCGGCTCAGTATGGAGCGTCTGTGCGTCAATTCATTAATCAAAACTGTCCACGTTGGTATGGCAGAGGCGGTCCAGTATCATGGCTTCCAAGGTCTCGTGATTTAACGCCTCTTGATTATTATTTTTGGGGCTACATGAAACAAAAAGTTTATGTTGTGCCAATAGCTACGAGAGAACAACTGAAACAGAGAATTGACGCTGCTGCTACAGAAATAAGAGCGAACTTTTCGGAAGTGCAAAGAACGACTCAAAGAATGTTATTTAGAGCCTTAGCCTGTATTATGGTCAATGGCGGTCATTTCGAAAACGTTATAAATTAATTACTGTTTTTTTAAAAAAAAATTAATGATTTAAATTTACACTTGTTTTTATTGTTTCCTTACATAAAAAGTGTTCTATCAAAAGGCAAAAGGTATTTTTGATAGTAAGACACTTAAATGTGGCACTACCCTGGTTTTAAAAGTCTACTCTATTTATTAATGAAAATGGGGTGCATATTTCAAGAGTTTGTACTTCGATAAATGTTTGAGATAGCTAGAAACATTGTTATGAGATTTTGTAGGTAATATCACGTAATTTAATAATAATTAATAAAATAATAATATTTATTAGGCATTTATTCAAATTTTTAGCGAAATTAAATAAAAACGGGTAATTTTGTCTTAAAACTTTGGGGTAATTAAGTTTTTTTAATGTCTTGTTTAATTTTGGGTACATTTTATACCTCGAATTGATAAACTATGGTAAATATATAACAAATGTTAAAACAAAAAACTTCTCTACGAAAAAAATAAAAACCTAATAAAAAAAACGATAAGACCTGTACTTTGATGGTATTTGTTGATAGTTTTGTACAAATAATGAAAAGACGCCCGGCGGTCACTTGGCGCTGGGGCACCTTGTACTTGAAGGTCTTTGGTCTGTTAATATTTGAGAAACTCAGCGTGCGCCACCTTTTTGAATTTTAAGGTATGAGTTAAGGTTAAGTGAATTGTCCCAAACAAAAACTTTAAAATCTTAAATAAACAACGAATAACACATGAACCTATCTTTACTAATTAATCATTGTTTTTTGCTTTCTTTAGTAGCGGCAGTTGTTAACCGTCCAGAGGAAATCTCGTCTTTACAGGCGGTTTTGCCGCGTTTAAATTACACGCACTAGTATTCTACTACAGAATAGGACAGAGCAATGTTTCATGTATGTCTCTCGTCTCTTGTCATGTCTCATAAGTAAATTACTATTCTACAAAAACACATTTAGTAGAATTTTTTTAAGCAGAAATATTTAATAACCGCACGAACTTCGATTTTGTCCATTTTGCACACGAACCAACTTCTCACCTGTCAGCAACGAAAATAAAATGGGTACAGTTTTAAATATTTTTCTTCTAATGAATTTAAGACCTCAAATTAAAATAAATTCCTATGGCTTGATATAAAGTATCCGTTATTATAAGTGATAAGTTAAATTTAGAAAACACTGGAAACACTACCCCGCCTTTGTTTATGACGATTGAATTTAACTTAAGAATTATCTGGACTCAAGCTCTTTTACTGTATTAAATTTAAAACACTTCATAAAAGACTACACCAAAATGAACGCTATAGAGTGTTTCATGTTTCACCTAACAATGAAACAACATTACGGAGGCTTTTTGAATGCCCCTCTTTAAAGCCCAAGCTTTTAATAACAGTTGCCAAGTTCCTTCAATTAAATAGATGACTTTCGAAAATAAATCGAGTTTTCTAAGTCTCGCTGGAGAGATGTCGAGTAGTGAATTTTATTAGAGGAAAGAGAAAATGATTAATTAATCCTTCTTGTAACGAATTCTAGAGCTTGCGAGCGCTTCGTGCATTGAAATTAAGCCGATTTATGTCACGTTCAATCAAGTATAATGTTAAATTAATTAAGAGCATGATTACCCATATATCTTTTATTTTATTAATTCCTAAATGGTAGGATAAATTGTATTTTATGGTCAAAATCGTCGATTTTTTATATGATTAAATATCGATTTAATTTTGAACACAGCCTAAACCAGACACCAAGCAAGCTATTTTTAAACCCTTTCCACATACAGGTCGAAGTTGAAGTCATTAACCTATCAGAGGCAGCTGAACTGAGTAAGTGGTGCAAATATGAGTATCTGAGAGATGACTACATATTTGTGCCATTTGCTGTAGAGACTATCGGTCCGTGGGGTCCACGTGCGGTGAAGTTCCTAAAGGAACTCCATCCGCGGCTGGTCGTTGCTGCTGGTGATAAGTGGGCTGGTTCTTTTCTCGCTCAAAGGCTAAGTATAGCCAAAACGAATATAGGGAAACGCAGCCAGCGTTCTTGGCACGTTACCGCGGGGAGTAGGTCTGTATGATAGTTAAGTTACTAGTTTTAGTTTTTTTTATTATAGTTTTTAATATTGTATATAATTAAATATTCATTACCTTTAAGAAAATGTAAGTAGATATTTTTGACATTGTATTCATTTGATATTAACCTATTATTCAAATTATATTGAGAAATATGTTAGTAAAGTAAATAAAATAGGAACAACACTAAAAAGTAACAAATGTGATTACTTATCGAATACACTTTTAATTATTTTTTACTTTTTATTTAGGATCTGCGGTAGTCTTAATTTTAATCGATACATCTAATATTATTTTCGTCATGTATAAGCATTTAATTTAAATAAGTTTAAGTGTTTGTTTTCAGGACTGTTGATCCGATTCCGAAAATTCTTTCACTCATAGAAAGAAAAACTACTCCTACATGATATAGGCTATGTTTTATTGTGACTAATTTAGTTTTCAGTATGTGATCAGTATAATCGAATCAGCGAAAAATGAGTCGATTGGCTGCTTTATTTGTGTGCACTGACCAAACAGTTTGTAATATGTGAACACAATATTGTAATCTATTGCAAAGTAATCTTAGATTATACAAAACACATAAAAATAATAAAGTATCATTTAAGTATATAATTATAGCGCGTATTTTTTATATTTCAATTGAAAATACATTTGTACAGAATTTCACGCAAGTGAAACTGAGCGGCTCAGCTAAAAAGTTTATTATCAATTATTATCAGTTATAAAGAAAATATTTCTCCTAGTATTCATAACGTATAGTGAATAATTGTATCAATGGGAGAGAAAATGATAAATTAGTTCCTTATATCTTACCGTGTTGCTGGCGACGAAGTGTCTGTGTGTCTCAAGTTATATTCGTATCAAAAGCAATAAATAACAACATTCAGTGGTGTTGTTGCCAATCGTGTTTTTAATATTCGCTTTTATTATAATTCACAAAGGAGATAAATAGCTCGGAGTACAATTCATATTTCACGCGTGTGTTATTTTTATTACTAAGCAATAAATATAAGGAAGAGGTTGAACTATAAAAGTATAAAATAAAGTGATATGCGACTTTTAATATATTCAGGTCCAAGTAATACAAGCGCAAATACTGAACTTTCAATCAATAACTACATAGTTTTTTTAAATAGAATAAGTGTGACAAGCGAGCACACAGCCCACCTGATGGTAAGTGGATGCTGTGGCCCATAGACATCTACATCTATCCTCGATCAAAAATCAAAACTCAGATGCGTTGTCATCCCTGAGAACTAAGATGGACTGCCTTGAATCCAGTAAAAAGAGGCTCCTTTTCTCTACACTCACCATACGAAACAGCAGCATTGAGCTGCTATTTTACGCTGGTATTCTGTGAGAGTGTGAAACTTACCCGGTTGAGCTGACCTATTCATGTTTCAACTAAAATATAGCTGCATCATGGCTCTACCACGTAAAATATACCACGTATATAGTGTATAATGTTAAAACATAGTTTCGAAAATATTTGTAACGTTGCAGTAAATTTCTACTGGCTGGCTCGTATACTCAATGAGCAACTCGGAAAAATCTTTCGAATAATGTGTGCTATGCTGTCATAGAATGCCGAAAGGCAGTATTATTAAAGTTACTCTGACTGAGATTTCGCTCAGTGGCAGAGGATATACGCTACGAAATGAGGTAATAATTATAGAAACAAGGGAGGAGCTTCCTATGCTTTTTAAAGGAGTTAAACGAGTTTTCAATTAATGTAATATCTATTAAGTTGGGAACTGTGTTGGATTTTAAATCAAGCGAATTAAGAGAGTTGTCTCCCTCTCTCTCTCTCTCTCTCTCTCTCTCTCTCTCACTGCCCCTTTTTAATTTAATGTTACAATCATTGTTGATACTTTGAATATGACTTCCCCATGCTAGCATATTCTGAACGCTTTAGAACATTGTGTACTGTAATTATATTATAATTTCTTTTACACTTTCCATATATGTGATTAGTTTTCTGCCAAAACTCTTTGAACCTTTTTTGTGACTAACTCTCATAAGCTTTGAAGCCTTTATACTCTGACAACGTTGCTTTATAATCCAAAAACTCTTTGCCTTCAGATCGAAAATGGTGTGTCTTAACGAGGTCTTAACTCAGACTTAAAAATCGATCTGCATCAAAATCTAAGTCAATTTTAAAATGGTTTCTAAATAGTTTCATTTGAAGAAAATGGATCTATATAATATGGAATAATTCATTGTCAAACTAAAATATATTTATGCGGCGAAGTTGAAAGAAATATATACTGAAAAGAAATATGTACCTGACTTCATTGTTGCGAAATCACGTTTAAACGGCGTGGAAAGGTGTAACAGGCTGCGATGTGTATAAATAATAGAAATGACAACATTTCGTTTATGGTTTATGGTATTGAATGAAATATTTTATAAATAAAACTGTAATTAAAGATGTGAGGATTTCCATTAGTCATTAGAAGTGAAAACGCATCTGTAGCTTTCTTTATTTCAAGTTGGCTGCAGGTGTCCATGGACTGCAGAAGCCACTTACTATTAGGTAGACTGTAAGTTCGTTTGACACTTTTCTTTTATGAATTTTTTTATAGAAATACAAATACGCAAAGGTTGTCTGGAAGAGATCACATTCAGAGTAATGCCTGTTGTACATATTATACTTTAGATTTAACTCTTCTCGTTATTCTGTATTTTGGTGTACAGTAAAGAATAAATAAATAAATATTTTTTTATTCAATAAAGTTTAAAAATAATACTTTTCGAATGTTATATTACTGCTGTGCGAAGAACCAGCAAGAAAATCAGCAGAACTTTGAAGTAAATCTTCTCTAGGCGCGATATGAGTAGTATGAAGTAACATTTAGTAAAATCTATAGACCGCTTACGCAGTTCCCGCATTTATAACGTGAGCAACTGCGTATAGTATATCGTAACTGTAGTATATCGTGATTATAATATAATCACGAAATATTGTGTATAAGTACTCTATTAATTCATAAATTTATTTTTATTATTTTTCGTATAATTCAACAATGAACTAATAACAATTTTATTGATAAATGTTTTATTATTATGTAAAAAACTAAACCAAATACTAATAAATAAATATTAACAATAAAAATAAGGAGTTATAAATATTAACACTAATAAATTTTAATTCAACCGCAAATTACAGGTACCATTTTGCAAAACTATTTACAATTGTGAATTACGTTGTGCAATTAATAATACAAATTAATCATTTTAAACTGGCAAGTTATTTTACCGTTATGAGCACTAAGCTGCGCCTAGGCGTTTGTTTACATGGCAATAAATTCCGAAACATCAGATTTTTTTTCTCAAAGTATACAAGCGGTGATTTAAAATGAAAACTTTTATTTTCGACGTAAGAAAATGAAAATAGAACAAACATTTTTCAAGCAAATCTTTTGTCGTTATAAAATAAAATTAAACTGACCGCAGATAAAAATCGAAAGAAATCTCTCTGGAAGTGCCTTTTGTCGTTTTATTTCAGGCAGTAGTAGTTAATACTGGCATCAGCTACTGAATTATTAGTAGATAGCACTAAATGATGATGATGCTAGTGGGTGATGGGAATCGGAGGTAATGTTTAATGGTAAGGAGCCATTTCATACTAGTCTTCAGGGCTGAATATGCATTTGTATTTTGATTTTCAATTGAGGATAGATGTAGGTGTCTAAGGGATATATTCACTTGCCATCAGGTGGACTGTGTGCTCGTTTGTCGCACCTCTATTAAAAAGTATATTTTTATTCTATATACATTTCCTAGAAAATAATGATATCTTGAAAATATAATACAAATTGTTCTTAGCACGGGCAGACAAGTCACTGTCTAGAGGTCACGCACTGTGTGCTTTGACTTTTATATCAAATAGAAAATATAAATTTTATAACAAAAATACATACGAATGGTTTGATTTAAAATAATCAGATTGTAAATTACGTCGTGTCGTACATATAATTTTTGATAATAAAAGGAGCGATCTGTTATACCCTGTAATTGTTAGCCTTAGTGCTGCACTGCCCTTAATAACGCTAACTAAGCCTTAAGGTTCAGTGAGTATAGCAGTGGAGCAGTTTGGCCAGTGTGTCTGCTTCCATCTTCGAACCTGCTCGGTTGTCTACGGACCTAAGTTAAATTCTAATCAATTTGTAATATATAATCCATTTATTCTTTAATTAAATAACAGTGTTTTAAATAATTGTTTTTTTTAAAAGCAATCAGCCCGTCTCCGTATAACATTTTGGTGGCAGCGGTGGGATACGGAAATCCCCAGTGTCAAGTGAAGTGGAACCGCTCAGCAGACTCGCTCCGTATCCTAAAATCTTTCAAAACTAAATCTTATTCTGTGTCGTCCTGGCGTGTCCTAGTGAACCCAAATATAGTGCAAGTGCTATACTCATCGCTACGGCCTGGACGTCCATTCCATTACGGAGACCCGATTTATTCCTGGAAAGGAGTTCACATACTTACCAAGGAAGACCCGCGATTGCATCCTGAACCGCAATCATCTCCTTCCATCTACATACATACAGAAGAGAAAATCACCTAGAAGAATTAACCTGAAAAGCATCCATCGTCTTAAAAGAAATATCGTCGAAGATTTCTATAACTTTAAATTCATCGTGTCCTGTTCCAGTGCGCTACCGAAGACGCGCTTATCAATCGGAATGTTCCCGCTTATCGTGTTTGCAGCCGTCGCCCACGCATTACTAGTACTGTGAGTCGTTGGTCATTGTTTTGTCTAGACTTTATAAACCAAAGCTTCTCAACCTTTTATGTTCTTTGTTCAATTGAATTTAAATGTTTTAGAGTTTATTAATATTTTTACCATTTGTGATTATTTTATATTATTGCGTGTTCCTTATTGTAATTATTTTATATTATTGTGTGTTCTTGTATTGATTGATATATTTTTATTATGCCAAAAAGGTGAAAGGGAGGAGGCTAGTTTAACCTTCGAATTCACAGAGCCGGGTGTTAGTGACGCCTGAGATCCACCCCAGCCACTCCAAGAGTTACTAAGGCCAGCATTGCAACTACTGCAATGACCGAGATGGATTTAAACACTTTGTTCAAATTCGTTAAACCGTATGACGGTAGTAGGGAGACCGTAAATTCTTTTATTATTAATTGTAATAATGCTTATGAATTAGCCACAGAATCTCAAAAACAAATTTTATTTAAGTACATCATTAGTCAACTCCACGGTAAAGCGGAAATCGCTTGCTCCATAAAAGAGTTTAAAGACTGGGAACAGCTCAAGGATTTCTTAAAAACACAATTTAGTGAACGTAAACATTATGCTCATATCCTTACTGAATTACAAGAGCAAACAAGGCCCACATGATAATGTCAGCCAATTTGCACTCCGCATGGAAACCTGTCTTTCACAACTATTAACAGAAATATCCCTATGTAATACAAAGGCAAAAGAATTACCAGGTCGGGTTGCGGCCATGGAGGACCTTGCCCTCCATCATTTCCTTATGGGGTTACATCCCCGCATTTCGAACATTGTTAGGTGTAGGTCTCCAAAGACCCTTAATGAAGCCATAAACTTAGCCATCTCGGAGGAACGTATTCAACAAAGCCTATACAAACGACCACAGCCAGAAACAAGACATGAACACAAACCTAAGCAAAACTTCGTAAAAACTTTTAATACTAAGCCGTCTACTTATCAAAAATTCTCACAGTACCCAAATCCTAACCAACAGAGCTCCACTAACGCTTTTTGTCGATATTGTAAGACGGCAGGACACGACATTATGGCCTGTAAAAAACGAGAGTATTCCAACAATCGATTCAAGAACCAAAATATTCCACCAACCTCTCAATTCCAATATAGGCCACAACCACGGGTTAACTTCATAGAGCAACCCAATGATGAGGAAGTCCAAGAAGAATTCCATCCTTTACACAGCGACAATCAAATTTTAAACGATCAAGAGTCTCGCCACGGTGTCGCCCGAGACTAGATCCTAAAGCCGACACCAACCATTCCTCCCTCATATCCAAGGACCACACGGGTAACCAGCCCCAAATAAGAGTCCAAATATCCAAGGACCACACGGGTAACCAGCCCCAAATAAGAGTCCGAAAATCCATGGACCACACGGGTAACCAGCCCCAAATAAGACTCCAAAAATCCAAGGACCACACGGGTAACCAGCCCCAAATAAGAGTCCGAAAATCCATGGACCACACGGGTAACCAGCCCCAAATAAGAGTCCAAAAATCCAAGGACCACAAGGGTAACCAGCCCCAAACAAGTGTCCGAAAATCCATGGACCACACGGGTAACCAGCCCCAAATAAGAGTCCAAAAATCCAAGGACCACAAGGGTAACCAGCCCCAAACAAGTGTCCGAAAATCCATGGACCACGCGGGTAACCAGCCCCAAACAAGTGTCCAACAATCCAAGGACCACAAGGGTAACCAGCCCCAAACAAGTGTCCAGTCATCCAAGACCCATAACTTGAAAGTTCCCTCTCCAACAAGCAAAATCGAAATTTACGAAATAAATCTAGATACCACTAAAGGTTGTTACCACATGTCCTTCTCGATTCATCCGTCACGGATATCCCACTGTCTTTGCTTGTTGATTCAGGGTCTGCCATATGTTTATTAAAACAGTCTAGTATCCAGAGAAATATCAAACTCATAAAAGAACCTATCAAACTTAAGGGTATAGATCCGGGCGAGGAATCTACAACTACTGAGGGCCATTTTCCGTTGAAATTAAAATTAAATAAAACCACATCCGCGTCATATAAATTCCATGTCATTAAAGATGTCAATCTGCCATATGACGGTATCATAGGCTCCGACTTCCTAACCGCGTTTGGCTGTAAAATTGACTACACAAACGATACCCTCAAGATCGGTAAATTAGAAATAAAATTACATTTCGTTGATCCATTCTATGTCATTCCACCACGCACCGAAACTGTCATTGAATGTTCGGTTTGCGATACCAATCTTAAAGAAGGCCTTATCACTGATCAACACATATCAGATAATTTACTTATATCTAATTGTATCGTAAAAATCAAAGAAAATAAACGCGTTAATTTAACTATAGCCAATACTTCAGAGTTTCCTGTAAACCTTAATCCAAATTTAAATCTTAAAATTACACCTTTACATTCTGACGCAGTTCAGGTGAACACGAACATCTTTAACACGACTAAAAGAACAAACGATGTAATAAACTCATTAAGAATAGAACATCTAAACCAAGAAGAGTCCAACGCCCTCATCGAACTTTGTTCCCAGTATTCCGACATTTTTCATCTGCCCGATGATCAATTAACTTATACATCCGCCTTAACCATCAAATTAAAACGACCAGCGAGACGCCCATCCATACTAAAACGTATAGGTTCCCAGAATGTCATAAAAAGAAGTCGAGATCCAAATCAATAAGATGCTCGACCAGGAATAATAGAACCCTCATCCTCACCTTGGAGCTCACCAATTTGGATTGTGCCTAAGAAATTAGATTCCCAGGGACAACGTAAATGGCGAATAGTAATTGACTATCGCAAACTTAACGATATTACTATCCGCGAAATTTATCCTATCCCACAAATTTCTGAAATCCTAGACCAGCTGGGTAACAGCAAATATTTCTCAACCTTAGACTTAGCTTCCGGGTTTCACCAATTGTTAATCAAACCCAAAGATGCACCTAAAACAGCGTTCTCTGTACCTCAGGGGCATTTCCAATTCAATAGGATGCCTTTTGGCTTGAAAAATGCTCCGTCCACCTTCCAGAAGCTCATGAATGCATGCCTATCAGGACTTCAAGGTTCACGATGTTTCGTTTATTTAGACGACATTGTTATTTACTCTTTCGATCTTACTTCTCACATAGATAATCTCAATGCTGTATTTAACAGACTCAGAAGTTATAATCTCAAGTTACAACCTGAAAAATGCGAATTCCTTCGTAAAGAAGTAATTTATTTAGGCCATATAATCGGTGAACATGGTGTCAAACCCAATCCCGAAAAGGTGAGGGCTGTCACCGAATTTCCAGTTCCAAAATCATCCAAAGACATTAAATCCTTCCTAGGCTTAGTATCTTACTACAGACGTTTTATCCTGATTTTTCTAAATATGCAAAACTTACGTCCCTTTTAAAAAAGGATGTTCCTTTTGAATGGAAGAATGAACAACAGCTTTCTTTCGAGACCTTGAAAGGTAAACTCGTTACAGCTCCAGTCCTTGCATACCTGGACTTTACTAAACCTTTCCTCTTGACATGCGATGCATCAAACTAAGCCATCTCTGCTATTCTCTCCCAAGGTCCAGTAGGACAAGATCGACCTATCGCTTTTGCCTCACGCACACTTAATAAAGCAGAGAATAATTACAGCGTAACCGAAAAAGAGTGCCTTGCGATAGTATTCGGCACCAAAACATTCCGTCCTTATCTATATGGCAACCGATTCACAATAATGACGGACCATAAGCCCCTCCAGTGGCTTTTTAATTGCAAAGACCCTGGTTCCCGCCTTGTTCGATGGCGACTTAAATTGGAAGAATTTGAGTATGATATACATTATAAAAAGGGCAAAACCAACACAAACGCTGACGCGTTATCACGGTTTCCTGTGAACCCTGTCCAACCTGCAGACCCACCAACGTCCAATCCTCCTATAGTGGACCCGGGTCGAAATCTAGACAAAGATCTCATGGACTTACTAATTTCTCCACCTTCCTTTAATCCAGACGAAGCAATCTCTCCTACACTGGATTTAGCTGAAGATACTTCCCCATTACCCTACGTTGATTTACCTTCTAATATTCCAGACACCCTAAGGGAAGAAATCGAAAACGAACCTATTAACTTACCTCAACCTGAACAGATAGCACCACCTGAAATTCAAACCGATAATGTCCCATTTCCATCCACGAGTTCATCCCCAGACGTACCTGTCGATGATTACCCAACCTTCCTTAAATCTATGTTATGCAAAGATAAAACTTTTAACACAGAAGTAGAAGAGCATAACGAAACTCTTATGAAATGTGCCGCGAAAGTAATCCTGGTCCCAACATCTATCGATTTAGATGAATCTAACCCGTACATTCAAGAAATATTAACCGACCCTGAAATTATCACCGACATACAGGAGTCCGAGAAAGAACTCTTCTCCTTTAAAAAGATAGAAACAAATAATAAATGCTATTATTTATTGTTCACTAAGGTACATCATTTTGATGAGGCCTCCTATCCAGAAATCTTTCAAACGTTAAAACAATCAAAATGAATTGATAACTTCCAGACAAATTAAAGAAATCGGTATATCAGATATGAAAATCCCTTCGAAAACATTCATTCATTAAAATATATAATATTCTATGTTATCTCTTTCATGATACTCGAATTAAAATTCATATATACCATAACAATATTATATATCCAGCTCCGACTGAAATTAAGAAAATCCTTTTCGAAAACCATGATATCCCGATAGCCGGTCATTTAGGCTCTGTCAGAATGTACAACAGGATAAAACAATCGTATTACTGGAAAGGTATGCGAAGCGATATAGAATCATATGTAAAGCAATGTAAAGCATGTCAGGAAAATAAAGCACTTAGGAAAATCAACCGTGCTCCAATGCAGATCACCAGCACATCTACAGAGCCATGCCAAAGAATATCCTTAGATATCGTCGGCCCACTTCCGAAGCCGGACCAGCGAAATTACGTTTTATTCTCACAATACAAGATGACCTTACCAAGTTCTCCTGCATATCCCATCCGAAGTACCACTGCTGAAGAAACTAGTGAGTGCTTACTGCATTATATATCAATCTTTGGCATTCCTAAGATGATCCTTACCGATCAGGGGACTAATTTTACTTCAGACCTATTTAGAAAAACCTGTGAATTCCTCAAAATTAAAAACTTATGGTCTTCACCATACCATCCTCAAACCCAAGGCTCCTTAGAGCGGAGCCATTCAACCCTAAAAGAATACTTAAAATCTTACATTAATGAAGAACAGTCCAATTGGCCTCGTTATGTGTACACAGCTATGCTTGCCTATAACACATCCGTTCACTGACTACATTACACACCTCACGAACTTATGTTTGGGAATAAACCATTTATTCCTAATTCCGTTTATAATGAATCTCCAGGGGCTACATACCCCGATTATGTCCGCATGTTGCAAAACCGCCTGAAATACTCCAGAGAGAAGGCTTTAGACTTCATAAGAAAGTCAAAGGAATCCTCGAAGTCATACTATGACACCCATACTCGACCAGTCAAATATAAAGTCGGTGAGTATGTCTATATAAAGAACCATTTGAGATTGCGGAAAGCACTCTCCCCTCTCTGGAAAGGTCCCTATAAAATAGTTAAGGTACATAGTAATAATACACTTACCCTACTAATCAATCGACGCCATGTCACGCATCACTTCGATCAGGTGAAACCTGCATCAGAAGTCGGAAATAACCTGTAAAATAAACAAACTTAGTAAATAGCTAGTGCCTGAAAGTTAATTATACTTACCTATAAGCGTAGTATCGCCATCTAAAAAAAAATAGTTATAAAAGACAATTAGGTTAATTAATACTTACCTTTGTTTAGTATTAACTATAGTAATTATTTACAGAACTC
This sequence comes from Parnassius orleans, assembly GCA_029286625.1. Taxonomy (NCBI): domain Eukaryota; kingdom Metazoa; phylum Arthropoda; class Insecta; order Lepidoptera; family Papilionidae; genus Parnassius; species Parnassius orleans. Next base: position 239,325 of record JAGSMP010000184.1, read on the forward strand.
CAACTCGAGGTCAATCGCATCAAGATTATATTCAACAAATAACTTCGAGTGCAGGCATCTACTTTGATTATTTAGGTACATTAAAAATTAATCACGCCCAACTGAAAACGTTAATTCCAATAGACATTTCACACTTTAGCCTCCATATAAGAAATATAGGAAGCACGTTAGATACAATTAAATTTTATGTGACCAAACTAGGACTCTAGAAATTATTGCCGAATGTCACAATATGCTTCAACCATTAGCGGTACGTAACCAGGACTTGAACAAGGACTTTGAATCCATCTCACACTTATTAGATAACAGAGCCAAGCGCAGCATGGTTTGGAGGTATTGGTACAATGTTAAAACATATTTTGGTACTCTAGATGAAGACGACGCTCTAAAGTATGAAGAAGCAATAGAATCTGTACAAAATGATGAAAACAATTGGCTTCTTTAATGAAAGAAAACATTTTGTTACTACCTCTGTAATAACGTATTATAACGATACACTAAATAAAATAAAAACAACGAAGCAAAGCTAACTACAGCTATCGACAATCTCTATTAAAATTAAAAATATTTCTGAATTAACTAATGGCCTACAAATATCTGCTAATATTAATGAAATTTTTGACAGTTTAGAAACTTCAATTCTTACATTATCTTTTCAATTAGAAGATATCATAAACGCTATTTTATTTAGCAGTAAGGATATTTTACATCCAGCCGTTATAACGCCACAACAGTTATACCAAGAACTTGCCGATAACTATAGGTACCTACCTAATAATTTAGTATTGCCTGTTTCTTTAGATATTAAGAATATACATTTAATTTTAAGACTTTGTAAGATTATTTGCTATTATATAAATAATAAAATCATATTTTTGTTGCAAGTGCCACTGGTAGATGTGGAAAATTATATGTTGTTTCATAGTATAGCTCTACCTACACCATATAATCCAAAGGAACCAAATTCATTTAGTTTAATTATACCTAATAATAAATACGTCGCAATGACCAAAGACAAAACACATTACTGCAATATTGACGACTTAAGGAAGTGTACAATTGTGCAACCAGGAACATTCATCTGTGACGTAAGCAACGTGTATTCGGTGGACGCTAAACCATCCTGTGAAAGTGAACTTATGTCTAAAGTGATCAGTGAAATCCCGTTACAGTGCGAAACTAAATTTATTTTTTGGAAAATTGGATATCTGGAAACCATTAATAAATAATAGATGGATTTATATTCAATCCGACCCAAATAAAATTTCTATAGATTGTATTAAGTCTCAATTATTTGAAGCAAATATTCTGGGCACAGGCATAATTACAATTCCAGATGATTGTATTGGATTTTGTAAAAGCACTACATTGTTACCTATGTATAATGTTCTAAATATTACATCACCCATAAATTATATGCCTGATTATAACCTCATCAATGACACTTGCTGTAATATTAATAAGTTCAACCATGTTGTAGAAAATGTGTCTCCTATTAAGTTACAAAATGTAGATTTAGATGAATTTAATTCTAAAAATAAAATAATTATTGATTCTTTATTAAGTAACCTAAATACAATAGGAAATAAACCTCATATTATTAAATATGGGACACATTATTCTATCATTACTATTATTATTTCTACTCTAATTCTGTCGTATTTTGTATATTTGGGTTTTAAGCTTTTCCGTCGATCCCGTAACATCCGCGTTACAAAAAATAATACTAGTAGCACTCCTAAAGTGAAATTCATAAAAACTTCACCTCAACCTCATTTAAAAATTATACAACCTGTGATTGAACAAAATAGTGATTCCGAATCTGATAATGTTGCACCGCTTAGAACCCAAGTTTAAAGTTATTATTAATTAATTAGTATCTAGAGATTTTACGATATCATCCCTAAAATCTCTTCTTAAGGGGGGAGATGTTATACCCTGTAATTGTTAGCCTTAGTGCTGCACTGCCCCTTAATAACGCTAACTAAGCCTTAAGGTTCAGTGAGTATAGCAGTGGAGCAGTTTGGCCAGTGTGTCTGCTTCCATCTTCGAACCTGCTCAGTTGTCTACGGACCTAAGTTAAATTCTAATCAATTTGTAATATATAATCCATTTATTCTTTAATTAAATAACAGTGTTTTAAATAATTGTTTTTTTTAAAAGCAATCAGCCCGTCTCCGTATAACAGATCGAAAAATAGGTCTAAAGACGTCGTTTCGTGATTCTCAGTCGAAATAGTTCATCTGGAGTCTACATTTAAGAAAAAACTATTCAGCTGCGTCTCTTTATCACATCTCATCCTAGGTACATCTAGTATACAAGTAGGATAAAAGAGATGAGGGTCTCTGATTAAAAATCTAAGTAAATAGGTACCTAATAGGCGTGTGTAAGAATAAACGTAAATAGCTATATTAGCTGCAGCACGAAAGTGTCGGCTGAAATTGGGTAGGACCATGCTCTAACAGAATACCAGCATGAAACAGCAGAATAATGCTGTGTTTCTTTACTGGTAATAGGTATTCCACCTTAATCCTCAGAGATGAGAACGCATTGATCCTTAATTAAAGATAGATGTTTCTTTTTTTTTGTTTCTTCTTAGAAAAATGTTACCTCCACACTAGGATTTCCTCCTGTATCGTGGTTTACAGTTTACAAAAATAAATTTCACAAGGACATTTAATTGTTCCCAGATCCAGACCCGGAATAATTAATTGTTGACCATACAAATTTTTATTTCGTCCGGTATTTGAAAACGCGGCCCTTTGCGCTGCAACTTATTGCTAAGCCACTGCGCCACGGAGCCGTCTTCTATGATTCTTCTAGATATCTTTGGGCCACAACATCCACTTACCATCAAGAGGACCATGTGTTCGCTTGTATCACATATTGCCCCGTAGGTGCTGAAAGAAATGACTTTGAAAAATGCCAAAAAGATTTCATAAAAAAGGTTAAAGCTACAGCCTATATACATCCCACTGCTGGGCACAGGCCTCCCGTCATTTCTGAGAAGGTTTTAGGGCAAGGAAATGTCCGCCGTGCTGCCCCAATGCATGTTGGCGAATTTTTTTTCTTATTTCTCAGACATGCAGGTTTCCTCACGATGTTTTCCTTCACCGCCGAGCACGTGGTAAATCAGCACTTAAAATTGCAATTAACAATTTTATTGGTGCCGACGGGGATCGAACCCGGGTTGCTCGCGTACTATGACATTTACAGCGAGCGCTAACCATCTGACCTACAACGGCTGTTTGAAAAGATCTCATGGAATGCGATAAATGGCGGTATAATCTTTTTGTTAGCATCAGATTTTATATACCTAGGCCGGTAGCAGCGTCTAAGCTGGGAGACGTCTGTTACAACGACCATCAATCCGCCTGCCTATCGTGACAATCAAGGCAAATGTGTCCACTCAAAGGTAGGTAAGGCAAGGATTCCCATTACTGAAGAGGTCCATGTTCAGCAGTGGCCGATAAAACAAGAATAAAGAATAGTCAATATCATTAATGCCTATGGTAAGTATAAACTTATGGCACTTTTTTACCTATTGTGTAGTTGGCAGTTTCCAACAGTATTCAGAAAATGTGGATTTTTCAATATTTCAATTTTTTTTAAACGTTACCCCTTCGGTGAGATTTGAGCTATGAAGGTATTCGACATACATTTGCACATAGCCAAAAATCTAGACCTGAAACTATTATATTATGCACCATTCGAACCCTCGGCCGTGCAGCAACCAAACGCGCCTTTACAACTAATTAACTTTATTTTGTTTTCACACTTATTTATTCAATAAAAGTAAAGTAAGTAGCATTTTACATATTTATCAGCCATGCGGGTTTTCTCATGATGTTTTTAATTCAATTTGATTTGTGCCGGCGGGGATTGAATTAGGTTTGCTCGCGTTCTATGAAAATTTATGTCGAGCACTTATTTCCTGACCTACCTACAAAATTGTTACTTTACAACATGTATTTTTATAATATAAAAATAAGAATCATTTGCAATTCCTTACTTATGACAGCCAAACTTTTTGCCAATGAAAAAATTATATCATAGCGAAATGTAACACAAATTTTATTATGTAAATTAAGTTAATGGATTAATTGTCAATTTAGTAAAAGAAAAATTATGATAGTGCCTTGTTTCACAGTACGCGAGCAACCCGGGTTCGATCTCCGCCGGCACCAATGAAACTGTTATTTGCAATTTTAAGTGCTGATTTACAACGTGCTCGGCGGTGAAGGAAAACAACGTGAGGAAACCAGCATATCTGAGAAATCAAAAAAAAATATTTCGAAGACATGTGAAGTTCGCCAACACGCATTGGGGCAGCGCGGCGGACATTTCCTTGCCCTAAAACCCTCTCAGAAATGAGAGGAGGCCTGTGCCCAGCAGTGGGACGTATATAGGCTGTAACTTTACTTTTACTTTACTTGTATTGGCAAGCTCAGGGTTGGGTGAAACCCCCTCCCCCATCACTACATGCAGTAATGACCTGATGAAACACGTAGGTAGTCGATGGATAAATTTACTGGGGGTGGGACTCTAGAGAGTCAGTATAATTTCAGGCTGTAATTCATTCCATCTTAGTTCTCAGAGGTAACAACACATCTGTAGCCTTCTTTTTTGATGTTGGTTGCAGGTGTCTATGGACTGCAATAACCACTTACCATCAGGCGAACTTTAAGTTTGCTTGTCACTTCATTTTTATATAAAAAGGTCTATAAAAATAACAGTTAAAATGAAAAACTGTTCATTGTGTTAATTTTATTACTGCTTAAAATTAACCGTAATTTTTTAAGTAAAAAAAAAATAAGGATAAAGGAAATGCTACGGTAAAAATGGACACGTCAGAGTATAATTTCAAAATACAACAACTTTTATCGGACGTAAGTACATACAAAAAGGTCAAAATAGACCCTACAACTAATACACTTAACACAACTACCGATTTAATAAAGAAATACTCCGAAAAATTAATTCTCGACGTGAATTCGACAATACCATCCACCAAACCACCGAAGATGTATGGCTTACCGAAAATACACAAACTAAACGCTCCACTACGTCCCCTAGTAAGCCAGATCGATTCACCAACTTATAAGCTGGCTCAACACTTGGCATAAATACTGTCACCACTGAGAGGACACACCAGAGCACACACAAAGGATTTATACCATTCTGTTAGAGAGATAAATTCTGCAACTACTGCTCTTCTCAAGGTGATGGAAGATATCCGAGAGGGGATGGAAAAATCAAAACTAACCGTCCTCATCTTAATTGATTTTTCTAACGCATTTAATTCTGTTGCTCATGATATCTTGTTGGCTCTTCTTTCTCATTTGAATATCTCGTCTTCAGCTCAGGAATGGTTCTCATCATATCTTCGAGGGCGCCAACAGGCCGTTCGCACTGGACATACACTGACTGGTGTGATGTGTCTACTGGCGTCCCTCAAGGCGGTATAGTCTCTCCTCTTCTGTTTTCAATTTTTATCAATGTCATCACATTAAATCTCAAGTGCTCTTACCATCTTTATGCCGATGATCTGCAGTTATACGTGCAAGTGGAATCCTTAAATATCTCTAATGCTATCTCATTATTAAATGATGACTTGAAATACATCTCCGAAAGGTCCACTGTGTATGGCATAAACGTGAACCCATATAAATGCCAAACGATAATCTTAGGTAGCCCACGATTATTATCGACACCAGATATTCCCACCCTACCATCAATTATGTTTAAAAATAATGTCATACCATTATCTCCCCATGTAAAAAACCTTGGTCTGTATGTTGATGGTTGCTTAACATGGAACAAACATATACAGGAGGTGAATCGCTTCTTTTCGTGCTCAGCTAAATTGGCTGCCTATCCGTCAGCGCAGATATGTTAGAATACTCTGCACCCTTTTCACAATTCTGAACGATCCATGTGCTCCTGAGTATCTGAAATCCAAATTTCAATACCTGGGAGATTCTCATAATCGTTCTCTCCGTTCTTCGGCTAATCTTAAGTTGCTCACTCCTTTACACCGTACTGGTTATTTATCTCACTCTTTCGCTCTCACGGCCATCAGACTCTGGAACGACATCCCTCTTGACATTAAAAAGCTCCCAACAAGTTTGTTTTTAAAAATCAAGTGCAAATTTGAACTAACACAGCTCTTATTTTCATTTACTTATTTATGTATATTTCATATTTGTTCTGATATAGATAATATTTATATGTATTGTGTATATATGTACTGTATGCATGTATATGTGCATGTATATATGTATATATTGTGCGTACTTAAGTATATATGTGTGTGTATGTGTGTGTATATGTACATTTATATGTATATATAATTTTTTTAATTTTTTTGCCCTTTCTATTTTGACTACTGCTGCACCGCCTCTTGTTTGTCTATATCTGTTTAGCCTAATGGTTGACTGGGAGAGAATGCCCTATGGCATTAAGTTCGCCATATGTAGAACTTTGTGCATGAAAGTTTAAATAAGTAAATAAGTAAATAAAAGACCTAAATCTTGCTGAAAATGAAACTATGGTCAGTTTTGATGTTCAGTCACTATTTCAATACTTACCTATTGAAGGCTGCATCTCAATTGTAACTAGGAAGCTAGAAGATAACAACATGCCTACATAATATGCAGTATTACTCAAACACTGCCTCATATCTGTCTATCTATTGTGGAAGGAAGAGTTCTACAAGCAAGTAGACGGCGTGGAGATGGGCTCACCTATATCTCCTGTAGTCGCCGACATATTCATGGAGGACTTTGAGGATAAAGCCCTTCTTACTGCTCCTGTAAATCCACGATTCTACAAGCGGTACGTAGACGATACCTTCACAATTTTACCATCTGACAAAGTAACTGCATTTTTACACCACCTTAATTCCATAAACTCTAAAATACAATTCACAATGGAGTTAGAGGCAAACAATTCTTTAGCTTTCCTAGATGTTTTAGTCATCCGAAATCCTGATAACACTATTGGTCACACTGTGTATAGGAAAAAGACCCATACCAACCGATATTTAAATGGTGAATCGCACCATCATCCATCACAGTTAGCTAACGTGGGAAAATCTTTGTTTCAGAGAGCACGAGGGATCTGTGACAGAAAACATCTGGCCGCCAAGCTTCAGCACGTCGAGCAAGTATTGCAAGATAACAAGCTTCGGGTCACGCGCCTACGTCACAGTGGCTGAGTGAAGCCGGCCACAGTCGAGCGCGTGCCTGCTGTATTACCCTATGTCAGAGGAGTCACAGACAAGTTTGGCTACATCTTGAAGCGAGCTTCCATTAAAACATACTTCAAGCCCCCGAAGAAGATCAGTCAATTTTTACCATACGTCAAGTGTCATATCCCTCTACAAGATGCAGGATTGTACAAGCTGGATTGTGAATATGGTCTCTCTTACATAGGACAAACAAACAGATCGGGAAGTCTGAAGTTTGTAAACATGTTCAAGGTCGTCCCCGCCATTACATTAGATTTGATAGACCACAAATCCTCGCAATAGAACACCGATTCCTACCAAGGATGATTCGCGAGGATATTGAAATTAAAAAACATCCTAATTTCAATAGAGAATATGGATGGGCGCTGCCAACTGCTTGGGATCCTATAATTAATAAAATTAAATCCAAACCCAAGTATACCACTGCAAGACCTCAAGATACTGTAAGCTCATTTTGCGTAGATCGGACCAAAAAATAATATTCAAAAACTGAAGGTAGCCGGGCTAACTATGACATTGGGACGTCAAACACCTCAGTCCCCCTTGTGACCATGGGTGTTGTAAAGCACCCTAAACGTCAGGAATTAAAAAAGTTAAATTAAAACGTGATAGAATCCGTAAAAATTAGTTTCATTTAATAAAAAAAAATTGCAGAATAAAATAGCAACAAAACTTATTTTTATAACTTTAAAAGTTATTGTACAGGGTAAAACAACATAATTTAATATTCTGTCTGCATTTAGAATATTGAGTCATTTTGAATTTTTCTAACTTGTTCGTCCGATGTATTGTTAGTCTCGGCTTAGCTTATCCTAGATTTTTGTTCAGACCGACTGAAGACATGCCCACGCCTCATTACGTCTTTATGAATTATTCACGATTCAGCGACGACCCTCTTCCTCGCAATCTCCTGTTTGCTTTTCCTAGTATGACATAGTAATCCGACGGATTTAAGAAAAGAGCGTTGTTAACTTTGAATATTGTGAATTAAATTTTGCATTAAGTAAAAAAGTATATAACGAAGATTTTGCAATCATCAAATAACGTTATTCATAGTCATAAAATACAACATGAATAAATTAAAAATTATCGTTTTATGAATAAAATAGTTCAATTGTTTGACTTTTATATTCAGCCAGGTTATAATTTCTTTTATGAATATTTTTTATGTAACGAATGGAAAATCCGCTTGTATTAATATATTCGCACATTAGCTATAGTAATAAACTAATAAAATAATATAATAAAATATATTATTTGCTTTTCATAAATATGGCGTATAAGTGTATCGCTATAGTAGTGCAGCAATAGTAAATTTTTTTGGCAAGCCAATTTTAGCTCAGGCGAAGGCTCACGCGAACAAAGTGAGTTTGATCACCGACAAAGCCAACGAAATTGTTAACTGCATTTTAAGCGATGTTTACGTACTCAGTTATAAAGGATAACATTGGGAGGAAATCTTTGTTATATAAAAACTGTATGTCTATAATATAAAAACCGACGGTATGACTTTGGTCTCATGGGGGAGAAGCAAATCCCTAGAGTAGGGTGCTGAGTGTGTTGATACTTCTCCGCGTTTCATCTGAGGGGAAAGTACTTCGTTTAGGTTTCGGGCGCAATTTTCTAAGAGATTACTACACATATTGTGCCATTTGCTGTACAGAATATCGGTCAATGAGGTCCACTTGCGCTGAAGTTCCTAAAGGAACTGTATCTGCAACATATTGTCGTCGGTATTGATAAAAAGGGTGGTTCTTTTCGCTTAAAGGCTAAGTATAACCATTCGGCGAGAAAACGTAGCCAGCGCTCTTGGCACTATGCCGCGAGAAGAAGGACTGTATGATAATTTTGTGTAGAGTGTAGTTTAATTTTTTTATAACGATTTTTTGTATATATTATTTGTTTATATGTTCTATAAATAGAATGATCTAAATGATACAAACATATTTTGAGGACATTTGAAATCCACAAAAATGCATTCGGGCATTCCGAGATAATATGACGAAAAATGCTTCCCTGTTTGCAAAAAATCTGTTACTTCTTTAGCACTTAATACTGTAAATATTATCTGATTATATGTTGAGCCCTAATCTTGTATTTTATGGCATCAAACCCAGTTGAAAATTACAGGGCAATATATGGTAATGGATTCTTTTACGCTGTCACCACACGGATTGGCACTAGCAATACCAGAAGCACCTTTGACGCTGCTCTCCGTCGCCGTATTTTACATGTAGCATCCATTTCGACGGCTCCGTCTCGCAGTATCTTAGCATTTAGTTGCAGCGCTGAGAGCTGCGGGTTTGAATCTCGCACGGAACAAGTATTTGTATGGCCTACAAAAAATTTTTTCGAGCCTGGATTCTTGTCCTTGTGAAATTTATGTATGTCAACTGCCTCTACGATACAGGAGAAGTTCCTGTTGTTGTTTTAAAATAGTCCTTATAAAATTAAAATAAATAAAATAAAAAATTAATAATTTCAAGCATCCATCCATTACACCATAAAAAAGTCCACCAGAACTCAGGCATTCCCTAAATATTGCCTCCCAGGTCGGATTTTAACATAATTGCTACGCTTGGCAGGCGGGTGTGCAACCGCTGGTTTTCATTATATTAAGTTGTAAGGTTGTTAACCCTCTCAGAAATGGGGGGAGCCTGTGCCCAGCAGTGGGACTAGTATATAGGCTGTAACTTTAATGTGTTAGGAAAATACTGCTAACTATTACCTGTTTCAGATTCGCCTCTAACGACACCTCTCGTCGTGTTGTGGCGGCGTAAGAGAGTCCACCACCCCATCTAGTATATATGAGACGACATACCGTAATTTGTCGGATAATATAGTCTTTCTGGCCTATCCCATAATTACCTCTTACGACACCAACAACATGAAATGTATTGATGGATTTTCTTACCACAGTGCAAAAAACTTAAGCATCATAACATTTTTTCAAAAATTGAAAATTCTTTATTCAGTATCTTAAATTTAAATACATTAACTAGGCTGGGGTCTCCTTTTAAGTATATCAATATATATCAATAACCAACCTGTGACAGGGGACCCCGCTCTTCCATAACAATTTTTTTGATACTTATAGGTAATACATAAATACATAAAGATTAAACCTGTGTGCGTATGTATGCGCGTGTAAGTGTGTGGTGAGTATGTGTAGTGAGTATGTGTATATGCGCGCGCACCGCACGCACGCAGGCACGCACTGTGTATGTGTGTGTGTGTGTGTGTGTGTGTGTGTATTTGTTTGTTGTAATATTTGATGTAAGTTGAGTTACATTCAGTTATATATTTCAAATATATCTTTACATAATATATACCAGCTGGCCAGACAGACGTTGTTCTGCCATTTCCGACGACACTTCGTCCTATAAAAAAATCCTTAAATTTGCAATAAAAAAAATATTGAGGGTCACTTATGAGTAGAAAATAAGTTAATGGTACCAGGAAACCCGAATTATTTGCATTCAAAATTCAATGGATTTTTTGTATTGTGTTGAAACGAACGTTTCCAACAAACAAAATTTTGTATTCAGTTCACACGAAGGGAAATACAATAATTCGAACGTGTCCACACGATTTGTCGCACTGCAGTCCTGCCTTTGGAGTAAATTTTCAATATTCCTCATTCGTACCGCGTCGTATTGGCCAATACATTACGTGTCGGTCAGATGACCTTTTAAAATAACATCCAAATAATATCACATTTCACACTGGTATCTTTAGAATTATCAACTTAAAAATAAATCAATAAATATTTTTTAACATGGTAAAGCCGCGCTGCAAATGTATGAGGCTCCATTGGAGACTCACACTATTACAGAATACCATCGTAAATTGGCAGAATAACACTGGTAAGTTTAGTATTTCTTACGAGGCATTTCATCTTAGACCGCTAATCATCAAGTATTGTCTACTTATTTATATAAAACTTTATCCATCGCATTTGTATGATGCGGTAAGAGAATCCATCAACCCCTTATACCGTGGGTTTTACTGTACTAAAAGGCATCTAAAGAAAGCATTAAAACATTAGTAGAATAAAATCAAAATTAGAAGACCTAAAATATTCGTAGCCAAAAATTATAGGCCTGTGCCCGTCAGAGGGTTTGTTACTAATTTATTTATTATATGTTGTTACTAATTTATTGTAAAGTTCGTAATTTCGTTAAATATAATCATAGTTTTAACGGATGGGATTATAAGCGAGTTCAGACGTATGTTCAAGCATGAGAAAAGTGTCGAGCACACGTGACTCCGCAATTGGCAACGGTTTAGACGGTCTGCGACACAAATAAATACGAGCGCAAGCACTTTATTTGTGATCGAGGTGCTACGAATATTCTGTGACGGATATTTGATGTATTTTATCTACATTTATTTGTTATTTGTCTTATACATTTATTAGAATGTCCTCCTTGTGCAAATAAAAAGCAGTTAAAATCATTACTCATTACATTACACATAAACCTAATTAATACTCGCGTGACAGTAGTATTTTGACGTTCTCACATTTGTATGTCATCTGCTCAATTCTCAGAAATATTAGTTACCAATTCGCCGCAAAATACTTAACAAGAGAGTAAATTAGAAGCATCAATTTTCCACTTTAATAATTTTAAGCATTTGATTAGTAAATTAGTCAATTTCCAATTAATTTGGTATATCTAATTACTATATCATTATTAGAATCTTGGTAGCTCGCCATAATTTCACAGTACGCGAGCAACTCGTGGCAGAGCCACGCTGCAGTTATATTATGGCTGTAGCACGAATGGGTCGGCTCGACCGGGATTGGTACTTAATGCTGCTGTGTTTCGTATGCTGAGTGTAGAGAACCGGAGACCCTTTTTACTGGTAACGAGGTATTGAATCGTAGTCCTCAGGAGTGACAACGCATCTACATTTTGATTCTTAGTCGAGGATAAATGAGTAGTAGTAGTACTAGAAGTAGTGCAGTACACAGTATCCACTTGCCGGCACTAATTAAATTGTTAATGACAATAATAATTATAAGATCACAAATAAGAGAAGGCCTGTGCTCAGCAATAGGACGTATATAGTGTGTAACTTTATCTCTATAATTGTAAAGTATCGTATGACAAGTTGGGTTTGTATTAATAAATACATATATTTTTCCTGAGTTAAAAATATATTTTTAGTGGGAATATCTCCTCTCATTTTATTTTAATTTTAATTTTTAAAGTTAAATCTGATTACTTTTGGCGTAAAATATATAGTCTGTTGTTAAGACTATATATTTTACGCTATATATATTTTTTTACAATAAATCACTAAGTTTTAGTTACCAGAAAACATCATGGGCAGAAACAGTACACTTATCTATAACATATTACCTAAAATCACTATTTTATTTCATTTCTTGAAATTACATACTCGACAAATAGTCCAACTAGGTAAGCCCAACTTCGACCAAGAGGTCAATCGATGGATTTAACTCGGCTGGGCAGCGTTCGGGAGATTACGACACATCTTCTCGTCAGGCATATACCTCAAAACCTCAAAACTAGATTGTACAACCAGTGCGTGTTGCCAGTGAAGACCTATGGATCTGAGACGTGGTCCTTCACTGCTGGCCGTATGAGGAAGCTCAAAGTCGCTCAGCGAGCTATGGAGAGCTCTCTCTATGCTCTATCGCTATGCTAGGCGTTTATCTGCGTGATAGACTTAAAACGAGGACATCCGCAGAAGAACCAGAGTAACCGACATAGCCCAAAGGATTAGTAAGCTGAAGTGGCAATGGACCGGCCATATAGCTCGAAGAACCGACAACCGATGGGGAAGAAAGGTTCTCGAGTTGCAGCCTCGTACCGGCAAGTGAAGTGTAGGGCGTCCCCACTAGATGGAGTGACGACCTGGTAAGATATGCAGGAAGTCAGTGGATGCAATTGGCTCGGGACCGTGCTTTGTGGCATTCCGTGGGGGAGGTCTATGTTCAGCAGTGGACTTGTGAAGAGCTGTAATGATGATTATGATGATGGTGATACGTCTTCGACTATATGGAGTGATCTGAAGGTGTACTTCAGTGAATGCTACTGGAACTCCTCGAAAAGTAGAACTAGGTGTGCCGAGCTTGGCCTCGTTTTGTTAGTTATGATGAGACCTTAACTGCGGACTTGATAGAATGACGTAAAGGTGTACTTCGGTGAATGCTACTGGAACTCCTCGAAGAGTATAATTAGATGTGCCTAGTTTGGCCTCGAACTAGGCACTTCTAGTTATAGTTGTTTTTAGTTGAAAAAACGGCTAGAATATACACAGTACAAAAGAACAGTATTATTTTTACTAGATTGTCATTGCACGAGATTACTACAACCATTCCACGCATTGTCAGTGAAGTTCACCCGCCTGCGTTTGCTATCGAAAATATTTAGAAAAATTTTGACACTGAAATTTGGAATTTTAATAAGTTTCTTTTATATTTATTCGATACTAGGTGGTACCCCGGCGCTTTGCTGCCGCAGAAGAAATAATTGTGGAAATATAGTTTTAAATTTGGAAGATTTGTATTGTTTAATTAGGAATGAAAATACATTAATTGAAGTTGAATGATATATAAACTGGTAAATAAATTTTTACTACTGTAACTGAATTGTACTATACCTATAACCATCGCGCAAGTGCAAGCAATAAGTTGACAAAGTTTTACCGCAATCTGATGAATGGTATGTCAGCGCATAAAATACGAACAAACTAAAATGATTTGTTATATAATAGATATACTCGTAACATGTCCTACTTCAGCTACTGAAGGCGCCCGTAAAATTTCTGTGGTGATAAAAGTATAGTATAGTGTATATTTTAATAAAATTTATTAAAGAGGTTTTTGTATAATATACTGTATTAATTTAACCATCGAGTTCTTAAACTTGAGTTTTTAATTATCAGATAAAAGTTATCCATCTAATAAATCATAACCTGACTGCATATAAAAGTAAAAAAATCAACTATTTTAATAACTATTCAAACAAGTGTTATTTTTAATTTGTTTATGTTGTTATGCTGTGACTTTTATCTAAAGATTGAAAAATCAGCACTTAAACATATTACTATTTTAATTATAATATTTCTCAAACACTTCTGTTATAAAAACTCATAATATCTTTATCACGCGGCTGTATTTTTCATTTTATCTTCAAAAATGGCTTAATTAATCTCGACTTCGCTATGCTCATAGGTTATCTGTACAGAGGAGCGAAGATTTGCCCGCAGCTCATTACGTCTTAATGAATAATTCATGTTCCAGCGTCTTTCCTCTCGCTTGTGCCCTACCTTACCCTTCTAACTCGAACCCAGTGACCCGTAGTCTTTCAGATTGAGACGCCATTGAATCGCCTTTGGACTTAATATTTCACTTTTTCTGTTGCGAACGAGTAAACAACCTCCAAAGAAATAAATGCCGCTAATATTTTATTGGATTTACCCTTCGTCACTAGTCTTACTATTTTCAAGGAGTGTTCCGTTAGCGTTAATATATTTTTTGCCTCAATTTTTATCGTAATATTTTTATATTAACCTTTTACTTTAAGTATAATTTAGATTCTATTAAAAGTGGTTTTCTAGAGATCTTTAATTTCTGTTTCATTTCTGTTTTAAATTATTTTTTTATATAGAATTAGGGTGACAAACGAGCACACAGTCCACCTGATGGTAAGTGGATGCTGTGTCTCATAGACATCTACATTTTCCTCAATTAAAATCAAAATGCAGATGCGTTGTCACCTTTGAGGACTAAGATGGAATGCCTGGTTTCTAGTAAAAAAGGTCTCCGGTTCTCTACACTCACTATACGAAACATTACTCTGCTATTTCACGCTGGTATTCTCTGAGAGCGTGGTTCCACCCCGGTCGAGCCAACCCATTCGTGCTTCAACCACAATATAGCTGCAGCATGGCTCTACCACGTATATATTGTTGTAGCTTAATAACAATAACCGTAATAACTCGTTAACAATGATGAAATCATCAGCTCCTTAAAATCCACTACTGGACATGGTTTTCTTACGTAGCAAAAAGGTTTTTTTTTTCGAAATATATATATATAGCACGGGACGAAATGGGGTGATTGATTCTTGATACTTGAAACTGCCAATTTTTTTTGTATTCCTTTTTTCCTTTTAAAATATGACACAGAAACGAATTAAAAGTTCATCTGGTGGTTGGCAATAATTTCAATTATTGCCAAGTTTAAAGGAATAAGAGTCGATTTTAAAATTATTCAATCTTTCCTTTTAAAAATTATTCAGTCGTTCCTTTTTTGTAGTTTTTTTTTGTTGGCACGGTAAGATGTAAGACAAACCGTGTAGTGACGGTGTAAGAATATCAACTACCCCATATCATCCCGGGGCTGTCTTAGGAGGCGGCAGAGTGAAACAAATCAGGAGATGGGCAGCAGTCTTCTTAATAACTACTAAAATAAAAGTAAATATTTATTATAAAAATCTATACATATGTGAACAAATGTAAATATTTGTTGATATATGTATAGAATATATATATATATATATATATATATATTCTGGTTTATACAAACTTCGTTACCTTTTTTTTCTCTTTATCAGTTTACTTTTGTTGCACTACCTCCCATATGTTTATCTCTGCTTAGCCTAATGGTTGACTGGGAGAGAATGCCTTAAGGCATTAAGTCCGCCATATGTACGATTTTTCTTTTGTGCATTAAAGTTTAAATAAATAAATAAAAATAAAATAAAAACTCGGTTGCTTACCAAGCGTGGCAACTATGGCAAATATCGCCCTATGAGGCAATCTATGGAGTAGGTCTATGATCAGCAGTGGACTCTAATAGGCTGTAATGGTAACAGTAGCGATAACGGGTAAGATGATGATTCCAGACAAAAATTTCTAGGTGGTAGGGCTCATTTACTCCTTTCTCATATTATTCTTATATTATTTATATATTATCACCATAACAAGCGCCAATTGATTATCTATAATTGAGATTCAAGATTGTCTGCAAATAAGTAAACCTAAAGATTGATCATTTTGTAATAGTATGTATATTTGTTACGATTTTATAATTTTTTTGGCTTTATAGATGTTTTTTTTAAATTTGGTTTTTAAGATGCTTGAATATTATTATTTAAGAATAACAAAAACATTTGATATCTTCTAAATTAAATTAACAAGTATCAAAAATTGTTAGAAACAGATGTAAATTAAACTTATTATCTACATGAAATCATTCTGAATTTACAATCAACCTGGCCTGTTCTGTTGTCAGTATGTCAACGTATCAATTATAAAACCATAAATATAAAGTAAACCGCAGTTGGCGATAGAATAATTAATATAATATAATATTTTTATTTCAAAGTAAGTTTAGATATATAAAATTCAATGTTTTATGTATTTATATTTATATATAGGAAGCGTTATATGCAACCATGTTCTTAAAATTAATATATTTTAGTATTGACTAGGGGCCGATTTTTCAGTTCTCTAATAAAATTAGTTCATGAGTAAAAATACAATATAAACAAATTAAAAATTACGGTTGTATAAACAGAATAGTTCAATTGTTTGACTTTTATATTCAGTCAGGTTATAGTTATATTTGATGGATTACTTTTATCTGACGAATGAAAAATCACCCCTAAAATAAATATATACTAAAAGTATTATTTTTATTGAGCCTCAGTTATTTAAAGTTTTACAAAGATCGGAAAAAACCCATTAGCAACATCCATCAATCAACAAAAATGCTGAGTGTTCAGAATTAAATTACGTTACGCTCAAGACTGATAATGTTTTGTTGGAATTGTTGTAAAACAGCTGTTAAGGAAACACTTTACTAAGTTTGACGAAACAAAATCTGACCACCAAAACATTTCTTAGCTCGTATTTAGTCAACATAGTGCTTTTATTTAAGTAAATTTAAGAGATGTGAGAATAGTAGAATAGAATTGTATAAAATCTTATTATTAAGTTACGAAATAAATATTTGTCAGTGTTTTTTTTTTAGTTTGAATGTTATAATTTACTGATTTATTATTTTTGGGCGAAGCATCCTATTTGGTTGTACAGATGCGTTAGGTATTTATGTAATGTATAGATATATAATATTTTATAGTTTTATTAGTACTAAGCAAAATACTATCTACCGATTTCAGTTTAAACTTGTATCTATTTTTTAATTGTGTTTATTCTTAATAATAGTAATTAATTTAGTGACTGCAATAACTAAATTAAAAAAAACTACATTTAGATCGGAAATCGAATATGGGGTCCGTGTAATTTTCAAAGTATATTTAACGAAAATCTGAGAAATTTATCAGTATAATCTTCTTGACCATTTCCACATAATTTCATTAAATTTAATTAGTTCATAAACAAACCTCAAAAATAAATTAAAATATAATAAAATATCACATACCTTTATTTAGTACCCACAGTACAGGGGAATGCGTAATTGTTTACTTTTGTATATTGCTAAATGTCACACTGTTAAATGATGTCTGTTTTTCGTTATTTATATTAACGCTTAAAAAAAAAAATCTGAAAAACGATTGATTATTTTCGAGCGTTGCACTATTTAACGATTATTTAGAAATATTTAAATGGCAATAATTTTTCAATTTTGACTTACTTGGCGGAATTCTACACAGTTTTTTAAGTACAAAAAAGCGTTTCTGATGTCTGGAGTTGATTAATCAAATATTTTAAAAGTTATTTAGAAAAAACTTAAAAACAATTTTTTTGTTTTTTTTTTTTAAATCTTTGAAACGGCTCTACTTATAAATCTAATCAGCTCGAAGGCTCAATGAACAATTTAGAACGCCGTGGCGCCCATCTCAATCGGTTGATTCGTTCTAAAGATATCGTACGACAAAATGTTGTTTACATACATATACAAACATACACACACACAGATCTGATGAAAACTCGCATTCTCAAAATCGGACCGAAATCAATAACTTCCTACTTTTGTATCTATAAAAATATTGATAGAGTATTTCTTTGGTTTTTTATTAGAACTTTTTGGCGAAGATATTTTACACCGCGTCTATCTTTGTTACGGCTCACGAAGTTAAGACGTCGTTAAGTGAATGACTCCTCTGAATGAAATTAGTACTCTGGGGACTCTTTTGTTTGCAAGTCGTTTCACAACACCCTCCAGGCCTTTGAAAAATGATTATCACCGAAGTTTCCTGTCTGTCGTAAAATTTTAGAGCACAAGGGGAACTGTTCTTAAGACAGCTAATGCAACGTTATGTATATGTTATATTACGTTGTATTAGCTAGTTATAGATTTAGTTGTTTATAATATATGTGTCATAAGTGCGACACAAAAAAACTGAAGAACATGAAACATGGGTGGGCCGTAAAATGAGAGCCATCGAGTTCATATCATTCCATTAGTACATCACTGTAAGCATTTTTTTTTCTGACCTTGATTCGACTAATCAATACCCATGGGCTTTCTCTCCGCACCTTATACTGCACTTTATTTAGTTAATAGAATTGCTCTCTAAACATCTTACACCTAAAGTTAACATAGGCAAGTAACAGCTAATCACTTCGCACTTATTTATTTCCTGATAGTTACTCTTGGTAAATTAAATCACAAGTACACGAAAAAAATTATTTAAGATCAGATTTCCAAAATTATTTTTTATCTGAATAAAAAATATTTTATTTATATAATTTTCATCATCATTACTGCCCTTCTCAACCCACGGCTGAACATAGGCCTCCCCCAAAAATTGCAACAAAATGCGTTATAATCCCGCTAATTAACTAAAGCGGCTCTCGCAAACGACTTAGGGCACAAACAAAATCAGTCTATTTACGGTGAACACAAATTCACAGACTGGTTGATAACGAACCTCACAACATAACACTAATTTTGAGGTCTGTTAGCGATCACCGTGTCGCTTTTTTCTTTTTTTAATACATACCAAATGCTGGCCGTGTGGCAACGTAAGAGAACCCACTCCCCCATATCAAACCATAGGTGTCTTAAGAAGCGATAGAAGAAAATGAAACAGGGATGGGCAGCAGCATGTTCCTGACAACAACCCACCCATCAAGCATGACAACTATGGCAAAAATCCCGCTACGAGGCAATCTACGTGGGAGGCTTATGTTCAGCGGTACAATTTTAATGAGCTGTAATGAATAAATGAATTATTTTGAGCTTGTAATAAATGAATTATCCAATATTTTATGTTCCAAAAATAAACTTTGTGCAGATTTGTTCAGATGTCTTAGTCCAGCCGAATAAAGATTCGTGACAAAAAAATTGTTGATTTTCGGGTCTTATTGTTTTGCACTGCTAATCGCTAAAACATGGGTGGGCCGTGAAATGAGAGCCATCGAGTTCATATCATTCCATTACTACATCACTGTAAGCAATTTTTTTCTGACCTTGATTCGACTAATCAATACCCATGGGCTTTCTCTCCGCACCATATACTGCACTTTATTTAGTTAATAGAATTGCTCTCTAAACATCTTACACCTAAAGTTAACATAGTGCATATAGCATAACAGTAGTGCGGCGCTGCCGTCGCACCACAAGCGAAAATACATCGAAGCCTAAATCGCGCTATCAAAGTTCCGAAGCAAAAACAGTATATATAGAATAGCTCCGAACTACCACTTGGAGCGTTGACCGCTCCCCGGGTAGAACACCTTGCCCGGCGGGAGATCTCCCCTTTTCCTTCCACCCGCCACAGTGGTGACCCCGACGTGATATGAACACGCAACCAAGAACCTTCGGAAACTACAACTTCAAATCCTCGTCATCGTTCTCAAGTACCCCATTCATTCGCTCCCGAGCAGATATTATCTGCAGTCTTTACATTCTGCTAGCCATCTAGCTTTACAAAGGTTCATCGCAGCACTGGAATAATAATGCTTCCTGTTCCTTCAAGCTACTCTCTGCGCTACAGTGTTCGGCACGGCTCTGAGCCTTACTGCTCGCCTCTGAAGGCACTCTCGCAGATTACTTGCCTTCTTCTCGACTCACCGCAGACTACAAGGCAATTCCCTGGCACTACTTGCACATTCGTCGACATCTAGACTGCACTATCCTAATACCTCCGGTCTGAGCAGGGGGGTGATGTTGCGGCGCTGTCGTCGCACCTCAAGCGAAAATACATCGAAGCCTAAATCGCGCTATCAAAGTTCCGAAGCAAAAACAGTATATATAGAATAGCTCCGAACTATCACTTGGAGCGTTGGCCGCTCCCCGGGCAGAACACCTTGCCCGGTGGAAATCTCCCCTCTTCCTTCCACCCGCCACAGTAAGTAACAGCTAATCACTTCGCACTTATTTATTTTACCATAAATTACAAAAAAATAGTGAAAATATATGTTAAATTAATAATTTCAATCAAATTCCGAATATTATAAGCGAGAAAAAATGTAATTGTACTTCGGGCTATAAATGATTATTTTTACCTTTGCAGTACAGACATTAGTACACAAATTGTGCCCAACATGTTTGAATGTGCTCTGTGAACGTATAAATACAATTACTATCTATTTACTAATCATCACCCTTGCCGAAATCACTAATTTTACACTATCTCATATATTTTTAATGAGTGACAAGTAATAAAGGTAATGAGTGACCTTCCACTTAATAGTAAGTGGATGCTATGTATTTTAATCTAGTTTTCTGCAGTTGCAGCCATAATTCAATGCAGTGTATCTCTGCTACGTTCCATTATGATTGAATTTGGCCCGAGATTATAGAGCGTGTTATAGTAGGTCATTAACAACATACAATATTTAAAATGGAAGTTTTATGCAGCAGTACGAAAACATAAAAGTTATTTGTACGACGTAGCAGTAAACGAAACACGTTCGTTAAAAGGTGCACCACTTTTCCTCGTCGTCTAACACTTGACACGTTTTCACTTTCGCACCGGTTGGCCCAGAATTGTAGAGTACAATTTTTTCATACGAGTGGAACTGTGCTTTCATATTTTAAACGGGGTCTCGCCTTTCAGAAGGTCAAGTGTTTGTTTAATTTTTGTCCCGTTTATGTTCCTGCTCGAGTAAAACGTTTTCACGTAACAATTTTTTTCATTGAGTGTACTTTGCTTAATTACATGTTTTACTGGTAGCGCTGTAAAGTGATACGTTGATATAAGCTTTCTTGGCAACGAAAATAAAAATTTCAATGTCTCGAAAACTGATCCCAAAACACATTTTATGGGATAAAGGGCACGGCACACAGTCTATCTGATGGCAAGGGGATGCAGTAGCCCATAGACATCTACGTCTATCCTCGATTAAGAATCAAAATGCAGATGCGTTTCCATGACAAATAGTAAATGCTCAAATCTTGTGATTTTCTTGAGCTTGTTTTATAATGTTTGTTAAACAAAATGTATGAGTTAATCTTAAAATATAATTGAGGCTTATCACATACAACTAAACAGTTGTTCAACTAAAATTGTATGTATGCGCCTAGCGTAACAAAAGCGTCCACCTGATGATAAGTAAATGATTTGGTCTATAGAAATCACCCCTGAGGACTAAGATGAAATTCCGTGTTTACAGTAAAAAGGGTGTCCAGTTCTCTACATCCATCATAAGAAATTTTACGTTGGTATTCTGTGACGGCATGGTTCTTCCTCTGTTAAGCCGACCTATTCAAACTACAACCATAATATAGCTGTTCTCGCTCGATCCCGTCAACCAAAACGTTGCAGGCACATCATACATTGACACTACACCCACACCAAATGGGACAAGTACAAGTAGGATAACGGATGGGGCGCGTCGCAACCGTAGGCGGGCACAACGCGTTCCTGCACACACCGCGTACCTGGGCGGTTCTCACCGCCCAGAACATCGACCGACACGAGCTAATCAATGGGTTCGCACACCCACACTCGGAAAGCGGTTAGATAGCTCAAAAAACCTCAACAAAGGTGACATGATGATTGGTAACAATACCAAATCATAAACCATCATCATAATTGCCTTTCAAGCTGTAAGAGCCGTATAGGCTAACAGCACCAACATTACAGAATATAGATATAGATAGAATATAGCGGCAGAGTGGCTATACCACGTGCTATAATCGAATAAGACTTTCTGTGTTTCTTTTATTTATTATAGGCGACTTCAAAAAAAAAGAAAATTATCAACTCGACTGTATGTTATTTATTTTGTATGAATGTTACGCGATTTTCATGATAATTTTTCATTGCATAGGTTAACTTAAGAAGTGGTCCCATAGAAATTTAGAAAATAAAATTTCAATACTTATGATGGAAAAATATTAGATCTTAGTTTTTTGACTTAATCTACTGAAAATGGTCGAAAAATTAAATTAAATTTTAATAAAAAGTAAACACTAACATCAAAAATTAAAAACAATAAAATAATTTCCGCATAATAAAACAATGGTAAATAAAAAAATGACTTTCAATAAGTATTATGTAATAATCTATATTGAATAAAAAATATTCTATTCTATTCTATAATAGCTTCTGAAGTCGGTGCCAGCCCACAACTGAATATGGACATGAATTATAGGAATAATTCGCCATAATCGCCATGCTTGGTAGATGAATTTGCGGTCACCGTAACATATAATTTTGCCCTTGACTCTGCTTTTCATAATCGGTCTGAGCATTTCTCATATTAGGTCTCGAAGGCCAAAAGATCTGTCTATCCATTTCAAAAGTCACCTTTCCCTGTGTTTATTTACGATCGGTTTTTCATGAATGCTTTATTATCGGTTCCAATAAAAGGGTTTAATTTCCATTTGCTAATATAAAATTGATTTGTTTGTGGGTCAAAAAGTTTCCAAAGCGTGTATAAATTTATAATACATTTTGAAACCTTTGGAAATGTTTTTAATTTTTCTTTACTTTCTGATGGCCCAGTTAGTAGAGCTAAAGAAATATAAGTAGAGCTATTGCTATATTAAGTAGAGCTTGCTGTAAAACTTAGTTAAACATATGTTAATAAATGTATTTATCAAATTAATTAAATTAATGAAATAATGATGTTGAGGCAATTTTTATACAAGGTGACAGGATTCCTTTTCTGCTGAGGAGTCCGTCTGGGTAGGTAACACCCAATTACTTATTTTTGGCGCCAAATAGCAGCGCTTTTATTGCTTTGTTTCAGTCTGAAGGGTATGGAAAGTCAGTATAATAACAGGCTGTAAAGCGTTCCATTTTAGTTCTCAGGGGTGATAGCACATCTGTAGCCTTGTTTAGCTTCTTTTTTTTTATAGGGTAAGGGTGACAAATGTGCACACAATCCACCTGATGGTAAGTGGTTGCTGTGGCCCATAGACATCTACATCTATCCTCAATTAAGAATCAAAATGCAAATGCGTTGTCAACCTTGTGGACTAAGATGGAATGCCTCGTTTCCAGTAAAAAGGGTCTGGTTCTCTACACTCACCATACGAAACACAGCAGCGTTAAGCTTCTGTTTCTTCTGTTTCTTTGTGTGAAGTTGGCTGCAGGTGTCCATTAATGGCAGTAGCTAATTATCATCAGGTGGACTGCAAGTCCGTTTGCCATTTTAGTTTTATAAAAAAAATGTGACTTAGGTCATGAAGGTAATAGCGTTTATGTAACCCTCTTTGTTTTAAATTTGTTGCAGGTGTCTATAAGCTGCAGTAACCCCTTACCATCAGTTGGGATGTTGGTTCGTTCTCATTCTAGTTTGATAAATGAAGAAAAAATACTCACCTTGTACACTTTCCGGCATTGGCAGCGGCCACTTGGAGCGCTAAAAATATAGCGCCAAATGCAATCATTTTGTCATCCGCTAGTCAGCACATATCTGTAAAAAATAAACATTATGCTTTAACTATAATAATTAAGAAAAATAAAAGATTAAGTTTCAATTTTCAAACTTTTCAATATAAAATTCAAGTGTTATTAGAAACACATACATAAACTCTAATGTTAAAGGCAGAAAAATAATTCTTACCATTAAACAAGTGGTAAAAGTAAAAATTTTGTACCACCGACTGCAATATAAATAAAATAAGAAAATCATCAATGTAGTCGAAGTCAATTTAACACTTATTATTAAGAATAACTAAAAACTACTGGTCAGATCTTGATAAAAATTATACGTGACCACATGAAAAGCACCAGCTTTCAAATAAAAAAATAATCGTCAAAATCGGTTCACCTAGCAAAAGTCCTCCTTTTTTTTGAAGTCGGTTGAAAAGAAAAGAAGATTAAGGATTCGGTACTTCATAAAAAAAACTTTTGTATTAATTATGGATTTAATTATGAATGTCACAATAATTTTATGGCTTAACTTTACAGTATACAAATTATGGTATGCATGATGACAACTTTTCAGAAATTTAAAAAGAATTCAGGAACGTCATAAACTGAGACCATTTGCATTTCATATTTTATGTGAAATGCGTAACTAGCGGGAGGCATTTCACTTTAAGAGGAACCATTTTGTTAATAATTACAATCATCATCAGGAACATCATCATTACATCCCATCATTATTCCACTGCTAAACATACGTCTCCCCAAGGAATGCGACAAATCAACATCTGCATTCTGCGCCTAATCTCTCTCGGTCGTGTCGGATTGCCGTCCCATCGGACTATAAGAGTGCACCTGTGTTTGCGCATTCGCTCGTGCAATAAAATCCTGTCCTACGCAGATTGCTAGTCTTCATTGAGACCGGCCGCCTTCACTAATCTGGTCTGGGGACATTATTATTATAACATTTCAAGTGACCTCGAAACAAAACTGAAACTATGCTTTTTAACTATTATAAGCCAACGCTTGATTACTATCCAAACCAGAATAATACAAATCTCAAATTACTGTAAGAACACACGCTCACGCACAAATTTTATGCATCTAAAATAATTTGCAACTAACAACATATAAAGAAAGAAAGAAAGAAGAAAGACGTGCGTTTGAAGAAGTTAAGCATGGTTTCGGTGTCACTATACAAAATTTGAAGTTTAAAAACTGTATTAAACAAAGTTTGTATAAAAGGGTTATTTTAATATTAAGAAATTTATGGATGATAATAACCCCTGGGAATGAGGTGATCGCAACCAAGCTATATCTAATTTGTTTTGTGTGGTTAATTGTGTAACATACATGATTGTAAGCTGTTATTTGAAAAAAAGTCCTGCTGGGTTTCTTGCTGGTTCTTCCCAGGACAGAGATTTTTTCGAACCAGTGGTAATTAAAGAAAGAGTGACTTTCAATAAGTATTATTTATAATCTGTATAAATAATACTTATTGAAATAAATCTGTGTTGAATAAAAGTTTCTGTTTCTGTTTCTACTATAATGTACGTAGTGGTCTCAAAAGCTAAAAAAAATTAAACATGAAAGTTACGAGTACATGATTATAAAGAGACTTATTGGTTAATTTTGTTATGAAGTTAAAAGTTATGAATGACGCGTTGACTGTACTTTATCCACGTATCGTATATTTCAAACCTTTCATATCTCGCTAACGGTTCTTTTGTCACTCGTCGGCCTCGAGTTGACTACGCGGTTTTAAATTGAGATTAAAGTGTTGCCAAACACTGCCGTCGCTCAATTATACCATCCTTTGTACAACAAAGGCGCGCGGTCCACTCGGCGGCGAATGTTATGATGGAGCGCGGTCGACTACTGGAAGCCAGTCTGGCGGTTCGTTGATACCGAAACGAAAGGTGGTTGAAACGATGTTGATTTGGTGTAGAGTCTATATTATGTTTGATGTAAGCCCATCCAAGCATTGTTCGTTATTAGAAAATTAATATTATTTTCAAAATTACATTACATACGTACAGGTAAAAAGGTAGAATTAAGGCAATATAATAATTTTAGTTTAGAATTTTTTTTTGTTTTTCTTAATAGTCCCAAGTCCACTGCTGAACATAGGCCTCCCCCAAGGAATGTCACAAGGCATGATCCTGAGCCACCTGCATCCATCGACTTCCTGCAAGTCTTATCAGTATGCTTATACCGGTACGAGGCTGCCGCTCGCGAGCTTTTTTCCTTATAGATTGTTGATTTTTCGAGCTATATTTAAACCGACCCCTCGCCATTAAAGATTACGGATCCAGCTAAGGATCTACAGCAGATAGCTTCATTGCCAGTTGTATCAAGTATATAAACTTGGAGCATATCTTTGAGCCTTGTCCTTAAGCTTTCTTATACAGTCTTGTACAAGCTTCTCATACGAACAGTGAAGGACCACTTTTCAGAGCCATACATTACTTGCAACACGCACTGATTTTACACTCTTCTTTTCAGGTTTTAAAGAATACGTGAATAAAAGATTTCACGCAATCTCCCGAACGCTGCCCAACCCAGATGGCTACGATAAAGTATTATAACAACAACAGGGTAATTTTGAGATGAGTTCCAGGTCATGCGAGTATTAGGCATTGCAAAAGCCGACAAGCTCATACCGGAGGATTCAAAGAGTACACAATTTGGACTTGAGTTATTTTGCGGGATCTCAAAAATCCTGGCCCGACTAACCCTTGAAACTCTTTATCAAAAAAAAAACACTTAAAACCTGGTTTGATACACTAGGCTTAAAACATTGTAAAACAATAATCTGGACATATGATCATAAATTCACTTCAGAAGCCCTGGGATCGAGCTGGGATCAAACTAAGTATTTTGGTGGAGCCCTGAATGGACGTTGCTGTTTAAATAAGTACAAGGCTATCTTAGGACAAAGCAGCTCACCGATGTGGCGATTATGTTCCTTGACGGAAGAAAGTCCTTTTCACAACCTAAGTGATTGCGTAGCATTCTTTCGGGAAACTACATACTTAGTTAAGAAGACGAGAAATGCTCCTGAGATAAAAGCAAACCCTTCAACTTAGCAGTGTCCTATAGCTATAGAAGCGATCACAATAGATCATACTGGTCTTGCTACACCTGCATAGCTGCTCGCACAAAAATATAATAATAATGTCCGTCAGACCGAGTTTTGGTCATGGCGACCAGTCTCAACAGAGACATCTGCGTAGAGTTAAAAAGTTAAACTTACAGCCTAAATACGTCCCACTGCTGGTCACAGGCCTCCTCTCATTTCTGAAAGGGTTTTTTAGGGCAAGGAAGTGTCCTAAAAAACCCTTTCAGATTCGCTGCCCCAATACGTGTTAGTTTCCGCCAACACGAATTGTTTTTGATATATATTTTTTTATTTCTCAGACATGCAGGTTTCCTCACGATGCTTTCCTTCACTGCCGAGTACGTGTTAAATTAGCACTTAAAATTGCAATTGACAATTTCATTGCTGCCGGCGGGGATCGAACCCGGGATGCTAGCGTACTATGAAATTTACAGCAAGCACTAAGCCCCTGAGCTACCACGGCTCATCATCTTCTTCGACATCTGCGTAAGACAGGATAATAGGGCCCGAATGTATGCGAAAGTTAAAGTGCAGTCTCCATTCTCTCACTCTCATAGTTCGATGGGACGGTTATCCAACACGACTGGAAACTAATCAGCCGCAGAACTAACTTTCGTGCTTTACATGCTTTCAGAGAAACGAGGGTGAAACATCGTCAACTTCCTGATTCCGAGCTGTTACTAAGAATTTCTTGACAGAAGAATCCTATAACAGGTTTAGGCTCGACCGGTATTCGAACCCACCTCATGACCACTAGACCAACGAGGTAATCACAATAATATAACAACGTAAAAAAACACCAGATTTTGTTGCGCAAGGGTTCCAAAAAATGTTTATGATTAAGTAACAAACACAACAAGTTGAAAGAAAACTAACGATAGCATTACAGTGACCAAACCCCTATCAAACGGACCCACACGTTAACCCCCGTAAAGGTGCTAACAGTTAGGGCAGTGTTACCCTTTTGCACCATACTGCGTGAATTAGGGTTGCTGCCAGATGTGAAAGGCAGGTAAAACATAAATTACGTACCCTTTTAGGACTCACACTACAAATGTAGTTTGAAGTGAAATACTGACATTAGTCACATTTGTTTCTTTGCTATACGTGTGTTCAAACGACCGTGTTTTGAATCAGCACAACTTACTATCGAACTATAACAGATTTTTTTATATTATATGTTTTACTTTATATGGTACATGTAACATATGCCATATATTTTTAATACAATAATGGTGACAAACGAGCACACAGTCCACCCGATGGCAAGTGAATGCTGTAGCCCCTAGACATCTACGTCTATCCTCGATTAAGAATCAAATTGCAGATGTGTTGTCACCCCTGAGGACTAAGATGAAATGCCTCGTAATCAGTAAAAAGGGTTTCCGGCTCTCTACACTCACCATACGAAACACAGTAGCTATAAGCTGCTATTTACGCTGGTATACTGTGAGAGCATGGTCCTTTCCCGGTGGAGGCGACCCATTCATGCTACAACCATAATAAAGCTGCAGCAGAGCATTACCACATGGGTTTGATATCGTGTGATGAAGGTGCAAGAATATTCATCGCTCTGTCTCGTGGGTGTCTTGAGACCCTCCGTATAATAGAGGTAAAAATATTATTTATTTAATTGTTCTTTATTGAACCTAACATAATATATAGAATCGAAAGTTCTAACTACCAAGACCGGTGAGGAAAAGGTGCAATAAGTCTGGCACTACGATCGTCGTACTGGTTGCCAAGCGGGGTGATAATGGCGTATCCTCCATACAATGGAAGAGTCCCTTGTTAAATAGTCTACGTTTGAGAATTATTGTTTTATAGTTGTGGAGACCTGTTCACGGCAGTAAGAGGTTTTTTTATAGAAGTAAGAATTACTAATGAACACACAATTCACCTGGTAAAATGTGAATATTGATGGATACCTAGATACTATGCTCGATTAAGAATCACAATTCACATGTGTTTTTACCTCTAAGGACTGAGATGAATTGCTCCGTGTGTGTTGTATTTCCGGTCTCACGTCACTTACCATACGGAAAATGGCAGCAATATTCTGCCATTTTACCCTAGTATTTTGTAAGACCAAGACCCTTCCCCTGTTGAGCCGACATGCAGTTACACAGCTGGATCGTGCCTTTTTCACGAATAGCTAAAATTCTGTTTTCATTATACGTGTTCTTTAGTCTTAAAATTTAAATGTCTTTTCAAAACTGTCAAAAAAAACTGACAAAGCAAATTTATGTTACAGAAGCGAAAGACAGAGACGGCTAGGGATGCCCTAAACCAAATTGGTGATATATTGAAGATTGGCCAAATTAAGAGTACCCTTAAACGACGGGCATGTATGCTATGTCTGTCAAAAATTTGTTCTACCTTACTTTTGTCTAAGCTCGCAGGACATACTTGTCATTCCTTAAGATATTCGTGGAAATATACGATCTGATAAAGACGTAGGTACCAAAATTACTTGAATTGTTAAACGTAGATACATGTTGGAAAGGTCGGCTTATCCGGATAATCTATTAAGCTTGTCTTTAAAATGGATTACGACGATTAAAAATGAATAACCTCTAATCCACGTTCTACTTTATATGGTATACATATATTATGCAATATATATTATGTTGAGACATGTAGGAATCTCGCACTGGTAAAGCTCCCCCAGAACCACTATGTTAAATCTGTGTTTATGGATAGATTTTCTACCATCAGTCGGTCGCCAGACCCAAACCCATTATTCTTCCTTTGCCATTTAGAGTAAATATAGGAATACCTTTCATACCTTACCTTACCTATGGTGGCGATATGAGAATAGTCATCACCATATTTCATCCCGTGGATTACGTGGTGACTATACGGAATTCCAGACGAAACTTATGGCTTCTGTTAGATTGCGCAAAACCATCTCTTTACGCCAGGTGCAAAATATTAAATAGCTGTGATTTAATCCCTTTACCAAACGTAATGATAAAGGCAAATTATGCCTATACATATGGAGTGGCCTATGCCCAGTACTAAATCATGTATTTTTATTTGTGCTTTAAAATAAAACGTATGTTTCTTTAGTTTACAATTATATATACCTTGATGCATCGTAAGGCGAAACCGGCTGGTTTTTATATTTAGCAAATTAAAATAGTTTGGAAAATCTAAAAGCGCACGCATCATGAGCGTTACATTTAATTTTGATAAAAAACTAAATTACAAAAATAAATCGATTACACAAAGTATAAAATCGATATAGGCTGTATGGTACATTTGTCCTTTGTCTATCAAGGGCTAAAAAAATATGAAAGCGCCTTTAAATTTTTAGTAGCAATAAAAATTATAAAAGTTGAATATCATCTACCGACTTCAAAAAGGAGGAGGTACTCAATTCGACTGTATGTTTTTTATGTGTGTTATAACTCATAACTTTTTTCTAGGTGAACCAATTGCGATGATTGTTTTTTATTTGAAAACTGGTGCTTCTCATGTGGCCCCATATAAATTTGATCAAGGTCTGACCAATAGTTTTTGAGTTATTCTTAATAATTTATATTGAAGTCGGTTGTACAAAATTTTTTTATTAACCAATTACGCATACTAGGTTTTTGAGATAAAATAGGGAACCAATTGATGTAATTCTGAAGCTAATAAAAAAAAACCGATCTCGATAAGTCAATTTTTTCGGGAGTTATCGTGACCACACACAAAATCAACATCCGGACGTCCACTTAATTTTTTTTCAAAGTAGCAGTATAAAATGATTTTTTCCAAAATATAAGATGGATTAATTAGAGTGTTTTCTTGATATACGGCTACTCGTATTATCGTATAAGTGCAATATTGGTTATGATAAATGCATTTTAAGAACACAAAATTGCTTGACCTTGACGTGTCGAGAATAAAGCACAACCTAATAACGTTTCGCATTATGAGGCATGCAATAAATTTAGTGAAACAAGTACAAAATAGTAGTTATAAAAATCCAAATCAGTCAACTCGAGTGAAGTCGCATCAGTACGTTAATCACAGTGCCCTATTCAATGCTATGCGTACGCACAACATGGAGTTATTTGAGTATTGTTTATGAAATGAATGGCTTGCCATACCGAACGCACTGGAAAACATCTTAATTATCACAGCGTTGCTCCTATGCTTAAGAAAGTAATTTTTGTGAATACGGACATTAGGCCTTAAGGTGACAACGCATCTATAATCCTAATTCTTAATCGAAGACAGATATGGTGTCTATGGGCCACAGCATCCACTTATCATCAGGTAGCCTGTGTGGTTGTTCGTCACGCTTTTTAATAAAAAAAATTACGCTTTCATCCAGTCGCTAAGATCATTTAGCTACAACAAAGTTTTTTTTTTATAGAAATAAGAGAGACAAACCAGCACATAGTATACTTGATGGCAAATTAATACTGTGTCATCTATCCTTGACTAAGAACCAAAATGCGGTTGCGCTTTCACCCTTGAGGAGAAGATGGAATATTTTGTTACAAGTAAAAATGATCTCTGCTGTCACCACCTTATGAAACATTATTATTATACTGCAATATTACGCTGAGTAAAGTTCGACGAGAACTGAGCAAAAATTATTCATTCCTTACTGTCCATCTAAAGTCCACTGCTGAAAATAGGCCTTCCACATAGATTACCTCATAGGAGGGATATTTGCTATAGTTGTTCCCGCTTGTCAGGTGGCTTTGCAATCGCCATTTTTTATTATTATGTTTGTTAGCTGGAAGATGCTGCTGCCCATCTCTTGTTTCATTTCACTCTATCGCCTTTTACGAACACCCTGGGGATGATATGGGGTAGTGGATTATTTTACGTTTTTATGTTTTAGTGTAAAGAGTTCCGTGTAGAGTGATACAGTGTAATGGCAGTGTAAGAATATCTACTACTCCATATCATCCCGTGAGTGTCGTAAGAGGCGACAGAGGGAAACAAAATTAGACAGTGTCTTCCTAATAGCTACTAAAAACAAACAACTGCGGTTGCCAAACCGCTTACCAAGCGTGGAAACTATAGCAAGAACGCCGCTATGCCTCATAGGCTCACAGGCCCCTATGCTTCCAATCAATGGGGGAGGCCTATGTTCAGCAGTGGACTTTAATAGGCTGTAACGGTAACGGTAAAGAGATCGTTTTAACCTTTGCTCCATTAGTGATTTGCCGTTCTCGTTTGATCTAAATTTAATGCATGTTTCAAAGGGGCCTAATCAACAGTAAATAATACGCACCTATAAAATCATTGAAACGCATCCGCGCGACGTGGAACAAGCGATGCGTGCCTACACAAATACGGGGGTCTAATCATGTTAGCGACGCATTCGCCTTGAAACTTTCCTCGAGGTAGTAGTGATGTTAAATATGTCTTAATATAACCAATAAATTGGAAAAAAAAACCATCATTAAATATTGCAGAAATATTGTGTGGGCAAAATTTGCGAAGCTATATTTAAGACATTTCTTTGTTTATGTGCATTTGAATTATGTGCCACATAAATCATTCATAAAGTTGTTCAGAACCTTAGTAGCAATTATTGAAATGAAAAATTAATTTATTTAAAAGTAGTGATCCGCACTGGCTTTGTTTGGGTGGGATCTGTTAAAGAGACGTTAATTAGACTTGAGATAATCATCAAATGCCATTCATTTTATCAATTTATCGATTTGTTAAAAATGTGTCGGATAAATATAGCCTAAGTCACTCCTGGCATTGCTCTCTATCTGTTCGCAAGATTCATTACAATCGGTTCAGCCATTCCAAAAATAAGTCTGGACAATTTTAAAATGGTTATTCATGTCTAAATGGCATGCACATAACCTTTTATTGAAAAGGCAGTTATCTCGATATTACAGGCAGACACTTAAATTTTATTTATATGGATATAGAGATCTAAATTAGCAACCTAAATCACGTCGAATTTCAACGCATTCTAATCATCTAATATGGTTTTGGAGTTATAATTTTTTTATTCATTGTCTATCTCTGAATGAAAGGTTGACTAGCGAGCCCGTGCAAGCAAGTACCACTTTATAGCAAGTGGATGCTGAATCCATAGACATCTCTTCCCTATATATCGTCGATTAAAGATTAAAACGATATTACCTCCGAGGACAAACATGTTATGGCTCCATCCCGTAACTAGAAAAAGGTCTCCGGTTCTCGGCATTCAACATACGAAACCCAACCAAATTATTCATCTAAGTATTTGATGTACTTTACTTTGAGAGCGCGGTCCGGTGAAACCAACCCGTTTCTGCTACAATCATAATAAAACTATACTACTTATATGTGGTTTTGCCCTGGCGTGGATATTTTGGAATAATTGTTATGAATTGAATTTATATTTATACGTGGTTTTACCACGTCTTACCAGTGATGGTAATGCGTGGTGGCTTTATCACATTTTACCAGTAATAACTACAGCTCTTTTACCTGTGTTCTATAAATTCTTTATCTACTTATTTCAAACAGAGTATTAATAGGTTATTTAAAGTTAAGGGTTTGTGTAATAAACTCAGGTCATAGTCGGGTACTGTTAAACTGAGCAGACGTATGTAGGTAACAAATTCTATTATGTATACTATATTAAATATAATAAAGTGATTTTGAAAGAACACATATCTAGCGGATATACGCAAAGTAATTGTTACCAACTTTAATATAATGGATTTCCGCAAAGTAACGCCTGATTGAACAGAGAGTTATATTATCTTTACTCAAAAATCATACAAAATACAATAATACATAATATGAAATGTCTTTACGAATATACCTAGTGTTTTATTCGCATACAGAGACTCATCGTTGAAAAGGTAATATGGCATCGCTTAGTGGGCACACACGAAATATCTTTTAGTATGTTTTCATTTTAAAAACTAAAAAATGTTTGCGTAATTTTAATAATTGATCTAAACCTTTCGGAGTATTTATGTCTATCGATAAAAATGTATTATATCTACATCCCTAGCTGCCTTCATTACAGGTGAGTGGTCGTAGGCGCACCCTCGATTGATGGTAATATTATGTTGTACGTGCCGTCGAATTCCATCAAAGCACACATTCGTTAGAGCTTTATTATTTTGGAGGAGAAAGAGTATTTCTTTTACAGAAGTAAAGTTGGCAAGCGAGCACATAGTCAACGTGGTGGTAAAGGGATTCTGTGGCCCATAGTCATCTACATCTCTCCACGACTAAGAATCAAGGATATATATAAACACTCACGCCTGTCACCCAGAGGGGTAGGCAGAGACTATGGACTTCCATTTGGCACGATCCTGACACATCTCTCTCGCCTCCTCCACATCCATATACCTATGCATACACGCTTGTCGGTTAAGGGTACTCTTAATTTGGCCCATTTTTAATATATCGCCAATTTGGTCGATAAATTTTCGCCTAGGGCGTCCCATCCAGACTCTGCCATTCACCTCTGCCACATAAATTTGCTTTGTCACTCTTTCCTCATTCATTCTTTCTACATGCCCAAACCACCGAAGCATTCCTTTCTTAATCCTGGTCACAACATCATCTTGCAAACCACACTCTTCTCTTATCACACAATTTTATAAAAAAAAATGGTTCAGTATTTTCGGTAAAGCCATCCGAAAACGCTGAAAAAAATTTCACAGCTTAGTAAAGAGAACAGCATAATTAGAACCAGGGTTGCGACCCTGCCAACCCGCCTCTCCAACGTGGTGAGTAGCAAAAAGTAGAGGCAAATTTCTCAAGTAATATTTGCCAGCCGACGCATTCTTTGTATCGCCTGTGTCCAAATGTTTTTTTTTCATTCATAAACACGGTCTCACAAGTACATATACAATGGTAGACTTCTTCTTTAGAACGCGAAATGCGCCCGTATCGGAAGTAAAATGTGGACTTGCAAAGGCTTTTTTGATGATATTACGTTATCGTATGTGAAAACTGATTTTAAAATTCCATTACATTAATACATACATAATATAGTTTAAGCTAATACAAATTATGTAAAAACTACTTAGACGATTAAAATTAACTGATTACATTGTTTTCATTATTATTACACTGTTTACACTTAAATTTTCTCCTGGATTTGTTTTTTGTATATAAATTGCACTTGGATAAACATCTTAACGATTATTTGTAGGTCTCACAAACACTTGTTCCTTTTTTAAATTGCTATTTGGCGGTGGGAATAGATAAGAGTCTTATCACATAGTAAAGATGCATGCTTAGGTTTAGCTAGCTGCGGGTTAAAAACAAATTTTGCTTTCTGTGATTACGAGTCTATTTTAAGTGCAGGTATATTATAAACACCAAAACTCTACTTTACGCGACTGGAGACTTGCGAATCCGCGAATCGTCATCAGCGCATTATTATTTATTTTCACAGTTATCGTTGTGAAAATAAATAATATAGATGTTCCTTTTCGTCTCCTTTCATCGCCAAATGTAAACTTTATCCCCTTTAGATAGATAATATGTGAATTGTGTTAGCGCGAAAATATATGTAGTAATTGAAACATCACAAACTAAATTTTGAAGTCGTCAAGTCCGGTAACATTGCATTATGTAGATCAGCGCTGTCTGGGTAGACAAATGGTGTTTGTTGAACAAATTGACTTTGACTTTGATGCTTGCCTATTACATGAATTCACTCAGCAAGGGACTAATGTAAATTGACTTAGGTTTCCCTACTTTTTTGTTCAATAACATGTTTTTGAATGTCCGAGCCTTTGTGCTTTATTAGGTTTTTTTTTACATATAAAAAAGCACTGGTTTTGAGACATTATTTTATATTCAGTTAATGGTTTTCCTTGAATATTCGGTAAATTGAAAATCCCTAGATAAATTCCGTACCGAGTTGGTTTTAACTTTGAAGAATAGAGAGAAAGAATTGAGAGTAAGAATAAACACAATTAAAAAATTAAAATGTTTGCAGAGAGCGTGTGATTTAAATATCTTACGAGTTTATCAGTTTTGTCTTTAAGTTAGAGTAAATTAATTCAAATCATGCTCACTACACAACCTAGTTGTATTAGATAGTTTTAAGTTTGATTGATGTGAAACTATGTAATTTCATAATTCATAATAAAAAAGTTTAAAATTATAATGAATGTTTCACACAAAAAACAATTTAAATATTTTAATAATTATTTAAACCGAACATATTATTTGCCAAATATGTATATGTTGCAATCTATGGGGGAGGCCTATGTTCAGCAGTGGACTTTAATAGGCTGTAATGGTAATGGTTATGGAACATCATTATTAACCGACTTCAAAAAGGCGGAGGTTCTCAATTCGAGTGTACTTTTTTGTATGTGTGTAACGAGATATGTTGGCAGACTGTAAACCGATTTTAAGCATTCTTTTTTATTAAATCGGCTTTATTTCAAGTGTGGTCCCATTAAATTTGGAAGAAAAACTTCTGCCCCTAAGCGTGGAAAGTAGGGAAAAGTTTCATATTGGACTATTGTTTAAGGAATTTCATATGATATCTTCGTAGATTGAGAACCGATTTTAATGATTCTTTTTTTATTAAATAGGGTAGCAAATAAATAACTTAGTTTTTAACAATTTGAAATCGGTTTTTACTTTTTGCTAAAAGTTATAATTGTAATGTATTTAGTTTGTCAGCCTGTATAAATTATGTTAGACAAATTAATTTTGGTTTTTAAACTTACATTATAAATCGATAATTCGCATTAGGCTATGTAAATACTTAACTGTGTCACAAAGCAAAATTTGAGTTCAACTTCTTGCATATTGCAAAGAAGGTTACAAATGCGTTGTTACTGAGGACTAACATACAATGCCTTACATCAGTTTGGCGACAAACTACACTCACCATACGAAAAACAGTAGTATTATTCTACCGTTTAACGCTGGTATTCTGCGAGAACGTGGTCTTACCCCGGTCGAGCCGACCCATTCGATTGCAGCGTGGCTCTACCACGCAAAAACCTATATTAATTAAAACCCATAATCAATCATCTATATTTCTGCAAGATACTTGAATCTGTTAAGATTCGAACACAGTATCGTAAATCAATAACAATTCGTATTCCGAGGGAAATAATATTGATACATAAAAATACATGATTAGTTATTGCTGGCTGCCACGAAGGGTTGAAGAAAAATTGACGTTCTTGGTTAATGAGTCTGGTATCGTTGTAGGTACATCGTAATATATTCCAATAAGGGTGATTCGTAGTAGTTGCTACACTCGTAATTAATACAGTAATTATCATTTTGATGTTAGCGCAATGTGATACAGCGTTTCCCGACAATTTCCCGTATTTGTATAATGTATGTTCTTGACACGCATTATATTACTGGATCATCATGATTATTGAGTGCGAAATAACTTCCACTTCAGCGTATCAAAAGTTCACTAGTCATTTTTATATCACTGCTTTTATTTTTATTTTTACCAGCTATTATCAGGAAGGTTCTGCTGCTCATCTCTTGGTCAGTCTCCCTCTGTCGCGTCGTCCCGCCTGTCATGTCGTTGTAGATATCCTTACACAGCCACTATATGGTGGAATTACTTAATGAAATATATATTAATATTAAGACAGCACTGATGTCATTCATGGTCATTTACACTAAATTAATATAGGTATTTTTTTAAACTAAGACAACATAGGAGCACAAAACCCGTTTGTTAAAAAGAGCACACAAATAAAAACAGAGCTTTTAGTGATTTTATTGTAGTTTGATATCAATGGACGGACTATCAAAATGCTTAAAACCATACACGCTTAAAATCTTAAAAAATGTTTAAATGTAATACATGCGGTAGTTAATTTATATTTTTAATGTATTTATAAGTAATCTATATTTTTCTTTACTCGACTGCTGACCAAACCAATACACATTTTTCATTCATAGTAAGTAATAGAATAATAGTTTTTATTGAGTTATATAAGCTAGTTACAAAAATAATAATATATTATAGCATTTTTAAAATAAGACACGTTTTCTAACAATTAGTTTCTACTGAAATTTAATAATACCAATATCTTTATTATAATATTCGAAAATACCAGCCGCGAAAAAAGTAGAAAAAGAAATGCGTGCAATAATTTCTTTATTTATTTAGAGTTTACAAATAACTTCTGGCTGTATGAGGAATCTCAAAGTTGCTCAGTGAGTTATGGAGAGGGTTATGGTCGGAGTTCGTCTAATTTTTTTTTATAGAATAAGGATGACAAAAGAACACACAGTCCACCTGATGGTAAGTGGATGCTGTGGTCCATAAACACCTACATCTATCCTCGACTAAAAATCAAAATTTAGATGCGTTATCACACCTGAAGACTAAGATGGAATGCCTCGTTTTCAATAAAAAAGGTTTCCGGTTCTCTACACTCACCACCATACGAAACACAGCAGCTATAAGCTGCTATTTTACGCTGTTACTCTTCAAGATAGACTTCGTAATGAGTATATCCGCAGTAGAACAAGAGTATCCGACTTAGCACAGAGGATCAGTAAGCTGAAGTGGCAATGGACCAGTTATATAGCTCGAAGAACCGATAACCGATGGGGAAGAAATGTTCTCAAGTGGCAGTATCGTACCGGTAAGCAAAGTTTATACTATCTCCTCTTCCACAGTAGATGGAGTGACAAGCTTTTAAGACATGCAGTATGTCCATGAATACAGGTGGCTCAGGAACATACTTTGTGGTATTCCTTGGGGGAGGTCTATGTTTAGTTTATTTCAATTGTCGGCTCTTTTGCCTTTACACTCCCGACTTTTTACTTTTTACTTTTTACTTTTTACTTTTTACATGATAGAGCCATGCTGCAGCTATAGTTGTAGCACGAATGGGTCGGCTCGACCGAGGAAGAACCACGCTCTCACAGAATAACAGCGTAAAATAGCAGTTTAATGCGTTCGTATGGTGAGTGTAGAGAACCGGAGACCCTTTTACTGGAAAAGAGGCATTTTATCTTAGTCCTCACGGCTGACAACGCATCTGCATTTAAATTCGCAAACGAAGATAGATGTAGATGTCTATGGGCCACAGCAACCACTTACCATCAGGTGGACTGTCTGCTCGTTTGTCACCTAATTCTATAAAACAAAAGACTGCTGTCATAACTTTT
Source organism: Parnassius orleans (assembly GCA_029286625.1). NCBI lineage: Eukaryota > Metazoa > Arthropoda > Insecta > Lepidoptera > Papilionidae > Parnassius > Parnassius orleans. The sequence continues at coordinate 278,578 of JAGSMP010000184.1, forward strand.
TATTACTTTTATTATTACTGTGATTCCATTACAGCCTATAAAAGTTCCCTATTGAACATAGGCCTCACCTATATATTGTCTCATAGGGGGATTTTGCCATAGATGCCACGCTTGACATGCGGGATGGCGACCGCAGTTTTTTATTATTTTGAGTTGTTTTCAGGAAGATGCTTCTGCCCCTCTCCTTTTTCAGTTTCCCTCTGTCGCCTCTTACGACACCCACGGGATGATATGGGGTAGTGGATATTCTAACACCACCACTATACGGTGGAAATACTGTGATTAATGTAATAATGTGATTATGATGTTCATTAAGTATGTTATTTTATTATCTTCCATTATCCAGCTTCTAGTTGAAATTTATACCTGAAATATTAATTTTAATATAAATCAATAAAATATGAGGGCTTTTCGTCAACGGAGACTATACCAATTTTAACTTGTAGACATCACTATTTAATCATCTACCGATATAATAACTTATAGACTTGGACATAACATAGACAACAAAAGCCTCGGGTTAATCTCCAATCTGAAAATACTCTACCAATTCAGTGCCTTTATATTATTTTGTTACGAGCCACAGAACGTGATGTGTGTTTTGAACACGCCGTAAAAAAAACATAAATCATACATAAGAGATAGCAAGACCACAATTCACGGCCTACACACGACATATTTCTTAATGATACCGAGACCATACGAACAGGGTTTGTATTATGTGCCACATAAACTTATGTATTGCAGAAAATTTACATTTCGTAAAAACAGATTTCAAATTTCAAAGTATTAATTTATTTTATTACAACAAAAAAATCAATCATTATGAAACCAGAAAATATAAAAATATGAAAGCTCTGTCATTTTCCATATTAAGTTTGATAAAACTGGGTATGGGGTATACGCCAAAACGCAGTTTTTCTAAAAGATTAGTGGTCCCATGTAGTAGCGGCGTAAGAGAAACTACTACGCCAAATTATCCCTTGGATATCGTAAGAGACGAAACAGGTTGATAGCAGCATCTTCCTGATAACAACTCGAAATAATTTAAAAAAAAATACGGGTGCCAACCCGACAAATGTTGGTTAATATGAGACAATCTGTGGGGGAGGCTTTTGTTGTGTGACTTTAGATAGGCTGTAATGATTGAATTAATGAATAATTAAATCAGTTATTGAGCTTTTCCATCAAGAAATCCTGCCCGGAGTCAGGCAGCTGGCAGTGTCTCACCCCCGTGCCTCGGAAAGCACGTTAAGCCGTTGGTCCTGCGCCTGATCTCTCTCCAGTCGTGTCGGTTTACCGTCCCATCGGACTATGAGAGTGAGGGAATAGAGAGTACACCTGTGCTTGCGCATACACTTGGGCACTATAATCCCGTCCTGCGCCGATGGCTAGTCTCCATTGAGGCTGGCCGCCGTGACCGAAATTCGGTCTGAAGGACATTATTAATTAAATTGAATACATGTAGTAAGAAACTAAATAGCAAGTCTCATAATTAATGAAATTATTGCACGAAACAACAAAGGTAAATATAAAACTCAAAATCAAGATGATGTTGCCGTTGAAAGATACCACAATAAACCCACATCCATTAGAGTAATGCGGACGTAAAATGCCTAATCTCGTGATTGTTTGCGGCCAAAACAGATTACTTTTCTATAGCAGATATAAACGTGGTTACTGGTTTCCAACTAACCTATTATTATATTGCTTTATTTACACACGCATTAGGACATTAAGAAATATAATTTTATTATTACTTTAGTATTGGTAACAAAAGATGTATTTTCTGTGTGTTCTGATGTGATGCGATTGTCCGTCTGATAGGAATTGTGGTTGACTTTTGGTGAATGAATTGAATTTTGATGCTTGGAGTTTGGTTTCACTGCGTTGTGTAAATGTATCGATTTTAAGCCTATTTCTTATTTTTATTAATAACTTATTTTCTGTTATATAGTTTTATCATATTATTAATAGGTTGTACGTGGCAGAGTCACGCTAATTTAGTATGATTATGTCTATATGTAATTTTTACAACGGCTGCAATATTTGAATCCTTTTTTTTTCGTGGGGAAATTCTCATGGATACCTTCCGCTGCGGGGGCAACGAAAAGGTTATGCCGGACTCCTCCATCGCTTTGCTACACTAATAGCACGTCCCGGGGGCAGTACATGCTACCCCCAGCACCCTCGCAGTGCTACCACGATATCTCGAGACTACTTCCGAGTCATCTTCCTCCTCGGGGATTACATAACTAGGCGCTCGAGGCCCCCGCCCCGAGTGTCTGCAACCCCGGAGACCCCGTTTCTGGTAGGGGAACACCGTTTTCAACAGGTGACATCGTCTCCGCGCGGGATCCATTTATAACAAAAGATGGTATAAATGGATCCCGTATTGGTAACAAAAGATGTATTTTCTGTGTGTTCTGATGCGATGCGATTGTCTCTCTGATAGGAATTGTAGTTGACTTTTGGTGAATGAATTGAATTTTGATGCTTGGAGTTTGGTTTCACTGCGTTGTGTAAATGTATCGATTTTAAGCGTATTTCTTATTTTTATTAATAACTTATTTTCTGTTATATAGTTTTATCATATTGTTAATAGGTTGTACGTGGCAGAGTCACGTTAATTTAGTATAATTATGTCTATATGTAATTTTTACAACGGCTGCAATATTTGAATCCTATTTCGACTTAGTAGACAGAGTAGCTGGTTAACGTTTCGAAGGTTCGGGGTTCCAATAATACAAATCGTTGGCTTCCAAATCTGGGTATGCTGTGTTGTCCCCATGTCTCTGACACTGCTTGCTAAGAATAAATCGCCGGTGGTTTAGGGCAAGTGAGTGCCGCTGTGTTTGCGCGAACACATGTGGTACTGTAATATCTTCTGCGCTGTTCTCTTCTTCCTTATCGGCATGTTATAAATCAAAGTTGTACATGAGCCTTCCCATTATAGGGAGGATTTGATCACTGAGGATCACAGTATCAGACGGTATAGTTGTTTTCTGTCTGCCATAAACGTCATGGTTACGCCATCATTTACGGGAGCCATGAGATCTTTCTTGTTACCTTGTGCAACACCTATGCGACGAAATGAGTTTGTTGGTCCTCTGGTTGGTCCTTACGTCTCTAACGCACGGCACCAAATCAATCACTCTAAAACCATATTAAAATTTATATTATGCAAGATAATAATATACTAGCATCGGTAAGGATGCATTAGGACTCGAATTATTCGAACCTAGACTTAGAATATGTGGTCAAGTACTCTGAATAGCAAGTCTCAAAGGTTGTCATTAAAGTATAATGTATAGTAAGTACAAATTAAATATAAAGCAACGGCTAAATATTTAAGCAAACAATAAAACCATCCCAACATTCCGTACCTACGAGCACGTTTGTAGTACTGTAAATGTAACCCCCATAATTAATTCACTAATTACCATTTTGTCGGCGGAACAATATGATACAGGAAATCCGCACAACATCCTGCGTACCGTCGTAATACTGGATTTGTCCACGAAACATGTTTCGTATAGTTAAATTTGTCAAAATTATTTACCTTTACTGGAGTTTTTACATTGTATGTATTCTGTTGCATGATTCAGCTTATTTAATTACCTTGTATTTTTTCGCAGACTTCAAAAATTAAGAAGGTACTCAATTCTAATGTACTTTTATGTATGTATGCTATGCGATATCTTCACCAATTGATTATTTTTATATTAAATAGGCTCCCAAAGGAGTACCACCATTTTAGTTTGAAAAATATTTATTTCTGAGGTTAGATAAATAAAAGATTTTATTTTTAAAAGACAACACTTAATAATGAAAAGATTAATAAAAAGACAAAAAAGTAAAAAGAATAAACTCTTCTAAAGTCGGCGTTAAGACATTAAATCTTTGACTTCAAAAGCTATTAAATCATGAAGAAATAATTATATTCTATTGAGTTTTTCGAAGCCTAATTGAATTTTTTTAAGTTTATTTTTGACACTTTTGAGTAGACTAAGCAATATCACAACGTCAACGTACCAACGAAAAAGTTTGAAAAAGCTTAATAAGTTAGTAACTTTCCAATAGTAAGTTACTTTAATAAATCCTATTTTTGAAAGTCCTAATTTCAACGCATTAACTGCTCGTGTTGAAGTCCCAAGAATCCGACTTCTGTGTTTGTGTTAGTGGGATAATATTCATGGACGTTTGTACGTTAGTAAACTTCAATCTCGTACATCTAGAGAGTACGTTAAGATATTTACATTAAAACATTTTACAAGTAAGACTACTGGGAATACCGTAAAGGAGGGGTAGTGAAAAATTCCATGTATTTCATAGAGTAAGACTACTGAGAATTTTCTTCCGCAGTGGTATTACCAGTTAGTCTACTTGGTAAGAAAATTGTAAGTAATTTTACTTTTGTGACTACTGTCATCGGGCTCGCCCCACGGAATATATAAATATATTTCGTGGGCTCGCCCGTAGCTCGCATCGCGTACGTTCGTATGTCTTTTGGTATTCGATTTGCAGCCAAAAATCTACTTGCTTGCCAGCTACAGACATGCCTTTTAACTAGTAGATAATAAGATAAAATTAACATAGTAACTGACATGTGCAAGGTACAGGCATGTGTATTCTTGCCTTCACCTTAACTTTTTCTCGAAAATACATATTACATGATCTTACATCGTTAATGAACAGAACACAGTCAAACAAAACTTATTGAAAACTATATAGTCTAATGCATTAACTTATATATTACTAGGTCTAATGTTAATAAAGTGATATTTAACATTTGACTTTGTATTAATTGACGACAAATAACTCATATTGAAATCAACCTTTTCTATGCCTAATAAAAAGTTTGGTCACCTTGCTAGAAAAGATAAACGGCGTCAGTAGTACATATCCCTATCGGGTCGTTCGGTCTTACTAAATGTTACATTCCCAGTTGTTTTAAGAGTAAGTATATTGAATCAAAAAATTACCATTACTCTTAAGACTACTGGGAAGAAAATTACTGTTTATTATTATTACTGTACTACGTATGTGGCAAATGGTAACACTTTTATGCAAAATTGCTGTTAATATATTTATTTAATTAAATTAAAAAAATATTAAACTATTTGGTATAACTGTATGCTTGTAAAAATTTCATGACGATTAAACTGTTTAGTCGATGGTGGTGCGCATAAAGTTGATGCAGTTGTTATCGATTTACTAGTTTTCTCTATCGGATGGTTGTTTTGAAGCACTCAATCACACTTAATAAGTATTTATAGCTTCCATGACAAATGAGAAAGTACTAGCTTGTGATTTGATTTAAGTAATGCATAATAAACAAAACATATGAGTTAATTATGTGCGGACCTCCAAACATTCCCATAGGCTTTTCACGTATACTAATAAACAGTTGTTCGACTCGAAATTGTATGTATGCGTCTAGCGTAAAGTTAAACAATTTATTTTTATTTTTATAGAATAAGGGTGTTAAAAAAGCATGCAGTTCCACCTAATGGTAAGTGCATGCTGTGGCCCATAGCCACAGCATCCTCGATTATCCTCGATTAAAAATCAAAATACGAACGCGTTGTAAGATGGAATACGAGCGTGGTCCTGTCCCGGTCTTTCCCATTACAACCATAATATAGTTGCAGCGAGGCTCAACCACGTTCAATTCATTCGCCAATTCAACATTAGACGTTAATCCCTGACGTATCAACCGCTCGAAGTTATCTTTTCATAATTGATATTTGAATGTAACGAGTCAAGCAATCCATTAACAGAAGAGATTAGCTTATCGTCCCTTTAATTGTTCTGTTAGGTAACTGCAAAACGTCAAACACGTAATTCATTCAATTTGCTTGATAAGGGTAAAGTGAGACATTAAACTGATAAAACTTGTAAGACCGTATTAAATGTTGAAGCAGTCGTAACTGTACTACGCAAGGGTAACTTATAATAAATTATGACGATTTACTATTTGCTTGCCTATATTTGATAGTTTTTACTTATTTTTGGCGCCTACAGTACTTGCACTGCTGTATTCCGCTCTGAAAGTAATAGAGAGACAGTATAATTACAGTTTGTAAAGCATTCCATCTTAGCCCTTAGTAGTGACAACACAGATGCCTTATTTGTTTGAAGTCGGCTGCAGGTGTCCATGGACTGCAACAGCCACTAACATTAGTATAAAAAACTAGCTAACCGCCCCGGCTGCGCACGGGTGATTTTTGGATCTCGACAACAGTGCCGGGTGCAATTGTAAATCTAAACCATCCAGGCACCCACTCAAACACACACAAAAAAATTCAACAAAATCAGTCCAGCCGTTCTCAAGTGATTATCTTTCATACATTTTATTTATACAGATATATAAGTAAGCTTAACTTGTGTATTAAGTTTTGAGAATTTGGATTTTGTCAACATCTATGTTATCAAAATAAAAGCACTCAAGAATATTTTTTATTCTATACTGGTTTTGAACCAGTAGCTCAGGAGCTCAGGAATTTTGTGGGCTAGTAATGAAGGATTTTTTTTTAAATCTAAAGGATAAAATGTTAGGCAGGAATGCGTTGGTTCTGAAGACTGAATATTATGTAAGCTAAGACTGTAAAGGAGGCTTTCTGGAAGAAAAGGACAATTAAATTATATCAGCAAAAAATTTGAATAGGACGATTTGCCACTGCCAAGGAGCCTCCGCGCTTCGTTTTCAAACTAACACACTATTCGTATGTATTAATCATAATGACAGACCTTCGACAAATTATTTTATGAACATAAATTGGTAGGTTTATGACAGTCATTTTCTATTCTTATTCATATAACACAATTTTTGAAGTTAAATATGTAATAATTCATTAAATAAATTAAATTCAAAACTGATAATGTGGTCCCGGGTTCGAATCCTGGGTTGGCCCAAAATCAGTTATTGGGTTTTTCTGTCAAGGAATTCTCAGTAGCAGCCCGGAATTAGGAAATGGCGGTGTTTAACCCACTACCTCGGAAAGCACGTAAAGCCGTTGGTCTTGCGCTCTCTCCGGTCGTGTCGGATTTCCGTCCCATCGGACCATAAGAATGAGAGAATGGAGGACTACGAGACAGGCACACCTGTGTTTGCGCACACACTAGTGCATTACAATTGTGTCCTGCGCAGATGGCTAGTCCCCGTTGAGATAGGCTGCCGTGACTGAAATTCGGTATGGAGGATATTATTATTATTAACACATAAAATGATTTAAAAGTTACAGACTATATACGTCACACACCTAGACATTGAAAGAAAGAAAGGAAAATCCCTATTTGAAGCTACATTACACATCAATGCTCAACGTTAATATATACCTACTATATTCTTTTTTTATAGCATAAGGGCAATAAATGAGCACACAGTCCACCTGATGGTAAGTGGTTGCTATCCTCGATTACGAATCAAAATGCAGATGCGTTGTCACCCGTGAGGACTAATATGGAATGGCTCGTTTCCAGTAAAAAGGGTCTCAATTCTCTACACTCACCATATGAAACACAGCAGCGTTAAGCTGCAATTTTACGCTGGTATTCTGTGAGGGCGTGGTCCTTCCCCGGTTGAGCAGACCTATTCGTGCTATAACTATACTATTAATATAGCTACAGTATTATTGCAGCAATAAATAGACATCCGACTCAGCAGTGTTACTTCCCAGACAAGCAGGCTTCATTACAATGATTTTTTAACCACCGAGTACGTGGTAAATCGGTATTTAAATTGTAATTATCAATTTCGGTGTTGGCGGCAGAGATCGAACCCGGGTAGCTCGCGTACTATGGCAACGGAGAGCGCTTAGCCCTAAGCTACCACGGCTATACTACGGCTACTACTTTCTTATTATGAAGCAGGATCTACAATTATGGACACTCCTCTTTTAAAATATATCAATGAAAAGTAAATTAAGTTATCTTCTTTCCACGTACTAAAGGGAATTAAAATTTTTGTAATGTTCACAGTGGACGCACTTTGACCTTTAAAAGGGTGCGAAATTAGCCTCTCAACATTAGAGATGAACTCTAAAGTGGCTCTTATCTTTTGAAGAGTTAGCGGCAGGCATAATTTTAAATTAAATATGTAAGATGATTTTAATAAAATGTTCGCGAATATACCTACATAAAAAGAATTTCTATTACCAAAATTAAAATACACATTTTTTTACATTTAAATATTATACTAATATAACTAATCATATTTCTTTAAACAAGATTCACTAATGAGCTAACAGTCCATCCAATAGTAAGTAGGTAATATCTAATAGTAGTATCTAACTTTCAACAAACATAATCAGGAGCTGGCACCCCTGAGGACCTTAGTCCTTAAGTAAGGTCATACTGTCGCTCTTACCTTTCAAAACCTTACACAGTAGTGTTATTCTCTGTTACTTAGCGGCTGAAATAGTTAAGACAGGAGTATCTACTCAGATGAACTCCTTTGCAGAAAAGAACTATTATCATCATCACTATCATTACAGCTTCACAAGTCCACAGCTGAACATAGGCCTCCTCCAAGGAATGCCACAAAGCAGGGTCCCGAGCCACCTGCATCCATTGACTTCCTGCATGTTTTATCAGGTCGTCGTCGTACTAAATAAAATCTTAAATAATCACACAGTTATTATGCCAAGAATGCTTGGCTCGTTTCCTCACTGAATGTCTTTACTTAGCCTTTAGCGAGAAAAGAACCAGCACTCTTATCACCAGCAGATGCAGCTGCTTTAGGAACTTCACCGCACACGCATCTGATATGTTTTCGCCAACATATCAGATTTCTGTTCAATAATATATTTCCCACGTCTGTCACAATTATAAGAGCGAAGTGAATTTACTTTAATAGGTTTAGCTTTCAAGTGGGAAAAATAAATTTTTGCATTGTTAGTGTAACGAATTTTTGTAGTGTTGGCAATTGGACGATCGCCATGTCAGACCGATAGACACAATACACAAAGCGCTGACACAAATAAGCGTTTAAACGTTAGAGCCGATATCTGTGTCGTTAAGGGCAATGTCATTGTTGGAAACAATACCAATACATCGTAAAAGAATGTATGTTTTAAGGGGCATACAGTCAACCATGATGATAATTGGATGGCATGACCCGTAGGTACTTCGATTAAGGATAAAAATACAGATGCTTTGTCACCGTTGACGGCTAAGATGGAATGCCTTGTAAGGGGTGAAATGAGTCTCCGGTTCTCTTCACCCGCCACGAAACAGGCTCTGCCACGTAAAATATCGTGTTGGTGTCGCTATCGGTCAATGTTAAAGCACTTGTAGCATTTAAACTTCTTTTTGCAGCTGACATAAGACACGTCAAGGCACGACGAAACGTGTCAAGTAGTCGATTTCATCGATACTCAAGCAGTACCCCCCACTAGATGGAGTGACGAGCTGGTAAGATATGCAGGAGGTCGATGTATGCAAGCACCGTGCGTGGCGTTCACTTATGAAGGGCTGTAATAAAGCAGTACTTGCTTGTCACTATGGTTCAGCAGTTTTAATAGGCTGAGTAAAGACTGTTTATTTATGAAAATAAGTCTGGGTAGGTACCCCCACTTAACTATTTCTGCCGCCAAGTAGTTGTGTGTGCACCCCTTTTCCGGACTGAAGGGTATAATAATAATAATAACAGTCATTTATTTCAGGCTTATTTACACCCATTTGAAATATCACTAAATGTTAAAAACAAAATGAAAATATAATTATAAGGATACAATAAATAAAATAAATAAATAAAAGACAATTCAACTGAAATCATAGGTTAATACTAAAATTGCCCCCAAAAGGGGGTTCGTACTATCTATTTACAGTTATTGTCGCGATGCACGGCACGCCAATATTTTATTATGGGATTCTGTGGGCACTCGTAGCACACCCTGAGGATCTCGTTCTTGGAATCACGGATGCGGGACCAAAAAGCTGCAACCCGAGATCTAATAACGGCGAAGTAATCAGGCACCAAAGAGTCGGCAAACATGCTCGACGCACTGCAGTATTTAGGCAGTTTCATCAGAATGCGGTATGCATTATTTTACTGCACTCTAATGCTGCTAAAATAGATAAAGAGAGTAAGTATAATAACAGACTGTGAGGCATTCTACCATAGTCCTTAGGGGCGACGTTGCAATGTAGCCGTCTTTGTAAGTAGTTGGTGTTTTTTAAGAAGCCATTGACTGCAGTAGCCACTTGCCATCAGATGGACTGTAAGTCCGTATGTCACTTCGGTTTTATAAAAAAAATCTGTCGTGTGTTGAGGGAAATACGACAAGTAACCGTCAGTAGACTTCTGCCGGCCGATGATGAAAAAACAAAAATTTATAATCTTATATGTTATACAATCTTATATATTTTGTACAAATGAATAAATGACGATATCTGATAATGAAAAGGTGGGAGGGGCGAGGAACATGTCAGAGAATACGCATGCTGACTAACACGTTAACTGGCCCAGCAATCGTGAGCTATCAAAGTCGTTTTTGGCAACGACAGCCATTTATGTTAGTTGATATGACGCATAGAGTAACCTCCTGCATGTTAGATACCGTCCAAGTACCACTAAAAGATTCTCGGAAATATAAGAAAGTAGGTATCTATTATACCTTTTCAAGTTTTTCTTTTTAACATCTCGTTAAAATTGTCAATGAAGACCATTATGTAACTAACTATTTTAGCTGATTCAAACCGTAAATCGGTAACCAAAATTTAGACTTGAATTAATAAAGTCGTCGTCCTTTGAAGTTGGTTCATCATTATCATCATCATTACAGCCCTTTACAAGTCCACTGCTGAACATAGGCCGCCCCCAAGTAATACCACAAAGCACGGTCCTGAGCAACCTGCAACCATTGACTTCCTGCACTTCATTGCACCTGTCGTCACTCCATCTAGTGGGGGGTCGCCCTACACTTCGCCTACCGATACGAGGCTGTCACTCGAGAACCTTTTTTCCCCATCGGTTTTCGGTTCTTCGAGCTATATGGCCGGCCCATTGCCACTTCAGCTTACTAATCCGTTGGGCTATGTCGGTTACTCTGGTTCTGAAGTTGGTTAAAACGACAATATCAAAAATATTACGAAGCAAGTTTAATAAGATTAAGAGCTACTAAGAAGTTAAATTATTTTTACATGCAGTAAAACGTCCAAATGACTGACCACTAAAAATGTGCCGTTGAACACTTTTCTACTTCTCAGTTTCTTGGAATTTGGGTGACACAGTCCACCTGATGGTAAGTGGATGCTGTAGCCCATAGATATTTACATTTATCCTCGATTAAGAATCAAAATGTAGATGCGTTGTCACCCCTGAGTACTATGATGGAATGCCTCGTTTCTAGTAAAAGAGTCTCCGGTTCTCTACACTCATCATACGAGCAGTATTAAGCTGCTATTTTACACTGGTATTCTATGAGAGCGTGTCCTACCCCGGTCGAGCCAACCCATTTGTGCTCCAACTATAATATTATAGCTTCAGCATGGCTCTACTAAAACATAACAAAATACCTACGAATATTATATCTTTCTTATGCTTAACTTTTATTTTTAAGATCTTATTAAAATTTTGGGCAAAGACCATTGTGCAGCTATCTGATTTGGCTGATTTATTGCCTTAAATAAAAAGGAAACGGCTAAATAACCAAAAGTAAGAGCTGAACTGATAACGTCTCGTCTCGAATTGAAATCGTCTTCTTTTAAAGTTGGTTAAAATGGAGATATTAAAACGTTACGAAGCAAATTTAACACAAAAAAGGAAATTTCTAATAGTCTTAAGGTAAATCACCGGAACAAGCAATCGAGTTATTTAGGTTTAAACAATAGATTTTTTTTCAATTCAAAAAAAAGTATCACGTTATTTTATCAAGCTTCCAGCTCATCGGGAAGTTTAAAATAAATTACTAAATTCCACCCGAAGCGACAGATAATCAAGAAAGTGACTTAATAAAGACGTGGTAAAATCAAGAAAGATTTATACTATAAAAAAAGAAGTTAAAAGCTAAAAATGACATTATCATGAATTTCAACATAAAAAGAAATAGAATTACACTCGTCCACTTGAGGACAAGATCAAAAAGGCATATTATCTTTAGGGCCACATAAGAACCAAATTTAATTATAGTTCCTTTTTGTAAGAATATTTATTTTACTAATATTCTCTATAGGCATGTTACGATAAAATACACATCACTGACAGACGTTTTATTTCTTAGCTTTCTATACGTAGGTTTTATGTATGTTCTTACTCTAAGACGCAGGTATTTAAATTAATAAATAATTAAACCTTAAAAAGCGAAACAAAAAATTATTCATCAAGAATTGATATATTATGGATGTATATCCATTTGCTTTGTTTTTTTATTCAATATTACAGCAATAATACTCAGGTTCATTAGAAAGAAAACAAAGAAATTCAAAGAAAAAATCTTAAGCAAAAAAAAACAGACAAGTTTTTTAAGCATTTTTATGTATTTATTTATTTATAGATAAAGCAATTTCATCATAGAATAAAACTACTTTCAATTTAAAAAAAAGTCATAAACTTGGTAGGTTAAGTAGTAAACTTTGATAGTTTCAGTGGGAACTAAAGGTTTATTGAGGTTTATCAATATAAAATGTCCACGGCTGGACAAGGACAAGCAATTTAAATACTTTTTCAAACGGGAGTCTTTCCAAACACCTTAGCGTTGTGATTTAGTTTTATGATTGAGGAAAAGCTTACTTCTATTAAGCTTGAATGTAGGGCCAGAGATATGGGAAAATTTACAATACGCTCAGATTCTAAATCAGCCATTTTTTGTCTCAAATTATATTGGCTTCGCCTAGACCCTGTGATTCTATTGGATATTTAGAAACTCCGGCAACAAATCCAAGCGATTATAAATCACTTTCAGGTTTTATATAAACAAGAAAAAAGAAATTATGAATCATTTTTAATTATTCATAATTTCGGGTTTTATTCATAATTTTGGGGTCATTGTAGAAGCGTGCACGTCGCGACCCTGCCAGCCCTTTTCAGGGCTGCAATTCTACAGCTGCGCACCCATGCTAACGAGGTTAGGGCGTCCCCCAAGGCGACGCACCAGCTGGTCCCCGTTGGTGTGGAATGCAGCGCGCAAAGCGGCGATGGGGACCGCCACCCGTCACGCACAGCCCGACACGGCGGAAGGTGGAGGACAGAGTGCAGAGTTGGCACGTGGAATATTAGAGGAAACATGAAAGATAAGACGAATGAGTTGATTGAAATAATGAAAGAAAGAGAATTAGATGTCGTGTGTATGTCAGAGACCAAACGGAAGGGCAGTGGTACTGAAGAGCTCCTGGTGGGGCGTTAGCTCTATGGTCCGAGTCCCGAGAGCGAGAGCGCCCGCCAGGGAGTGGGGGTGCTGCTGTCGTCTCGGTTGGTCGATGTTATGACTGAATATAAGATTGTGAACTCAAGACTACTCTGGGTTCGCTTTAAATTGGGACTGACGAAGTTATTCCTTTTGGCTGTTTATGCGCCGGTAGCTTCGTCGTCCAGGGCTGAGCTGGAGGAGTTTTGGGAGAATGTAAGAGAAGTTCTAGATTTGGCTAGGGAAAACGAAAGAATTGTTGTATGTGGTGATTTGAATGGATGGGTTGGTACCGCTCGACCAGGGTACGAGTCGGTGCTTGGAAAGTTTGGCGATAAAAGAGTTAATGATGCTGGCAAGCTTATACTAGCGGTATGCAAGGAAAAGGGTCTTCTTGTGACAAACACTATGTTTAATCACAAGAAAATCCATATGTATACTAGAGAAAGTAAGAATGAGAGAAGTATGATCGATTTGTTCCTGGTGGATGACCGACTGCGAAAACAGGTGATGGATACGCGAGTGTTCAGGGGTGCTGACCTAGAACGGATCACTATCTAGTGATCACTAGATTTAGGGTTTGTTCGCGGGTTGGCGCTACCGGACGGCGGTAACAGAACCGCAATCGGTCTGTCGCATCCGAAGTTGGAAGCTTCAGGAAGCGGATACTAGGGACAAATATCATGCGAGGGTAGCCGAAAAGCTTGACACCATCGATGGCAGAAATGAATGTGTGGAGAGAACATGGCAGAACCTTAGGGATGGAATGGTAAGTGCAGCGGAAGAAGTATGTGGAACAATAAAAGAGGCAGTAGTAAAAGAAGAGATGCATGGTGGAATGATGAAGTGAAAGAAGCTGTAAAGAAGAAGAAGAAAGCATGGTTAGACTACTTGGCCTCTAGTAATGATAAGGATATGAGAGAGAAGATGAAAGAAAGATATAAGCTGCAGAAAGTTCACACGAAAGCATTGATTGAGGAAATGCGTGAAAAGTGTAGAATGGAAGCGGATTAAAGGTTGTCGCACAACTTTGGGAGAACTCCAAACTCTTCTGGAAAGAGGTTGAAGGACCCGAAGTGGTGCGACGGCCTTAAGAATGAACAAAGTGCTTTGAGAACTAATGACGTCCTCACAGAAAAATCGGACGTCATGCAGCGATGGAGCGAATTTATAGAGAAATGTATGCGTGTGATGATCTTAGTGAGGATCCGGGGATGACTCCGTGACTGGTACGCCAGACCTGGACCTCGATGACGCTGAGGTCATCAGTATGAAAGAGATTGAACGTGCGATTCGAAGTTTGAAATGTGGTAAGGCCGCGGACTAGACAGAGTTACTGCTGAAATGATCAAGTATGGTGGGCCTCGCGTCTGGGACAGCTTTCATCTGCTGTGCAATTTGTGCTGGCGGACGGGGGACGTCCCGGATGATTGGCGATCCGCAGTCATTGTGCCTTTATATAAAGGTAAAGGTTCACATTTTGACTGCGGGTGCTATCGGGCGATCAGCCTGACCAGTTTAGCAAGTAAAGTATACTCGAAGGTTTTGACGCGTAGGATGCAAGAGAAATCGGAAAGATTTCTATGGGAGGCTCAATGCGGATTTAGACCTGGAAGAGGATGCACGGATCAAATATTTTCTCCGCATGATCACGGAGAAGCTTCTGGCTGCTAACCAGAAGATTTTCTGTGCTTTTGTGGATCTTGAGAAAGCATTTGATAAGGTTGTAAGGAAGAAAATGTGGGAATTGTTGCCGGGGTACGGTGTGGATGGTCGATTGCTAAGGGCTGTGCAGGCACTTTACTGCGACTGTAAAGCCTGTGTGGGTAGGGCATGACCTGTCACCCATGTTTAGCGTCCAAACGGGAGTAAAACAGGGTTGTGTCATGTCTTCCTGGCTGTTCATACTATATCTCGACAGCTGTTTACAGAAGCTGAAAGATAGCTGTCTGGGTGTGAAATTGGGTGACATAAAAGTAAATTGTCTGCTGTATGCTGATGATGCAGTGCTTATTGCACCATCAGAGGCAGAACTGCAGGCATTAGTCACGCGTATGAAAGAGGAATGAAATTAAAGGTCTCCGTTTGAATGCCAATAAAACTAAGGTTCTGGTATTTGAAAGGGACGAAGAGAGAACGAAGTGTGAAATATGGGTAAATCAAGAATGTCTAGAACAGGTAAATGAAATTGTATACTTGGGGAGTGCTTTTAGCCGGGATGGAAGATGTGATTTAGATGTGGACAGGCGTGTCGCTGCCGGGAACAAAGTCAATGGTGCCTTGACTGCTTTAGTCAAAAGGCAAGGCGTAGTGAAGAGCGCACGCCTTGCAATACATAACGCAGTGTTGGTACCAACTTTGTTATATGGCAGCGAAACCTGGGTATGCCAGAAGAAGCATAAAAGCAAGTTGAATGCAGTGGAGATGCGATCTCTTCGTAAAATGTGCGGCGTTACCATGGCCGACCGAAAGCGAAACGAAGAGATTCGCAATATGGCAGGTTTGAAAGATGACCTTATCACAAAAATTGATAAGGGCGTGCTTCGATGGTTTGGGCACGTTGAGCGAATGAGTGAAGACCGAATGGTGAAGAAAATATATAGCGCGAAAGTTAACATTAAAAGGTGTCGAGGTAGACCGAGACTAACTTTCGAAGACCATGTGAGCAAACTGCTCGAAGAGGAGGGTCAAGAGTACTCGGATACCTAGACGTGCATGCATGAAGAAGATTATGAATCTGAAAGAAGCGAAAGAGATATGTAAGGATCGTGACACTTGGCGATCTGTTCTCTGGCTACCCGTCAGGGATTGTGCGTGAAGATAAGTAAGTAAGTAAGTATTTTTAATTATGCAATTTCTTTGCTTCACAGGCTTTAAAGTGCGTTTTGTTACGATCGTAGGTAATCCTTAGATCAATTATTGCATAAGATCTTGCAAATTTTTAAATATTATGTCAGTTGACAGAGTCAAATTTTATAACGTGATGTTATAGCAAAATTTCTTATAGACACGTCCAATCCCAATACATTTGTAAAATTGGAGTGAATGATCATTATTCTGAACAAATTCCAAAAATCGGTACTACTCAAAAAGGCTTTGTTTATAAATTCCAATCGTGTACCGATATTCGTAAATATATTTTGGGCGATCGTAGTTCTGCAAAGGCCCGATAAATATGTATGTTTTGGGACGGACGCGTCAACATCACCTGGGTGGAGATAATTGCATTTTGTGTCAAACTATACAAATATATTTTCTCTTAGTATAATGTTTAAAACGTTTCTGTGATGTAATAATTTAAAATTTAAAATTTTGTACAACCGACTTCAATATAAATTATTAAGAATAACTCAATAAGTATTTGTCAGACCTTGATCAAATTTATATGGAACCACATGAGAAGCACCAGCTTTCAAATTAAAAAAGAATCATCGAAATCGGTTTACAGAAAAAAAGTTATGACACACATAAAAAACATTCAGTCGTATTGAGTAATTCCTCCTTTTTGAAGTCGTTAGAAAATCTAGGTAAATTCAACGCCCCACCTCATCACGTGGATATAGTAAAATGAGAATGAGGGAAATAACATGAAATTCGCAATGGCTAGATACCGAAATGCAATTGCGAATATATCTGGATATGGCATCTAGAATAATCTGTTGTATCGCAGGCTTATATTCGGAAGTAGACTTGTGATGATGATGATAATTGTAGTTGCACCGCGTCTGTTACAGTGTTTGTTAATTACATCGCTAAGCGGAGATTTGAACATACCATCCCAACTTAAAGAAAGGCACCTTCTACATATTCATAAAGAAGATTCTGCTTAAAATCCTTTCTTTCATAGCCTTTATTCGCGGATAGGTGTGTGAGTTAGCGGTGAGCAGTAGACAACTAATACGTTGCAGATTGTGATGATGAAGATGATGGTTCTATTGATTTTATTTAAGATGAGATATATTTAGCAAAATAATTCACAAAACAAAAATCTGGTTACTATCATATCTAAATTGAATAATTATAAAAAGTGCCGAAATAATGATAGTCATAATGATTTCTTATAGTTTTATTTTAGCATTTGATGACAATTATTTAAGATTGCTATTATATGTAAACATTACAACATATCTTTTGTATCCACGAGCTTTCTTTTTACTTATAGATACCTACTGCAATAAATACCACCTTTCTGACTGTACAACAATTTTTAATACCCGTAAAACCATAATAATGAATTCATAAGTAGGTCAGTGACTTAAAACTTTACATTTATCAGAATATGCTCAGAAACATTTCACGGTTTCTCCATTCCCATTTCACCATCGGATAACTAAAAGTGCGTATATGTAAAAAATCCAGTCTTGGATTTCACTAGTATGCCAAACGTACGGCAGTCGCTAAATGGCCTACTTTGCCTTTTTTATATCAAACTGTTAAAGAGTATCCCACCAAATCATAGATTATGGAAAGGGCCCAAGTACGGTACAAATGACGTTCCGGGTAGTCGGCTTCGTCGATAAAAGAGTTACTAAAATCAATGGGTCTATAGAAATGGACAACGTTTTTGAAACTATTTTTAAATAGTTTGGAAAATCCGAAAGTGCACGCTTCATGAGCGTTTCATTTAATTATGATGAAAAATTAAATTGTATTCATGACTTTTAAAATATATTATTTACATGTTTTGAAATTTAGCGGTCTATTATTTTAACAGGTAGTGTCACATACAGGGAAAAAATAATAATGTTTACTAAAACAAATCGATTACACAAAGTATAAATGCAAATCGATATAGGCTGTATGGTACATTTGTCCTTTGTCTATCAAGGGTATTTAAATTTTTAATAGCAATAAAACTTATAAAACTTGAAAGTCATTTTATTAACAAACGTCGCGTACTAGGCTATTGATATGAAATAGGGAACCCTTTGATGTAATTCTGAATCTAATAAAAAAAGCCAGTTTCCATTCGTAAATTTTTTCGGAAGTTATAGTGACCACATACAAAATCAACATCCGGACGTTCACGTAAATTTTTTAAAACCGTTTTTTATTAAAACTGTAGCAATATGAAATGATTTTTTAGAAAATAAAAGATGGATTAACTAGAGTGTTTTCTTGATATACGGCTACTCATATTATCGTATAAGTGCAATATAGTTATGATAGAGGCATTTTAAGACCACAAAATTGCTCGACATTGACGTGTCGAGAGTAATGCACTACATAATAACGCTTTGCGTTATGAGGCGTGCAATATAGTATTTGAAAATAAACGTACCAAGAACTTCGAAATTTATTTTTATTCAATTTATAAATTGTATATTATGTTATTTAGATTATAAGTAATACTTATTGAAATTCATTCTTATATTTAATTTACCAGTGCTTTGGAAATAATCTTCTGTCTTGGGAAGAAACAGCAAAAAACCAGAGGGGTATAATATTTCTTTAAAAAAATGTTTGCAATCGTGTATTATTATGTTACACAATTAACTATACATATCCTACATAGTATTTATTAGAAATTGTTAGTAGCGACCACCTCATTTCCAGGGGTTATTATCATCCATAAATTCCTTAATATTATAATAACCCTTTATATTGTACAATCCGACTTTGACAACACATTTCGACACCGTTACTTATCAAAGTCCTCTCCGAGAATAGGCCTCCCCCATAGATTGAACATAGGGGGTATATTAGCCGTAGCTGGCATGCTTGTATTTGGTTGATAACCACGCAGTTTTTAATTTTAGTTAAGATTGGTTTGTTTACCTTTGTTGCTTCTTACGACATCCACGGGACAATGTAGTGAATATTTTTATACCGCCACTACACGGTCGAGAGCGAACATCGATAATTTGTAGATTTCGGATTGTTACTTTGTATGTGCCTATTGATCTACCTTGATGCCAAATTTTAAGTTTCAAAGTAACCTAGAAACGGCCTAGGTTTTGAATGATTGAGTCAGTGAGTGATAAAAATGGCATTTTTCAGACCTTAATGTCTTAAGAATTATAATAGTTTTATTCATAAAATTAAAAAGGATTCTTGGTGTTCTAGGTAATAAAGACGTTATTAGACATACAAAATAATAAGCGTGTAGGTGTTATAGTTTTGAGGTGTGACCGGTGCGAAGATGGCTCGAAATGGTTCTTGTAAAATATACACTCTGTCGGTGCATCGCCCTTTTCCATTCCGAACTTGACTGATATATTAACAAGTGTCTAGATAACTTCTAGGTTCTTTTTAAGGACAGATTTTTTTTCTAGATCAAAAAAGTCATCTTTTGGATTAATTTAATAATCATCATCGTCCTTGTTTCCGCACTTCATCCAAGTGTCTCTTATATTCTACGGTAAGTTCCTTACCTTGTTTTTGGCAGATAAAATTTGTTATGTTGAGACTATTTCTCTAATTTCAAAGAGTAAATTGAAAACTATGAATTTCAAATTTAATAATAATATTGTTATTTTTATCAGCAAAGTGTAATACTTAAGGCACACATTTTAAATGTGCTTTTGATGCATATTGTGTATTGAGAGTAATAATTAATTTGTTACATCCAGTATATTCCAAGTTTAACGATTATTACTTTATAACATATTTACGATATTTTATTATGTTTATAAAATACATCCACGAACGTAAGATATAAAAAATTAATACAAAAGCTATTTTTTTTAAATTTTCTACAACACTTTCATGATCAATCTAATTTCTTGTGATAGCTATTAAATGAATTCCAAATGGAAATATATATGATAACACTCATACAGTCTTCCAAAATTTACTAAGCTGGATTTAGAAAGACAACCTTTGAAGCTATTTTTGCCGCTCTTCTTACCCCATTTATTAATTATCTTTCGCGCATCTTAATAGATTCGTTTTAAATCGTGGCCTTTAATTTATTCCTCTTTGAATAAGAAAGATCGCCGATAGTGATTTCATTTATTATCAAAATACATAGAAAACTGAATAATTCAAATTTTTACTAACAAGATAAGAAGTAAAAGTTAAGTACTAGGTTGATCAATAAGTTTTTGGAAACGCAATGTAATTCTAGGATAAATATAGTATGTAAATTGTATTTAGTTTTCAACGTAATCGCTTTTTAAGCTAATATGCCTTGAATAGCGTTTTGCAAGTTGGTTAATTCTCTTGGAAAAAAGCTTGATACTGGGACTTGAAAAAGGCCTCTACACACACATCACCTTATCGTCGCCGTCAAATTTTATACCATGCAAGTGCTTTTTCAGGTGATTGAAAAGTTGAAAATAAATCGGCGCTAGGTCCGTAGAATATGATGGGTGTTGCATCAACTGAAACCCAGCAGTTCGGGTGGCAGCGCCGGCGACATCAAATCGATGGGCAGGGGCATTATCATGGTGAAAAAGAACTCTAGCACGCAATTTACCTCGACATTTATTCTTTAGTTCTTCGCGTAGTTTTTTGATTATGTATGCGTAATAATCTCCGGTTATTGTCTCTCCTTTACTTAAATATTCGGTCGTTATTATAACTTCCACATCCCAGAAGACACAGGCCATTATTTTTCTAGGGAACGCAGTCACTTTGAATCTCTTGACTGGCTGGGAAGACCGTCTTTTCCACATCTTGCTTTGGTTTTTCGTCTCCGGGTCAAAATGGTGTATCCACGTTTCATTTACGGTTACGAAACAAGTGCAAAAAGTATCTGGATCTTCTTTAATAATGGCTAAATTTTGCTTTGAAATGTTAACTCTTGCTTTCTTTTGGATGTCCGTTAACATTCGAGGAAACCAGCGCGCGGCCGCCTTTTTGAATTTTAAGGTTAAAATAAACTGAATTGTCCCAAACGAAAGATTTAGAATCTCAGCTAAATAATGGATGGTCACACGTCGATCTACCTTAACAACTTCTTCGAATTTTTTAACGTTTTCTTGCGTAGCGGCCGTTGTTGGCCTCCCGGAGCGAGTGTCGGCATTTCAGGCGGTTCTGCCGCAATTAAATTCAGCGCACCAGTATGCCACTGTAGAATAATACGGACCATTGTCTGCCAAAGTAGACTGCAGTTCTTCAAAAACACTTTAATAACCTCAGGAAGTTCGAGTTTCTCCTCCATTTTGCATACAAATCGAATTCCCGCCAAAAGTGAAGTTTGAAAATAACTTGGGTACAGTTTTTAATTCTTTTATTGTGACCTTAGCTTGTAACAAATTTAAGATTCGAAAAAAAGAAAGCATTTCTATTACTCATTGATAAGTGTCCATATCCGAAAACTTATTGATCAACCTAGTAATTCCCACATCTTGGCTCTTAGGGTTATGAAGCTATTAGCACGCCACGCTGCTACATTGTGTGTTGGCGAACTTCACACGTCTTTCGAAATATTTCTAAATACTTTTCTCAATACCTTAGCTTTGTGGTTTTATGTGCACATATAAAATATTTATAACATCAAAGTTAAGGAGGTCCTTTATTTTTAGACTACAAACCTTCTTTATATAAGAGACGGTTATTTTTTGACAGAGACGTTATTTCGAATCGCCGTTCGCTTTTTCCTTGTAGGGTTTTATTTTCTTTTGAACTTTGAAATCCAGGCTTAGATGAGATACTATCTTTAAATTTACTTTATAGTAAGTAAAAAGGAAATATCGTAAGGAAACCAACAGATGCCTGTGAGATCAATTGTGAATGACATAAAACCTCAAATATTATGAGCTCAATATGATTCTTCTTCTACTTTAACAGCACGTAAATGTCCTCTCCCGTCAAAGTAAGGTGTTGCTTTAGTCATCACGCTTGGCAGATGAACTTACGATCGCGTTACCAAGCGTATCGCATCGTTAACGCTGCTACCTGCCACCTGTCTTTCTACTCTACGTCTGGCATAATTGAGATAGTTATATTTCCATCTAGAAGAAACAATTATATTATCTTTCTAGTTTTTATCATAGTCATCTCTTTCGACACCCAGGAAATAAAATGTTGTGACTAATTCTCTAACGACGCCATGAATCCAACTATCGAAGAGTTATTCGCAGAGAGAGGGCAGTGTTTTCATCAAAATAAATCTGTATGTGGCTATTATTTAAAGACATTTTCGACCATACATTAAATCTATATTACAATTCACACATACATTTAAGCCACCAGCATGCTTGACACTCAGTCGGCTAGTTATATTGCTCGTTGAGCCAAAATCCAAACATAGGGAATAAACGTTTTTGAGTTACAACTTTGAATACAGGGCGAACTCTACCATATTAAGACACTTCTGATGAGACACTCAATTATCTTAGTTTACTGATTTGGTGTTCTATGTCAGTCACTCCAGTTCCATTGTGGATGTCTTCGTTACGTCCTGTTTTTACATGTTGTTATATGTTGTACATTTATATGATCGTGCTGCAGTTACATTGATTATTAGAACTGTGGCATGGATTTTAGTTACTATGATAATTTTTTTTAAATATTCCGATACCACCCAGACGACTTGATTTCGCTTTTGATTTGAACAATCTAAGTATTTTTTTTTTAAATTTGTGTATACACTTTTTGGTGGCGACTTAAGATATCCAATTATCCCGTGTATGTATATTTGTATTTGTAGGTATATTTTGGTGAAGGTATTCTCTCAATACCTCTGTAAGTAAAACACAAAGCCATTCCTTTGTCATAATAATTTTACTGTCCACAAAGATAACACTTATCAGAGCGAACAAAAGAAGACTCGCATGCTGTGTAAGATAATATATTCCAATAATATACGACATACCAGATTTCTCAATTTTAGAGTTGATAAACGCCGAGCATTACCATGGCAATAATTATAACCCCCCCCCCTTAAATTATCTAACTAGTATTACTTTTACCGTGTAGAGGCGGTGAAGAAATATCCACTACCCCATATCAACCCGTGGGTGTCGTAAGAGGCGACAAAGGGACAGTCACAAGGAGATGAGCAGCAGCGTCTTCCTAATAACGACAAAAAATAAAAAACTGCGGTTTCTAATCCGCTAGTCAACCGTGGCAACTATGGCAAATGCCCTATGAGTCAATCTATGGGCAAGGTCTATGTTCAGCTGTGGACTTTATAGGCTGTTACGGTAACGGTATTAGTTTTATGTTTTACAATTGTAATTTAGGTTGTTTATATAAAACCTTTATTTTTATGACCCCAATAGAACATTGCTAAATAGACCATAAATACTAAGTCATTGTAAATTCATTACTTCATTAACGCAGGGGGTCAACCAAAGTTGTAAAGCAACTTTATGAATCATAAATACGGTTTCAGAGAGTTTCATTGTTTTCGAGACTTTGAAGCGTGTAATCAAAGTTGTTGAAGCGAACATATATAATACATTTTTATGGCCTATATACGCATTTAATACTTTGAACAAAGTTTGTTTGAGAAATTGACTATCAATTTTAGACGTTGGAGATGATGAACCCCTTTAAGTATTAATTAACTCGGATTTTGGTATTTACATTCGGTGCGGGTAGAATTCAACTCGAATAAGCAGTAGGCCTATAGCCTACTTGGCTCCTCTTGTAAAGATTTTTTTTTTTGAGCAAAAGATCTGCGGGAACATGCCTTGTTCTCGCAGATCTAGTTAATAAGACGGAGAGGGTGATGCAGATCTCGAGCAATGCCTAAATGGCAGTTAAGGAAACGCAGGATAGGTACCCACGTCACCGTTTTAACGTGGTAAATGAATATAATAAAATATACACCCACAGCTTGGTTTCAATATAGGATAGGATCTCAATGTATACGTTAAAGTTGTAAGGTGCTAAGTGCTTGCTCTAAATTTGACAGTATGCAAGCAATCCGGGTTCCATCCGCGACGGCACCAATGAAATTGTTGATTGCGATTTTAAATGCTGATTAACCAAGTGTTCGGCGGCTAAGGAAAACATCGGGAGGAAATCTGCGTGTCTAAGAAATTAAAAAAGTGTTTTGAAGACGTGAAGTCCGCCAAAATGCATTGAGGAAGCGCGGCGAACATTTCCTTGCTCCAAAAACCTCTCAAAAATATCAGGATGTAGGTGCCTTTACTAGGTAATTTTGCTTTTTAATTTACATTTCTTTATTTTATAATATGAAAAATGAGAATATTTTTGATGAGAATATTCTCATTTACCATCACTTTATATTATTAGAGATCAAATTAACTTTCAAAATCAAAATCAATTTTTTTTCAAAATTTCAATTTCAAGATAAAAATAACAAATAAAAAAATATATGTAGTATTTTTAAATTACAGTGTCAAAATTGTACCGACGGTAGGCTGTTTAAAGGTAAAAGGGGATTAAATATACATATCAAACGACGCCATAGTAAAAATATTTCGGCTTCACAACCTACCGTAGAAATTCATAACTCTATTAGTAATTCCTCTAATGACACAAATTTTTCCCTTTTTTCGGAGCAAATTTACAATTATCATCTTAATGTAACACTGGTTAAAAGAATTCCTAGAGGTGCGAGGATGCAGCTTGCTAAAGCATTGTCATGCACTATTCAAAATTGTTTCACTAATAGTGAAAAGAGTTGGCAAAAATTATTTACTTTCGCGTATTCCCATTTTCATTTTGATAAAACAATAAATTAATCAATTACGTATATTACTAGTATTAATTGGGTAATCTAAATGTTTTCAAAATTTAGATTACCCAATTAATACTCATTTATTTCGACCACGTCCTAAATTTGATTCAAAAAAAGTAGTTAAGTCGAAAGTAATGGATGGCGACTTAAAAAATGCATCCCGTATTTTATTCTCAGACGACATCCCGGCTCCTCGTAATGTCGAAACTCTTGAAAGCCTTCGTCAGAAGCATCCTTCGGTCAATCCTTCTCAGGGTTTACCGCTGTATCCCAAGACTTCTATGAAACCTTTACAAATTTCTGAAAAAGATACTTTAGAAGCAATTATGTCATTTTCGAATGGCTCTGCTGGCGGCATTGACGGAATTACGCCTCAACATCTTAAAGATCTTGTAAGCGCTTCTGCCGGTGACGCCGGAGGAGTACTTCTTAATAACATAACAAAATTATGTAACTTTATGCTTTCTGGTTATGTTAATCCAAATTTCATTCCATTCTTATATCTGGCAAGATTATGTACCTTCAAAAAAAAGGATAACGGTGTCCATCCTATTGCCGTTGGTTCCACATTTCGACGTTTAACTTCAAAATTAGCTTGCACATAATCTCTAACCTTAAGACACTAGGCTTTGGCACTAGAGGTGACTGTGAGGCGGCGGTATATTCAGTGCGTACATTTTTTACAAACTCTGATGCAGATGTTCTTGTGAAGATTGACCTAAGGAATGCTTTTAACTCTATCGATAGGGTAACGCTGCTGAAAGAAGTGGCTAACAATACCCCCGAAATTTATCACTACGTTTGGCAATGTTACAGTCAAAATACTAACTTGTTTTACGAAAACCATGTTATCGATTCTGCAGTCGGTGTTCAGCAGGGTGACCCACTAGGTCCAGCACTTTTCAGTTTGGGAATTCAACCCATTATTTCAAATTTGAAATCCAAGCTGAATGTCTGGTACCTGGATGACGGTACACTGGGAGGTAGAGCAGATGATGTCCTCAGTGATCTTACTCATATTTTATTATATTGTCTCATATTTTATTGTATTATTATATTGGTCTTGAACCAAATAGCAATAAATGTGAAATATTTGTTTCCAATAATTTATCTACTTCTCACAGATACACTTTAATTCAAAATTTCAATCATATTTCTCAAGGAATAAAAACTGTCAGTACGGAATCACTATACCTGCTAGGTGCCCCGTTGTTTTTCGATAGTATTAAACCTGTTTTAAAAACAAAATTTGATCAGTTTTTAAACCAAAATAAATTGTATAAATTAAGTGCAATGTGGGGGATTGCGCTTACTATTTTAAAATATTGTCTCCTTGTACCTAGATTTACGTAATTACTCCGCTCGAGTCCAGTCTGGAAATGTTCGGATATTTTAAAAGATATTGATAATAATCTTAAAATAGCTTTAGAAAAAATTCTAAACTTAACTTTAAATACAACAACCTGGACTCAAGCTACTTTACCTATAAAATTTGGTGGTATTGGTGTGAGAAATCTTTCTAGCGTTGCATTGCCTGCTTTCCTTGCTTCCGTGCATAGTGTCAGTAATTTATGTAACATAATTTTAAATAAGAAAGTAGACCTGTGCTTTGCTACGGAGGCAGGGCAGACATGGCAAATGCTCTGTCCCGGCAAAAATGTTCCACTGGAAGTTAACCAACAAAAACTGTGGGATATTCCGTTGGTACAGAGGGTCAGAAAGATTTGTTTCATAATTTCCATAGTGACCAAGATAAGGCACGCCTTCTAGCTGTTTCGACTAAGGAATCTAGTCACTGGTTACACGCTTTACTATCAAGTAATCTCGGCACATTACTTGATGGGGAAAGCTTGCGCATCGCTGTAGAAATCCGACTAGGAGCGGCGATTTGTCAACCCCATCAGTGCCCCTGTGGTAGCAGCGTCGACAAGTTTGGGCTCCACGGACTTTCTTGTAAGAAAAGTACTGGTAGGTTTTCACGGCACGGTTCTTTGAACGATGCCATCCGAAGGGCTCTTGTCTCTATAAATGTTCCCTCGGTTTTAGAGCCTTGTGGAATATTTAGAGACGATGGCAGGAGACCCGACGGTATGACATTGGTCCCTTGGGAGAGAGGTAAAGCCCTAGTGTGGGATGCTACTTGCGTAGACACTTTGACGGCCTCTCATCTCAGGGGTACCTCGTTTAGAGCCGGGGCGGCATCAGAGGCAGCTGAACTGAGTAAGTGGCGCAAATATGAGTCTCTGAGAGATGACTACATATTTGTGCCATTTGCTGTAGAGACTATCGGTCCGTGGGGTCCACGTGCGGTGAAGTTCTTAAAGGAACTCCATCCGCGGCTGGTCGTTGCTGCTGGTGATAAGAGGGCTGGCTCTTTTCTCGCTCAAAGGCTAAGTAAAGCCATTCAGCCGGGAAACGCAGCCAGCGTTCTAGGCACGATACCGCGTGGAGTAGGACTGTTTGATAATTAAATTACTAATTTTAGTTTTTTTTTATTATAGTTTTTAATATTGTATATAATAAAATTACGAAAATTATATTAATATGCGATGTACGACGAAAAATTGGCTTCTTGTCGCTGGTAGCAGTCAGTCACGACATCGGCGAGTCTAGAAATACGACCAATTTCCGACTAAGGATCAAATGCCCCCTGTGGTGACTGGACATGATCAGTCGTTAATGCACCTTAAAAGAAAAAAGGTATTCTGAGAATCCACTACCCCGTATCATCGCGTGGGTGTCGTAAGAGGCGATTAAGGGAAATCAAACAGAAAATGGACAGCTGCATTATCCTGATAACAATTCGAAATAATAAAAACCCCCGGTCGAGAATCCGAATAAAAAGCGAATATTCGTGGGCTGGGCAAGCACAGACTGAACAGGCTGGTGGTGGGGCGCATATTCATTGTTAGCTTAGTACTGTCAGAACTCTAAGTCAGGCACTGCCCTCTGGTTTGCCAGTGGCCTGTGTTGCTCTATGGAAATTACTCTGAACCGGAAAATAAATAAAATATATCTGTAGCTGTTGCGATAAAGAAAAGTTAGAAAGTTCAATTATTGAACAAAGAGGTAATATTATTAATTGAAACATTTCAAATCATTTTCATCATCATAGATGTATGGCAAATATCCACTTATGAGGCAATCAATAGGGATTCAGCTGTGGACATTTAATAGGTTTAAATGATTGAATGATGATGGTTTCTAAAATATCTTTATGCCCATAACTACTAATGTTATGAGGAACTGTCGTGAGTTTGTCTGTAGGAGGTAATCTTAGAAATTATTGATCTGATTTTGAAAATTCCATCATTGGTCGAAAGCTAAATTATTCACGATGGCACTCGAAGTCACCCTTTTGGTAAATCAATTCGAAGAAGGATAATATTATTAGCCTACCTTAAAACATTTCTCCTTCGGTATCCCGCAGAATGCCATTGTAAAAAGAAACGAGATTAAAAGAACATAAAATGTATATTTTAAAGAACTCTATTTATTTTTCCTTGCACTGCTAAAATTGTACCTAGAAGAACTAGTAAGTAGTAAAACTATTTGCTGAAAGCAATCCAAACTTACGTTACGTGCTACTTCATAGAACGGTTCCAGTGTCTGATTAGGTCCCTTGAGGCTTGAGAACTGAAGTGTTGACTTAACTTGTTACCGAACTAGACAAATTTCAGATACACAAACATAAATCTGGATTTATAGATCCCATGTGTAGGTGTATTCAGTTTATTGATATAATTTACAGGTAATTTTTATTAATTTGTTATATTTGTAAGTTATTATCTTACGTGATCCCTAGAAATACCACTTCTTCCATAAAATCCAGTTTAATATATGAAAAGTTGGAGATCTGTTTAATATTTGGCAACACAAATTTTAGTTGTTTTTTTTAAATATTTAGTTCCAAATTATTCGATAGGAACCAGTCTAAAATCTTATGTAATCGCTTTAACTTAAATAAGAGTAAAGTATTTTTAATATATCTGAAATTGATTGTATAAATCAATTATATAATATTTTCAAAAACATTTCATATGCTTACAAAAACCAAGCTCCCAGCTTGGTTTAGCAAGCTAGGAAAAGCTTGTTTTGTTTCTTTATTTTTTATTAACACTATATTTTATAAAACAAATTAATAAAAAATCTAATCTCATGGCCACGACCATGCACTCATAGGATACCAGCATAAAATAGCAGCTTGTTGCTACTATGTTTCTTATGGTAACTGTAAAGAACCGGATACCCTTTTCAATGGAAACCAGGCATTTCATCTTGGGTGGCAACGCATTTGATTGATTCTTAATCAAAAAAAGATGTAGATGTCGATAGGCTACATCCACTAACCACCAGGTGGACTGTGTGCTAGTTTGTCCCCTTATTCTATAAAAAATATAAAGAAGGAATTCTCTTAAGCCCTCTAAAGCCTATGCCTTTTTTGGTATTCTCTCTCAGTCGACCGAATAGGTTTATTAGTATTAAGAGCAAATCTTCCCTAAATAACTATGACATCAAATGAATATTTTTTTTGTCAAAACTATTTATAAAAGATCAGTTAAAAATACTATTTTATATAAAAAAGGTCTGCGTGTACTAATGCGTTACTTTTCTGTTATGCACTTATGACAGAAGTTAAACTTCTTTAACATTTTAAACACATCACATGCCACTTTCGTACGTTGGTACTATGTATTTAATTACTATCAGGTTGGCAAACAAATTTTCATTACAATATTTATAATCATACATATAAAATTACACTTATAAATGTCGTTTTAAAATATATGCAACATATTTCTCTCTTCAAAGAATTCAGAAAAGTAACAGAACCATATTAGCCTTACATTATTTACATTATGCATATTTCACTCTGCTGAAAGCGTTTACACGATTATTCATTCAAAAATAAAGAGCGTTACAACTTTTAAGCAAATGCTAGCTTTTGATTCATACATATTTCGTACCCGCTTTAAGATTTTTACTTGTACCATTTTATTTTTCTTACCCTAACAGAGCCGGGCTTAGTGAGGCTTCTATCTTTGAAGCTATTTTTGGCGCTATGCTTCCCTTATCTCTGCAAATTTAAATTGCCTTGTGGCTTACGTTTACTGCCTTTTAGAAGAAGGCCAAAAAGAGACACGTTTTAGATAATTATAATTGAACTACATTTTGTGTTGGGAATTATTTCAATGAATGATATTAAAATAGGTTATGAATACTGGGATTGGTTTTGATAATTTATATTAATTAGTTTCTTTGTTTTGCAATGAACCGACAAAAGCTTAAATTTTTTAAATAAGTTTGAAAGAAGTATTTTGTAACTTAAAAGTGGTTCAAAATAAGATGTATTTTTGATGAGATCAAAGTTTTTTTAAACGAAAATTTTATTGTTAAGGTTAATTTGCTTTTAAAATCCAGCTTTTAAAGTCTTACTTGTGTTGTGTGGCAACATTTTTGTGTATTTAATATCATGAGGTTATCCATCATCTATTCACCATTACCGCCATCACACCGTCTATCAATTTTATCGAGATCTTGCTGTAAGGCGATAACATCATGGACACATAAAAATTTAAAGCAAGAGATCAATTCCGAAGCTGTCCACGGCCCTTATAATCATCTTCCCCGTTGCAGCGAGGATCTTCAAGCTTTTTCCTTACCTGGTGGTAAGCTACAGATGCGTTATCACCACTGAGGACTTAGATGGAATACCTCCCTACACCATATAGATCAGGACACAACAGTGCTCGCACTGCTTTTTGGTGGCTGGTTCCCTCACAGACGGACTCCTAGACAAAAAAAAAAGTTCTGCCACCTAAGAAAGGCATAGGGCACACGATTGCAGTATTAGACCTTTCGCACGTTCAACGCTGTTATCCGTCGCTGAACTTTGTAGAGTACATAATTATAATCAATCGATCCTCATAATCATAATCATCTAGACAGATGACTAGATGACAATGAAACTAATTATTAAGCATAAACACTCACGCCTTTCATCTAGAGAGATAGGCAGAGAGACTACGGACTTCCACTTGGCACGATCCTGACACACCTCTCTTGCTCCTTTACATCCATATACATGCTCCTCTGTTAAGAGTACTCTTAATCGAGCCCATCTTGAATATATCGCCAGTTTGGTCGATAAACTTTCGTCTAGGGCGTCCCTTCCTGACTCTGCCTTTCACTTCTGCAAGATAAATTTGCTTTATCACTTTTTCCTTTTTCCACATGACCATACCACCGAAGCATTCCTTTCTTCATCCTGGTCACAACATCATCTTATTCTCATCCCGTCATTTAGATTCAGCCCTAACATACCCTTCAATGACTAACACAGCATTGTGAATTGCTATACGTGCCTTTTTTGTCATTTTCTGACTTCTCACAATGGAGTGAAGAGCCCCACAGCTAATTATTACTTTATTTTTTTTTAGTGATATACATTTTATTAAAGGTTATACAATTATGGAATGTCTAGTGGATACCTTAACTGTCTGTTAAATCGCTTAATCCTTGTTTCAGAACCCCAAGCTAATATTATTAAAGCTATTAAATTGGTCTTCGGGTCAAGACGGTTTGCGTTTCCAATCTTAATGTTTACTTTTAATCGAATATGAATACAAGTTAATACATTTATATTTGCTTGGAAACTACATAATATTTAAAATATCAACATGCACAGTCGGCAACCTCAAACACAGAATCACCCATCATCATCACCAAAACATACTATATTTCCTCGTTACAATTGCTTTCAGTCAAATTTACAGTATTATTATTAAATATTTTTATGAGATTGAAAGAAATCAGAGCTTTGTTATTGCTAAATGTATAAATACACTCTTAAGCAATCTATGAAAGGAGGAAACATTCATTATTACGACGCTAGATTTCGGTCTATCTCAGTATTTCCTGCTGAAACGGCAAAGGGGTCAATAAATATGACAACGCGGGAAATTGGACTCGATAACTGCTTATTCAGCATCCGGCATCGGTGCGCTTACTGAACTGTAGTCGAAGTGATTTCCTTCAATTTGAAATATTATGTATGCATTATGAGTTGTCAATTTGTGAAACCTTACCTTGTTCCTTGTTTTACGAGTATATAGTATAATATTAGGTCCTTACATTTGAAATTAGCGTTTTGTCGTACTGACCACTTTGATCTGAAATATCTCCTCTTTGGTTAAGAATTCCAAATTTAAATTTATAAATTCATTTAGCTGGTACATTTGAGTTTTCAAAACAGTCATTCATTTGTTTTTTCCTCATTATTTTATTCTTTGGCGTCGCTTATTACCGCACAATGGAAAACATGAAAAATATCGGTATATTTACGAGTACGAGTTCTACCGTGGCTGTGTACTGTGTACCAGTGCTGCAGAAACAGCTCGAAGGATTAATGATGTGTACGGCGCTGGTGTCGCAAATGAAAGCACGGTACGTTTTTGGTTTCAACGTTTTCGTTCTGGAAATTTCGAACTTCAGAACCAACCCCGTGGACGGCCGGAGACCAAAGTGGAAAATGAAGAATTAAAGGTTATTGTGGAAGCGGATCCATCACAAAGCACTTCAGAGATAGCTGCAGGGTTAGGGGTAAGTGATAAAACTGTATTAATCCACTTGAAGCAAATCGGGAAAGTAAAAAAACTTGAACAATTGGTACCTCATGAATTGAGTGAATTGAACTTGCAAACACGCGTCGACTGCTGTGTTACTTTGCTCAACCGACACAATAATGAAGGGGTTTTAAATCGAATCATTACTTGTGATGAAAAGTGGATACTGTACGATAATCGGAAGCGCTCGTCGCAATGGCTGAACCCTGGAGACCCAGCCAAATCCTGCCCTAAACGAAAATTGACTCAGAAAAAGTTACTTGTGAGTGTTTGGTGGACTAGCGCCGGTGTCGTTCACTACAGCTTTCTAAAATCTGGCCAAACGGTTACGGCAGATATCCATTGTCAGCAAATGAAAACCATGAAGGAAGAACTAGCTGCTAAATAACCGAGGTTGGTCAATCGCTCTAGGCCACTGCTGCTTCACAACAACGCAAGACCACACACTGCACAACAAACAACCACTAAGTTAGATGACCTACAATTGGAATGTCTGCGACATCTACCATACTCCCCAGACCTTGCTCCAAAAGATTACCATTTTTTCCGGAATTTGGACAACTTCTTACAAAGAAAAAAATTCAAATCCGATGCAGCAATCCAAACCGCCTTCAAAGAGTTTATTGATTCTCGCCCCCATGTTTTTTTTTAGTAAAGGGATCAATGAACTACCTATGAGATGTCAAAAGTGCATAGATAAAAACGGTGCATACTTTGACTAATTAAATATATTTTACAAAAAAAATTGACTTCATATTCCTCCCGTACAAAACGCCAATTTCATATGTAAGGACCAAATATGAAACTTTAAGTAAAGTAAAATTACAGAATTTGAACCCATTTCTGAGATGTAGTGGAGAAATTGGCAGACACTGGCAATGAAGCGGACTTTAAATATCATCGATATATTATTATTCTTCAGACATATAGGTTTCCTAGAGATGTTTTCCTTTAAAGCCGATCACGAGGTTAATCAACACTTGAAATTGCAATTAACAATTAAATGGGTGCTGGCTGGAATCGAATCCGAATTCGAAACTATATCCTCATAAAATCGTAATTTTTACATGTAGTCGTGTAGTGTGTTTGTTAGTTACAAATTCTTGCCATGTGGTGCTGGCTTAATCACTACCCCATATCGTACCGTGAGTGTCTTATGAGGCGAGAGAAGAAAAGGAAACAGGAAATGGACAGCATTTTATTTTATTAAAGATATCAATTGAAACGTTATCAGAACGTTTTCACAATATTAAAATTAATAAAATAAGTTAAGTTAAACAGACAAACAATTAATATCTGAAATAACGCCTAAATTTCAAATTCAAATCTTTAAAAGGAACATATAAAACGCGTTCTTTAAATTATAGTGCTCCCCTAAGGGTAAATGAACGCATAATTCATATAAAGCTCAACTGGCATCAGTCACTTAGGTACACTAATAATGACATTCGCGGAGAAATAAATAGAGTGAATTTGCACTACGTGTATATCAAATGTGATAACATATAGGTTCTGCTTTATTTGTGCTAGAAGGCAATTAATCTTAGTAATATAGCTTATTCATCAAGTAAAGTAAGCTTTAATGATTTTTTATATTTACGCGAACACTACACATTGTATAAAACTATTTTCACGGATTTTATCGCGTTTAATTTACTTATTTTTAATTCCCGACGTTTGGTCGCGAATGGGGGGGGCTGAGATGATTGACGTCCTGATGTCATAGTTATGTCGATTGGCGCTAGTGTAGTCACGATAAGTGCATAGCGAGCGATTAGCAAGCGACTCCTTACGTAATACGAAACTTTTTTAAACAAAGCGATTGATCGCACATGTATTGCGCGATTTTTGCTAATTGCTAATTTTTACATAATAGCACCACCGGTTACCTTCAGTTTTTGAATATTAATTTTTGGTCCGATCTACGCAGAACGAGCTTACAGTATCTTAAAGTCTTACAGTGGTATGAGTTTGGATTTAATTTTTTTGATTATAGGATCCCAAGCAGATGGCAGCACCCATCCATCTTCTCTAATAAAATTAGGATGTTTTTTTTTTAAATTTCAATAGCCCCGCGTATCATCCTTGGTAGGAATCAGTGTCCTATTGCGAGGATTTGTTGTCTATCAAATCTGACGTAATGGCGGAGTTAAACGTGATAAAGTCCGTGAAATAGTTTTATTCAAATTAAGCTTTGATTGAAATGTATTTAAAAAAAAAACAAGATTTTGAAGCAAAAATGATTCATTCATTATAGACATTTGAAACAAGAAAAACTGGAAAAGGTCCACTACTGAACATAGGCCTGCCCCATATTGCCTAAAAGGGGGGATATTTGCCATGGTTTCCAATGAGGGGCACACAGTCCACCTGATGGTAAGTGGATGCTGTGGCCCATACAAACCTACATCTATCCCCAGTTAAGAATCAAAATGCAGATGCATTGTCACCCGTGAGGACTAAAATGGAATGCCTCGTTTCCAGCAAAAAGGGTCTCCGGTTCTCTACACTCACCATATGAAACAGATCAGCATAGCTCTACAGCGTGAAAAAGTTATATTGGTTTGAAATTTCAGATTTCGTTTGATAGTTTTGAAGAAGTTCACAAATGTGTAATTAGTGTAGAGAAACGAAGACCCTCCATACTGGTAACAAGGCATTCTATTATAGTCAGTCCTTAGAGGTGACAAAGATTTTTTTATTCTTATTTACATTTTGATTCTTAATCAAGGAAAGATACAGGTATCTACGGGTCACAGTATCTACTAACCATTAGATGGACGGTGTGCTCATTTGTCACCCTTATTCTTTAAAAAAAATGATAACGTATGGATGGACACCGAAGTGATTCCATATAATACCTTATAGCGTTTTGTCTTACTAATTTTGGTACTGGACATTAAAAAAATCTAAAGTACACTCAGGTGAATAGAATCATTTCCGTTGACTTATAAATTATGCATAGATCTGCTCTCTCTGAAAGAGACAACTCTCATCAACCCTTTTTACTGTGGTGTTTTGTTATGCAGTCCCTTTGACACAGTAGCGTTGAAAATAATTTCTCAAGCTGAATATAGTAATATCATTAATATTGTTTGTTTATCGCAGTAGAACTATAGTTACCGACATAGCCCAAAGGATTAGTAAGCTGAAGTGGCAATGGGCCGGCCATATAGCTCGAAGAACCGACAACCGATGGGGAAAAAAGGTTCTCGAGTGGCGGCCTCGTACCGGCGACCGGAAGTGTAGGGCGTCCCGCCACTAGATGGAGTGACGACCTGGTAAGACATGCAGAAGGTCGATGGATGCAGGTGGCTCAGGACCGTGCTTTGTGGCATTCCTTGGGGGAGGCCTATGTTCAGCAGTGGACTTGTGAAGGGCTGTAATGATGAATGATGGTTTGTCGTTAATCGGCAATTGATGTATTTACAAAACTCATACAAACAAGAGGATATGTTTACTTCTATTAAAAACTAGCGATCTGCCCCAGCTTTACACGGCTGTATTTATGGATCTCGACAGCAGCGCTACCTATCGGGTCCAAATGAATCTAAACCATCCAGGGACCCAGTCAAGAACACACAAAAAATTTCATCTGAATCGGTCGAGCCAGTTTCGAGATTTAGCGAGACTAACGGACAGCAACTGATTTTTATATATAGAGATTAATACAAGTGTAAGTGGTGACGTCGTATAGAGGCGGCGTAAGGATATCCATTACCCCATATCAACCCGCGGGTGTCGTAAGAGGCGACAGAGGGAAACTGAAACAGGAGACCAGCAGCAGCATTTCCGTGAAAACACTGCGGTTTCCAAACCGAGAATAATAAAAACACTGCGGTTGCCAAACCGAGAATAATAAAAACACTGCGGTTGCCAAACCGAGAATAATAAAAACACTGCGGTTGTCAAACCGAGAATAATAAAAACACTGCGGTTGCCAAACCGAGGATAATAAAAACACTGCGGTTGCCAAACCGAGAATAATAAAAACACTGTGGTTGCCAAACCAAGGATAATAAAAACACTGCGGTTGCCAAACCGAGAATAATAAAAACACTGTGGTTGCCAAACCGCCTACCAAGCATAGCAACCATAGCAAAATTAAGGGGGATTGATGGGGTAATCTATGGGGGAGTTTATGTTGTAATATCTATTACAACCTATATCATTCAATCATTCAGATGATAAGGAAATAATGAATAGGTAATTTTAATTACGAGTATGTGCCATATGTTTTGTATTTGATTAGATGTTTTCAGTATTTACTGCTTAAATACTGAAAATATCTATTCAATAACAAAACACACAATTATTATGTAGTTTAATATAAGCCGTGACGAAAATAAACGAAATATGTTTTAAGAAAAAAGTTAATTGTCATAATATGTACGGAACCCTAACAGAGCGAGGCCCGACTCGCGCTTGAACAATTTTAATTACTAGTAACATGGCACATTGTACTACTCGGGGTGACAGAGCAACTGTGTTTAGATTTAGATTTCGTTACTTTTTTCCTAAAAAAAAAGGAAATTATTTCATTTATTTTTATATTTTTTGACTAAAAAGCATAAATGATTATTATAGCCCATGATTGTGGCATTGGCTAATTTCTACGAAGTTTACATTACCGAAAATTGGGCAAGGTCACTTCAAATTTCAGTCACGTTAAGGTGAATAATTTATAACGTAAGGTCTTTGCTATGGTACACTATTCTGAAGGTCATTAGTGATAAGCCAGATTGTCCAGTTATGAGGCACTGGGTATACACACATGCGTGAGTACCAAGTGCCACAAACTGGCCTCAAACTGGCCTTTGTTTTGCTCAAAGCAGCAGGCTTCAAATGGATGCACATCCGATGATCAGGTTAAATAGAGGGCTTTTAAAGAGGCCTATGACTAATTGTGAACTGTCGCAGAATAATGATTATGATGCTGGTAGTAAGGAATGATAGTTATAAGTAGAACATTTGAGTCTCCAGCAATCATTTGCTCGGGATAATAAATGAAGTGCAATGCCCTCATCTCATTAAGCATAGAAAATAGTACTAATTTACTAATTTATAAAATAGTATGCTTAATAGCATACTATTGATTGTGGTCCTGCGTAAATTTAGGTAAGGTGAACACCTAGAAAGAGTCCAACTTCAATTCATCGTAAAATTTAATTGAATTTATAAATATTTTTCGGGAAAAATGCTTAAAAATTTGAGAGGTTAAGTCTACCTATCGTCGAGAGGATTGCTCATAAAACAACTTTAATAAATTGGTTAAAATGAAACCGAGTCGGGACACATTATTACCAGGATTACAAATTTAAGTGCGATCAAAAATGTTGAACATCATTATTTAAATAGTAAGTGTAAAGGCGCTGGACCCTAATTACTAGTATATTATCGCAATAGCAATAATTTGTGGCTACATATCTCAATCTAAGTCAAGTTGTCAAGCACTGACCGTATAGCGGCGGTGTAAGAATATCCAATACCTCTTACCGCCTTGGGGGTGTCGTAAGAGGCGATAAAGGCAAACATACCAGGAGATGGGCAGCAGCGTCTTCCTGATAACAACTCAAAACTATAAGAAACTGCAGTTGCCAATTTATGGGGGAGGCCTATGGTTAGCATTGGACTTTTAAAGGCTGTAATTGATAGCTCAATCTTAACTGGTCCATCTTAAAGTTATTTCGCCTACTTTTGAAAACGGCACCATAAAATGATCCCATTAAAATTAAATGGCCTTTTGTGAATAAGTCAATGCTTAAGCGTCCGGAATTCAACATGTTAGATTTCCCAAGCTGCTCATAGAAACAAAGTAGATAAGCTAGCGGCAAACTAAAACTAATATTAAATTTAATAAATAATGTAGAGAATTCTCGGGAACTACCAGTTGTCGTTAAAATGGTAACAGATACATCCCTGAAACAATATTAAATATTTTAGATTTTTTGCAATAAAAATAGCTTTTTTATAGAATTAGGGTGGCAAACAAGCACACAGTCTACCTGATGGTAAGTGGATGCTGTGGAACATAGACATCTACATCTACCTTTAATTAAGTCAAAGCGAGCATTCCGGGTTCGATCAACGTCGGCACCAATGAAAAAGTATATTGCAATTTTAAGTGCTATCTAAAACATCGTGAGAAAAATCTGCATTAATGAGAAATGATGAATGGTGAAACAAAAATGTTTTGAATGTTACGAAGTCAATCAACACGATTGGAGCAGTGGGGCGGTGGGGCGGACACTACATTGCCTTTAAACCTGTGGCCTGTGTCCAGCATTGAGACGTATATAGGCTGTAACTTCAACTCAATCTTAATGCAGCAAAAGTCTGGATTTTTATTAAAAATTATAGCATAACAAAACCTAAAATCTTTCTGTTTACGGCGTAATGCCAGTAATGCTCCAAAGAGGAATGCCACTCAGGAGTGGGGGGAGGGGTACTTAGACAAGTACAAGCTCAATTTGATCTTTTGTGATATCCTTAATTTTTCCTATTAAGTACAAATACAAATTTTATTTGATAATAATAACAATATTTTAACCTTCATTATCATTACAGCCCTTCACAAGTCCACGGCTGAACATAGGCCTCCCCAAAAGAATACCACAACCAAGACGTCGCTCCATCTAGTGGGGGGCCTATATCCGCAGAAGAAACTGAGTAACCGACATAGCCCAACGGATTACTAAGCTGAAGTGGCAATGGGCCGGATATATAGCTCGAAGAACTCACAACCGATGGGGAAGCAAGGTTCTCGAGTGGCAGCCTCCTACCGGTAGGCAAAGTCTAGAGCGGCCCCCCAATAGATTTTAGCCTTAATTTTGGATATTTATTAACGACAATTTATGTTAGCTTAACGGTGGTAGAATCACGCGGCAGCTTTTGCTGTTGTACGTATGGGCCGGTTCAAGCCGGGTTGGTACCACGACCTTACAGAATACCGGCGTGAAGTGGAAGCTCTGCTTCTGCGTTTGGTCTGGTGAGTGCAGGTGACCGGAGGCCCAATTACCCCCCCCCCCACCCATCAACATGGTAGCGGAATTAAATCAAAGACTACCCCAGGAGGGTACCAGCACCCTGAAGAATCTCTCGCTGAACATCCACGACCATGCTACTCCACTCCTGAGCGTGGGTGCTCAGGCTGCCCGCGTTCCGCTCAAAATAATAACTGCTCGGGGTAAACTGAGCAACAAGACCAAGGCGACCCCTGCCACGCTATCCGTGAATTACTGCAACATTAGGGACTTCACTCGAACCTAAACGCCGTCCACTACCATCTCAAGATGGCGAAGCCGGCCTTGCTCTTTCTGTCCGAGACGCAGGTGTCCTCTCCGGCTGATACTTCGTATCTCTCCTACCGGGGTACAAATCGGAATACTCCTTTGTGCCTCGGGCTGGAGTTCGGACCTGTCCATCCTTTGGCTACGCGTAGACAGAAACGACCATCCGCGCGTCTACGGGTGACTCTATAGGTCCCATAGCGGTAATGCCGAAACAGACCGACTCATTGACCATGTCCAAGTAGCTACAGATTCCTTGCTGCAACAGATCCCATCCGCAGAGATCGTAATCCTGGCAATTTTAACGCCCACCACGCCAAATGGCTCACTTCACGTTTAACCGATCATGCGGGGAGATCTGTTTATGACTTTGCCTTGGCATATGGTCTGACACAACTGGTTACTTCGCCTACGTGGATTCCAGATGTGGAGGATCATTCACCTTCCCTGTTGGACCTTCTGCTGACCTCTCATCCGGACGGATATCAGGTTTCCGTCGATACCCTTCTCGTCTTTTCGGACCATTGTCTGATCCGGAGTGTGGTGCCACTCACGCTCCTCTCGTGGTTGCGTTCTGCAGGTTGCCGTCGTGTTTGGCATTACAGGTCGGTGGATTGGGATGGAATGCGGTCTTTCTTTGCATCCTACCGATGGGGGCGGGTTTGCTTCTCGCCGAATGATCCCAGCGCTATTGGTGACTCTGTCACTGATGTGGTGCTGCAGGAATGAAACTATTTATTGCATCATCTGTGGTACCCATCGGAGGCAGATCTCAGCCTTGGTTTGGTCGCTCCTGTAAGACTGCATTACGCAGTAAGCAGGAGTGTTATCACGCCTGGGCGGAGGCTTCGGCGGCTTGGGATGAAAACATCAGCATGCTTAAAAGAAGTATAACTTCGCCTCCAGGTCCTTCAAAAGAGTTATTGCCAAGGAAAGTCAGAGCACACAGAATTGGCGAGAAACTAGTTCGCCTTCCTTTGGGAACCCGTGCATTATGGTCTCTCGCTAAGGCTGTCCAAGGGAATTTCTGTCAGCCATCACTACCATCTCTGCACAGGAGCACGACTCACTGGCCCACGCCGCAAAGAAAGCCGACCTTTACGCTCCCTTTTGCTTCTAACTCGACTCTTGATGACGGGGAACACACCGCCAAACATCCCGCGGTGTGAGTGTTCCATGTCGGATGTGCTATTCACACAGCGCTCGGTTCGCAAAGCACTCCTCTCCTGGACATCCACAAGTCGAGTGGGCTTGACGGAATCCTCCAATTGTGCTGAGGACGTCTGCTCCAGAGTTGGCATCGGTTCTAACGCATCTTTCCGGTACTCCTACTCCCTAGGCGTAAGCGCTTCTATCGAAGCTCCTTCCTATGGGCTTCCCGAAAAATTGTGCAATTGGATCACCAGCTTTCTTGCAGATCGGAGCATCAAGGTCGTTGTAGACGGTGCATGCTCTGATTACAAGCATATTAACGCTGGTGTTCCACAAGGCTGCGTACTGTCACCAACGCTGTTTCTTCTGCATATCATTGATATGCTGCAAACCGGTAACATTCATTGCTATGCAGATGACAGCACTGGTGATGCTCTAT
Organism: Parnassius orleans; assembly: GCA_029286625.1. Lineage (NCBI taxonomy): Eukaryota > Metazoa > Arthropoda > Insecta > Lepidoptera > Papilionidae > Parnassius > Parnassius orleans. Next base: position 320,034 of record JAGSMP010000184.1, read on the forward strand.
ACAACGGCCGTGCAAATATTTCTCGGGGAAACGTCGCCGAGTACCGGAACAAACTTGTGTTTGAAGTCGAGTCTTTGCTGAACAAAGTCTCGGATTGGGGTGACTAAATCTAGTCCAGTTTAATCCTCAGAAAACACAAGTTTGCGCGTTTACCGCTAAAGAACCCTTTGTCGTATCTACTCAGTTTCAAGGCACTCCCTTGTTGCCTCAGCCAGTATCGGAATTCTCGGCGTCGACATATCGAGTGACGTGCAGTTTCGTGGTCACTTTGAAGAGAGGCCAAATTGGCCTCTAAAAGCTTGGCGTGCTCAGCAGAGCGGGACAGTATTTCATGCCGGCACAACGCCTGCAACTTTACAAGGCGCAGGTTCGGCCTCACATGGAATACTGTTCCCATCTCCGGCTGAGGCTCCCCAGTGCCAGCTCCTTCCACTTGACCGCATCCAGCGCAGAGCGGCTCGAATCGTCGACGACCGAGTCCTTTCCGTTCGGCTCGATTCATTGGCGCTGCGAAGAGATGTTGCATCCTTTGCATTTTCTTTCGCATTTACCACGGGGAGTGCTCTGAGGAATTGTTCGGATTAATCCCAGCCGCCAAATTTCACAACCGCACATCGCGGTGGAGCTCCCGATGCCATCCACACCATCTGGATGATTGGCGGTCCACCACTGTGCGATTTAGAACATGTTTTCTTCCTCGCACAACTTCCTTGTGGAATCGATTACCACCAGCGATTTTTCCGGACCGATACGACTTAGGGACCTTCAAAAAAATAGCCCACTCCTTTTTAAAGGGCCGGCAACGCATCTGTAATTCCCCTGGTTCCCCTGATGTTGCAGTTGTTCATGATCACTAACCACCAGGTGAGCCGCATGCTCGTTTGCCCCCTCTCCTATAAAAAAATAATTTACTCGTATTTACATACAATTAAAGCTATACTTGCCAGAAATTCACAACTGAACTATTTTTTTAAAAATCGTCTTATATTACGTTTCCATTGGTGGGTTCTATTCTACTAAATTCTTACTCAGCTTACTGATCTGTTATGAATTTTATGAACTGAAAAAATCATTAACAGTCAATGTGCTTCTCTCCCCTCAGAGAATATAGATGAATGACTCATGATACGGTTAGGTTGACTGACGTAATTTACTTCGTTATATTCAGATAATGATATAGTAAGGGGAGCAAATGTCGGGGCTTTGCAATGTGCGTTAATTGCATGTTTTAGCAATGTGGCTGTTCTTACCTTGCACGAGCATTTTATTACAATTTTATCTAGATTCGATATTTTATTATATTTTTAGAGAAATTTACACAAACATACACAAAAGATAGAAGCGACAATAGCATAATGGTAGAGTGTGGACCGTGAACTCAAAAGGTCGTGGGTTCGAATCTGCCATTCGACTTTTACCTTTCCACTTCTAACACAAGCGACCTGTACCACTTCTAATACAAGCATTTTCAGCTTAACAGAAGTGGTTATAGTGAATATTAGTAACGTGTTTGTAGCATTGCTAATATAATATATATAAAAAAAAGAAGCGAAGGAGGCTAGTGGCAATGGATAGTCTATATCTCGAAGAACCAACAACCGATGGTGAAAGGTCTTGAGTGGCAGACTTGTACCGGTAAGCAGTGTGGAACCGCTATCCTACCCCTCTATGAAATGACGACCTGGTCAATAAGCTGATACTTCAAAAAGGTATAAAGGTACATAGATTGTTTCAAAGCGTTGAAGAGTACACAGCACTGGCTGATACTGTTGGTGAGATTCACATGTCCTCGAAATATAATATTATATTATTTAATTTATAAAATATGTAGTTTTTCTCACGATCTTAACCTTCACCACCGAGAACGTGGTAAGTCAGCCTTAAATTAACAATTTCATTGGTACTAGCGGATATCGAACTAGAGATTGCGCTTTTACTGGCTGGCTTTATTTTATCGTAAGGAAAAAAATTGAGTGTAATAGATAAATGAAGTTGAATCTGTGTAAAAATAGATATTTTTAATTTTTATTTAAGTAAACTTTTCAGTTTCGAAAAAGTAAATAAAGCAATTATAAAGCAATTTCCGATGAAATTGAAATCATGCACCCTTTGTATGTAACAAGTATCAATGATTTTGTAACGACTTGAAACAGTCGCTTGGTGAAAAGCATACTACAAATGAGTGGTAGTAGTATAATAGTTGTCTCTGTGTTTACACGTGTAACTGATGCACTATTGCAACATTCAGAAAATATAATACTCGTAGTAAGGCAAGCACTGACACTTTTGAAGACTAAGCTAGGATTGCTCATTGCCAGTGAAAAGGGTATTCATTTATCCTCACTAATCATACGAAACCAGCAGTATTATGCTAGTATTCCATGCGAGCGCATTCTTTCCCGGTCGAGCGAATCGTACTGCAGTCATAACATAACTGCAGCGAGGATTTACCAACATCTGCTGTATTACCTATAATTAATTTTAATTTAAAAATAAAATTTAATTTACGAAAAATAAGTTGTGGATTTACTGTTGGATAGAATACACTAACGAGGCTTTTTTTTAAATATTTTATGTGGAGGAAAAGTGCACTGGAATAATAACTGTAGCTTTCTTCAGAAAATTCTCCCCTGAGTACAATAATAGCTATTACTTTGGAAGTTTTATCTGGTTAAAATGCAAAACACATCGTCCGTTGTGCCGTCTTAAATTTCTTACTCGGACGTGCCGAAGCGATTTACTAAATTGCTGAACGTAAACCGTTCACTTCTGCAAAAAGTCTGGAATTCTCAGTTGCATTAGATAAATTACCATTAAATTCAGTTAAATTTGCAAGCACTGCTGAATAAATGAAAGGCATAATTTCTAAGCGTATATTAAATGTTTTAACATAAAAATTCACTAACGCACATTATTACAATCTCACTAACGTTTTACCTCCGTTGCGTTATATGAAAGGGCCATTTTTTCAATAAGTACACCTAATGCTGTTTTCTGGTTATAAGGTGAAAAGTGTATAAATTACAGGCTGTTTGAAGTTGGTTGCCGGTGTTCATTCTCGTTTGTCAATATTATATTATCAAGTATAGACCTTTTCAAGAAAGCAATAGCTAATATGTATAACTTCTTATTCAGAATATTCATTTAATTTAATAATATACGAAACTCCAAATTGTCAAAAATTGTATCTAATTATACCTCATATATTTTGATAACAAAGAAATGGATAAAACCTTTTTTTATTTATAACTAGCTAATTAGGAAACCAGAAAATATTAAATATGAGAACCCTGTCATTTTACATAATAAGTTTGATAACAACTGGATAATACCTAGTTTTTATAAAAGACTAGCTGATACCCTGCTCGTTGCTGCCGCCGAAGAAATAATTGTGGAAATATCGTTTCAAATTTGGGAAAGTCATAATGTATAATTAGGAAAGATAATACATTAATTGAAGTTGAAAGATATATTTATAAATTTCAAATATATTTGCCGGTACTATACGCGCGCCACCTACTGTAAGTTAATTGTACTACGCCTATAACTTTTGACAAAGTACAAACAATAAGTTGACAAAATTTTAGCGCAATATGATGGACGGTATGGCAGCGTATATAATACAAACAAACAAACATTGATTTTTATATAGCATGCCCGTGTGTCAGTCGACCCTATATGCCCATTTGGCAAGTAATCACGATTCACTATTAAATTAAAAAATAAACGCTGTTTTAATCTTTGAACAACATAGATTAAAGACAAGGCCGTAATGTAACGTTTTCAAACGTTTTCGAATTGAACGTTTTCGATTGTTTTAACCTGTTTTTGTTTTGCCGCGTAAAAGGAGGTAGATATTAAAATGTTTGTAAAGTAGAATTAAATAGCTTAATTCATAACGAATTGAAGCGTATAAGTTTTATATATAGCTGGCACACAAAATGAAAAAGTTATCATTGTTTACATTTGCGCCTAACGGTATCATGCGACCTCCTGAACGGCCCCTGACACTTGAAGCGTAAAAACATAAAATGGCCGGGCACATGAGGGGTTATTAGAATTGTTAGGAATATAAAACAAAAACACAAAAATCGAATTCAATTCAACTCTCAAATTAAACTCTCATTGTTCTTATTTTATATCATTTTAGATTTTAAATATTATGTATAAATCATATTTTTATTAATTGACAATTAATATGGATGACACTATTTCTAATTATTTCATGGTAGGTACTTTTTGTTAAAATAACATATCTTATGAATTCAATGCGTAAGTTTAGCCCCATCAAGTGGAAATATTTAATTACAAACAAACGGGATTATAATTATCGATGACAAGATGAGAACGTACGGAAGCAAAAAATCAAAGAGCTTAAGCCGATATTGTTTTAGAACGACTTTGGAACATGAAACTATGAGGACTCATTATGCACGGATTGGGAACAAATTTATTGGATAGCAATCTAAAAGTATTATTAAAATGTGAAAAGATTCACGCTGCTACGTATTTTGGCGGCATCACGAATGTCTTGGCTAGTCAAGGAAATAACGACAAGGAAAGGACGACAAGGAAAGGACCACGCTCGTACAGAATATAAATGTGATATAAATCAATGTATACAGCAGCATAATATTGCTTTGATTCGTGTAATTAATGACAAGAACCGGAGTCCCTTTTTACTGATAGCGAGGCATTCTATCTTAGTCCTTAGGGGGTGACAAGGATCTGCATTTTGATTCTTAATCGAGGTTAAATGTAATTTTTTTTTAGCCACAGTATATTTTTACCAGTATGTAGACTCATTTTCTATAGGATAAGGGTGACTAACGAGCACACAGTCCAGCTGATGGTAAGTGGCTGCTGTGGCCCATAGACTACATCTATCCTCGATTACGAATCAAAATGCAGATGCGTTGTCACCCGTGAGGACCAAAAGGAATGCCCCGTTTCCAGTAAAAAAGGGTCTCTGGTTCTCTACGCTCACCATACGAAGCACAGCAGCGTTAAGCTGTTATTTTACGCTGGTATTCTGTGAGAGCGCGGTCCTTCCCCGTTCGAACCGACCCATTCTTGCCACAGTTATAGCAGTAATATAGCTGCAGCAAGGCTCAAGGTAAAGCTCATATATCATATATCACACTTAGTCGAATAAAAAGAGTTTATTGATAAAATAATTCGATTTTCGATTATAATCGATTTAGACCAAACGAATGAATGTACATTCAATACAAAATCAAATATTTTTGTTTAATCAGAGATAGAGCATTATTTGCTTGTTCTGCCTTAGTTTGCGGAAATTTTGTGAATTATTCTAAGAATGCTCGATCGCTTGATGGGTTGCTTGAAGGGTGCACGAGCGTTCTAACAGTGGCCTAGAGCGTGCTTTCGTGTTCAGAGGAGCGGACACTCCTCGAAGCGGTCTTTTCACAGCGTTCTTGTGCGAATTCAAGCAAATCGATTGAATAAATGTATATGAAAAAATTATGGATAGATCTCAAGAAAAATGTCTAATAATGATAGAAGCCTATCATAATTCCGGATGTCTATGGTTTGGAGAAATCAAATACGATTTAGAGATACTCGTTGGCTCTATAATTTCTATTTGATTTCTTAAATGTTCTTTGATCATGGGACAGATGGGACAATATATGATCAAAATGCTGTGACGCTATCCTACAAAAGTGCTACTACGCTACTGGTACTACACTGCTGTAACTCTTTTGACTTTTACATCAACATCTGATTTTACAGCTTCATCTGACTATTGACTCTTAAAAGCTTCGGGTATTACCGAATGCTTTCTACTGAGGCCTTACGCCAAAAGGCCAATGATAAAATATCAGAACATCTTGTTGCCTTTCACAAACAGAGGAATAACTGTTTCGAAATATTATGTAGGCTGGTTTATACAATCTTAAAACACCTTTATCCCAGAGTCAACTATAAAGTCTTGTTAATAATCGACAAAGACCTTGATATGAGCCATGCCACGTCTGTATTTAGTTAACGGCAACTGATGACTATTAAGTTCATTATGTATGTATGTATGATATAACCCAACGGATCAGTAAGCTGAAGTGGCAATAGGCCGACAAGCGATGCGAGAGAAATGTTCTCTAGTGACAGCCTCCGAGTGACAGGCTGTGCACATGATCTTAAACAAATAAGAATACAATTAATTTTTTAATAATAAACTAATAGATAACAAATATTTTATCTATTATTATATTATAAAAATACTTATAATATTTGTACTTACTTTTATATTTATAAAAGAAAACAGTAAATAAGAAACTCTTCCATCATTCTCTATTAAGGTATTACTTCTAGACACATTTGGCTTTACTACTCAAAGACACCGTTGTGCAATAGAATTATTGTACGCCTCGTCTCAAAGGAATAAATATAAATAAATGATACGAGTATTACTCGGAAACTATAAAGTTAAAAGCGAAACGATAGCGGTGTACGAAGTGCGTTACGTTGCTGTTGGAAAATTTGGAAAATTGTTTATTATTGGAAATAAACTAAACAAGTAGCAGCTACTGGATATACATAGGTCATGCTTGCTTGGAGAACTGAAATTGCCTACCAGTAGTCAAAAGTAGCCTGCAGTCATCACGCACTCTAGACGATGAGTTCTTTCTCGAAGTTTTGTATGTGACAATATTTGCTATGGTAACTTCGTTAAATAACACTAATATACTTTGGATTATTTCTTAGTTAATTTTAGAACATCTTAAAGCTGTCACCTTAAATCTCCGATTACGAATATTAAAGGTCCACATACATATTTAAGTACAGAAATGTTGCTTCGAATCAATCAAATTGAAGCCCATAAAGCAATTAAAGCTTTTCTAACCATAGACAATATAATATTTTAACGAGAAAGAAGATTGTCTACAGATGTAACAGAAGTCTACTGTGTTAGACTAATTAATGTAAAAATTTAAATCGGAATCAACTTTTTAATTAACTAATTTTGCAATAACCGGCCTTAACAGAGAAAGTTCATAATAAGTAATATAGGCAAATGGTGAAGAAAAATTAGTATTTTTTTTTCTTTTTATATTTTAAATTCAAAATGCTTGATAATGCACTATTTCAACTGATTGTCATTCATCATTCATCTAACGCCTACTATTTTACTACGCACGCAAACATTCGTAAGGGTCCATTGACCGGCAAAAACATTGTGAATTGAATTGCACGAAGAGGGGCGCGCGTACGCGTAGTTGTTGTCCATAAATCACATTCAATTTGGGATAATTTCAAATAATAGTAGAAGCCTTAATTACTTGTATTTTCAAAAACTGCAATAACGGTTTATCGTTATTTATATATTTGAACGTATGTTTAGAATTTGTCTACTCTTTGAAAAATAACCCTGTATAACATTTATATGTTTCAAATTTAATAATCGCTTCCGCTGGAATATAACGCCAATCACTAATTTCTGTCGTAGCAGCATTTGGGTTAGTTCATACAAGTTGGGATTTTTCCAATAGATTTCCTCCTTACGTCTCAGTGGGCAATAATATTATATTCAAAGGTAGGAGATGGATCTTAAGACATATTCTCTTTAAACGATTTCCACGACGATAAATACGAATGTCATAACAAAGTTCGAGTAATTCCTAATTCAATAAAGTGTTCTTAGTTGTACATCGTTTATAAGCTTTTTCAGCATTCATATTTATCAATGCTTGGTAAGTTTGAGATATATTTTTGTTTTTATAACTTAATTCGTTACTTATAATGTGAATTCAAACATTAAGGTAATTAGATGATAGAAATGTATAAATTCAATTATGTTTTACATTTATTTCATGTCGTAGTATCACCTAATTCTTGTAAAAATTAACGGTCTAACAAATAAAAAACGGTCTGACGGCTCCGTGGCGCAATGGCTTAGCATTGAGTTACGGTTCTGAAACGAACACACAGTCCACATGATGTTAACGTCTATAGATATCTTTATCTCTCAACGAATGAAAATCAAAATGCAGATGCTTTGTCGACCCTGAGGATCAAGTTAAAATACCTCGTTACCAGTAAAAAGGAATACCGGTTCCCTACATTTAAGATATCTAAGAATTACAGCAGCGTCGTGCTGTTATTTTGTGAGAGAGTACTTCCCGAGCTCCATACAGCTATAGCTTGTACTGCAGTGCAAAATAAAGCTGCAACTTTTGTAATATTTATGATGTCCTCCCTGCTAATTGCAATTACGGTGACAGTATATTGCCGGAAGCTATTAATTGTGTCATCATTCATCATCATCATCATTACAGCCCTTCACAAGTCCACTGCTGAACATAGGCCTCCCCCAAGGAATGCCACAAAGCACGGTCCTGAGCCACCTGCATCCATCGACTTCCTGCATGTCTTACCAGGTCGTCACTCCATCTAGTGGGGGGACGCCCTACAATTCGTCCGCCGGTACGAAGCCGCCACTCGAGAACCTTTTTCCCCATCGGTTGTTGGTTCTTCGAGCAATATGGCCGGCCCATTGCCACTTCAGCTTAATAATCCGTTGGGCTATGTCGGTCACTCTGGTTCTACTGCGGATATCCTCATTTCTAAGTTTATCACGCAGAGAAACTCCGAGCATAGCCCTCTCCATAGCTCGCTGAGCAATCTTGAGCGTCCTCATACGGCCAGCAGTGAAGGACCACGTCTCAGATCCATAAGTCATCACTGGCAACACGCACGGGTTGTACAATCTAGTTTTCAGGTTTTGAGGTATACCTGACGAGAAGATGTGTCGTAATTTCCCGAACGCTGCCCAGCCGAGTTGAATCCGTCGATTGACCTCTCGGTCGAAATTGGACTTACCTAGTCGGACTATTTGTCCCAGGTAAACATACTCGTCAACAACTTCAAGCTTAATGCTCCCAACAACTACTGGCATAGGTGTGACATGGACTTTAAACATGATCTTTGTTTTGTCCATGTTCATCTTAAGACCTATCCGTTGGGAGACACTATTGAGGTCATTGAGCATAGTGCTTAGGTCCTCCAGCGATTCTGCCATAAGGACTATATCGTCGGCAAATCGAAGGTGAGTGATGTACTCGCCATTGATGTTAATACCGTATACTTTCCAGTCCAGTAGCTTGAAAACGTCTTCCAATGCAGCGGTGAAGAGTTTCGTGGATATAACCTCACCCTGTCTTACACCTCTCTGCAGTTGGATAGGTTTCGTGCTCTGGTTCTGTACTCGGATAGCCATCATAGCCCTGCTGTACAAACACTTCAGTACTTCGATATACCGACAGTCAACTTGGCACCGCTGAAGGGACTGTAGCACCGCCCAAATTTCGACGGAATCAAAGGCTTTCTCATAGTCCACATACGCAAGGCAAAGTGGCAGATTGTACTCTTCTGTCTTCTGTACAATTTGCCGAAGGGTGTGTATGTGGTCCATGGTACTAAAGCCTCTTCGGAAACCGGCTTGTTCGGGAGGCTGGAAGTCATCGACTCTGCGTGCGAGACGATTCGTAATGACTCTCGAAAACAGCACGTAGACGCGGCTCAGAATAGAAATCGGTCTGTAGTTCTTCAAGAGAGCGTTGTCGCCTTTCTTGAAGAACAAGACCACCGCAATTCTGCTCCACGCCTCCGGAGTAGTGCCACCATAGACGACGGAATTAAAGAGCTTCTGAAGGACTTCAAGTATCGGTTTTCCACCCGCTTTCAGAAGCTCCGCTGTAATTCCATCCTCACCTGGGGCCTTGCCGTTTTAAAGGTGCTGGAGAGCTGACGTCCGGGATATCATCGGAATAGTGTCGGATAAGACTCGCTCTTGGATCGTTACTCACACTTTCGTGTGGCTCCAATGTTGACATGTACAGCTGCCCATAGAACCTCTCAATCTCACTCAAAATCTCAGGTGTCCCGGAAACGATGCTGCCACACTCTTCAGCCACACTCTTCAGCCTTCAGCTTTGACAGTTGGCTCTTTCTGGCAGACAGATCTCTGGCAAAGACTTTGAAGCCTTGGTTCCGCTCGATCGCTTCTTCAATACAAGCTGTACTGTAGATGCGTAAGTCCCGCTGCATGTATTTGGAGATCTGTCTATTCAGTTGCCTGTATGCTGTCAAATCTGTTGAAGACCGCAGCTTCATTTCCCGTCTAACAGCCATGAGATTAAGAGTGTGATCGGAGAGTTTTTGTGTTCTTCTGCGGCGGGTCTTGCAGAACTTAGCTCCGACCGCATGGGCAATTTCCACGAGCTTATCATTTATATCGTCCACTTCATTGCAGTCTTCTAGGCACTGAAAACCGTTTTGTAACTCGAGCTAAAAGGTTTCGGGACTTTGGTTAGAGCACGAGGGGGACGGAGCGTTGACTTCATTAGATGAGACCTCTCCAACTTAACGTTTAGCTTCAGTGTACCTCTAACCATTTGGTGATCGCTGCCAGTTTTCACCCTCGCGATCACTGAGACATCACTGAACAGTTGTCGTCTGGTCGTCATAATGAAGTCAATCTCCTTTTTTTGTGGAACCGTCGGAGCTCGACCAGGTCTACTTCCCGTGGGGCCGCTTCTGGAAGAAAGAGTTCATCATAAAGAGTCGCTCTTTCTCCATGAAGTCGGCCAGCTCATCGTTCTCTCTTGTGCCTAGTTTTGCATTGAAGTCTCCTATCAACACCGTATAGTGGGTTTTGGAGGAATGCATGGCTTTAGAGATATCCTCATACATTTCCTCCACCTCCTCATCGGGATGTGCCGAGATTGGTGCGTAAACCTGTATGACCTTCAACGAATACCGTTTGGTGATTCTGAGTATAAGGTACGCAACCCTCTTCGATATACTCACAATCTTTACAGCGTTGTTAACGAGAGACTTGTGGACGATAAATCCGACACCTCCTTGGGACAGATGGTTGCCCTCCCGGTGATAGAACAAGTTGCCGGATTCGAGGATTACCGTGTCCTCCCCCTCTCTTCGGATCTCGGATAATCCTATAATATGCCAGCGTAACTTGTCTATCTCTTCTTCCAGCTCCAGGATCTTCTCGTCAGTCCTCAGGGTGCGTGCGTTGTATGTTGCCAAGTCGAGTCGTCTTAGGTGGCAACCGAACCTCCACCGGAGATTCTTAGCACCCCCTGCTTCGCCGTTACCATGGTCGCCACCGTAGCCAGGAATAGCGGGGCCACCGGGGACCGGGGGCCGTCTCTTCGTAACTCTCATCATGGGGGGATATTTGCCATAGTTGCCACGCTTCGCGACCGCAGTTTTTTTAAAATTAATTGTGTAGTAGATATTATCGTGTCATAAGCAAGGGTTAACACAGAGACACTTAATCCTGACCTACCTGTGCCCAATGCAACGCTTATGAGGTTAACTAGGATACAGTGTTGAAGATACGGGTATATATGTATGTCCTCAATGAACATATGCAGCCAACTGCAGGGCCTCTTATCATCAGGAGCATTGTATGTTTGGTTATCACTGAAGTTTTTATAAAATGAAAATAATAATTATTTTAATATTATAATCATAAATTCTATTTGCAGCTTTATTTCATTTGATAAGTCCTGATAACATTTTAAAACATCGTCTGAAAAACAATGAAAAAAGATATCCGTGCACTGTTTTGCGCATTCCACTTAAAATTATAGCTCTTGCAATATATATCTAGCAATCGAAATTTCATCTGCAATATTGTCTGAAAGTGTTGAGGAATATTCTAATGCGCTGTAAAAATTGAATAGAATATAAAATAAAATAACATTTCGTTTAATGGTAATGGAAATTGAATATTGAAGTGAAATTCCAAACGAATAATAATTATTGAATTATAATTATCTCTGGGTATCTGGAATGGAAAATGTAGCCTGCTTTAACTTAATTGCATTTAGCTTAGCATCACTTTTTAAAGTTACAGTTAGATTAAGGCTACTCAGTACGTCTGTGTTTGCATCAAGACAATAGTGACGGTATTAATATATTGAGCAGATATAAAGAATGTTACAGACAATTTCTGTAACATTCTTTACATATCGAAAGAAGCTTTAATAACAAAGGACTGAGATTGAATGCTTCATAAGCATTTAAAATCGAAATGCCGGTCTGAAAAGTCAGTGCATACCGAGTAATATGAACCATATTATAATTAATAAGTTCTTAATAGCAAGAAAGGCCAAGATAGATTTTTCAATTAAGAAACATTAATATTATAAGAATTCCACAAGGCATTAAGTCCGTCCATTATAAGACTTAAATATTAAGTTAGAAAATAACATTATTTTATTCTTAATTTAAAGAAACGACTACAAACTTAAGAAAGCTGTTTCAACGTCTTGTGTACAAACCATATACAAAACTTTGGAGAAAATTGTCAAAGAACTCTTTGAAAGACAGCTGAAAGTCTCCTTTCAACCTAAATTAGATTACTAGACTTGGCAAGGTGACAGATTCCATATTGAAAAAACCCCAATAAAGTGAAAATCGTGGCGACGGATTTCAAGATATATTTTTTTTATTCGAAGATTAAAGCAAACTTAAAAAATTGTAGCTAGTGGCAGTGTGATTATGTAAAAGATGTTCTTCTGAATTTTACACAGCTTCCGTAGGAAAAAAAATATGCTGCGTGCGCTAATCTTTAGTTTGATACACAGCGGTAATCATGTAAATAAAAAAAATGTTTTTCAGATCTAGATGCACTATAAAATATTCTACAGTCTGTGACTCTTTAGCGTTCTTGATTGCACATAGATGAGTGTGACATTTTTGTGTTCTTTACATACCTACTAATGACCAGATAAGAAAAGACATGATTTGCATGCACGCACACATACATATATATAGATACACTTATAATATTCACAAACAGTTTATTCAATTTACAGAAAGTACTGCATGCAATCAATGTATTGTAATTGAAAAGTACTCGTACAGATCACTACTGAGCTTAGCCCCCGTAGAATTGCCTGGCACGCTTTGTATCTTAACTCTAATACAGCACAAGTACCTCTGAGCTTAGCAATTGTGGGAATTGCTTTCTACCGAACAAATCCTGAGCAGCATACAGCAGATGAAGTTAACTTTAAACAATTGCTGGATTGTTCAGAGAATCCCCAGAAAATGGCAACAGATATTGGTTGCCTAATAATTTGATAGTCAAAAACTTTCACTGAATTCCTTTGAAAATAAATATAGAATATATTTATTAATCTTATCTGCTTCCTGCCTCTCTCTAACTAACGAGTATAATCATAAAAAATATCTTCTTATTTTATTTAGGTCTGATTAAAATTATTCAAAGGATAAAATATTAGGTCTTTACCTACGAAATTGCCGTTTTATATGAAATAAGTTAATGTAATATTTTTCTATATTTTTTATTTCTATTAATCAAAGTAATCACCCATGCAATTGATGCATCTTTGCCAACGCAGTGGCAATTTACTGATGACCTTCTTGAAGAAATCAGCTGGACGGGAGGCAACAAATTCTCCAAAGGCATTTTGTACTGCCTCTCGGGTATTGAATTTTTTCCCGCCAAAAAGTTATCCAAATTCTGGATAAAGTGGAAGTTTGTAGGTGCTAGGTCTGCGGAATACGGCGGATGACGGAGAGCTTCCAACCCCAGCTCTTGTAACTTGGAGACCGTCTGTTGTGCAGTTTGAGGTCGCGCGTTGTCAGGCAGGAGCAGCGGGGACGAGCGAATGACCAAAGCTGGTCGGAGACATGCGAGCTTCTCCATCATTGTGTTCAGTTCTTCATAGTACACATCTGCAGTAATGCTCATCCCGTTAGATAAGAAGCTGTGATGAATCACACCGGCGCTAGACCATCAAACAGTGACCATCACTTTTCTAGGGGTAAGTTTTCGTTTAGGGCATTGTTTAGGTGCTGAACCAGGATCCAACCAACTTGCTGAGCGCTTGCGATTGTCAAACAGAATCCATTTTTCAGCACCCAATTGTCAAGCTTTTTCAGCTTGCCAATTTGACGCAAATGGACCAATATTGTTTTGATGTTAACTTTGTAAATTCTTACGACACCCACGGGACGATATGGGCTAGTGGATATTCTTACACCGCCACTACACGGCATATACATAAACAAAATAAATACAACATAAACATATTAATTTATAATTGTATGAATAAAATATTTCAATTGTCTAATAAGGGCCGATTTTTGAATCCTCAGATAAAATGTATTCATAGGATAATACATACAACAAAAACAAATTAAAAATGACAGTTTTATGAATAAAATAGTTTGTTTCACTTTCATATTTATTAGCCAGGTTATAATTTAATCGATGGATAACTTTTATCGCACGATTGAAAAATTAGTCCTTATTCAGATAGTTATATTCAGACAGGTTATACATTTTTGATTTATTCGTAACAGTCTTTCAAAGTCCACTGCTGAACATAGGCTTCCCCATAGGTTTCCTCATAAAGGAGATAATTGCCATAGTTGCCACGTTTGGCAGGCGGATTAACCACTTCAGTATTTTTTTATTTTCAATTATTATTAGAAAGTCGCCGCTGTACAATCTCCTAGTTTGTTTCTCTTTGTCACCTCTTACGACACCCACGGCAAGATATGGGTTAGTGCATATTCACTAGTGCACATTATTTATTTGATGGATAAACTTAATATTTACTCGTATATCTTACTACTATTTACTGCGCATAGCGAAGTTCATGCTACAAGACGATATGAAAATTAAGTGGCAATAAGAAGACTAGATATTGAAAACTTTATTGCCAAGTCTCTCTTTGTCCTTATTAAGGGTTCTGCGATCTTACTAGGAATCATTATAATTCTATAAGTCTAATCCGAATATGCCACAAACGAATGGACCAGAACGTCATAAATTATAATAAATAAATTATATTATGTCGATATATTATACTATCAGTTAATAATTGTTCTTCCTTTCTATCAGCATGTAGGAGTTCACTGCTGGATATATATAAGCGTCAGTTCACACAGAGACGCGACGATGCTTGAAGGGGTCAGTGGTTTCACGCCATCGTGACGTCGCGAGGCGCATCCTGGAGTAGCTGTCAGCGCATCGCTCTTGCACGCTGCGCCTACCGACGCCGCGGGGCATTTTCGAATTATCTCAATAGAATGTGTATCTTTTTGTGTAGTAAATAAAGTTATATTTTGAATCACTATCTTGAAAAGTGCGCGCCGCGTTACGTCTCGTTGTGAACTGATCCTAACCCTCACAAATTGAAAAAATAATTTGTTATAATTGTCTCTCTTGGCAGACAGATTGACACTCACAATAACAGACGTCTCGCACCTTTAACGTTGCTTTCCGTCAAAGATTTTTTTTTGGTAAAGTATTGCGAGTCAGTTGAGCTAGACTTTATACAATACAAATAGAAACTTACTATTAGCGTGTTAGTTTACGATCTAAAATAAAATTCAACTGCACCCGTATTAATTTATTTTAACAACTAAACAACAACATAATAGTTACCACCAAAAACTACAAAATAAAATTGTGGTTGCCACCCCGTCTACCAAGCGTAGTGACTATGGCAAATGAATGTGAAACAATCTATGGGGGTCCATGTTCACCAGTGGACCTTTAATAGTCTGTATAAATGAAAAAACAAACGATAACCAGACAAGTGATGTGACATAGCTGTGAAACGTAAGCGACATATGAATTCCGCAACCGTTCGGAGCATTCTCTAATAAACACAACGTGTCGCAAAGCTTTACATACTAATTGTCTTTTTATACTCGTATACATATTGGCCCGGTTTGGGAACCGAACCTCGTTAAGTGAAGCCAACCACTCAGCCACGCCGTCCTTTATAGAATTCAATTTCTAAATGACTTGTGATATCAGAAAAATTATTGAACATAAAAACGTCAATCAAAAATGAAATCCCCAACAAAGTCTCGAATAAAATTTCAATCCCGCTTGGAAGCTTGTTTTATTTCGTTCACGAGTAGGTACCGGGGTTCCTCAATAGTCCCAATTTTGCTGTACGATGTTCAAGAGATAATAAAAATATTACAAAGAACCTTTTCTGTAGATTCAGATATTCGTGTTTATGTAAAAAGTTGTTATTATATTTGACAGGGTATATTTAATTCACCGATATCGCATAAATAATTCAGTTTTAGACTCGTGAAAATCAATATCTCGATAGCTAAGTTCAAATCAGTGTTCCTAAAAGGAGCTAAAAGAAATGCTAAAGAGAAAAAAGAATCGATAAAACACTTTTCAGAAAAGTTGGCCTTAGAAATACCATTATTTCGGCACTATAACTAGTACTGTTAGTTTTAGTATAGAATAGTACAATGTAAATTAATTTCATTTAAAAAAGTCCCACTGGATTTCTTGCTGGTTCATTTTTTTATAGGTGAGGGGGCAAACGAGCATGCGGCTCACCTGATGGTGAGTGACTACCGCCGCCCATGAACAACTGCAACACCAGGGGAATCAGGGGAATTGCAGATGCGTTGCCGGCCTTTTAAAAAGGAGTAGGCTCTTTTCTTGAAGTTCCCTAAGTCGTATCGGTCCGGAAAAATCGCTGGTGGTAATCGATTCCACAAGGAAGTTGTGCGAGGAAGAAAACATCTTCTAAATCGCAGTGGTGGACCGCCAATCATCCTGATAGTGTGGATGGTATCGAGAGTTCTGCCGCGATGTGCGTTCGCGAACTTTTAATCCGAACCATTCCTCAGATCACTCCCCGTGATAAATGCGAAAGAAAGTGCAAAGGGATGCAACATCTCTTCGCAGCGCCAATGAATCGAGCCGATCGGAAAGGACTCGGTCGTAGACGATTCGAGCCGCTCTGCGCTGGATGCAGTCAAGTGGAAGGAGCTGGCACTGGGGAGCCACAGCCCAGAGATGGGAACAGTATTCCATGTGAGACCGAACCTGCGCCTTGTAAAGTTGTAGGCGTTGTGCCGGCATTAAACACTGTTCCGCTCTGCTGAGCACGCCAAGCTTTTTAGAGGCCAATTTGGCCTTCTCTTCCAAGTGACCACGAAACTGCACGTCACTCGATATGTCGACACCGAGGATTCCGATACTGGCTGATGTAACAAGGGTAATGTCTTGAAACTGAGGAGATACGACAAAGGGGTTCTTTTTAGCGTTAAAGGCGCAAACTTGTGTCTTCTGAGGATTAAACTGGACTAGATTTAGTCGCCAAAATCCAAGACTTTGATCAGCAAAGACTCGACTTCAGACACAAGTTTGTTCCGGTACTCGGCGACGTTTCCCCGAGAAATATTTGCACGGCCGGTGTATAGAGCATCACTAGTGCTGTCATCCTCATAGCATTGAATGTTACCGGTTTGCAACATATCATTGATATGCAGAAGAAACAGCGTTGGTGATAGCACGCAGCCTTGTAGAACACCAGCGTTAATAGGCTTGTAGTCGGAGTATGCACCGTCTACAACGACCTTGATGCTCCGATCTGCAAGAAAGCTGGTGATCCAATTGCACAATTTCTCGGGAAGCCCATAGGAAAGGAGCTTTGAAAGAAGCGCTTTGTGCCAAACCCGATCGAAGGCCTTCGCAATGTCCAAACTAACGGCCGATGCCTCCCCCTTGGACTCTAATGCCTCCGCCCATCTATGAGTCAGGTAGACCAGAAGATCATTAGTTGATCGACCTCGATGAAAACCGTATTGGCGGTCACTAATCAGCTGGTGATCCTCAAGGTACTGCACGAGCTGGCAGTTTATAATGGATTCCATTATTTTGGAGAACAAGGAAGTGATGACGATAGGCCTGTAGTTGGACAAGTCTGAGCGGTCGCCTTTTTTAGGGATCGGGTGGACAAAAGATGTCTTCCGTGATTTCGGGACCACGCCTAGGGAGTAAGAGTACCGGAAAAGACGCGTTAGAACCGGTGCCAACTCCGGAGCACACGCCTTCAGCACAATTGGGGGGATTCCGTCAGGCCCACTTGACTTGTGGATATCCAGGGAGAGGAGTGCTTTGTGAACCGAGCGCTGTGAGAACCGCACATCCGGCATGGAGCACTCACACCGCGGGATGGTCGGCGGTGTGTTCGCCCCGTCATAAAGAGTCGAGTTGGACGCAAAAAGGAGCCTAAAAGGTCGGCTTTCTCTTTTGCGGCGTGGGCCAGTGAGTCGTCCTCCCTGTGCAGAGATGGTAGTGATAGCTTACAGAAATTCTTGGACAGCCTTGGCGAGAGACCAGAATGCAAGGATTCCCGAAGGAAGGCGAACTAGTTTCTCGCCAATTCTGTCTATGTGCTCTGACTTTGCCCTGGCAATAACTCTTTTGAAGGACCTGGAGGCAAAGTTATACTTCTTGTTAAGCATGCTGGTGTTTACATCCCAAGTCGCCGAAGCCTCAGCCCAGGCCTGATAACACTCCTGCTGCGTAGTGCAGTTTTACAGGAGCGACCAAACCAAGACTGAGATCTGCCTCCGATGGGTACCACATATGATGGAATAAATAGCTTCATTCCCTGTAGGACCACATCAGTGACACAGTCAGCTACAGCGCTGGGATCATCCGGCGAGAAGCAAACCCGCCCCTATGGGTATAGGATGCAAAGAAAGACCGCATTCCGTCCCAATCCGCCACCTGTAATGCCAAACACGGCGGCAATCTGCAGAACGCAACCGCGAGGGGAGCGTGAGTGGCACCACACTCCGGATCAGATAATGGTCCGAAGATCCGAGAGAGGCATTGACGGAAACCTGATATCCGTCCGGATGAGAGGCCAGCAGAACGTCCAACAGGAAAGGTATATGATTCTCCAAATCTGGAATCGGCGTAGGCGAAGTAACCAGTTGTGTCAGACCATATGCCAAGGCAAAGTCATAAACAGATCTCCCCGCATGATCGGTTAAACGTAAACCGAACCATTCGGCGTGGTGGGCGTTAAAATCGCCAAGGATCACGATCTCTGCGGATGGGACCTGTTGTAGCAAGGAATCTGTAGCCATTTAGACGGTGTCGATGAGTCGGTCTGTTTCGGCATTACCGCTATGGGACCTATAGAGTCACCCGTAGAAGCGCGGATGGTCGTCGTGGTCTACGCGTAACCAAAGGATGGACAAGTCCGAACCTTCAAGGCTGCCGAGGCGTCGAGAACATATGCCCTCTCTGACGTATACGCAAACTCCAGCCCGAGGCACAAAAAAGTGTTCCAATTTGTACCCCGGGTAGGAGAGATACGAAGTATCAGCCGGAGAGGCCACCTGCGTCTCGGTCAGAAAGAGCAAGGCCGGCTTTGCCGTCTCGAGATGGTAGTGGACGGCGTTTACGGTACGACGATTCGAGTGAAGTCCCCTGATGTTGCAGAAATTCACGGATAGCGTGGCAGGGGTCGCCTTGGTCTTGTTGCTCAGTTTGCTCAGCAGTTATTGTTTTGAGCGGAATTTTGCCCCCCCAGAATACGCGGGGCAGCCTGAGCACCCACGCTCAGGAGTGGAGTAGCATGGTCGTGGACGCTCAGCGAGGGATTCTCCAGGGGTGCTGGTATCCTCCTGGGGTAGTCTTTGATTTAATTCTGCTACCATGTTGATGGGGGGCGGGAATTGTGCCTCCGGTCACCCGCACTCACCAGACGAAACGCAGAGGCAGAGCTTCCAATTCACGCCGGTATTCTGTGAGGTTGTGGTACCAACCCGGCTTGAGCCGGCCCATACATGCAACAGCAAAAGCTGCCACGTGGCTCTACCACCGTTAAAACAGAACCCAGAAAAGAGATATTTTTCCGAACCAGTGGTAAAAATAAAAAATGACTTTCAATAAGAATTACATGTAATCTATATTGAATAAAAATGAATATATTCTATTCTATTCTAGTGTAATAACCTATTAAAAGTATAATGCTGAATATAGGCCTCCCCCATAGACTGCCTTACAGGGGGGATATTTGGCATGCATGGCATGTTACGCTTGGCGGGCGGGGCCCCGTCGCAGTTTTTATTTTAAGCTGTTATTAGGAAGACGCTCCTGCCGACTTCACCTTTTTTATCTCTGTGGTAACCCACGGTGATATTGATAGTGGATATTCTTACACCGTCGCTATACGACTAGTGATATAGTTATAACATAATAATTATAAAGAAAAGTTACGAGACATTTGGTACTGCGAACGTTAATGCATATGCCAAGCGTGACGAGTTAGGAAAGTCCATTCTACAACGGTAGAGGTTTATGTCCAGTAGACTTTTACCGACTGAAGAAGAATTAAAAAGCTCTGTTTCTCCGTGACGGTCTTTCTTTTATTAGAAGATTTCGAAGGCCGAAAGGCTGTAATTTAGAGACCCGCAGCTTGAAATAACCCAAGAACGCAGAACGTATTTTTGAATATGACGTTTAAATTCAAAGAGAACAGTTCATTTTGCACTTTGAACAATTGGGTATAGTAATATATTTTCTTAGCTAAAATGACTTTCAATTTTTTTTAATGGAAGCAAACGAACTTACAGTCCAATTGATCGTGACTACCGTAGCCAATGCACACCTGCAATCAACTTCGTACATTGAATGCTACAGATGCGTTGCTACCTACGTTATATATATAAGAATAGCAGAGGAAGGTTTCACATGTATCTTTATTATTCGTGAATATGTACCATGGTACGGAATACCAAAGCCACAGGAATAACAAAAAGCAATCGACGTTACTTAATTGGATCGTACGGTTCACTATTGAGCTTAGCCCCGGTAGAGTTACCCGACACGCTTCGTCTCTCGACTCGAATGCAGCACAATGCATCGCTTGTAAGCCTAGTCGTCGAGGGATTTGTGTCGAGCCAAACAATACAAATGCCGAGTTCGGGATCAATTTAAAAGCGGATAGCGATACTCCCAATACATTAAAATATAAACCCATTTTCCATTATTTTTCCAATTTTTATCCTTGTGCAATATTTCGTCACTATATTAGTTAAATTATTTTTATTTTATATTAAACTGCTACATTATTTTTATTACATTAACTTGATTATTAGACACGTAATTGCACATATTTTTAAATACATTTACAATTTATTGCTTATTTTAATTAAACCAACATATATAATATAATTATGAAATGGAAAGTTAATACTGAAGTCAGACCCAATCGCATTAACACTCACTCATTTTTGTTACACTATTACACTCAAAATTGTTATCCAAAATATCATAAATCATTAAAATAAATATTGAAACAAAGCCCCAAAAATGCAACAGTAATTACAGTATAATTTATATTTTTATTAATTAGCAACAATAGGTGTAATATTATATTTATATTTGAATTATTACAAATTTAAAACCATCCTAATTATTATTTAAATCATTATTAAAATACTGCTATGATATTTGCAAGAAAATCACAGACGATTATAGACTAAATCTCGTCAAGGAAGAATTTAGGTTACTTCGAATGAGTTTGAATTTTTCCAATAGATTTCCTTCTTACGGTTCACTTGGAAATGAAACTATATTAAAGAATTTCGCAAAGGGTTACGGAGACAGAGGCTCCGTAATACGTTTCTTTAATGGAATTCTGAATATTTTAAGATGATCATAGTGATTCTGCGCTTTTGTAAAATGTGTACATTTTAGTTATTTTATCATATATTAGGATTTGTAGCTGGGCCGGCAGACGTTGTACTGCACTTTTTGATATATAGTTAACTAAGGTCTTATTACAGTGGAAATATAAAATATGTTGATAACTCGCCACAGTGCCGACTATCGGGACCAGATTTTGTGATTTCCTTTTTTGGCACTATACTACACTACAACAACATATTATCACAGTTTAAAGAGAGTCTCAATATTATATTGTAAATATGAGTCATTTTGAGCCTGCGGCGTACAGGTACTCCAAACCCCAATTAAAAATGAAAGGAGGCCTTAATGAAGGCATTGAGATAAATATCCTACGTTACTTTACGCTATTGAATAAATAATTATTAATTTGTATGAATGATTAATGAATGCCTAGCTTATTTTTTTTAATTGTACACTTCTTCGATGTTTAAGTTTAAAAAAAATTAAAATATATTTTTAATTTTTCTTTAGGTGTTTACACGTCGCGTAAAAAGTCATATTATACATTTTAATTTCACTCCTCTTTACTTGTGTAAATAAAATAAAATTTAATGTATGTAATATAATATAGAGCTTGATCCAAAAAAAAATTAGAATATTTCCATTTTCTAGTCTGGTCTGGACATCGGGATAAATATTTTAAACATAAAACTAAAATATAGTGAGGTTAACATATAAATAAACCTAGAAAATATATTTAATTATAATTTTAAAACGAAAGTCGAAAGTATTTAAAAATTAATCATTTTAAACTAGATGACGCTCATTAACCACTCGCCAAAATGACCAAGTGTAAACTTACAACGTTGTAGTTTATAGCGAACTCAAAAATGTAGATTGGAACGGGAAGCATTTTATTACCCTAGTGGGGATTCTTGTAACTTAACTACCTTTTATGTCATGCATTACAACAGAATTCTTAGCATTTCATCCTCTTAGTTGTGTAACTTCAGTAAACAATATAATATAACCTCATAAACAACTGATAAGTGCAGATTTAAATTTAAAGTGTGAATCTGAAGTGACAAGCGAACATATAGTTCATCAGATGGCAAGTGGCTACTGCAGTCTATGGACACACCTGCAGTCACCTTCTAACAAAGAAGGCCACTAAAACTGCTACTACTACTAAAGCAGGCTAATGCTTTGCCACGCCTGAGGATTGAGATTACAGCCTACCACGAGTCCACAGCTAAACATAGGCCACGACTTAAGCTTGTCTCATGTGAATGGGGATATTATAATCTCCTCCAGACATTAACCATTTGCGCAGTGCAGAATTATAGTGCTGGAGTGTATGCGCAAGCACAGGCACATGCAGTCTTGGTATGCTACTGAGAATTTCTTGACAGGACGGGACTCGACGATACAATACAAAGCCTTACAATTTTCACCAGATACCTTAGTACTGTACTGTTATACTTGTCAATTATTTATTACTTGATCAAGCGTACAACCAATTTAACCTGGTATAGACTTGCTACAGCTGTATTATAGCACGAATGGGTCAGTGCTACCAGGGAAAAACCACGCTCCCACAGAATACCAACGCAAAATAGCAACATAATCCTATTTTCGAACGAAAGCCGAACATCCTATTTTCTGGTAACGAGACATTATTTCTCAGTAACTAGTGATATCGCATTTGCATTTGTATTTTTAATATAAGACATAATTATACTAAGAAACATTAGGCAACAGCATCCAGTTAGAATCAGTTGGATTGAGCGCTCATTTGTCGCCAATTGCCAATTGTATAAAAACTCGTTACTAAGGGTATCTAGGTGAAAAAAATACTTATTAAACATTAAAAGGTTTCATCATCGTCATTATTATAGCCTATCAAAGTCCACGGCTGTACATAGGCCTGCGCCTAATATTACTTCATAGGAGGGATATTTGGATTAAACATTAATAAAATATAAACAGAAAATTTCAACTTCAAATATAATTTATTTTTGTTTCGTTATCTCTTAGCCGTTTAATTGGGCTATTTAGGATAATACAGATTAACGGCTATTTTGATCTTCTATTACTAAAATACAAAACAAAAGAAAATTCAGTAAATTTACACTTCTTAATTTAAATCAGCATATAATAATTATAAAGCTTGAAAACCCAGCGCTTTTTCCTTATTAGGCCTAAGCCAGTTTAAATTTCCCCTGGCGACATTTTGCTTAGGTTATTTGTATAATTTTGTTTCTTTACTGACCTCACTTTTTGAGTAAACAAACCAC
This sequence comes from Parnassius orleans, assembly GCA_029286625.1. Lineage (NCBI taxonomy): Eukaryota > Metazoa > Arthropoda > Insecta > Lepidoptera > Papilionidae > Parnassius > Parnassius orleans. The sequence goes on from JAGSMP010000184.1 coordinate 343,833, forward strand.
TTATTAAAATATCTTAAGCTAAATAAATTGAGTTATAAGATAGCTTATCAACCATGTTACCTCATGAAGCGCTGTAGCAAGAGCTTAGCCGATTTCCTTTTTTCTCACTTTTTTTTAAAGAATAAGGGTCACAAACGTACATACAGCCCGCTTAATGGTAAGTGGATGCTGAGGCCCATAGATATCTACATCTATCCTCGATTAAGAATCAAAATGTAGATGGACTATCACTAAAGTGGAATGACTCGTTTCAGTATTAAGGATCTTACACTAGTATTGCTGTCATCAACGTGCTATGAGAGTTAAGTTCGACACATTATTAACATATACATTCCGCTTCACCATTTTGTACTGCGATTGCCAAGCGTAGCGATTAAGGCAAATCTACCAAGAGAGGCTCATGTTTACGGATTTGCCTTATAGATGAACTTTACGAGCTTACTAAAAAGAAGAAGAATATTCCACTATCAGTCAGTGATCACAGTCTCATCCATCAAAGAGGTTAACCGCGGGTAGTTGAGCTTGCCATGTTTACAAATAATATAATTTAAAAAAACAAGGTATTGGAGTTTTTATCTCGAGGACATGCATGGTTCCTGTAGAGTAAATCTAGAGCGTAATTATGTAATTAGCTTTTCATGCGAAAATGGCTCAACGGATTTTGATGACATTTATGAAGATATTTTACGTCTTGAAATAACACAAGATTCTTTTTATCCCAGATAAGTGCACGGTTCTGATATATATTTCATACACAAATTCAATGAAAGAAGATGTAGTGACAAAAATTGAGAAAGGTATGCTGAGATGGTTTGGCCATGTCGAGAGAATGAATGAAGAACGATTGACGAAAAAAGTGTATAAGGCAAGTGTGAATGAAAGTGTTGGAAGGGGTAGACCTAGGCGGACGTTTCTAGACCAAATCAGAGACGTCTTGAAAAAAGGCCAGGTCAAGAGTATCCTTAACCGAAGAGCATGTATGAAGGGAATAATGAAAGTGGACGAAGCGAAACAAGTATGTAAGGATCGTAGTAAGTGGAAAGAAGTGGTCTCTGCCTACCCCTACGGGAAAGAGGCATGATTATATGTATGTATGTATGTACAAATTCAAATATTCCAATTAGAATATAAGTATAATACATTTTTGAAATATAAATAAATAATTTGCATTTTTATGCAATAAATATTATATGGAGTGTTCATATTTATACCTTTTAGTCACACCAACGTATTAGTGATAGAAATGGCCATAGTCGTCCATATAGCTCTTCGAACCGAGAATCTATGGGGAAGAAAGGTTCTAGAATGGCAGCCTCGTGCCGGCAAGCGGACGGCGTGTAGGAAGTGTCGGACGCCCCTTCAAAAATTCAAAAAACAGTAACAACTTGCAGGAAGTCAATGCAGGTTTTTTTCCATTGCTGAAGGAGGCCTTTGGGCCTTCCCACAGATTGCCTCATAATTGCCATAGTTGCTACGTTTTACAGGCGGGTTGGTAACCGCAGTTTTTATTTTCTAGTTATTATTAGGAAGACGCTGCTGCCCATCTCCTGATTTGTTTCCCTCTGTCGCCTTTTACGAAAGCCACAATATGATATATGGTAGTAGTAGATATTCTTACAATGCACGGTCAATGTAGGGAAAAGAAGATAGCTACATAATCAAATATTACACGAACAATAATGGGGTGTCCTTGAATCTATGTTATCTAGAACGAAACTTTCATTTTCTTATTGAACAATATCATGGATACTGGTTCTGAAATAAATAATTAGTTATATAATAACTTAAGCATTACCTAATAAGGCTACCTAGAAAGTATAACTTAGTATGATTCTGGGTAAACACAACACAACAACAATGTACGACCTACATTTTCGTCGGCCTTTGAGGCTGTATGTAACACGCCACATTACAAGTTATATTTTCATAAATTATGTGTCGCAGTACTAACGTAATTCTTGTGTTGCATAAGCTTCCGGTTCGCACGAGCCGAAACTGTAACAAAATTGAGATTATACCTACGTAATATAATGTAATGTGCATTACATACTATTTAATTGTTGTAATTGTAGTATTTTCTATAATATTATTAAAAACCATTGCATATTTTAATATTATGAATCAAAAGTGTATGAAATAAATACAGGTCTGCGTCAGTATTATTGCCAGCGGAGCTTTCTAATCTAATTTATCTAATTTAAAAAAAAAAAACGTAACCTCTACACTAGGATTTTCTCTTGTATTGTGGGGACAGTTTTTAAATATTCGTAGGCCATACAAATACTTGTTCCGTGTAGGATTAAACCCGCGGCTCGTAGCGCTGCAACTCAATTGCTAAGCCACTGCGCCACGGAGCCGTCATTTAAAATACGTTAAAATGCTTTACAATTTAAAATACGTTAAAATCTCGTAATATTAATGCATATTATTTTAATTTATTATTGCAGTAAGTTAATAAATAAAGCACTAACTAAAATTGATTCGTTGTTTGAATTCTCCCGGAAACGTCAATTTAGCTGGATAATTTTAAAGCATATGAAATAAAGCTCTTTGCGGTTCAGTCGACGTGCGTAATGGTCGAAAATATCGGGCAATTTATTCAATTGTGGGGAAAACACAGTTAAATAAATTTTGAATATAAGAAAAGTTAAGGTGTATAATGGAATGTGTGTGTGTGTATGTACATATTACCTATAGATTTGTTTGATTTTCGTCGTTCGTTTTGCCGCTTCCCAGTCAATTTTTTTTTTCAACTAATTTATAACGGCAATCGTACGTTGCCAGCACAGGTCATATTATTACTATTACTGTCGACAAATATTGAATTATAGGCACCTTTAAAAATAAATCGTAAGCCTGATAGAAATACACTATTTACAACAATAAAGTAAATTTTTAATTATGATTAAACCCTACTCCTCGTAGCATGGCATCGAAAACACTTGCTGCATTTTCTTGCTGAATGGCTATTCTTAGCCTTTGGGTGAAAAAAGAACAAACACTCTTGTAAAGTTCACTCTTGTCACTCTTGTCTGACAAGTCACGTATTCACTTTTATTTTTATATTATATAGGATAACTTCTTTAGAAACTTCACCTGATGTTGATCCCATGGACCGATATTAAGTCCTGATGAAATATTTAAATAAATTAAAATAAATCTTTCGTTAGAAACTTTGATAAACAATGGCAGCAAAAATAAGGCATGTCTATTTCGATGTCGCTATTAAATTTACATTCTACTTCGCTTATTTGCCGCAACTTTTCGCTTCAAAAAGAACGTAATAACGTAGACAAAGAGAAAACTGCAGACCACACGGTGAACTCTATTACCTGTCTTCCGAATTTGTATTTCTCGTTGTTCAGTTCCTTTTTACTTCGTTTCACTGGAACGTGCCCTTGTTGAGTATTTTTTATTTTGATTACAATCTACAAAATATATCTTTGGTATGTGTGTTAAAGTTAACCTATTTATATATCATTTATAAGCAATTGTTTCATTTCTAATATTAGGTTTTTTAATCAAATAAAAGATAAATGAAAACCCGTATAATGAACATATAGCTGACGGAAGCACCGACGCTCCGGTAAATCTGCATTCAGTAAATATTTAGGATCGCTTCCGTCATTACATCAGATTCGATAGGCTACAAATCCTTGGAAAGAAACATCGATCTCTATTAACGATGATTCGTGAGGCTATCGAAATCATCCTAATTTCAACAGATGAGGTGGCTGAAAGTAAGCATCTACTAATGTATAATTAGGATATATTTTGATAAAATTAAATCCAAACCAAAGCATACCATTTTAAAATTTAAGATGTAACACACACTGATTTACTCCGTTTCTCTTCCATTGTCTTCTTTTGAAAGACACTCAGAAGTATATTTTAGAAAACTCTAGAATTAGATTTATGGACGTCACCACGATTACTTTGAAATATCGTACCTATTGCAAAATATATTTGTCACATAACTAATATTTTAATTTAATTTAACTTCCTCAAAGTTCTTGTCTTGTTCCATTCCCAACATGGTACAAGAATTTTAAGTTTTGAGAGTATTTCTCAAAACTTAAAATTCTTGTAACTTTGACCCTTTTAACTATTGTATTTACGGAGTGATAGATATTATGTAAACATTTTGCAGAAGCAGGAATCGTCTTACATGAAAACAGACGCTGACCAACCTGCAAGAATTGAACGTACGAAAATTTTACTACCTTTGTGAATTTGCTTCCGGAATAATTGCTCTCAACACGGTATGCTTAAAACATTAGGACCTGACCGAGCTCTTTTACGTCCAAAATATTATTACTCTTGCGTGTATGTTACATTAACATGAAGCGATTTTGTTAAGAACCGCTCTTGCATAACCAAGAAATCCAAACATAGGCATGTTTCACTAAAAATATTTTTTAATAAAAAGTAAAATTATTTTATTTCAATTATTTTATTCTTTTAGTAAAATTTTAGTTCAAATAACTAAAAAGATAGTTTGAAATTCAAAGAATAATTTCACATGCTGAAGTCGGTGCTGAGATAGAGTACAAAAGAATTAAAGTCATGACTTCACAATGTAAAATTATTATTTCTTTCCAGTTCCTTTAAGTCAGCTTATATTTTTCATTTGTATAAATTTTTTTGAGAGTACTCTTTTTGAGTGGAATAAATAAATAATGAATAAATACAAAAACATACATTCGATATATATATATATATATATATATATATATATATATATATATATATATATATATGTTCTTTTTCTTTATGTGTGTTACCTTATAACTTTTTTCTGGGTGAATCAATTTCAATGATTCTTTTTTTGTTTAAATGCTGGTGATTAACATGTGGTCTCATATAAATTTGATCAAGGTTTGACCAATAGTTTTTGAGTTATTATTAATAATTTATATTGAAGTCAGTTATACAAAATTTTTAATTTTAAATTATTTTGGAGACGGCTAAAAATATTATTCCTGCTCTTTTAAAACAAATTACAATAATTTGCCAGCGTCTGTCTTTCCGTCAGATTACGATCTGGCTTTTTCGGATGCACTAAAACAGAGCGTCTGCGGTGGCTGGGGAATGTACATCGCATGGACTAGTCTCGTCTTCCGAGGCATCATGCTTGGTGCAGTAGCAGATGCAAAGAGGAGTGTTGGGAAACCTCTACTCTAAGCTACCGGACAGAGTTTGGTTTGACAAGAACGTGAATAAAGAGAGAAACACGCCTGCATAAGGTGTGAACGTTTTTGTCGCCCCCAGATCGGTCTTTATAGTCACCAGTAGAAGTGTCACCAGTCACACACTGCTTAAATCGTCTGCAATAGACGTGAAGGCCATTGTATACAGAGCGCTTACCATCTAGGATTTCATTGCCACTTACCCTCAAGTGGGATACTCGTCAAGCACTGTCTAACTCGTTGGTCTAGGGGTCGTAAACGTGACTGCTTATCATGAGATTCCGCGTTCGAATTCCGGGCTGGACCAAAAATTAAGTTATTGAGTTTTCCTGTCAAGAAATTCTCAGTAGTAGCCCGGAGTCAGGAAGTTGGTGTTGCTTCAACCGCGTGCCTCGGAAAGTACGTAAAGCCGTTTCTCCTGCACCTGATCTATCTCCGGTTGTGTCAGTTTGCCGTCATATTGGACTATGAGAGTGAAGGAATAGAGAATGTACCCGTGCTTGCGCATAGACACGAGCACTATAATCTTATCCCTGGCAGATGGCTAGTAGTAGAGACTGGCAGCCCTGACCGAAATGTACATTATTATTATTAATCAAGCACTGGCTCCTAGGTGCCGTGCGTTGTGTTACTGTGTTCTGTGTTTATCGTTTAGCCATCCTTAAGTATAAATTTTAATTACTTAAAAAATAAAACTTCGTCTTGTATTGTGAACGTACGTTCAGCTGCTAAAATCTGACAAATATAGAATTTTCTTTGTGTACTTATACTAAATACTGATACTTCAGTGATTGTGTATGAAAAACAAAGAAGATTAGTTTAACATTCAACAACCTAGGTAAATGGTAAATGATGGATTTCGCGACTTTTCACCTTTCGACTATGAAATATTATGTTGTACTTCAGATTAAACGCACTTATACATTTAAAAACCTATTATTTATTATCTTTTTAGAAAAGCACAAATTATAAAATAATAAAAACTGCTAACACTAACTTAGCCCTGGTTTAATAAATTAAAGGATATAAATTATTCATCAATCCTAAAGACACGTGGTTTTAAAATTTCTGTACTATGATGAAACGAATTTACAAGCACAGCTTGCTAAAAATGAAGAATTCATAATAAAGACTGCTTCAAAACATTTAACTATTGCTTTTCACGTTTTTACTTACTTTAAAAGCATATTAAACAAAGTTTCACCGTTTCCACTTATCCCTAATGGGGTAATATTTTAGGAATTTTCAAATTTTACGCAGTGCATTATGCCCTAAAATTGATTTAGGTAATGGATAGCAGCGGAGCTTGTAAATTTGTTTTATTCATTTACTGTGTAGGCTAAATCACCACTTACCATCAGGTGAGTTAGAAGTCAGGCACTGGCTTATAATACAAATTTTTCTTATTTTCTTAATTTAATTTAAATTATTTTAGTTTGTTGAGTTTTTTTGTTTATTTTTTTAAATAATTAACTTAATTATTAAAACAAAAACATACTAAACTGATCAGTAAGCTGAAGTGGCATACTGGGGCTGCCCTAGTCCATACCTCATCTAGAGTGACGGACTAGTAAGAGATCGTGTTTTGTTGTATTCCTTAGAGGAGCCCTTTATTTAGCAGTGTTCTTGTACTTAGGTCTGTAACGATAATGATGATGACGATTATTAAATTAAAAAATATTGGACTGTTAAGACATTGTAAAATATGCTTGTACAAAGTAGAGCAAGAGAGGGAATAGGCTCTATCAAGATTTGCATTACTGGTAAAGCCACGAGATACTTTTTATTTTTATTTTACATTATTATAATTATACGTACGTGTCAGTAATTCATATTGGTAGTCAGTACACTTACCAAATGTTACAAGTTTTCCAACGTACCTGAAAAAGAAACACAAGTTATCGTTATTCATATAAATTAATTATATTTATATTTATAGTTAGAGACGTGGTAGCTAAGGAGCAAAGGGCACATCGTAAATTTCACAATACGTGAACACCCGGGTTCGATTCCCGCCGGCACCAATGAAATTGTTGATTGCAATTTTAAGTGCTGAATTGCCACGTGTTCGGCGGTGAAGGAAAACATCGTGAGGAAACCTGCATGTCTTAGAAATAGGAAAAAAATAGTTCGCCAACACTCATTGGGACAGCGCACTTCCTCGAACTAAAACTCCCTCAGGTATGAGAGGAGGCCACTAGCAGTGGGACGTATATAGGATGTAACTTTAACTTCAACTTTAACTTTTATAGTTAAAGAATGAAAGTATTAAATAGGAAATCTTAGACAAAGTATTTTTTCCTTATGAAAATTAGGGAAACTATACCTATGTCTAGCAGTGGGCTTATGTATTAATAATTTCTTTAATCAGGAAAATTTATATTATTGTATAAGATTGTAATTGATGTGATATTACTTTAAGTATTTGTGTTTTCCGATATTTTTTGTATTACGTTGATGTATAAATTATAAACGATAAGATAAATAAATTAATAAACATTTTATAGAAGAAGATCATCATCTTCTGCTTCTTCAATAATCAGCACGTAAAAGTCCACATGGACCTCTGCGTTATAGAGAGTATGTGTCATAATCGTTATGCTTGGTACGCGTTTTTCCAAGCGCAGTACTTTTTAGTACTTTGACGATGTTCCGCGTTGTCGAGCGTAAATAGATTTCTTTTAAAATTACGGTATCATGGCGTAATGGCTTAGCATTGAGTTGCGGCGTTGAGGGTCACGGGTACGAATCCCGCACGGAACATGTATTTGTATGGCCTACAAATAATTGTTCCGGGTATGGAAGTATTCCTTGTGCAATTTATATATGTAAACAACGTCCACGATACTGGAGAAAATCCTAGTGTGGGGTATAACATTTAATAAAAGTTTTAATTTTGTTTAATTTTGAGAATATCCTACATATGGAGAGAACCTACAAAACCCTGTTGTGAACTGTTTAAAATCAACTGCTATTCAACCTAATTAATAGAAACATGTGTTACTTTGCATCATAATAATAAAGGTGTGAAAATTAATTAGCTAAAATCTGCGTGAATATATTCTAGTGCTAATTCAACAACCAAAGCATACAATTTTTAATGTATTTAAAATGCAGTATACATAACTTTTAAAATGCAATTGTATAAATTGTAATAATATTTGAAGATCATGAAAGTTATTTTTTTAAATTATTAAAATAATTTAAAAAAATACATACTATGGTTGGTTATGCCGAGATAAGTAAATATGAGTTTATATGAGTGTATACATTGTAGACATCTAATTCTTTCATGGATTAGGAATCAAAATACAGATGCGATGTCACCCCTGAGGACTAAAATGGAATGCCTTGTTCCCAGTGAAAAGGATCTCCTGTTCTCTACACTCAATGCACTATACGATCACATGAGTAAATTTACTCATGTGAGACAATGTTGCTGTTTTACACTGGTATTCTGTGAGAGTGTAGTCCCTCCGCGGATGAGCCATTCGAGCTAAAACCATAATAAAGCTGAAACGTGTCTCTATCATCTATATATCTATTCCATAGTAGATTTATTTTTTACGTGGTAGAGCCACGCTGCAGCTATATAAGTTGTAGCACGAATGGGTCGGCTGACCGGTGACCTCACACCTCACAGAATACCAGCGTGAAATAGCAGCTTATCACTGTTAGCAATGGTAAGTGTTCTCTACACTTACCATACGAAACACTGGAGATCCTTTACTGGAAACGACATTCCATCTTAGCCTAGGGGTGACAACGCATATGCATTTTGATTCTTAATCGAGGTGAAATGTAGATGTCTATGGGTCACAGCATCCAGTTACCACTCGGTAGACTGTGTGCTGGTATGTAACCTTTTTATATAAAAATCAAACATAAATAATGATAAATTTTTAGTTACTAAGCTTACTCCCCGGCTTCGACTGGATAGGATCTATTAATGTAAATTTTTCAAATAAAATATAAACTAACTATATTTATTAAACTAATTATATTAATTATCTTATCATCATCATCATAACAGCCTTCACAAGTCCACTGCTGAACATAGACCTCCAGGAATGCCATACAAAGCACGGTCTGAGCCACTGCATCCATCGACTTCCTGCATGTCCTACCAGGTCGTCACCCATCTAGTGGGGACGTTTACACTTCGTCCGCCGGTATCTTTACTTAATTATAAACTAATTATATTTTTCAAATAAAATATATAACTAAATCGGTTCAGCCATTCCAAAGATTAGCCCAGACAGACAGACAGAATTTTTTTTTAAAGTGGTTATTTATGTCTTTATAACATGCAAATAACCCCTTGAGGATTATTAGAAGCCAGTTATTTCAATATTATAGACATACACTTCAGTTTTATTAATATTTATGGATAGTTAACAAGCTTTTTATTTTCAAACGGTCCTTAGTCAAATCTTTTTTGTATCGAAACTTTCAAGGGATTATTATTTTGTAATTTATGTTGAAAATTAAATATTCTATTCAATTCCATAAACTCTCATGAAAATTGTTGGTGTTTTGGCTTCATAACGTTTTATTTTACAATATATATGTCATTTTATTCTATACAGTTGAAAGTAATTCTTAAAGTGAATTATGATAAAGTAGTAGTAGTAGCGGTGTATCCACTACCTCATTTAGTTCCGTGGGTGTCGCAAGAGGCAACAGAGCGAAAATGAAACAGGAGATGGAGGAGATGAGCGTCTCCCATAAAACGACTGAAAATAAAAATATAACTAAGGTTGCCAACGCGCTTGCGAAGCGTGAAAACTATGGCAAATATCCTATCTATAAGCCACTGCGACGGCTCCGTGGCGCAGTGGCTTAGCAATGAGTTGTTGCGCTGGGGGCCGCGGGTTCGAATCCCGCACGGAACAAGTATTTGTATGGCCTACAAATAATTGTTCCGGGTTTGGATGTTTGTCTTCATGCAATTTATGTTTGTAAACTGCCTCCACGATACAGGAGAAAATCCTAGTGTGGGGTAACGTTTTTAAAACAATAAAAAAAATCTATGGGAGAGGCCTATGTTCAGCAGCGGACTATTAGGCTGTAACGGTAATATTTAATCGTAAGTAATAATTAAGTTACTAGTTTTAGTTTTTTTAATAATAGTTTTAAATATTGTATATAATATAATTAAAAATTAAAAATTTTGTACAACCGACTTCAATATAAATTATTAAGAATAACTTAAAAACTATTGGTCAGACCTTGATCAAATTTATATCGGACCAAATGAGAAGCACCAACTTTCAAATAAAAAAAAAAATCATCGAAATCGGTTCACCCAGAAAAAAGTTATGATGTAACACAAAAAAAAACATACAGTCGAATTGAGTACCGTCGCCTTTTTGAAGTCGGTAGAAAAATATTATATCGTAAGTCTTTCTTGATATGTGCCCGGTCTTTAGTTACATGCTTTTTAGTTATTTAAAATACCTGAAATATGTAATGACATCATAAAAATAAACTTCTGATGTATTTACTAGTAAATTACAACAAATTGAAAAATATCAGCTTTTGTAGCGTTCGTGCATAACTTGTCTCATTTTCTTTCTAATGCAAGTGATTGCAAGAGCGAGGTAAAATGTAGAACAAGGAATTGTAGACGTGCAACAGTTTTATTACTCTCCAAGGAACACAACATTTTCCGTGAAAAATTCTGAATAATATGCAGAGAGAAGTACGTTTATCCATTTAGTTTTTATACAAAGAACGTGATTTATTTAGCCATGAACATTTTAATACAATTTAAAAAAGATTTTTTTTATAATTCGTATAAAAAGTTTGTTACTTCATAAATATAAATCACGTTTGTAACAAATTAAATACATGGTTTAACTGAGGCTTACGAATGTTTCCAAATATTATGCACGAGATTTCTACGTACATTTGTGATTTCCAAAATAACGTGTGTTTTCCTTTTACTTTTGCTATAACAAAAATGTAAAGTTTGTTAAGTTATTATTTTATTACACGTTAAACTTTTTAAGAAAACCCAGTCTTTCAGTAAGCTCATTTCTTCGATTTGTCTTAATAGCCGATACAAGACAGTCCAGAGAGACCTCGTGGCGACAATACTTACCAACAGGTGTGCCGGGTGCTCCTATACCCCTCTTCTAATAAATAATTTATTTTAGCTAACACCAGAGGAATTGCAAGACCGTCTTGAGTGTCCTTAGATCGTATAATATGTATTTTCCTTGCTAAGTCGTATCAGGCTGAATCTTATAAAGCGCTCAAACTTTTTTTTATCGGCTACAACATAATTATAAAATGTTTATTATAATTTTTTTAAACTACACTTTCAACTTTTCCGCTCTTACATACTGTTGAATATATTCACACTCAATAATTTTTCCATTTACAATAAAAAAGTAATATCTCGTAACAGATTAGTTTCAGAATTGTTTTCTCATTATTATTATTTTTAGTTTTACGTATATTATACTAAAAGGCCGTAATTTTATTAAAACCATTAAAACGATACAAAATACGGACGAGATTAGGTTATAATGTCTAAAACGCAGGTATGGTAGCCGTGCATCCTTAATCTAGTAATTACTTCGTGCAGTAATTCTGGAATTCGAGCTCAAATTTTACATGTTAATGCGCTCATTTCTGAGCCAAGAAACTGCTGTCTACCTGGTGTAATATTTTAGGTGTTAAATGTATATTATATACATTGCAAGGAAACTGTTGTATTCTAATATTGTTAAAATTAGGCTTTTAATATAAATAACTAAAAATAATTAATTATTTCAACATAATAGCTTCAGAAGTTGGTAAAACATATTGTGAAGAATTTAAGCCGATTATACGAATCCCAAAGCTATTATATAAAAATAATTTTATTATTTTTAGTTCCTTGAAGACAGCTTTTACTTTTTATTAAAAGTCAATTTTTTTAACCCTGAGTGGACTTGAATTATCTGAACGTTTCATAACAAGCTTGAATGTTGCCTAAATAGTAACAGTTGTGATATAAAACCACCGATAACATGGGGAGTAGGACTAGGAAGTAGGAGTAGGAATTTTATTATATAATTTGTAAATAAAATGCAATCTTAATGATCTTTCTAAGTGAATGTGATTTATTATTGTTATATACATTTTACATAGTTACTTTTAAAAAAAAAATATATATTTAAAAAAATGTAAAATTGTGATTATTATTAAATGTTATATCATATTAAATTACCAAGTATGCAATATAAATGACAATTTGTACTCGTAATAAGTATTAATACAATCTAAGTAAACAACAATTGAATACTGATCATTCTATCTAAATTCCTTATCCTATGATGAACGAAAAACTGACCACGCATGCGCGACTCTACTATCTCCCTGCATGCGCGATGACATAGTGCATATTTTTTGTTTGAAATAGCCGATTAAGTACGTCAGTACATAGAAACTAATATAGGACTAACCATGTAGTACAACCTATTTAATAAAATAGAGTCTTTGAAATCGGTTCACAATTGACAAAGATATCGCGTAACATACACACAAATAAAGAACATACAGTCGAATTAAGAATCTCCTTCTTTTTTTAATTCGACTAGAACCGTTACAACAACCAACTTATTGTCCTATCAATCAACCTATTGCACGCCAATTTGAAAATTTCTAAAAAAGGCATAATTCCCATAGATCACACACATTTGGCAAATTACAAAGAAAACCGAAAAGTCTTTTATATAATTTATTATATATATATTATATAATTAAATTTATTTTAATTTTTATTTTAATCTGGAGGTAACCGTGGTTAACTATGACATTGGGACGTCAAATACCTCAGTCCCCCGCGACCATGGGTGCTGTAAAGTACTCGAAACGTCGGGAATATAAAATAAGTTAATATACGCGATAAAATCCGTAAAATAGTTTTATTTAAATGTGTAGTGTTCGTAAATATAAGAAATCATTATGTAAAAACTAGGGTTGCCAACGCGCTTGCCAAGCGTGGCAACTATGTCAAAATCAGCCCACGAGGCAATCCATGAGGGAGGCCTATGTTAAGTGGTGGATTTTATGGGCTATAATCGATGGATGGATGGATGAAGAAGTAGAACAGAGTTCGTAAACAGACGTTATTTCTTAAATAAAAGAAAGGTAAAATAAACTAAATAAAATTTAAATTCACACCAGTTATGTAAAAAAGTTATGCTTAAACATTTGTTGCACGTCCACGGGCGAAGTAACGGAGCATTTTACGGCCGCATTCACTGGAACGCTCGCTAAGCTCAGGTGACTTCCGCGTTATACGTGCGAGATGCTAGTATCAAAAGCCATTACCATCGCTGCTCACTTACTAATACAGCAAGAGGACAGAATTTTATATTTTTAAAGTTTTCAAAAATTGTACAGTGACAATCTTATCGTTAAATATTATTAGTTTTATTTCGCCAGTATTACCTCTTAAATGATTGCTTGTTTTCGCCTTTCACTAACTTTGTCTGGAAGACTCATGGCAGTCATGGGCTAAGCGCTAGCGCGATTAACCTCAATTTGATTCCCGAGTGTGTCTATAAAATTGCTAATTGAAATTTTAAGTGCTGACACGCACGTGGTAAATGTGCTTGGCGATGAAGGTAAACATAGCGAGGAACCTGTATAGTTTATTGTTACCTTTGTAATCCTTTTATAAAGTAGTAACTAGTAACTAACTAACTATTAGCCCGGCTGCAACTTTACTATGTATAAGTTTTAATATTCGTTAAATTTAAAATAAAAATATTGGTTAAATCGAAAATTCAAAAACATTAAAATAAGAGCCCATTATTCGTGAACTACATTTGGTGGAATATCAATATAACAAGTGTTAATCTTGACATGGAGTGAACGCATAACCGTTTTGAAAGAAAGACACTTAGGTGCTTGGTAGCACTAAGTTGCGGTAGGACACTCGCACAGATATTTTAATCTTAGCAGTATACTGAGGAGCTTATAATTAATTATATCATAAAATAATATTTCATAAAATAGGACATAATGATGACATTTAATCGGTGGTTATGTGCACTAACAAAGTAGAGGTGAGCATTTTTCTCATTTGTTGGTTGGTTGATGTTGCCGCGACAACTATGCGCGACAATGATGCGGTACATTTTACATCCGTATAAAAAAGAACCCTTTTTTATACAGATGTAACATATTAGATGTACCAGCGATTGTAAATGCATCGCTATCGTAGTGCACTTCTCATCATAACCATAATTCATTGGTAATTTGGTATTAGCATTATAATAACATTAGTTAATTAATTCTTCAATTATTATTCATAAAATATAGAATTATATTCGTCTTGGTCTACATCTCAACATATATTTAAATAGTAGAGCCAATAAATGGATCGGCTCGATTCGAAAGAAAAACTTTTGCACAGAATACCACCGTAAATAGCAACACAATGCTGCTGTGTTACGTTTGGTGAGTGGCGAGAATTGAGGACTCTGGTAATGAGGCGTTTCATTTTGGTCTTCAGTAGTTTGTTCTAAATCGAGAATAAATCATATACATAATATGTGGGTGTGAGTGAGTTTATGGTCTGTGGACTCGTTTGTCATCTCTGCATGAAAAAAACCAGCTAGAACATCAATTCACTGGCCGGCTGTAAAACTCTAACTATTACCATTAACATTAAAGTCAATCAAAAGTCCACTGCTGGATATAGGCCTCCCCTACAGATTGCCTCACACAGGGAATATTTGCCGTAGTTGAATCGCTTAGCAAGCGGGTTGTCAACCGAAAAACACGTGGCCCATAGAAAAAAGCATAAACTCTCACGCCTGTAACCCAGTAGGATAGACAGAGACTACGGACTCTCTTTTCTTTTATATTTAAGGGTACTGATACTATTTTGTAAAAAATTAAGGAGAAATTTGATACTTTGAAATTTGGAGCAACAAAAATTCAGAAAAAATATTTCACAACTCCCAGTGTTGGAAGGGGCCTGTTACCAACAGTGGGGAACTATTGGGGTGTTTTTTAATTGTGTGATAGTATGATCCATGTAGTGGCGGCGTAAGAATACCCACTACCCCATATTGTTCCGTTGGTGCCGTTAGAGGCGACAGAGGGAAAATAAAACAGGAGATGGGTAGCAGCATCTTCCTGATAACAGCCGAATAAAAAAAACTGCGGTTGCCAATCCAACTGCTAAGCATGGCAACTAGCCAAGGAGGCTTATGTTCAGTAGTGGACTTTTATAGGCTGTGATAGACAGGATGATGAGACTTCAGGAATATTATTAATATATTAATTTATTTTATAATTGAAATGGACATTAAACTGTTTTTCAGCCCTAAAGTTGAGGTATATGTATTTCTAAAGTACGATTCATTTCAGGACACAATATAAATTCCCCAGACAGAGAGGTAAACGAGATTACCTGTCTAGCGAGTTTGCATTGCGCTTCTGGTATTTGCCTCCAGCCGTTTTATTTAGGATTTCTTGTATTTTCTACCGACTTCAAAAAGGAGGTCGATTCAATTCCACTGTATGTTTTTTTATGTGTGTTACCTCATAACTTTTTTCTTGAATAAAACGATCTTGATAATACGACTCTTGGAGTGTAGCTTCCTGGCTACTAGGTAATGTCTATGCAAATAATCAGACTGAATATTATTCATCGTCATCATCATCATCACAGCCCATCACAAGTCCACTGCTGAACATAGGCTTACCCCAAGGAATGCCACAAAGCACGGTCCTGAGCCACCTGCATCCATCGACTTCCTGCATGTCTTACCAGGTCGTCACTCCATCTAGTGGGGGGTCGCCCTACAATTTGCCCACAAATACGAGGCTGCCACTCGAGAACCTTATTTCCCAATCGTTTGTCTGTTCTTCGAGCTATATGACCGGCCCATTGCCGCTTCAGATTACTAATCCATTGGGCTATGTCGGTCACTCTGGTTCTACTGCGGATATCCTCATTTCTAAGTTTATCACGCAGATCAACCTCGAGTATAGCCCTCTCAATAAATAGCTCGCTGAGCGACCTTGAGCTTCCTCATATGGTCAGCAGTGAAGGACCACGTCTCAGATTCATAAGTCATCACTGGCAACACGCACTGGCTGTACACTCTTGTCTTCAAGTTTTGAGGTATACCTGACGAGAAGATGTGTCGTAATTTCCCGAACGCTGCGCAGCTGAGTTGAATCTGTCGATTGACCTCTCGGTCAAAGTAGGACTTACCTAGTCGGCTTATTTGTTCCAGGTAAACATCAATAACTTCGACTCGGTCGCCTAGAAGTTGAAATTCGACCGTAATTCATAAAATATTTAGGTTTGTATAATAAGCTGTATTTCACTTTCAACTACATATTAATACGAGTATATAAAACACAGATACCTAATATACAAAATATAAAATAAGCTCATTCAGCTAATCTGTCAGGAAACATTTATTGGCAACATTTAAAATTCTTTGGCAGCAATCTCTACTCTGTGTGACTGTTTGACCACAGACTATTAAGGTTTGACATTGACCTTAGATTAATAATATACCATAGTACTTAATCTGAGACATTGGCTGTATGAGAGTCAACAAACGACAAAAATAATTCCAAGCGATAATTGTGTTTTTGACATTAGCAGATCAACGTATATAATGTATTTTTATTTAATTTAACCTCTCAGACCTTGACATTTTATTGGACAAACTTAGTCAGAACTATGGTCAGGCCAAAGAGTATAGCAGGTCAGGCCAAAGACAATTTTTTAAATGATGATACATATAACTTAGAGTCATTACTATGTTCTTATCCGAAAATAAAAAATTATCAACAATTAAAATATCGAATTATTTGTATGAAGGTCAAGCGAGCGCTAGAATAACGACGATTGCAAGACGATTTGTCGATAAATGAAATATTTTTAAAATCATCAATTACCGTGTAGAGGCGTAGTTCATTTTGTTTGGTTAAATCAGTGACAGGAGTAATGGAGAAAATAGTATGGTGGCGGCGCGAAAGAACAACGTTATTTTGGAACTTTT
Source organism: Parnassius orleans (assembly GCA_029286625.1). Classification (NCBI taxonomy): domain Eukaryota; kingdom Metazoa; phylum Arthropoda; class Insecta; order Lepidoptera; family Papilionidae; genus Parnassius; species Parnassius orleans. Next base: position 361,057 of record JAGSMP010000184.1, read on the forward strand.
AACCGTGATATTATTTATCACTCATGTCTAGAGGCGACAGAGGAAATAAATCAGAGATGGGCAGCCGCGTCTTCCTAATAACGACTAAAAATAAAAAAATGTGGTTAACCCACTTGCCAAGCGTGGCAACTATGACAAATATACCTCTATGAGGCATATAGTGAGGCCTATGTTCAGTGGGGGTTTTATAGGCTTTAACGGCGTTTGTTGTAATAGTGATAAGAAAAAATGGGAGGAAAAACAGACGAACATTTTACTAAATTTGATCTGAACTGTGAACGTGGATGCTCCGTGCGATGCTTAGGGCAGTGTTGCTGAGGTGGGCTATAGTTGTGGCATTAAAATTTTATTTCCATGGCTATGGCCAGCAGTGGAAGGAAACTATATGGAGAGGGAAGTGGTAGTTTTATTATTTGAAAAATATTTTGTTATTAAACAAAAGTTGCGTAAACAAGTTCAATGGTTAAAACAGTCGTAAACAACAAAACCAAACAAGTTTACTGAAAAGAAAAATTCAAATATTATATGTCACATCTACAACTAAGGCAAATCTGACGAATCCCCATATGTTAAAATTCAATATCTATATGTTAAAATCAAATAACTATGAAGAAAGAAAAAGGACATAGAAACACCTCGATTTTCATAAAGAAAAGAAATATATAATATAATTATATCGATATACTCAGTAGGAGCCTCTACAAAATAAAAAAATAAATTAAATCATAGGCATTTACTTTATTACGCTATCTTTGACCAACGCCTATTTTCTACCAACTTCAAACAGGACGAGGTACTCAATTGACTGTATGTTTTTTTACGTGTGTTACCTCCTAACTTCTTTCTGGGTGAACCGATTTCGATGATTCTTTTTTTTATTTGAAAGCTGGTGCTTTACATGTGACCCCATATAAATTTGATCAAGGTCTGTCTAATAGTTTATGAGTTATTCTTAATAATTTATATTGAAGTTGGTTGTACAAAATTTTAATTTTAATTATTGTTGAAAACAACTTTGCCATAATGTTTACTATATATCGAAATTATAACATAAAACGTAATTTTCAAAATATTGGACTTTGTGGAATATGAAAATTTGTGTTTTTAAATGATTTATAGTGATAATCACACTTTATATTTAATTTTCAGTTAATTCTGACTATTAAATATAAAGTGATACATGTGAACACAGTATTTGAAATGTAAATTTTATAGTGTTACGAAGCAAAATATAAGCAAATAACTTTTAAAAACAGTGTAATTAAAAATACTAACTTTTATATAAAAAACTAACAACAAACTTTCTTTTGTACCCACTTAATTTTTTTTTAAATTTATATTTGCCTCTTACACTCACGCGGCGAAGGAAATAGACTAAAGTATGTGAAGTAAACGCGACGCGTAGATAAAAGCGGGACCTCGTCATTTGAAGTAAATTCTCTTAATTTAGAGAAGCGTAATTTAGTAACGAAACTAATTCTAATAAAATTTTTGTTGTACAATTGTTATAAATAACATTTAAAAAAGTATTGTTCTGAGCACTCTTAACTATGGTTCTGAATAAACGTAGTGATTATATACTCTTTGGTTCTGAGGGTCCTTTCTAAATATTTACATACTTTGGAGCTTTACAAAGGTGACTTTGGACTCCCTCATGTGTTTTCAAAGATTTGACAGATTAATGTATTTGTATTTGTTGCGTGGATCGCTGGATGGTTTAGATGCACAATTGGACCCGATAGGTGGCGTTGTTGTCGAGATCCAGAAATCACTCGTGCGTAACCTAGGTGGATCGCTAGTTATCATATAAATAGTAGCCTTTATTCATTATTTCTTTTTTTATTAGTAGAAAAACGCAAGCCGTTTTCCTCTCACTAAGAGTTTTTTATATCGTAAAAGCGTTGGACATAATAAAAATGCACATCGCAGGCAGACAGACGCTTAGATACTGCACTACTGATCCATCAATAAAACTGCCCTCAAATATTGTATTTCTATTGCCAATACTGTAGTACTTATTGGATCTTGAAAATATACACTTTTTATTCAAATTACTGCCTCATTGGTGTAGAGGTTGTAAGCGCGCTTGCTGATCATGAGGTTCCGGGTTTTTCTGTCGAGAAATTCTCATTAACAGCCAGGAGTTAGAAAGATGGCGGTGCTTTCCCCACGTGCCTCATCTTTCTCCAGACGTTACGGATATTGGGAGCGGTGGAAGTGGGAGAAGTGGAAACAAATGGAGCCCGGGGCAGTCCGTCACGGAGTCTCTGTTGTCTCAGATGACCTGATAGGCTGACAGCACATTGCTCCGCATGTCAGACACCTCGTGAGCCAGTTCCGTCATACGGAATGGTAATGTCGACCAAAAATATCCTTGAGTGTGCTTGGTCCACGAACACAATTTATAGACTTATTCATAAGAATAGTCCTGTCTGCCGGCCGGCGTCGTCATTTACGAGCACGGCGATTACTTATAGTCAAGCAGTTTTCGATCCACGAGACCGTACTTCAGAGTGAGCTCTTGGAGTGTAGCGTCCTGGCTACTAGGTAATGTCTATGCAAATAATCAGACTGAATATTATTCATCATCACAGCCCATCACAAGTCCACTGCTGAACATAGGCCTCCCCCAAGGAATGCCACAAAGCACGGTCCTGAGCCACCTGCATCCATCGACTTCCTGCATGTCTTACCAGGTCGTCACTCCATCTAGTGGGGGTTGCCCTACAATTCGCCTAAAAATACGAGGCTGCCACTCGAGAACCTTATTTCCCAATCGGTTGACGGTTCTTCGAGCTATATGACCGGCCCATTGCCGCTTCAAATTACTAATCCATTGGGCTATGTCGGTCACTCTGGTTCTACTGCGGATATCCTCATTTCTAGGTTTATCACGCAGAGCAACCTCGAGTATAGCCCTCTCCATAGCTCGCTGAGCGACCTTGAGCTTCCTCATATGGTCAGCAGTGAAGGACCACGTCTCAGATTCATAAGTCAGCACTGGCAACACGCACTGGCTGTACACTCTTGTCTTCAAGTTTTGAGGTATACCTGACGAGAAGATGTGTCGTGATTTCCCGAACGCTGCGCAGCTGTGTTGAATCCGTCGATTGACCTCTCGGTCAAAGTAGGACTTACCTAGTCGGCTTATTTATCCCAGGTAAACATCAATAACTTCGACTCGGTCGCCTATAAAAGTTGAAATTCGACCGTAATTCATAAAATATTTAGGTTTGTATAATAAGCTGTATTTCACTTTCAACTACATATTAATTTGAGTATATAAAACACAGATACCTATTATACAAAATATAAAATAAGCTCATTCAGCTAATCTGTCAGTAAACATTTATTGGCAACATTTAAAATTTTTTGGCAGCAATCTCTACTCTGTGTGACTGTTTGACCATAGACTATTAAGGTTTGACATTGACCTTAGAGTAATAATATACCATAGTACTTAATCTAAGACATTGGCTGTATGAACTTCAACAAACGACAAAAATAATTCCAAGCGATAATTGTATTTTTGACATTAGCAGATGAACGTAAATAATGTATTTTTATTTAATTTAATGTATTTGTATTTGTTGAGTGGGTCTCTGTATGGTTTAGATTCACAATTGGACCCGATAGGTGGCGCTGTTTTCTAGATCCAGAAATCACTCGTGCGTAGCCTAGGTGGATCGCTAGTTATCATATAAATAGTAGCCTTTATTCATTATTTCTTTTTTATTAGTAGAGAAACGCAAGCCGTTTTCCTCTCACTAAGAGTTTTTATATCGTAAAAGCGTTGGACATAATAAAAATGCACATCGCAGGCAGACAGACGCTTAGATACTGCACTACTGATCCATCAATAAAACTGCCCTCAAATATTGTATTTCTATTGCCATGCATTCAAAATAAATTTGCCCTTTAGTGGGGGCGTTATAGCATCCATTAATGTATAGTACCGGTGTGAAAATATCCACTAACGCATATCGTCCCTTGGTCGTAAGAGGCGACAGGGGGAAACAAATCAGGAGATGGGCGGCAGCGTCTTTCTAATAATTACAAAAATAAAAAACTGCAGTTGCCAACCCGCTTGCCAAACGTGGCAGCTATGGCAAATATCCTCTCTATGAGACAATCTATGGGGGAGGCCTATGTTCAGCAGTGAACTTTAATAGGCTGTAACGGTAAGAGAATTCCCTACCCATGTTATCTCGTGGGCGAAACAGGATATGGGCAGCATCTTCCTGATTTCAACTCAAATTCATAAAAATTTGCGGCTTCAATGTGGTAAATATACTACATAATATGAGACAATTTATGTGGAGGGCCTTTATTTAGAAGTGGAGTTTCGAAAATTTGTAAATAATGGAGAAATCCAAATTAAATATTATTAACAATTTTATTCAATTAGACCGATTTTTCAATCCTCAGATAAAAGTTATAAGATATTCATAGGATAAAATACAACATAAACCGAAGATAAAGCTAAGTGGCGCGCCTTGGGAGGGACCTATGTACAAAAGGGGATTGCTGCAGGCTAATGATGGTGATGATGATAGCCATTGGGCTTGTTTTCATGTTGGGCTGATTAAGAATCGCAAATATTTAGAAATAAAAATGTAATCAAAGAAAAGAAATCCCTGCCTAGATAAGTATATCCGCGATCGAATAAAAATGATAATAAGACTTTTCGAAAATGCACTTAATGACGATTTTTTTCTAGAAAGATTTATCCATTCTTGCCACACTGTACAGACGGGTTGGTTAGCACTGAGCCGATATTGTCGCAATTATAATGCTACTTCTAAGCACAATTAGTAGTATTAGTTACGGGATCAGTGTGTTTTTTTTATTTTATAGGATAGGGTGACAAACGAGCACACAGTCCACTTGATGGTAAGTGGTCGCTGTGACCCATAGACATCTACATCTATCCTCGATAAAGAATCAAAATGCAGATGCGTTGTCACCCGTAAGGACTAAGATGGAATGCCTCTTTTCCAGTAAAAAGGGTCTCTGGTTCTCTACACTCACCATACGAAACACAGTAGTGTCAAGCCGCCATTTTACGCTGGTATTCTGTGAGAGCGTGATCCTTCCCCGGTCGAGCCAACCCATTCGGGCTACAACTATACTACTAATATAGCTGCAGCATGGCTCTACCACATATAAAACGTCGTAGAGCCATGCTGCAACGTTTTAGTATGCATATCATCCATCATCCCATTTTGGTCTGTAAATGTTATAGGAGGTGACAAGAGGAAAACTTCTTATGGCTTCTAATAAATGAGGGTACACCCATTTTGTTTATGTAAAGTAAAATATCCAGATCGGCAACAAGGAGCAGCGTTAAAGGTGCGTGATTTCTGGTACTGCGATCGCCAATTCACCTGTCAAACATTATGGCAAATACTCCATGCAACGGTAGAGACCTACGCCCAGCAGTGCACTTTTACGGGCTGATAGAGAGAAAATATAAAATAAATCTGTTAAAATTTAAGCCATTAGCCGTTCGCCAAGCAAAAGTCATGCGCTGGATATTTATTCCTTTTGATATTATTTTACTACTCATTATACCTTAAGCCTCATTTACATTGCGTGTAGATTCCCGCGGCAGTAAGCAAGAATATCAACATGTAAGTGGGCAGCGCGAGAATGTACAGGGTCATATATCCTGCCTCTGACGCCGTTGCTGGCACTGCCGTCACCCTCCCTCTTCCCCGAATTGGTGGTGTTTCGTGTAGAAGTCAAATATAAGCTATGGATACTGCTCTACTCAAAAACATGAAGTCCAGCAGTGGAAAGTGTGAAGGCAGTAGCTTTAATTTACCTTTATCATTCTTTAATTGATTTTATGTATTGTCGGGAATGAGGGTAAAAAATAAAAGGAAATACGAACAAATGAAGGTAGAATGTCGATCTCCCACTTGTTTTAGCAGTATAAAATATCGTGCAGATCAGTCTGTAATTCTACGAGTCTCATTGTTCTTACTATGCCCGTTGGGGTATTCTACTAGTGTAGGCAAGGAAGATCGTGATGCTGAGAGACTGCCCTGTGTTACATTGAGATGGGTAGTGATGCTGTTGGTTTCATACTTTAGTGTTATCATATAATTGGGTCCTGATAGTAAGCAGGGTTTGTTACCGAGTAGTGTTCTTTTATTTAAATAATTTTGGAATAATTTCTTAAGGGATTAAAGCCTTTTCCTGTAGCTATACATTGTAATTTCTTACAGTATTATATAAGAAACAAATTTCTTCGACTGGCAACCAAACGTCCAACTTGTTTGAATTTTCGGATAACAAAAATAAAAATGACCTTTTCCCATGTCAAATCTTAATGAAGAAAGACAGATCTGGGTAGTCTAAAGGGACGACTAACGTTCGGCAATTCTGTCTTCTAATCAATAACAATTTACACTTTATAATGATATTTGTCTAAAACTGTGAAACTTTGAATTAAATTTAAAAGAAAAAAATAAGAAATCTAGCTTCTCCACCATCAGTTTAAGGCCTTTGCACATCAGAATAATTTAAAATTTTTCAGATGACATGCCTTGTAAATTGATACTTAAAACTATTTATTTTCTGACGGCAATAATTGAACTCTTCTAGTGCATTTTGAAATTTTTTCCTTCGTAATTAACTTTGTGTTTGGTAAGTATAAGACTTTTTTATATAAAATATAAGTTTTCTAGAAGAGATCTTCTGTATAATATACTATATATATGGATATTAAAAAAACTAGATTAAAATATTTATTACAAATACAAAAAAAAAATGTATTATCTAATCGGTATATGCCGATAAGTCCGCCAAATTGTTTGCTTTACTTGCTTTACCATGTTTGTGTATCTTTTTATTTTGATAAAAGTATTTTCATAAATACATTTAATCAAAAATGTAAGTATCCAAATATGATTTTTTTTAAATTTCCTTTACCCAATTTCGTCTGTCATTCATATCGGATACAAATAACGTACAACTCAAATTTTCAAATTATTATTTTAACCGAAAATCCTGTTTATTTGAGCTTAGTTATGGCGTTTTTTTAATTCATTACAGCCTATCAAAGTCCACTGCAGAACATAGGCCTCCCCATCCCATTTTCTCATAAGGGAGATATTTGCCATAGTTGCCACTTTAGGCTTCATACGATATTATCATAATGATTTTCGTATGCGAGATTTTTATAAATATAACCTTATATATTAATAAATAGATCTTATATGCCAAGCCTAGCAGTAATTTTTCCAGGGAATTATTTCCTAACTGTGACCATTTTGCTGAAATAAACATTTTCCATTGAATGAGGAATTACCTTGAACGTGATAATTTAAGGAAGCCTTCTCATTTTACAATATTTTTCAAAATTAATGGTTACCGTTGCACTGCGCTTATTTAAAAAAAAGTAAAACCCTATTCTGTATCTCGCTGTAACTCTAAATTAAAGTAAAAACTAAATTAACTTTTGAAATGCATAATAATAGGAACATGGGAGTATTATCGTGCAGTACTATTTATTTTTATTTTATTTCTCTATTAACTGTTTGGTTAGCCTGTTTTTGTTAATCATGTTTGTATGTGGAGCAAATAAAAAATATTTTTCTTCCTTCATTCTTTTAAGAATGACATAGTATGTAGAAATCACAATATACAAGGCCTGAATATATTCTTGATTTACTACATTTTAAGGATTGCAAACCATGAATAACATATTATCCAATTTCTATAAGAATCTCGAATCAATCACACTAAACCTTTAAGAGAGCTATGCCCTTTTTCAGACTAGCAGGAAAAAACTATCATGAACACGTCATACCAATGGAAATGAATCTATTGCAATAATAAAAGAACTACGGTCGCTGAAAGCGGAATGAATACATTTACTGATATATTTGAAACCCCTATTTTTCGTAAGATAACTTATTCAGCGCAATGTATCATTTTAGCTAGATACTCTCAAGGTTTCATAATTCATGATTAGTGTATTAATCATAATAAATTACCAAGAAATTTTTCATTATAATATAATCTAGCAGTTTACCATGTAGAAACGGTGTAAGAATATCCGTAACGATTATGTAACTTCCTACTAATGCTTCTCTATGTAATTTCCAATATTAGACTTTCAAAGGAAAAGACGAATAAGACTGTGTAGTGGCGGTGTAAGAATATCCACTACCCCTTATCGTCCCGTGGCTGTCGTAAGAGGCGACAGAAGGAAACAAACGAGGAAATGGGCAGCAGCGACTTCCTACTAAAAACTTTAAAAAACTGCGGTTTCCAACCCGACTGTCAAGTGTGGCAACTGTAGCAAATATTCCCCTATCTAACAGTCCACCTATAAGTGGCTACTGCAGTATGGCCACCTCCAACCAATTTTAAATAAGAAGACCATAGATGCGTTGTCACCACTTAATACTAAGATGAAATGCCTAACAGCCCGTAGTTATACTAGTTCTTGTACAACCGGCGGTAGGAGAAGCTAAGATATCGTAGGTATGCGTAGATCGGACCAAAAATTAATATTCAAAAAACTGAAGGTAGCCGGGCTAACTATGACATTGGGACGTCAAACACCTCAGTCCCCCCCGTGACCATGGGTGCTGTAAAGCATCCGAAACGTCGGGAATCAAAATTAGTAAAATTAAACGCGATAAAATCCGTAAAAATAGTTTTATACAATATCGTAGGGATTTTAAAAAAGTCCTGCTATCTAGTAAACCCTAACGTCTTTCTAGGCACGATGCCTTTTTTTTAAAAACGAGCACACAGTCCACCTGATGGTAAGTGGATGCTGTGGCCCATAGACATCTACATCTATCCTCAATTACGAATCAAAATACAGTTGCGTTGTCACCCCTGAGGACTAGGATGGAATGCCTCGTATCCATATGGTAAAAAGGGTCTTCGGTTCTCTACACTCACCACACGAAACACAGCAGTGTTAAGCTGCTATTTTACGCTGGTATTCTGTGAGAGCGTGGTCCTACCCCGGTCGAGCCGACCCATTCGTGCTACAACTATAATATAGCTGCAGCATGGCTCTACCACGTGATAAAATAAGAATAAAACTCAGCGATCCTGTAAATTACTGAGCGAAACTTAGCTTTATTTCCAAATCATTCAGACATATCGGTTTTCTTTCTTTCCTATTCATAAACAATCACACAAAAGCGTTTTCGTCAAAAGTTCTTCAAAGTCCAAAATGTCTGATTTTTATAACGGAAGGAAGCTGAAATTGAAATTTCCGAGTGGAATTGATATTCTTTCCTTATATTGACATTCTGTTACCGCGTACTTAAGCATTGTCACCCTTAATTGAATTTTTGGGTTGCTATGGATAAAAGAGTGTTTTAAAAAATATATGCATACCGCTGTAACTCCACACTATGAAAGTCGTGAGGAGATCGAGTTTTACTTTCAGATTAACTGGACTTATGCTTCTCTATTAACTGTGCGGTGAAATCTGTTTTTGCTTATTGTATTTTTATATGCAGCAAGTAAAAATTATTTTTCAGCCTTCATTCTTTGAAGCTTGATAGGGGTAGTATGTAAAATCACAATGTTCAAGCAATACTTATTACTGAATAGGATGAAAAAGTATTTGAATATATTTAGACATGTTTAAAAAAATATTTAATTTAGTTACCAGCATAAAATAGCAGCTTAATTCTGCTGTGTTTCGTATGGTGAGTGTAGAGAATCGGACACCCTTTTTACTGGAAACGAGGGATCTAGTTTTCAGGGGTGACAATTTACATGACATTTTGATTCTTAATCGAGGATAAATGGTGGACTGTGAGCTCATTTGTCACTCTTTCGTTCGTTCGTTCGTTCTATAAAAAGTTAAAACATAGAAGCCGGCAATCTATTTAAAATATTTTGCACGGCAAATATTTTTAAAATACAACGCAGTTTATGACACAACCGCTCTTACAAAACCGCTCCTTTTCTTTTCTAAGAACACAAGATAAATCCATACATACATTTTCGTTGTGGTTTACCGCAACTCATGTTTAATGAGACCTTTTTTGGCATGACTTACGACGTACAAAGTCAAACTATTAAAATTTATTTAAGTTCTTATTTGTGTCTTGAACTGTACATCAATGATTTGAGCCAAAATAAAGTTTTATTTCTTTTTTTTCTTTCTTTCTCCCAATATACGGTTGAACGCTAAAAATGCGTGACATAAACGTGGTGCGCTCGTGTTCTGGTTTTTGATCGAATAATACGAGTTAGTACATTCAATAAGGGAATCTTTAGGTTTAAAGGTCAAGTTTGTTTTCCCTCAAAGTCCAATTTTAATTATTACGAGGAACGGCAGCAGGTCGCGGTGCTGGCGCTATGTTAAGGACTTCAGTCGTGCAAATTTTTTTTTGGGTTTTAAGGCTTGTTAATAATAGTAATAAACACCGATGGGAAAGGAAGGTTCTTTAGTGGTAGCCTCAGCCTCCAACTAGATCGAGTGACTCCAACAATACTAATATAGGAAACATACACCACCGTCGATAACACAACGCGTGTTTCGCATCTAAATAAACTATCAGGACAACAGACTCTGCAATGGCTAACTTCTAAGTGACCTATTCAGTTAATTTTCAAATTTGAAATATGAGAAATTTTCTCTAAATATCAACCTTGTATGTTGTGCACCTTGTTCAGTGACCCTGACATAATGTGGCAAATTTATCTTAGTATGCGGAAATTCCTTTCAGAGTACATCATTATCACTGCGAGGGTATCGCCTTTGCATTCACTAACCTGCCCACTCGACAACTTCGTCAGCATAAGCAACTTTGTCAATAATTTTACGCACACTAGCGCAATATTTAAATGGTTTATTTCTCACAGTGAATTTAAAATTGGTTATAAAGATGGCAGTTTTTGAGGAGTTTACCCCTAAAACTGAGAAGAAATTTAATTAATACTTAAAATAACTATTGATCAATTCAATTGGTGCCAACGTTGGGTATTGAGCACAGGTTGCTATGTTCTCAGCGGTAAAGGAAAAAATCTTAAGAAAACCAGCATGCATTAAAATAAAAATATTTGAAGTCACGTGGAGGCAATGCGGCCCTCTCCTGCTTCCTCCAAGGAATGTGAATGGCAATGCTTAGGTGGTAAGACTCCTTATATGTCTAGCATTTCGTCTGGGTGCCTACCACCCTCTCGCCTATTTCTGACGCCTAATAGCAGTGCGTCCATAGTTGCCTTCCAGTCAGGATGAGAAAGATGTTTTATTTATTTATTTATTGTATGTACACAACAGCTTATATTCACCTTTACGTAACATGAATACCTAATATATACAAAGTTTTGAACTGGAATACAAACTAAAAATGCGTACATACAGTTGCAATATGCATTATACGTAAACATATCTATGAAAAAAAAATTTTTCATAGATTATGTTTATGACAATTTAGTGAAAGTTTTTTTTTAGATATAATTAAAGACGATAAAAAATTAATGTGGAGTTGACATTTGAATGCGAAGCTTATTTATATTAGTGTCAAAGACATCAATGTCTCTACCTGACTCTGTCAAAATCATATCATTATAAGAGCGACACATTCGTGTTAAAGGATTGTAAAATGAAGTATTTTTCTTATAGACATTTAATATAAACGTATTAAGACGTTTTTATTAAACGTCTATAAGAAGCATATTTTAGGGAGATAAATTCTATCCTTTATTCTAAAAACTCGGTAGATTTATACGTTTATAGAGCCATGCTGCAGCTACATTAAGGTTGTAGCACGAATGGGTCGGCTCGACCGGGGAAGGACAACAATCTTGAAGAATACCATAGTTAAATAGCAGCTCAATGCTGCTATAAAAAGATCATGCAAAAACCTGCACGTCTAAGAAACAAAATGTTTCGAGGACATCTGGTAAATTTCAAAAGGAGTCCTAGCACTTAGTACTCTATCACTAAGTCCTAAGACTCCTTTTCTACCAGGTTGTAGAAGTTCTTTTTTGTCTAGGAATCCGTTTGGGCGGTTTAACTATCCATCCATCCATAAAACACCGTTCCATAAAAAACCATTACATCCTATAAAAGTCCACTGCTGAACATAGACCTCACCCATGATTGCCTGTAATTTTATAAAAAAAGATGCCCGTTAGTGATTGGACGTTTTGCTACGACGATTTACATTTTGCTGCTCTAAAATATTTCCTTTAATCTTTCTTTATTTTTCTCTGTTTAAATGATAATTAAGGTAATTCAAAATTTTAAGGGTCGATTTTTCAATCGTCAGATAAAATTAACTCATAGGATATAATACAATATAAACAAGTTAAGTATTACAGTTGTATTCACAAATACAACCTCGAGTTGTATGAATAAAATATTTCAATCATTTAACTTTTAAATATATTTAGTCTGTTTATAATTTATTTGACGGACAACTTTTATTTGACGATTGAAAACTCAGCCCCTAGTAGTATATTTATATATTTATTAGTATATTTATATATTAAATTTAACTTTTATTTTTCGTTTAAATAATAAAATAGCAAATAAAAGCGTTTAAATAATAAAGAAAGAATAAATAAAGACAATCTTTTAGAATACACCATTGAAGTAAACTACTTATTGATAAACAAATATACAAAAAGCTGAATAAATATGAAAAAATGTTGTGGTACGTCTTTAAATTGTAAACATTAATTGCTTTAAACAAACATTCACTAAGGCAAAATTTAACTTAAACCCAAAAAATATTCCGAACGCCAATTTGCTAAAGCAAATTAAACAATGGAAATTAATTTATCAATACACATACATCAGTTAATTATGAGACATGTAACAATTTTACTACCATAACACTTTTTCAAACTGAATAATTGATTTGATTCCCTTTTTAATACAATCTCGCGGTAAGCAATTGAATAAATAATTTCTCCTAGGTGTAGCTCCGAATGTATTTCATTGTATTTGTGTAAACATTTAATTTATTGCTAAAGCAGAAATGACCAAACTGATGTAAAAATTATACAAAGTTAATTCAATAATATAAATAATAAAATAATTTCTACATAATAGATTTTGAAATAGACATAGTGTATAGAAATTATTTAAATTAAAAAAAAATATTAGAGTCCCGACTTCTAAAGCTATTACGCGGAAATTATTTGATTGTTCTTAGTTGTTTGAAGTCGGCTCTATATATCTTCTCTTCTCTAAATATTTTCCATCTGCCGCCTAATATACTATACATATATAACCACCAATCGGCGACGTAAAGTAATGTTTCAGATGTGCAAAACGTAGGGTACTTTTATCGCAAATATGTCTACCAACCGTGGCGATTACGATAAATTACACGTAATGATGTTGTATAACGGCGGCGTATACCACTACTCTATATAATCTCTTGAGTGTCGTAAGAGGCGGCAGAGGGAAATAGAAACAGGAAATCTTTCAAAAATAATAAAATGCAGGCGCCAATCCACCTGCCAATTGTGGCAACTATGGCAAAATCCCTCCTATGATGCAATATACGGGGAGGCCTATGTTTATCAGCGAGCTTTAGATAGGCTGTAATTAATTAATGAACCAGTGAAATTTTTACGTGACGGTAATGTTAAAGAATATAAACAAGTGGTAAATTTAAAATTTTGTACAAACGACTTCAATGTGAATATAATTTATTGACGATTTTTTAAAAAACCCTTCGACCGATTTCGATAAAATTTAAGTGGGACCACTTGAGAAGAGCCTATGAAACAAAAAAAAGAATTTTCCAAATCGGTTCAGGCGTCTTTGAGTAATCGGTGAACATCCATAAAAAAGATTCCGACGAATTGAGAACCTCCCCCTTTTTTGAAGTCGTTTGAAAAATACAAGATAAAAAATATGTTTGATGATAGATGTAATTAATTATTACTCGTTCATACTTTGTAAACATGAATATAGGTACGGCTTTATTAAAGGGTTGCAGTTTCGCCTAAGCTAATATTAAATTGGCACCCCTGTTTGTTTTCTGGCTTAAAAATAGATACAAGTTTTTGCCTATATTTACAATAATATAAATTATTATATTTAGTAACGGAACAATTTTAAAAGATGTTTTGAACTCTATGGACAACTTTTTTTCAACCATAGCGATATATACAATAGCAGTGTTTTTAAACTATTTACTTTTTTTAATATATGTCATGACTAACGCTAGTTTGTATATCCAAGGGCTGTATGGGAGAATATGGATAAATTTTCTCTTAGTGTAACTCTCACCAACAAATCCCTGGAGCAATTAATGGCGGAAATCAATCCAAATATGCAAAACACAAGTTCTTTAAACTAGTGATGGGGAACAGCATTAGGGCCGTAATGTTGTGAATTTCGCTGTGCTCACAAACCAACATGCCCGCATTTGCTTCGTGGTCAAAATAAGTTATTTTTCAAGTGTAAGACATAGTCAATATCCACCAATAGATTTTAAAGGTTACATGGTAACGGCCTGTGAACCCTGCGAAATATTTAAGTGACATTAGTGATTCAAAGCATGTATGCGTAGATATATTGGATGTGAAGGAGGTGGGAGTGTCATGAATCATGATCGTGCCAAATTCAAGTACGTAGACTCTACCTCTACTAGTCTAGTCTCGACAGGCGTGAAAGTTTAAATATGTGTATGTATGTATATAGTAATTTGAATCATTTATTTTAACTGAAAATACGAAGCTTCTATTCACTTTTTTTTTAAAGCGTTACCCCTACACTAGGATTTTCTATTGTATCGTACAGGCCGTTTACATACATACATTGCAAAAGAACAAACTTCCAGACCCGGAACAATTATTCGAAGGTCATACAAATATTTGTTTGATCTTGGGGTTCGAGACAATTAAAAACAGCCGAGTGAAATACCAAAATTGACACTTTAATTAAAGAACACTAATTACAACTTAAAACCAACAAAACAAAATTGTACTACTGATCACTTTAGGTCGCAGTTGTATCGCTTCGAAGTATTCGCTTGTATCGCCAATTCAACACTGACTCGGGTCGCGGTCTATACCGGCCTTATATAGGGCCTCAGATAATTCCAGAACCTTCTACTGTAGAAACATCTATAATGTTCGAGTACATACCGGTCCCAACTGACTAGGTGTCGATAGTTCTAGAAAGTTCTTCCGTGGAAATTTCTAGAAGGATCTTGACTCTCCTAGTTCTGCTACTCGATACTAGAAAGTGCTAGTGGTAGCTAGTGTCGCCATGTACCAGGCATTAATTGTGGCGCGCAACAATATACACGTAAAGAAATAGGAATCAATATTAATGAAGTTTCGTGTAAGAAATAAAAGGCAATCTTCGTAATTATTAACTTTATCAAAGGTCATGAATTAACCAATTTTGAAGGCTCTGATAACTGGAAATCCAAATTTTAATACATCTCCACGGTAACAAGGCTTGTATAAATGTGTACATTTACAAAATGTAAACACATATCCTTTAAAAAAATCGTTCGTTACCATTGCTAGTGTTCTTTTTCGTGTGGCGTTTCGCGATAACTAATTATATTGACTTTAAACCAATTTTATTCAACGTTTTATTGCATACTAAAGAACTGACTATGTAATCATTAAAGTCGATTTTGTGTTTTTAAATAGAAGTATCGCACTTACAGTTTGCCATATAAGAAATTGTTAGTGAAAATTTACTGAATTGCACCCACATCTATGATTAGGAATTAATTTACTTAAGGCAACGTCTATAAAGCTGGAATGGTCAATTGGGCAAAATCACTAAAATTTTTGCTAAAAATTTAGTGCTCATTTAGTGCTAATTTAGTGCTGCGAAATTAAATTTCACGCCAAAATAGCTTGATCAATAATTTGAAAACTGCTAGCTTAACACAGCACCAAATAGAAGCATCAATAATTTTGTACTCATTTAGTGCTGTCAAAATACGCAAAAAAATTGGGAAAACATATTTTTTTTAATACCGTAAACTGCTACTTTGACATTTTTAGCAGAGTATGTACTGAAAAAATTTACATTGAAGTGGGTTATTACCTAGTGATATAAGATAATAATTGATTGCTTAATTAGTGCTCTCCATATATCAAGACAGATATAAAACAATATTTCTTTTCTTATTTACAAATACCCCAAGTTGCTATTTCGACAGTTTTAGCAGAGCTTAAGGTAGAAAATTGATTTGTGAATAATCAAAAATGGATGCTATTTAATGATGCAATCCAAGGAGTTTAATTCCTCGATTTAAAAGTTTTTCAAAAAATATAAAATATAAATCTGATCCATACAAGGTTATTTTTCAAAGAGTAGTCAAATTTTAAACTTAGGGTCAAATATATAAATAATGATATACCGTTATTGCAGTTTATGAAAATACGAGTAAATAAGGCTTCTACTTTTATTTGAAATTATCCCAAGTTGAATGTGATTTATGGACAACAAAGTTTTGCCTACCGATCGAATGTGTGCGTGCGCAGTAAAGCAGTTAAAATAATGCAATACCACGCATTTTGAATTTAAAAGATAAAAAGGACAGAATGTTTGAGATTTTTACTTAATTTTTCTCCACCATTTACCTATATTACTTATTCTGAAACTTCTCTGCAAATTAGACTGGCTATTGCAAAATAACCCTATATATTATTATTTTGTATTACTTTTTCCTAGAGTTATTCAATGCAATATCAAGCTCAAGTACTTAAAATATACGTGGGCTCTCCATGCAAAATTGGATGGTTTTAAGAATTTTCATTTTGATTTTCTCAAACTTTCGATATTTTTCGTACTCATCGAAAAACCTTTCCTCTTATCTGTTTAGAATATGTATGCACCATTTACTCTATTTCCTGCGTTCACTCGTCGTTCTATATCCTTATCATATCTACCATCCCTACTAAATACATCCCAAATACAAACTCATATACTTGCTCGACCAATTCCTATTCTTATTTCACATATCGTTTTAGTTTTTCTCATTCAAAAACCATAACTTTTGTCTTACTTTCGTTCATTTTCATTCCCTTTCTTTTAATGACCTGTTCATTAATGTAACCATCATTTGCAACTCGGCCGCCGACGACGCAAGTATGACTTGATCATCGGCGTACAAAAGGCATTTGACGGTTAACTCACCCATTCTCAACCCGCGACCTTCAACTTTCTAATTTTCCAAACAACTGTCCATAAATAGGTTGAACAGCCACGGGGAAGCCACACAGCCCTGTCTGACACCTTTATGGATGCCAAACCAGTCCGAGTAGGCCCCGTTGATCCTGACACAAGCACTGGGTCCCTATACAGAGACTTCAATTCCTGTATCAACCCAGCGCTCAACCCAAATGAGTTCAGTGTTTACCAACACATCCCTGTCCACTCTGTCATAAGCCTTTTCCAGTCCACGAACGCACAAAACCCTTTTGGTTTTTGGCCAAAACTTTCTCCGCAATCATGCGCATGGAAAAGACCTGATCCGTACATCCCATTCCCTTTCTATATCCGCTCGCACATCCCAAATTTTCCATCAGTATCTTTCATAACTCTTTCAATTAGGACCTTAGCATACAGTTTCCCACCATGCTAAGAACAATGATACCACAGTTGTTTTTACAGTCCTGCTGCAATCCTTTTCCTTATATATTGGGACTATCACAGCTTTGCACCAGTCTCCCGGTACCCGCTTAAGTTCCCAACACAAATTAAACAAGGTGTACAGCAGGTCTGCCACCACTCCCTCTCCTGCCCTTAGCATTTCGGTGATACTATCATATCCGGCTGCCTTACCTGCTTTCATACTTTTCATTGCTTTCATTATTTCATCTATACCTATCTCTCTATCTCTTCTTCTTCTTTCAGAATTTCTATTTCATTTAATTCAAACGTCTCATCACTCATAAATACGCTTTCAAAGTATTCCTTCCATCTCCTTAAACTCGAAACTTCGTCATTCAGAATACTGCCATTCTTGTCTCGTGTAGCATTCGTTCTAAGCTGTTTTGAATGTCCCCTGGCAGTTCTTACGATTTTCCAGAACATTCTAATATTTGCCTGGAAGTTATTCGATATTATTCTATCATTCTTATCCGTTCTTTCTTGCTTTTCCTTTCAACTACTTCTTTTCTCTCTTATTAAGATGTCTAAAGACTGCCTTTTTCTTTCAATATATAAATCTAGCCATGCTCTCTTCTTTGCTTCAACTTCCATTTATACCTCATCATCCCACCATAAAGTGTTATTGTTCCTCTCATTCGTTCTCTTACTTACACCACATTCTTCGGTAGCTGCATCCACCAAACCTTTCTTGACATTATACCACACAGTCTCCAAACCTAAATCATTCATACACAATTCATCCATACCTCTTATATTTTCTCTCAGTCTACATTTGAACTTCTCTTTCACACCTTCATATTATAACCTCTCTGTTCTTATACGCTGTAACGCAGTGGTAGACACAGATATCCGATGCCGCCAACGTCTGAATAGACCATTAATTCGGCATAATACCAAGTAATGATCCGTCCTATGTTGGACCCCAGGTGAACCCTTGTATCTACCACTGCACTTCTCATTCTTTCATCACAATTATGAAATCTATCATGCTTCTATCACCACCTCTTTCCCGTGTATACATGTGAATCTTCTTATGACGAAAAAAGTGTTCGTCACAAGATTCTTTTTCCATACGGTGAGGAGGCTTTCACCATTCTCTTTTATGCTTTCATCACCAAACTCCCAATATCCTTTCATAACCAAGCCTTTTCATAACCCTTCCATTAAAATCTCTAATATAACAATATTTTCATTACCCTTGCATTTCATTAGCACCATCCTTACTATCTCCAAACTGCTCTCAGATATAAGTGGGCTCAGACATGTCAATGGCGTAGACCCTAGAACAAACAACTTCTTTACGCCCAGTTTAATTTGTATCCATAGCAGTCACGGGCTTACAACACTCTTTCACACAATGACCCATTCTTTCTGAAAGGATGATACCGACTCCATGGCAAGCCCGCTCTGTCTCGTCTACACCAGACCAGTACGCGGTATACATGCCATGTGTGGTAGCATCATTTCCTTCCGTTTCGTCTCATTTACATAACACATCTATTCCTCTATCATACATCATATCGCATACTTCATCCATCTTATCATTCATTGCTCATACATTCAGTGTAGCCAGACGGGCTTCCGCAATCCACTTTTGCCCTCCGGGAACAGAACGTGACGGGTGGCGAACCTCGTCGCCAGTTTTCCTCCCGGAGATTCTTCACCCTGCCCCATTAAAGGAGCACCGGAACTCAGGGCCATTTCTTTTCTTTGTGACTCATGGTGCGAAGTAGTTGGTGGGATTATACGCCGCTACCACGGCGAGGAACCAAGTCTGTTCTTTCGGCTTTGTCCTTGTTTAGCACCACAGGGACACGTGTAGGGTGGGCCTGATTAGTTGGTCGAAGCCTACGGACGCGAGCGACTCATCCCAAATATGTAATTTCTATCTTTTAAACTTACATGTGCTTGCAGCACTAATTGAGCACTAATTTATTATCTTATGTCACTAACTGATAACCCACTTCGATGTCAATTTTTTCAGTTCATACTCTGCTTAAGATGTCAAAGTAGCAGTTTATAATATTTAAAAAATATATATATTCTCAATTTTTTGTCATATATCGACAGCACTAAATGAGCACTAAATTATGATCCAATATCACTAGGTGATAATTCAACTGCATTTAAAGTTTTCATCACATACTTTGCTGAACCTGCCAAAGTAACAGTTTACGGTATATGGAAAAAAATTTGCGCTTTTTTTTGCATGTGCTTGCAGCTCTAATTTTTTTATAGGATAAGGGTGACAAACGAGCACAGTCCACCTGATGGTAAGTGGTTGCTGCGGCCTGGAGACATCTACATCTATCTATTACAAATCAAAATGCAGATGCGTTATCACGTGAGGACTAAGATGGAATGCCTCATTTCCAGTAAAAGGGTCTCCGGTTCTCTACACTCACCATACGAAACACAGCAGCGTTAAGCTGCTATTTTGCTAGTATTCTGTGAGCGTGGTCCTTCCCGGTCGAGCCGACCCATTCGTGCTACAACTATACTATTAATATAGCTGCAGCATGGCTCTACCACGTATAAAACGCTATAATGGGCACTAATTTATCATCTTATATCATTAGATGATAACCAATCTGATGTCAATTTTTTTCATTACATGCTCTGCTATATAATATGTCAAAGTAGAAGTTTATGATATCAAAAAATTATATTTTCCCAATTTTTTTTTTTGCGTATATCGACAGCACTAAATGAGCACTAAGTTATTGATGCTTCTATTTGGTGCTGTATTGAGCAGTTATCGGTTTAGGAGTTAGAACACTGCTAGCTTAATTAAAAGCTAGCAATTTTCTAATTTTTGATCAAGCTATTTTAGCGTGAAATTTAATTTCGCAGCACTATATTAGCACTAAATGAGCACTAAATTTTTAGCAAAAATTTTAGTGATTTTGCCCAAATGACCATTCCAGCTTTATAGACGTCTCAAGGCAAGGTTGGGTGAAATCTATACTTCTTGAAATAGTACGCTATTCCTGGAAAAATATGAGCATATCATGAAACACTTAATTAAATTATTAATCGAATGGTTTTTTTAATTATTTATCGATTAACTACGATTTATTTGCGATAAATCAATGTCATGCAAAATTTTTAAAATGGATTCCCGGCTTCTTTGTTATATTTTGTACGTGGTAGAGCCAAGTTGCAGCTATATTTATAGCATAGTTGTAGCACGAATGGGTCGGCTCGACCGGGGAAGGACCACGCTCTCACAGAATACCATTGTAAAATAACAGCTTAATGCTACTGTGTTTCGTATGGTGAGTGTAGAGAACCGGGGACCCTTTTACTGGAAAGAGGCGTTCCATCTTATTCCTCAAGGCTGACAATGCATCTGCATTTTGATTCGTTATCGAGGATAGATGTAGATGTCTATGGGCCACAGCAACCACTTACCATCAAAAATATGCGCATATGAAATACTCAATTCAATTAGTAATAGAATTGTTTCTAGAAATACTTTTTCGATTAACTACGATTTTATTATTAAGATAATATTACTAAGAGTATGTTATTGAATTAGATTCTTAATCGGCAACATGTTTATTTTTATTTATTTCTTGCTATGTATATATATATATATATATATATATATATATATATATATATATATATATATATATATATATATATATATATATATATATATATATATATGTATACATTCGGTGGACAAAAAGTCACTTTGACTTTTTATCCACCGAATGTCACATGGTTACCTCGTGCAGGACAAACATGTATGCGGCGGAGAAGGGAGCGCTAAAGCCTTTTATCGTCGGAAATCCTCGCCTTAATTTAAGAATAACTTCTACGCTGTCACATAAAAACGGATATCAGGGAAGTTAACATTATTATTTACGACATGAGAAAGGAGTAAAAGTGAACAGCCCATTTGGCCTCAGCAGCCTGAATAAATACGCTACCGATCAGGACCCTACCCTCGGTCGTTGTGTAAAGAATAAATGGGTGACCCCTATAAATCTTCCATTCGTTGTTGCCGGGATCGAAGAGGCCACAAAAGCTGCGGACTGAGTGATGGACGCTAGTGATTTAATACATTTAGTGGTTATAATATTTTTGAATTTAAGTAAAAACGTTCAAAATTCGAAATCAAGTAGTAGCTTGTGGCTTTATATGCATTTATTCATTCGTAAATCATTCCTTCACCCATGGAAGTGATCTAAAAACTTTAAACGTCAAAGTACTTTGTCAGTACCAAGACTATGCTGAGTTGTGTACCTTTTTAGTAACCATTTAACAAATTTAAAATATGCTATTGTTGCATGCAATACGTTCGCAACGTAACGCACGCGCTGTTAGCTCCGTCTAAATTTAAAAAAAAGTGGTCGATAAATAAGTGTTAAATTAGCTAGAAGAAAGTGTTTTAAGTCATGGATTTTAACTATTTAGTACAATAAAATAGTGAAGTTATAAATCATAACCATTATAGATGTACGAAATTTTTTTCTCCAAGAATTCGATAAGTGTTGTTTCGTTGTGTTGACATGAACGCGTAAGCGCCCTTATATGCACGGCGCTTAAGACCCTTTTTGCGCGACCATAGCAGCTGTATATTGCAAAGTGCGTTGGATGGGCAGAGAATTAAGTGAAGGTACCCACTATTTTTATATTGAATACAAATGAAACAAGTTATATCCGATTAATTTTCAACATTGAAAGTTATATAATTAAAACTTTTATTTACAAGTAACATGTCTTGCAATTCATGTAACACGACCCTACTTCAAAAAGATAAGATTAAATGCAGCCTGTCCGGCCGTGTTTCACTATCAATGCGTTGGTTTTACCAGTACGTCATTTAAGAAGACATCCTAAGCGTGAAGTCATTTAAATGCTCATTTTGCCAAAGCCGTAACCAAACTGAAGGCCTTATGGCCTCTCCAATTACAAAAAATGATGAAATATATTCTTCTCCTACACAAACGCAGACACCTTTAAATCATACCATGATATCCTTGATACGAGACGAAATAAGTAATATATTAGAAAATTCAGTGAGCCCAGACCTCAAAGCTATTAGGCTGGAAGTAAGTGGTATACAGGAAATTAAAATAAAATGGATATATTACAATCTATGTACGATAAGCAGCAAAAAAAATTAGAAGAGGCTATGCAGGAAATATCGTCCCTTAAAATGAAAATACTAAGCTTCGAAAATCAAATAAAAATAAATTCCAGATTGACTATTATGGAAAAGAAACAAGAGTAAATAATTTAGAATTTCATTGCATACCAGAAAACCGTGGTGAAAACTTAGTCAACACTTTACAACAAATAGGAAAAACTATAGGTAGCTATATAGAAGATGGTCATATAGTTAAATGCACCCGGATTGCGAAGTGGAATAAGGAGAACAATCGTCCACGAACTGTTTTGGCGAAGTTTGCAACACCCCTATTGAGAGATAAATTTTTTGCTAATGTAATAAATTACAATAAAACCCATCCGTCTGATAAACTGAACTCTTCACATTTGGGAATAGCAGGTGAAAAAATGCCTGTCTTCGTGTGTGAACATCTTACCCCGGAAGCCAAGGCATTACACGCAGCTGCTCGTCGATTTGCCAAAGAGAAATCGTATCAATTCGTCTGGTCGCGAAATGGTAACATCTACTTAAGAAAAGCGCCGTCCAGTGATGTAATTCTTGTTAAGAACTTGGAGTTCCTTAACGAAATTTCTTAAAACCATACCATTTATTATTATTTTTTTCTTAGTTTAGAAATTTATTATTATATTATTTGTTTGGTTAATGAACTGTATTAGTGTATTTTATCAAAATATTAGAGGCCTTAAAACAAAAACACATGAGGTATATAGTGCTATTTTAAATTCGGAATTTGACATTATTGTGTTCACTGAAACTTGGCTATGTGAAAGCATATTAAATAACGAAATTATAGATAAACGATACGTGGTTTTCGACGAGACAGAGAATCTTCTATTTTGCGTAACAAGCATGACGGTGGTGGCGTACTTATTGCAGTTTCAAAAAAACTTAAAAGTTATAGAGTTATGAAATGGGAAAGCGACTACGAGGATATGTGGATTAACATTGATTTTAAAGCAGGTAACCCAAATTTTACTCTATCGATTTGCGGTGTTTACTTGCCGTCACCATTAAATTATGAGTGTCTTAAAAGCTTTTGTGATAATGTTTCCGTGTATCAGTTGAGCAAACTAATACAATATTAATAGGAGATTTTAATTTATCCAATATAATGTGGACTGAACAAATCAGTCAAAATATCTTATTCCTGTTAGTAATAGTGGCAAGATGAACGAATATTTTATAGATTTCATAGCTGAAAATCGTCTTTACCAGTTTAATCAAGTCCGAAATCCTTTTAACAAAACTCTTGACCTAATATTATGTAATAAAGAAAGTACATTTATAATCAACGAAGTTAAAGAAAGCCCTTATCCCTTAAGCCATATAGACAGACATCACCCACCTCTAGAAATCAGTATAAATTTTACTCCAGTTTCACACCTAGAAACAAACATAAACGAAAGAATGAATTTTTATAAGGCAGATTACAGTGATATTATCGAGGAGATAGAAAAAATATCTTGGAATGAAATTTTTATTACATGTGGTGATGTTGACGAAATGCTAAAAGTCTTTTATTGCAAGCTCCACGAGATTATAGGTCGGCATATTAGGAAATATAAGAGAGGAAATAGTAAATATCCGCGTTGGTTTTCAAAAGACTTAATAAAAGATTAAAAGAAAAAATAAATACAGAAACTTATATAATAAGTATAAAACCCCTTGATGAAATATCGTTTAAATTACTGCGTAAAGATGTGAAACCTTAATACACTCATGCTATAAAAATCACATTAAAATGTAGAAGAAAATATAATTAGTAATCCAAAATATTTTTGGTCATATTTAAAAGAGATTAGAAATAATAAAAGTGAATATCCTTCTTATATGACATTAAATGCACAAATTTTTCCAATGGTAAGACATATGTAATAGCTTTGCAAAACATTTCTCAAGTATATACTCCGATTATCCTATAGGCAAAGAGAATAAGATTCCTAACATTGAATGCATTGGTATTAATCAAACTTTATCTAATATACACATAAGTGTAGAGGAAGTAGAATCAAAACTTAAGAAACTTGACAGCAATAAAAGCGCTGGTCCTGATAATATACCGCCTTTATTGCTAGAAATGTGCAACAGCCTAGCGCGTCCTTTAAGTATCATATATAATGCTTCCTTGAAGGGTTTTTCAAGCGCTTGGAAGGAGGCTAGAGTTGTGCCTGTTTTTAAAAGCGGAGATAGGACCGATATAACAAAATACAGGCCCATATCAATATTATCCGTATTCCCAAAGGTGTTTGAGGCTATTATCTGTCCAATTATAAATTGGCATATGAAATCTATACTAACTGATAGGCAGCATGGATTTCTGAGAGGAAGGTCCACAGCGTCAAATCTTTGTGAATATATTGATGATTTATATGTCTGTAGACAATAACCTTCAAGTTGATGCAATTTATACAGACTTCTCAAAAGCGTTTGACGTCGTGAATCATTCCATACTAATAAAAAAGCTTGAATGTTATGGATTCCACAGCTCCTTTTTAAAATGGGTGTTTTCTTACTTACACAATCGAAAGCTAAAGGTTGTAATAAATGGATTTCAATCTGAGGCATTTATAGCATATTCAGGTGTGCCACAGGGCTCACACTTGGGGCCAACTCTGTTCAATATTTTATAAATGATGTAGTAAATTGTTTCCAGAACAGTGATGTACTTCTCTTTGCAGATGATCTAAAATTGTATAAAGAAATAAAACCGTTCATGATGGAAACTTACTACAAAATGATATTGATAGGCTGGTCTCCTGGTGCAAGCAATAATGTAATCCTTAATCGTGAAAAATGCTACCAAATATCTTTTAATAAAAAAATCCATCCAATTATTAATGAATATAATATTAATGATTTTGTCATACAAAAGACAAATGTTATTCGTGATCTAGGTATTTTAATCGATTGTAAATTAAGTTTCACTGCATATGGATCAAGTTATAAAAAATCATTGAAATTTTTAGGCAATTAAACGGGTAACTAAAACTTTTAAAAATAAAAAATCCAAAGTAATTCTTTTTAACTCATTTATTCTTAGTAATCTTGAATATTGTTCTTCTGTCTGGAATCCACATTATAAAACACATATAAACAGGTTAGAACGAGTGCAAAAGAAATTCATTAAGTACCTTTATTTCAATAATAACAAATTACACGGCAATTAACTTATATTGAAAGACTAGATAATTGCAATATGTTTTCATTAAATGATCGAAGGGTGCTTATGGACTTGTGTTTGTTACAAAATCGTCAACAATAAAATTAGCTCGAATAATCTTTTAGGTAAAATATCATATGTTATTCCTAGACCTAATTCTAGAATAAAAATTATAGTTTATTCAAAACTAGGTATTGTAGAACAAATGTTGGACTATCAGCTCCAATTAATAGAACCTTAAAAACTTATAATGTAATTTCTAAAGTAGTCGATCTTGACATATTCAATGATTCTTATAGCACTTTTAAAAATAAAATTAAAAAACATTTTTATAACAAAATTAAGATAACCTCATGAGTTTTTGTTTTTGTTTTTGTAGAAGAAAAAGTTTTTATTTCTTGTTTGATGCATTACAATAGGTTATTTTGTTATCCTTTCTTCTTTTTTCAATAACAATGTGCGTTACTTATTATTTTACTTTAACATGTTAAGTTAGCCTATAAGTATGATATGTACTAAACTTTAGATTAATATATAAAATTTGTAAACATTTTTTCATTGTACAATATCATGTTGGCTTCCTAATAAATAAATAAATAAATAAATAATACAGTGATAGTTTACTTCTTCCCCAGTTTTTTTCTTTAAAATTCTTTTAGCTGTTTCTTATAAAGCGCAGGTCGTTTTTCAACTTCGTCTATCAACTGTAAAATAGATGATTTGACCAGCAACGCCATTTTGATGCATGCGCACGTCTTTTCGCGCCAAAATTCTGAGCAAAGTGACTTTATCGACCGAGTTGGCCGACTAAACAATCGGCGTGTATGCGCGCGTCGAAGAGCGCCGTACTGATTTAGCAGTGGGCCAATAGTTGACCAACAGTTTAGTTTGAAGGGAATCGTGTAGCCCATCAAACTGATTTATCGGAGATAACTAATCGTTATAATATGCGCACTTGCATACATCTCACCGGTTCTAATCATACTGATTAAAAAACCGACTAAACTCTCCCAATAGAAAGCCTGCAGTGTGCGCTGTCTCTAAGATGAATTGTATTATTAATATATCTGCATTTTATCTTAGCCCTCAGGGTTGACAACGCATTTGAATTTTGATTTTTAATCAAGAATAGATGTAGATGTCTATGGGCCACCTCGTTCACTTACCATCAAATGGACTGTATACTCGTTTGTCACTCTTGTATAAAAAGGAATACGCATAGAGCTTACTCTCGTTTTCCTTTTATCAACCGCTTATTATCTCAGTAAACTGAATGTGTCACTCCATAAAATTACTAGATAGACTGTCCATAAAATTACTAGATGCTCTGTTATAAGTTAATTTCCTCGATTACTTCTATATGTTGTTAACGAAAAAGAGAGAGACCATTTTAATGAAATGAACCTAGACACCAACGAGGCGTCCTTAAAGAACTTTGTGGATAAAGCTGTAACACTGATGGAGAAGCATAGAGCCATGCGTAATGGATACGACAGGCTGCAGAGGTTCGCTGCTAGAGATGATTTGTTGGAAGTAAAACTTAGAAATTTCAATAGCAGGAATTTCCATATTAATTCCAGAGGTGATGATGTCCTGGTAGCCGATTTCTGAACTCTGGAATACTTTTGGAAATTAAGTGTTAAATGCGAAGATTTTTCTATAATAACAGTGACAAACAGTCCACCTCACGATAAGTGGATGCTGTGGCCCATAGACATCTACATCTATCCTCGATTAAGAATTACAATTCAGATGCGTTGTCACCCCTAGGAACTAAGACGGAATGCCTCGTTTCCAGTAAAAAGGGTCTCCGGTTCTCTACATTTACCATACGAAACGCAGCAGCATTAAGCTGCTATTTTACGCTGGTATTCTGTGAGAGCGTGGTCCTCCTCCTGTCGAGCCAATCCATTCGTGCTACAACCATAATATAGCTGCAGCATGTTATAATGCCTATAGTAAAATATGTGCAAATACAGACACACTAACTCGTTTTAAAATATACGTATACATACATACTTACAAATACGTGAACTGTGTATTCATTCAACCTTATTTCTAAAAAAATACATTTTAAATTTGATTTTGCGAAACTAGCTTTTAGTTTACTCAGTTTGAAAGGATTTGAAGAGAAAGAACTTTTGTATCGAACCCTTAGTTATTTATGCTAATACGAAAGACCGAGATCCGAATGAGAGAATAAATTGCGGTACCCAACCATGGTCATGAATAAATTTGCTGATCTATCAGAGAACGCTGGTCGATCTAACGTACGTAATTAGGCGAGAAAAGGCTTAAACAAGGAAAGTTCGATCAAAAATTCCGATGGTGATTTTGTAACAATAAATTTGATTATGATCACCTACGGGTATTTTATACATAACATAGAGAACCAGCATAATTACAGGATGTTAGACATTCCAATTTAGTTCTCAGAGATGACAACGTATTTTAGCCTTCTTTGCTTAAAGTTGGTTGCAGGTTGCATGGGCTACAACCCATGGACACCTGTAATCTGTAAGCCACTTACCATGACACTGAACACTGTAAGCCACTTACCATCAGGTGAAATTTAAGCTTATTTTTGATAGAATAAAGGTGATGAACGAGCACAATGCACAGAACGAGAACGAGAACGAGCACGTGCAGTTTCGTGGTCACTTAGAAGGGAAGGCCAAATTAGCCTCTAAAAAGCTTGGCGTGCTCAGCAGAGCGAGACAGTATTTCATGCCGGCACATCGCTTGCAACTTTACAAAGCGCAAATTCGGCCCCACATGGAATACTGTTGTTATATCCTTCCACTTAACCGCATCCAGCGTAGAGCGGTTCGAATCGTCGACGACCGAGTTCTATCTCATCGGCTCGATTCACTGGCGCTGCGTAGGGATGTTGCATCCCTTTGCATTTTCTATCGAATCTATCACGGGGAGTGCTCTGAGGAATTGTTCGGATTAATTCCAGCCGCCAAATTTCACTAACGAACATCGCATCAAAACTCACGATACCATCCTCATCATCTGGATGCTTGGCGGTCCACCACTGTGCATTTTACTAGGAGTTTTCTTCCTCGTACTACTTCTCTGTGGAATTGTTTACCACCGAAGATTTTTTCCGGACCAATACGACTTAGGGACCTTCAAGAAAAGAGCTTACTCCTTTCTAAAAGGCCGGTAACGCACCTGCAATTCCCCTGGTGTTGCGGTTGTTCATGGGCGGCGGTAGTCACTTACCATCAGGTGAGCCGCATGCTCGTTTGCCCCCTCTTCTATAAAAAAAAAACAAAGTCTCCCCGACGGCAAGTGGATGCTGCGGTCCATATACATCTACATCTATAATTGGCTAAGAATCAAAATGCAGATGTGATGTCACCACTTAAGACTAAGATGGAATACCTTGTTTCCAGTTGAAATGGTCCAGCATTAAGTTGCTATTTTACGCTGATATTATGTGGTCATTCCCCGGTCGAATTTATCGAAACTTATGGTGAATAAATATCAGCAGCATGGCTCTACCACATATAAAACACTGCTGGATTTAATTAAGTTATATATGTACTGTATGCATTATAATTGGCGTCGTCATCATAAGCCTATGCCAGACTACTGTTTGCTTAAGCCTCTCATGTAATTATGGTATTAATTTTAGTCTCCGAAGATACATCTCCTAATCATCAATATAGAATTATCCACGCATAGCAGCTACACATAAACCAGGTTTTGCTATCGATATTTATGTATACGAGGGTGATACTGAAAGTTCTTAGAAAATCAAAAACTGAAAAAACTAGCAAGTTATTAGTTTTATTACATCTTTTCAAAATAGTGTCCATTTACATCAATACATCGCTGCATCCGATGGAATCACTGAGAAAAGCACTTTACCCAATCGTCCTTAGGGGTCTCTTCGACGGCATTTTGAAACGCAGCCACTGCTTCCTCGGCGTCCATAAAACTGAATTAATAATTCCACATCTGACGTCGCCAAGTAGTCGATTGTTTGCTTGGCGGTGTGCGACGAGGTGTTGTAGTGGTGAAGGAGGATCCTACTGCGAGGTCGTTTCTCCCGAACTTTTTTCAAGACAAGTGGCAAACAATTTTTAGTGTACCACTCTGCAGTAACTGTTTTTTGATCCTCTAAAAGAATTGTTGCATAATGACCTGTCCTTCCGAAGAACGAGGCCACCATCTTCACTTTAGTTGGCAAGTCCTCGGTAGGAAACACCCAGACATTATACTGTCCCTTAGTTTCAGGATCATAACAATAAATCCAGCTTTCGACACCCGTAAGTATGTCGAATAGAGCATTTGATTCACCTCCGTTAAATCTTTGAAACATTTCACGACACCAATCAACACGACGGAGTTTTTGAGTCTCTGTCAAATTATGAGGTATCCATCGGGCACAAAGCTTCCTGAATGCTAAATGTTCATGGAGGATTTTGTGCACTTGACTCATACCGATGCCTAAGCTTGTCCGAATCTGCTGATAAGTCACTCTTTTGTCAGTCTCTATCATACGCCGCACAACACTGATGTTATCTACAGTCGTCGCCGTAGAAGGCCGTCCCTCACGCAGATCATCGGTGAGATTAGTGCGACCACGTTTAAACTCATTAAACCAGTTGTAAACAGTGGCACAAGATGGGGCTTCATCATGAAAGGCCAATCGAAGTCTATCATAACTTTCTTGTTGACTTAAATGACATCGAAAGTCATAAAAAATCATTATACGAAAATTTTCTCGCGTTAAATTCATGCTGACGTGACACAGACAATTTTCAATTTGCCGCCAAATCGTAAACAAATGACAAATTAATAAAATACATACAAAATAATATTGGTAAAGTGTTCCATTTGCAAAATTTGAACTTATTTTTTTATTATATCGTTTACAAGTGGCCAGTTCTAAAAACTTTCAGTGTCGCCCTCGTATGCATTCACTACATCATATCAGACTTTCCATTTTGGTGAGTGCGGGCAAACACAATAAAGACTAACAGCGGAATAAAAAGGCCGATAAAGGGAAAAATATTAGCGTAAGCACAAATACATATTCCTATCTAATGTAACGCTTTGGTGCGACGTTTAGAACGACGCAAACCTTAGCTTGATTGAAGTCCGTATCTGATACTCATCATCATTATTTATTTATTTAAAACTTCATATACACACGTGGTATATAGGTGGACTTAATGCCTAAGGCATTTTCTACCACTCTACCTTGGGGTGATGCAGAGATATAATGAAGTAGGTGTAGTAAAAAGTTAATATGAGAATACTAAAGTAAAATGACTTAAAATTTTGTAATACATGGAAATAAAATACATAAGATATAAATGGTACATCACAAAAAATATATAAAATAAACTATAATAAAAATAATAAAATGAAATATAAAATAACTAAGATAATAAAAAAGTATAATACATAAGTACATATTATTATTTCCAGATGTATATAAACTCATAAAGATACATATAATCAAATAAATTTACATGAATATATATATATAATATACACATGTATGTAATATATACGTATACATACGTATATACGTATATATACGTATTATAAACTATGGCGTTGACGAATACGTAACCATTTTAATTGGAATCGATACGTGGATACATGGTCATACTATTGAAGATTGAAAATGAATTGAATGCAGTTATTCAGAAGACGGTCATATTTGTTGAGAAGATCTGCATTCAGGTCGAAATAACACACATCGCCATAGTCGATTAGGGGAAAACTTAAACTTTGCACAAGCATTGTCTTAATTTCAGATGGTAGAGGTTTTTTTTAGGCGATAGAGAGAACGCAGGGTACCGGTGACTTTCTGGCTTTCCAACTCAAAGTGGAATCAATTAATAAACCTAGATCCTTCGCAGTAGAACACAATTGAATCTCAGTACTATTAAAAACATAGGAGGGAGAGCTACTGTTTTCAATCTCTGGATCATCCGACGCCTACCAATTATTATGGCCTGACATTTCGAAGGGTTGATTATTAAGCCAAACCTGTCAGACCAGTTCTTAATGTACTCAAGGTCCCTGTTAATAATGTCCACCGCTGTAGAAACATCGTCAATTCTCGCTTGTGTGACCAATTGCAAGTCATCGGCATACAGATGATGCGCAGACTGAAGTTTTGGGTAATGAGATTAATAAATATAGAAAGCAACAAAGGAGATAATATGCCGTTTTGAGGAACACCAGCATGTATGTCAAGCTAGATGTATGATGGCTCATCGATGAGAACCGACTGCAGGCGCCCTCGAATATATGATGAAAACCAATCCAGCGCTTCGGGTGAGACCATAGAAAGGGAAAGGATGGAAATTAGAATGTCATAACTGATGGTATTAAAGGCGTTCAAGAAGTCAACGAAAATCAAGACAGTGACTTAAGTGTCATCTATGCCTACCCTTATATCACCAGTTACTTTCAGGAGTGCGGAAACGGTCTATGACCGGGCCTTAAACCAGACTGCAAGGGACTTAATAAGTTATTACAGAAGATAACTTATTAA
Organism: Parnassius orleans; assembly: GCA_029286625.1. Lineage (NCBI taxonomy): Eukaryota > Metazoa > Arthropoda > Insecta > Lepidoptera > Papilionidae > Parnassius > Parnassius orleans. The sequence goes on from JAGSMP010000184.1 coordinate 393,500, forward strand.
GTTAAACTTAATTAAAAGTTATTAAGGAAAATGAGGTCATGATAGGAGAAAGCAGATACAAAGCGTTGACCGTGGGAGAAAACAAGAGAAGGAGCATAGATGAGGATTAAGTCAAGCCAGGTTATACTCCACTTCAATATTGTGGTGAGTGGCCTGTAAAGGTAAAATGTGGAGGCGAACCGACTCAACAATTTGAAGGAGCTTAGAGATACGGGTTGAGTACGGAGTCAGGAGGTCTGTATTAAAATCGCCCATGATAATGTGATATGAGTATTCCAACCCCAAAGATTCCAGAATCGTTTCAAGACTGGAGAAGTAATCGACAGAAGGATGACAGTAGACAACACCAAATACCAATTTAGCTCCTTTTACGCAAACTTCAAGGAAAATAAATTCTGCGGATGCAGTATAATAGGGGGAAGTAGAAGCGAGAAGTCACAACCCCCTATCCTATCAACTCGATCGTTGCGTATCAAACTGAAGCCAGAGACAGGGTAACAGATAGAAGGAAGATGGGGCAAGTAAATTCTCCGAAATCAAGACGGCATGAACATCACCATCACATCATCATCATTACAGTGCTTCACAAGTCCATTGCTGAACATAGGCCTCCCCCAAGAAATGCCTCAAAGTACGGCCCTAAGCCACCTGCATCCATCGACTTTCTGCATGTCTTACCAGGTCGTCACTCCATCTAGAGGGTATATATCTAGTGGTATCTGAAACTACGCTAAAAAATAATAGTTGTGAATTCCATACTACGTATGTATATTATACAATTGAGTCTCATCATCTGTGTCGATCGAAGGTCGAAATTCCAATTTCCGAGAGGGAAACGATAAATTTCTCGTACTCTATTGACATTTCTTTGCCGCGTGTTTAGCCCGTGTCATCGTCGATTGATTGCTCCTACCGCGTTCCATCAATAGAAAATAAATCACTTTTGAAGGTTTTATTGAATGTCCGTTGTGGTAATATTTCAGTTATTACACTTTTATCATATTTTTTTTTGATTACACATAAAAATCTTGTTTTATCTCTCATAACACGGTAAATTCACAAACTTATTTTAATTTGTCAGTATACCATTTTTGATTAACCGGATCGATCAGTATCGATACGGTCGATTAAAAGTATTTTTTTATAGGATAGGGTGACAAACGAGCACATAGTCCACCTTATTATAAGTGGATGCTGTGATTCATATATAAATATATTTATTCTTCGAATAAAAAAAATTTGCGTTGTAGCCCCGAGGTCCAAGATGGAATGTCTAGTTTCCAGTAAAAAGGGTTTATGGATCTCGTCAATCATCATACGAAATACAGTAGCAAATGCTGCTGGAATTAAAAAATACGCTGAAATACTGTGAGAGCGCGATATTAGTGCGATGGAACTCATCTCTCAGTGCCGCAGCCCTGACAGCGTGTCAGCATAGCAGATATTTTTTTTACATTTACACATCTACTGTTAAAGCATATAATTGAACATACGTACAAGTAAAGATAGATAGAGTAGGACTGTAAGATCATTTAATTTTCTAGTTGTAATTATTATTATATTAATTATTTTATATGCTTAGGTTAACTGAAGTTAAAATGTAGTTTACCGCTACGTTTGAAAACATACAATAAATTTCTAATTTGAAAGCGAATATATATGTATGCAATAACAAACCGCGGTTGCCAACCCGCCTGCAAAATGGCAAAATCCCTCCTATGAATCAATCTATAGGGAAGATCTATGTTCAGGAGTGGATTTTGAAATGGTTTATTTTAATAAAATGTAATAGCGTTTTTGGTTGCAGTTTATCAGGTTAGTCGCAGCGGCAAGCACACCGGGTCAGTTCAGATTAGCACATATCTGACGATGGAACTTTATCACTCCTCCCGGAGGCAATCACGTCTCTTTAACGTCTGTATTATCTATTAGTACAGTTTCATTTTTATGAATAAAAAAGTTATAGGTATAGCATGGCGCGACATACCATAAGATTAAAGGGCTAAAACTGTTTTAGTTTATAATGACCTTATTTTTCCACTCACTATTTCCGCCATTTTTTGCTTTGTTCAAAGTAAAATAATTTTCTGGTGAAAATAAAAACAGTTTTTAAATAAATTTGTCTAAAATGCATTTATGTAAATCTTTTTAAGCAAATTTTATGGTTTTTATTCAAATATAAATTGTATTTTTGAATAGAACCGTTTTTATTTTTAGACAAAATATTCCTACAGCATTGTATGTAAGTCTTTGACAAATAGTAAATAATTCAGTGTACTTGGAATAATAACAGAAATTTAAATTTCCGCTCGGAAACGACAATATTCTTGAACCCCTTTTGCATTTTGTCACGGTGTTTGCTTTTCAATCGTTTAATTGTTGTCCGGCGAGCGTAGGAATAAGAAAAAAGTGAATTCATCAAAAGTAAAATCCTTTTAGACGGCATTATAATACATTTATTAATATCGAATTTCGAAACATTTTTTCTTATAATTTATTTAGAAATAAGTTTATAGTTTATATTAATTAATAAGGACATTACATATGGGAAGGAAAGAATATTTATATATGTATGAAAGTTATGTTTTTTTTGGATTTTGGAAATTTGCCTCTAATATCTAAATAAAAGAAACGATATAATAAAAGAGGAGAAAAAAATTAAATAGAAAATCATAATATCAAAATTAAAATTAAGAATACTAATTTCGTAGTTTCGTCCGGCAACGTTAGAACAGTTCAAACAACGTGCTTTTAACTAAACAAATTTGCTTTTCAGCTTCGAGTGTAGGAAGCGTTAGATGATTTAGTATCAAAAGCTTGCATCAAATTTAGCGAATAGTACATTAGTTTAAAAAAATGTTTTTAAAGAAATATAATATAAAAGTTGTTATTTATGTTTCTTCTGAAACAGGATGTGTAGTGCCTCGGAGAACTAGCTTACCAGTTTCCAATTTACCTATAATAAAAGAATACTTAATACCAACTAATCATACAGAGTATTATATAGTAGCTATGGCAACTTCTTCTTCTTCAATATCTACCTCATCTGCATGCTGTTTACATGCTTTTAAGACACTGAACCAAAAGGCCACAGTCTGGTGATGAAGAGTAGTATTACCAGATTTTTTTATTGAATTAAGGGTGACAAACGAGCACATAATACACCTAAAGATCAGTGAATACTGTGGCCCTTATATACCTACATCTATCCTCGATTAAGAATTAAAATGTCGCCCTTGTTGACTTAGATGGAATGCCTCGTTGCCGTTACTCTGTGCGAGCGTGCATTCTTGTTCGTTCGAGCCAATTAATTGGTTCTGTAACAATAATACGCTGCAGGTTGTCTCAAAACATATTTCACAATATAGCCGTACGTCGTATGGAGAAACATAATATAGGCAACCACCTCTTCTAAGCCCATGAGACAACTCTCTTTCTTTCTTTTGGTTTAAGATTGATCCATGTTACATAAAGTCTTCAGATCGCGACAGGAAGTAGCGACAAAGGTGTGAGATACATTATTGCATAACAATATACCTGTCAAGTATAGCGATTACTGGAAATCTTCTGGTTCTTTTTCTTGTTTCATTTGAAGTAGTATATAATGATAAATTATTAATTACAAGAATAGCTTTTGCTTTCTTATAAATAAGATCTACTCACCTGGAAAGTTGGTAAAGACGGAGACACAATAAATCAAGGAATAAATTTATGCGAAATATTCAATAGCGTGACATTAAATATCAAACAAAAAGTTCGAACACCGACAATTGAAGTCAGAAGTCAGTTGTTAGACTGTAATTTGAATAAAACAAATATTAAAGCCGACTGAAGTTTAGTAATATATTAAAATCACAGATTTTGGTTTGATTTCGAAAACATATTCACAACTCTTGTGGTGCATGCAATACAATTTTAAAAAATATACATTGTGATATAAATATGTAGGTAAGTGTGAAGGAAATAGAGATATCGTTATTATTTGATCATTAGTGGCAAAACCAGAATAGTCGATGTAAGGAGGAAACTGTGGCCTTAATTGGACGTCTTTATATTTTCTAAGGTATTTAAGATATTATTTTCATCCTTAAAACATACATATCAGAAATTACCTCTGATCACATTAACTCAAAAATAAAAAAACGAAAGGAGTTTTAATTAAAAAAAAGTGATTTTGTAAGTAATATAAATAAAAAAACATGCGTGAGCGTCGTGGAACACTCGGTTGGAACGAAGTTCCTTTCGTAGTATATTATATTATTGATACTAGCGTCTATTAAAATGAAGCGTCATTTAAAATAATATTTCTTTCATGGCAAGATAAGAAATCCATCCCCCATCCGCTAAATCCGTACCGTGCGATAAGGAACTTTCAACAAATATTTGAAAAATTCTGTAAACACTAGAAACAAACTCAAGCTAGTGATACCAGTAAATCGACTCCACAGAGTCAGTAAAATTCATTCACGGGTCAATGTATACGCTTTTACAACAAAGTTTCAGAAAATATACAAAGTCTTTCTATTACCAAGCTTAACTTTTTATTAAGCAAAGACAGAAAAGACAGGAAGACCTATAAAATGAGTTATTATAATCCAAATCAATACGTGGTTGATAATAACTGCTGGGAATGAGTAATTAATTATACAACCTGTGTGTTTTATAGTTAAATTTTACTTTTAAAAAAAATCCCGAACCAGCAGTGAAAATAAAAAACGACTATTTTAACAATTCTTTGTAATCTATATTGAATCAAAATTATTCTTTTCTATTCTATAGTTGCGTTATAGTCATATGGTTTTATACCATACCAGCATCAAAGGTGCGAAGCATCTGGCACTTAAATTGATGAACGTAATCAACTGATGGCGGGAAAACCATCCATTAAGCTTTTTTATAAAATAAAGGAACGAAACAAGCGCACAGTCAAGTAGATGCTGTGGCTCATATACAACCACATTTATCGTAGATTAAGAATCCAAATGCGGATGTGTCATCACTGAGGACTAAGATGGAATGCCTTGTTTCCAGTAATAAGGGTCTTTGGTTCTTTGGTTTTGTTTGGTTTGGTTCTCTACACTCACAATACGAAACGCAGCTGCATTAAGCTGCTATTTCACTCTGGTATTCTGTGAGAGCGCGGTCCTACTCCGGTCGAGCCGACCCATATGTGCTACAACCATTATACAGGGTTATTTTTCAAAGATTAGATAAATTTTAAACTTAAGTTCAAATATATAAATAATGATATACCGTTATTGCAGTTTTGAAAATACGAGTAAATAAGGCTTCTACTTTTATTTGAAATTATCCCAAATTGAATGTGATTTATGGGCAACAACGTTTTTGCCTACTGATCGACCCTTACGAATGTGTGTGTGTGCGCAGTAAAATCGATTAAAATAATGCATTACTTTTGCAACCTATGGACACCTCTCAGCTCTGAGAACTAAGATGGAATGCCTCATAGGCTGTTATTTTTTTTTATAGGATAGGGTGACAAACGAGCACACAGTTCACCTGATGGTAAGTGGTTGCTGTGGCCCATAGACATCCACATCTATCTATCCTCGTTTGCGAATCAAAATGCAGATGCGTTGTCACCCGTGAGGACTAAGATGGAATGCCTCTTTTCCAGTAAAAGGATTCCCGGTTCTCTACACTCACCATACGAAACACAGCAGTGTTAAGCTGCTATTTTACGCTGGCATTCTGTGAGAGCGTGGTCCTTCTCCGGTCGGGCCGACCCATTCGTGCCTCGTTTCCAGTAAAAGGGTCTCCTTTTACTGGAAACGAGGCATTTCATCTTAGTCCTCACGGGTGACAACGCATCTGCATTTTATTCGCAAATGAGGATAGATGTAGATGTTCACATCTATCCTCACACACAGCAACCACTTACTATCAGGTGGACTGTGTGCTCGTTTGTCACCCTTATCCTATAAAAAAAAATTTTGAGGAGTTAAAATTCAAAACGTGATTTGTCACTCAGATCAGATTGTTGGTAATCCAAAAAAAACTTTATTATATTAATAAATTAAAAAACTAATTATGACCTTTTTTATCTCTTTTTAGTAGTTCTTAGACATATTTCATTTTACAAATAAGTTTTAAATATTGTACCATACAAAATTAGATTGTTTTTTTTTAAACAATTTGGATAAATCATGTTTTGAATGAATAGGTATGGAGAAATCACGTTTTGCTTTATGATTCTATAGAAAAAAGGTAAATCTACTCAGCTTATTCTAGGCAACAATAAGTAAATCAAAATATAATTTTTCCTTATAGTATTCTTTATTAAAATTATCAAATATGAATTGCAATTTCTTCTTGCAGGCCAACTGTCAAAGGACAAAACATTTTTTGCTCAAACAATCTATATTTTTTAATTTTTTCTAAAGGGACTTTGTTTTTGCGCGGATATATGACATTTTTTAGTTACAACTAACCATAGAGAATACGATTAGCGCATAAAATTTTTTTTGTAAAGTGACAAATCACGTTTTGAATTTTAAGCTCCTCGTTTATCTTCGTTTCTTTTATTGATTCCATTGCAATTATATAATGAATTGTAAACAAAACAAGGCGAGCTTAAAACAAACTACACAACCAATAACTAGAAAAGCATTTCTTCGAACACAAACTGACACTTAATACTAGATAGTAACGTTTTTGTCTCATATAATAAAAATGGAAATAATTTTTCCTGCTTTTTTGTTTCACCTTCCAGAAATTAGCGTTCAGTCAATCAGTCAGATAGTGTTTTATACGTGATTTAAATCACAATTGAAAAATAGACAACCAACTATTCGACAGTTATAGTTAAAGTTACAGCCTATATACGTTCCACTGATCAGGGGCACAGGCTGGGCACAAGCCTCCTCTCATTTCGGAGAGGGTTTTAGGCAAGGAAATGTTCGTCGCGCTGCCTCAATGCATATTGGCGAACTTCACAGGTTCGACTTTTTTTTCTTATTTTACAGACATGCAGGTTTCCTCACGATATTTTCCTTCACCGCTGCGAACGTGGTAAATCATTTAATTGGTGCCGGCGGAGATCGAACCCGGGTTGCTCGCGTACTGTAAAATTTACAGCGAACACTGAGCCCCTGAGCTATCACAGCTCTTATTCAACAGTTAATCAACCAACATTTTATCTGGAGATTGATAAATCAGCCCTTAGTTTATGTCATGCCCAAATAAACTTGCAAATATGATAGTGATTTAGAAAGATATTAGTATAAAACCCAATTGCTTTTTCTTTGATATAAACGTACCTAGATGTTGCAAACCTCTCTAAATAAATAAAACCTCTCTCTATTTTTTCATAAATCTTTCAAAAGCTAGATTTACTTACACAGTGTTTGTTACAAATCCGCTTTCAAAACAAGTCGTATGAAAGTGTTTGCTTCGTTTTAGAAGTAGGTCAAGGAAAGCTTAAGTGGGACATTTGTTGTCTTAAAAATTCCTCGATTTATAAATAAAAAATAAAAAATTGTTTTAAAAATAAGAAAATTTATTTCAGTGAAGTACAATCGTTGTCAACGTAATTTTAAAAAAAAACATGCGTGGGTGTCGTGGAACACTCGGTTGGAACGAAGTTCCTTTCGTAGTATATTGATTAACCAATACAAATAAATGAATAACTAGCGTCTATTAAAATGAAGCGTCATTTAAAATAAAATAATATTTCTTTCTTGTTAAGATAAGAAAAAGTGCGAGGGAGATGAATATTATTCCATCTCGCTTCCTTATAGCCACCAAGGCCGTCTACACTACGTCATAAGGGGTCGTGACGTAAAAATCTTACACTTTTTCTCGCCTAGCCCCCATCCGCCAAATTCGTTTCGATAAGGAACTTCGTTCCAAAAACTCAAATATTTTACTCCTTTTACCTACTGTCTTTTTGTATTGTGGAGGCAGTTTACATATATAAATTGCACAAGGGCAAACATTCAGTCCCGGAACAATCATTTACATGCCATAAAAATATTTTGTTCCGTGCAGGATTCGAACCCGCGGCCCTAAGCTACTGCGCTACGTAGTCGTCAAATTTCTGTAATGTAACAGTAACGGCAATATACGGACTTTCATTTAGTACAATCTTGTCACACCTCCGCCTCCTTTACGTCTTTACTCATAATTTGGCCCATTTTCAATATATCGCCAATTTGGTTGATATACTTCTATCTATGGCGTCCCTCGCCGACTCTGCCATTCACTTCTACACCATAAATTTGCTTTCTCACTATTTCCTCATTCAAACTTTTTACCTAGCTTCCCATATCAACACGTGGGTGTCGTAAGAGTCGACAGAGGGACACCAGCCAAATGATGGGTTGCAGTGTCTTCCTAATAACAATTAAAACGTACAATACTGCGACTGTCGCGGCAAACATGCACCCTGTGAGGCAATCTATGGGGGATTGGGGGAGGCTAAATTCGGCAATGGCCTTTGATGGGCTATAACGGTAACATACCTTCAAGTAAAATGCAAAATTATGCTAATTAGTGCAATTGCAAAAGCCTGAGTCTAGGAATGGACTACAAAAAAGTCGTTTTATAATTAAAATCCAAAAATAAAAATTTAAAGTTTTGCAATGTTTGAATGTGCATATATTTTCACCCACTTATGTCTGGTTAGTGATAGGATTACTACGTCGTTATGCATTTAAGTGGCCTGAGACTCAATGAGTTTTTATCATGATATTGCTTGAGAGTAATATATTGACCGAGATTCCGATGCTATATTAAAATTTCTTTCACAAGCTTGCAATAAAAAGGAGAAATATTATTAAATACTAGCTGGTACCTGGCGCGTTGCCACCGCATAAGAAATAATTGTTGAAATATCGTTTTAAATTTGGAAGAGTTATATTGTTTAATAAGCAATGATAACGATGATGATATATAACTTTCAAATAAATTTGTCGGTACGATACGCGCGCCACCTACTGTAAGTTCATTGTACTATGCCTATAACCTTCGCGCAAGTGCACGCAATAAGTTGACAAGTTTTACAGCAATCTGATGAACGGTATGGCAGTGTATAAAATACGAACAAACAAACACTAATTTTTTTTTAATAATTTCATGTCTTTCTAAAATACTAAAGTATATTTTCTCATATGATTACAATATTTTGAGAAATTTATTAAAAATTGGACAAGAAATAATGATAGAAAAATCCAATAAATTTATTTAATACTTCAGATCAGCTTGAGATGTTTATTGTTTTGTGGAAAAGATTACTCGGTAAAAGAATTGATAAAGTTAAACTGGAAATGGCCACTTTATACGACTGACTTGACTTTTATTTATGAGCAATATTTGTTATTGAATCCCTTCAATTGTTTTCAGCCTTACATTTTATCGGAAGTACTCGTAAATGTTATTTATTTGTTCTATTACAAGAAGTGGCAATATGGAAAGTATTATATTATGAATAAGGTTTATGTTTTTTAACTTGTCATTGCAATTATGTAAATAATACCTCCTTTGATCTCAACTTAAGTATAAAAAAATGTAATACCTACGTCTATTATGACCATTCTTCCATAATTTGTTAAGATATTATATTTGGTTAGTGATGTTACTTCTGAAAGACAGATTGAGATCATATTCTCTTATTTTTTTTAAAAGACAATTATTTGTATAACATTAAAATATGCATTACTTATTATCTTAATGAAGAAGCTCAAACTAAAAACTTAAATTATCTTATAATCCTATTCCCCGCGGTATAGCGTTAGCGTTTCTTTACTGTATACAGGTAATTTACTGGCTTAGTATTAGGTATTCACATAATCCTAAGTCAGTTAATTACCTGTATTCAGTGAAGATTAGTCAGGTAATTAACCAATTCTACCAAAACCATAATAACTCATATTCAATGTTGAATAAAGTGACTAATATTCAGAAAACATTTTGATATAGTGCCAAAAGATACGAGGCATTCCATCTTAGTCCTCAGGGGTAACAACGCATCTGTATTTTGATTCTTAATCGAGGATAAATGTAGATGTCTATTTATGAAATAATTTTGTGCGATATCTGACAAACTACAGAGGTGTCGTATTGGACACGTCTTACGAAGGCCGTCAAAACACTTTCGCCACGCCTACATATAAGTAACCGCCTAATATAAGTAGCCGCAGCCAGACTTCTTAAAAGATAAAAATGGTCGATTGGTATCGTCTTTCCGGACATGGTAATGAGGGAAGAAAAATGAGCAGGATAACGACCGCTGGCTTAATCTGGAACAAATGCTTGGACAAAAGAGTAGGAGAACATCTATCATTCTTCCACTTTCAAACACCTCATAACTCAACAACTATTAAGACCTACTCTTGTGATTTTGCATACCAATCACCCCTTGAGTATACCTGAAATTTCAAATTTCATAAACCTGTTATAGTTCTTGAATTAATAAGGTCTGAAATGTCATATTTTTATGACTCATGAAAATCCTAGGCCACTTCTAAGTTACTTAAAAATCGAAATTAGGCGTCCAGGTCATCATTAAGTGTTGACATTGGAAATATTTAAAATCTACAAATTATTGATATTCGGTATCCACATGTAATTTGGTTTAAGACATTTATTCCTCAAAAAGAATACAATTCACTTATCATGAGAAATAACAAGTTAATCTAAGATACTAAATAGGTACATGAACTTATGAAGAACGGCAGGTACTTGTAAATGATCTATTATTTACCTGAATATGCACAATCTTCTTGCAATGTTGAGGGTAACAAAAAAAGTAAGTGTACAATTACATATCGTTATTGAAAGCAAGTTTATAGCAATTACATATTTGCAAGCAATTTATAATTAAGTTTATATTTTATATTAAATGTTTACAAATGGTATAATATTTTAGTTGAATATATTTTATACCTATATATTTCTATTAATTAAAAGTTTAATGTGGTAAAATCAAATTAACTGAAGAAATTACATTCATAACTTTTAAATGAGTTAATATTGGTTTAAAATCGAAAATCTTTTAAGATGTGGTGCTTTAATGTTTTTATATAAAGTTAACGATTGGATCTCTTTTATGTTATTAGGCAATTTATTATATAACTCTGCTCCTTCGTATAGTATGTTTTCTTTCCGTTGTTAGTTCGTGGTTGTCTTAAGCAAATGTTATTTTTCGTGTAGTGATACGTTTTGTATTTGTCCTTTCTTTGTGAACGTTATTTTAGAGTGTATATCTTTATTTAATAGTTTATGTACTAATATGCATGTATTATATTTATAAATCTGGGATAGTGTCATTAATTTAGTTTCTTTGTAAATTTTTCGGTAGGAGTTAGATAGTGATAATGGAATAGTAGTTTAATTACTTTGTTTTGACATGTTTCGATTTGCTTTAAATTTGTTTTAGCTGCAGTACCCCACACCTCTATAAGGTAGTCTAGATGAGGTTTTACCATGGAGTTGTATATAATATATCTCACTGATTTCGGCAGACAGCGAATATTACCTCGAAGCGCACCCATGATAGAAGATAGCTTAGATCTTAATTTATCTAGGTGCGGCTGCCACGTTAGATGTTTATCTAGGTGAAGTCCAAGATACTTTTCTGAACTAGCTTTGGTTAAGGGTTCGTTATTTATGCATAGAGTTGAGTGATTTTCGGTTTTTTTATTCCTAGCACTGAAAATAATGTAATTAGTTTTAGATATATTAACAGTAAGCAAATTGTCTTGGAACCACCTAGAGAGAGTGTCCAAATCTTGCTGTGCTTGTTCAATGATCTGCTCAATGTCATTGCCAAATAAAAATAAACTAGTGTCGTCAGCATATAGTATTATATCACCTGTCAGGTTAAGGTTATGCATATCGTTTACGTATATTATGAACAGTAAGGGGCCAAGAATAGAGCCTTGTGGTACGCCGTAGGTTAAAGATTCGTGATTACTTTGTATGTCACCGATCCTGACAATTTGCTGTCTGTTAGAGAGATACGACCGAAACATATCGTGGGCAGTTTCCCTGACGCCGATATCATATAGTTTTTGGAGAAGCAGGCTATGACTAATTGTATCAAATGCCTTTTTCAGATCAATAAATATACCGAGTGCTGCGCGTTTTTCATCAATATTATTTTTCAGCTTTGTCACTAGGTCGATTGTTGCAGTGAGTGTATTCGATTTTGAGCGAAACCCATATTGATTATTTGAAAAAAAGTTAATAGTTTTAAGATAAATATCTAAGCGGTTATGTAATATTTTCTCGTAAATTTTAGAGATTATTGGTAGGACTGAGATAGGGCGATAATTTCCTGGGTCGGTCTTTTTTCCCTGACTTAAAAATTGGGCTTACTTTTGCTACTTTAAGAGAATCGGGGAAGAAACCGTTTTGTAAACAATAATTGATATTCATTGTTAGTTTGTTTAATATTAAGTCTTTGATGCATTTTATGGTTTTGCAACTAATTCCGTCCAAGCCCGTGCTAGTGTTTGCATTGAGGTTATCTATGATTTTACTTACTTCCTCTTCCGACAAAGGTATATAACGTAATGACAAAGTTATTAGTTAATTTCTCTGATACTAGTTTATAATAGAATAAAAATAAATAAAAATATCACAGTATCAAATATAATAATAATTTTTATTCAATATAGATTAAATGTATTTCTTGTTGAAAATCATTTTTACTTTTACCACTGGTTTTGAAAAAAACCTCTGACCTGGGAAGAACCAGCAACCCAGCGGGACATTTTTTCAAAGTAAATTATACATTAAGGAAGGTTGTACAAACTATTTACAAATTTCATTTTAGAAACAGCTTGAAAGAGACCACCTCATTCCTATTCTATTGTATTCTATCAAATAACAAAAAAAACTCTTTTCGCCTTTTGTCTTATGAAAAAAAAACAGACTATAAAGCAATATTTATTTTAAGGACAAAAATAACTTATGCAGTAAAGGTGGGAGAACAATAACTGAGTAAGTTATTGTTTTCCTTAAAAGCAACGGAAATCATTCGTATTATAATTTGACATTACAATTGTAAAGGGAAGCTTAAGGTAAATATAATCAAAACAAAAAATAAGAAACGCTTCGTGAAATGTATTTCGCGATGCTTTATAACCAGTAATTACCTCGTAAATAAAAAGCCTATTCCTATTTTTCTAAATTGAATTTTTATACTAAAATTTAAATACGAGTATATAAGAATAGAAAAGATAATTTTAATTAAGGAAAATATTTATTGCAATTCACAACTACAAATGTTTCGGAAAGATCTATATTCTGAGAAGAGCCAGCAACAATCCCAAGGGGTCTCAATACAAATTGCACAGGTAATTATAAACAAGATTTAAGAAACAGCTTGGCAATGATCTTCTCTTTAAAATGGGGATATTATAAACCACTTATTCATTCTTATTCTATCTCTCTTGTTCACTCATCATCTCTCATCATCATGAAACCATCAACAGTTCAATAATCAAGCCAAGAATAAAAATGATGTAATATTAACAATTAAAACTATACATTTTTCAAATCAGAATTTTACTAATAGAATCAAAAAATTACTACAGAAGCATAAAAATTCTGGCGACAACAATCTTGTAATGTTAAATTTGTCGAAAGGTAAATTTTGTTTCCAACATACAATGTTCAGGTCAGACTTTACTCTGACATGACTCTAAGAACAATGTATTTTACGTTTACGACACACCTTGTAATGTTTGGCTCAAAATAGCTTTACTAAATTGAAACAAGCAGACTCGACAATGACAATAATATTGTCATTTGATATTACTGCTTTATCAGAGTTTGAGATGGCAAATATTTTTTTATATGAGAAGGAGAAACGAGCATGCGGCTCACCTGATATTAAGTGACTACCACCGACCATCAACAACTGCAACACCAGGGGTATTGCAGATGCGTTGCCGGCCTTTTAAAAAGGAGTAGGTTCTTTTCTTGAAGGTCCCTAAGTCGTATCGGTCCAGAAAAATCGTTGGTGGTAATCGATTCCACAAGGAAGTTGTGGGAAGAAGAAAACATCTTCTAAATCACACAGTAGTGGACCGTCAATCATCCAGATGGTATGGATGGTATCGCGAGTTTTGTCGCGATGTGCGATGGTGAAATTGAGCGGCTGGAATTAGTCCGAACAATTCCTCAGAGCACTCCCCGTGGTAGATGCGATAAAATACGCAAAGAGATGCAACATCTCTACGCAGTGCCAGTGAGTCAAGCCGATCAGAAAGAACTCGGTCGTCGACGATTCGAACCGCTCTGGGCTGGATGCGGTCAAGTGGAAGAAGCTGGCACTGGGGAGCCCCTGCCCAGAGATGGGAACAGTATTCCATGTGAGGCCAAACCTGCGCCTTGTAAAGTTGCAGGCAGTATGCCGGCATGAAATACTGTCCCGCTCTGCTGAGCACGCCAAGCTTTTAGAGGCCAATTTGGCCTTCTCTTCCAAGTGACCACGAAACTGTACGTCACTCGATATGTCGACGCCGAGAATTCCGATACTGGCTGAGGCAACAAGGGGAGTGCCTTGAAACTGAGGAGATACGACAAAGGGGTTCTTTTTAGCGTTAAATATGCAAACTTGTGTCTTCTGAGGATTAAAATGGACCAGATTTAGTCGCCCCCAATCCGAGAGTTTGTTCAGCAAAGACTTGACTTCAGACACAAGTTTGTTCCGGTATTCGCGACGTTTTCCCGAGAAATATTGGCACGGCTCATCCGCATTGTAATGAATGTTACCGGTTTGCAACATATCATTGATATGCAGAAGAAACAGCGTTGGTGATAGCACGCAGCCTTGTGGAACACCAGCGTTAATAGGCTTGTAATTGGAGCATGCACCATCTACTACGACTTTCATGCTCCGATCAGCCAGAAAACTGGTGATCCAATTGCACAATTTCTCGGGAAGTCCATAGGAAGGTAGCTTTGAAAGAAGCGCTTTGTGCCAGACCCGATCGAAGGCCTTCGCTATGTTCAAACTAACGACCAATGCCTCCCCCTTAGACTTGATCGCCTGCGCCCATCTATGTGTTAGGTAAACAAAAAGATCACCAGCTGAGCGACCCCGACGGAAACCGTACTGGCAGTCAGCTGGTGCTCCTCAAGGTACCGCATGAGCTGGTAGTTAATAATTAACTCCATTATTTTCGATAACAAGGAGGTGATGGCGATAGGCCTGGAGTTGGATGGATCGGAGCGGTTACCTTTTTTAGGAATCGGGTGCACGAAAGCTGTCTTCCATGAATTCGAGACAACGCCTAGAGTTAGAACCGGTGCCAACTCTGGAGCGCACGTCCTCAACACAATTGGCGGGATTCCGTCAGGCCCACTCGACTTGTGTATATCCAGGGAGAGGAGTGCGTTGCGTACTGAGCACTGTGTGAACCACACATCAAGCATAGAGCATTCACACTGCGGGATGTTCGGCGGTGTGTTCCCCCCGTCATCGAGAGTCAAGTTGGACGCAAAAAGGTCCGCTTTCTCTTTTGCGGCGTGGGCGAGTGAGTCGTCCTCCCTGTGCAGAGATGGTAGTGATGGCTTACAGAAATTCCCTTGGACAGCCTTGTCGAGAGACGAGAATGCACGGGTTCCCGAAGGAAGGCGAACTAGTTTCTCGCCAATGATTTCTTATATTTACGCGAAAACTACGCATTGAATAAAACTATTTTTTACGTATTTTATCGCGTTTTATACGTCCCGATGTCACAGTTAGCCCGGCTACCTTCAATTTTTTTAAACTGAAGGTAGCCGGGCTAACTGTGACATCGGGACGTCAAACATCTCAGTCCCCCCCATGACCATGGGTTGCTGTAAAGCACCCGAAACGTCGGGAATTAAAATAGTAAATTAAACGCGATAAAATCCGTAAAAAATAGTTTTATTCAATAGTTTCTCGCCAATTCAACAGATTAAGTGCAAGAGTTCTCCAGCGCAATAAATCCGTGAAAAGTGCTTCCTAAAAGAAATTGGAAATATTAAACGGGAAGACGACAATCATACGGATCATCGGGGTTATATTATGAGCAATTTTATTATAGATTTTTCAATATGAAAGTAATTCTATTTTTAACGTTAACTGGGGAATTACTCGACCCGAAAGTAATGAGGTATATTTTTTAGTAAAAAAAATGTTACATACATTACCGTTACAGCTCATTAAAGTCCATGGCTAAACATAGGACTACCCCATAGATTACCTGGATATTGCCATAGTTTCCACGCTTGGCAAGCGGGTTGGCAACCGCTGGCAGTTTATTTTTGTTTTTAGTCGTTATTAGGAAGACGCTGCCGCCCATCTCCTGATTTGTTTTCCTCTGTCGCCTCTTACAACACCCACGAGATGATATGGGGTAGTGGATATTCTTACACCCCCACTACACGAGAAGAATACGGTAAGAGTTATTTTTTAAATAAAATTTTACTTCCAAATTATTTCTGTAACGCTTACCATCGTCAGGTGGGCACTGAGTTGAAGATACGTACACAATATAGCGGAGCTACCTAGTACCTATAATCGGACGAGTTATTTAACTAATAAAATATGGAAGATAAAATTATCTAGTACAGAGCTCACCGAGTTTATTTAGTACTATATTTTCAAGTCATCTGTAAAGAAAATATGCCGCCACTCGCGTACCTTTCTTCCACATCGGTTATCGGTTCTTCAATCAATATGGTCGGCCTATTGCAGAGAAACTCCGAGCATTGTCCTCCAAAGCTTGGTGTGCGAAGCTTCATCGTAAGGCCAGCAGTGAAGGACTACGTTTCAGGTCCATATTTCCAATGTCAACACGCACTGATTGTATACTCTTGTTTTCAAGTCTTTAGGTATACGTAACGAGAAAGTATGTCGTAATCTCCAGGACGCTGCCCGGCCAAGTTGAATTCGTCGATTGACCTCTCGGTCAAAGTTTATGTGGTCAGGCAATTTGTCGTAGATAAATTATATCTATACGTGGTAGAGCCATGCTGCAGCTATATTAGTAGTATATATAGTTGTAGCACGAATGGGTCGGCTCGACCGGGGAACCCTTTTTACTGGGAAAGAGGCATTCCATCTTAGTCCTCACGGGTGACAACGCATCAGCATTTTGATTCTTTATTGAGGATAGATGTAGATGTCTATGGGTCACAGCAACCACTTACCATCAGGTGGACTGTGTGCTCGTTTGTCACCCTATCCTATAAAAAAAAACTCGTCAACAACTTCGAACGTAATGCTCCCAACAACTATCGGCATAGGTATGACATGGACGTTACACACGACCTTCGTCCTGCTCATATTTATTTTAAGATTTTTGAAGTCGTTGGGAGATACTCTTGAGTATCATTGGGCTTAATGCTGAGGTCCTCTAGCGATTCTGCCGTAGTGACAATATCGTCGGAAAATCAAAGATAATTGAGGTATTCGTCATTGATAACGTATCCTTTTCAGTCCAGTAGCTTTCGGGGATATAACGTCTCCCTGTTTAACACCTCTCTACAGTAAGGTAGGTTATACATGATAGGTGATGGGCTACATATCCTGTTATAGTAATAAGTAAAATATACCTTAGCTATTATATATTTTTAATAATTAATTCTGGTGCTATGCCGAAGCCATTAAGCAGAGACGGCCTTAACTGAGTCGAGTGAAGTGATGTAAATCAACTGGCTAACAGCACTAACATCTCTGAAAAAAAAGTGTGATGTTCTTTAAAAAGGGTGTTGTTGCCCTTTTCTAGAACTAAATACCGATTTCCCTCTGAAGCCACGTCGACAACATGCTCTTTTCGGTAACCATTAAGAATTATCTCGCAAGTAGACTGTTTGGAAGCTTATTCGGAAGTCGTCATATCATCAATCCGGTTTAATAAAACGCTTTTCTACTATAGATAACACTGAAGCCCTTCAGCAAATTGTACAGAAAACCGAAAAGCTCTGCTACTTTTTCTTGAACACTAAGAAAACGTTTGTATTTTGGAAATTTGGAACAGTCTCTCAAGCGGTGTTAGATCTACATTCGTAATGTAAAAGTTCTTAAGTAATCGTACAAAAACGATACAATGGCTATCGGAGTACAGAACTAAAGTACAAGACCTATCCAACTGCAGAAAAGTGTAAGACAGAGTGACATTATATCTCCGAAACTTTTCACCCCTGCTTTGGAAGATGTTTTTAAACTACAGGATCGGAATACGGTTTAAACATTAGATATGATAAATCTCAATAGTTCCCAACAGGATAGGTTTGAAAATAAACATGGACAAGATAAACATTTTATGTACCGGTCATGTTAGGATGTCAATGGATGAAGTTTTCGACTCAGCACCGTATTTGTGGTAATCATTGGAGGTGGCCTGTTTAGCGGTAGACTTATGATAACTCGTAAAAAAAATCTGAGTCATCTTCATATTTGTAATACATATTATTGCATACTTGCGATCCGCCGCAGCTACGCACGGGTGATTTCTGGATCTCGACAACAGCTACACCTGCCGGGTCCAATTGTGAACCTAAACTATTCAGGGGCCCACTCAAACACACACAATTTTTTTTTATCAAAATCGGTCGAGCTAGTTTCAAGTTTAAGCGAGACCAACTGACAGCAATTGATTTTATATATAGGGATTATTAAAAATAAATATTTTAAGCAAGATATTATATGCATGTTATAAAATCTAGAAAAAAAAATTGTTAAATTTACAGGTTTATTTTTATATTAATCCTATAATAAAAATTGCATTGTGTGGAAATAAAATTCTTAATTTATTTTAATAATTAACATAATTAAAAGATGCAATTAACATGCGAAAGTTCTAAACACACGATAGTGTGTCTGCCAAGTTCGGAAAAGAAAAGTGCGACGCACGGGCAGTGTGTTTATTTACATGACCCATTTCGAGCCACTTTCGAACACTCTATAACTCAAAAACCATTAGACCTACACAATTGTTACTTTAAATACCTAATAAGGTCTCATTGAATACCTAGAAAAACAAGATGTATGATTAAACTTATTATGGTTCTTGAGTTATTTAGGTCTAAATATTGCCATTTTTATCACTCACTGACTCATTCATCAAAAACCTAAGTCACTACTATGTTACATAGAGATTTAAAATTTGGCATCAAATGGCTGCAAAGTTTTCAAATTCGGTGTCTACGAAGTTATTGGCGTGTTTAGATTCAAGAACTGTACTGAAAACTAACCGTCACCAATAACTTTGTTGATATTTAATTTAATTTAGTGAAAAAAAATAGAAAACAGTGAAACGTAAAAGAAAGAAAAACATTTAAGGTCATGTTTTTATGTAAATTAATAAAAAGTGAAATTTTTTCAAACAATAACAATGTGGGACATTCTTATTGTAATTGTAAATCTTTACAAAAACATAAATGGGAAAAGGGGGCCAAATTCGGTACTAACGACTTTTGGGGTTGTCGCTTCGCCGTTAAAACATTTGAGATCTGAACGGGTGCCAATCTCAATCACAGTTCCAAGGACCGTGTATATTCCTATAGGTACTATGGTTGACTGATGTGAAGTTTGGTGTCCGTTCAGATATCAATTCTTATTGGCAAAACCAGCAACTCCAAACGTCGTTTGTTATTCTGAGAGAAACCGTCAAAGTTTATATTTAGTCTACTGCGTCATTTATCTATTTTTTTAATCATTATTCTAAACAACCACTTTGTTGGCCCATAAATTTAATATTATGTACATTTTATATTGTGACAAAGGTTCTTATCTGTATTATAGATTATTTGTATTCATGGAACCTCTTTCAATGACTTTTGCACTTAGCTTTACGGCTGAACAAAATGTTTGCTTAAGCCATAACATTTACAATTCTAGAATAATACATAATACCGCTATAACTTACGACAAGAATCGCAAACAAAATGCTTCTTAAATGCTTATAAATGTTAAAAAATACTGTTTTTCGTTTTTCACCTACGACATAGCATTTTATTTTTATTTTAACAGAAAATTGTAAAAAAATTATGAGAACATTAAAACACTTCACAGAAGATAAAAAGGAAAAAGTAGGTATTTTAGGTGTCTACTACTTCATGTTCATATTATTCAGATTTACATATGAATATAAATTTTTTTACAGGTGGCTTACTTGGTATTTGTCTACACAGGATATATTATTTCCCTTTTGTTAGAAAGTGAATTCTTGTGGCAGAGTCGGCAAGGGACGCTCTAGACGGAAGTTAATTAAACAAATTGGTAATATATTAAGGATGGGGCAAATTAAGAGTACCTTTAACCGACGACCATATGTCCGTAGATATATAGATGTGAAAGAGTAGTGCGTTAGGATCATGCCAAATGGGAGTCCGTAGACACTGCCTACTCCTCTAGGTAACAAACGTGAGAGTTATGTATGTAACTCTCACGCTTGTTGTGGTAAATAATACAGTTTCGTATCAATTTTTCTTTACAAATTATGAGAGTCATGTTTTACATTTTATTTTTATTTTTTTAGCTTATGTTTGTATATTATCACTCAAGCAAACGAAACAAGGAAAACACCAGATGCAGAAGACATCACTCTATTGACTTGGGAAATTTTTCTGCATAAACTGTAGAATTTTATACTGATATAACACATTTACATACAATAGTTCATTTATGTATAACGAAAAAAATCTTTTTTAATTATAGCGATTTTTAATGATTTAAGGGTATAGACAAAAAACGTGTAAAAAGAACGAAGTAAATTTTAGGAAAATTTGTTGCATTTTATTAAAGCCCCGATCCTACAATAATATTTATTTATTTCTGTGTTTGGCTGAGTCTCGCGACGCAGAGCCGCTAATCTCGCAGTAGTAATGCTGTTCCACATGACTAGATTCGTTATCAAGATGCACTGCGTGCAGGTGAGTGAGGTTTAGGGGAAAAAAATGTTACATTCCGCTTGCACCCCTGCTTATACCATCATTGTTTATATAACATTTTATATGATTATTAATATCAAAGGTAATGGTTGTATAACATCGACTATAATAAAGGTATTCAATTTCACAAAAGGACTACGGGCCCTTCGTTAATCACGGAAAATGTTCGAAATATTAACACTTTAATTTTAAAAGGAAAAAAAACAAACATGCATGAGTGCCGTGGAACAATCGGTTGGAACGAAGTTCCTTTCGTAGTATATTATTATTAATAAACATATTATATTATTGATTAACAAATACATATAAATGAGTTCCTAGCGTCTATTAAAATGTAGCGTCATTTAAAACAATATTTCTTTCATGTCAAGATAAGAAAAAGTGCGAGGGATATGGATGTTATTGCATCTCTCTCGCACTATAGAAAGGGGGTCGTGACGGAAAAACGCCTAGCCTTCATCCGTCAAATTCGTACCGTGCGATAAGGAACTCCGTCCCAAAAATAAAAAACATAACTTCTATCCATTGTAAGTCATGTAAAAAAGATCATGTAAAAAGGTTGTGACGGGTAGTAGTATCGTCAACACGTAAATTTTGGTGTGCACCTATTTATATTTATTATAAATTTAACAGTGTGTATTAAGAGTTATAAATGAATTAATTGGTTATTAAACTCATCTGCGCTCACTTTCTCACAACTTATCTTATAATTATACTCAATATTTGAAAATATTTTCATACCACCTAATATGGATGTCATGCTGGCTAATAATCTTAGTGAACTTGAAAAGGTGTTGGAGTCCCGAATGCGGGATTATGAAGAGAAGCTCGACAACTCGAAGCACGAGACAGTAAGAGAAGCTACTAAAAGTCAATACTGACTTTTAGTAGCTTCTCTTACTGTCTCGTGAGTTCAAATCATTTGTTTGGCAAACTCTTTCTACAATTAAAACACAAATAAATTTCCTATGCCTTGGCCTTGATAGACATGAAACGGCGATACGAAATAAAGTTCTGTTGTTTCATGGCATTGTCGAAAAGCAAAATGAAAACCTCCGTGACGTTATTTTTAATATAATATCTAATCAATTAAAGCTGACAGATATAGAAAAGGATTGTGTTAAGGTTTTCCACCGGCTTGGATCATCTCAAAGTGAGACACGACCAGTTTAGGTTCCATTTTTTGATACTGTAAATAGCGGTTTATTTGGGATAACAAAGCCAATCTAAGAGGCTTCGGTATCACCATCTCAGAGTTTTTAACGGAAACCAGGCATCACATATTTACTACAGTACGTAAACACTTTGGAATTAAGCACTGTTGGTCATCTGAAGTAAAAAATTGTTATAATGCTCCCCGATAAAACTCGACAATAAATTGAAACGCTGGCTGAATTGGAACTACTCATCGTGAAATATCCTTCTAGCTCCGCTACTAACGATAACGCATCACAGTCCGTTAATAGAACATCGATAACCGTTAATGCCCCGAAGAAATCACGCCGACGCATAAATAACTAAAAAGCAGTAGTATTGTTTTCTTTAAAAATTGCATTACTAAAATGGCAGCAATCAACTTTTTAAATAATTATTGTTACATAATAATGAAGTTAACTGATATTGGCGGAACGCATATACGTCACAAAAATGCACTTTTAATTTTAAGGTTAATAAAGATTGTTGTAATGCAATGAACGCAAATAAAACAAAGTTATTAAGTTTTTACTACCTATCTACTTTTTAAGTTTATTTCTAATGTTTACTACTTTACAACACTTTATTTATTGTATACTCTAAGGTTTACTTTGTAAATTTTGTATTGCAATTAGTATTTTTGGTTATCTTCTTCTAGTATAAATATAATAAATGTATTCATAAATTAATTTAATAAAAATCGTTACGCTAGTGAGTTACACTGAGTTGAGTTGTTTTTATTCTTATTTAATTTCGTTTTTTGTTTATCATAAGTTAGATAATATTTGTATATTTTTATTATAGGATATTGTTTTAATTATTAAGTTATTTTTATTATAATTTTATAGTATTTTTTTTTTATTTTTACTGTCATAATTATGGAAAGTCCATCTGATTTTAATGCTAGTTTTTTCTCGTGTAATGCATCTTCTACCAGTATCTTAGGCATCTGAACCTCTTGGACTGCATGATCATATTTCTGCCATATTTTCTCCCTACCCCAATAATTTAACGTTGCCCATATCAACGCATAAAGTGTTCCTGCCCACTATCCTGACCTTCTTGCATCCATTAGCAGTAATCTAATCGACGCACTTCTTATATCTGAAACTTTTTCAAGTCTTCTTTTCCTTCTTTTCATTTTTCACTTCCTGGTTACGTTTTGATACGTAATGATAGAATCGGTAAGGGTGGAGGTGGTGTAGCTATTTACCTGTGTTCTGAAACCCCTTACAAACAAATCTCTGCTTCCCCGTCAACTTATTCTGAATCTGCTGAGTACCTTTTTCTTGAGGTTACACTTCACTATACAAAAATAATTCTTGGTATGATATACAGCCCTAATATGCAAATTAATTATTTTGATGTATTTGAAAATCTACTTACAGACTTCTGTCCTATATGTCAAGTGATTGTGATGGGAGATTTCAACACTTGCTTACTCAAAAACGATTTACGTGCATATAAGCTGAAGTCTATTGTGTCCTCACATAATCTACAAATTTTACCCCTCTCTGCCACCCATCATACTTCACCTTATCATAGTTTCAACTTTAAATAACATCGCGAATCATGGACAAATAACAGCTTCTTTTTTGTGCCATGATCTCATTTTCATATCGTAACGTGTTCGTCCACCAAAGCGTAAATCACATTTTGGATTTCTTCGTAGCTATAAAGGTATTGACTTGGAAGCCATAAGACGAGATGCAAGTAAAATGGATTGTCAAAATATTGATTATATGGTGAATAACATTACTGGATTAATTCTTAGATTGTGTGATTGCCATGCACCTCTCAAACGTATAAAAATAAAACATTGCCCTGCGCCCTGGATTACAACTGAGATAAAAGAGCTTATGGCGCGTAGGGATAAAGCCAGAAGTAGATATAAACATTGTCCTTTGGAAAGAAATCTAATCAAGTTTAAGATTTTTTTTGCAATCGTCTGTGTAGAGATGCTAAAAGGCGCTACTTTCATGAATCACTTTCAAATTGCGATTCAGGAAAAGCCTGGAGTTTTCTCAAAACAGTCGGCATTGGCAAACATCCTGCGCTCGCGATAAGAGATCTTGATATAGATACTCTCAATCAATATTTTCTCTTCCACCTGTTTCCTTTTCTTCATTTATAAAGGCTAAGACCTTGCTAGAATTATCCAGATGCCCTTTGCAACATTTCCCCAGTTTCAATTTGTATCAGTGTCAGAAGATGAAGTAAAGCGATCAGTCCTATCCATATCTTCTACTGCATCGGGAAACGATAAAATTTCTTCCACAATGATAAATATGATTTTACCTTGTATTCTCCCAGTTCTTACTCACATATTTAATTTTTCTTATCTTTCTCCTGTTTTCCATATTTGTGGAAGTTAGCACACATTATTCCTATAGCCAAGGTTGCTAACCCTACATTACCTTTTGAATTTCGGCCTATATCTATATTTCCATTCCTCTCTAAAATACTGAAACATATTGTTCACAATCAATTTTCTTCTTATCTTAACTCGAACAATATTTTAAGTACGTTTCAATCTGGATTCCGGCCCGGTCACAGTAGAACAACTGCTCTTCTTCAGGTAGCTGATGATATCCGTCGAGCCATAGATCAAAAACAATTAACAGTACTCGTTTTATTAGATTTTAGTAGTGCCTTCAATACTGTTGACTTTGATGTCCTCCTTAAAATTCTTCAGGCTATCAATGTTTCACCTTCGGCCATTCTTTGGTTTGATTCCTATCTTCGGGGACGCTCACAATGTATCTGCCCCAATGATACTTATTCCAACTGGTGTAATCTTATTGCAGGTGTACCCCAAGGTGGTGTCTTATCTCCTTTATTTTTCACCATTTTTATTAATTCTATAACGAAAATAATATGCTCCAACTTCCATCTTTATGCAAACGATTTGCAACTTTACCGTCACTTTGAGGCATCTGAGGCTAAATTGGCGATAGATGCACTGAATGACGATTTGGATAGAATTAGTCGTTGGTCCAGATTCCATGGTTGAACTATAAATCCAAGTAAGTCCCAAGTGTTAATAGTAAGTAGCAGATATACTAGTAGTATTATTGATAAATGCACCCTGCTAAATGTGATTATCTATGGCATATCAATTGCTTATTCGGAATCTGCGAAGAACTTGGGCCTAATTATTGACAATAGGTTATCATGGGGTGCTCATATAATGGACTTAAGCAGAAAAGTTCATTATGCTTAGCACTCGTTAAAACGACTTCAAATTTTCAAGTCAGTCGGCTGTCTACAAGTAGTAAAAATTACATTAGAAGATTCGGTTACATAAATAGATAGATAGATATGTACATGCGAAGCTAAGAAAAGCGTGTTAAAAACACAATACAATATTGACCTAGTTGCATTCATCTTTTCATATACTTGGGTGTCACAGAACACTTGCAAATTACACATCACTCACTCATACAGAAGACCGAAGAGTACAATCTGCCATTTTGTCTTGCGTATGTGGAGTTTGAGAAAGCCTTTGATTCCGTCAAAATTTGGCGATGCTGCAGTCCCTTCAGCGGTGCCAAGTTGAGTGTCGGTATATGGAGGTGCTGAAGTATTTGTTCAGTAGGGCTACGATGGCTATCCGAGTACAGAACCAGAGTACGAAACCTATCCAACTGCAGAGCGGTGCAAGACAGGTTAACGTAATAGCCCCGAAACTTTTCACCGCTGCATTGGAAGAATTTTCAAGCTACTGGACTGGAAAAGATTCGATATTAACATCAATGGCGACTACATCTCTCACCTTCGATTTGCCGACGATATATTCCTTATGGCAAAATCGCTGGAGGACCTAAGCACTATGCTCAATGACCTTAATAGTGTCTCCCAACGGATAAGTCTTAAGATGAACATGGACAAAACAAAAGACATGTGTAACGTCCATGTCACACCTATGCCGGTAGTTGTAGGGATCACTAAAATCGAAGTTGTTGACGAGTATGTTTACTTGGGACAAATAGTCCGACTAGGTAAGTCCAACTTCGACCGAGAGGTCAATCGACAAATTCAACTCAGCTGGGCAGCGTTCAGGAGATTACGACACATCTTCACGTCAGGCATACCTCAAAACCTCAAAACAAAATTGTACAACCAGTACGTGATGCCAGTAATGACCTATATATCTGAGACATGTTCCTTCACTGCTGGCCGCACGAGTATGAGGATGCTCAAAGTCGCTCAGCGAGCTATGAAGAGGGCTATGCTCGGGGTTTTTTTTGCGTGATAGACTTAAAAACGAGGATATTCGCTGTAGAACCAGAGTAACCGACATAGCCCAACGGATTAGTAAGCTGAAGTGGCAATGAGCCGGGCATATAGCTCGAAGAACCGACAACCGATGTGGATGAAAGGATGTCGAGTGGCAGCCTCGTACCGGCAGACGAAGTGTAGGGCGTCCCCCTACTAGGGGCTAGATGTATATATATACTCACCGTGGTCAATGTTACGAGGCTATGTATTTTGGGATTTATTTT
This sequence comes from Parnassius orleans, assembly GCA_029286625.1. Taxonomy (NCBI): domain Eukaryota; kingdom Metazoa; phylum Arthropoda; class Insecta; order Lepidoptera; family Papilionidae; genus Parnassius; species Parnassius orleans. Next base: position 420,097 of record JAGSMP010000184.1, read on the forward strand.
GTACAATTATGGATGACAAACAATTCTCCTGATGGTAATGCGGTGGTTTATAGACACCTCCTTCTATCCTCGATAAAGAATCACCCACTAGTAAAAGTGTTACTGGATATTTTACTTGTTTGTGCTGACCCATTCGTACTACCATGACTGATATAGCCTTGTTAAAATGAAAAAGTCCTTGCAGCGAACTTTTTTATGGAAAACATTAACAAAATTCTAAAAATTTTTACAAATGTAACACAAACCAAGCCAAAATCATCAAAAGGAGATAACTATTGTTTTTATTCGTTTTTAGACATTGTAGCGACTATCTTGTTTTCGTTGATTTATCTTAATTTTACGTCTCGAATCGTAAAACAACATTGAAGCTTTTGGCAGATGAAAGTAGAGTTCAGTAAACACCAAAACCATTTTGTCCCTGCAGATCTCTTGCTATGGTTTGATTAAATGACTATATATAATAATAATAACGAGCTGCCCCGTCTTCACCGGCCGGGTAGGATAATTTAGTTAAGATAATCAAAGACCATTTATTTTGTGTATCAATTTTTATTTTCTTTTCCAGAAATATCTCCAAGTTTTTCGGATAAAATGTATCCTAGATCCCTGACATTGCTCTCTATCTGTTCAATATATATTATAAGACGCATCTTGATTTGTGTTGAATTCATTTTTCTCAATTTTATTCATTAGTGTTCCATAGCACCACAACTTCTCGCCTCCATTTGGAAAAACATTATTCCGAAAATTAAAAAAAAAACTATAAAAACGTAATTATGAGCATTTATCTATCTATTTATCTATAAATTTTTGTCAGCAACACTTTTGAAGATTGATGATGTCTTAACACCTAATTAATTGTTTACGATTACTTGAAAATAATATCCTCTGAAAAACTAAAATCTAAATTTTTAAGCTCATGTCCGCACAAAACACAGCAGCGTTACGCTGCTATTTTACGCTGATACTCTGTGAGAGCGTGGTCCTTCCCCGGTCAAGTCGAACCATTCATTTTACAACTATACCAGTAATATAGACGCAGCATGGCTCTACCACGTTGAAAACTTTCATGATCCGGCAATCCGACATGACCGGAGAGAGACCAACGTGCTTTCCAAGGTATGAGGGTCTAACACCACGAATTTCCTGGCCCCTGTTGCTACTGAGACAGAAAAAAACCCAGTAAATGATATTGACACGACAAGGGATTCGAACGTCAAAATAACCACTAGACCAATGAGGCAGTTAAAGTTACAACCAGATTTAACTAGAATGCGGCAGTTTCATAAAAGCATACCGTAACGAACCCCACGATTGTGTACGTGCGTTGCGATGCTTCCATACTTTCATTCACTGTGTTACTACTCAGTCACAAATTTAGAACTCGTTTTGTTCGAATCTTAAAAGTTCGAACTCAAAGCTATTCTTTGTACAAAAATATAATTTTCGGGTCTGTGTAAGTGTAAAACTATCCAAATTATGAGTAATTTTTACACTGCATCCAAGATAACGTACACAATCATATAAGTGTTTTTTTCTGGCCAGGAAGAAATAGTTAGTCTTTTGCATTCATTAAAGCCTAACAAGCTTAAAATAGGCCTCCCCCAAAAATGGCCTCAAAGAGGAGATATTTGCCATAGGATTAAAAAACTCAGATTTTTTTTTTCAATTTTTGAGTTATTATCAGGAAGATGGTTTTGCTAATCTTCTGTTTTATTTCCAATATTGAATAAAATAACTCAAATATTAACCCCTTTTAAAAAGATACCAGCAATTATTTTAATGTTAACAAACCATTAGACACTTTAATAAAAATCATAAAATTCTTTAAATCAAGCTACATTAAACATGAATCGTAAACCGTTTAAATAAATTGATAGGCAATCATTCTAATAGCAAGCTGTTTCAAAAGAATTGACATTTTTCACAACGATTTTTTCCAGTAACTCTCAATTCTTTTACCCTAAAAATATTCTTATCGTTGTTACAATATAAATGCCCTCGCAGCGACGTGTTACGTTTGTCATAAGGGACGCTGAAAATATGTATTCTTTACTGTTATTAAATTAAGAAACGGAAACCTCTAACCTTATTTCATGATTATTTTGTAACAACAATTGTTTAGTTATTCCGAGTTACTTAATCCTAACAAATTTAGTGATAAGCATAACTGCTCATTGTAGTCCTGAATTTAATCCAAGATGGTAAGTGGCTTTAGTAGAGCGTTTGCATCTCAAACAAATTCAAACAAAGAAGGCCACAGAAATGTGTTGTCACTCCTGAGGACTGCGGTGAACGGTCTCCTAGCAATTATACTGGCTGTCTATAACTGGTATAAAATGGGAAAGAGATGATACCTAACCAGACGGACATCCAATGAGAAAATTAGCTCTAACTTGGTAAAAAGAAATCATATCATTTCAAAGGGAATATAGTCCAAATTAAGTTTAGTTACTTTACAAAAAATATAGAGGATATATAGATATAGTGAATATTTCTCAAATGGAACCAATATTTTCGTTAAAAATATTTTTCTTATATAAGTTAGAGTACTAAACGAGCACACAGTAGTTTACCCATCATTCATCTATTATTCTTAATTATTTTTTATCTTTAGTTAATAAAATATGTCAGTTTTTTTATTCATTTTTACACAAGAAAGTTATGAATAAACATAAAACCATACGTGATAGAGCCACGCTACATTATTGTTGTAGCACGAATGGGTCGGCTCAACCGGGGAAGACCACAGAATACCAGCGTAAAATAGGAGTTTAATGGTACTGTGTTTCGTATGGTGAGTATAGGGGGACCGGAGACCCTTTTTACTGGAAACAAGGCATTTCATCTTAGCTCTTAGGGGTGAAAACGCATTTGTATTTATTCCTAATCTAGGATATTTGTAAATGTCCATGGGCCACAGCATCAAGTTACCATCGGGTAGACTGTGTACTTGTTTGGCACCTTTAATTCTATTAAAGAGTGAGTTTATGATTTTTGGGGCAGACGCTAAGAGAAGTGCTAACTTACCGCCTGTAAATTTATGTGGGGCAGTTATAAAAAGAGTACCTCAGTTTAAGTATCTCGGGCACTGGCTCACAGAAAACATGAGCGATGACTGCGATATTGGGAGAGAAAGCAGCGCAACATGCTGACTCACAGATTCGCTATGTCTAGAGGACTTAGCGAATCTGCAAGTTTAAAGTAATGCTCTTCAAAGCGTACTGTCAAACCTTTTATACGTGTAGCATGTGGGTTGGGTAAACGCAGCGGACGTATAGTGCACTGCGCGTTCAATACAACAATGCGTTTAAGATTTTGATGGGACTAGCTCGTCACTGTAGTGCATCTACTATGTTCGCGGAGGCACGTACAGACGATTTTTATACTATAATGCGAAAGAGATGCGCTTCGCTTCTTTTTCGTATTAGAGACTCTTCTAATAGCATCCTAAGTGCTTTAGCCGATAGGTGGGACTCACCGCTTTTAAGACACTGGATTCGCCTGCACATGCATAAGTATTAAAATGTTAAATCGAACTAATAATAATAAAATGTATTTTAATAAATAAGTAATTTTAGTAATTTTTTATAATTTTTGAAAAATGTACGATAATTCTTGTTTTTTTTTTAGACTTTAAGCAATTTAACTATCTATGAATATAAATAATGTAATTTTACTAACCAATTTATGGACCTTTGTCTGAAATAAATTTTTATTATTATTTTATAAAATAATAAATTAAATATCTCAAAGATAATAATAAAAAATAATGAAAAATAGTGTCTAAACAACCCTAATAAACAAAGGAAACAGAAGCATTAATCCAGTCATTTACTCGAAATTATTTTAACATAACAAAAACAGGAATTACTAAACCTTTTAGTCTTTGGTGTAAATGTAAAGGATCCTTTGCACTCTTAAATATTGTAGTATGTAAGATTCAAAAACCTCGTTTTCTGTTTAGCTCCTCGGATCATTCAATCGAGTGGCTTCAATCGTTTGACATTCCTACTAATAATATAAATGCGAATGTGTTTGTTGGTTTAACCTGCTTTCACGCAGCAACGGAGTAACGGATCGACATGTTTTTTATACATAGCTTATAGGCTGAACAGCCACAAGGGGCTACATAATATCCCATAATAATATACATAATATCACAAGGGGCTACATAATAACATGGGATAGTTATTTAGCATAATTCTGCGACTTCACACAAAAATGGATTAAATGATATTGATGGAATTTGGTATAGAAATTTCCTAGGTTCTAAAATCTAACATATAAAAATTTATTTTTGTTTGTTCGTATTCTATGCGCTGCCACACCGTTCATTAGATTGCGCTAAAACTTTGTCGACATATTGCTTGCACTTTCGCGAAGGTTACAGGCATAACACAAATAGCTTACAGTAGGTGGCGCGCGTATAGTACTGACAAATTTATTTTAAAATTATGTATCATTCAACTCTAATGAATGTATTATCATTCCTAATTAAACAATATAAACCTTCCAAATTTAAAATGATATTCCCACAATTATTTCTTCTGCGACTGCAACGCGCCGAGTACCAGTTATTAATATATCTAATATACCTGTAATATACTATAATATAGTAGGTGGCGCGCGTATCGACCCGACAAATTTATTTGAAAGGTTTAGATCATTTAATTTCAATGAATGTGTTATTATTACTAATTAAACAATATAACCCTTCCAAATTTAAAACGATATTTCCACAATCATTTCTTCTGCGACTGCAACGCGCCGGGTACCAGCTAGTAACATATAAAATCTTTTTAATCACAAAAATGGTTGAAGTTAATTTAAGATAGAATGATAATATCAATATTTGGCAAGAAAGATTTCGGTTTGCCCACGCCGCAGCGAAGGGCAATTCTCTTGTCAAGCTAAATTATGAGGGAGATCAGAACGCCGAGAATTTAGAAATTGTGAAATGGCCTTATGTTATCTTCTGCTACGTATAGTGAAAAGAGTGAGACTCTTCTTTCTCGACACACAAGGGAGAATGAAAGGAACACATGATGTCTCAAGTTGTCGCAACTGGGTGGAAAAATTACATCTACAATATGCATAGCTTTATTATAATCAATAATAACGTGCCAATGCAAGTATGCTGCTACAAATCGGAAGGGTCACTTTTGGAAAAGGAAGCAAATGGCAATATTTGATTTCCATATTAGCCATTCAGAGGCGACAGAAGACCAATTATTTGCGCACGTTTTTCTAAGTTTAATGCATAATCTTCATTGTAAAGTTTGGTTATATGAGAGAGCTTTGCTGTCACCAAGAAATTAATATGTTAAGAAAAAAAAACAAAAGATATTAGATGGTAAGTCAAAGATTTACTTATCGATAGATACTATTATGCCTAGTAACGAGACTATTTAGGTGTGCTTGGTTATAAACTACAGCTAAAAGTTGGCGTCCCAGTCCTGCTGATGTTCCACCTTGGTGCACCAAGATTGTGCAACTGGCTGCTACGAAGAAATATTATAAAGGACATTATTAAATTAAAAGGTAAAATTAGTAGTATAGTTGTAGCACGAATGGGTCGGCTCAGAAGGACCACGCTCTCACAAATTACCAGCGTAAAATAGCAGCTTAACGCTGCTGTGTTTCATATGGTGAGTGTAGAGAACTGGAGACCCGTTTTACTGGAACCCGTTTTAGTCGTCACGGGTGACAACGCATCTGCATTTTGATTCATAGTCGAGGATAGATGTAGATGTCTATGGACCACAGCAACCACTTACCATCAGGTGGACTGTGTGCTCGGTTTTTAGCCTTGTCCTATAAAAAAGGCAACCCACTAAAGTAAGAATTTACTTTTTACTACTACTACTACTATTAGTCCAAGGGTCAGACTTTAAAAGTAGCAGGTATTAATTTGGGTACTGCATGCTTTTTGGATGGTAAGCTGTATGTTAACAAAATCTAGCGGAAAATAATAAATCATACAATGTAATTTACAGATCAGTAATTGTACTTTTAATCAAGAAGTAAGTCTTTAAATTACATCCTTAAATCAGCCAGTTGTACGGCCAGTTGTAATTTCACTCTTCTAATGTTAAAGCGACTCATTGATCTATTACTCATAAATAAATTGAGGTATTAATTTAACAGGATATTATAAGTGTGATTTTACAACGTGGCTGTGATTTCTCAAAATGATGTCGTTTTCCGAAATCCATGTGGACAAAGCCGCGGGAAAAGTAATATAAAGTGTATAAAGTGTTAGCATAAAGGGGGAAATTAATTAATTCATTACGTTAATATTTTATAATTTTTATCACTACAACGGCGTGTTTACACTTTCATTTCCGTTATGGAATAGCTTACAACCGAGGGTGTGAAATATGTCACACTTTTCTCAAGTAATAAAAGCTATTATTACGCGCAATATTTTACTACCTTATGTCATAAAGAACAGGAAAGAGCTAATTCAACAAATCTGTTTTATTTCTACCATAAACAAAGATGTAGTTAACTTTTAACATCGAAATAAAAGGTAAACATTAACACCTAGCCTTTCAACTATTTTATGGACGCCGCCACCATGCGGCCTAAGATAATTCATCACCCTATTTCATTCAGAGGGTATCGTAATAGGTGACTACTGCTGACTATGTGACTGCTGTGTAGGTGAATTTTGCTGTATCGGAAATGTCAGAAAGATCTCACAGCTTTCGACAGATGGCGGTATATCCATATCGATTAAGCCAGACGTAAATTACCCAGACTGGCAACGGGAAGCAGCGTCAAAGGTGAGAGACATCTGATACTGCAATCGCCAATCCGTCTACTAATCGTCGCCATAAGGACAAATCCTCCTACGACAAGAGATGCCGATGAACTATTTTTTCTAATTGCTCGAGAAAATATTTTCAATAAAGGTATCTGCATTAGAATCAAAATAACTGAAATAACTGAATGGATTAGCAAAATTTTCTACTTTAAAGTCCTTGTTATATAGGGACAGTATCAATCGTTGGGTAGGAAAGGTTCTCAAATTGAAGCCTCGTACCGGCAAGCGTAATGTTTATTTAACAGTATAATTATATCCAGCTAGGCACAGGTCTCCTCTCATCTCTAAGAGGGTTTAGGACAACGAAATATCCACCACTCTAACGCTGACTCAGTGCATGTTTACGGAATTCGAATCTCTTCAAAATTTTTTTTTAATTTCTTTGTGTTAAATCAGCGTCTAAATTGTAATGAACAATTTCATTGTTCCCGACGGGCATCGATCCCAAGTTGCTCGTGTACTGTGAAATTTACAACAAGTGCTAGCTTACGTCACGACTTCGAGATTGGCCTGTAAAGGGGGAGTGAAGTGTATTTTACCGATTTTATTTAAATTTCCCTTTTAGATAAAATGGAAATTTAAATTAAAATTTTAAAATCCATTTAAAATATTGAAGGAAAAAAGAAGATTAAAAATTAAAAATTCACAGGAATTGAGATTGATCGATTCATTTGCATGAACGTATGAATTGACGATTTTTAATAAATTATGTACGGCGCTGAAAATACCAATTAATTTTCGGACGATTTCCCTTATTACAATGTGTAATGGATCTGATTAAATGCTTCTTTCAGATTATACGAACTTCACAAGTCACCGTGCACGTCAAAATAAGCATACTTTTTTTTGCTTTATTTGCTGTTTACTATTTTTGTTACTTTGTTTCTATGAAATATCGTATTACTTTAATATTAGGTCCTTACATATGAAATTAGCATTTTGATCTGAAATATCTCCTCGTTGGTTAAGAATTCCAAATTCAAATTTATAAATTCATTTAGCTGGTACATTTGAGTTTTGAAGACAGTCATTAATTTGTTTTTTCCTCATTATTTTATTCTTTGGCGTCGCTTATTACCGCACAATGGAAAACATGAAATATCGGTATATTTACGAGTACGAGTTCTACCGTGGCACCAGTGCTGTAGAAACAGCTCGAAGGATTAATGATGTGTACGGCGCTGGTGTCGCAAAAAAAAGAACGGTACGTTTTTGGTTTTAACGTTTTCGTTCTGGAAATATCGACCTTCAGAACCAACCCCGTGGACGGCCGGAGACTAAAGTGGAAAATGAAGAATTAAAGGCTATTGTGGAAGCGGATCCATCACAAATCACTTCAGAGATAGCTGCAGGCTTCGGAGTAAGTGATAAAACTGTATTAATCCACTTGAAGCAAATCGGGAAAGTAAAAAAACTTGAATGATGGGTACCTCATGAATTGAGTGAATCGAACTTGCAAACACGCGTCGACTGCTGTGTTACTTTGCTCAACCGACACAATAATGAAGGGATTTTAAATCGAATCATTACTTGTGATGAAAAGTGGATACTGTACGATAATCGGAAGCACTCGTCGCAATGGCTGAACCCTGGAGACCCAGCCAAATCCTGCCCTAAACGAAAATTTACTCAGAAAAAGTTACTTGTGAGTGTTTGGTGGACTAGCGTCGGTGTCGTTCACTACAGCTTTCTAAAATCTGGCCAAACGATTACGGCAGATATCTATTGTCAACAACTGCAAACCATGAAAAAAGCTGCTAAATAACCGAAATTGGTCAATCGCTCTAGGCCACTGCTGCTTCACGACAACGCAAGATCACACACTGCACAACAAACAACCACTAAGTTAGATGAGCTACAATTGGAATGTCTGCGACATCCACCGTACTCCCCGGACCTTACTCCAACAGATTACCATTTTTTCCGGAATTTGGACAACTTCTTACAAGGAAAAAAATTCAACTCCGATGCGGCAGTCCAAACCGCCTTCAAAGAGTTTATTGATTCTCGCCCCCATAGCTTTTTTTTAGTAAAGGGATCAATGAACTACCTATGAGATGGCAAAAGTGCATAGATAACAACGGTGCATACTTTGATTAATTAAATATATTTTACAAAAAAAATTGACTTTATATTCCTCCCGTACAAAACACCAATTTCATATGTAAGGACCTAATATAATGACCCAGCAGTATACGTACTAATTAGAAAGCAATATTATAGTTTTTAATTTAGTTCCATTGATGCTCGTGTAACTTCTGAACGACTTGAACGATTAAAGTCATATTTGCACAATATACTTGTTTTGTCGAAACGACAGTTCATAGCAATTTTATTCGATAGATGAGTTAGTAGTCAAGATGACACAAAATGAAAAAAAATACAATGTATTGTTGGTTTAGTATCAAAAAATTAAAACAAATTTTTTTATCGCGAGAGATGTAGCAGTTATTAATAAATTTTAAATTCGCACTTTGTATTTTGCCACGCTTATGTTATGATTATAAATGGGTTAGCAACCGCAGTTTTTTTTATAATTTTGAGCTGTAATCAGGAAGATTCTGCTACCCATCTTCAGTTTCACTTTTGCTCTGTCAATACTTAGGACATACTCTGTCGCCTCTTATACCTCTTGGCACACATGGGACGATATGGATTAGTGGATACTCTTATGCCGCCTACTGTCTACTGACTTGCTCTAGCAAAATAAAATTAGTTCGTATACTATAGTTCGAGTATAGAGTATAGAGTATAATAAAAGTAGTACTATAGTTCGAGTGTAGAGTTGTTGAAAAAACTGAAAAGTTCAATTATATAATACAACATTAGGACAATACCAGCAATTATTACCATCACAACAGCCTACAAAACTCCACTGCTAAACATAGTACTTCTCCATAGATTGCCTACATATATTTGCCATAGTTGCCACGCTTAGCAGGCGAGTTTCCAACCACATTTTTTATTATTTTTGAGTTGTAATCAGGAAGATTCTGCTACCCATCTTCAGTTTCACTTTTGCTCTGTCAATACTTAGGACATACTCTGTCGCCTCTTATACCTCTTGGCACACATGGGACGATATGGGCTAGTGGATACTCTTATGCCGCCTACTGTCTACTGACTTGCTCTAGCAAAATAAAATTAGTTCGTATACTATAGTTCGAGTATAGAGTATAGAGTATAGAGTATAATAAAAGTAGTACTATAGTTCGAGTGTAGAGTTGTTGAAAAAACTGAAAAGTTCAATTATATAATACAACATTAGGACAATACCAGCAATTATTACCATCACAACAGCCTACAAAACTCCACTGCTAAACATAGTACTCCTCCATAGATTGCCTACATATATTTGCCATAGTTGCCATGCTTAGCAGGCGAGTTTCCAACCACATTTTTTATTATTTTTGAGTTGTAATCAGGAAGATTCTGCTACCCATCTTTAGTTTCACTTTTGCTCTGTCAATACTTAGGACATACTCTGTCGCCTCTTATACCTCTTGGCACACATGGAACGATATGGGCTAGTGGATACTCTTATGCCGCCTACTGTCTACTGACTTGCTCTAGCAAAATAAAATTAGTTCGTATACTATAGTTCGAGTATAGAGTATAGAGTATAATAAAAGTAGTACAATAGTTCGAGTGTAGAGTCGTTGAAAAAACTGAAAAGTTCAATCATATAATACCACAGTAGGACAATACCAGCAATTATTACCATCACAACAGCCTACAAAACTCCACTGCTAAACATAGTACTCCTCCATAGATTGCCTACATATATTTACCATAGTTGCCACGCTTAGCAGGCGAGTTTCCAACCTATTTTTATATTCGTTACATTTCCCTCTGTCGCCTCTTACGACACGTTCGGGATGATGTTAGAATCTAAGTCTAACTACTGACTGAAAAACTATCTAACAGTTAGATAGTGGATACTCTTACGCTGCCACTACATGGTGAATTATTAACAAATCTATCTATTAATATCTATTACTAACATTGGCTTGCCATCGGTGTATAATATTCACCAGTCATTCCTGTACCAGCTAACAGAAACAAATTATGAACTATAGTAGAGCTTGTAATGACTGAAAATTTTAAGAATATTTTCCAAACATACTTTAAACATTTCCAACATACTTTAAAAAACCAGTTACTGCTTAAAGTGTCACATCAGTCCGTAATCGTAGATAATCTAGGCTGGATCGATAGACAATCATCTCAATGGCGGGCAATTTTGGATCGACGAACATTATTTACAAGCGCTTTCCATTTTTTTTTTCAAACGGAACGTGCTCTCAATTTTTGCCAGGGCCATAACAATTGCCATTAGAGATACAAAAAAGGAGCAATTTTTCTCTATGTCATTAAATAAATAGACTAAAATAACGAATCAAAAAGAAGGAGTTGTCTTATACCTATTGTCTTGCAATATACAGAAGTTATATAACATAATTTTATATTACCAATAACGTTGTGTTGAGGACATTTTTGCCTAGTAGGTAATCACAGCAATAATAATAAAATGTCCTCCAGACTAAATTTCGGTAATGGCACCCAATCTCAACGAAGACCAGCCATCTGCGCACGAAGATCTCTACAATTACAAAGTTCCATTCCTTATCCGTTACCGTTTCGGCAACATAATTATTAATATCCATATAACCAGACATATCTTGTCAGCTTAGATAGAGTTATGTTTGTCTCCATGTCTCTAGTACTGCATCTGAGCCTACTTACAACCTTAGTACATATCGATAGCTAGGTATATAATAGGTAAGGATAGATGATTGGCTCTATATTAGAGCAGAAGTGCTACTGTGTAACTCTGGTGGGAGTTGTTTGCCGGTAGAGATTACTCGACAACTGTATGTTCTTTCAATGTAATAATATTTTGTTACCTTAAATAAGATATTCTATATCATATATTATGCTTATATTTATATTGGATTATAGGTTGATACTAATGCCTTATGAAAGCGGCGTGAGAGAATCTATCACTACATTCTGTCAAGAAGAAGGGTGATGAATGGCAAGAGGCTACAATGTGATATGCCAGAAAGATCTTATAACTTCCGATAGATAGCAGTAAGCCCCATCTCGTTTGCGCCATGTGTAATCAACCCAGACCGTTAACGGGAAGCAGCGTCAAAATAACGAAACATCCGCCTGCCAAGCGTGGCGTTTAAGGCAAATCCTCTCCACTTTGTGAGAGGTATATTTCAAGTAGTGGACTTTTACGGATGGTTAAGAAGAAGAAGAATCGATACTGATATATTTACACAATACAATAAAACCAAATTTCAAACGTAAAATATTCGCCATGCAGATTGATCTATTTAATTAACATGCAGGTTCTGCACAGTAGATAGTGTTTGAAAATTTTACTTATTTATTGCTAAGGTTGAATTAGGCCGGTTAAAGCCATCACCATATTCAGAGTTCCTTTAATTGAAAATAGAAAACAACAGACTGATGGGAAAATTAAAGTTAAGGCTTAAGATTTTTATATGGCAAATTTCTCTCTGGCCTATTTTCCTTAATCCTTTTGTACCACAAATTTTCTCGCCAACGTAAAACCTTGCGCTAACTTTTAAATCTAATCTAGTTCATAACGTATTACTGTGTTTAAATATAAAGGTGTACAAAGTAAAGTTATAGTTTTCTTGTCATCGACTGTCTAACATCTCTTACATGGGTTTACAACTCAGAGGAGTCGTGAACACTACGCAACACGCAAACTCCTATATGTTCCTTCGAACCGGATATGAACCGGTAACATATGGATATGGGTAACTTGCTGACCTATGTATATAAAAAACTTACAATGCTACACTGCATGGAAAACTTTTTATGTAAATTAATTAAATTAATAGCTTTGGTAGCTCAGGAGCTAAGCCTTATTTCGAAATATCAAACCAGCAAGCCGGGTTTGATGCCCGCCGGCACCAAAGAAATTGGTGATTTTAAATACTAAGCTGTACTGTGAATTCGTGTATCACTTGATTTACATATATTAAAAAAATTGAAAGTAACAAGAAAATGATTTTTCAATAAGTTTTGTCTAGAGAAACTGAACGACAAAAGCAACGTTCTAAATTAACCTTTAAAAGAAACCTTATAGCTTTTAAAGCGTAACTTCCGATATTAATTGTTACGATGGTACTAAGAAAAATGTTCAAAAATTGAGAAGTTTCATGTTTTTCTCACAAGAGTAGAAACTTTTTCTGTGACTCAAAGGTATTCAAAAAAATTAAAAACAAAGGTTTTTTTTACGTGGTAGAGCCACGCTGCAGCTATGTTATGGTTGTAGCACGAATGGGTCGGCTCGACCGGAGAAGGACCACGCTCTCACAGAATATCAGCGTACCAGCGTAAAATAGCAGCTTAATGCTGTTGTGTTTCGTATGGTGAGTGTAGAGAACCGGAGACCCTTTTTACTGAAAACGAGGGATTCCATCTTAGTCCTCAAGGGTGAAAACGCATCGGCATTTTGATTCTTAATCGAGGATAAATGTAAATGTCTATGGACCACAACATCCACTTACCATCAGGTGGACTGTGCGCTCGTTTTTCACCCTTATTCCATAAAAAAAGGTGATATTAACATAATGATCATTATTTCCATACGTCCCGGGTTGACTGGAGAGAATACCAAAAAGCATTAAGCGTTTTAAATCCTTTTTATTAAGGTGTTTTACAATAAAGTATAAATCAACGCATCTGCGATTCTCCTGGTGTTGTAGTAGTTTATGGGCGTTGGTAGTCACTTACCATTAGGTAAACAGCATGCTCGTTTGCCCCCCCCTTATATAAAAAATAAATATATTATAACAGTATAAGCTCAAACTTTTGTAGGTACTTTACTAAAGACGGAATTGATTTTTAAAATTTAACAGAGATCTTCAATTATGGCTTAATTGGTATGTTACACACCCACACAGCAATTTCTGACATTCATCTGCCATGTAGAAGCCTAAGCTTTTTCGGTTACCCGCCAACGTACACCCAACTGAATTTTCCTCCAATTTCGCTTACTTCTGATGAGACAAAGGTTATTTTCCTTTGTACATGAAGAATATAATTTAACAGTTAAAATCCGCTTTTCTACTACTGTTTGTGTTTAGTGTAGGCTTATTCTTTCCTACCCTCTTTTATGTTGCTTTAAAAGAAAATTAATTAAGTGCCATTGTTCTCTTTGAGGGGCATTTTGTAAGCATCTGGAATCTTTGTTATATTTTTTCCACGCCGCGTGTGCTTTATGTCTATTTTAAGCTGAAACACGAAATATAGACGATAATCGACTAACAATATTTTATAGAGTTTTTATCAACTGAATGGGGAAGTTTTCTTTATTGCCGTCAAATTTTACTTAGGCGATTTCTTCAGATTTATATAAAAATTAATAACTGTTGCCACCGGTATCACCAGATTTTTAATAGTAATTTTACGTCAGAAATACCACGTGCTCGGCGGTGAAAGACAATATCGAGGGTAAACGTCTATGTCAGGGAAATTAAATACATATTTCAAATTATATTTTGCCATTAGGATAAAATAAGTTATTACACCATTTAAGAGCTGATTTTCTTTATTAATGTTGACTAACGATATATCTAATTCTCTTTCATTAAGACAAAATTAGTAAACGGGCTTCAAAAATTGCATAATTCTGCAAATCTTACTGAGAACTACACTTTTGTTGCAATGATATTTTGCAACGCCTTGAAGAGTATATTCCGGCATTGTTGCTTCAACTGTGTGAGCAATTTAGTTCGTAAACGTGAAGTAACATTAAGGCTATAAGGTAAACAACATTACACTGCGCTGCGTGATGTAGAAGGACTTAATAGCTATACAATTGGAGCTAGAAATTTCCACAAAACAACTGATTGATATGCTAAATTTGCCACCACCTTTATCTCCTATATTAGTAATTGATGATTAACCCTAACAGCCTTAATCAATTTACGCTTTAGCAAAGCTTTAAACTTATATTATTTTTGTAAAGGTCCAGTAAGATTGACTTCGTAAATGTATTAATAAAACCTTACACCACAGACAGAATTTACACTACTATGGGTTCGCTTTCATGATCGCTTTTGAATATTTTATGTCTCGGGCTGAAAGGTTAGATTAGGGTACGTCTCGCAAGCGCTCTTGGTTCGTTGAGTTAATTCAAGAAAAAAAAATTACGAAAAATATTTTTTGTGGATAGAAATAGAAATGTCAAGGTAACTTTAAATGTAACTTGATAGTATTGATAATGTTAAGTAGGTATAATCTAAGCCTGTCTCCCAAGATAAATGAAATGTAGACTTGGATAAAGTGCCGGATAAACTGGGTCAGTCACAATACAACCAGCACCGTAAAGAAATAATTTATAGTCGTTTTTTTTTTTGCGCAGTCTCATTTAAAAAAATCTAGTAGTTAAGTCAGATACTATGCTTAGACATTGTTTCTATATTTTAGAAAAACGTTTCGTTTGCCCTAAGTCCCGTTCTACTGATCAAAAGTGTATGAAAAAATCATTTGCAAAACGAGACTGTTTGGAACTGGTTCAACAATTTCCGACAGCGTAAAGTTTGTTCATTTATATCGACGAAAGTTGCTGAATTAATAGTTTGAAGTATAGATGGTTTGACATATGCATTTTGTTTATAGTAAAATGGATTGTAATGGAGAACTAAATTTTTCATCGTCATTATTACAGCTCTTCACAAGTCAACTGCTGAACATATGCCTCTCCTCCTCCAAGGAATGCCACAAAGCACGATCCTGAGCCACGTGCATCCATCGACCTCCTGCATCTCTTACCAGGTCGTCACTCCATCTAGTGGGGGGTCTACCTACGCTTCGCCTACCGGTACGAGTCTGCCACTCGAGAACCTTTTCTCACCATTGGTTGTCGGTTCTTCGAGCTATACGGCCAACCCATTGCCACTTCAGCTTACTAATCCGTTGGGCTATGTTGGTTACTCTGTTTCTACTGCGGATATCCTCATTTCTAAGGCCCGTATTAATAAACGTTACTTAACGACGAACTCAAGTGCGTAATCATTTGATACGCCCTCATTACGAAATCAGCATCTCAATATCGTTGCTAATTAATAAACACATAAAAACAGTATCTCAAAACGCTGTACTTAGGAATACTGTTCAGTGACTTGCACTTAAGTATACACACTTGAGAGTCGAGTTTCGTTTATTAATCAGTGTGACACTCAGCTGATATCGTAAACCTAAACCGCATTTTGAGATATGTTTATTAATAAGATCATAACCTCAAGATTGTACTCAAGTGCGTGTACTTGAGATGAGTAACGTTTATTAATACGGGCCTAAGTTTATCACGCAGAGAAACCCCGAGCATAGCCCTCTCCATAGCTCGCTAAGCGACCTCATACGGCCAGCAGTGAAAGACCACGTCTCAGATCCATAAGTCATCACTGGCAACACGCACTGGTTTTACAATCTCGTTTTCAAGTTTTGAGGTATACCTGACGAGAAGATGTGTCATTAAAAAAAAACTAAACTTTTATCTTTATGTTTTCAACGCTTTTTAATCTTTATGTAAATAATAGTGGATTAGTGATCGTGTAACTTCGCGACGACTTGACAGATGGGTGTCATATTCATACAATGTATTTTGTCGAGACGATAGTACATCGCATACTATGTAAAAAGTCCGGAGTGAGTACAGAATGAACCTTAATAAAATATTCATCATCATCATCAGCCTGCGGGCATCTATAGCTGCACAAAGGCCTCCCCCAAGGCGCACCACTTAGCCCGATCTTCAAATTCACGCATCCAGTTTCTGCAAGCCGCCTTACGCAAATTTTATGATATGAAAATATTATGAAAACATTATAAAATAAAATATTATGAGATGAAAATTTAATTTGAGAGGCAATAATAAAATGCACGCAATATTTATTCTATATGATGATTTCATGTTATTCCTCCACGTATCGCATTTCATTTCTAGGTATCACTGGAAGCAAGGTAACGATGCGTTATGGATATATTTTTCTCTTTATTGGAGCTCTTTATGCGCTACCGAGCCCGACAACTCATATAAAATAAGAAATGTCTGTAGCAATGCTACAAAAACAATTTCCTTTTCGGAGTATGACCTTTTTCTATAGACGTCTTTGTTTCTCCCGTGTCTGCGTATCGCGTTTTGATTACGTAAGTTTTTTAAAACATAGGATATATCAAATCATTTTATTGAGTTTTTAAGGAATATGGATTTTAATGTAATGAATTTGAATAGGTGACAGAGTTTATTTTCTGTCGCCTAGATCTTCTTTCCGTCTGAATCTGTACCACCCTCTTACCTATTTCTGACACCAAGTAATAGTCTACCTACTACTGAGTTATGGTCTACTGGGGTATGGATTACTAGGTCCCCAGTAACCTAGTATTCCATACCCCAGTAGACATAATAAAAGTATGAAATAATAAAAGAGCCTGTGTATTATTACTGAATTATTTGTTTAAATTTGATTGCAGGTGCATGTTATAGTTATTGCAGGTATATGTTGGTGTAGTCACATACCATCAGATGGACTGTTAGCTCATTTTTTACTATAGATTATAAAACGAACATGAGACGAGGTAGAACAACCAGTAGCTAAGCGCTCGCCATAAACGCTAAGCGAGCAAGCCAGATTCGATCCCCGCAGTCCCTAATGAAGTTGATGAATGCAAATTTTATCGTGTGGAAACCTGCATGTCTGAGGAATAAAATATTTCAGATTCAAAATAGATCAGAATATTTGATGTCGGCCAATACGTGTCGGAGAAGCGCGGCGGACTAATTTCTTCTTATCCCTCTTCGATATGAGATGTTTGTGTTCAGAATTGGGAGGAATATAGGCTGTAACTATTTCTTACTTCAACGTCATTATTACAAAAATAAAATAGGTTTGTCATTTGTTTTGTCTTTTATTTCAAAAATCAATTACATCAGTGTGATTTTGAGTTGCTATTGATCAAAAGATTATGTTAATTATTATACTGCTGGATTTAAATCATAGTAGAAATTACTAAATTACTGCTGTTCTAGTCTTTGCATTGCGATAGACCCGTTTCTCTCTCATTGTATTTGGCATTTTCATTGACCGTAGCTTACGCGTTTTATAACATTTACGAAATAAACAGAATCTATCGATCTCTTCTCTGTCCAACTCTTTAAATTTTCAATAAGATATTCATTCATTTATTCATCACAGCCTGTCAATACTAGTAGTTAAACAAGACAATCTGTAAATTCAATATTGTTATTATTATTAAACACCAATTTTTTATACCTAACCGCATTGTGCTATAGGCTGATAAGAGACAATTTATTCATATTCATTAATTCATTAAATCCTATAAAAAGTCAATTGCTCAACTACCCACCCATGTGGGTAGTTCAGCAATTGACATTTCATAGCCTACCCCCATATATTTTCTCAAAGGAGGTAATGTTTGCTATAGTCACGCTTTGCAGGGTACTTAATTTTTTTTTAGAAAGATTAAGCTACCCATCTGTTTAGTTTCCCTAAATCGTCCCTTGCGACACCTATGGGATGATATAGAGTATATTAAAAAGGTATTTTCAATTTGCAGCAACTAAATAAAGCAACATTAAAAATATATTTCCATACTCACCACACCAAATTTATATTAACGATAATGATTAAGTTTTTTTTATCTTTAATAAAATGAAATATAACATCTTCCGAAACTGTTTGCAAGTATGTTTCTAACGCATTAGGTATGAAAAAGTGCATTTATATAATATGTATTTACAAATATTGCCACAACTGAGATTCCGGAATTTGCTTGTAAAGATGATGTAACAATTCGTAGTTAAACACCAAGAAATCAAAGAAATATTAAAAAACTTTGATAATCTGCATGTCACAGGAGAAATGTTTATGTTAAATATTCTAATTAAATAGCTTATAAAAATAAATAGCAGTTAGATTAAGTAGCCAATAAATTTAGATTCGACTTCTTAGATATCTGGACTGTGTGCTCGTATGTCACTCGTATTCTATATATAATTCTATAAAAAAGAATGTCTGTGGAAATGGTAATAGTGAAAGGTTTTGTAAATAACGTCATTTATTCTACACGCACAAAATAAAAACATAATAAGTTTAAAGTTAGAAGGCTTAGTGCAAGTAGACTATTTCCGAATATAAGAAATTCAATATGTTACGTATTATATTACCAACTTTTTTAAGTACTATTGTTATTATATAAACAAATCAATAAAATAAAAGCAATATATTTTAAAAAGCATGAAAATATCGTGAATGGAATTTCATCAAAGTTTTGTCAAAAAGATTTTATTACGTACATAAATTAGCAATCAAATCCCGTCTAAAATATAATTACGATTCACCGTAACCAATAACTATAAACATCAATTGTATTCACGTGGAACTGATCTAAATCCCAGTTAATTACCATTGATATCGTTAATGTTCGATTAAATGATCAACTAACGGTAATTGGCTGCTTAATTTGTTTACATCCATAATAACAGTATATAAGATCATTATAACTTACACATAATATACACAACTGTTTGCAATTAGATAAATGTTAAAAACGTAACGGTTTTATATTATTTTGTTTAATCTCCAATAGCTTCAAACAACATTAAATTTTATTATATTAAGAAGTAATGTATAATTTGTATTCAGAATATTGGATAAAATATTACGCGGGAATATAATTTTCCATATTTTTTCTTTCTACCTCATATTTACTATGATTACATAACATAGACGTAGTCGATTACGTTACCTAAAATCATAAACTGTTATGAAACAATTATTCGTGTAATAACTTTTTATTTATTATTAAACTTACCTGAACGCTCCACGTGCAACTTGAAATACAAAGTCTGCACTACCACACTAAACTGTCACGAATTTAATAAAATCCAGGAAAATTGTACCTTATCAGTCTAATTTTTCCCACGGTTCTTTCAATAAAAGTAAATACGTAAAACTATAATACTTCGATGAATTCGTACTTGATGCTACAGGCGGGGTGCGACATTCGTGTCAAGGTCTCGCAACGAAGACTACAGCGTAGACGTCCGACCCGTAGCCGGGCTCCCGTACGATAGCCTCACGTTGCTACGAGCTACGAGGGGAGATTCGTAGCCAATCGAAGTGAGGCTGCGCAGCTTGAAGTATGCTCCACTTATGGAGAAAAATACTGAAGTAACTTTTGGAGTACTTTCATCTTCGGAACGTCCAATTAATAATTTATTACATTAATTAATTCTGCAATAATCTTGATAGATTTTATATTTTCAGTAATTAAATGTATTAATTACAATTATACAATAATATTACAATTATACATTACCGAAATGCTTGTTACATAATTAAACAGGTCTTATGATACTTGACGCTTATTCGCGATTAGAAATTAAAAACCACAATATTCAGAACGAAACATGCAAGCTGTAAAAAAATAGAGCATTATTCAATCCTAGAGCAATACAAATATATGAAAAGGAGATAACAGTCCAAGTTAGGCAATTCCATTCGTGCACTAAAAGAGAAAGCTTTATACGTTGATCCCTTTGAAGTAAAAAGGGACGTGAATATTGTTGTAAAGCTGAACGGTAGAAGGCCTTTCCGTGAATTTTTAAAACGTGTTATGTTAAATTTGTATTTTGATAATTGACTCCACTGACACCGATATATTACCTTAATCTATTTTAAATATTTCGGCGACGTCAATAACATCTGAAATAATTTAATTTTAGACACATTTATTTGCGTATATGTATTTATGTAAACAACGTGAATGTTGTATGATGTGACAGAGGGAAACTAAAACAGGCGATGTGCAGCGGCATTTTCCTAATAACAACTCAAATAGAAAAAAAACACGGTTGCCAAGCGTGGCAACAATGCAAATACAGGGGTACTTATCTTCCTCTCCTCCTATGTTCAGCCGTGGACTTGAGATACTGTAATGATGAATGACGATAATGAGACGTAAACACTACTTTTTTGTATACTTATTTCAATTTGCAATAACAGCATGAAAACTATAAATAAACATTGGGCTAATCATATCTTAAATTTAGCAAATATGTATGGTATATAGCCTTCACTTGAGAAAGAATATCTCAGTCCTCAGAGATACCGCACCTACATTTTAATTCTTATTCGCGGATGTATTTAGGATACAGCAGCCACTTACCATTAGGTGGTAAGTGGCTGCTCGTTGGTCGCCCTTACTTGCATGCGACAAAAATGCATTACGTAATCAATTAAATGTGGGTAGAGTAATATCTATTCACAAATTAATACTAAGAAATCGAAAAGTAAATACCTATTTTATTTAATCATCATAAAAAGTAATATTTCAAATTAACCTGCTTTATTATAAAAGTTAAACAATTCAACTACTTTATTTATAGTACTATAACTTAAATTTTATTTATGTTGTATTTTATCCTATATATATTTTTTATCTGGCGGTTGAAAAAGCTGTCCTAAGCATCATAATTTGGTCGTATTTGGTCATCATAATTTTGGTCGTACCTTTGAATTTTTTTATGGAATTGAGATAGCAAACAAAACACAGCAGCATAAAGCTGCTCTTTAACACTGGTATTTTGTGAGCGCGTGATCCTTCCCCGATCGAGCCGAACATTCATGCTACAACCATAATATAGCTGCAGCGCGACTCTACTATAGATTTTATTAACTTGTTTCTATTTCTATGTAATATAATACTGACCACCTCGATGGTCTAGGGTTCTTAATCATTTAGTCCCGGGTTCGTATCCCGGGTCGGCCCAAAAATCGGTTAATGTGTTATTTTGACTGTCAAGTAATTCTCAGTAGCAGCCTGAAGTCAGGAGGTTGGCGGTGTTTCACCCCCATGCCTGACCAGGCCTGCTCTGTTCCTGACCTCTCTCCAGTCATGTCGGATTGCCATTCCATCGGTTTATAAGTGTGAAGAAATGGAGAGTGAATGCATGTTTACGCACACACTCGTGGACTATAATCCGGTCCTGCACAGATGACTTAGTCTCAGTTGTGACCAAAATTTGGTCTGCAGGACATTAAATAATATAAAACATAAATATAATTTTTTATAGAATAAGGTTGACAAACAAGCACACAGTCCACCTGATGGTAAGTGGATGCTGTGACCCATAGACATCTACATTTATCCTCGATTAAGAATCAAAATGCAGATGCGTTATCACCCCTGAGGACTAAGATGGAATGTCTCGTTTCCAGTAAAAAGGATCTCCGGTTCTCTACACTCACCATACGAAGCACAGCAGCATTAATTTTACGCTGGTATTCTGTGAGAGCGTGGTCCTACCTCGGTCGAGCCGACCCATTCATGCTACAACTAATATAGCTGCAGCGTGGCTCTACCACGTATGACGTATAATGTGTATGACGTGCGTATGACGTGTACATAGTTTTGCATTTTAATAAACTACATGTTCATTCTTTGTTTAAAAGAAAATTCTTTCATTTTTTGAAGCGGATTTTAAATGTGACCTGCTGGAATCTCCTTGGTATACTGAATCCTGCAGATTATATATATACATATAAAATTGACTTATCCGCCGTCTAGAAAGAGAATCCTGTTGAGAAATTCCTGGATGGTTAGTGATAACACCACCCTATGTCATCCCGTGAATGTCGTAAGAGGCGAAAAAAGGAAATGTGACTCAAAAACAACTCAAAAAGTATTTAAAACTGCTGTTGTCAAACAGCCTGCCAAGTACAACTATGGCAAATATTCATATATGTAATTAAAAATCAATGAGGGTAGCCTATTTTCAGTTATAGATTTTTGAAAGGCTGTAATGTATTAAATAATTGTTTTATATCAGCCTGTACCACACCATACGGTTAGGTATGGTGTTTAAAACTTAAAATAATGAATATACAGGTTGTCCCGTTTAACTTCCAATATTACGTTAGGAGCATAAACTAAACACAAACTAAGCCATAGTACGAGTAGCTCTAGGGTCGTGCGCTCGTCTTAAATTTCATCATAAGCGTTCAATATAAACTCGATCCCAAGTGCCTGCGATCTTAAACTTATTTATTGCGATTTTAAGCACTAGTTTTGCTTCTGATTTATAAATAAACAAAATAGAACACTGAAACTTCTGATTTATAATTTCTTTTGGTGCCTGTCAACAATGGAAAGGAAAATAGTGTCCGTAAATTGTCATCGCATAATTATCTTTTATTTTGTCAGGCTTTTTTAATTAACATTTTACCACAACTTGTATCAAGTCCTAATCTATGCGAATCTATTCTCATAGATTACAGAAGACGCTACAATCCTCATGCCCGATAGACAGCATTACCATTTCGTGTATGCTAGGCGTAAAATATCCAGACCAGGGACAGGAAGGAGAAGGGTGACGACTATTACAATTCCTTCCACATAATGGGAGGTCCATGTTTAGTAGTGACTTGTTACTATTGAAACAAATAAAATATCTATTTTACAATATTTATTCATCAATTATTTTAACCGACTTCAAAAAAGGAGGTACTCAATTTGACTGTATTTTTTATGTGTTACCTCAGAACTTTTTTCTAGGTGAACCGATTTTGATGATTATTTTTTTATTTGAAAGCTAGTGCTCACGTGGTCCCATATAAATTGATCAAGATCTGACCAGTAGTTTTTGAGTTATACTTAATTATGCGTATTTAATTGACTTCGACTACATTGAAGATGTTGTCTTTTTATTTATATTAAAGTCGATTGTGCAATATTTTTAATGTTACCACTTGTTGTGTAACCATATTTTCGCTTTATTTGGATTTGCTACATAATACATAATATTTAGATAAGATAAAACGTAAAAAGTTACGCACTATGTGTTCACCTTCGTAAATGTACCCACAACTTACGTAGTAGTAGGTAACGTACGTAACGTAGAGAATTTTTTTTTATTTCCCTTTTCAATCCCCTCCTTCAGAGAAGTTCACGTGAAGTCCACCATGCTAATGAACAAACGAAGCATTGGTGATCGATTAATGGTGTATTTTTTATACAGTTAGAGATTACAGTACATAGTCCACCTGATTATCTTTGATTTTATTCTCGAAAAGGCATATATATATCTGGCTTTAAAAAGCTGATAAATAATAACGAATTTCTGTGAAATAAGTATACCACAAAAGGGATTAAAACAAGTTACAGTTTTGGTATGTACTTCCGTCCCGTTACAGCTTAACAAAAGTCCACTGCCGAACATAGGCCACTCACATAGATTTTTCATAGCCTCATAGGGAAGATATTTGCTATAGTAGCCATGTTTGACATGTGGGTTGGCTACCGCAGCTTTTATTTTTTAGTTGTTCCTAGCTCTCCCTCGCGACTTCGCCCGCGTGGAATTTACTACGATTTCATGAGTTTTAATTTTTTGCGGGGAACCCTAATTTTTCTAAAATAAAAGTATCCTAAGTTACTCCTTATAACATCAGCTATCTGCCAGTGAAAGTATCGTCAAAATCGGTCCAGCCGTTTCGGAGATTAGCCGGAACAAACAGACAGACAGACAGACAAAATATTAATAATTGTTTTTTTGTTATTAGTACCGTATATACTTTCATATAAATTTATTAAAAAGCTGTTATTTTAACATTACAAACAGACACTTCAATTTTATTTATTTGTATGTATATGTATGTATGTATAGATTAGGAAGATGATGTTGCCCATGTTCTGGTTTGTTTCCCTCTGTCGCCTCTTACGATACCCACGGGACGATATGGGATAGTGGATATTCTTACATCGCTACTACAGGGTGTACTTAAATTACATCATTTATTGGTTGGTTATAATAAATTAAAACATGAGCGATTTCATACGAACAAATCGTGCCATGTCTGAAAATATTATTTATTAATTGAGTGAAAGAATGGAAAGTAGCTGTTAATTTATGAATCCTCGTAATTCTTAATTGATGAACTAAGAGTGTAATAGACTGGGTTATGTCATGTTTGTGGCCACTTGCTGCGCCTTGTGGCGGAAGTGTGACAGGTCGTCCACTTTAATATGATCAAAGAGGGCGATGACAGTCACATGCTTTGTCCTTGTGAAAAGGCTTGTGATTTTCTAGGCCTCGTTTTTATCACAGAAGAGTTAGCGCGCTTTAGTTACAAGAGAGTATTGTATTTGACATTTAACAAATGGTAAAATTAAAAATTTCGTTCAACTGACATCACTATAAATAAAATGAGAACATCATCAATGTTGACTAAATCAATTAAATACGCATTATTAAGGATAACTCAAAACCTACAGATCTTGATCAAATTTATATGGGATCATATGAGAAACACCAGCTTTCAAAAAAAAAAGAATCATGAAAATCGGTTCATCTAGAAAAAAGTACTGAGGTAACACACATAAAAAAAAGAATACAGTCGAATTGAAACCTCCTTTTTCGAAGTTGGTTGAAAATAACAAAAAAGAGGCTACCTGCTTCCTTTCGAAGGTATTTTCTGATCAGAAGAATTCAAAAGTCATTTTGAAACGTTTGTAGACAAAACATTACAAATGAAATTTTAACTTCTTACGTTGAAGGAATAAAAGTAATGAAATACAATAGTTCAGAAATAATAAAATTCTATTATTCTTTCTTAGAATCGATAGAAATAGAAACTTTTTATTCAATATAGATTATAAATAATACTTATTGAAAGTCATTCTTGTGTTTAATTTACCAATGGTTCAGAAAATACCTCTATTCTGCGAAGAACAGTAAGAAAAATTACAGAATTATTATTGTAATTACATTTCTTTATTCACCATAAATCATTTTTCTTACTTTTCACAATTTTAAACTAAATATAATTTATTAACATGTTTTTACCACAACCATAACCATAACCATCATATCTGGTAAATATATGTGATAAGTGAAAAAAAAACCGTAGTAAATACAACAAAATATGAATCAATAAAACCCCGACGGTTACAGCCGCATTAGTGTTTGTCTGTCAGACCCTTTGCACGAACGGTAAAGAGAATTAAAGGGGCTGTCAATTTTTCAGGTATATGATGTTACAATGAGAATATTTGATATTTTGGGCAGCTACTCGTAAAGGGTTCTTAGATCGATCAGAACTTTAGGCTTAGTTGTAGAAATATCGTTTTGTTACCGGACTGTCCCAGAGGGAGGTTTATGTTTTAAGTGTGTTTTCTGTTTCTTTGGGCTCCCATGTAGCCTGAACGGCTTGATAAATTTTGAAATCATTTTACTGATCTTGATCTGTAAAAAAGGTACATATTATGGCAGAAAGAATAATAAGACTCTAGTATAACTTTAGTCTTGCTTACAACGTATATTATACATGTTTACAAGACTGTTTTATTAATGATTTACATTTTTTTCGTATGGAGTTCTCGACAAAGAACCTTTTTATTTTTGATAACTTATTTAAAATATTTTGGAATTTTCAACAAAGTTTTCTAATAAG
The DNA here is from genome assembly GCA_029286625.1 of Parnassius orleans. NCBI lineage: Eukaryota > Metazoa > Arthropoda > Insecta > Lepidoptera > Papilionidae > Parnassius > Parnassius orleans. The sequence continues at coordinate 446,452 of JAGSMP010000184.1, forward strand.
ATTTCACCTTTAATTACATAACATAATATACAATATTTTATTAAATACAATATTAAAAACTATAATAAAAAAAAACTAAAACTAGTAATTTAATTATCAAACAGTCCTACTCCACGCGGTATCGTGCCAAGAACGCTGGCTGCGTTTCCCCGCTGAATGGCTATACTTAGCCTTTGAGCGAGAAAAGAGCCAGCCTCTTATCACCAGCAGCAACGACCAGCCGCGGGTGGAGTATCTTTAAGAACTTCACCGCACGTGGACCCCACGGACCGATAGTCTCTACAGCAAACGGCACAAATATGTAGTCATCTCTCAGAGACTCATATTTGCGCCACTTACTCAGTGCAGCTGAAGCTCTAAACGAGGTACCTTTAATGGTTTAAAATATGTATAAGTTCGCCGCTACGTATTATTACAGTACAGCGTACTTTCTTGCTTTAAAACTCTCTCAGAAATAAAATAAAGGGTGATGCCAACAGTGGAACGTTAATGTTTTTTTTAGTATCATTTTGTACTCATACATAATTATTGTTCCAATTTAGAACTTGCAGATAAACGAAAAAACAATGGTGGATTTGAAAATGTTAATGAAATGCTTAATCAAATCGACTTGCTCGGCGTTTCTGCGCACGTTTAAACCACGGCAGAAATGTAATTGATACATTGTAAAACCAACTTAATTTCCTCGGAATACAGTGTAGAGCAGTATTAAAGCAAAGTTGGTTTATTTATTCCGGAACAATAGCCCACTCGAGCATTGTGAACACAATGTTAATGGTAATATGAAGGGCGCGAGGCTTCAGTCGCCACTATGAACACAGAATTATGCAAATATGTAATCAAACACTATTTTGATATCAGAAAGCAGTAAGTTGTGTTTATTTACATCAAGGGAAATTTGTTCTTAAATTATACACTCATTATTATAAAGTTTAATTGGATCTGTATTCGTAAATCATACTCAAATTCTTAGTCTATGTAAAGTGTAGTAATAATAATATGTGAACTGTAAACCTTAAAAGTTACAATGGTAGAGTTGCTTGAACTTTTTAACTTCAAATTAAGAGCTAAAAATTAGAATATTTGGAGAACAACGAAATTTAAAAGTCCTAGTAATCTAGGTTGAGTATTAACCTTCAAATTTTTGCTATGGTTTTTTATGTAATAACATTTAATTCGCGATGTTAATATAATATTTAGTATATCATTTGCTGTATAGAATATATTTTACCCTTATTTTGACAATTACAGCTTTATGAATCAGTAAGCTGAAGTGCCATATAGCTCGAAGAACCGACCACCGATGGGGAAGAATGGTTCTCGAGTGGTAGCCTCGTACCAATAAGCAAAATGTAAGCCCACCACTAGGTACAGAGACAACTTGGTAAGAGATTCAGTAATTCGATGGATGCAGGTCACCAGAACCATGATTTGTGGTATTTCTTGGGGAAAGCCTATATTGAGCAGTGGGCTTGCGATGGGTTGAAATATGGCAGATTAGACTACAATAGAAATAATTCAAAGTGAAAGCAATAAGCTTAATTTTCGAAATAGCAAGCTTCACTTTAAAATTCAAAGCGTATTGGAAAAATTCTATTGAAAAAAATTAGATATTAGAAATAATTTAAAAAGAAAAATTTCTTGACTTTTAATATATTTCATGAGTGAAACTGTAACTGTTGAGAGAAAAATAAACTACTTGTACCTTGCCGCTTCTTTTCACTTTGATTTATTGAAGCGATGACGTACCTTTAAAAGTTAAATGTAAAGTAAAAGTAAGTAGAGTTAAAAGTGCTTTGTAAAGGCCAATTTTGAAAAAAAAAATATTTTTACTTTGACAGTTACTACAAAGTTATGAAAATGTTTGCTTTTTCGTTTAATCGGCAAATGAATACATTTCATCATCATCATCATTACAGCCCTTCACAAGTCCACTGCTGAACATAGGCCTCCCCAAGGAATGCCACAAAGCACGGTCCTGAGCCACCCGCATCCATGAATGAAAATGAAATACATTTAATAACATATAATTAGTGTGTTCAATTTAATAATAGTTATGATAACTACAGAAATTTAGTAATGTAAAAAATAAAGCTACAGGCAATATAGGTGTCCCATCGGTGGGCCAGCTCAACTGACCAGTTAGTTGGCTTTGTTAATTTATCTCACAATGCTTTCCTTCACCGTTGAGAACTTTGAACTTCAAATTCCAACTAACCATTTCATTTATGCCAGCAGAGATTTAACTTATAACAAACTCATACTAAACATTCATCCATCCATCCATTACAGCCTATAAAAGTCCATTGCTGAACATAGACTCTCCCCATAGATTGCCTCATAGGGAATTTTGCCATAGTTGCCACGAACGGCAGGCATAGATTTTTATTGTTTTGATTTGTAGTGAAGAACATTCTGCTGCCCATCACCTGTCACAGTTTATCTCTGTCGCGTCTTACGACACACTCGGGACGATATGGGGTAGTGGATATTGTTACACCGCCAGTATATGGTGTAATAAAATAGTATTGTTTTTATTTGACATAAAGTATGTTTTATACACTCGTCTTCTAAAATATGTACTTACTAAAATATGTAGTACTACTATTCTGTACGTGATTGTTAAATCGATAGAAATATCCACCCTAACACTTCGAGATTTACAAGACATTGAATTAACGTATTACTAAAAGTGAAATATTATGTAGGTACTTGTTTTGGTAAACAGTTTGTTGTCACGATTTTTGAGAATTTTTATTTTAATAAGCCTTTCTCTCAATATAGATCTTCTTCCACAGACACAAACAAATCATTATTTACAAAATTGAACCGTAATCGTAATTGCCACAACTTTGCGTTAGGCTAACTTTTCTCTAATTACAGTTTAATATGAATTGTTCAAGATGTTTCTATCCGTTTCCTGAAATAAATCTTGTCTCTCGCAATACGAGCTGTATTAAAAGATTTTCAAAATACTGTTTCTATCGGTAACAGGTTTATAAATTGTAGGTTACTCAACAACAAATAATAAGTAATTTTACTTACCTTACTTGTTTCATTTGAACAAAATGAAAGTGGTAAACAAACATGCTACTCAACAATATCAACGTGGACGGGTGTAATGGACGTGTTAATATTTATCGGATTCGCTAATGCCACTATTTTATTTTTAAAAACGTGCCTCTTTTCATTACAACCTATTCTATAACACAGAATATGCATAAAATAGTTTCGTATATCTAATATGTTTAACAACTTACGATGGTTTAAAGTCGTTTCATTATATAAGTTATCATTGTTGGTTGTCAAACGAACTGTTTTAATAAAAGTTTTACAAGCACTTCATCATATTTAATAAAAGGCTTGCTAAAAAAGGCGTGGCTTTACTTGGTAGAGCCATGCGGCAGCTATATTAATTGTACAGTAGTAGCAAGAATGGGTCCGCTTGACCGGGGAAGGACCACGCTCTCACAGAATATAAGCGTAAAATAGCAGCTTAATGCTGCTGTGTTTCGTATAGTGAGTTTAAAGAACCGGAGGCCCTTTTTACTGGAAAAGTGGCATTCCATCTTAGTACTCACGGCTGACAACGCATCTGCATTTTGATTCGCAAACGAGGATAGATGTAGCTGTCTATGGGCCACAGCAACCACTTTCCATCAGGTGGACTATGTGCTCGCTTGTCACCCTTATCCTAATAAAAAAATGCCTTTGGTGACCTCAATTTGGTTACGGATAACTTTGTCCATCACCAGTAGTACAAAATATTCTCAGTTTTCTACAGGAATATATTTTAGAGATTATGTGCTAGAATTACATAACTTAATAGAGGGAACTTACTACCTTTCTCCAATGTGGGTGTGATCAAGGGTAGATAAAATAGCCCTTAGTTAATCTAAGTCAGTGCGTTTCACCATCTTTGGTTACAATAATACTTAACATCAAGTCGGATACCATAGCTTATAATATGTAAACAAATCGTAGCAAAAAACTAAACGTTTCTCATATAGAAACCAGTCATTAGAGTGCTTAATTGATAGTATAAATGTCTACGGATAAATTACTTAATATAAATGAAAACAGGTGTTTACTTACATGAAATAAAAGTGCTGGTAGATTCTTTCATCACCGTTCTTTAAACGATGTTATCTGAAGACCCGTGTCTCTTTATCGTTTTTGGAATATTTAGAGACGAACCCAAGAGAGCTGACGGTATGATTTTTGTCCCTTGGGCGAGGGGCAAAGCCCTTGTGTGAGTTGCTATGTGCGTAGGCACTTTCAAAAAGACGTTAGAGGGTTAGTTAGCATCAGGGACCTCTGAATTAAGTAAAGTACCTAAAGTTAAATAAAGCGTCCCACTCCTGGGCATAGGCCTCTTTTTATTTCTAAGAGGGTTTGAGGCCTAGAAAATGTCCACCATGATGGTGACATGCAGGTTATCCTAACGATGTTTTCCTTTACCGCCGATCACTTGGCAAATCAACACTTAAAAGTGCAATTAACATTTAATTGGTGCCGGTGGGGATCGAACTTGGGTTGCTCATGCACTATGATATTTACGGCGAGTGCTAAGTCCCTGAGCACTGATGTAAAATTCACCTAATATCGCTTGACATAGGTTATGTACAAATATTTAACATACAAACATCATCACTAGGATAGAGAGTAGTACTACCATTGCTTGTACCGGCCTTATATCGGCTGGTGAGTATGGGCAAATGTTTAATAAGCATCTCTTTAATCAAGGTGCTACAGGATTTAGCCCCCTGTGCAGAACACATGAGGGCATACACGGGCATGAAGAAACGGTACTACTTGACTGACCCGCGGTTGCTAGCTACAAATCTCAGTACAGTGGTCGCTCCCCGCAGTAATTGGTAATGTTCAGAGTAGAACAAGCTAGAACAAAGCTCTTATGGATTGTTACAATTTAATTTCCCCGTGTCCGTTAAAATTTCTAACTCGTAATAACAAAAATACAAGTGTTTTTATGGGTACACTTAAACCTAACGTGAAGACTATATTGAATTATTATAAAGTACTAGGTATATCCTATCGTAAAACTAATAATATTGTATCCTATATACCCATATGATAATACAGTTGAAGTAGGGGAATCTTTTTGAGCATGTAGAGGCCATTTTAACTGACTTCAAATAAAAGGAGGCGGTACTCAATTCGACTGTATGTTATTTTATGTGTATTACCTCAGAACTTTTTCTAGGTGAACGGATTATGATGATTATTTTTATTTGAAAGCTGGTGCTTTTCATGTGGTCCCAAATAAATTTGATCAACATCTGACTTTTAATTATCCTTAATAATGCGTATTTAATTGACTTCGACGACATTGATGATGTTCTCATTTTATCATTTATATTGAAGTCGGTTGTACAAAATTTTTAACTTTACCACTTGTCCTTCAGAAACATTTTATTAAATATTGCTTTACCCACACACTTTTCTCCAGTATCTTAGTAGAATTTATCATATGTAAATTGCATAATGTAAAACAATCTGCCCATAATAATTATTTGTAGGCTATGCTAATACTTTTTATGTTCGGAAATCAAACTAAAACAACTAAACTTCTAAACAATTCCATTTACTAGAAATCTATGTCAAAACTCTTCGCAAGGGGTTGTATGTAATTAAAATTCAGTTGAACCGTGGTTACGCTCTCAGCATATAAATCAGAGACACGCTAGGGTGCCTGTTCTTGCGTTCTCGATCAATTTGACGGTAATAAAGAACTGTAGAAGCTTTAGGATTGTAAAAATACTTTTAGGGAACACTTATGTAAATTTAAAATTATAAGTAAGTTGTTCAATGAACTGATTTTAAATAAAGAACATTCTTTAATCTTCAATACAAAATATTTTATTTTCATATGAACTGTTTTTTTTATTAAAATAAAAAGTTGTGTAAAAACATATTATGTCGTAATACAAAGATAACAATTCACACTGTGTTATCATCCTGTAAGTGTCTTTAGAGGCGATAGAGGGAAACTAAAACAGAATCTTATCGATATCACGATAACAATTTATAATAATAAAAAAAGTGCAGCTGCCTACCTTCCTGCCAAGCGTGGCAACTGTGGCAATATTCCCACTATAAGGCAGTCTATGGACCGTTATGGGCAGGTACAGCAATGTTGGAGCTATATTATGGTTGTAGTACATATTGGTCGGTTCAACCGGGGAAGGACCACGCCCTCACAGAATACCAACGTAAAATTGCAGCTTAATGTTGCTGTGTTTCGTATGGTGAGTGTAGAGACCCGGAGATCCTTTTTACTGGATGCGAGACATCTAGATATTGTCTCTTAATCGAGGATAATTAAAGATGTCTATGGGCCTCAGTATCCACTTACCATCAGGTAAACCGTGTGTTTGTTTGTCACCCTTATTCTGTAAAAACGGTATGAGGCATATTTTGAACAGTGGACTTTTGAAGATGACGTTAATGGATTTTAACTTTAACTTAGGCCTTGTATTGATATTAACTTATCAACACTTACGTCGTTCGATGATTCAAAGATTAAGCAAATAACTTTACATACACTAACGAACTATAGAGATTATAGATAAATTGTATTTTATGCACGAGTATATGCGTACACATCACCAAGTTAAAATAATTTTTTCTAGTTTTATTTTTTATTTACTACTATTTAAATACGATCCCACTAACTAAATAAAGACCTGTTTATTTTTCTCTTGAAGATACTCTCACCATTTTCGGGTGAAAAGTACAGTAAATTTATCTTAAAATGGGGAATTAGACTATTTTTAGCAAATATATATTATACCATATCATTTAAATTTAATACTTTTGGGTGTCGCATGGCTTAGTCTGTTTTCCCATTAAGGTGACTTTATTATTTTCAAATTTACGTTTTTTCAAGCATCTAATGCCACTATTCACGGGCTGTATGGGAATAAATCCCATACAATTTCCATAGAACATTTTCCCATTTTGATAGTTTGTAAAAAATTTAAATGACTTGAGTTTCAACTCACAATTCCGAAATATCACCGTGTTCGATATTGTCAGGACGACATCGTCCATAATATACATACATAAACACCGACATTTTTAAATTTATTATTACAATAAAATAAAAGACTTAAACGAATTATCAGCCTGTATTAATGTTTTTTGTAATGTAAAAAGTCGTTTGTTACGCATTAGTAATTCAAATGAAAGGAAAATGTTTATTGCATTTTTTTTTCATAATTATTCTTCACTAGTCTGTAATCCAAAATATTTTTCATATAAGTCCCGAAAATGGCCATACATTTCTTGTATGTTTTCACCAGAAGTATCATCTATGTTTTTGTATTTATGTCCACAGTAGCACACATGATCTTTTCCGCAAAACGCAGGTTTTCCTTTTTTACTACAACTCCTTATACATTGTCGTGCAATATCCAAATTCGGGCAAAAGTGTGCAATGTGATGTCGAGTCGTTGGACGTAAAGAATAGATCATAGACTCGTCTAAAGCACGCATATCAACTACAAAATATTATGTAATTTTTAGTCAAGCAATTGAAATTTAAGCACTTAAACATAACAAACGTGCCTTATGCGTGTAATTGGTGATTAAATTGGCGCCGGCGTGGTCCAAACTCAGTTTTTTAGCATACCATAAAATTTTAAGACGAACGTGTTTTTCCCACCACCAGCCGGTCAGCATGTATCATGCACTAGTCGCTGCCTAGCGGGTAGCGCATGATATTTCATGCGACCCTGCTCTTTAAGATGTTTAAATATTTATTTGTTTGTTTATGAAATGAAATCTAAGATTAGCAATGTGTTCATTGCCTTTGTGGTGTTCTCTACCAGACAACAATGGTCGATATAGAAATAAAAAATGTTGGGAAGCTCAGTTTAGTAATATTATTTGTATTAGTTTATTGGTTTCCACTGTAAACAAGAAGCTGTTCTAATTCCTTCTTAACTTCTGTCGAAATGTGTATAGCATTATATCTAGAAAAAATCACATATTTGACTGCTAGATATTAAAAATAAGAGTTTTAAATGAAATTAATTTATGATACCAGAGATCCTCCTACAAACAAATTAGTTTTATAACTATTGTAATTCAACTGCCTCGTTGGCCTAGTGGCCGTAAGCGCAGCTGATTATGAGGTCTCGGGTTTGAATCCCAGGCCGATCCAAAAAATCTGTGATTAAATTTTTCTGTCAAGAAATTCTCAGTAGCAGCCCGGACTCAGGAGTTGGCGGAGTTTTACCTCTGTGCCTCGGAAAACACGTAAAGTCGTTGGACGTGTGTCTGATCTCTCAACCGTTGTATCGAATTTCCGTCTCATCAGACTATAAGAGTGAGGGAATAAAGAGTGCACCTGTGCTTGCCTCTGCTGAAACTGGACACCGTGACCGAAATTTGGTGTGAAGGATATTATTTTTACAACCACAGACCTTTATACATTAAGCTTAACTTCAGATACAAGTAGTTTTGAGTGAAGATCATCATCACAGACAGGAATATTCTTGCGAATAAACCTAATACGTAGGTCACTCAATAAGTTTTGAGATGATCGAAATTTAAAAATGGAACGCACCCGTATTATATGTTTCTAAAAAGCAAATTTATTTAAAAACAGAACTCCATAAGCCAGTTGCTCAATATTAAAAAAGAAAAAACAAAGTTCTATTAATTTTCCTGCAACGCTTCCCGCGCTTTTCATTTAAAACGATGGATCTTAACCGTGAACATTTGCGCGCTATGATATATTATGATTTTAAATTTGGTTTAACCGAACAATTAAGTTCACAACGGTTACAATCAGCATTAGGGGACTCAGCTCCATCACGCGCAATAATTTTTAGGTGGTTTGCTGAATTCAAAAGGGGTAAACTTAATCTTAAACATGACCAAAGAACCGGGGCCCCGCAAACAGCAGTAACGGCAGAAAATGTATGGACTACTGAAATGTTATGAGAAGACCCACGAATCACATATACGGACATCTGAAAGATTGTAGGCATTAGTTCGGGGAGCATTCATACCATCCTACATCAACATCTTGAGTGAGGAAGCTTTGTTGTCGATGGATCCTCGTTGCTCTCGAAAGCGAAAACAGACTGTGTGGATTGTGCCATGAAATACGTCTACGTTTTGAAAACGGGGCATCTAGGCGTGTTTCAGAAATCTTTACTGGTGACGAGACATGGCACCTATCTATCAATATGATCCGGATATGACATCTATCAATATGATCCGGAAAATAAAAGGCAATCATCGGTATGGGTCTACTCAGAAGGACAGTTACTGACAAAACAAAAGACTCGCAACGTCGGCAAAAATGGTGGCTAGTTTTTTCGCGGAGCGACATTTGTCGACGTCAATGCTGGAAAATTGTAAGTCAGTCAACTCTGAATGGTATACTACAGTTGCATTACCCAAAGCTTTTCTAGCTGTGCGGGAGAGAAGACCAAAGACCGGACTTCGGGGAATCATGCTGCATCACGATAACGCCTCTTCACATACCTCCCTTAGAACAAAAGCATTTATTGAAGAATCTGGTGTTGAAACTCTAAATCAACCACCCTACAGTCTTGACTTAGCTCCTTGTGATTTTTTTTTGTTCCCTAGAGTCGGAGAAAAAATAAAAGGCAAGTTTGTTTCAAGCGCCGAAGAAGCCGTGGCTGCCTACGAAGAAGCGATTTCCGACCTGTCAGATCAAGACTGGCAAAAGTGTTTTCAGAGTTGGTTTAGGCTAATGGAACTTTGTATAGAGTATGATGGAGAATATTTTGAAAAGATGTAAAATAAATATTAATAGTATCTAGAATACTTTTTGTATATCTCAAAACTTATTGAGTGACCTACGTATTGTGTTCGTGGATTGGGCATAATCAGGAATATTTCTGTTCTTTATTATCATTCCGTATGACGTGAACCTCTCGTAAATCGAAACAGATGAAAAATCTAAATATCTAAACCTGGCTCACGAGGTGGCCGACATGTAGGGTAGTATGCCCGACATTATTCTTGTAGGTGTTTCTACAAACGAGTAATTCCGGTGAGCCTTTCGGGTCATCGAAGATGACTGTGAGTCCGTAACTGTCTGCTCCGGGTTCAAGTAGGCGCTGCCACTTTTTTCCACCGACAGTTACCGTTACTGTTACAGCCTATTAAAGTCCACTGCTGAACATAGGCCTCCACCATAGATTATAGGGGGATATTTGATAAGGTTGCCCACGCTTGGCAAGCGGGTTGGCAACAGTAGTTTATTTTTATTTTTAGTCGTTATTTGGAAGTCTCTGCTGCCCATTTCCTGATTTGTTTTACTTCCCGTTTTCTTACACCCCCACTACACGGTCATATACCAATAATATCACTTAAACTACTAAACAGGTGACTGTGACTCCGTGACGGTCCGCTCCAGGTTTTAATGCAGGTGGTCCTGCATTTTTTCCACAGAACATACCAGTAATACGAGCGACACTAGTATACGGTAAAATAGCAGCGTCAAAAACCGGAGACTCTTTTTACTGGTACACCTTAGTCCTCCGAAGTAACATTTTGATTCTTAATGGAAAATAATAATTGATATATATGGACCACAGCGTTCACTTACCTTTAGATAGATTGTCTTCCCAATTAGCATTTTTATTTCCTTAAAAACATACTTCAATGAAAGTCATTCGATTAAAAATTAGTATAAAGAAAAACACTACAACACACAAATTATTTTTATATATATTTTTTATCGCTTTATTATACACATAATTACCAAGTTTCTCGTTATATGGGGGAGAATCGCGTAAATGTGACTCACGGCCCAAGGTTTGCTTGTCGGCTTTAGCTTTGTAAGTCGATGGAGGGCTTTCTAAAACAATTTATTATGATATTTTATAGAATTAACAGTAAAGTAGCAAAAGTAGTTACCATCCCCCCTATGAAAAAATCTATGGGGGACGATGTTATGTGTAGGACTTTTGATAGGCCAATGATTATGATGATGAGCAAAATTAGTTGGAACAAAATAAGGTTATGAAAATGTGAGTTATATTAATTTCCAACACCTTTAGAGTGACCGTTTTATTAGAGGAGTAGATATTACAAAGGTGTTCAGTTATTTCGACATAAAAAAGAGATATTAACATTAACTTGTCTACAATAAAAAACCATAACAAACAATTACAGCCCATCAAAAGTCCACTGTTGAACATACGAGTATATTTGCCATAGTTGCCACGCTTGGCAAGCGAGTTGGCAATCACTGTTTTTAATGCTGCTACTCCTGGCTCATTTTCACTCTGTCGCCTTTTATGACATCCATGGGATGATATAGGTAGTGGATATCCTTACAAAGTCACTACACAATTGTATTGAAGGAAATACACAAATATATGAAAAAAGTGTATGCATAGATTTATTATATTAGTGTTTATCAATGGAACGCCATTATTTGCTTTTATTAAATAAAATTTAACAGACTGTAGAAGTGAATTTAAGGAGCGGTAAGAAATTAGTCAACCATTTTTAGAAAAGGGTCTTACTTTTACTCAGAAAGGTGCTAAGTAATACTAAGTAACTGTTTACTTCAATTAAATGTTGATGCGTGCATTATGTCATCACCACACCGCCACCACGCCATATAGGTCTCATGGGTGTAGTGATAAGAGGCGACTATCTAGCTTACAGCACATGATGACCTATATACAAAGATAGCGTTCTCCATCTACTGTAAGCTAGATGAGAAATACCCAAGTCGGCGACTGAGGGCAGCGTCAAAGGTACATGATATCTGCTACCAACTGCGATAAACTCCTATCAAGCGCATCGATTATAGCAACTCCTCCCCATATACAATGCATGAGGTCAATGTCCAGCTTTGAACAGTCAGGGGCTGATGTTGAAAAAGACACAGAAGCATACGAATTTGTGCAATTATTTTATGAGCAAATCTGCTTTCTTTCCTCTGGTATTCCATCTTGATAACGATCTAATTTTAAACTCTGATAAACTTATTTCCTTTTCCTTATTTATAAACTTTATTGTCTAAACGATTCCAGTTCATAAAATGTTTATTTTACTTTGAAAAGACCAGAATCAGCAGAATCTATTCTCAGTTTTGATTATTTATTTAAAAATACTTAATACTACTACTTAAAAATAAGTAAATACAAGAAAAATTAAATAAGAGCTAATAACAGTTCCGCTATATAGTCAAGTTTAGATTTTTCCTTTTATTCTTATTAGCTACCTTGATTATAATGAAAAAACCGTTGCAAAAAAGGTACGTAATTAAGGTTTAAAACTACTTCTATGCCAACACTGAACACTGATAAAACCACAGATTACTTAACTTAGCACCTTTGAAAGGAAAAATGGTTTCGTAGTATCAACGTCATATATTACTAATTAACAGACCTATATCATAAAACATCACTTAGCACCTCTTACCGGCTTTGAACAACTAAGCAGACGGCGGATATTCGCACCTTTTTTGCCGTTATTCTACGATCCAAACAAACCAAACGCTTGTTTCATTTTTTATTAGTCGTTCAGCAAACGAGTGGAATAATTGCCGGCTATTGCCTTTCCGTCACAGTGTGTTTGGATATATTATAGTTAGACAGTCGATTTTCCATCTAGTGCTTTATCACTTACCACCACGTGTAATTGTAATCAAGCACTGGTTCACCATAAATTTAAAAAATCACTGTTGTCGCTTAGAACAAACTTGGCTAACTTACAACCAACTCTTTTGTACGTGGTAGAGCTACGCTGCAACTATATTATGGTTGTAGCACGAATGGGTTGGCTCGACCGGGGTAGGACCAAGCTCTCACAGAATATCAGCGTAAAATAACAGCTTGATGCTGCTTTGTTTCGTATAGTGAGTAAAGAGAACCGGAGATCTTTTTTACTGGAAACGAGGCATTCCATCTCAGTCCTCAGGGGTGACAACGCATCTGCATTTTGATTCTTAATTGAGGATAAATGTAGATTTCTATGGGCCACAACATCTACTTACCATCAGGTGAACTGTGTACTCGTTTGTCACCCTTATTCTATAAAAAAACTCTATGTCTTCGTACTGGCAGCAAAATATCGTTTATATTATATACAGGGTTATTTTGCAATAACCGACCAAATTTGTAGAGAAGGTTCAGAATAAGTAATATAGGCAAATGGTGAAGAAAATTTAATTTAAAAAAAACTCATACATTCTGTCCATACCAATCTTTTGAATTTAAAATGCGTGGTAATGCATTATTTTAACTTATTTTACTGCGCACGCACACATTCGTAAGGGTTATCGACCCTAAAACGTTGGCTAAAACGTTGTTGCCCATAAATCACATTCAATATGGAATAATTTCAAATAAAAGTATAAACCTTATTTACTCATATTTTCAAAAACTGCAATAACGGTATATCATTATTTATATATTTAAACTTAAGTTTAAAACTTGGTTAGTCTTTGAAAAATAACCCTGTATATTTAGAAAATATTACCTTTAGTCTTTGAAGCATTAACAACAAACAAACAATAACATTGTTTTTCAATGCACACGCCCATTTTCATTCCACATTTGAGTTTACAGTAGAAATTCCAAAGCATGCTGTAGCAGACATCTGGTTCCTGAGAGCGCAACGCGTTGCTATTAACATAGTCTACATCTACTGAAAAAAAAAACTTTCATATTTAAAAGCAAGCACTGGAAACTGGGTATTTAAAAGTTTATGAATCCGTTTGAAAATCAAAATTTCTACATATCTCCACACTTTGAGGTCCAGAAAGTCCCACTTAAATGTTTGAGAATAAAAATGGAAGCTTTCAGAATAGACTTCCAATCATTAATTTTCTCTTCGTTATTCATGGTGGTGTAACATAATAAGTTCTAATACTCTACCAAGGTTATAAGCAACAGCATAATCTTAGTCCGTCAATCACTGCAAACACTAACGCGCTGTGATTGTGGCGATAACATCTTTCTGAAGGTATACTTCTAACATTGAAGATTATGGGTAAATGAAGTTTTAATGAAGCATTCCATTACAGCCTATAAAAGTCCACTGCTGAACATGGCCTCCCTTATAGATAACCTCATGGGGGTTTTGCCATAGTTGCCATGCTTGGCAAGCGGGTTGGCACCGGCATTTTTTATTATTTTGAGTTGTTATCAGGGAGATGCTGCTGCCCATCTCCTGTTTCATTTTTCCTCTGTCGCCTCTTACGACACCTTTGGGACAATATTGGGTAGTGGATATTCTTACACTGTTCCTAGTACAAGGTTCAGAGAATTTTCCTTATCAGCCCGTAAAAGTCCTCTGTTGGACAAGGACCTTACAATTTTAGGGAGGATTCGTCTAATTCGTCTAAATGGTCAAGCAGATTGAGGATTACAGTATTGGACGACTCACACTTTTGACGCTGCTGCACTTTGCCAGTCTGGGTATTTTAAATTAGGCGTATATAAAATGATTATACCGCCATCTATCGGAAGCAATAAGATTTTTCTGGAAATCCCTATAGTCTCTTACAACACCACAGGACAAAATGGGGTGATGAATTCACCTACCACCACACCATGTCTAATGATGGTAGATAAATGGATAAAATTTTCGTAAAATTTTCAGTAAACATACCTCCAATGACTAAAGACACCATAACTAAACACAAGCAAAAGGAAACAATTTTACATTTTAACATTTTTTCATCCAATCCTCTTCTCGATTAGATTCCAAACTGCTTTTTGCTTTGCTTAAATATTAATTAAGGTTTAAATTCAATTTCATACTTGAAAAACCAATTTGCAAAATTTAATTACCTTTAATTTTGAAATCATGAACAATTCACCACACTTTTAATGGGCTTTAGAAGGTGTTAAAATTTGCTAATTTGTTTTTAAGACAATAAGGTAACAAGCGAGTACACAGTCCATCTGATGGTAAATATATGCTTCGGTCCATAAACACCTATGATTATCCTTGATTGAATACCAAAATGTAGATGCATTTTATGCCATAAGATGGCATGCCTCGTTACCAGAAGAGATTATCTCCAATTTTCGTCACTAACCATACAAAAATCAGCAGAATTTTTCCTCTGTCCTCGGTCGAACCAACTTATTCGTGATGCAGTCATATGACACCGCAGCGGCTCTATAATATTTCTGATGAAAATCTATTTTCATCAGAAATATTTTTACAATGTTCATAAATACGAAATTAGTTTAAAAGTGAAATATAACATGATTTATTTAATAATTTAACAATCTACACATTATATGATTGCGGTGAATATATAAATTTCACCATCTATATATTTTACTTAGATCTTAATACCCACGTCTGAACTATTTATTTAGGCAAAGATAATAGAAGGTTTTTATATAAGAGTGAATTCTCATTTTATAATATGGCTAGTATCTTAAAAATAAATCAAGATATTCTTTTATTCGTAACTGTTTATACGAATAAATAATCCACCTGATGATAATAACAAATACACATAACCCACAGATATATCCCATTACCATAACAGTTTAAAATAGTTTGGAAAATCCAAAAGTGTACGGCTCATGAGCGTTTCATTTAATTTTGATGAAAATAAATAAATTGTATTCGTGACTTTTGAAATATATTATTCCATCACCATTATTACAGCCCTTCACAAGTCCACTGCTGAACATAGGCCTCCCCCAAGGAATGCCACAAAGCACGGTCCTGAGCCACCTGCATCCATCGACTTCCTGCATGTCTTTCTAAGTCGTCACTCCATCTAGTGGGGGAACGCCCTACACTTCGTCCGCCGGTACGAGGCCGCCACTCGAGAACTTTTTTCCCCATCGGTTGTCGGTTCTTCGAGCTATATCGCCGGCCCATTGCCACTTCAGCTTACTAATCCGTTGGGCTATGTCGGTTACTCTCGTTCTATTGCGGATATCCTCATTTCTAAGTTTTAGAGTTTAGTTGTATTATATTGTACAGTCTCGTTTTCAAGTTTTGCGTTATACCTGACGAGAAGATGTGCCGTAATTTCCCGAACGCTTCTCAGCCGAGTTGAATCCGTCGATTGACCTCTCGGTCGAAGTTGGACTTACCTAGTCAGACTATTTGTCCCAGGTAAACATACTCGTCAACAACTTCGAGCTTAGTGCTCCCAACAACTACCGGCATAGGTGTGACATAGACGTAATACATGATCTTTGTTTTGTCCATGTTCATCTTAAAATCTATCCGTTGGGAGGTACTATTGAGGTCATTGAGTATAGTGCTTAAGTCCTGTAGCGATTCTGCCATAAGGACTATATATTCGACAAATCGAAGGTGAGTGGTGTACTCGTCGTTTGTGTTAATACCGTATCCTTTCCAGTCCATTAGCTTGAAAACGTCTTCCAATGCAGCGGTGAGTAGTTTCGGGGATATAACGTCACCATGTCTTACACCTCTCTGCAGTTGGATAGGTTTCGTACTCTGGTTCTGTACTCGGATAGCCGTCGTAGCCCTACTGTACAAACATTTCAGCACTTTGATATACTGAGAGTCAACTTGGCACCGCTGAAGGGACAGCAGCACCGCCCAAATTTCGACGGAATCAAAAGCTTTCTTATAGTCCACATACGCCAGACATAGTTAAAATTGTACCCTCGGACTGTACAATTTGCCGAAGGGTATGTATGTGGTCTATGGTGCTAAAGTTTTCGGAAACCGGCTTGTTCGGGAGGCTGGAAGTCGTCGAGTCTGCGTGCGAGACGATTCGTAATGACTCTTGAAAACAGCACGTAGACGCGGCTCAGAAGGGAAATCGGTCTGTAGTTCTTCAAGAGAGCGTTGTCGCCTTTCTTGAAGTACAAGACCACCGCTCTTCTGCTCCACGCCTCCGGTGTAGTGCCACCATTGAGAACGGAATTAAAGAGCTTCTGATGGTAGTAAGTACCGGTTTTCCACCCGCTTTCAGAAGCTCCTCTGTAATTCCATCCTCGCTCGGGGCCTTGCCGTTCTTAAGGTGCTGGAGTGCCATTCTAATCTCGCTCAGACTGACATCCGGGATATCATCGGAATAGTGTCGGATAAGACTTGCTCTTGGATCGTTACTCACACTTGCATGTTGCTCCAACGATGAAGTGTACAGCTGCCCATAGAACCTTTCAATCTCACTCAAGATTTCAGGTGTCCCGGAAACGACGCTGCCACACTTGGTCTTCAGCTTCTACAATTGGCTTTTTCGGGCAGACAGATCTCTAGCAAAGACTTTGGAGCCCTGTTTCCACTCGATCGCTTCTTCAATATGAGCTGTATTAAAGTTGTAAGTCCCGCCGCATGCATTTGGCGATCTGTCTGTTCAGTTGCCTGTACGCTGTCACGTCTTCTGAAGACTGCAACTTCATTTCCCGTGTAACAGCCATGAGATTAAGAGTGTGATCGGAGAATTTTTGTGTTCTTCTGTGGCGGGTCTTGCAGACTTGTGAAAATATATTAGTTACTTGTTTTAAATTAGCCCTCTATTACTTTAACAGGTAGTGTCACCTACAGGGGAAAAAAATAATATTTACCAAAATAAATCGATTACACAAAGTATAAAAAATATATAGGCTGTATGGTACATTTGTCCTTTGTCTATCAAGGGCTAAAAAAATATGAAAGTGCCTTGAAATTTTTAATAATATTAAAACTTATAAAAGATGAATATTATTTTATTAACAAACTACGCGAAATAAGCTATTGATATGAAATAGGAAACCAGTTGATGTCATTCTGAAGCTAATAAAAAAAACCTGGTCTTGATACGTCAATTTTTTCATGAGTTATTGTGACCACATACAAAATCAACATCCGGACGTCCACGTAATTTTTTTTTCAAACTGTTTTTTTTTTCTTCAAAGTAGCAATATAAAATATTTTTTTATAAAATATAAGATGGATTAATCAAGTTAATAAGTGTTTTCTTGATATGCGGCTACTCAAATTATCGTATAAGTGCAATATGGTTATGATAGAGGCATTTAAAGAACACAAAATTGCTTGACCTTGACGTGTCGAGAGTAAAGCACTACCTAATAACGCTTCGTGTTATGAGGCGTGCAAAAAAGACCACAGTTGAATATAGCCTCATAGAATGAATATATTGCCGTAGTTGTCTCGCTTTGCAAGCTACTCGTAGTTGGCAACTGCAATTTTTTTTATTTAGAGTTTTATCAGGAAGATGCTGCTCCCCCTCTGATGCCTCTTACGACATCTACTGCACGAAATGGAGTAGTAGATAATCTAATACCGCCACTACACTGTAATATACATATGCAACCAACTTTAAACATTATAGTCACGTGACGAGAGCACGCCACGCCGCGACCAATCACACTGGTCCGAGCGAGCAAAATTAGGCTGCTTGCTTCCGCTAGTCATTCGCGATAGCAGCAAGAGCTCGAACAACAGCAATAAAAAAGCAAGAAAAAGAAGAAATATTCCTCCGGTATAACCAGTTTGTAAATAGTAAATAAATAATCAATGTTTTTTGGTCTCGCCATTAATTTCTCAGAGTAGTAACGTCAAAATACAGTCCACAAAAATATTTCAGTCTATTTGATTTCCTCATTCCCTTTATCGTCTTTATGACGTTGTTAGTGTATAATGGGTGAATTATGATTGCCTTTCGTCGCAATATTAATAAGGCCTCAACCTATGCATAGACAAATTATTTCAAAGAAAAACGAAGAGATTTACACCAGTTATAAAATTCCCATGGCGGTAATGGGAAACGGCATCAAAGTAGCAAAATTTCTATCACTACAATCGCTCATACGATCAACTTTGTCTAATTTAGGAGAAATTCATAACTAATTTTTCAAAACTATTACGGGCAGATGACTTTTTATACCAAAACAGTCGATTTGCTTTCTATCGGCCAGAAACTACTAACATAACATTTTCCGTGCATTAACGCAAGTTTAATTAATGTAAACACGAGATAAATTTAAAAGTTTCTTTACCTTAAGTTTTATCACCAACTCTTTAGAAAGCATAATCAAAGGCAAAAGTAACGGCGATCTTAATGAACTCCACCTGTAAACTGTTTCAGAACTTTCAAGCTAGTTCACTAGAGTTGTAAATTAACATTCTTTGAATTATTTTAATGAGCAAAGGAAAGATTTTAACGGATTAAGTTCTTGCGGTAACTTTGCTATTTTGTGCATAGTTTGTTATAAAATATTTAATTTCGGCAAAAACTTTAATAATTTAGGTAATGTGACTTACAAGTTTCTTTTAATGGTATATTATATTTGTAAATTTTATACGAACGAACGAGCACTTTATTCATACAAGAAGATTCATACCTAAACATAGGAGAGAAGAAATGATAGAAGTATGATAGATTTATTTTATATATATATAATAATATTAGATTAGATTCATAATTGTGAATGGTAGAATGCGGAACAGGTGGTCTTATTTTTTATTTTATTACTTGGTATACATTTTTATTATATTTTTGAACGTCCATTAGTTCTGCTCTAAGCTATTTTAATGTTGTCCATTAACTACCGGAGACCCTAACTAAAGCTGTTAATTCTGACCGTAGGGATGGTGACATTGAAAGAAAAAAGCAGTCATTAGATATCATAATAAAAGAGTTAAAGAAATAATAGAAAGGAAAAATAAAGAAAAGACGAGAAAGAATAATTGAGGAGTATGTAAAAATTCCAAGGAAAGATCAATATTATCTGGAATGTCATCAGAAATGCCAGGGGTAAGATCAGAGAACAGTCTAGAATTAATGCCACGAGCTTGTCTGTATTTGAATGACAAAGTTTTGAAGTTAAAAAAATAGAAGCAATATTTTGAAAACCAGCTTATATAGAGACATCGTAAAGTAAAAGAACAGAAATCTTAAAAGAAGAAAGAATTAACTATATGTATTTGTCCCTGCCTTATTGTATGGTAGTAAAAGTTGGGTGCGGCCGAAAGCATAAAAGTAAAATTAATGCTGCAGATACGCCATCATTAATAATTATATTACATGTAACTCTGAATAATAAAATTAATGAATAAGGAAAGAGTGGAAAAGCAAATTTATGTTTAAGAGTCAGCAAAGGATCCGCCACACTGAAGTTTGTCGACTAATTGGCGATTTATTGAAGATGGGCCAAATTATAATCTTAAGGACGTATATACGTTCCAAGCGCTGATTAACTCAAAACAGTACTTTTCAAACCTGTTAATATCCATCAACCGCTTATTTATTTATTTATTTGAACTTTTATACACAAAAATAAAATCGTACATATGACCGACTTAACTCTCCCAGTCAACCATTCGGCTAAGAGATAAACATATGGGAGGTAGTGCAGCAAAAATAAACGAATAATGAAAAAAAAAGTATTCTATTCACATATCACACAAATGTACATATAATATAATATTTCATAGCTCACATACGAATAAAAACATATCGATGAAATAACGAAAAGCAAACATTTACATGTTTTATTTTTGATTTTTTGGAACAGATTCCTCACTCACACATGCACATACTATTGGTACATGTACGGTAATACAGCCGTAAGCCCACTCGTGCTCGTGCTTTCTCGTGGCATCCTATACAAACCCCACTCTCAAGTTTACAAATAATATGAACATTATTATCATGCCAGATACCAAATGCGATTGCAAAGTTTCGACAACTAACTTTACTCAATACTTGTAAAATTAATAATACTTCAAGTATCCTCATACCAACAAAGAAAGAAAAAAAGAGGGTTGCGTACATTTCAAGGGATGCACAAACAAGCCAAAACCATGCTCACCTTATTGCAAGAACACATCCATGTATGCATTTAAAATTATTTGCAACCATTAAAATGGTTTTAGGTACATCCATGTGTGCATCTATCAGTAAACTTTTACGGGCTGGTAAAGAAAAAAGATAGTCAAAAAAAGTAGTCTCTGCAAAACCCTGTGGATGACATTTTTATTGATGAGTTTATACATATATACACAATTTAAATAAAAGTATGTATTTATTATTTATGTCATCATTCATCATCATCATTACAGCCCTTCACAAGTCCACTGCTGAACATAGGCCTCCCCCAAGGAATGCCACAAAGCACGGTCCTGAGCCACCTGCATCCATCGACTTCCTGCATGTCTTACCAGGTCGTCACTCCATCTAGTGTGGACGCCCTACACTTCGTCCGCCGGTACGAGGCCGCCACTCGAGAACCTTTTTTCCCCATCGGTTGTCGGTTCTTCGAGCTATATGGTCGGCCCATTGCACTTCAGCTTACTAATCCGTTGGGCTATGTCGGTCACTCTGGTTCTACTGCGGATATCCTCATTTCTAAGTTTATCACGCAGAGAAACCCGAGCATAGCCTCCATAGCTCGCTGAGCGACCTTGAGCTTCCTCATCCGGCCAGTAGTGAAGGACCACGTCTCAGTTCCATAGGTCATCACTGGCAACACGCACTGGTTGTACAGTCTCGTTTTCAAGTTTTGAGGTATACCTGACGAGAAGATGTGCCGTAATTTCCCGAACGCTGCCCAACCGAGTTGAATCCGCCGATTGACTTCTCGGTCGAAGTTGGACTTACCTAGTCGGACTATTTGGCCCAGGTAAATATACTCCTCAACAACTTCGAGCTTAGTGCTCCCATTAACTACCGGCATAGGTGTGACATGGACATTAAACATAATCTTTGTTTTGTCCATGTTCATCTTAAGACCTATCCGTTGGGAGACACTATTGAGGTCATTGAGCATAGTGCTTAGGTCCTCCAGCGATTCTGCCATAAGGACTATATCGTCGGCAAATCGAAAGTGAGTGATGTATTCGCCATTGATGTTAATACCGTATCCTTTCCAGTCCAGTAGCTTGAAAACGTCTTCCAATGCAGCGGTGAAGAGTTCGGGGATATAAAGTTACCCTGTCTTACACCTCTCTGCAGCTGGATAGGGTTCGTTCTCTGATTCTGTACTCGGATAGCCATCGTAGCCCTACTGTACAAACACTTCAGCACTTCGATATACCGATTATTTATATAAATTTAATAAATTTTATAATTTATATATATTGTGTTTTAAATGTTTTATTTGGCGCTAACTGTTTTTTTAGCAATTAGTTAATTTTTTTGCATCCTTCCGTGCCAAAGGCAGTTATGGATTCACCTCGGTATTTGTTTATCACAGAGGTTTTCTCCGAAACTATTTCACGTATATTATTGATTGCATAGTTATAAAACACGTTGACTACATTAAGCCCCGATCGTGAACGTGCGTACTGTTATACGGGGCTTCACGAAATGTCTTTAAAAACTATTTAGAAATTACAACTGTATTTTATTATAGAAAGACACAAATTAAGAATTGAATTTGAGAGGCGAGTATTTCGGATGAGAGTGTATGACGGACTGACTGGTATTGCTAGTCTTGAAAATGAGAAAGTACTGAAGCTACAGAGTGCTGACCGTGTGCTTTGTGTCAGCGGATCCCTATAAAAGGGATCTACAACCCCCTTAAGAGGAAACTCACCTTGAGTGAGTTTACGGCTACTCTATGTAGCTGTGGTTGATCAGCGTGATGATGACTTTCTGTATTTTCTTTGTTAAAATTAAAATGCCTCTGAAAGACTTTCTCTCTTACAAATTATATAGGTTATAAAAGATATGCAAAGTGCTACAGATATAAGACTTATTATAGAGAAACTAACATTATACAAATTTGGACTTTCTAGGTGTCTAGTCGTTTGATAATCTGATCGGAATCAGCGTCGTACGATTTTAAATTTTCTAAATTCAAGGTTTTACATTTATAGAAGACGTAAGGTTAACTGAAAATTTGTTAAAGTTACTTAACTTACAACAGCTATCATTAATTATATTAAAATCCGAATATATTCCGGGAACATTTATACTAGGGTAGAGCTTAGTTTCTAATTTCAGATTCTTATGGAAAGCTACGCAATCAGGTGGAATTGTGAGTAAACCCCGTACCGGATAGAGTGTATTCGGTTAAATTGTTACCACTCCATTGATAACTTAGTGGGTTTGGTTTGAACAAAATCCATTTGTTGTTGTATAGTTTATGCCATATCCAGATCACCGGAAATAAGTCTAAATGGACAGTTATCTGGGATTGATATCAAGGCTTTCGTCATAATTTCTATTTCACAGGGTACATTATTGGATACTGTAGCTACATCTATAACATCACAAAGGTAGGTATTTGTCGGGATATTTTACAATTATTTATGTCTTGTAGATAAACATAACTTGTTTTATCTTTGCTTAGCCTACAAACTTTTCAGAAGGGATGATCATGGCAAAAGAGTTTGCTCGATCTCGAGCATGGAGTTGGCAAGGGTAGGTTTTTATATATATTATATTCTAACAAACTGACTAAGGGTAATTTTATGGTAAAAATAAGCTTATTGTCTAAATAATAACATACTAAATCGGCAATGTTAATTAAAGTATGAATGTTGCTTAATTCTAGAGATATTGGAAAATCTTTGTATTTTGGCATAATTCTTAGGTTACTAATTATATCATTATACATTTGAGTTGGGCTTAGTATAGATGGATGTAAGGTGTTGGTTTTTACAAATAAAATTGAGTTTAACAAATCTTCAACTTTGAAGGACATTGTAAGTAAATTAGATAGCAAGGTATTTAAAACATTTGATAGTTTCGTTTGAAAACTGAGTATATTTAACATTTCAGATGCGTTTTTTAACAGTAGAAGATAAGAGTTCAATGGCGCTATTTAACTTTATTTCCTTTTGATAGATTCTGCTAGTTTATTTTCATTATTAAACAGAGCATGAATAGCTTTGTTGTAGTTTTCAGCGTCATCTTCATCCAGTGTACCGAAAATGTTTAAATACTGTGCCAATACCTGAGAACCAGGCAGATCTCTTGGACATACCGTTTAAGATAATATGGAAATCGCATTAAAATCTCTTAAGATGTCGTTGTAAAGTGCTTCTAGGGGTTGTAACATATTTTCACACTGAGTATAATCTATTTCGGCACCTCACGACACTGAAATCGGACTATTTTAAATACTTCATGAATGTTTTCCAAATGATGTTGGATTGGATGTACGTCTACTGGTATAACGATGTGAAATTGATCATTAATTATCCTCAATGTACCAACAGGGTCGAAGAATATACCAGGGCTCTTGTCGATGCGTTCAACATATTGACCATTGCCGGTTGCAAGAATAATAGCACAAAATGCGATGGTGGTTCTGTAAATAATAATTAAAAGCTTACTAAGTCTAGATTGTATAATAATGTGTATATAATGTAAAAGGAAAGTGTATAAATTAATTGTAAGTATTAAAATATATGTCTTAAAACGAATGTAGTTTTGATATTTAAGAACTTATCTCATGAGCGAGTTTTACTTCGTCGAAGTGGTGTTTAACATGGCGTCTGTTAATAAGGAGAGTAAGGGTATTATTACTGTGGACCTTGACGACTTTGTAAGGCCCTTCCAAATAGGGAGGGCTTTGCGAAGACGAAGATGATTCCTGATGTAGACGTAATCCCTATTTTATATTTGACCCGTGGAGTTTCTGTCGTAGTATGTTTTAGACCTTTCTTTGAAATTTGTATATTTTGTAGGGCTTTCTCTCGAGAAATCT
The DNA here is from genome assembly GCA_029286625.1 of Parnassius orleans. NCBI lineage: Eukaryota > Metazoa > Arthropoda > Insecta > Lepidoptera > Papilionidae > Parnassius > Parnassius orleans. The sequence goes on from JAGSMP010000184.1 coordinate 471,096, forward strand.
TTAATCGATGCTGGAGCATTTTAATGTAATCAGGATAGGTAACGTTACCCTTTGATTCGAAAATAGCATCGGGAATATACGGCTTATGACCAAAAAGAAGTTCGTAAGGAGTGAACTGAGTTGTTGTATGGACGTTACTGTTGTAGGCTAACATTGCTGTATAGACGTATTTGTGCCAATCGGTTTGGTTTTCGTTCACGAAGGACTTAAGATACTCTTTCAAAGTGGCATGGCTCCTTTCGAGAGCACCTTGAGTCTGGGGATGATATGGAGAAGACCATATCTGTCTTATTTTTAAATTCACATGTGCGTTTGAAAAGGTCAGCCGTAAAATTTGTTCCTTGATCGGTGATTATTGATTTAGGGATCCCAAATTGTGAAATGAAGTGAACTAGAGCTTCGCATGTTTCTTCTGCGGTGACATTGGAAATTGATAGGCTGTAGAAAATTTGGTTAGATCATCTTGAGAGTGAGTATAAATCGAGTTTGTGAAAACCCGCTTCGTAAGGCCTACTATATCTAAACTTATTTTCTCAAATGGGCGAGTAGAAGTGGTTGTGATTTGCATAGGAGACCGGTTAATCTTGCGTAACGGTTTATTTGTTTGGCAAGTTTGCAATTTTGTACATACCTCTCTATATCTCGCGCATGTTTTCCAATAATAACGTTCTTTAATTCTATTATACATTTTATTTGATCCTAAGTGACCGGCTATTGGTATATCATGATTTTCTTTTAGAATTTTGATATCTCTGTTGGTACAGGGTATATTATGGAGTTATGATGTATATTTATTGTTATATTTGTATTGTTATATAAATACATAAGCATGCCGTATATTTTGACAAACGAATGTTGTTCGAACAGATTCTTAAAATCAGAAATTGCGATTTCACTGATATTACCTGAAAGTATAATGTCGTCCCTAGCGGCTTTTAAGGTCTTGAAGATTTCGGGATAGGAACAGTCATCAAAATAATATACTTTTGTGAAGAGAAGATAATAAATTTTGCCTTTAGACTCTATCTTTTTAAACGAGTGAAGTTCTCGTTCTTCGTTTAAGACCTTTGTGTCACTTAAACCGGAAAGAATATCTTCTAGTAGGATTTGATTCGTCAAAATCGATAGATACAGGGACTAGGATTGTTTTGCAGTCACTTTTAAAAGCTCTCATTATACTTTTATATAAGTATTAAATGTCTCATCCTTTTAGAAAACGTTTTAAGGAATATAGAGTAATCGTCGTTGCAGTGGGCCGTTATTTTCAGAGTCTTTATTTGATTCATTACAGGAATTTTGTGGGATTTTATGTCTAATGGAATTGAATCAGTGTGTTCGGATTCAGGAGTTCCGATGGGCTGAGATCCAAGTCACCCAGTTCAATGAGTTCTTCGAGAATGTCTGAAGGAAGTTCGGAATCTTGAGTAGTTTGGGGTTCTTCTGTGGAGGTGGAAGGTTGCGGATCTGAGATAGTATCATTTTGTACAACCGGATTAACAGGAAACGGATAATGCGTCTGTTACTGTTAATTTTGCCCTTTTGTATTCGACCTCGTAGTCGAACTCTTCTAATTTTAGCCTACCTTACTAATTTTGACCCCGGTCTTGCAGTTAAATAACCACTTAAGTGGGCGGTGGTCGGTAATATTTGAAACGACGGCCATACAGGTATGGCCTAAATATTTTAGTACCGAAAAGAATTGCTAAGCATTCTTTTCTGTTATACTGTAGTTACACTCTGCTTTATTTAAAGTTCTTGAAGCATAAGCGACAGGTCTATCATTCCTATGGGACCCTGTGATAATATGGCCGAAATAGCAAAGTTTGATGCATCACAAGTCAACACGAAAGGTTTTGTGAAGTCTGGGTAGGCTAATATTGGAGCAGTAGTCAAGCAATTTTTTAGAGTTTCGAAGGCTAATTGTTGCTCATTTTGCCAATCGAAAGGAACATTTTTCTTCAGAAGGTTTGTAAGAGGTTTTGCAATTTTGGATAGATTTGGTATAAATCTTCGATAGTATGACGCTAGTCCCATGAAAGATTTGATGTCTTTTGGACATCGAGGTTGGGAAATTGTTGAACAGCTTTAATTTTCTGGGTTTGGCTTTACCCCTCGTTGGTAATGATATGACCAAGATATGATACTTTTCGGAGAAATTCGCACTTATCTGGCTGGAGCTTAAGATTGAAGTGTCGGAGTCTGTCAAAACGTTAGAAAGATTATTTATGTGTTTGAAGATCATATGAGTAAATAACGATATCATCTAGGTAGACGAAGCACTGGAGTCCTTGTAAGCCAGATAGGGCAGTGTTCATCAACCTTTGGAATGTTGAAGGGGCGTTTTTTAGCCCAAAAGGCATCCTTGTGAATTCAAAGTGTCCTTGCGGGACGGAGAAGGCAGTTTTAGGAGCATCCTTTTCGGACATTCTTATCTGGTGGAAGCCAGCAAGATCTAAAGTGCTAAAGTATTTACATTTCTAACTGGTCAAGAATTTCTGTTATGTTGGGTATCGGATAGGAATCTCCTATAGTGATGTCGTTCAGACGACGGTAATCTATGACTACGCGCCATTTACGTTGCCCGGACGCATCGGTTTTCTTTGGTACTATCCAAATTGGTGATGACCAGGGTGATGTCGAAGGTTTGATGATGCCATCGTCAAGCATTTTATTTATTTGGCGTTCTACTTCTGGCTTATGAATGTCAGGGAAGCGGTAAGACTTAGTGTTAATTGGTATAGAAGATGAAGTAGGAATTTCGTGTTGCAAGACGTTTGTGTTAGTTAATTTGTCGCCAGGCAGATGAAAAATATCGAGAGTAAGTACAGCAAAGATCGCAGTGCTTCTTTCTCTTCTTTGTTTAGGTGTGACAATCTTAAGAGATTTAGAGTTTGATCGGTGCGAGTAAGGGCGTTATTTCGTGAACCGTCCGAAGAAGTATAAAAGATTTGATGATTATATTTATTTTCCAAAGGTTGTAGCGTTAATTTTAGATCGGAATCGACGATTAATTGCTTTCGAAGTATTTACAACGGAAATATTAATTCTTGAATTTGACTTCACTTTTGATGCAGTTAGTTAGGAGCGAGTCACGGGGTTCTGATCGAGAACAAGTCCTTCTTTAATGTCCGGATTTCTAACAGAACACTCTATGATAGTTTCACATCGAGTGCAATAGTATAGACTGGCTTAGTGAAACAGAGCTCATTTCATCTTTATATATTTTTTTAGTGTTGTTGTCATAATTAATTTTGCAATTTAATTTGATAAGGAAGTCGCTACCGATGATTCCATCATACGGCAAATCAAGCGCCGGAAGTACGTAGAAGTTATGTTGGTAGGAACAAAATTCAATTGGGATGTGACCAAGGGATGTAACAGAGTCATTTCTATACCAATTATTTCTATAGTATTGTTGTTTATTTCAGGCATTTTTCTACAGCAGAATCTTTAATAATACTGATAGCTGGGCCGGTATCGACGAGCAAGGATAAGGATTTCGACGAGACAGAAGTTTGAACTTTTATAAAAGGTAAGTATTTTTTTGATGGATTTGTAGAGATGTTATATATTTTAATATTGTTTTCTTTCTTTTCAGATGCAGGAGACGAAATACTTCGATATGACGCCGTTGATAGGCTGTTTGGTAATTGAAGTAGAATTGTTAATTTTCAATCTGTCGGTTTGGGGCTGGATACCCTGTCGGTTAGATTGACTTGGAACGGAATAGATGCAGGAGACGAAATATTCTTCGATATGACGCCGTTGATAGGCTGTTTGGTAATGGAAGTAGCATTATTAACTTTCAATCTGTCGGTTTGGGGCTGGATACCCTGTCGGTTAGATTGAGTTGGAACGGAATAGAAAATGAGCGAAATGCTGTGTTATGATTGGCAATGGGGTGAGTATCGGTCGCTATTTAGTCTCCCGTGCGATACTGACGGAAATCCTCGCGTTTAAATGATGGTTGGTGTTATCGACATTTTGATCGTCTGCAATAGCAGCATTGATATACTGATTACGATTCGGGAAAGCGTGAGGCGGTGGACCATTATTATTGTAGTTATTGCGATTAACATTATTACTATAATTGTTTTGAACATTACCAAATCGTCGTCGATTATTAGACTCGCGTTTGCGGCATGTTTCTAATGTATGACCGGGTATTTTACAATATCGGCACACTGGATAATCAGTTCTGAACATAGAGGAAGACCCAGCTGAATTATTAAAGGCCCTCTCGCGTGGTTGTTTGGTTTTGTTGAAAATTACGACTAGTAAAGCGTCTTTGGTTTGAATCCTGGGTATTTGTTTGACTAAGATGGCGTCGAGTCACCTGGAATATTTTTCTTCAGACACGGCAAAATTAATAGCATCATTGAGCGTATCGATCGCGGCATCGAACTACTGTTGATAGACGAGGATTTAAGCCAACCACGAAAGTGTGTAACGCTAAGTCCTGCATTGCCGCGAGACGGCCTGCCAGTTCTCTCCTTTTTTAGTAGGTATTGATATATTTATTTCTGTTAATAATTTAGACAAACACGTCTCTATTCGTAGGGCGTACTGGTTGACCGTTTCGTTATTGGACTGACGACATTCTTGTAGGTCTGAGAGCAGTGCAGCGTAATGTTTTCTGTCACCGAATTGGGATTTAAGAAAGTCTTCTAACTGTGACCAAGATTCAAATATTTTAATCGAGCACGCACTTTCAGCGCGTCCTTCTAATTGACTAAGTGTATTTTAAAAGAATATCCTGTTGTTGATCTGACGCGAGGTTCATAGCATTACTACAGTTATTAATAAATGGCATTAATTTTTCTCGGTTGCCGTCAAACTTACTTATAAATTTACAAAGAATATTGAGATCTATGTTTGGTGTCGAAATAACCGGTGTAGGTTCGTCTTTAGGCATTGTGACGGACGAGGTTAGTCAAAACAAAGATAAGGTACTCGGCGTTTCGCGGGAGTAGTAGCGATAAGGCGTTGCACTGGTCTCGAATACAACAATGGCACACAATTAAAATATAATATTTAAAAGACACTTGATATACAATGAATTATGCTAAAATGAATGAATGACAGTGTAATTGAAATATGAATTAATTTTGTATTTATTTTTTTTTTTTTGATTTGACTGTTTAAATAAATTAACTTATATTTTGTAAAGTTTATAAAATATTCAGTATTATTCACAATATTTAAGACTGTATCATTATAATATTCGTATAAAACTGGAGCGGACTTACAGGAACATGTCGGGTTTATGTACTTGTATTTTTTTTGATCAGGATTCAGGAACACGGCGACAGCGTAGAAAACAGCGAAAGTGTGCAGCACTGCTGACTTCAGACTCGGTTTGCGAATGATGATGCAGATGCTGGGTATTCTTCTTCTACTTTCTTTTCTTTTTCTTTCAGTTGTATGACTTCTAGCATAAATTTTCATGCCAGGCGGGTATCGTTTTGAAGTTCAGCGAAGAAACGAGTTTTAAGCGGTAAGTATTTATAGAGATCACAACACAGAATGTTTTAGTAATTGCACAATTGAGTCCTCAGAGGCACCAAGGACCTTTTATAGATCCCTTCACCGTTGCCACCAATGATATGGGGCTTCACGAAATGTCTTTAAAAACTATTTAGAAATTACAACTGTATTTTATTATAGAAAGACACAAATTAAGAATTGAATTTGAGAGGCGAGTATTTCGGATGAGAGTGTATGACGGACTGACTGGTATTGCTAGTCTTGAAAATGAGAAAGTACTGAAGCTACTAAGAGTGCTGACCGTGTGTTTTGTCAGGATCCCTATAAAAGGGATCTATAACAGTACGCATTTATCATCCTTAGAAAACCAGAAGGGAGAGATATCCTTTTAAATCCGACTCAACGGCCTTTAAGCCATGGAGATAATTTGCAATTTGGAATTTCGAAAATTGGACCCATTACATAGTTGTTGTAAGTTAATAATAATAAAATTATCGTATGAATAGCACTTTAAATATTATGTTTTACTTACAAATTTATGTCAGACGTTTTAAACAGCCAATACACAAGTTTACTGTTTTAATAATATTGTACAAGTTTAAAATAAAATATACTTAATTAAAACATAAATTAGGCCACTGTTTTGGCTTTCATGTAATAAAGTAAATTATTACAAGCCTTAAAGTAAGCACACCTGTTGATAATCTCCGCAGGAAGCTTAAATATTAGAATCTTTAGGGAATCTATTGTCATTTTATTAAAAATTAATTTTATTTAAGAAGACGTGGAACACTTTTGAGTAAAATGGCGGTGTCCATTTTGGAGTTATGACACGTCTTAGTTAGAATCAAGGATTCTCTTAATTTTTTTTTATAAAACCTACACGTAAAACTTATGACCATGTAATAAATCGTTTTGAAATAATCTATCTCATTTTAAAGGTAGCAGTGCAATGTTTCTGCCATAGTTTTTGACTATTTAAATAAAACTAGTTTTACGGATTTTATCGCGTATATTAGCTTATTTTATATTCCCGACGTTTCGAACGCTTTACAGAACCCATGGTCACGGGGAGGGGGGGGGGGACACTGAGGTATGACGTCCCAATGTCATAGTTAACCGCGGGTACCTTCAGATTAAAATAATTAATTTTTGTTCCGATCTACGCAGTATGAACTTACAGTATCTTGAAGTCTTGCAGTTGCATGCTTGGGAGGAATCGGTGTTCTTTAGCGAGGATTTGTGGTCTATCAAATCTAATGTAGTGACGGGGGCGATCCTGTACGTGTTCACAGACTGCAAACTTCCCGGAGCGTCGATTCTTCACATCAGATATGTGTTCTTTAATGCGGGTTTTTATTGATCTTTTAGTTTGTCCTATATAAGAGAGACCACATTCACTGTCACTACATTAGATTTGATATACCACAAATCCTCGCTAAAGAACACCGATTCCTTCCAAGGATGATTCGCGAGGCTATTGAAATCAAAAAACATCCTAATTTCAATAGAGAAGATGGCTGGGTGCTACCATCTGCTTGGGATCCTATAATTAATAAAATTAAATCCCAACCCAAGTATACAACTGCAAGACTTCAAGATACTGTAAGTTCATACTGCGTAGATCGGAACAAAATTTAATATTTTTAATCTGGAGGTAGCCGTGGTGTGTAGTGTTCGCGTAAATATAAGAAATCATTAGTTTTTGACTATCTTAGCTAAAAGTTTGCTAGGCGAATTCCAAGGGGAGGTAAAAAAAATGAAAACATTTCTTTGTTATTTAAATCAATAAATTATTTTATAAAATTCATTAAAATACAACTTACACCAAGCTTTTAACAAGCTTAAAAAATCAACACGAATCAACTATTTTCATAGAAAAATTGTATGGGCGGATGATTGGGTTTCGTGGTATACTTTATTTTTGCCTTTTTTTAGACTTTCATTTGAATTAGAACAGCATCAATATAGTTTTCAGTATGACATCGTTGAAAATACAACACTCTTTAACACGTGGTAGAGCCATGCTGCAGCTATATTAGTAGTATAGTTGTAGCACGAATGGGTCGGCTCGACCGGGGAAAGACCACGCTCTCACAAAACACCAGCTTAAAATAGCAACTTAACACTGCTGTATTTCGTATAGTGAGTGTAGAGAACTGGAGACCCTTTTACTGGAAAAGAGGCATTCCATCTTAGTCGTCACGGGTGACAACGCATCTGCATTTTGATTCTTTATTGAAGATAGGTATAGATATCTATGGGTCACAGCAACCACTTACCAGCAGGTGGATTGTGTGCTCGTTTGTCACCCTATCCTATAAAAAAACTCTTAGTACGCCACCAGTTTCTAATTGTCTGTTAGCATACCTTTTGATAGAAGTCAGAATCTGGCACCACATCAGTCAAATCGAAGCCGTGTGCATAAATTTTATAATATAATAAAATAAAATGTTTCGAGGCAGAGACATATGCAGCTAGCGAAAACGCACCAGCTTGGGGCAGCAGGCTGAACTAACTGCTTCATAGCTCTCTCAAAAATTAAAGGTAGCCTGTGCCTAGTTGTGAGAAGTATAGAGGCTGTAACTTTACATTTCTTTACAATATTATTATAACTGCACCAATTTTCGAATTAGGTTTAATATATACCACGCATCACTAGCTTTATGATTTTTCGAATACTTGTAGAAATACATACGTACATAAAAAGAGAACTATATTAAGTTTATCAAGTCGCTATTACTTCATTTACAACAAAAATATGTGCGCCTATCCATTTTACGTTATTAGATTAGAACAAGGGAATTAGTTTGGCGAGTTGATGAACCTCTTTTGTTGTTTTCAAAGGTTCTTGTAAATAATATTTCTTAATAGAAAAGCTTTTCCTTTCTTTTACGAGGAATTATTATGGGCGCACTCTTGATTTCATTATTGTATTCGAAAACAATGGCACAATACAAATTAATTTTTTTAATCCTCGCAAAAAATTTTACTTCAGAAAATAATGAAGTTTCGATTTGGCTTTGATGGTCATAACTATCATGTTAATTTTCGTAACCTGTAAACAATTTTACCGAGTGCTGCAAAATCATGTTTAGCTGTAGAAATATTAAATACAACTCTAATTCTATCATTGGTGCCGGCGGGGACTGATAAAGTTTTGGCCCTTGAGCTGTTAAGTGTCAATTTACCACAGGCTCGGCGGTGAAGAAAAATATTTTGAGGAAACTAGGGCAGTGCGACGGACACGTCCTTACCCTAACATTCACAGAAATGAGAGGAGGCCTGTGCCTTGCGTGGGAAGTATAAAGGCTTTTAAAGACTTTTTAACTTTTCTAATTCCACATTTTTTATAACACTACTAGCGATCCACCCCGGCTTCGCACGGTTGATTTCCGCATCTCGACAACAACGCCACGTACCGGGTCCAATTGTGAATCTAAACCATTCTCTAATCAACTTAATCATACACACAAAATTTAATTAAAATCGGTCCAGCCGTTTAGGAGAAGTTCAGTCACATACACACGGACAGAAGAAATATATAATATGCATTTATTATACATATAAACTTTACTCTTAAATCATTCTGTCGAATTATGAAATTCACATCAAAATCCATTGCGTAGTTTTAAAGATATTTGCGTACAGACAGCGGCAAGCGACTTTGTTTTATGCTATGCATAGACCCTTCTCTACACAAACAAGTATACATTCTATCTTTTAGGGACTTGCAACTCACATTTATGTACACACACACACACACATAAACACACACACACACGCGCGCGCGCGCGTACGCATTTTACAAACTACACTAAAATTATACTATATAAACTAAATTATAGTGTTGCGTTGGCTGCGGACCGACTGTGTGAGTGCATCGCCCCTTGATCTGCAGCTTACGTGCTAAAATGCGAAGAGTTTGCCGCTTAGGCTTGCGGAGCAGGGGGATTCTGCCATAGTTACCACGCTTGGCAGGCGGGTTCGCAACCGCAATTTTTTACAGTTTTTAATTATTATCATGAAGATGCTGCTGCCCATCTCTTCTTTCAGTTTCCCTCTGTTGCCTCTTACAACACTCACGGGACGATATTGAGTAGTAGATATTCTTACACCACCATTACTCGATTGTTTGTGCATGGCTATTATTCATCTGTACACCTTCTACGAACTGTACACACTCAGCAGTCACCTACAACGCTACAATGTGGACCATAGATACATCTATCCTCGATTAAGAATTAAAATGCAGATGCGTTGTCACCCCTAAGAACTAATATGTAATTACCAGTAAAAAGGGTCTCCAGTTCTAGTCGCTTACCATATGAAAGACAGCAGCACTATGCCGCTATTTCACGCTGGTTATTCTGTGACAAAGTAGTCTTTCCAAGCTCGAGCCGATTATGGTCTGTAGCATATACGCCGCAACGAGCCTCTACCAGATTAAAATAATTATGTCTTCCAGAAAGAATTTCGGTCACGGCGGCCGATGTCAAAGGAATATTAGGCACTATAATTATAGCCATCTGCGTAGGATAGAATTATAGAGCCCAAGTGTATGCGAAAGCACAGGTGCACGCTCTATTCCTTCACTTCCATAGTCTGTTCGTTTCATTTACGTGGTAGGGCCATGCTGCAGCTATATTAGTAGTATAGTTGTAGCACGAATGGGTCGGCTCGACCGGGGAAGGACCATGCTCTCACAGAATACCAACGTAACCTTCCTGACTCCCGGCTTCTACTGTGAATTTATTGACATAAAAACCCAATAACTGATTTTGGCTCGACCCGGGATTCAAACCCGGGACCTCATTATCAGCAGTCGCAGCTACGATCGTTGAAGCAGCGAGGCAGTCAGCAGAAATATACCATAAATCTCATAGAGATCTTATCCCAAATGTCGAAGTGGTTGATGACCTGATATTAATAGACAGAGCTCCAAAACTAAAACAAGATTTTTTAATATATAAGTTATAACGGCAAGAGGGTCTAATGAAATTTAAAAAAAAAGACAAAAATAATAAACAGTTGTATTATAAAATCAGTTCATTCAAATTACGTAAGGTTTCCTAGTCGCCACGTATTCTTTCACTCCTGGCAAGCTAAGAACTTCCTTGACCAACGTGCCCACGGTGGGGTATTTTTTCTGAATTTCTACTCCAAGGAATAGGTTGGCTGATTCAACAATGCCAACAAGCACAAAGTCAACCCAGGTCAACTGAAAAGATAAAGAAAACACAAACATATTTTGATTTCAGAAATTCAGATTTTCAATACTAAATACTACGATAGATTTCGAAACTAGTGTAAAACTGTGTTTCAGGAGCTAGTGACTTCTTCCATACATTGCACTGTTAATTTATGGCTTAATATTTAGTAGGTGGAACTGTTCTAACCCAGTTCATTTAATGCAGCTTTATATGCCATTTAAATATAACTAAATAAATTCTTTATTTTCACCATTTATTACAGCTTATTTCAAGTTAACTGCTTAACATAAGCCTCCCCCATGGATTGTCTCGTAGGACAAACATCCAGAACCGTTACAATTATTTATAAGCCATACAAATACGCGCGGGATGCAAAACCGGCCCTAAGCGCTGTAACTTAATGCGCCGCGGAGCCGTCAATTATCTCTATACTTGCCTCTTTTTATTACCATTTAGTAAAAAGAGACAGAGCATCTTTAGGCATTCCTTAAATTGACGTCGATTTTACGAGTAAGACCGTATGTAGATAACATAAATAGTCTGTCATGTGTGAAGACTATACTTTTTTTTAAATATACATCAATTGTTTTTGAATAAAAATCAAATTTTACAACCACGACCCAGAAGTCAGGTGTCCTCATTGACACTTATGATGTTGGTGATGATCATCTAATTGGTATAAATAGAGCCACGAAGGATCGGTTATTCTCAATTATATGCCATGAAATCAATAAATATTTACGCAATCTCACTGGCACTTATTTCTTGTCAACTTACTGTACCTGGTATAACTCTTATGATATAAGATTGGATGTAGGTTCCACAGATACAATAGAACAAACACTACAATTAAATTAAATTTCGATTCATTGTACAAAACCTATAATATACCTTTCCACCAAAGTGTCCCTTATTCTCCTTCAGGTATTTCTCAAATCTAGAGAAGTAGAAATCGATGTTCTCGTCAATAATTTCCTTCTTAATGGCCGCTTTTCTTTCAGGATCTTGCTCCCTAATGAAAGTTCCGACCTCTAAAAATTTAAAACAACAGTGATACACTCAAACTATTTCTTAAATTGCCTATAGATAGAATTAAATGTGTCCTAATCGTGGTAGCCGCATAAGAGACAACAGACAGAACAGAGCAATCTGAGGACTGGCCATCTGTGTTGAAACTGTCTTGCGCAGATGGCTAGCCTCTGTTGAGACTGGGCGCCGCGCCGTGATCGTAATGCCATCCGGGAGACATTAATGAACAGTGTTGGAAAACACTGTTGCACTCTTTATTCCCTCATTCTTTTAGTCCGATGGAACAGCAATCCGACAAGACCGGTCAAAGATTAGGCGAGGATTAACGGCTTTACGTGTTTAACACGGGGCTAAAACAACGCCCACTTCTTACGAGTAACTCTGATGCACTGAGAATATCTTGACAGAAAAACCCAATAGCTGATCTTGGCTCCACTAGGGTTTTGAACTTGCCGCCACATGAGCAGCAGTCATACTCAAGACCACTAGACCAACAAAGCAGTCGTCGGATTTATACCATCGTATTTACAGGAGATAAAAAGGCAACCCCAGTTTGGAAGAGGCCTATGTTATTCATATAATATGCCTTTTCATTCATTCATTCATTATAGCCTATCAAAAGTCCACTACTGAACGTAGGTCTCCCGTATAGATTGACTTATAGGTGGGATATTTACCATAGTTACAACGCTTGGTAGGCGGGACCAGGAAGGTTCTGCTGCCCATCTCCTATTTCAGTTTCCCTCTGTGGCCTCTTACGGAACGGAACGATATGGGTTAATAGATTACACCAACACTACACGACACCACACACACACAAATGCCTACAAAGTTCTATATTCGGGTCAATCTAAGGTTACTGATTCTTATTTCTGTTGCTGGTCAGTTTTATGAAACCCTTTGTAATACATGTTACTTTTTATTTTATTTCGTAATCCTTCGAAAAACAATATACTAACACGAGACTAAAGGTACTAGGAGATAGGACTGATCTTCTGTCTGAGTGTCCGTCTGGATGGATGCCACATTTTGAAGTATTTCTGTGCATCCATTACTGCTGTTTTTAGTAACAGAAGTTCTACAAAGCAGTAAATGTATTGATATTGCCTTATTTACTATTCCTTGTGAAATATTGCTGATATATCCATCTTTGGAGGACCAGCCAGTACAATTACACTTTGTGTGGCATTCCATTTAAGTCCTCTTTCTTTATTTATAAAACTAAAGTGACAAAGGAACTTACAGTCCATCTAATATTAAGTAGCTACTGCAGTCCGTGGACATCGAGGACTAAAATTATATGCCCCACAGCTCGTAATTATACTGAATCTCTATATCGTTCAGACCGGAACACAGCAGTGCAAACACTGTTATTTGGCGGCAGAAATAGGTAAGAGGATGATACCTACCCAGATAGACTCCTAGGCAGAAAAGGAGTCCTACCACTCAGTTAAGTAGCTGCGGTATGCACTGACCTTTAGGTGGTCATGTTAACTGGTTTGCCGTTTAAATGTTATAAAAATTCCTCAAGATGGCATAGGATGATGAAATCTCTTTTATGATCACCACTTAAGAAATATTTTTAATTGTAGAAAGAAAAGATGTACGTCACACTACACGCTTGCGTGTTGGCAAACTTCACATGTCTTTGAAATATATATTTTTTTATTATGCAGACATGCAGACGTATAAAATATGTTATGTATGTACTAAAGCAGCATTCAGACATATAAAAATATGTTACGTATGTAGGTACTAAATTTCTTACTTGACCAAAAGTCGTAGATGGTGAACACAAAGCTGTCCAACACAGCCTGTTCCCAGGGGTCAGTTGGCAGCAGGTGTGCTTTTACAGCAACATAACGAGCAATTGCCAACGACTGAGTTAATTTGGCACCGCCTTCTTCATACAAAGGAAGTTGACCGTACGGTAGCGCTGGAAAAGAAAACGAATTTTTCATTGAACTTATTTATCATCAGTCCGTAAAATCTACTACTGGAGGATGGGCTTCTCTCTTTCTAAGAAGGATTTGTCTTAATCTTTACGCTTGTCAGGTGACAAGAAGCAGCGTTAAAGGTGCGAGACGTCTTTCGTCATCAGAATAGTCGTATCCAGCAACTTTACTTTATCTTGACTTTAAGGACTGATGAAGAAAGTGATACAGAGGAGATTTTTTAAACTCAATATAATATAAAAAGTTGTTTAAAATATTTATCATTGGTTCGAAAAACACCTCTATCCTGGGAAGAACCAGCAAGAAACACATGCGAAGTTGTTTCTTTTAATATAAAAGTTTACAATTTTTACGTGAACTACCAAAGAAACAGCTTGGTAGCGAACATCTCATTCCAAGAGATATTTTCTTATAAGTAAATAAATGGAGATAACATAACTTTTAAAATAATGAATGAATATAATAACATGCCTCTTTTAAACAGGTTTTGTTTATCGAATATTTAAATTTGTTGATCCACAAGCATTGAATATTTACTGGCATTTTATTGTGAGAGTATATAAATTAACCCCATGAATCAATTACTAACTCCGTGGGGTGTATTTTAAAAGTATAATGTTTTAGAATGTTATAAGGTAATTACTACTGTTATAGCTAATTAATATTTGACTTAATGTTTATCAAAACGTGTTTACACTAAGAAATTAACAAACCAGAAGGCGGTAAGACATTTTCCAAAAATTTTCGTACAAATAAGAATATTTAATAGTCAAAATCTACCACTGACCAGTTCGATACTATAATTTTTACAGACAAATATTCAAAAAATGTTGAATTGGTCTCTACTCCATTACAACCCTTCAAAAAAGGTTAAGAACTGCAATTTAGAAAATCAACCTTGGCACTAATGCTTCATTGTCTATGGTATGTGAGGGTAATATGTTCACTTTAAGTTTTGCCGCCCTATAAAACCAAAACTAGGAAGAGGACAGAGACATAAACACAAAGTCGTATAATATCTATCTACTATAACTATACTATACTACAAAACACAAGCGTGTCTTTTCACCGCTAAAAGGAGCCCGCTCACCTTGGCTCATACTTTCCGGAATGTATCCTTGGAGTACACTGACCGCCTTCAGTTGTTAGGGGTTAAATTTTCTCCGAACCTTAACTATGGGCCGTTCATTGAGTCCAGAGCCAAAGCAGCCGCAAGGAAACTTGGTGTCCTTGCAAGGGTGCGGCGGTACTTCACGCCGGGGCAGCTTCTTATCTTATGTAAAGCGCAAGTTCGGTCGTGCATGGAGTACTGCTGTCACATATGGGCTTGTGCTGCAAAATGCCACCTGCCTGCGTTGGACTCAGTGGAAAGACGTGCTAAGAGGCTCATTGGTGACCTTGATTTGGTTGAAACCAATCTTGTCAACCTCGAGCACAAACTCACACACAAACTCGAGTCTCTGGGTATTCTACGACGGTTTGCTTCAACTTTTGTAATACGTACAGCAAAGGAGTGGAATAATTTGCCGGCGTCTATCTTTCCGTCCGAATACAATCTGGGCATCTTCAAGGCAAGAGTGAATAGGCTTTTGTTACGTTATGACAGTGCGATTTACCATCTAAGGCTGCATCACCACTTACCACCAGGTGGGATTGTGGTCAAGCACTGGCTTAAAAACAAATATAGTCATATTAAGAAAAAAATTGCAAACAAGGTTTAACAATAATTAGGATCACTATGAAAAATCTACTTTAAAAAACGACGATAAAGTTTGGTGACGATAAAGCAGCGCCCTTTTGACCTTTTATTATTTGATTGACTGATGAAGAGCTATCGTATAATATAGTAAGATCTATGCAAACAATGCTGAAGTTTTTGATTTATAAGAAATTGACCATATTAACCGGATGTCCGAACTACCCTCACGTACGTTTATTATTATTATCATATAATTAACAATACTACTTATGGACTATCTCTACTTTTTGGACTTTTATTCATACCAATATTAGAAATTATTTCCAGAAATAGAGATAATAATATATATTTAATAGATATTATCTAAATTCTGTAAAATTAATCAATTCCATTCTTCTAACTGCAATATTGATAGCAAATCCGTTATATAAAAATCTTTTGCTATTTTATAACACATTATATTTATATATTTCGAGAATAAAAAATAACTTAAGTAAATACTTACATTCTTTGACCTTCTTATCAGGCCAGGACTTCAAATCGTATCTAACATCCTCGAACTTTTCACCAGCATAGTGGAGCAAGTATCGGATAGACTCGGCAAGTCCGTTAAGGTTGAAATAATGCAGTTTCTTGGCCATGTCTGTTACAATTGAAGTCCGCCGAAATTAACTGAATTATGATACAATAATACCGTATTTATAGTTTTGCTTTGTTTTTATCGGGTTCGATACACGTAATAACAACATGGATAAGTATCGCAAGACGTTTCACTTTAGATATTTGTTATGTAAACATAAAGGTCAAGAATGTTCTTGAATTTTGATAAGTAAATGACTTTAATTATTTCACTTTTAATTGATATAAATGATCTCCCCAAATTTATTATTTTTTGGTTTTTTCTTATAAAATTGACAAACGAGAGCATAGTTCACCTGATGATAAGTGGATGCTGTAGCCCACAGACATCTATCCTCGATTAAGAATCAAAGTGCAGTCTCGTGCAGCCGTTGTCATCACTGACGACTAAGATGGAATACTTCGTAAATATGATGACTAGTCTTTTTAGTTGAAATTTCCACATATAGTATATAGATGGAATTATAAGAAATTTTAAATGTAAGAGCACTGTTATATTTGTAATAATAAGTGTAAAAAAATCAAAGTCAGTGTTAAGAACGTTGACCTTGACCTGGCTGCCAAGTGTGACAAATACATCAATTTATGGATGACACTCAAACCTCAAAGGTGAGGGTGACTGACAGTGGTCAACTCAGGTTGACGGCTCCGTGGCGCAGTGGCTTAGCAATGAGTTGCTGCGCTGAGGGCCGCGGGTTCGTATCCCGCACGGAGCAAGTATTTGTATGACCTGCAAGTAACTGTTCCAGGTCTGTGTTTTTCCTTGTGCAATTTATGTTTGTAAACTGCCTCCACGATACAGGAGAAATTCCTAGTGTGGGGGTAACGTTTCTTTTTTTAAAAAAAAGAAAAAAAACTCAGGTTTCAACGTGGTAGAGCCATGCTGCAGCTATATTAATAGTATAGTTGTAGCACGAATGGGTCGGCTCGACCAGGGAAGGACCACGCTCTCACAGAATACCAACGTAAAATAGCAGCTTAATGCTGCTGTGTTTCGTATGGTGAGTGTAGAGAACCGGAGACCCTTTTTACTGGAAAAAAGGCATTCTATCTTAGTCCTCACGGCTGACAACGCATCTGCATTTAAATTCGCTAACGAAGATAGATGTAGATGTCTATGGACAACAGCAACCACTTACCATCAGGTGGACTGTGTGCTCGTTTGTCACCCTTATTCTATAAAAAAAAAAAAAAAAAGTTTATGGACATTTTTTTACAAAACGCTACCTACAATTTAGGAGTTCATATATTGAGGGAGTCTTCAAAAACATAAATTGTTTACAGACAAACAGTCACACCCAAAACAGTTATTTGCCGGCTATATTTATATAGCCGGCAAATCATCTCTTCAAAAGTATAGGCACATGCTCAGCAGTGGACGTTTACGGGCAAAATTTTAAACGATGTCATTTTTTTTACCCGACTGCCGAAGAAGGGTTATGTTTTTCGCGCGTATCTTGTATGTTTGTAAATTTCTTTATTACCTCGTATCTTCCAAACGGCTGGATGGATTTCAATAATTAAGGTATCGTTTTATTTTTGTTGGAAACCCAAGTGTTCTTAGATAGCTGTTTGAAAAAAATAGACAAAATGGCAGATTTTTGGGGCAAAATAGTAATACGTTAATTAAAAAAAATTAACCAAACCTATCGAGTAGGGTACCGAAATAAAGGTAATTAAAAGGGAATTGTAAAAATATATATAAGTTATATGTGTAAATTTAATTAGAAATAATAAATTGGTTTAAAAAGTTTTTGAATGGTAAAAACGTAAAATGGACCGAAAAAAATTTGTGTCGGACCTCGTGCTATCATATGAAATTTAGATCATAAGAGTGTGTCGGGACACTAAAAAGTCTAAAATAAAATAAATAATTAAAAAAATCAAAAACCCGACTGCAAAAAAGATAATTTAAAAGAAATGCACTAAAACGACCGAAACAAGATCGAGAATAGAAAACAAAATTATAATAAAGTATCAACAAAGTAAACTCTACTTCGGTTTAACAGACTATACTATGAGCTGAAAGCCTAAATTAAATACCCACATCAAATTTAGTAGCGAGCGGAACCCATTAATTTTCTTTCGGTTTATAATTTGGTCCCGCAATCGGGTCCCGCCCGTCAATACTTTATTTTAATTTTGTTTTCTATTCTCAATCTTGTTTCGGACGTTTTAGTGCATTACTTTTAAATTGTCTTTTTGCAGTCGGGATTTTTTAAATTATTTATTTTATTTCAACTGTTTATTTTCCTAATTTTGTAAGTGCTAATTTATTAAAAAATATATAGTATATACAACGGGACAAACAAACCTACGTTATGATCTCATGAATGAACAAAGTTGACATCTTTTATCAACTTTGTTTATTTGTCGTGAAGAAGTCGGTTTGCAGATTATTTATCACGCTTAGTTTCTTTTTAACTTTAAATAGTATATAAGTAAGTATATCAATCCATTACCCTCCTATGAATGGGTTAAATGATTGTCTTTCTTTTTTATGTAAAAAACAATAAATATATCACCATTATATTCACTACCGATGTATAATAATTATCATTTTATTGCTTTAACTACATTTTCAGAAAAGGTTGTTGGTAGTTACATGGCCCCGTTTCATCATTAGTAGTGGTAGGTCTCCTCTGCTTGGATATCCGGCAAATTTGGTATCGACACTTTTTCTCCTTTCTGCCGACACGACGTGTAGAGTTAATAGCAAAGCCAAAGCAGCTAATAATGGCTGCAGCGACGTCAGACCGGCCCGGGAATTACCACCCTCGCACACCTCGTAATGTTGGTATTTTTCATGATTATTTTGATTAATGGAGATCCGTTTTTATTTTTTTTGAAGCGTGAATGCGTCTGCTTGACCGGGGTAGGAACTACGCTCTCACAGAATACCAGCGTAAAATAGAATCTTAACGTTGCTGTGTTTCGTATGGTAAGTGTAGAGAAACGGAAGCCCTTTTTACCTAATAAGAGGTATTCCATCTTAGTCCTCAGGGGTGAGATCGCATTTGCATTTTGATTGAGGATAAATGTAAATGTCTATAGGCCACAGCATCCACTTACAACTGGGTGAACTGTGTGCTCGTTTATTACCATTATTCTATAAAAAAACTCTTGGCATATATCGCAATTCCGAGAAAAGATCTTTTATGTGTAAACCTTGTGTTAAGTATTTTAAGTGATTTTATTAAATACTCGTATGCATCAATTAATGAAGAGTTTACGTCTTTCTTGACACACGCAGAACAGACGGTACTCGTAAAGTCTTCTCTGCCGAACACTTTCATCAACTATAATCAAAAATGCACCCTAAGTGTGCTTACTCTACGTCAGGGATGGCAAGCTAATGGCGTGCGTACGTAGCACGCGACGGAAAATCATACCCAAAACAAATAATTAAATTATATTTTAGTGCAATAAAATAAAACTATAGATTTTGACTTATTAACGCACACAACGCATTAATTTATTAATAAATGACCAATTGAGAGTCGGACTCGCGCATAAAGGGTTCCGTACCATCGTAAATCACGTTTCTACTAGGAGAACCCCCTTTAATTTTTAATTTATTTTAATTTTTATTATTTTTTGTTATAGCGGCAACAGAAATATATCCTGTCTACCTATTACGGATCATGAGATACAGCTCGCTGACAGACAGACGGGCGGACAGCGGAGCCTTAAAAATAGGGTCCTGCTTTGGTTACCCTTCGGGTACAGAACCCAAAAAGTACCAAAAGTACCTTGCGTGTTCTTCATCTTCTTCATTTAACCTTCGGAATTTTCAACAACAATAGGTTACGTCACCGACTTCAGAACCCCTTTCATTCCCTCAAATCAAATAAAATCAAATGTTATCATTTATTTGCAATCCAAGTGTACATAATTGGTCTTAAATTAAAAATGTGCTTACAACTTAGACGCCCTTTTCAGGCACTGCAAAATTTAACGAGGACACTGCTTATACATAAAATATAAAATATACTTCATCATCATCATCATCATTACACCCCTTTACAAGTCCATTGCCAAACATAGGCCTCCCCCAATGAATGCCACAAAACACGGTCCTGAGCCACCTGCATCCATCGACTTCCTGCATGTCTTACAAGGTCGTCACTCTATCTAGAGGGTATATATCTAGTGGTATCTGAAACTACGTACTACGTACTTATTTCGTCTGCCGGTACAAGGCTGCCACTCGAGAACCTTTTTTCCCCATCGGTTGTCGGTTCCTCGAGCTATATGGCCGGCCCATTGCCACTTCAGCTTACTAATCCGTTAGGCTATGTCGGTCACTCTGGTTCTACTGCGGATATCCTCATTTCTAAGTTTATCACGCAGAGAAACCCTGAGCATAGCCCTCTCCATAGCTCGCTGAGCGACCTCGAGTGTCCTCATCCGGCCAGCAGTGAAGCACCACGTCTCAGATCCATAAGTATTCTCTGGCAACACGCACTGGTTGTACAATCTCGTTTTCAGGTTTTGAGGTATACCTGACGAGAAGATGTGTCGTAATTTCCCGAACGCTGCCCAGCCGAGTTGAATCCGTCGATTGACCTTTCGGTCGAAGTTGAACTTACCTAGTCGGACTATTTATCCCAGGTAAATATACTCCTCAACAACTTCGAGCTTAGTGCTCCCATTAACTTCCGGCATAGGTGTGACATGGACATTACACATGATCTTTGTTTTGTCCATGTTCATCTTAAGACCTATCCGTTGGGAGACACTATTGAGGTCATTGAGCATAGTGCTTAGGTCCTCCAGGGATTCTGCCATAAGGACTATATCGTCGGCAAATCGAAGGTGAGTGATGTACTCGCCATTGATGTTAATACCATATTCTTTCCAGTCCAGTAGATTGAAAACGTCTTCCAATGCAGCAGTGAAGAGTTTCGGGGATATAACGTCACCCCGTCTTACACCTCTCTGCAGTTGGATAGGTTTCGTACTCTGGTTCTGTATTCGGATAGCCATCGTAACCCTACTGTAAAATATACTAAACTAAAATATACTCATGTATCTCTTCTTCCAGCCCAGGATCTTCTCGTCAGTCCTCAGGGTGCGTGCGTTGTATGTTTCCAGGTCGAATCGTCTTAGTAAAATATACTTAGAAGCTGGATAAATATAAAATACATAATAGTGTTACTTTTTGATATCTAAATACTCCTCCACTGAGTAGAATGCGTTTTGTTTTAAATATTTACTGAGGTTTGATTTAAATTTGGTTAATTCTGCTATGTTTTTTGTTCCCGGGGTAATTTATTATGAAACTTTATTGCCATATAGTAGGGGCTTGTATTTAATATTTTTGTTCGCGACTGTGGTGGGTATAATTTTTTTTGTTACGTGTATTTATGTTATGTGTATCTTTAATCTTCTTGAAAATATTTTATTTTTGTGGAAAAACAGGCATAGATCAGATCCAGATCATACATCGTCTATAGTCTCCAACTCCTGCAGGATAGCCCAGCTTTACAAAGGTTCACCGCAGCATCGGAATAACTCTTCTTGTTTCTTCAAACTACTCTCTACGCTACAGTGCTTAGGACAGCTCTGAGGCCTTACTGCTCGCCGCTGCATCACGCCACTTTCACAGATTACTTGACTCTTGATTACCTGGCAATTCCTGGCACTTGAACCTTCGTGTGTGTGTGTGTGTGTGTGTGTGTGTGTGTGTGTGTGTGTGTGTGTGTGTGTGATTATGCCCTATTTTTGTTTACAACATCACATTTGGCGGCTCTTGGATAGGTTGAAAATATCCAAGTCAGCTTAACACTTATTATAGTTTTGAACAATACGACATAAAGTATAATTTTTAGCGTAATTTGTGTTTGCTCGTGGTACGTGAAATAATGGCGTATGTCTAGTTCGGTATTTAGGTACTAGTATCGATATTTTATACGATCCTCTCCCCTCGGACCGCGCCTAGTTTGGACATCTTTTTAGTTACTCCACGATACCTTATTTTTTGAATTTTAAATTAGTAATTTACATAATTTAATTTGATACTAAAAAATAGGAGTGCATAAACCGCCAGGAGCTAAGCTGCAAGTAGTCAGGTGACATACTACTGCGCCTACGCATTAAGTTATGTGTCGTAGTGGTTGTGAGTGAATCACTGTGTGTGCTATCGTTTCTACAAGAGAAAACGAGACGTCACTTCGACACGACACCTCTCTCTGTCATCTACTACGCGTAAGTCACACTACTGTGCTATTCATTATTAATACGAGTTACGCACACACAATTCCGGCTGTTTACGTGCATTCAAGGGTCTATGATATTTGGACGGAAAGAGTTTTTGTAAGAAATCGTCGATCACTGACCATCTTAGCTGACCCTGCAGCGAGACCGCTTCTGTAAACTCCTGCAAATTTTTGGGAGCCTGGTACTTTGAGTTGATTTAATACTAAGCATGCACTCAAGCGAACGCCTTCTCGCCACACCGCCAGCGGAAAAAAACAAGAATAAGAATGTGAAGCTCGAGCACACCTATAAATATTTGCGCCTTCTTCAGAGCGTGATAATGTCACCCTAAGGAAAAAAGGTGTTGATTCTTCTAGTATGGAGCTATTTATGGAAAATCAGGAAATTAGAGAATTATAAGCTAGTCTGATATTGTAAAACATCAGAGTACATTGTCCTCTGTACAATCCTCTGTGAATGAAATACTATCCCAATATAAAGATATTAAAGAATCAATCGAGATGATACCTAAGCGATACGATGATATGAAATCAAATTTGATTCCCTCGAAAAGCAAAGAAAGGAAGACCGACTTACCGACCGAATACATCGTTGAACTTGAAGGAAGAATAAACTCCCTGGAGTCAACTATTGTCTCATCAAAGCTTGAGCTTAGAAACATTCCTGTGCGACATTGTTGTAAAAACTGCTAAGGTCCTAGAAGTGCCTCTTCAACAGCCAGAAATAAAAGACGTGTTCCGCATTAAAAACAAAACTGGTAACGGAAATATTATCGTCGACCTTACATCTACCATAAAGAAAGAAACTTTCTTGAAAAATGCGCGCAAATTTAACATAAAAAATAGCGCAAATAAATTAAACACAACCCATCTCGCACTAGGTGGGCCACAGAAGCCGATATTTATCTCTGAACATTTAACGCAGAAAGCAAGGCGCCTCAACTACTTAGCCCGAACTTTTGCGCAGAAGAATGGATATAAGTTCTGCTGGACTTCCTACGGACGTACATATCTACGTCAAGATGAGGGCAAACCACATATCAGAGTGGACTCTGAGTCAGATTTAACTAAGCTGCGAGGCCAAAAATGACTGTATGAGATCTACGGGAGAAATTTGGTTACTACTTACTCTGATTTTATTTATTATCAAATATTTATCGATTATTTCTTTAATTATATATATAACATTATATATTCTTTACTGGACGATACGACATACTTTCTCGTTACTATTTTAACAGTACTGTATATTTTTACAGTACATGGTTTTTCTCGAACAATTTGTAGGATGGCTCTCAATATCTATTGTTTAATTTGCAACTATAGATGTGATTATGAATTTTTCGTCTTTAAAAATGCCTGAATTACAGAATCTAATTACATCAGATATGGATAATATTAGGGTGGCTTCATCTTTTGTGTGCGATGTTTTAAAGTGCAATGATATTGTCAGAAAATCTTGTAATTCTTTGAATATCATTGCACAAAATATACGTAGCGTTTATAAAAACCTGGAGGGCTTTATGGCATACATATCACAACTTTCATTTGAACCGGATATTATAATACTAACAGAATGTCGCCTTGATGTTAATAAGCCTGTTCCTCGCCTTCCAGGTTACAAATGTCATTTCTCAAAAAAATGTCCAATTCAAAATGATGGTAGTAACAGTTTATTCTAAACACTCATTTGATGGTATAATAACAGAACCTGATCCAAATGGAGGTAACGATCTTTTGATTAAAATAAATCCAGATATAGTAATATTAGCGGTATATAGATCACCCTCCTATTATTATATTGACAACTTTTTAAATTCTGTAGAAAATATTATTCGTCCCTTAAAATCTAGTAACATATTTACTATGGGCGATATCAATATAAATATTATACAAGGCAATAAAGACAAAGACAGTGAACCTTGTTTAAATTTAACTGCAGGATGATTTCTTATACTTACGCGAACACTACACATTGAATAAAACTAATTTTACGGATTATATCGCGTTTGATCAACTTATTTTTATTAATTCCCGACGTTTCGGGTGCTTTACAGCACCCATGGTCACGGGGGACTGAGGTGATTGACGACCAAAATTAATAATTAAAAAGCTGAAGGTACTCCGGATTAACTCTGACATCGGGACGTCAATCACCTCAGTCCCCGTGACCATGGGTGCTGTAAAGCACGAAACGTCGGGTTAAAATAAGTTGATTAAACGCGATATAATCCGTAAAATTAGTTTTATTCAATTTAACTGCAGGATTAGGTCTTTTACCAGGTCATACCTATCCCACCCGTATTAATAATTGTTTAGACCATGTTATGGTGAAAACAGTATTAAACACTCAAATAATGATACTCAATAGTGTAATCACTGGTCACTCCTTAATATTTACAAATGTTTCTCTGAACCCCAAACGCAAGCCTAATAATATTTTTATTGATAAAATAAATCATGATGATGCCATCAAATCTATAGTCTGCTGATTTTTCTTTTATATCTTCAACTTCAAATGCAGATACTGCTGCCGAAAAATTTGTCGATATACTAACCTCTGCTATAAAGAAAAATACTGTTAAAATTAAGCAGCCTAGAGCGAAATGAACGCTTAAGGCTTGGATGACGCTTGGACTGATAAGGTGCATCCGTCACCGCGATAAACTTCACCAAAAACTAAAAAAGAATCCTGAAAATGAAATACTTCAAATTTCTTATAAGCGTTATAGGAATTACTGCAATTCCTTGTTAAGTAAGCTCAAGCGCCAATATGAAAAAAATCTTTTGGCAAATGCAAAGAACAGTAAAGAAACTTGGTCTGCGATTAAAGCCATCTCCGGACGTGATACTAAAAATAATTACGCTGAAAATTTGATCAGTGAAAATCCTAGAGACTCAGTGGAGAGAGCTAATTACTATTTTTCAACTTTAGGTAGAAATTTAGCTGATAAAATTCTAGCAAACGGTACTAAACCTGCTTATGTTAATACTATGCCCTGGTCGCTTAATTAATTTGTGCTCGATTCTCCTGACGAAGTAGAAGTTGAAACAATTTGGTGGGTCTTAAGAATGATTGTGCTATTGGTTGGGATTCCATCCCTGCTGTCTTTCTTAAAATGACCAAGGATAAAATACTTCTGCCACTCACGACCCTTTTTAAAATCTGTTTTAAACAAGGATGCTTTCCAAAAGTTTTTTAAAGATCTCTCATTACTCCTGTTTACAAGAATGGGGCTCGGGACGTTGTTGAGAATTACAGGCCGATCTCTGTGCTACCTGCTCTTTCAAAAATCTTCGAAAGAATGCTTAATAATCGATTGGTTAAATTTCTAAACAAATATAATATCTTATCTAATATGCAGTTCGGATTCAGAGCGGGTGTTAGTACAGAAGATGCTGTTCGTAACTTGACTGAATTTGTAACAAATAAACTGGACCATAAACAGAAGTGTGTAGGGATTTTCCTTGATTTAGCCAAGGCTTTTGACACCGTTTCGATACCCATTCTTGTAAACAAACTAGAAAAAATTGGAATAAGAGATTCTGCCCTTTCCATTTTTAAGGATTTTCTATGTGACCGTGTGCAGAGAGTAAAAAAAAAAAATTATTAGCTCAGACGCCTGTGTCACGTTTGGAGTCCCTCAGGGCAATATCCTGGGACTAAGTCTCTTCTTGGCTTACATTAACGACCTGTGCTCAATGACACTAACTCAGGGCAAACTATTTACTTATGCTGATGATACTGCCTTAATTTTCTACGGAGAGACTTGGCCTGAGGTCCAGGAGTTTGCAATGAAGGGTCTTCAAACTGTGGCAAATTGGCTTG
This sequence comes from Parnassius orleans, assembly GCA_029286625.1. Taxonomy (NCBI): domain Eukaryota; kingdom Metazoa; phylum Arthropoda; class Insecta; order Lepidoptera; family Papilionidae; genus Parnassius; species Parnassius orleans. The sequence continues at coordinate 497,168 of JAGSMP010000184.1, forward strand.
AGGAGAATCTACTTATCTTAATATATCTTAGTCCACCTATATGCAGTTCCATATAACAAACACCCAATCTGTTAACGATATACAACTAACAGTACACTCTTGTGGTTTACAGTCGACAAATACTTGCCTTTGCCCTAAAATGACGAAATCCAAATCAATTAAATATCTCGGAGTAATTATAGACGAAAACTAAGCTGGCTCCACACAGACCTTATTTCATCGCGCACGGATACTTATTTCGACATTTAAAAGGCTAAAGCATATTGCTGATTTTGATTTATTAAGAACTGTATACTACGCCTTAGCACAATCAATTATAGGATATTGTATAGTTGCTCTGGGAGGATATGCAAAACATTTATGATAAAATTAGAAAGAGCTCAAAGATGTCTCCTAAAAACTATGACTTTTAAACCGTTCAGGTATCCTACAAATTTGCTTTACCAAGAATGCAAACTGTTGACTGTCAGGCAATTGTACATCCAACAATTGATCTTAATGAAACATGCACTAACTCCTTATGACCCTGAGATCTGTTGTAATAAAGAATACCGGATGTACTGATTATTGACAGATGTCGAAATGCTTTTCTAGGCGACAAAGTTCACATCTATCCTCACTTATAATAAGCTAAATAGAAATCTAATTTTTATCCTTTCCAGACATGAGTGTAAAGTTAAAGTTCGAGATTGGTTATTGTCACTTGATTATAGTAAAACAGAAAATATCCTGATATAATTTGTAAAAATATGTAAGAAATGTATGTCGTATAAAATTATAAAATTATAATAGCAATCTTTGTTTAAAGCAATTATTTATTCATTATAGGTTATAATGAATAAAATATATATTCTGTATGAAATTATATAGTAATATATTCTACATATGTGTATACAATGTGTCCGGTTACCGGTGTCGGAGCTTTAAATGCTATAAAATATAATCAATTTTATCGACAAATCATGTCTCAAATCTCATTTAGACCTAGCTGTATTTAAATGGCAGCCATTTAAATTTTTCAGTGTCACCACCTCGACCCCGCGCATTAAAATTACAATATTCACCGATGTAGAAGTCCTACATTCTTAAAAGATGTCTCATTGAGTAGATAAAGATACGCGTAATAAAATAAAAGTAAACTTTTAACTGCGAAATTGTATTTAGATCCTGAAATGACTAAGAAAAGAAAAAAATTAAAAAAAAAATCGGTTATTTTTTCTCATATTCGACTTTAATGAAAAAAGTAGGTCATTTACCTATCAATTTTGTACATTTATTAGATAGAGCAAGATATTTCCTTAACATAAACGTTAAAATCTTAATTGTAAATTAAATTGTTTAAGAATTGTACTTTATCAAACACGACCTCATAAAAGCGCAAGCTGCACGTGCAGGATCATTTATGATAGTTCAAGAGCAGGTAGAAAAACCAGCCCATTGTTTGATGTTCCAAACAAGTGTATTAGGGACAACAAAACAGTCGTCCTCGCCACGCGTTGTGATTACACTACTTTGCCCCTAAGATCGCTTGTTGTTGTTATTGTTAAAAAACCGTTTTGTGGAACTTTTAAGTTTGTGGTGAGTTTCTAGTTATTTTGATATTTTCAAAAATGGCAGATGGTGAATACTCAAACCAGCATGTCGCTGATATCCACTTTGTGTATGGATTGTGCAACGGCAACGCAAACAGAGCTGTCACAGAGTACGCCAGAATGTTTCCCAACAGGCCTACACCAAATGCTCGCACTTTTGTAAGGATACATTTGCGGATAGCTGAACTTGGGATCAGAACACCGCTAAAGAAAGATTTCGGCTTGTGCACCTGAGGAGGAAGGAAGAAGAGATACGTTTAATTACACAAGATCCCAGACTCAGTGTAAGACGAATCCCTCTTTAAAACTCTCCACACTGACCATTTTGTTAAATTAAGTAATTGCTTATTCGTCTTACACTTTTCGAACGATGCGACATGTATTTAAGATTGCTGCTTTTTGTAAATTAATGTATGAGTTCGGTGATATGTCTAGCATTTTCAAACTATGATGTAAGTGCTTCGGGATTATTCCGGTGGTAGAAAGTAGTATGGGTATTATAAAAACTTTTTTCATCTTCCACATTTTTGTTATTTCTTCTTTCAGTTCTGTGTATTTATTTATTTTCTCGGTTATAGTTTTAATTAAATTATGCGTATTAGGTACGGCTATATCAATTATATATACTGTTTTATTTATTTTATCTTGGAGTGTTATATCCGGTCTATATACGATGGATGGTTTTGTCTGAGAATAGCACGGTCGTAGTACATTTTATAATTTGTATTTTCAAGTACGGCCGTTGGTGGTATTTGTAATATGGTGTATGTGAATCTGGGTTGAGTTTGTGTTTGATTGCTAATTTTTGGTGTATTATATTTACTATCTGGTTGTGTCTGTGTGTGTAATCTGTCTGCGTGGTGATGGGCAAGCTCTATAATATGCTGAATGGTCTCAGGCTGTTTGTGACATTTTCGACATTTATCATCTGATATTGTTGGGTCTTTAATTATACATTTTTGATAATTTTTCGTATTAATGACTTGATCCTGTATTGCTATCATGAAGCCTTCGGTTTCAGGAATAAGTAACCACTGAAGCCACCTATTCGATGCCTCCGAATCTATATGTGCTTGATCTAAGTCATAAGGATGTCTGCCATGCAAAACTTTCTTTTCCATTGTACTAATTTGAAGTCTTCTCTGTTTGTATGCTGATCATTTATTTCTGTTATATGTGGCTTTTCTGCAAGGTTTAGTGGTGTTAGGTTCACGTCTATACTAACAATAGCATTGTGTGTAATTTACTGGTAGTCATTTTCTATGAAAGAAAGATCTAAGGTTGAGAGCTGCTTAGTCCAGAGCGCTTGGATGTCTATAAGACCTCTACCACCATGATTTCTGCCTATTGAAATTCTTTCTACTGCAGACTTGGGATGTAAATGATTAAATTTTGTTAGTATGGTACGTGTTTTATTTCGAGGAACTAACTATGTCTGTTTTGTCCATTTATTATACCAAATGAATATGTTAATATCGGAATTATAAGTATTAATAGCTTAATGAGGCTTTTGATGTTAGTTGATTTTACAGATTCAGCTTACTCTATTTTTGTATTCTGTTAATAATGCGTTTTTAAGCTAATGTGGTCTAATAGCTTGGTTGCTGATATCCTAAGTACTTATATACCTCATCTGACTCCATGGACAAAATAATGCCTCCTTCTACCAGTAGGTAGGGGTCCTGGTTCTATTTTCCTTCTTTATATTTAAGATTTTACATTTTCCTAATCCAAAGTGCATATTTATGTCGTTACTGAATTTACTTGTAATATCTAAAGATTTTCATGTCTTTAAATGAACTGGCGTAAACTTTATATCATCCATGTATATCAGATGTGATATCTTTATCTCGGCATTAGGGAGTTTTACAGTAACCTTTCTTTTGATCATTAGTAGACGAGATAATGGGTTTAGTGCGAGCAGAACCACAATGGGCTCAAAGAGTCGCCCTGGTAAATACCTTTCCGGATAGCTATATCCTCGTATTAAACTACTGTTATTGGTATGCAAATGTAAAGTGGTTTTCAGTGGAATATAATATTTTCAAAAATGTATTAAAATGGGGCTTATTTATAAATGTTTAATACTTGAATTAGCCAAGTATGAGGTACGCTATCAAATGCTTTACGGTAGTCAATAAATGTGCAATGTAAGTTTCTCTTCCTAAAATTTGCGTGTCTATGAATGGTTGAGAATTATGAGCTGCTCCTTGCAACATGGTTCCTCTACACCTTTTGTTCTTCTGCCATAATCATGTTAAGCTCTAGGTGTGAATTTATTTTTACAGTAATAATAGCGGTTAAAATTTTTATATATTGTGGGTAGACAAGTAATTGGGCGATATTGGGATGGACTATTTGTAGTATTACTTTTGGAATCATATACGTAATCTCTTTTGAAATAAATGGCGGAAGTGGTTGCTTTTGGAGTATAACATTTGTAAAAGTTTCTTGAGCCTTATGGGTGTATGTAATTTTTATAAAAATTGTGAATGTTGTCTATTCTGGTGATTTCCAATTATGTAGTTTAAATAGCGATTTTAATGCCATTTTCTGTTATTTCGTCAAATATCATTTCTTCTGAATTCCATTTAATTTTCTCCTCTTGTATCCAGTCAGCACTTTCATTACTGGTATGTGCGATACTGGCTTCTCCCATATATCAGACCAAAACTGTTCAAGCTGCTCTTTTGTTACCATTTGTGTATCATCCCTATTATTAGTTATATTTTATCTTGCTTTAATTGTCTATAGAACAATTTTCGTTCGTTGTAAAAGTTTATTTTCTTGTTTTCTTTGATTAGCCTTCGAATATCTTCTAAGTCTTTGTGCTTTAAGTGATAATTTTGTTTGAGTGTCAAGGTATTCTTCAGGTGATTTGTTTGTGTTTTCATGAGTTGTATGTGTTTGATAATTTCGAAGACTTTCTGCTGTTTTAGTTACTTTTTGGACCTATTGCCTTTAATGTATTGAGTAAGTCTACCTATATCTGATCGAGCTGGCTTATTCCTTTTTGCAATCTTATTTGCCATGCTGGTTCTAAGTTACAGCGCAGTTTGGCAGTTGATTTTCATCAAATTTTTTAACTTAATTCTTTTGTTATAACCATAGCGCTACAATATACAAGGGTATGAATGTCAGTTAAAAGCGCATTGTCTGTAATAAATCGGTTCAGTATATTATTGATAAAAATATCTATTAGATTTGTAAGCTTTTTACTATATTTTAATTTAGGTAATTTCGGTCTGCATGTAGGATCCATTGGAATATTGTTGTTATTAATTCTTCATGTAGTTTTGTACTAGCTTCTTCTCCTATAGTATTATTACTATTATGTGGGGTATCTATATAGTTTTCTCATCTGGTAGGGCTGTATAAATATATAATTGTAAATGAAAATGATAAACATACATAAATATCAATAAAATAAAATAAATACATAACAAATTACATAAATAAATAAAAACCCAACCAGATGGAAGCCCTCGGCAGAGACCAAACGGCGAGGTTGAGGAAAGGGATAGAAACCGGCGGACGATGCGGGCGGTGAGAACCGCCTTCTGCATTTGAGCTTGGAGCGGTCCGTCACGGAGTCCCAGTCGCCTCAGATGACTCGAGGCTGACTGGGATTATTCACAGAAACGACTACAGGTATAATTTCGGTCGGCAGTCCACCCCACAGTCACCTCGTGAGCCAGGTCCAGATATTTTGTTCGCTTATCTGTTTCGGCTTTCACGAGGTTCTCGTCCTCTGGAATTGTAATGTCGACAAAAATATCCTTGACTGTGCCCGGTCCATCAGCACAATATCAGGCTTATTCGCAAAATGGTCCTGTCAATGATGGCGGTCCCAGTGAAACTGGCGCGGTCATTTTCGAGCACGGCTTCCGGCATGTACTTATAATAAAGCAGTTTCCGATCCACGAGACCGCATTTCAGAGCGAGCTCTGGTGTAGAATCCTGGCTACTAGGTTGTGCTATGCAAGTACTCAGGTTAAGCGCCGAACAACCAGGATGACATGCCGGTGATTCACCGGATGGCGACAAGCTCGACAAATGTCGACGGTGCCATCCCTTAGGATGTATCTCCGATAGTTGTTGGTCTTAATAACTGATCCTGTATTGTACAGACAAAACCTCGGTTTCCCGAAGATGTCACCAAAACGTAGCCAGTGGAGGAGCAGCTGTGTCTACGAAAGGCTCATGTGAGAGCCTGTAGAACCTCCGTGGAGCTCCTTCTCCTTCCACCTGGTCTCCCGGAAATGCTCTGTACTGGCGGGTCTTGCCATTGCTCGTTGGCTAAGGATAGAGGTGATCCTTTATCACAAAAATAACGTCCCTATAGAATGGATCATCCGCTCTCGTCAGAAAGTAATTACGAAGGCTGCACACTTCGCGATTATGCATAGTAGCGCGCTTAAAAGCCGCGCCCACCATGTTTCGCGGCAAGTACAGCCTCATTACTGACGATCTCGGATGATGCATCCTATGGACGTCATAATAGTGCGGACTTTTTCCAGAGCGTTCAGTTCGGTCTGAGTCCACCTGAGTATGCCAAATGTATACATGAACAGGCGCATGATCCAACCGTTATATGCATGTGTCTTATTAACGCCCGACAAAGACTGTTAAGCACTTTTGTCAAGCGTGCATAAACACATCGCAAACTGATTGCCTCATGTCCGCCTCATCGATACCTATGTTCTGTGACATACCCAGGTATCGGTATGTTTCAGCCTCGGATAGGGTCTTTATGTTGATGGGCATGAGCAAGTCTATGCCCTCCGATTAATAACCCTTCCCTTTCGACATGGAGGACCGCACACTTATCCGTCCCCAGCTCCATTCTAATAGAATTGCTAAAATCACAAGTGATGTTTAGCAATTCCACAATGAAAGCGACTGGAGGCGAATAATTTGAGATCATCCATATAGAAAAGTGGTCTTTTGTACCTTTCCGAAGCTGAAATCCTCCCGAACCCTCCAGTAAGGTACTGAGAGGGTTGAGAGCAACAGAACCAGATTGGACTCAAACAATCACCCTGGAAGATGCCCCTTCTTATCCTTATGTGGTTCTCCGCAGCCGTCATCCGCTCGCCTAGATGACAAAGTTAGTACTCCTGCCCATACACTGCCGAGAGTCTCGAACTGTACAGTCAACCTTGTACAGCTGAGGACCCTCTTAAGCCATGTATGAGGTCGAATGCCTTTTGTAGTCTATCCAGGCGGCGGAGAGGTTCCGACGGTTGCTTTAAAATCCTTGCCAATGACCGCGTCAATGAGGAGTGGTTCCTTGGTACGACCACCGCCCCATCCATTTTGAGCGCGCGACATCACCTGATTGCATTCAGATGGCAGGTGATTCTCGCGCTCAAAATGGATGTTAGTGTGTATATGGTAGGTAGACACGTTATGGGGCGGTATTTGCTCAGGTCTGTGGAATCCCGGTCTTTAGGAACCAAATGAGTGATCCCAGTAGTGAAGAGGCTCGGGAGTGACTTTTGGTCGAGACTATTGAAACTGTCGAGCGAGCACAGCGTGACACACCACGAACCCCTTCAGCCAGTAGTGATGCAGTCCGTCGAGTCGGACTTTTCCAGTTCAGCCCTGACGGACCGCCCCACGTCATCCGGCGTTATGATGACGGGGTCCATGGGCGTAACACTCGCACACTGACTCGCCACAACTTCCGTCCGGGCCCTCTCTGTGGTTTACGGGCTCTGACCACAGGCCGCGCCAGAATGCGATAGTGTCGGCCTGATTCGGTGCTGAGCCGTTCCACGTACCATCGACCGCTCCAATGATTCATAGAGCCTCTTCTGATCACTCTGGAAGAGACGATTCTGGTTGAACCGTGTCGACCTCTCGGTATATCGCCGAATCCGCTTCAAGCAGCGATTCTCAGGTCGTCTATGCGCTCCGTCAGTTTTCGTTATTTCGGGCTGCAAACTGATATTTGTCCCAGCAAACGCCATCCTGACGGTGCGCACAACCTATTATTGCCCGACCTGGAAGCTTATCAGTCTGCCGATGAGGGCCCTTGCCTTTGCGATACGGTCCTCAATCCTTCTTCGCCAGGCTGGGATAGCGCTACTTTGCCCAGTAGCACGTCAGACATGGGAAGTTTGGCACCAACAATACGGCAACACTGCCAATGCGGCGCCAAGAGTATTGAGTCCGTATCGCAAAGGTCCCGGCTGGTTTCAAAAGGTTGCCAGCAATGGGTTTGGAGCCATCAACATCGATTCCGCTTGCTTAGGGTATGCGTGGAGTCGCGGTCGATTTTCGAGGGCGTACAGCGCGTTTCCACAATCGCCTCCTCCAATTTACTCCTCATCTGCTCTAGTTCTTGGTGACCATTCCATTATCGCCTGAATCAACCAAAGCGGGAAGATCCATGGCGGCTTCCATATAACTGCTGGTCTATGGCCTTAGAGCCGCATCCCCAGCTATAGCTGGTTCATTCGATGAGGGAATAGCCTCACGCCGTAGTCGTTCGAGTTCGGCATCTCGACATGTCGACCTCTCGGTATATCGCCGAATCCGCTTCCCCAAGCAGCGATTCTCTGCTTCAGGTCTCTATGCGCTCCGTCAGTTTTGCGTTATATTCGGCTGGGACTGATATTTGTCCCAGCAAACGCCATCCTGACGGTGCGCACAATCTCGGCCTATTATTGCCCGACCTGAAGCTTATCAGTCTGCCGATGAGGGCCCTTGCCTTTGCGATACGGTCCTCAATCGCTTCGCCAGGCTGGGATAGCGCTACTTTGCCCAGTAGCACGTCCAGACATGGGAAGTTTGGCACCAACAATGGCAAACTGCCAATGCGCGCCAAGAGTATTGAGTCCGTATCGCAAAGGTCCCGGCTGGTTTCCAAGGTTGCCAGCAATGGGTTTGGGCGTGCGACATCGATTCCGCTTGCTTAGGTTATGCGTGGAGTCGCGGTCGATTTTCGAGAGGCGTACAGCGCGTTTCCACGCCTCCTCCAATTTACTCCTCATCTGCTCTAGTTCTTGGTGACCATTCCATTATCGCCTGAATCAACCAAAGCGGGAAGATCCATGGCGGCTTCCACATATGGCTGCTGGTCTATGGCCTTAGGAGCCGCATCCCCAGCCATAGCTGGTTCATTCGATGAGAATAGCCTCACGCCGTAGTCGTTCGAGTTCGGCATCTCGACATGTCGACCTCTCGGTATATCGCCGAATCCGCTTCCTGGCAGCGATTCTCTGCTTCAGTCGCTATGCGCTCCGTCAGTTTTGCATTATATCCGGCTGGGACAAACTAATATTTGTCCCAGCAACTTATCCTCTGACGGTGCACAATTCTCAGCCTATTTTATTTTATTATTATTTTGGTGTATTTATATAGTATTCTCATCTGGTTGGGCTGAATAAATATTTTAAAGGAAATAATAAATAAACATAAATATATATTTAATATACTAACATAAATAAATAAATAATACAATAAATAAAACCCAACCAGATGGAAACCCTCGGCAGGGGAGACCAAACGGCCGAGGGTTAGGGGAAGGAGAGAAACCGGCGGACGATGCGGGCGTCGAGGAGCACCGCCTGCATTTGAGCTTGGAGCGGTCCGTCACGGAGTCCCAGTCGCCTCAGATGACCTGAGAGGCTGACTGGGATTAACCCGTTCGCAGAGACGACTACAGGTATAATTTCGGTCGGCAGTCCACCCCACATGTCGGTCACCTCGTGAGCCAGGTCCAGATATTTTTTATTATTATTATTATTATTAGATAATAGGTCTGGACAATCTATATTACCAGACCATAAACCGTGTAGCAAAAACATATCGTGTTGAAGTCTTCTGAGTTCCAAGTTATCTAAGCGGTAGAATTTGCAAGCATCTTCGTATGTAGCATAACTATTATGATCTTTTGATGAGATAAACTTAATGAACAGTTTTTGAATTGATTCTATTCGATGCTTATGCTTAGCATATTTTGGAGACCAGATTGTATTAGCGTATTCGAGAATACTCCTTACGTATGCGAAGTATAGAGCTTTAATGCAATTAATACTGCTAAAATCGTTGCAGACGCACTTTATGAACTCAATTTGCTTGTAGGCTTTGTCAACAATACTGTCTATATGCTCATTGAACGTTAAATTTGAGTCCAGTCTGATACCAATATCTCTAACTGATGATGCACTCTTTATGGAGATATTGTTAATTGTATACTTGTAATCTATGAGCTGCTTCTTACGACTGAAGTTTATTTTGACACATTTTTCACTATTGATAGTTATTCTATTATTTTTTTTGTAATAAGTTTCTAGGTTTTTTAAATCGTTTTGAATCAGAACACAGTCATCAATTGATTTTATTTTTAGATAATTTTTTTTGTCATCTGCGAACATTAAATAATTTGAATGATAGAAGCAGTCACCGATGTCAAATAAATAGGCGTTATAGAACAAAGGTCCGAGTATTGAGCCTTGTGGGACACCAGATGTTACTGAAACAAAATCTCTACGAGCACTACCCAGTAACACTGCTTGCCTTCTGTTACTTATGTATGAAGTTACCCATCTGTGTAAATCACCATGAATACCCAAACTGTAAAGTTTACGTAGAAGGATGATCAACACGGTCAAATGCTTTTTCAAAGTCCGTGCATATTACATCTACCTGTTGCCTGTCGTCCATGTATATATAATTGGTTAAAATAGCTAAATTTGTTACCGTTGATCTTTTATTTATAAAACCATGTTGTTCAGTTGGTATTGATTTTGAGATTATGGGACTAATATGTATAAAGATAAGTTTCTCAAAAACATTTCCTAATGTGTTTAAGATAGAGATTGGGCGGTGGTGTTCAATTCTGTTTTTTGGTCCACTTTTATGTATAGGTATTATTAGAGCTTCTTTCCATTTACTAGGAAATGTTCCATAGGTGTTAACAGACATATTAAAAATTATTGAGAGAGGCTTGGCCAAGTGTTTTGCACATTTATGTATAAATAGGGGAGGTATGCCATCGCTACCAGGCCCTGTATGGTTTTAAGTGTATTTCTTTAATTCTTTTAAATAAACGTTACCTCCACATTAAGATTTTCTCCTGTATCGTGGGGGCAGTTTACATACATAAATTTTACAAGGACAAACATCCAGACCCGGAACAATTATTTATAGGCCATACAAATTCTTGTTCGGTGCGGGATTCGAACCCGCGCCCCTTAGCGCAGCAACTCATTGTTAAACCACTGCGTCACGGAGCCTTACGGAGCCTTTTTAGAATACGAGAAATATTTTAGTATTAAAGTATATATTATGTAATATATCGTTTCATTCAAACTTTGGAATATGGGAATAATCGTAAGAAGAAGAAGGTTTTTGAAAAACACTTTCAAAGAATTTATTAAATCCCGCACACACGTTCGTTTCATTTGTGTATGATTAATTTCCTAACTGTAATGTATTAGGGTATGTAGAGTTGCTATTACGTATAGATTTTAAATAAGACCATAATGTATTAGGATCTTTTTTTAAAAGACTTTGAATTATAATATAGAATAGCTTCGTACCGCATGTAGCACTGGTCGCTCCCGAACACTTTTTTGGCGGGAGGAAGTAAAAGGGGAGATTTCTTTCCTTTAACGCCCAAATTAGAGTTGCTCACATTGGTGAGTAATTATCTTATATATTTGTTAGTTTTAAAGTTAATTTTTACTCGCCATTAAAAGTTTAATAACTGAAGTATTTTAGTGGTCTAAGGTACACAAGTTCAAGGTAACAACTACAATGTTTGTTTAAATAAGTAGATTAAAATATTAACCCCTATTGTCCACCCTTAGGGATAGATTTTTTTGTTTAAATTTATGTTATTTATATTATTTAGGTATTACCACCTCCGAAGATTAAAAAAATAAATTTAAATCGTTTTAGGCGCGTTCGAACGTCATTGAACGTACATGAACGACTTACGCGCCTAATAAATCTTCTTGTTTATTGAACTCGGTTAAAATATAGCGAAATCTGAAATATTACTAAGCTAATAACTACAAAGCTCCCAAGAGTCTCGAAAACTGGCACACCTATCGTATTTCTTATCTCATTTATAATACCAAACACTTTAATTTTATTTATTTATTTATTTTAACACCTATAAGAGTCCACTGCGAACGGCAAAAGACATACACAGAATAGAACATATTTTTTTTTACCTCAGCGTTTAAAAAAATCTCTTTGTTGGGGAAAGTATTGAGTAAAACGCAGACGCTAAGGGTGCATATTTGATTATTTTAATATGAAAGTGTCTTGGTTTGCTTGCCTACAACATTTTTATCTACGTAATAAATCCTTTACAGCTTACTGAACGATTTTACTTAGAATCTGTCTTTTAAAATAGTCTTTTAGAAAAAATATTATACGTTAAAATATACATGTTTCATATAGGATAACTCTTATATAGTAAAGTTTTTTAAATAGTTTGAAAATGCTGTTGTACTATGAATGCAGCGCAAATGGGTCTGCCCGATTGGAGAAGGATCAAGGTCTCAAAAAATTCCAACGTAAAATGGCAGCGTAATTAATGTTCCTGACTTTCGTATATTGTTTGTATTTGTAACAAGAACCGAAGATTGTGTTTATTGGTAACGAACATCTTATTCACCTTCAGGGGTGACAAAGTACCTGCATTTGATTCTTAAACGATAAGTTAATATATTGTTAAAAATTTAAAAACATGACGATCTGTGGCCGCGCCTTGACACTCGCACATAAAACGTTACCAATCCATGTCCAATATCTCGAAAAAATGCCTCGTTACAAGTAGAATGAGTATGCAATAGTCTTGACTCTTTATGAACTAGCATACTAACACAATGATACTATTTTATACTAGTATTCAATGCAAGTGTGCTTTCCCACGGTTGAGCCGACACTTTAGTGCTGCAACCATAACAAAGATGCAGCTCTACCACTCATTTATATTTTATTTCAACAGAAAATATTTTTTGTGTATTTGTTCCATGTTGTTCTGAGACTTTAGGTCTCATGCTTATGTGGGATTATAACAAAAATAAATGTACAAACTGTGTTACTTACCTACAACAAAAACGCAAAAGACGACTTATGAGTTAATGGGTTTGTGATTGTTAAGGCGATAGGCTAGCCACCTATTGATTCTTTTACAATATCCCATCTAAACTCAAATTTACTGGCTAAATGTCGTCCGAGTAATTCACTGTTGTTTGGATTTTGATTAAGGGTAGCCTTGAGGATTACAGGCGTGAGGAATTTGAAAAATAACATTTTACGTAGTTATACAGTCACTATGTAAAATTATGTTATTTTAAAGGCCGCAGAGATAGAAAGACTAACTGCTGCTATAAGAGAACGCAGTACAACGAAAATATATAAATATAATAAGAGATCTATAGCAAATTACATGCTCCAAAATACCTGAGTTGATAAACTGAGATGTCTAGCCATCAACTGTTGCGGTAAAAGAACGAGTACTTGGTTATTAATTCTAAGGAATTTCACTTTCTTCAATAACTTTGTTTAATTGTAAAACATAAAATATCTACGTCAATATTTAGATAGGTGTGGTGTTATAGCGTTAATTACAATTAAACTCTCTTGTATTAAATTGTCACGAGTGGCAGCCGGTAGAAGGAATGAATTAATAAAAGATTTATTCGTCACACACAACACAACGTATAATGAAATTAAACAACAAACAAAGAAAAAAACTAAATGCAAAAACACATTGGGTTGCAGCAATGAAAAGACATCGACTCAGCATGATGTTTTTTTATAGAATAAGAGTGATAAACGAGCACACAGTTCACCTGATAGTAAGTGGATGCTGAGAATTTAATTAGCCCTTATTTTATTTAGAATTAATTAGAATTTAATTAGAAGAGAATTTAATTAGAATATAATTTAATAATGCCCATAGACATCTATCTACATTCATCCTCAATTAAGAATTAAAATGTAGATGCGTTGTAACATAGTCTTATCTGTACCAGTGTTGCCACAGCTACTATTCTGTCGGTGCCTCCTATTTACCGACCGACCGCCCAAATTTTATAGCAAACGCGCCGCTATACCACAAGCCCGCCGCCGAAGCCTTAGTCTAAGTTGACTGCCTCGTTAGTCTGGTGGCCGTAATCGTGGGTTTCCGGGTTCAAGAAATTAGTTATTTATTATTTCTATCAAGAAACACACCAACTTCCTGATGACGGACTGCTCAGTAGCATTCCGTCATCAGGAAGTTGGCGTTGTTTCGCCCGTGACTCGGAAGCACGTAAAGTAGTTGGTCCTGCACCTAATCCCTCTCCGATCGTGTCGGATTGCCGTCCCTTCGGATTATGAGAGTGAAGGAATAGATAGTCCACCTGTGCTTGCTCATACATTCGGGCACCATAATCCTGTCCTACGCAGATTTCCAGTATCCTTATAATAAATATTAAATAGTAGATTATAAATATATATAAGCAAAAGGAAATGGTCAAGTTAAAGCTATACTTGCGCAAGGCCGTGACGTCTTTATGGCACTTACCAGAGCCACTTTTTGCAACTCTTACGAGATGAAAGGGGGATGGGTTCTCTTACGCCGCTATCACAAAAAAAAATTTCGAAAGGATATTATATTAGTATCATAAACCCATAAACTTATTTAAGCGTAACAAATGCGTTCATCAGTACGATAAATGGGACGATCTTTGACTGAAATCTGTTCTGCTTATTTGTCCAAAATAGACCTCCATCTGTTTAAGTTAGTTTATTTCTAAACGAATTAGATTCTTGACACTAAGAATAAAGTTATCACTTTTTGGTAAAGCCGTTTTTAGAGTTCGTTCACCCCAAGATTCCACATCTGAACGGTTCGGATGTTTTACTGGCGAAAGCAGATTTCACAAAGAGGATATAACAGAAAATTTGCAAACAAATACATAATTATGGTTTGCTGGGCATAGATGGTGTGAATGAAATGAAATGAAATAAATATGAAATCTAAATCTACTATATTTTTCGACATAAGAAAATAAAGTTCTTTTTGTCAAACGTCTACATGTTTTTTTAATTACTGTCGTTTAAAAGCAAGGTTCCTCTACCCGTAGAAGAAACGGCGAAAGAAACTCCGGAGGTATTCTCTTTATCATTTTGTCGTCGTTTCACAAGGTTGGCGGTTTGAGTTAATTCTAACAATATCTCGGAGCATTCTTTTAATGGGTGCCGTAACGGCTAACGACTATAGGAAATGCCAGAATAATCTCATGGCTTCTGATAGATGTCAGTATTATCACCACACTTACGTCAGGCATAGAATACCCATGTTTGCATCAAGGAGAAGCGTCAAAAGTGCGAGACATCGGGAATTGCGATTTCCAAGCGTTATAAAACTATATATTGTTATTATCCAACATCCATTACCACCTATAGATTATCTTTATATCACTTATTGCTTCATAATGAGCATATTTGTCATAGTTGCTTGGGGGTGAGTTGACAACTGCAGTTTTTATTTTTTAGTTGTTATAAAAGAAGATGCTGCTGTTGGTTTGCTTCCCTCTGTCACCTCCTACCACAACCGGACGAATTTGATTTGATTTTATTTCGATTGAATTGTTGATATAAATCACATAATTTCTCTTGTCAACTACAAATACTAGCATAATAAAACCTTCTTATAAACATTATAAATTGTTTATTGAGAAAAATATAATAATATAACATTATAAATTGTTTATTGAGAAAAATATATAAAGTAATGAACAAAATCATATCTTTTCGATCTCAGCAATAAAATCAGAGGCCTAATACATAAATTACTGTCTTTCTTGGCAATAAATGGAAAGGGTTTCAACATAATACAAACTTGGCGCAAGTAAAACAGTAAAAATAAAGTAAAAAATATTTTGGACAGAAATTAACTAACTTTTTTTCCAAATAAACTTTTTATTTAATTCAGGCTTATTTAAAGCCTGATAAATAAATGTCATAATTTACAACGATTTGCAAAAGTACGTAAGTCAGTTATGGAGTCGTGCTGCCTCAGTGCGTGTTGATTGGACTCAAATTATCCTGATCCTAAATTTCCTAATCGTTTTTTCCTATGTCTTTATTTCATTATAAAATAACAAAATATACTTTCAAAATTTAAAAGCGCTCGTGCTTATGGCTTGCGTTGGAATCTAAAAAGGGACAACGAGTTATAGGCTAGGGAATATGACATAAATTGTCAGAATACAGCATTAATAGCCATGCTCTGTTGAAAGTAATCCTGGTACACAATAGGCAAATTTATATTTTTATGCTTCGATTAAATCAGTGTTCCGTAAGATATATTTTACAATAGAGTTTACCAAATGAAATTTGCCTGGGCCCTTTTTTTTTGTTGCTTTTTGCACATGTATCAAATTTCAAAGATATTGGAAACTAATAGGTATATTTGGAAACTGTAATAATTAAAGTTTATACCTTTTTAACGTATATTTAAAAAGTATAATAATTGTGATAAAAAATATATCTCTAGTCGGACTAGGTAATTTTAATTTTAAATTATAGTACTAATTAGGTCTCATATCTCTACATAATTTTCTTAGCAATTTTCAGCCGATTTCTAGTTTTTAAAGCATATTATTTAGTTTCTTAATACGTAATAATAATAAAAAATCGAGTCATCGAAATGTTCTGTTTTCTTCACTTATTTTGCTCTAATTAAGTCCATTCTACACCAACACTGGCTTCTTCTGTGAAACCTGTAAATAAAAACACCAATTTTAGACAAAAATCAACATTTTTATAGTAAACCGAGGTGTAATGCAGGGGCGTAGCTACCGCCGTATCAGCCGTATCAATGATACGGGGCCCCCAAGCTACAGGGGCCACGAACGTGTGTAAGCAAAAATTCGTAAAATATTGTCCAGAATGTCACTAAACTCATAGGTCATATTTGCCGAAAAATTTGAGAGATGCTAGCCATAGCGTCATAGCATATATGGACGACGATTTTCTGATTGCGATTGCATTGTTGCTGTATCATTGTTACTGGGTGCATCCCCTTAACACCCTAAGATTGCAAGATAGTCAATATTATATAAAAAGATCTATCTATCCAGAGATTTAAAAAAATGGATGTCTATAAACTCTTTCGAATTGTTAAACAAAATAAGATGAAAAGTTACGAAAAGAGATACACATTATACGATTACATATTATAAAACCATACATACTCGCTTCGGTCGTGCGACACACACTAAGCGCCTTCCGTACGGAATTTACGAATGTTTGATGCGACTCATACAAAATCTATGGAAGATTTGCGTTCGGAACGGCTTTTTTCCGAGCGGAATTCCGAACGCACAGGCAATCATGCGGAATTCGAATCAAAGAAAAATTCGAACGGAAAACTACTGTACGTGTGTGATTTTATATGGATTTGTTGCGTTCGAAATCCCGAATCGATATTTCGAAACGGTTTTTTGAAACGGAATTTTGACTGTATGTGGCCGGCCTAACAAGGCTCAGTTGGTCAAGGTCCAGACATTCTGCCAGCGAATATGGACGACGATTTTCTGATTGCGAGCGTTATTGTTCTTTTGTGAAAAATCTTTATCCTTTATTTGGGCCCCCCAACAAATTTTGATACAGGACCCGTCTAAGGCTCGCTACGCCACTTATGTAATGGTTAAGTCTTAATTTAACGAATTTCGATTCGGATCCGATAGAACTATGAGGGAAAAGAGTTGGACCTGTGTTTGCGCACACCCTTTTTTATAGGAGAGAGGGCAAACGATGCACTTGTGGATTCGCAGTTTCGTAATTTGCAACAGCTTGCCTGTGTACATCGGGATTTTTTTTTCTGATAAGCGGACACACTGGCTTGTTCTGCCTACATCTTTCTTGTGCACTTTTTAATTGACTTTTTCTTGTGTAATTAATAAACCTCGACCTTCGTTTATTTTTCTTTATTCATATTTTAATGTTGACGATACAGATTGATCTGTTCCGCTGGTTGGAGATGATATTTCACTGTTTACAAAAGATGTAACAGTTAAATGGTCAAGCTCTGAAAAAGGATCACGCTTTTCAACAATTACCTCCATGCGACGATGTGTAATTTTCTGCGCAACAATAGGCAGATAGGCGTCAAAATGTCCATTAGATAAATGATGGCTAAATCGTAATCACCTTACTGGACAGATATCTGTTCCGGACTCTGTGTATAGCAAACCGTTTCGATATACTTCAAACCGAAACGGAAATATTAATCCTGCAGCTACCAATTCACAAAGCCCACCGTAAGTTTAATTTTTTAACATATCGGCTGAATATTCATTTGCTGTTGAATAATTATCGCCATTTCTGTCGTGGGTCATAACTGAAAACCTTGGCCAATCATTTACCACAAATCTAACAATTTGTAAGCGCACCACAATCGCATTTTCTTCGGTTCCGTACATTAAAAATGAAATAGCACGAACTAAACAGGCGCCGTCACCTATGATGGGGACGACAGTATGTTCTTCCATTTTTCCTTTTTAAGAGTTTCTGTAGTCATTTTTTCATTGAGAAAAAATACTTCTATCAACAATACCTAATCACAAAGCAAATCGAATTCCAAGTTTGAACAGTGGGTGTAAGAAAGACAAAATCAAGCAACTAATCCGAAACACGAAGCAAATCTTAAACCGTAAACAAGCAAACAAAATCGAAGACTAGTCAAATATCCGTTAACAGTGAAGAGGTATCTATCGTATGTGGTACAGGTTGAAGCGCTCATTCACCATTCACGTTATATTAGTTCGAAAAAACACAACGTTACCGCGTTCTAAAACGATACCAACGCCATCTATTGGTAGGGATTGGAACTTGAAGATCAATACAAAATAGGTGCCATTTTTATATTTGGAAAAAAATATATTTGGTTTGGTTGTTTATTTTCATTGTTTTTTAATTTTTAAATTAGTATTTTTTTGTTCAGGTGTAATTTTGTGCAATTTTTTGTACAAATCTTCTTGTCTATTTTGTTTTATGTTTTGTGCAATAAAAGTATAATATTCTATTCTATTCTAACAAATTAAGTTTAAAATATTTATTAATATCATTTACGTTATTTACGACCCAAAAACCTTAAAAATGACACCCAAGTCACCCAAAACAACATACATCCATCCATCCTTCCATCCATGTTGGTTTCAAACCATAATCGATGCCATTTTCTTTTTTTTTTCTTTTTTTTATAGGAGAGGGGGCAAACAAGCATGCGGCTCACCTGATGGTAAGTGACTACCGCCGCCCATGAACAACTGCAACACCAGGGGAACCAGACGAATTGCAGATGCGTTGCCGGCCTTTTAAAAAGGAGTAGGCTCTTTTCTTGAAGGTCCCTAAGTCGTATCGGTCCGGAAAAATCGCTGGTGGTAAACTATTCCACAAGGAAGTTGTGCGAGGAAGAAAACAAAATTTTCGTAATTAACGTCCCAAAAAACCATAAAACGACACCCATATTGACATTCCAACCACATCGCACAGGGGATGATGGTAGGTATTTCCCGTCTGCTACGTTGGATTTAGAAATAGTTGTTGTTTTCGTAATCAGCGACCCGATAAACCATAAAACGATACCCATGTTGATTTTCAGAATTTGTCACCCCTTTTCCACCTTTTAGGGTTTGAATTCTGAAAGAGCCTGAAACACTTGTTTACTCATTTATTAATAGGAGGACTCCTGTGAAGTTTCGAATAAAATAGTTTAATTAATCTTGTTTCCCATTACAAATTTTCAACCCCTTTTTCACCCCCTTAGGGGTTGAATTTTCAAAAACCCTTAGACACGTAATTGTTTATTTCTAATCGTTAATCTAAAGACAAAGTTTCAGTTTTCTAGCTTTAAAAATGACAGACTTCCATACAAACTTTTCACCCCTTTTTCACCCCCTTAGGGGGCGAATTTTCAAAAATCCTTTCTTAGCGGATGCCTTCATCATTACAACTGTCTGTATGCCAAATTTCAGCGAAATCCGTTCAGTGGTTTCGGCTGTGCGTTGATAGATGAGTCAGTCAGGTTTGCCTTTTATATATATAGATGAGATCGTAGTGTACTTGAGTTTAATAAATCAAACAAATTGTTAATTTTATTTACAAAATCAGCGGTATCTCTTGCGACAACCTTGATAAGATTTAAATCTACGTAGGTATTAGTGAACCATATTTACACTTTTTATATTTAATTTTATACAAATTATTCTTTAAAAAACGAAATTGGAGACACTTATCACCCTGAGTTTGAGCACTGGCCGAGCCGGTATAAAGCAGTTTCTCACTGTACGTGACAAGCCGCCAGTGCTCACGCACACACGCACCTCAAGCTTGTAGTAAGTAGTCATAGCGCGGTTGTATGAAGTTTTGCTTCTGTACGGTACGGTGTCTTTACTCATGTGCTACCGCCGCCCATGAACAACTGCAACACCAGGGAAATTGCAGGTGCGTTGCCGGCCTTTTAGAAAGGTGTAAGCTCTTTTCTTGAATGTCCCTAAGTCGTATCGGTCCGGAAAAATTGCCAGTGATAAAATATTCCACAGAGAGGTCGTACGAGGGAGAAAACTCCTAGTAAAACGTACAGTGGTGGACCGCCAAGCATCCAGATGGTGTGGATGGTATCGGGAGTTTTGCCGCGATGTGCGTTCGTCAAATTTGGCGGCTGGGATTAATCCGAACAATTCCTCAGAGCACTCCCCGTGGTAGATGCGAATGACAATGCAAAGGGATGTATCTAACTCTTGATTTTGAACCGCTGGAGAGGCATATCTGCAGTCGTACATATAAATAGACGAAGCACGAGCGGTGCTGGTCGGATCACACAATGACAAACTTTAAGTCTTATGTGGTAAGATTAGATGTTTGGAGTGTTGTCTGATATAAATGATAATGAAAATTATATATCGTTGAACTGTGTCGAACGACGTCTCCGTTGATCCGGTAAGACGTTTTTGAGCGTTCGCGTTGAAATCCTACACTCATGCGATATAACCTTGTCCTGTGCAGATGGCTAGTCTCCGTTGACTTGCTGCCGTGGTCGAAATTCGGTCTGGAGAATATTGTTATTATAATTACAGAGAGGGTCCTAGCAGGAATCTTCATTTAATCCGATATTTTTTGTTTGTTTTTTTAAAAGATTTCGTCGAAATTAAATGAGTCGAATGTTAGCTAACAGCACGGGGTCACCCTGACCTTTTGTGATCTTTGATGGGAGGAATTGCTCGTGTACCTATAGAGACATTCCAAATTTAAATTTAGAAAAAAGGAAGAAAAAAAAACTTTTTTAATTGAAACTATATTATTGCCAGACTAGTTATACTGAGTTATATTTAAGTCGGCGCCTTTGTTAAAATTACCAAGAAAAGTGATATACATAAAAACGAATGAAAGTGAATATAAGATGTGAATATAAGATAATGTTAAAAGGAAAAAAAAAACATCGCAATATGACATTAAAAAATTAATTAAAATTTAAAGCGTTCTATCAACGATACTACTGTACATACCATTCATACATTACACGCACTCTATTCAATATTCAAGTTCAATCACCATCGCACAAACTTCAAAAAGACATATCTCTGTTTAGGATCAGCTTGTCCCTCTTCACCGAGTGTCCACATAGTTCATACAATGAATGACGGTGTCACTCTGTATTATCAGCGGCTCTATGCAACCAAATTTTATATAAAAGTAACACACATATGTACTTATATGTTCATAAATACATATCGTTACAAAAGACTTAAAAAATATAATCATCGATATCGGTTACCGTGGTAAAGAATTATTCGCCCATATCAGATGCCTTGTGCAAATTGAAGAGTTTGATGATTTTCTCATGGATGCTATCCTCAGAAATTTATCAAATTTATGAGACCACCCGAAACGTTATTGACATTGAAATCGGACATGGTAAAGAGTTATTTCTTAACATACATAAAAAAAATATTCCAACGAATTTAAACCTTTTTGAACCTTTCTCTTTTTAAAGTCGGTTGAAATGTAGATCCAATTCTATCCAGAGAAAGATTATTTTTATATAAAGCGATTTAAGGGTTATCCTCTAGTAATGTTATTTAGTATTTACATTTAATAAACCACACAGAGACACGAGGTCGGTTTACTCGGAAACTAAAATGTATTAATTATATTCAAACGGTAATTAGAAACAATTACAGTTGTTGAATGTTCAGCACATTTGTCAGATGAGTATGAAACACTAATGATAATTCAATTTTGTAACGTATAATTGATTCGGAATTTACTAAAATAATTTCTAGTCTATTTTCATTTAAAAAAATGTTGTGATACGGGCCTCTTCCGTTACCATAGTGTGGATTCACAATAACCACTACTTTTATTTCCTTTACTTGCTACCATTTTAACTATTCTTTACGTGAGCATTTTTTGAATATTAATATTGTTCCGTACTGGAACCATATTTTTTAAATTAATATTTATTGTCTATATATTTATTTTCTTATAAACTTTCAGTGGCAACAATTACTAAATTAATAGGGTTTATTGAATTCTTGGTCTGGTAACAATCTTTTTCGCGAGAAGCCGCGCTTGCATCTGATTAGCCGAACGGCGGAGTGACTTGCGCGCCGTACGCCGAAACGTTAAAACTTTTCTCTTTCGAAAATTATTGTGTGTGTCCTTTTGTTTACAACAGTACTAACAATTGAAGATACTGTGCCAGTGACCTATGGACTATTCTATTCGGAGAGACAGGGTTATATCCCTTCGAGTCACCTAATCAGCCAGCCAGCTCGCCGAGCCCCAGCGTGAGGCGGTGGAAGGCGGAGACCGGTGATTACAGACCCTTAGCTCTTTCCTGAACATAATTTTTGATCATTCGACGCATTTTTCTTTATTGTTCGGGTTTTTGCCACTCGTTAATTACATTAGTTTCATATTTCATTTCATTACCTTACAATACAACATGGCGGAATCATCGTTGCATTCCACGATATTTTCGAACGCGATATCGTTTTAGAAGAGTAAAGCATACTTAGAAATTGTAGATTCTAACAAAGATGAATTTCTTGCGTTCAAAAGATATCGTTTCCCAACAACGTAAATTTAGTAAAATTCAATCAAAGATAGAAAAATCTTATTTGAAACAAAAATTTTGACAAAGAGGAACAGTTGGCCATTCGTAAACAATTTAATGACTATTACTATGCAATTATTTCCCATGTAAACAAGATAAAAGGTTTAGAGGAGAATAGGCGCACAAGTCGCATGCTTCATGAAAGTACTATTAAATTTCATCAACCTCAAATATGTACGCAACAAGTTACCCACTTTGCCATTACCGTCATTTTCCGGCGATTCAACCGATTGGCGATCGTATTTCGATTTATTCAGTGCGTTGGTACACAACAATGATGCTTACACGAATGCAGAAAAATTTACGTACTTATTGTTGACTGAAAAATGAACCATACAATCAATTAAGTCGATTCCTGTTTCCGACGACAATTATCAAATAGCATGGCTCACTTTAATCACAGTTATGACAATAAGCGTTCAATCGCGTCTAAGCACATTGATCGTATTTTGGATATTGAATGTTGTTCTGAAGGTCGATTATTCGTTACGTAATCTTCTGAATATCTACCAAGAAAATATAAAGGCATTAGAAGCTATGGGTTTTCCTGTAGTGGAATGGAATTTTTATTGTTCAGTATTTTATTACGTAAAATACCAATTAGCATTCGTAAACGTTTTGAATTATCTTTAAGTAAGCCATCAGATATTCCAGTAGACGGTCTATAAAATTCATTGAGCGGGAAGTTTCGGCGTAGGTTTTCGAATGTTTAAAAAACTTATGCGTCGTCGAACCCTACGAGGTGCGCGTCGACGTCGGCGACAGCACACGGCGCGTCGGGTACTCGCGACCAAGGTGACTTCGACGAACTGTTCAAACGATTCTCGCACGTGCGGGCAAGAAAATAAGGTTAAGCATTGCGTGATGTGAAGCTCAACATTCGTTGACTAAATGTCCTGAATTTTTAACTTATCTCCTAGAGATAGGTACACCTTTCTCAAGGGTAAAATGTTTGTTTTAATTGCCTGAATTTGGGGCTGATGTTAAAATGCAAGTCCATTTATGTTTGTCGTGTGTGTCATAGGCGTCATCATAGTTTGATTCATTTTAATCTCAAGCGCTACCGGTAATTGAGAGGATAGTAGTTCTATTCACTCTCTCCGCGGATCACGTAGTCGAGCGAAATCAGATGATACTCGGTAGCAAGCGACGTCGATGAATTCTACGCCTGATTCTGATGCGCGCGCGCTGTCAATGCGTACTCGATGTGTACTAAAACTGTACTCTTATCTACGGCTCGTCGATGTATACATAAACAAACAAAAGCGGTCTACGATCCGATGTATAATCGACACGGGTAGCAGGCTTCATTATAACTGAATCGTGTACAAATCAGTTAGGTTTAAAACGGCGAAGTGCCAATACCGTATTGGTATTGGGAAAATAAGCCAGTATACCCTAGGGTGTAGTTACAGTATGCATGGTCCCATAGGAATGGATCAACCTTCGATTCTGGTTGAAGCATTAATTTTGCCGAAACTTATTCACGCACGCCTAGCGTGCCCACCACATACAGGGTGGTCACATATAAAATTTAAAACTGGCTGATCCTAATTTTCATTTACCGCAGCCGTTGATATGCTGCTAGGACGGATATACTATCCATGTATTAGTAACGTAATTAAGGGGAGCCCAGTTCACCGATAGCTATAAATAGTATCTTTGGTTATTGTTGTTGGGCAACCTCAATTCGAATCGAATACCTTACCTCCCATCCAGGTGTGTCTTAGCTCATTCTCCGATGACATTGACCTCCGTAGTTCTGGGAGTTAGAATCTTTGAAGGAAGAAAACCTTCACTCCTGAGGAAAGTTGTAGTCTATATTTACACATACACATACTCGTGAAAACAGGTCGTTACGTGGTTGCTCTGCCGTTTAAACCCGATGCACCACCTCTTGGTGAGTCGCGAGATATTGCGCGTTCTAGACTTTTAAAACTTGAAGCTCGATTAGGCGAAACCCGTCCCTAAGGGACATTATCCTCCTTCAAGAGTATGGATCTCAACCATGGAGCTGGTTGATAGTCCTCCCAATGATGGGACGACCTATTACATTCCCCACCATTGCGTGGTTAAAGAGGCTAGTGAGACGACCAAGACTCGCGTAGTCTTTGATGCTGGATGTAAAAGTTCAAACGGCATTTCCTCAACGATATTCTTTTAACGGGTCCTAAGATGCATAAGGATATTATTGACGTTGTTTTAAAATTTCGTACACATTGTATCGCGCTTACAGCCGATATAAAACAAATGTATCGGAACATTTTGGTTCAAGAGTCTGATAGGACTACCAGCATTCTGTGGCGCACCACCACATAATTTATTACGTGAATATCGTCTTCGTACCGTGACGTTTGGGATTAGCTCTTCCTACCTCGCTCTTCGGTTATAAAACAGCTCGCTCTTGATGAGGCTGAACAATTTCCTCAAGCTTCTCAGGTACTTCGAGACCAGGTCTTTGTCGACGATATTGTCAGTGGCGCAAATGACCAGGCTGAGGCTCTTGTCCTTCAACAAGAGCTGATAGGTATTGTCAAACAGCAGGCTTCGAACTCCGAAAATGGCACAGTAACTCGCCCGCGATACTCGCGGCGGTAATCACTTTCACGGTGAGCGGGCTAATTCAGTTGCACCCATGGAAAGGGATACGAAGACGAGGTCTTGGGTCTCCAGTGGATCCACAGTCTGATCAATTTAGTTTTAGTGTTTCAGTTTCTATACAAAATGTGACTAAAGAGCTATTCTCACAGATTGCAAGGATCTACGATCCTATGGATAGCTATCCCGGTCACTGCTTGGAATAAACTTCATTCAGGATTTGATGTCCTTATCCGACTTCACCATATAAGATACATATTTCCTACTCATCGCGAAAGTATTATTCAACTTCACGGGTTTTCCGATGCCTCGGAGAAGGCCTACGCTGCATGTGTATATGTCCGTCATATAGAAAACGGTATAATTAAATCATATTTGTTACTGGCGAAACACGAGTTTACCCATTTCACCTTGTTTGTCCATTCCTCGCTTGGAGCTTATGGCAGCTTTTAGCCCATCTTATAGTCAAGGTTAAACGAGCATATGATCACATAAAGGACGAATATATATGCCTGGTGTGATTCTTCCGTCGTTGCATGGCTTCGCTCACCACCTTACGAATGGAAGACGTTTATTTCGAATAGGACAAGCGAGATTTTGTCTATAATTCCTGCTGCTCAGTGGAGTATGCCCCTCTGCTGACAACCCGGCAGATACACCATCACGCGGAATGTTACCATTAATATTCACTAAAATAATACCGTGTGGTTTTCGGTCCGCCCTGGCTTTCTCAGACAGAGTCCCAGTGGCCTGTTCAAGGAATAAGTTTTAAAAGAACAACGAAAACGTAATACCGGTAGCGATGGCTCGCTAGCAATAACACAACTTCTTGATGTCGAAATCATACCTAAATTTTCTTCATTAAGGAGACTTATTAGTGTTACGATTTGTATTTCGTTTTATAATATATTAAACATAAAGTGGACAAATTAAAACAAAATATACATATTCGCAACATATCACTGTTTCTGAATATAGATTCTGTCTTAAAAGACTTATTCACAGGTTCATCATTACAGTTTTCATGACGAGATTAATTATCTTCACAAGGGAAGGTTCCTTCTATAACTTAGAAAATTAAATCCATTTATCGATGAAGATCAAATCTTACGTGTGGGTGGACGGCTACATAAATCGCTTCTGCCATTTGAGTCCAAACATCAAATGATATTACCAAAAACATCCTTAACTTTCTTATTAATTGACGACGCCTATAACTCACTTACATGCAGGTCCGCAATTTATTCAGTATCAACTTTACAGAAATACTGGATCATTTCAAGTCGTGACGTTATAAGACAACGTCTGCATCGGTGTGTTCGTTGTTTTCGTGCGTCCTGTGCATCCCAACCACGCATGGCGCCGTTACCGGCAGTGAGATTGAAGCCGGAACGTCCGTTTCTCAAAACAGCGGTGACTTTGCTGGTCCATTTACGTGCGCGCTAATAAGGTGCGAAACGCGAAGGTGGTTAAATGTTATGTCGCAGTGTTTGTATGTATGAGTGTTAAAACGATTCATCTAGAAATAGTATCCGAATTGTCTACAAGAAGCATTTCTGGCAGCGTTACGACGTTTCACGTCTCGCAGAACCTTTGTACCGACATTTACAGACTGCGGCAAAATTTTACCGGCTGTGACAACTATCTTAAGGGTTTATATCAATTTTACAGGATGACGCAGTCCAGAGTCATCTTCATAACAAACCACAACAAGGCATTACATGGCATTTCCAACCCCATATGCGTCACATTTCGGTGGATTGTTTGAAGCAGGTTAAAAGCTTTAACACCACTTTTACCATGTGGTACGAATACCCTGACTTATGATGAAATGCATACATTGTTGTGTCAGATCGAGCAGTGTTGAATCCTTACTTTTGTGTTAAGTGCAGATCCTATCGATCCCTGCCTTAACACCTTCATTTTAATAGGTGGACCTCTTACTGCTATCGGATATTTGTCTAACCGATACGAATGCCAGTAGGCTTACTAGGTGGCGCTGGATACAGAATGTTCAACACTTTTGAAGCGCTGGGTCATGAGTACCTTCATGAAATTCAACAATTTAACAAATGGTTTTCGGATCAGGGTACTCCCATTCGTGAAGGTAGCATTGTTGTGCTGCGAGAAGATAATCTCCTCCCTTACAATGGAGACTCGCTCGAGTTCACGTTACATCCGGTACTGATAGTGTTACTGTAGTAACTCTACAAATGGGAAACAAATTTGTTAAGCGTCCAGTCGTAATTTGCCCTCTTCCATTGGAATAAAGTGAATTACGAATGTCCAACCTAGTTCATAATTTATGTTAACTGATATCCATATTTAACTTCTTTAGTTTCCTATTTTATTTATTCAGTTAGTTTAACAATGTTTTCTTTTCAATACTTTATTGTTTAAACTTGTTAAAAGCCTCACGTCTTTAAGGTGAGCGGCATGTTCCGTACTGGAACCATATTTTTAAATTAATATTTATTGTCTATATATTTATTTTCTTATAAACTTTCAGTGGCAACAATTACTAAATTAATGAGTTTATTGAATTCTTGGTCTGGTAACAATCCTTTTACGCGAAGCCGCGCTTGCTCTGATTGGCCGAACAGCGGAGTGACTTGCGCGCCGTACGCCGAAACGATGAAACTTTTCTCTTTCGAAAAATTGTTGTGTGTCCTTTATTTTACAGAGTTAAACAATTCCCGAAGATACTGTGCCAGTGACCTATGGACTATTCTATTCGGAGACAGGGTTATATCCTTCAGTCACCTAATCAGCCAGCCAGCTCGCCGAGCCCCAGCAGCGTGAGGCAGTGGAAGGCGGAGACCGGTGAGTTACCAGACCCTTAGCTCTTTCCTGAACAAATATAAATATATATGTAATTATTTTCAGAAAAACGTAAAGCCATTTTTGGATGAAATTTTGTATTTAGGTATTTACATAATGTTTTGCTCTCCAAGTTATCTAATAGGTCGGAGAAAAATTTTCTTCCTATTGTGTTTGTATAAAATTGAAGAAAATCTTCTTTGGTTGTTCTGTTTGTATCTGGCTGGTTTTAATATCAATGCATATAGGACATTAAGAAAAAGAAAAATTAAAATTAAAAAAGGCTTTACCGCCATTTTTCATTTGTGTTTCTGTCCGCCAAAATGAGTGAATCTAACGAACTAATTCTATACATTCTGAAGTTTTATTACAAAAAAGGGAAAAATGTGGCTCAAGCCGTGAAAAAAAATTGTGACGTTTATGGATCTAATGTATTGTCAGTAAGAGTAGCACAAAGTTTGTTCAAGCGTTTTCAGTCCGGGAATTTTGATGTTAAAGATGCAGCTTGATCTGGTCGCCCTCATACGGATAAAGTTGATGCCATTTTTTTTAGTGGGGCAAAATCGGCATATTAGTAGTTACGATATTGCTGAGGAATTGAGGAATGACCACAAATTAGTTTTGACCCATTTGAAAAAGTCTGGCTATACAAAAAAGCTCGATATTT
Organism: Parnassius orleans; assembly: GCA_029286625.1. NCBI lineage: Eukaryota > Metazoa > Arthropoda > Insecta > Lepidoptera > Papilionidae > Parnassius > Parnassius orleans. Next base: position 525,990 of record JAGSMP010000184.1, read on the forward strand.
GGGTACCACACAAGCTCACTGGAAAAACTTAATGAATCGTGTACTCATTTGCGATTATCTCTTGAAACGTAATGAAACCGAACAATTTTTGGAACAAGATTAATCACTGGTGATAAAAAGTGGATCACCTACAACAAGAACGTGAGAAAGTGATCATGGTCAAAGCGTAGTCAAGCTCCACAGACTGTAGCGAAACCCGGATTAACACGCAATAAGGTGATGCTGTGTGTACGGTGGAATTAGAACTTCATCGTTTATTATGAGCTTTTGTCCAGGCAAAACCATCGATTCGGATCTCTACTGCCAACAACTAATGAGACTCAAGCAAGGAATTGAGAAATAACCTCCGAAATTGATCAACAGAAAAGGAGTGATCTTTTATCATGATAACGCCATACCACTCATATCTTTGGCCACTCAGCAAAAATTGAGAGAGCTTGACTGGGAAGTGTTAATGCATCCACTATATAGTCCTGACCTTGCAGTCCCAGATTTTCACCTGTTTCGGTCTCTTCAGAATTCTTTGGGTAGTATTAGGTTAACATCAAGAGAGGACTGTCAAAACTACTTGTTGCATTTTTTGATCAAAAATCCCAAGATTTCTACAGCGACGGGATTATGTCACTTCCTACAAGATGCCAACAAGTTATCGAACAAAATGGCACATATATATTATAATTAAACTTAATCTATAATTAAAATTATTCTTTGAAAAAAAGTCTTCCGACCTATTAGATAACTACTATTCCTGAGAAAATTATTATTGTTTTTTCTAACACCGAGCTCGGTCGCCCAGGTATTATAACATATTAAATTAGGAGCAATTTAATTAATTCGTACAATTATTATGAATTCGTATTAACTTTATAAAAGGACGCTTTGAATAACCATATTTATTTAAAATATTTTGGTAAAAAAATCATATAAAATAAATGTATAACCTTAAATAAAATAATGTATAATCACTAAAGTACTGTCCTATGCAGCTGTTTTCGCCGAAAGATTAACCGTCTTAATTATGTTTTGAATAATGGTACACGTAGCAGTCTGCCAACGTCAACGTGACTGCCGCGTAGGTATAGTGGTCGTAAACGCGGTTGCTGATCATAAGGTTTCGGGATTGAATCCCGTGTCGGGCCAAAAATCTGTTATTTGTTTTTTAATGGTAAAAATTGAGTAATCTTCTGTAGTTATTTAGTTAAATTAAATCCAAACCCAAGCATATCACTGCAAGTACTCAAGATACTGTAAGCTCGTTCTGCGTAGATCGGACCAAAAATTAATATTCAAAAACTGAAGGGCCTAGTCGGGCTAAGTATGGCATCGGGACTTCAAACACCTTAGTCCACTCCCCGAGGTGATCATGGGTGATGCAAAGTACCCGAAATGTCGGAAATTAAAAAGTTAAAATTAAATGCGATAAAATCCCTACAATAAGTTTAATTTAATATGAGTATTATTCAATTCACTTATTCTGTATGCTGGAATGGAACGCAAGGATTATGTGGAAGGGCTAACAAATAAATAAAATACAAGGAATTAAAGAGAAAGTAGTTTTACATGGTTAATTATGATTTGATTGGCTGAACGTATGAAAGGGTATAAGCGATATGAAGGATGTAAAAATACGGGAAACCTGTACGTGGTGAATATACGCTCATTAGACGTGCTCTTTGGATCTCAATAGTGCGACTTAGGAGTTGGCGAGCAGTACATTGATGCCAAATGATGACGAAGATGATGAAAGTGTAAGTTCCCTGCACTAGAGGTGCTAGTAAACATTAAATGTATTTATTTTATAGATTATAGTTAAATCACAATTATTTAAAAATTATCAACGCTCATGCTTAGAGTACATAATATATGTAAGAAGCTCCGTAAAAGAATTTCGCCTTTCTGGTAGCCAAAACTAGTATTCGGTTGCTATGAGCCTAAACAAATTAAAATCTATATTCACATCAATTGTGTTTAGGTTTTGTACATAAGAATCAAAAAAATATTTTCTGGACAAATATGAGCAACAAACGAGCAGACAGTCATCAGATATTAATCGTGTGCTGTCGTCCATAGACACCTATAACTATTATCGGTAAAGATCTAAATATACATTCTTTTGGTACGGACGAGATGTTTTGATATATTATTATCACTTTTCTTTTTGTCTCTATTAAGGGGTAAGATTGAATGAAGGAATCCCTTACGCTACCACCAAATAATGTATAACATCGTCTCTTTATAAAATTTGAAATATTTTAAAGTTGTTATTCCTCATATGTTAAAATTAAAATTAAATTTTATAATGAGAATCAATATTTTTTTTCTTTTTTTACGTAGAATGCTGGTGACAAACAGCACAGTGGTTTTGCCAGATCAGCAGAATTGTATAAGTCTAAACAAGTTGCTCGATTAGCTTAGGTTTATGAAATCCATATAATAAACATAAAGCCTTTTCGTGCCCTTTTCATCTAAATACTTTATCATATTAGATATCATTTGGACATATTAACTATATTTATATGTATTTTCTTTTGTATTTTTTTATTCCTCTACGCAAAGGTTGTATGGAAGAGATCACTTTGAAAGTGATAAGACCGCCTCTTATAGATATACTTGATGGTAAGTGGATGCTGTGGCCTATAAACATCTACTCGTACATATATCCTCGATTAAAAATCAAAATTCAGATGCGTTGTCATCCCTGAGGACTAAGTAAATAGGGTCTTTGGTTTTCTACACTCACCATATGAAACAAAGTAGCATTACGTTAACATAGTTGCTATTTTGCGCTGGTATTCTGTGAGAGCATAGTCCTTCCTCGGTCAAGCCGACCTATTCGTGAAACAAGCCTAATTATATAGTATTACAACATAATAATTTGTTTCTCAGTGTATAAATTTGAATGGAAGTACCATTTTTAACTTACTATAGCTTTTCCTGCATATTGTACAATTACTAATACTCATGACAGTTACAGACATAAAGTTATGAACAATTAAATAATGTCAGTCAATCAGTGTGCTTACGAGTGAAATAGTGTATGTGTGTATTTGTGTGTGTTGTGTGTGTGTGTGTGTGTGTGTGTGTGTGTGTGTGTGTGTGTGTGTGTGTGTGTGTGTGTGTGTGTGTGTGTGTGTGTGTGTGTGTGTGTGTGTGTGTGTGTGTGTGTGTGTGTGTGTGTGTTCACTCAAATTATTTTTATTATGAATATTAAATCACGAATAAATTATACACTTGTAAGCTCTTATTTCGCGCGTACTATGCATCTCAACTTATGTAAATGCAGTTCGATATATTGCGGTATTTTAATAATATGATCGGACATGAACCGATGACCCCTGATCGTTTGCTATTCTGCGATAAAGTTTCTGTGATATAATATTGGAAATATTTTTAAATCCTTTATTTATAGTTATACCTGGAATATTAGCTAGAATCACCCGACCGTGGTGTAACTTTTATTATTTAGGTATTTTCTTTATCTATATATATAAAAGGCAAACCTGACTGACTCATCTATCAACGCACAGCCGAAACTACTGAACGGATTTCGCTGAAATTTGACATACAGACAGTTGTAATGACGAAGGTATCAGCTAAGAAAGGATTTTTCAAAATTCGCCCCCTAAGGGGGTGAAAAAGGGGTTAAAAGATTGTATGGAAGTCCGTCATTTTTAGAGTTAGAAACCTGAAACTTTGTTTTAGGTTAATGATTAGATATAAACAATTATGTATCCTAGGGTTTTTGAAAACTCAACCCATAAGGGGGTGAAAAAGGGGTTGAAAGTTTGTATGGGGAAACAAGATTAGTTAAACTATTTTATTCGAAACTTCACAGGAGTACTCCTATCAAAAAATGAGTAAAGAAGTGTTTCAGGCTCTTTCAGAATTCAACCCCTAAAAGGTGGAAAAGGTGTGACAAATTCTGAAAATCAACATGGGTATCGTTTTATGGTTTATTGGGTCGCTGATTACTAAAACAACAACGATTTCAAAATCCAACGTAGCAGACGGGAAATACCTTCCATCATCCCCTGTGAGGGGTGCGATGTGGTTGAAATGTCAATATGGGTGTCGTTTTATGGTTTTTGGGACGTTAATTACAAAAATGGCATCGATTATCGTTTGAAACTAACATGGATGGAAGGATGGATGGATGTATGTTTGTATGCAAAAATTATCATGGCTTGGGTGACTTGGGTGTCATTTTTAAGGTTTTTGGGTCGTAAATAACGTAAATGATATTGATAAATTATTAGAATAGAATAGAATATTATACTTTTATTGCACAAAAACATAAAACAAAATAGACAATAAGACTTATCTTTTATTAACACAGGACGCTATGACCTATGTTAGGAATTACGGCCGGCCTGATCTTTTTATCACTTTCACATGCAATCCTCGCTGGGACGAGATAAAAGAGCAATTGCTTCAAGGACAACAATCTCATGATAGACATGATAATATCGAGGGTGTTTCGACTAAAGGTGAAAAGGATCATGAACTTATTGACAAAGGGCAAAATATTTGGTGAATCGCGATGCTATATGTACTCAACGGAATGGCAAAAGAGAGGTCTTCCACATATTAATTTTCTTTTATGTCTTTACAAACGTATTACTCCGGATCAAATCGACAATATAATTTGTGCTGAAATACCGGATCCCAAACGTGACCCAGAGCTTCACGAAATCGTTAAATGTAATATGATACATGGTCCATGTGGAACTTTAAATCGAAAGTCACCATGAATGAAATATAACATGTGCAGTAAACGATACCCCAGGGCTCTCATAAGGGAAACTCAAACTGGTGAAGACGGTTATCCGCAATACAAGAGACGTTTACTAGAAGACAGTGGGTTCTCTGTTGATATCAAAGGCACAACCATAGATAATCGCTGGGTAGTCCCTTATAACCCAGTATTATTAAAAACATTTAACACTCCCTTAAATGTGGAATATTGTCATTCAGTGAAATCAATAAAATACGTCTGTAAATACGTAAATAAAGGTTCAGACCAGGCATCGTTTGCTTTAGAGAATGAGAAGGATGAAGTTAAAATCTACACAAGTGGAAGATATGTCAGTTCATGAGAGGCAGTATGGCGAATTCTTGAATTTCCATTCAACTACGGGAGGGAAACGCCTCCCGTAGTTCACCTCGCTGTTCATTTGGAAAATGAGCAAAAGGTTTATTTTAATGAGCATAATCTGAGTGAAAGGGTGAATATTTCTCCAACAACCACACTCCTATCCTTTTACGATTTGTCTAAAGTGGATAACTTTGCAAAAACATTGCTCAACCTAAAAGTACCTGCATACTACGTTTGGGATAAAAGAAAGTTCCAAAGGAGAAAGAGAGGAGCAAACATTGAAGGCTGGCCAGGGGTCAAAAAAGAGCACGTTCTGGACAGGGTTTATACTGTGCATCCGAACAAAACAGAATGCTACCACCTTCGCATGCTTCTTCATGAGATCCGGGGCCCAATTTCATTTGAAGCGTTAAAAACTGTAGATGGTCATGTATATTCCACGTTCCAATCAGCATGCAAAGCTCTCGGCTTGCTTGAAGATGATCAGCATTTGTTTGCAGCAATGGAAGAGGCAGCACTTTGCCCATCACCGCAAATGATTCGGGATCTTTTTACGATTATTTTAGTGTTCTGCCAAGTATCAGACCCTTTAAGCCTTTGGGAGAAATTCAAAGAATACCTATCTGAAGATTTTAAAAGGCAATTAGAAAGACAGGGAGATGTGGATGTAGAGCACATAACATATGTGGTATTTAACAAATGCCTTTCGGTAATAGATGATGTCGTATTAGCGTTGGGTGGTCGGATACTAAAAGAGTATGGCACTCAGCCAAGCAAAGAAGAACAATTTGAAAATAGAGAGTTTCTTAAAGAGACAAGTTACGACTTAGCATCATTAGAAAACACAGTTAAAAATAATGAAGGATCGTTGAATGACAAACAAAAAGCAGTTTACAATCAAATTAACACAAAAATTGAATCAACTGAGAGTGGAATATTCTTTTTAGATGCTCCCGGTGGAACAGGCAAAACATTCCTCATAAATTTGCTATTAGCAAAAGTTAGAAGTACTCGCGGAATGGCTTTGGCTGTGGCTTCTTCTGGGATCGCAGCTAGACTCCTTGAGGGTGGACGAACTGCTCATGCTACCTTCAAGTTACCACTCAATTTAACAACAGCTGATACTCCCATTTGTAATATATCGAAACAAAGTAATTTTGCTGAAGTATTAAAACATACGAAAATAATAATGTGGGATGAAATAACCATGGCTCATAAGAGTGGCGTAGAGGCTTTAAACATAACTCTACAAGATATAAGAGGAAATAAGAAGTTAACGGGTGGTGTAACGGTTTTGCTGGCTGGAGATTTTAGAGAGACTCTACCAGTAGTGCCAAAAGGAACTAGAGCAGATGAAGTTAAGACGTGTCTTAACAGATCCACTTTATGGTCTCTTATTAAAATCCTCAAGCTCTCGAAAAATATGCGGGTACACTTAGGAGAAAAAGAGTCTGCTGGTGGATTTGTGAATCTCCTTGAAATCGGCAACGATGATTACCCGATAAATGACGGAATGATAACAATCCCTGATAATTTGTCCACAGTTATATTGACGTTACAGGAGTTAATATCCAAAATTTACCCAGATATTGCTCATATCCACGATAAGCCAATGGAATGGTTGTGTGTACTCGCCATACTAACCCCGAAAAACGACCAAGCAGCGTCAATTAAGGATATGCTGTTAATGTCCTTTGAGGGGGAAGAAATGGTGTACACGTCAATAGACTCTGTGGTCAACACAGATGACGCAATTAACTACCCTGTCGAATTTCTTAATTATAAAAACCATCGGGTCTTCCATATTATAAGCTTATACTGCGCGTGGGCACTCCTGTTATGTTGTTGCGAAATTTAAAACCTCCTCAACTGTGCAACGGAACCAGACTAAAAGTAAAAGCGTTACATCGCAATGTAGTGGATGCCACAATTATAACTGGATGTAACCAAGGGGAAACTGTATTTGTACCTAGAATTCCCTTGATCTCGAATGATCTTCCCTTTGAATTCAAACGAATACAGTTTCCCCTCAAAGTCTCCTTTGCAATGATCATAAACAAATCACAAGGGCAGACATTAAAATTTGCGGGTATAGACTTGAGAGAAAATTGTTTTTCACACGGGCAATTCTATGTAGCTTTCTCACGCGTAAGCTCGCCCAGTAGTCTGACAATTTTGGCACACAGTAATAGATTAGCAAAAAGTGGTGTATAAAGAAGTTTTGTAGATTACTAGCTTTTGCCCGCGAGATCCAGTTATAATTGTGACTTGTACCAGTAGACTCTTTTTCACACATGGGCGCGATATAACCGAACTCCACGCGGACGAAGTCGTGGGCAAAAGCTAGTTTTTTAATAATAAATTAAAATTTTAGTAACAAACGACTTAACAGTCCACTTCAAACAAATAAGGTTACAGATGAGTTGCCACCTTTGAAGGCCAAGACGGAATACCTCATAGCCTATAACTTACTATCTGTAAGAGAATCAACTAACTCATATCATCCCGAGTGTGTCGTAGGAGGTGTTACAGAGTTTTTTTTTGACAAACAAGCACACAGTTCACCTGAACCGTTCTAAACCGTTGGTAATAATGACAAACTTGACACATGTCTATTATGTACTTAATGTTATGTATATGACTATCCATTGAATAAAACTATGTTTACGGATTTTATCGCGTTTAATTTACTTATTTTAATTCCCGACGTTTCAGGTGCTTTACAGCAACCCATAATCACGGGGGGGACTGAGATGTTTGACGTCCTAATATCATAGTACCTTCAGCTTTTAAATATTAATTTTTGGTTCGATCTATGCAGAATGAGCTTATACTATCTTGAAGTATTGCTGGGTTTGGATTGGGGTCTATCAAATCTGATGTAATGGCGGGGACAATCTTGAACATGTTCACAGACTGAAAACTTCCCATAGCTTCGATGCTTCACCTCAGCTATACTACGAGTATGTTCTTTCACGCGGATTTTAATAGATCTTTTTGTTTGTCCTATGTAAGAGAGACCACATTCGCAATCAAGCTTGTACACTCCAGCATCTTGTAGAGGATATTACTACCCTATGTCAAAGGAGTCACAGACAAGGTTGACTACATTTAACTTTATCTTTAATTTTATAGCTTCGATTAAAACATACTTCAAGCCGTTATTTGTGTTCAAATTATTAGTATTTATTGATATATTACATATTTGTCTTGTTTATTGAGTGATTATTGATATAGTATTTTACATGGTAGAGCCAAGCTGCAGCTATAATATGGTTGTAGCACGAATGGATTGACCAAGGTAGGACCACGCTTTCACAGAATACCAGCGAGAAATAGGAGCTTAATGCTACTGTGTTTCGTATGGTAAGTGTGAAGAAACGGAGACCCTTTTTACTAGAAACGAGGCACTTCATCTTAGTCCTCAGGGGTGACAACGTATCTGAAATTTGATTCTTAATCGAAGAGAGATGTAGATGTCTATGGGCCACAGCATCCTCTTACATGCATCTGTGACCCATTTTTGTTTGAATGAGGCTGTAGGTATCCATCGGCTGCAGTAGTGACTTCCTATCAAGTAGACTATTTTACTATTCTGACCCAACAGAGATTGACGTCGAGAATCAGGCCAGGATTGACCATGTCTCCGGGCCGCAGATTTCACAAGGCGACATTTCAGAAATGAAAAATCAGCTCACGCCTGAAAGTTAAAATTCAAAAAGGATCCGAAAAATAGTTCTTATTAAATATTTCGATTTAAACATATCTCAAGTAGTATAAAAAATAGTAACAAACATTACTTTAACGATGAATCAATACAAAGCTCGGTAGTTTTATAATATAATTCTGCAAGCTTGGGTAGAATTTTCTTTTGTGCATAAATCATAATAGTAATTATAACATTAAATTTGAAACTGGCCTATCATTTTAATAAAAATTAAATCTCAAAGGAGGTCTTTGAAGAGACGAAAAAGGAACCCGTAATAAAAGTTTAATTTCACTAAGTGCTGTAAGAATATCAACTAATGTATCGATCTCCATTAGTAGTTTGTAAACTACAATTTCATGAGAAAATATAGCTTAACATAATTATATAATTTAGTCTTTCACTATACGTACATTCTAAATTATAATAATAATATTAAGATGTATTGGGAAAAACATTATTTCTTTGGGTTGAAAATGAGAATTTGAAAAAGTTTTTATAAAGAAGTAAGCGCATCAAACGAGCACACATTTCACCTGACGGTAAGTGAATGTTGTGGCCCATGGACACCTACATTTATCCTCTATTGAGATTGATTACCGGAATGATGAATAAATAATAATTAAATTAATAATGAATTAACATAATGATATCTTATATTTACGCGAACACTACACGTTAAATAAAACTATTTTTTACGGATTTTATCGCGTTTAATTTACTATTTAAATTCCCGACGTTTCGGGTGCTTTACAGCAACCCATGGTCACGGGGGGGGGATTGAGATGTTTGACGTCACGATGTCACAGTTAGCCCGGCTACCTTCAGTTTTTTAATATTAATTTTTAGTTCGATCTACGCAGAATGAGCTTACAGTATCTTGAAGCCTTGCAGTGGTATGGTTGGGTTTGGATTTAATTTTGTTAATTATAGGACCCCAAGCAGATGGCAGCACCCATCCATCTTCTCTATTAAAATTAGGATGTTTTTTAATTTCAATAGCCTCGCGTATCATCCTTGGTAGGAATCGGTGTTCTTTTGCGAGGATTTGTGGTCTATCAAATCTGATGTGATGGCGGGGACGATGTTGAACATGTTCACAGACTGCAGACTTCCCAGAGCGTCGGTGCTGACGTGAAGCACCGGCTAACTGTGACATCGGGACGTCAAACACCTCAGTCCCCCCCGTGACCATGGGTAGCTGTAAAGCACCCGAAACGTCGGGAATTAAAATAGTAAATTAAACGCGATAAAATCCCTAAAAAATAGTTTTATTCAAAATTAATTAACACTAAAAGAGTTCTCCAATTCTCTGCACTCTGTGCAAGGCCTGGCGTACTGCAATCGCCAAACAATCTGTGTAATTTAGTGAATACGGCAGAAACAACTTTACATGCCGCGGAAAGATGTACGAAACGCGTCCTAACATGAGTAAGTGCTACCAAATGCGGCGCATTTTACGATTTCGCAGTCCTAGTGGGTACAAAATGCATACGAAAACGTGTAGGCGATTGGTGGCGTGACGCAACTTACGATTTGACAGTCCATAGACAAGGAATACGCGTCCTAATGCGAGTAGGCGCTACCCGGCGCGACGCGACTCATACGATTCCACAGGCCGTAGGAAGGTGAGCTAAACGCATTTTTTATAGAATAAGGGTAACAAACGAGAACATAGTCCACCTGTAAGTAAGTGGATGCTATGGTCCATAGACATCTAGATCTGTCTTATATTAAGAATCAAAATGCAGATACGTTGTCACCCCTGAGGAGTAAGATGAAATGCCTCGTTTCATGTAAAAAGGATTTTCGGTTCTCTGTTATCAACATACGAAACACAGCAGCATTAAGCTGCTATTTCACGCTAGTATTCTGTGAGAGCGTGGTCCTTCCCCGGTCGAGCCGACCCATTCGTGGTACAACCATACTACAGCTGCAGCGTTGCTCTACCACGTAAAGCATAATTATCGGTGGTAGTTATCGCTTACTTGCCTTAGAATGGCAAGTAAGCAATAACTACCGCGACGTAACCTACGACTGCACAAGTCATTTAAAGGTGTCCGAGATCGCTTTACATATTTCGGTATAAATAAATAAATAAATACAAAAAAAAAAATACAAAACTTATCTAACCCAAACGATATCTGAGGTTTTCTATTAATGATTTTGCAAAGCTTCATATAGCTCTGTATTTCAGCAGCAAACAATTTTGGCAGCAAATTTTTCCAAAAAATAAGATTACAACTTTATACTGCTCGTATATATTGTTGTTGCGGGGATCATTTTGAATACGGATGCCGTGGATCGTTGCCAACGTAACTTGTTCAACAAATTTTTCCGAATCGAAACCGCAATCAATTGATATGGCACTGGTAATACATCTTTCATTTAGTAGAGTGTTAATATTTGTAGTTTATTTCGAACTAATTGATTTAACTCTCTTTTGCAAATGTGATTGTCTTTTTACGTGGTATAGTCATGCTGCAGCTATAGTATGGTTGTAGCACGACTTGATCGGCTCGACTGGAGACGGACTCACAGAATACAGTGTGAACCAACAGCTGCGTTGCTGTGTTTCGCATGGTGAGTGCAGAGACCGAGATAAATTTAGATGTCTATGGGCCACAGCATCCACTCACCATCAGCACGGCTAGCATAGGCTGGGGACAAATTTATCCCCCGATTATATCCACTAACAAGAGATAAATTATCTTGTCCCTATGCCAAATCACGGCAACAGGGGAAAGAAGAAGTATATCCCCGTTTGACATAACAAGTAGACAAAAATATATCCCCCGTCCGTAGAATGGGGCCAAATGAAAGAGAAAAAATTATGCTTTTTTGACATTTGAAAGGGATAATTTTATCCAAGTTCATTGGACGTGGATTTAAGTTTATATTCATACAAATTCTCCCATTTTATCTTCTGTGCATATTATACCACCGGTGTGCCCATGCTCGAAGAATGGATAAAACTAAGCGAGGGGATAAACATTTTCTCCTTTCCCCGGGGATAAAGTTGTCTCCTGCCCATGCTAGCCCTGCAGGTGGACTGTGTGCTCGTTTATAAACTTTATTCTATAGAAAAAATATGTATCTGCCAAATATGTGTCCACTAATAAATGGTATCAGTTATCACCCACATTTTTTTCTGGGTATTTTATTGCTAAATATTATTTATATTATGTACATCACCGTGTAGTGGAGGTGTAAGAATACCTACTACCCCATATCATCCCGTGGGTGTCGTAAGTGGCGATAGAGGGAAACAAATCAGGAGATGGACAGCATCGTCTTCCTAATAACGACTAAAAATAAAAAACTACGTATGCCAACCCGCTTTCCAAGCGTGGCAACTATGACAAATATCCCCCCTATGAGGCAATTTATGGGGGAGGCCTTTGTTCAGCAGTGGACTTTAATAGGCTTTAACGGTAACGATACGTATCGTGCTTGTTTAAGCTAGTTCATCAGTTTCGTATCGCATCTGCAAAATCATATCGTATGTATATAGCACAAGAAGCTCATAGACCTTCTCGCTGAAAGAATATTCGATAACCTTTCAACTTTGACTTCAATCTTGAATCCAATTTCTCCCTCCTTATTCAGTGATACCAACACATTTGGACTTTTCCTATATCTAATTTTACAATTAAAAATTGACTTTACAATTAAAAAATCTGTGCAAATGCACAGATTTAGGTTCGTCTAAGTTTTCTTTAAATAAATTTAGTAAAAATATTTATGAAACTTACATTCCCGAAATAAAAATCAACACCGACCTTAACGTTATTTTTATTTTGCATAAAAATAAGTTAGATAACAAAATAAATATCTCTTAATTAAATTTCAAGCGAAGCAACGGACATTATCAAAATACTGATTAAACGAAAAAAATGAGAAGGGACCGAAAATAAATCCGTAAGCTAATTGTGATTCTCACCAGCACGACAAAGGTGATGGCTGTTAAAACACTCTTTATTTATTTATTTCTGTAAGTAGTTTAATCTAAATATCCTTTATGACTTTTTTATTCTTGTTGAAGTATATTTTATATCAGCGACGTAATTATAATTCATAATACACTAGCAACTCACCCCGACTTCGCCTGGGTAGGATCTATTAATGTGGCGGTAATTAGATTTAAAATAATAATCAAATATCATTTATTTTATCAACTTTTCGTTTTAAATAAAAACCTACAAGTATTTTGGATAAAATATAACCAAGATAACTGCTCTGTATCTGTTTGTTAAGTTTCATTACAATTAGTCAGCTATTCCGATTATAAATAGTTATTCGTGTAAGACACGTTTTTACGTGGTAGAGCCATGCTGCAGCTATATTACTGGTATAGTTCTAGCACGAATGGGTCGGCTCGACCGGGGAAGGACCACGCTCTCACAGAATACCAGCGTTAAATAGCAGCTTAACGCTGCTATGTTTCGTATGGTGAGTGTAGAGAACCGGAGACCCTTTTTACTGGAAACGAGGCATTCCATCTTAGTCCTCACGGGTGACAACGCATCTGCATATTGATTCGTAATCGAGGATAGATGTAGATGTCTATGGGCCACAGCAACCACTTACCATTGGGTGACTGTGTGCTAGTTTGTCACCCTTATCCCATAAAAAAAAAACATGAATATCCATTTTAGCATGCAAATAACCCCCTCAGCTCAATAAAAGACAAATTTCATTATTACAGACAGACACTTCAATTTTATTGCCCACGACGGAACGGAGAAGGTGTAGGCGTTTGGGGTGAGAGGTCGTTTGTTTGTTTGTTTGTGTGTGCAAACGAATGTTCCCATTTATCTCCAAAATGATTTGGCCGCTTTAGATACAGTTTTCTGTAAAGGGTTTGTGATTCATCGACGATTGTTCTTAGATAGGTGTTATGTTGTTAACTTGCAGGGGGAGCTGCAATAAACGTATTTGTTTAAACGAATGTTCCCATGTATTACTCAATACGGAACAGAGAAGGTATAAGCGTTTGGGGTGAGAGGTCGTTTGTTTGTTTGTGTGTGCAAACGAATGTCCCCATTTATCTCCAAAACGATTTGGCCGCTATAGATACAGTTTTCTGTAAAGGGTTTGTGATTCATCGACGATTGTTCTTAGATAGGTGTTATGTTGTTAACGTGCAGGGGGAGCTGCAATAAACGTATTTGTTTAAACGAATGTTCCCATGTATTACTTAATACGGAACAGAGAAGGTATAAGCGTTTGGGGTGAGAGGTCGTTTGTTGGTTTGTTTGTGTGTGCAAACGAATGTTCCCATTTATCTCCAAAACAGTTTGGCCGCTTTAGATACAGTTTTCTGTAAAGGGTTTGTGATTCATCGACGATGGTTCTTAGATAGGTGTTATGTTGTTAACTTGCAGGGGGAGCTGCAATAAACGTATTTGTTTAAACGAATGTTCCCATGTATTACTCAATACGGAACAGACAATGTATAAGCGGGGTGAGAGGTCGTTTGTTTGTTTGTGTGTGCAAAGGAATGTTCCCATTTATCTCCAAAAGAGTCCTCTCTAGAAGTGGCTAATACTGTTCCATTCTCAGTTCTCCCACTCGAAAATTGTTGAGTATATAGAGAGATTTAAAGATATTTAGACAGTAACGTAGAAATTCTCTAAAATAATCTAAAATAAAGAGCAAAATTAAAAATTATGAAAAGAAAACCCACGACGGATATAAAAGTTGTTATCAAAAAAGGATTAAATAAAAATTTTGAAAAACCGGATTAAAAGGAAGTCACGAAAGATAAAAATAAAACGTGTGTTATATAGGGTTGATTTGTCGCGAGGTCTGTCATAATAAACAACTAATTATGACTTTCCTTAATCCTTCCTACCTTTGTGTACTTATTTGTTTGTCGTAGCGATAGATGCAGCAATAACACAAAATATAGGTATTACACATATTCACCTACTTATTAGGTAATATCAAAACCAAGTAAATCTGTCAGGCTGCCGCTGCAGCTTGACACTGCCATTTAAAAGCCAAAAAGCTTAGGCAAAATATAACTATAAGTTTTGTTATTGAAGGTGTTAAAAATTAACTAGCTAAGATCTGCGTAATAAAATAAAATGATGTGTCTTACCTAATTTGAAGAGCACCTCCCGCACCACTAATCCTCACACTACAACTCCCAACATCACAAGGAAAGACACACCACCGTCAATAATGCGACACGTGTTTCGCCTCTAAATAAGGCATCATCAGGGGTAATAGATTCCGCGTTATCTGACCGTTAAGTGAGCCCTTATTGCTTCTTAGTGAGCGTTGAGTAGGAGTGACGGACTTTTAGGAAAGGAGTCTCATATGTGATCACCGAATATATTTGATACAGGTATTTTGAGTGTCGTCCTATAGATGAGACTAGTAAATGTAAGACATATTCTGCTTTGGTATTAATAGTTAACAATAAAGCTTTTTATGTAAAGAATTAATGTCCTCCAGACCGAATTTTCCTTCACGGCGGCCAGTCTCAACGGAGCCAAGGCATATGTGCATGACAGGAATATAGTGCCCGCGTGTATGCGCAAGCACAGGTGCACTCACATAGTCCGATGGGACGGTAACCCGACATGTACGGAGAGAGAAGAGGCGGAGCACCTACGCCTTTACGTGCTTTTCGTGACACGGGGGTGAAACACCGCCAACTTCCTGACTTCGGGTTGCTAGTGAGAATTTCTTGATACAAAACCCTGAATGGGCCGACCCGGGATTCCAACCCAGGACCTCATGATCAGCAACCGCGTTTACGACCTTTAGAACAACGAGGCAGTCAAATAAAGAATTATATAATTTTACTTTGGCATAAAATCATTTCAAAAAATTAATTTAAAATTTTCTTTTATGTTTAAAACTTTTAAAGCCAATATAAAACTTACGTCGTATTATATTGCAGTTTCAAAGAAACGTTATGAGGCACCAAGTTCTTTTAAACATCTGCGAAGCTGACCGTTATTTTGCTTTAATAATCTTAAAGCAAAATATAGAAATAATGATTTTAATAACAGAAGATATTAATATAATACGAAATCGAGAGCCAATGAATGTATTTTGTACTAATCGAAATTCCCCTTACTTACTTCATTTATTCATACATTAATTCATTAAAGTCCATCAAAAGTCCACTGCTGAACAAAGATTCTCCCAGCTATAGTTGACAAGCTTAACGGGCACATTGACAACCGCAGTTGCTGTGGCCACCTCCAGCTTCAGTTTCCTTCCGTCGCCTCTCACGACACCTTTAAGATGAGGGTAGTGGCAGTGGATTCGCTTACGGCGCCTCCACACGGTTTGTCTAAAATCCGGTAGTATTATGAATAATTAAATTTACAAGTTCAATTTTCCTATCGATTTTATAATTCACCGTCAAGCATTTGATAAATTAGAACTCAAATTATTGCAATTAACAATTTCATTGGAGCCGACGGGGATCATACTCTGTTTGCTCCAGTACTTAGAAATCCTTTAAAGTACCACCATACTTATGTAATATAAGGTAAAAATCATGTATTATAAAATAACAATTAAAAAACACAGATAACAAATGAAATTTTAAAATTTTCCGACTGAATAAAACCGTATCGATTATAGTCCAATCCTACCAAATCCATTTATAAAAAGGATGAGTTTCCATGCATATTTTTGATATCGTGATAGCGTATTAAGCATCTTAAATACCTCTTCATCCATCCATTCCATCCGTTACAACCTAAAAAGTCCACTGCCAAACATAGACTTCCCCCGGAGAATGCCACAATGGCCACGCATGACAGGCGAGTTGGCAACCGCAATTTTAAATGCTGCTGTTTTAGTCTCCTGTTTTAGTTTCCCTTGTCGCCACTTACGGCACCCATGGGACGGTATGGGGTAGTGGATATTCTTACACCGCCACTACATGGTGGATACGTCAAACGTCTAACCTCAAATAATCCAACATTCTGTAAAAGTTAATTGCAATTTTAAGAGTTGATGAAAACATCGTGAGAAAACCTGCATCTCGTGTTGATGAAAACATCGTGAGAATCGCGCGATAGATGGACTCTTTCAGATAATATAGGAAACCTGTGCCCAGGCATGACGTATTATATAGATTGTATCTTCACTTATTTTAATTGATCTTTTGGATTGTTTCCATTACCAGATCTATTGCAGTGAAATTTTTAGTATCCATTTGGCACTGGTTTTCAATTTTAATGTTACGTGCACTGGATATAATCGTGCCAAATACCACATTGAAACTATTTTTCAGGATTATCCGAAAAGAAAATATTTCGTGTCAGTACGTGCTCGTAAACCTATATGATTTTACATTTGACATAAAAATATGAAAGCCGATTAACGGTTTAAAATAAATTATTTCTCTAAAATTTACAAAAATCCAGTAAACAAATAAATCACTTAAATGTGTTTTTTTTAAATGTTGATGTTTAAAAGTGTACATAGTGGGTATTTTGTTCTATATTTTAGTGCCACGCGTGTCGACTCTTACTTTAGAGATATTATACTAGGTGATAGGACTCACTCAATCTCTTTCTCCCTAGAAGTCCATCATAAGGGTATAGAAAGCCAGTTTAATTACAGGCTGTGAAACATTCTGGTGATATCTAAGTGACAACGCATGTTTTGTACTCTCCTTCATTTGAAGTTAGTTGCACAGGTATCTATGGATGGTAGTGGCCACTCACCATCAGGTGGCCTGTAAGTTCATATGACACTTCAATTATATTTAAAAAAAATATAATTGAAAAATAAAAAAATGATAACGATTGTGATAAGGTCTGATTTAGACTAGGAAGATACATGGTTAGATAATTATCTTAATAATTAATATTTTTTTAGCTCTTTGATTTTTTAACTGTAATTTAATATTTTCTTTCATATCTATCTATCCATCCATACATTAAAGTCTATCAATTGCACTGCACTGCTGAACATCGGCCTTCCCATAGTTTGAATCATAAAGGGGATATTTTTCATAGTTGACACGCATGACAGGCGGGTTTGTAACGGCGGGTTTTCATTTTTTAGTTATTATGAAGATGCTGCTGCCCACCTCCTATAGTTTGTTTTCCTTTGTCGCGTCTTCCAACACCCACGAAATGACATGGGGTAGTGGATATCCTTACGCTACCACTACACGTTGTAGTTAATATTATGCCATTATCTTTACTATAAGTAAAATTACAAAATACATTAAAAACCAAAGTAGACTATTTTTGAATCTATTTCTAACTCTTTATATTGTACCAGTTCACGGTTCTAACCTTCGACGCTGTCACTGCTGACATATGTTTTTTAATCTTTCACATGAGATGAGTGGCCTATCAATAGTAGTAGACCATCTGATGGTAATGTTTACACCACGAATGTTCACTCGTAAAAGGTAACAAGAAGCAAAGAATCCAGAGTCAGGTTTTATACTACGTTCAAGTTTTATGAAATTAAATTATCAAGTATTACGATTGTCAACTCGCCAGGTACTTTTTTTGGCGTTCCAAATTTAGTTTATAATAGTACAAGTCTTCTTTGTTTAAAAGCCATTTCTCTTGTTAAGATGTTGTCGAGCAAAACAACTCATCAGACTCCAAGCTCCCGACTATTGCCTCGAATTATCATATAAGCAGTTCCGCTACGCATCATTTTAGGTGTCGTATGCTAAGTGTAGTAAATTGGACATCGCTTTTATTCAACTATATTTATGCAATAATTTTCATGTGACAATTTAGTACCTCACAAAATGTCGTTAAAAAATATTGGCTTGGAAGGCGTCGTAAAACGAAATTCTCTTATGTGAAAGAAAATAGCGCCTAAAACTGGTGAAAGGCCATTTACTATAAATCTACTGGAGATGAAATTGTTTTTTTGTAGGAGAGGGGGCAAACGAGCATGCGGCTCACCTGATGGTAAGTGACTACCGCCGCCCATGAACAACTGCAACACCAGAGGAATTGAAGATGCGTTGCCGGCTTTTTAAAAGGAGTAGGCTCTTTTCTTGAAGGTCCCTAAGTCGTATCGGTCCGGAAAAATTGCTGTTAGTAATCGATTTTTCTTTATTACCTCGTATCTTCCGAACGGCTAGATAGATTTTGACAATTAAGGTATTAAAAAATTAAACAAACCTATCGAGTATGGTATCAAAATAAAGGAAATTAAAAGGGGATTATAAATATACACATAAGTTATGTTTAAATTTAATATTAAATTTATATATGGTTAAAGTTTTAAATGCAGTTGAGATGAGAGCGTTAAGAAGTATGATAGGAGTTAAATTTAATGACAGGATAAGAAATAGTGAGATAAGGAAACGTTGTGGTTTGAAAGAAGATGTAGTGACAAAAATTGAGAAAGGTATGCTGAGATGGTTTGGCCATGTCGAGAGAATGAATGAAGAACGATTGACGAAAAAGTGTATAAGGCGGCTGTGAATGAAAGTGGAAGTTGGAAGGGGTAGACCTAGGAGGACGTTTCTCGACCAAATCAGGGACGTCTTGAAAAAAGGCCAGGTCAAGATTACCCTAAACCGAAGAGCATGTATGAAGGGAATAATGAAAGTGGACGAAGCGAAACAAGTATGTAAGGATCGTAGCAAGTGGAAAGAAGTGGTCTCTGCCTACCCCTACGGGAAAGAGGCGTGATTATATGTATGTATGTATGTATGTAAAGTTATAGGTAGAGTAAAAATGGGCCATGTTTGTGTCGGACCTCGTGCTATCATATGAAATTTAGTTAATAAGAGTGTGTCGGGACACTAAAAAGTCTAAAATAAAATAAATAATTAAAAAATCAAAAACCCGACTTAAAAAAAGACAATTTAAAAGTAATGCACTAAAAAGACCGAATCAAGATTGAGAATAGAAAACAAAATTAAAATAAGCTATAAACAAAGTAAACTTTACTTCGGTTTAACAGACTATATTATGAGCTGAAAACTTAAGTTAAATACCCGCATTAAGTTCAGTAGCAGGCGAGATACAATTGCAAATTATAAACCGAAATAAAATTAATGGATTCCGCTTGCTACTAAACTTAACTAACAGAATTGCAGAATTTGCATACATTATATGATGATAATCTGGAGTTTTAGTATTTTATGTTATTGTTATAGAAAAGTTCTGTATTTCCGTAATTTCACACGAATGACATTTTGGGTACATCTCGTTAAATTCGTAATTATATTATTATAGAACCATTTTTGAAATAACGCCTAAAGTTTTACATGTACATACATACATACATAAACACTCACGCCTGTCACCCAGAGGGGTAGGCAGAGACTACGGACTTCCATTTGGCACGATCCTGGCACACTTTTCTCGTCTCCTTTACATCCATACACTATATCTACGCATACACGCTCGTCGGTTAAGGGTACTCCTAATCTGGCCCATTTTCAATATATCGCCAATTTGGTCGATAAACCTTCGTCTAGGGCGTCCCTTCCCGACTCTTCCGTTCACTTCTGCAACATAAATTTGCTTTGTCACTCTTTCCTCGTTCATTCTTTCTACATGACCAAACCACCGAAGCATTCCTTTCTTAATCCTGGTCAAAACGTCATCTTGCAAACCACACTTTTCTCTTATCACACTATTTCTCACCCTGTCATTCAGATTCAGCCCTAGCATACTCCTTAATGACCGCATTTCTACAGCATTTATTCTAGTCTCATGCTTCTTCTGCCAGACTCAACTTTCACTACCATACATTAAAGTAGGGACTAATACAGCATTATGAATTGCCAAACGTGCCTTTTTTGACACATTCTGACTTTTCACAATAGCGTGTAGAGCCCCATTCACTCTATTTCCTGCGTTCACTCGTCGTTCTATATCCTTATCATATCTACCATCCCTGCTAAATAAACATCCCAAATATACAAACTCATCCACTTGCTCAATCAAGTACCTTTCTATTCTTATTTCACAAAACGTTTTACTTTCTTCTCTTTCAAAAACCATCACTTTCGTCTTACTTGCGTTCACTTTCATACCCCTTTCTTTTAATGACCAGTTCATTAAAGTAACCATCATCATAACGGCCGCCGACGATGCAAATATGACTTGATCATCGGCGTACAAAAGGCATTTGACGGTTAACTCACCCATTCTCAACCCACATTCTTCAACTTTCAAAGTTTGCAAACAACTGTCCATAAATAGGTTAAACAGCCACGGGGAAGCTACACAGCCCTGTCTGACACCTTTTTGGATGCCAAACCTGTCCGAGTAGACCCCGTTGATCCTGACACAAGCATTAGAGTCCCTATAAAGAGACCTTAATGCCTGTATCAAACCAGCGCTCAACCCAAATGAGTTCAGTGTTTGCCATAACACATTCCTGTCCACTCTGTCATAAGCCTTTTCCAAGTCCATGAACGCACAAAAAACTTTCTGGTTTTTGACCAAAAACTTCTCCGCAATCATGGAAAAGACTTGGTCCGTACACCCCATTCCCTTGCTAAATCCAGCTTGCACATCCCAAAGTTTTCCATCAGTTTCTTCCATAACTCTTTCAATTAACACCTTAGCATACAGTTTACCCACAATGCTAAGCAAGCTACATGTACCTACAGCCGTAACCCTGCAAAATAAATGCGCGTAGTTTTAGTGTAGTTGTGCGACTACCATTTTGTTTTGTTTATGTTAGGACTTCTGTAAGCATTAAATAGTGGCAAATTTAGTTTCCAATGCGTCACATTGCATTATTTCATTTTAAAATTTGTCATTATTTATATATTTATTTATGGAATTTCATGATTGTAAGTAAAAAGTATTTTTTAAAAGAATATTTTCCAATTTTGAATAACCCGAGCAAACTCACACACATACACACCCACGTGCGCATGCACGCACGCTCACTCGCACGCAAGCACACACGTACATACTTATGTTTAAAGTATAGTATAAAGAAAAGTACTCAGTCTCTGAAAAAAAATATGTAAAAATGCACTTTTAACGAATAGCAGACACGCACACACTTATATTTAAAGTATAATATAAAGAAAATTACTCAGCCTATGAACAAAATATGTAAAAATGCACTTTTAACGAATTATCGTATTCCTTTTTTTACGTCCACGCCCAAGTATATTGTGTTACAAAATTAGATACTGTTGTAATTTCAAGCTCTATTTTGAGCCTGCACTGGGTGTCAAGGGAAATTTATTTTACTGTTGTGATTAAACGCTTTGTTGGAAGTGCTTTGTATGCTGTACTCGTGCAACGAAATTAAAGCTTAATCAAGGAAGGTCCAATGTAGTACATTGTTATTTGTAATATAAGATGAACTGTGACATCATGTTAAATATTACTATTTTTATAAAAGTAACAGTGACAAACAAAGCACAGTCCAGCTGATGGTAGTAAATGCTATGGCCTAGTGACACCTACATCTATTCTCGGTTAAAAGTCGCAAAGCTACGATGAAATAACTCGTTTCCAGTAAAAAGAACCTCCAGTTCTCTTTTTTTATAGAATAAGGATGGCAAACAGGCACATAGTCCACCTGATTATAAGTGGATGCTGTGACCCATACAATCCAATTAAATGTTGATGCGTTGTAACTGAGGACATTTAACTCTAATTAACCCTGAGGACCAAGGCGGAATGCCTCCTAACCAGAAAAAAGGGTCTCCGGTTCACTACACTCACCTTACGATACGCTGTCGCGTATTAAAATGCTATTTTACGCTGGTAATCTGTGAGAACGTGGTCCTCCCCGGTCGAGCCGACCCATTCGTGCTGCAATCATAATATAGCTACAGCGTGACTCCACCACGATCGTCATTCAACGAAACAAAGATTTATGCTGCTCTTTTATGCAGGTAATAGCTAGTCGCTGAAATCGAACCTACGACCTGCGGCACTTAACGTCTAACCATTTTGCTACGGAACCGGACTGAAGGAGAACAGGAAAGGAAACAACGTCAACTTACATATAATCTAGACTAGATGGTAGAACTCTTCTTCTGGCTAGGAGTAGTAGTAGTAGGTTGGTTGTTGTTTCGATACACGTAATAACAACATGAATAAGTATCGCAAGACGTTTCACTTTAGATATTTGTTATGTAAACATAAAGGTCAAGAATGTTCTTGAATTTTGATAAGTAAATGACTTTAATTATTTCACCTTTAATTGATATAAATGATCTCTCGAGATTTATTATTTTTTGGTTTTTTCTTATAAAATTGACAAACGTGCGCATAGTTTACCTGATGATAAGTGGATGCTGTAGCCCACAGACATCTACATCTATCCTCGATTAGGAATCAAAGTGCAGTCTCGTGCAGCCGTTGTCACCCCTGACGACTAAGATGGAATACTTCGTAAATCGTGATCACTAGTCTTTTTAGTTGAAATTTTCACATATAATATGTATATAGATGGAAGATTTAAATGTAAGAGCACTGTTATATTTGTAATCGTAATAGTAAAAAATTTAAAGTAAATGTTATGCCTTCGTTGCCCATTTTATAACTTGTTAAGAACGTTGACCTTGACCTTGCTTGCCAAGTGTGAAAACTACATCAATTTATGGGTGACCCACAAACCTCTTTAAGGTGAGGGTAATTGACAGTGGTCAAGTCAGGTTTATAGACTTTTTTAGAAAACGCAACCTACAATTTAGGAGTTCCTCATGTATTGAGGAAGTCTTCAAAAACATAAATTGCTTATAGACAAACAGTCACACCCAAAACAATTATTTTCGGGCTATATAAATAGTTAGTCGCTGAAATCGAACCTACGACCCGCGTCACTTAACGCCTAACTATTTTGCTACGAAACCGGACTGAAGGAGTACAGGAAAGGAAACAACGTCAACTTACACATAATCTAGACTAGATGGTAGGACTATTCTTCTGGCTAGGAGTAGTAGTAGTAGGTTGGTTGTTGTTTCGATACACGTAATAACAACATGAATAAGTATCGCAAGACGTTTCACTTTAGATATTTGTTATGTAAACATAAAGGTCAAGAATGTTCTTGAATTTTGATAAGTAAATGACTTTAATTATTTCACCTTTAATTGATATAAATGATCTCTCGAGATTTATTATTTTTTGGTTTTTTCTTATAAAATTGACGAACGGGCGCATAGTTTACCTGATGATAAGTGGATGCTGTAGCCCACAGACATCTACATCTATCCTCGATTAGGAATCAAAGTGCAGTCTCGTGCAGCCGTTGTCACCCCTGACGACTAAGATGGAATACTTCGTAAATCGTGATCACTAGTCTTTTTAGTTGAAATTTTCACATATAATATATAGATGGAAGATTTAAATGTAAGAGCACTGTTATATTTGTAATCGTAATAGTAAAAAAATTAAAGTAAATGTTAAATGCCTTTGTTGCCCATTTTATAACTTGTTAAGAACGTTGACCTTGAGCTTGCTTGCCAAGTGTGAAAACTACATTAATTTATGGGTGACCCACAAACCTCTTTCAGGTGAGGGTGATTGACAGTGGTCAAGTCAGGTTTATAGACTTTTTTAGAAAACGCTACCTACAATTTAGGAGTTCCTTATGTATTGAGGAAGTCTTCAAAAACATAAATTGCTTATAGACAAACAGTCACACCCAAAACAATTATTTTCGGGCTATATAAATAGTTAGTCGCTGAAATTGAACCTACGACCCGAGTCACTTAACGCCTAACCATTTTGCTACGAAACTGGACTGAAGGAGAATAGGAAAGGAAACAACGTCAACTTACAAATAATCTAGACTAGATGGTAGGACTATTCTTCTGGCTAGGAGTAGTAGTAGGTTGTTTGCTTAGGTAACACGCTTTTACCTATTCCTGCAGCCAAATTTTAGTGCTTGCACTGCTGTGTTCCGGCCTGAAGGGTAAAGATCCAGTATAATCCTCAGAGGTCATAACGCATCTGTAGTCTTCCTTAAACTTAAAAAAAACATTTTTCCAAAACAGACATTTAGTTAAGTACTAACTATAAATGTTACTGTATTTGCAGCGTAATGGCGGCGTTAGAGATCCGTCACTACATTTCTTCCCGTAGGTGTCGTAAAAGCGAATATGGGAAATCTTAGAAAAATCTCATGGTTTACGATAATGGCGCTATAGCCGTCTCGTTTACTCCAGACGTTTAATACTCAAAATGTTAACGAGCAGCAGGAAAGATCTGCGAGACGTCTGATACTGTCGTAAAAATGTCATGCATCAATACCATGGAAGAGCCGTGGTAGCTCAGGGGCTAAGCGCTCGCTGTAAATTTCACAGAACGCGAACAACCCGGGTTCGATCCCCGCCGGCACCAATTAAATTTTTAATTGCAAGTTTAAGCGCTGTTTTACCACGTGCTCGACGGTGAAGCAAAACATCGTGGGGAAACCTGCATATTTGAGAAATAAGAATAAAAAATATTTCGAAGATATGTGAAGTTCGCCAACACGCAGGAAATGTCCGCCGCGCAGATTGGGGCTGCGCGACGGACATTTCCTTGCCCTAAAACCCGCTCAGAAATGAGAGGAGGCCTGTGCCTAGCAGTAAGACGTATATAGGCTGTAACTTTAACTTTGGTGCCCACTGATATCGTCAATCCACCTACCAAGCGGGACGATTAAGACAAGTCATCCCTTCAAAGGGAAAGGCACATGCTCAGCAGTGGACATTTACGGGCAATACTTTAAACGATACCATAATATTTATTTTTCAACTTTTAAATTGCCTAATTTTGCAAGTGGTAGTTTATTACAAAAATATACTATATAAAACGGGATAAACAAACCTATGTTATGATCTCATGAATCAACTAAGTTGATACCCTTTATCAACTTTATTTGTCGTAAAGAAGCTGGTTTGTAGATTATGGTAGCTCCCCATTCTTGCTTAGATATCCGACAAAGGAGTTAATTTCTTTTTGTATGGAGAATGGGCCCACCACCGTAACCAGGTGTAACTTAATGAAATACAACATGTCGATTTATTTCTTATAATCTATAGATTACAGTTAGGGTTTGGTCCCGGGACGTCTCGTGTCTCGAAGTCCCGAGACTTTTCGTAATTTTAGTTGTCTCGCGTCCCGGGACTTTCGGGTCGAAACTCGAGACAAGAAAATATTGTCGAAATTTTTATGTAATCATATTTATTTTCAAATAATTGAAGGAGCCTAGCGCCATCTGTTAGTTTAATGAATAATTACTTGGTCTACTACGTAACTACTGAGTACACAACACAATAAATGCGTTTGCCGCGCCGCCATCATGACGCCATAAGACGAGAAAAGATTGTCGAAATTGTTATGTAATCATTTTTTAGTTTATGTAAGCAATAAAAAATATCCAAGAAAATGTACCCGAGATTCTGGAAAAAAAACAAGAGCAACATTAAAAAAGGAGTTTCAGTTGTTTGAAGCAACCGGAAAACGTACAGAAAGTTTGGAACTACTGTATAAAGCCTTAAACACAATTAAACCGACATCTGTTGAAAACGAGAGAGTGTTCTCCTTGTCCGGTGGCATTATTAGAAAAATCAGAAACAGATTGTCGGACAGAGCTCTTGACGCTCCGATTTTTTTTTTTTTTTTTTTTAATAGAATAAGGGTGACAAACGAGCACACAGTCCACCTGATGGTAAGTGGTTGCTGTGGCCCATAGACATCTACATCTATCTTCGTTTACGAATTTAAATGCAGATGCGTTGTCAGCCGTGAGGACTGAGATAGAATGCCTCTTTTCCAGTAAAAAGGGTCTCCGGTTCTGCTATTTTACGCTGGTATTCTGTGAGAGCGTGGTCCTTCCCCGGTCGAGCCGACCCATTCGTGCTACAACAATACTATTAATATAGCTGCAGCATGGCTCTACCACGTATTAAAAGCCTATTTTATTAAATCAGCAAAGAAGTCTAATTAATGTGTTATTGGATTATTTAAAAGACTGATTTATAAGTCTGTTTTATTATTTATATTTAGATTATTTAATTATCAAACAAATCTATGATTATGAGAATTGAGAATTAACAATGTTGTGATTATGACCAATGATTAGATACTAGAATTACTAGATAATAGTAAAGTTATTAAGAATTAGTATGATTTTTAACTAAGTTCGTTTTATATCTGTGGACGGGACGAAATGGGGTCATATATTAGTATCTTAAGCCCATAAATATTTTATTCTCACTATTTTGGCCTATATAAGGTAAACTAATGCGTTCACCAGTACGATCAATGGGACGATCTTTGACTGAAATCTGTTAAGCTTGTTTGCCAAAAATAGCGGTGAGGAAATGTGTATGTTTCTCAAATAAACGAAACTTACCTTCTATCTGTTTATATTCGTTTTTTTTTTCTAAACGGATTAGATTATTGGCACTAAGAATCAAATTTTCTCTTTTAGGTAAAGCCGTATTACCACAGAACACATAATAGTACAGGTAGTATTACTTTTTACTGTTTGTAGACTACTTCCAAAACAGGAGGAGGTTTACTGTGCTTTCTTGTATATAGGTAATTACGCGATATCTTCGTCAATTGTGAACCAATTTGTAGGTTTCTTTTTATTGTAATTAGGTTATATTTTAGGAATGGCCCATATAAGTTTAAGGAGAAAAAGTCTATCTCTAACGGTGGTAAAATAGAGGGTTAATATTTAACGTGACTATTTAGACAAATTTGACGTTGTGATATTCCTAAGTCTACTCAAAAGCGTAAAAGAATAACATTTAATAAAAAGTATAAAGCCGAATTCCACATAATAAAATCTTTTAATTAGTTCTAGTTGTTCAAAGTCGGCTTTTTTTTTACAGTTAATTGTTTTAAAATAAATGTTTAAAAAACTACGATATAAGTTCGATTATAATCAAATGATAAATATTATGTTATCATAATAACGAATTATAATATAATTTGTGATGATATTCTTTTAATGGACTTCTATTATGGTTATAATTTTTTAATAAAATTGATTTTAAAAATAGGTCTCATTTTGGTCTGGGACTTTTCGATTCCATGTTATTGTGGGACTTATAACAACAAAGAGTGTGCCAACTATGTTATATCGCCTTGCATCTAAGAGGCAACAATTTGGATTTGTAATAGTGTAGGCGATGAGCTAGTCACCTACCACATTTTCGCAATTTTCCATCTCAACCTATTTTATTTCGCTAAACGTAGTCGAAGTAGCTCCCTGTTGATCGGACTCTGCCTATGTATATATATATATATATATATATATATATATATATATATATATATTAGGTCCTTACATATAAAATTAACGTTTTGTCGTACTGACCACTTTGATTTGAAATATCTCCTCTTTGATTAAGAATTTCAAATTCAAATTTATAAATTCATTTAGCTGGTACATTTGAGTTTTGAAAACAGTCATTCATTTGTTTTTTCCTTATTATTTTATTCTTTGGCGTCGCTTATTACCGCACAATGGAAAACATGAAATATCGGTATATTACATAGTACGAGTTCTACCGTGGAACCAGTGCTGCAGAAACAGCTCGAAGGATTAATGATATGTACGGCGCTGGTGTCGCAAAATAAAGTACGGTACGCTTTTGGTTTCAACGTTTTCGTTCTGGAAATTTCGACCTACAGAACCAACCCCGTGGACGGCCGGCGACCAAAGTGGAAAATGAAGATTTAAAGGCTATTGTGGAAGCGGATCCATCACAAAGCACTTCAGAGATAGCTGCAGGCTGCGGGGTAAGTGATAAAACTGTATTAATCTACTTGAAGCAAATCGGGAATGTAAAAAAACTTGAACGTTGAATTGAGTGAATCGAACTTGCAAACACGCGTCGACTGCTGTGTTACTTTGCTCAACCGACACAATAATGAAGGGATTTTAAATCGAATCATTACTTGTGATGAAAAGTGGATACTGTACGATAATCGGAAGCGCTCGTCGTAATGGCTGAACCTTGGAGACCCAGCCAAATCCTGCCCTAAACGACAATTGACTCAGAAATTAGTATGATTTTTAACTAAGTTCGTTTTATAACCATAAGATTTAACTGCTTAAAAGTGAATCTGTGTGTGAATAAAAGAAATAAACAAAGAAATTATCAAGACTGAAATTAACGTTAAAGTTATTAAGATTTAATTTTCTGTTTATTAAATGTTGATTTTTACAAAAAAATGCCTTTTTTTAATACGTTTCACCGGAAATTAACTCAATTAAAATTCTTCAAAAAGGCTCAAAAAAACAAAAAATTTTTTTTTCTTAAAAGTCTCGAAATCCCGGGAATTCCCGGGACTTTGATTGTAGGCTGTCTCGTGTCCCGGGACTTTAAAATTGTCGGGAATTCCCAAACCCTAATTACAGTAGTAATATTAGCTTAACCGTATCTAACCGGATACTGATAAATTAACAATTAAAATATGAATATCACAATAACCTAAAAACAAACTAAATGTGATTGTCTAGTAGTTTTCACCGGTATTATAAGTTAAAATATGCACTGGTCAGTAATTAATAATATAAAACAAACTTTGTTTATATATACATTATAGGTATTTTAAGATTGATGGAAAATCTTTTTAGTAGTTCGTTCTTCCTTACAAACATTTTTTTATATTAAATTAGCCAGAACACGAATATCAAAACAACTCTTTTTTCAGATTTCATGATTCCGGTTAAATTTTCATGAAATCTTTAGGCCGTTAACTATAATAATTTGGTATCTTTTTTATGTGTAATAAAATTAAGTTACGTTAAAATTTCTAGTGGGCCCAAAAACGATTGTCTTCTTTGGTATTGTCAAATTTGGTATTTCTGCCAACACGACGTGTAGAGTCAATAGCAAAGCCAAATCAGCTAATAATGGCTGCAGCAACGTCGGACTGACTGGAATAACCACCCTCGCACAACATATCTGCGTAAAATCGCAACATAATAGTGGTGTTTTGAAGCGTTGCGCCCCACCCCCCTCCACTATGATTTTCTCCTGTACCGTTGAGGCAGTTTATATAAGGTAGTTAATCATAACTAACAAAACGAGCCCAAACTCGGCACACCTAGTTCTACTCGTCTAGGAGTTCCAGTAGCAGTCACTGATGTACACTTTCAGATCACTACATAAAGTCCAAGACGAATAGGCATTTATATATATATTTGTATATAAATCCCACTTACTTTTAGCGAAACAAAATATTAAAAATGTGTGATTATAAAAATAATAATATTATTTTACCTTGTCAAGTACCTATGTATCAAATTCGAATATTTTGTGTTTGTACAGCGATCTTTTTCAGCTGCTGCAATCAGGCAGGCGATACAGTATCAACTCACGACGGCGGCCGAGCGCGGACTGTGGTTTCATCGAAATTTTTGTACAACAAATCAAAACAGGCACCAAAAATAAAATAACCCATATTGCAATCCATTATGATTCATCCGTATTAGCAAAATATGTGAAAAAATAAGCATCAGTTTTTATTTTTTTTACGACTATTTGTGACATTTTGATAAAAAGTAAACACCATTATTTTTTATTGAATATGTCTGCCTACTTATAGTATTTTTAGAAATCTTAATATACTATGTTGATAATAGAACAAAAAATGTACCTAAACATGAGCCGGTATCGTTAATTTTGTAGAAAATGGCTAGGCAAGATCTTTTTTACAATATAAAAACTATTATTTTCAACAAAAAAGTTACTACCATTTGAAGATGACGAACCATTCTATACGTGGTAGTTATTAGCTATGTTTGGTTTGCTTTAGTTTTGTCACAAAATAAACACAAAACAACAAAACAGCATAATTTTGCCCGATTTGCAAACGCACCCTATGGTAAGGAGGCACTCCGACTTAGTGCTGACGTGACGTTTCGGCATGTGATTCTTAATTGATTATAGATGTAAATGTCTTAGGACCACAATCGTTAATCAACAAGTGAGCTTGTTTGTTACCTTTACTTTAAAAAAAGGCAACAGTGCACGTATTGTGTAATGGTTTGAATGATCTCTTATCTTCCAAAGCAGTAGGCAATATAACTATGACTGAGACTGAATACTTACCATACTTTTTAATAAAACGGATTCTAACAAAGGAAGAATTGTATAATATTGTGAATTATATTTTGTGAATATTGTATATATTATGGTTGTAGGACCAATGGGTCGGCTCCACCGGGGTAGGACTACGCTCTCACAGAATACCAGCGTAAAATAGAATCTTAACGCTGCTGTGTTTCATTTGATGACTGTTGAGAAACCCTTTTTACCTGATAAGAGGCATTCTATATTAGTCCTCAGGGGCGACATCGCATCTGCATTTTGATTCTTAATTGAGGATAAATGTAAATGTCTATTGACCACAGCATCCACTTACGGTCGCGTGGACTGTGTGCTCGTTTGTTACCATTATTCTATAAAAACCATTAGGTATATATCGCAATTCCGAGAAAAGATCTTTCATGAGTAAGCCTTGTGTTAAGTATTTAAGTGATTTTATTAAATATGCATCAATTAATGCAGAGTTTACGTCTTTCTTGACATGCGTCGAACAGACGGTACTCGTAGTCTTCTCTGCCGTACCCACTTTCATCAACTATAATCAAAAATGCACCCTAAGACTGTTTACTCTACGTCAGGGATGGCAAGCTAATGGCGTGCGTACCGTAGCACGCGACAGAAAATCATAACCACGGCTATGTTTAAGATACAGAAGGGATATAATAATTGAATAATATTTTAGTGTAATAAAATAAAGCTATAGATTATATTTAAAATTATCTCTTTGTTTAGCACAACGCGTTAATTTATTAAAAAGTTTGGCATGTTCCCCATATTCCCAAGTACCTAAAAATTTGCGTGTTCTTTTCTTCTTTTTCATTTAACCTTCGGCATTTTCAACAGCAATAGTTTTCGTCACCGACCTCCAGAACCCCTTCCATTTGCTGATGTTTGCTCTGCAAACATCGTCTGCAGTCTCCAGCTCCTGCAAAACAGCCCAGCTTTACAAAGATTCATCGTAGTATTGGAATAACTATTCCTAATCCTTCACGCTACTCTCTAGTCTAGTTTCTGTGATGTTAATGCGGTTAGCTTATGCGGCTCTTAGAGTTTCATCGGACTCAGGGCTCGCAGCCTTTTAGGCTATAAAAAGGGGGGAGGGGAGAGATTATTTATTTTAGTGCAACGTTTATGGATGCGACGTTGCGCTAAATCGATAATCTTGAGGGGGCCGTCCGAACAAGGAGTGACGGGCCCCGTCTCTGACGGCTAAAAGCTACTCTCTATGCTACAGTGTTTAGTACAGATCAAAGAACTCACTGCTCGCCGCTGCATCATGACACACTCACAGATTACTTGACTCCTTCTCAAATAACTGCAGAATATAAGGCAACTCCTGGCACTTGCACCTTCGTTTAAAACATGGTTTGCATCATCGACTTGATCTGAGCAGGTTGATGTAGCAGGAGGTGATGTAGCGGCGCTGTCCGAAACCTAAATCACGCTATTGAAGTTTGCGAAACACAACAATAAAGTTAATGTTTACTCGTCATTAAAACTTTAATAACTGAAGTATTTTGAGTGGTCTAAGGAGTACACAAGTTTAAGGTAACAACTGCAATGTTTGTTTAAAAAGGTACATTAAAATATTCATCCCCTATTTTCCAACCAAGGGAATAGATTTTTTCTTTACATTTATGTGGTATTACCACCTCTGAAGATTAAAAATTACGAGTACATTTAAATCGTTTCAGCCGCGTCCGCAAAATCATTGAACATACATGAATGACTTACGCGTCTAATAAATTTTCTTGTTTATTGAACTCGGTTAAAATACAGCGAAATCTGAAATATTACAAAGTTAATAACTACAAAGCTCCCAAGAGTCTTGAAGACAGGCATACCTATCTTATTTCTCTACTCATTTATAGCACCCAGCACTTTAATTTTATTTATTTCTTTTTTTTAACACCTATAAGAGTCCACTGCGAACGGCAAAAGATATACACAGAATACAAAATATTTTTTTTACCTCAGTGTTTTAAAAAAATCTCTTTGAGAAGGGGAAAATATTGAGTAAAACGCAGACGCTAAGGGTGCATATTTGATTATTTTAATATGAAAATGTCTTGGTTTGCTTGCTTACAACATTTTATCATAATAAATCCTTTACAACTTTCTGAACGATTTTACTTTAAATCTGTCTTTGAAAATAGTCTTTTAGAAAAATATTATATGTTAAAAATATTATATGTGTTTTATATAGGATTACTCTTATACAGTAAAAGTTTTTGAATCGTTTGAAAATGATATTGTACTACGAATGCAGCGCAAATGGTCGGAGAAGGACCAAGCTCCCAAAAAATATCATCGTGAAAGAGCAGCGTAATATTCCTGTATTTCGTATCGTTTGTAACAAGAACTGAAGATTGTGTTTATTCGTAACGAACATCTTATTCACCCTCAAGGGTGACAAAGCACCTGCATTTGATTCTTAAACACTAAGTTAATATATTGTTAAAAATTTAAAGTGACATTAAGAACTGTGGTCGCGCCTTGACACTCGCACATAAAACGATACCAATCCATGTCCAATATCTGCCTGAAATTAAAAAAATGCCTCGTTACAAGTAAAATGATGCTATTTTATAATCGTATTCAGTGCTAGTGTCCTTTCCCACGGTTGAAGTGACACTTTAGTGCTGCAACCATGACAAAGATGCAGCTCTACCACCCATTTATATTTTATTTTATTCAGAAAACGTGTTTTGTGTATTTGTACCATGTAGGTCTGGGACTTTAGGTCTCATGTTTATGTGGGATCTATAACAAAAATAAATGTGCCAACTGTGTTACTTACCCAGCATGTCGCAAATTATGACTTATGAGTTAATGGTTTTCTGATTGTTAAGGCGATGGGCTAGCCATTTACCGTTTCTTTCACAATTTCCCATCTAAACCCAAATTTACTGGCTAAACGTCGTCCGAGTAATTCACTGTCGTTTGGACTTTGCCTACACCCTTAAGAATTACAGGAGTGAGACTATACATCGAACGTAAAATGTTATTTTCTAAAAGGTAAAGAACAAAGACTAACTGCCGCTATAAGTGAGCACAGTACAACGATAATATTAAAGAGATCTAAGCAAATTACCTACTCCATAACTGCCTAATTTTATTAACTGAGATATCAAGCCATCAACTGTTGCGGTAAAAGAACGAGTCCTTGGTTTTTAATTCTAAAGAAGCGTCACTTTATTTTAAAACTTTTAAATAAAATTATAAAACCTAAAACATTTACGTCAACATTAAGATAAATAAGGCTTCATATAGCGTTCAGCAGGGTGTGGTGTTATAGCGTTAATTAAACTCTCTTGTATTAACATGTCATGAGTGGCAGACGGTAGAAGGAATGAATTAATGAAAGATTTATTCGACACACATAACACAACGTACAATGAAATTAAAACAAAAAACAATGCAAAAAACGATATGCAAGAACACATCGCGTCGCAGTAATAACAAGATATCATGTTTATAATAGAATAAGAGTGATAAACGAGAACACAGTCCACCTGATAGTAAGTGGATGCTGTGGCCCATAGACATCTACCTACAATTTATCCTCAATTAAGAATCAAAATGCAGATGCGTTGTCACTCCTGAGGACTAAAATGGAATGCCTAGTTTACAGTAAAAAGGGTGTCTGGTTCTCTACACTCACCATTCGAAACACAGCGGCATTAAACTGCTATTTTGTTGGTATTCTATGAAAGCGTGGTTCTACCCCGATCGAGCCGACCCATTCATGCTTCAACAATAATATAGCTGCAGCGTGGCTCTACCACGTATATCCGTAACATTGTTTTATCTGTAACAGTGTTGCAACAGCTACAGCGCTATTATTCTGTCGATGTCTCCTATTTAACGAGTGGTTGTAAGACCATGTGGTGACAGCGTAGGATAATCCACTAGCCCGTATCTTTCCGTGGGTGTCGTAAGAGGTGACAGTGGGAAACTAGAACAGGCGATGGTCAGCAGCATTTTCCTGTTAACGGTTCAAAATAATAAAAAACTGCGATTACCAACCCGCCCGCCAAATGCGGCAACTATGGTAAATAGCTTCCCGATGATCTACGAGTATGGGCGACTTGAGATCGGCTGTAATGAATGATAGAATGAAAATGTTAGAGATATTTTTGTGTCTGGAATGTATGCTGCACGCTCCAACAAGGCTCTCCTACTCAGGGTAAGCATACGTGCCGACTGCCCAAATTTTATAGCGAACGCGCCGCTACACTACACGCCCACCACCGAAGCCTTAGCCTTTGACTGCCTCGTTAGTCTGGTCCGGTTTCAATAAATCAGTTATTAATTTGTTCAAGCATTCCATAATCAGGAACTTGGCGTTATTTCACTCCCGTGTCTCAGAAGCACGTAAAGGCGTTGGTCCTGTATCTCATCTTTCTCCGGTCGTGTCGGATTGCCGTCCCTTCGGATTATGAGAGTGAAGGATTAGACAGTGCTAGCTATAAGCAGGTAGCTAGTCTCCGTTGAGACTGGTTGCCGTGACCAAAATTCGGTGTGGAGGACATTACCCTACGGCTAATTCGCGTAACGAGCAAAAGGAAATAATCAAATTAAAGCTACTCAAGGTCGTGAGGTCTTTCTGAAGCTTGCCAGAGTTACTTTTTACAGCTCTCACGGGACGATATAATCATTACAGTACTTCAGTCCACTGCTGAACATAGGCCTCCCCCAAGGAACGCCACAAAGCACGGTCCTGAGCCACCTACATCCACCGACTTCCTGCATGTCTTACCAGGTCGTCACTCCATCTAGTGGGGGAACGCCCTACACTTCGTCCGCGGATACGAGGCCGCCACTCGAGAACCTTTTTTCCCCATCGGTTGTCGGTTCCTCGAGCTATATGGCCGGCCCATTGCAACTTCAGCTTACTAATCCGTTGGGCTGTCACTCTGGTTCTACTGCGGATATCCTCATTTCTAAGTTTATCACTCAGAGAAACCCCGAGCATAGCCCTCTCCATAGCTCGCTGAGCGACCTTGATCTTGTTCTTAGATCCATAAGTCATCACTGGCAACACGCACTGGTTGTACAATCTCGTTTTCAGGTTTTGAGGTATACCTGACGAGAAGATGTGTCGTAATTTCCCGAATGCTGCCCAGCCGAGTTGAATCCGTCGATTGACCTCTCGGTCGAAGTTGGACTTACCTAGTCGGACTATTTATCCCACCTAAACATAGTCCTCAACAACTTTGAGCTTAGTGCTCCCATTAACTACCAGCATAGGTGTGACATCTTTGTTTTGTCCATGTTCATCTTAAGACCTATCCGTTGGGAAACACTTTTGAGATCATTGAGCATAGTGCTTAGGTCCTCCAGCGATTCTGCCATAAGGACTATATCATCGGCAAATCGAAGGTGAGTGATGTACTCGCCATTGATGTTAATCCTTTCCAGTCCAGTAGCTTGAAAAGGTCTTACAATGCAGCGGTGAAGAGTTTCGGGTATATAACGTCACCCTGTCTTACACCTCTCTGCAGTTGGTTAGGTTTCGTACTCTGATTCTATACTAGGATAGCCATCGTAGCTCTACTGTACAAACACTTCAGCACTTCGATATACTGACAGTCAACTTGGCACCACTGAAGGGACTGTAGCAACGCCCAAATTTCGACGGAATCAAAGGCTTTCTCATAGTCCACATACGCAAGACATAGTGACAAATTGTACTCCTCGGTCTTCTGTACAATCTGCCGAAGGGTAAGTATGTGGTCTATGGTACTAAAGCGTTTTCGGAAACCGGCTTGTTCGTGAGGCTGGAAGTCGTCGAGTCTGAGTGCGAGACGATTCGTAATGACTCTCGCAAACAGCACGTAGACGCGGCTCAGAAGGGAAATCGGTCTGTATTTCTCCAAGAGAGCGTTGTCGCCTTTCTTGAAGAATAAGACCACTGCACTTCTGCTCCACGCCTCCGGAGTAGCCCCACCATGGAGAACTGAATGAAAGAGCTTCTGAAGGACTTCAGGTACCGGTTTTCCACCCGCTTTCAGAAGATCCGCTGTAATTCCATCCTCGCCTGGGCCTTGCCGTTTTTAAGGTGCTGGAGGCCCATTCTAATCTCGCTCAGACTGACGTCCGGGATATCATCGGAATAGTGTCGAATAAGACTTGCTCTTGGATCTTTACTCACACTTGCATGTGGCTCCAACGATGACGTGTACAGCTGCCCATAGAACCTCTCAATCTCACTCAAAATCTCACGTGTCCCGAAAACGATGCTGCAACACTCGGTCTTCAACTTTGACAGTTGGCTCTTTCTGGCAGACAGATCTCTGGCAATGACTTTGTCCGAGATCTGTGGACGGGACGAAATGGGGTCATATATTAGTATCTTAAGCCCATAAATATTTTATTCTCACTATTTTGGCCTATATAAGGTAAACTAATGCGTTCACCAGTACGATCAATGGGACGATCTTTGACTGAAATCTGTTAAGCTTGTTTGCCAAAAATAGCGGTGAGGAAATGTGTATGTTTCTCAAACAAACGAGACTTACCTTCTATCTGTTTAAATTCGTTCTTTTTTCCTAAACGGATTAGATTCTTGGCACTAAGAATCAAATTTTCTCTTTTAGGAAAAGCCGTATTACCACATAACACATAATAGTACCTTTTTAATAGTACTTTAGTTAATTTTACTTTTTACTGTTTGAAGACTACTTCCAAAACAGGAGGAGGTTTACTGTGATTTCTTGTACTCGTATATAGGTAATTACGCGATATCTTCGTCAATTGTGAACCAATTTGTAGGTTTCTTTTTATTGTAATTAGGTTATATTTAGGAATGGCCCATATAAGTTTAAGGAGAAAAAGTCTATCTCTAAGGGTGGTAAAATAGAGGGTTAATATTTAGCGTAACTATTTAGACAAATTTGACGTTGTGATATTCCTAAGTCTACTCAAAAGCGTAAAAGAATACAATTTAATAAAAAGTAAAAAGCCGAATTCCACATAATAAAATATTTTAATTAGTTCTAGCTGTTCATAGTCGGCTTTTTTTTTGACAGTTAATTGTTTGAAAATAAATGTTTAAAAAACTACGATATAATTTCGATTATAATCAAACGATAAATATTATGTTATCATAATAACGAATTATTACAATGATATTATATAATATAATTTGTGATGATATTCTTTTAATCGACTTCTATTATGGTTATAATTTTTTAATAGAATTGATTTTAAAAATAGGTCTCATTTTGGTCTGGGACTTTTCGATTTCATGTTATTGTGGGACTTATAACAACAAAGAGTGTGCCAACTGTGTTACATCGCCTTGCATCTAAGAGGCAACGATTTGGGTTTGTAATAGTGTAGGCGATGAGCTAGTCACCTACCACTTTTTCGCAATTTTCCATCTCAACCTATTTTGTTTCGCTAAACGTAGTCGAAGTAGCTCCCTGTTGATCGGACTCTGCCTATGTATATGTATATATATATTAGATCCTTACATATGAAATTAGCGTTTTGTCGTACTGACCACTTTGATCTGAAATATCTCCTTTTCGTTAAGAATACCAAATTCAAATTTATAAATTCATTTAGCTGGTACATTTGAGTTTTGAAAACAGTCATTCATTTGTTTTTTCCTTATTATTTTATTCTTTGGCGTCGCTTATTACCGCACAATGGAAAACATGAAATATCGGTATATTACATAGTACGAGTTCTACCGTGGAACCAGTGCTACAGAAACAGCTCGAAGGATTAATGATATGTACGGCGCTGGTGTCGCAAAATAAAGCACGGTACGCTTTTGGTTTCAACGTTTTCGTTCTGGAAATTTCGACCTACAGAACCAACCCCGTGGACGGCCGGAGACCAAAGTGGAAAATGAAGATTTAAAGGCTATTGTGGAAGCGGATCCATCACAAAGCACTTCAGAGATAGCTGCAGGCTGCGGGGTAAGTGATAAAACTGTATTAATCTACTTGAAGCAAATCGGGAATGTAAAAAAACTTGAACGATGAATTGAGTGAATCGAACTTGCAAACACGCGTCGACTGCTGTGTTACTTTGCTCAACCGACACAATAATGAAGGGATTTTAAATCGAATCATTACTTGTGATGAAAAGTGGATACTGTACGATAATCGGAAGCGCTCGTCGTAATGGCTGAACCTTGGAGACCCAGCCAAATCCTGCCCTAAACGACAATTGACTCAGAAAAAGTTACTTGTGAGTGGTTGGTGGACTAGCGCCAGTGTCGTTCACTACAGAGTTCTAAAATCTGGCCAAACGATTACGGCAGATATCTATTGTCAGCAACTGCAAACCATGAAGGAAGAACTAGCTGCTAAACAACCGAGATTTGTTCAATCGCTCTAGGCTACTGCTGCTTCACGACAATGCAAGAACACACTGCACAACAAACAACCACAAAGTTAGATGAGCTACAATTGGAATGTCTGCGACATCCACCGTACTTCCCGGACCTTGCTCCAACAGATTACCATTTTTTCCGGAATTTGGACAACTTCTTACACGGACAAAATTCAACTCCGAGGCAGCAGTCCAAACCGCCTTCAAGGAGTTAATTGATTCTCCCATGGTTTTTTTAGTAAAGGGATCAATGAACTACCTATGAGATGGCAAAAGTGCATAGATAACAACGGTGCATACTTTGATTAATTAAATATATTTTACAAAAAAAAATTGACTTTATATTCCTCCCGTACAAAACGCCAATTTCATATGTAAGGACCTAATATATATAGGTATATATTTTAAAGTAATGTGCTTACGAAATACGGTGACAAACGAGTACACATTCCACCTACCAGTAAATGGATGCTATGTCCAATATACATCTATCCTTGTTTTATTCCCCGATCGAACCGACCCATTGGTGCTGCGCCCATAATTCGTTACGGATTAGTTCCACCTGTAACGAAATGTACATACAACTAACTAATAGTAAGCGATCACTGCCACCCATGAACATTATGTAGATGTGTTGCCGTTCTTTCACAAACAAAGACTATTTTTCGTTGGATCCCAAACCAGAGCGGTTCGTAAGATCTACTGGCATAAGCAGATTTAACAAAGAGAATATGGCAGAAAATTTGTAAAACTATAAATTGTTGTTATCCATCATCCATTGCAGCCTATAACAATCCACTGCTGAATATAGGCTTTCCTTATATTGCTTCATAAGGAGGATATTTGCCATGATTGCTTATTTGGCGGATTGACAACCGCAGTTTTTATTATCTAGTTGATATTAAGAAGATGCTGCTACTCATCCCTTGGGTTGTTTCACTCTGTCGCCTTTTGCTACACCCACCGAACGATATAATGTAGTGTATATTCTTACACCACCACTACATGGTGGAATTGTTGTTATAAAATCACATAATATCTCTTTTCAACTACAAATTCTAGGGTTCGTTTATAGTTTTGTTGTCAAAGTATTTTTTTAATTTAAATTACATATATTTATACCTTCTTATAAACATTACAAATTGTTTATTGAGAAATAAAATCAAATCT
Organism: Parnassius orleans; assembly: GCA_029286625.1. Taxonomy (NCBI): domain Eukaryota; kingdom Metazoa; phylum Arthropoda; class Insecta; order Lepidoptera; family Papilionidae; genus Parnassius; species Parnassius orleans. The sequence continues at coordinate 566,331 of JAGSMP010000184.1, forward strand.
AATGTAATAAACGAAAATTTATCGTTTCGATCGCAGCAATAAAATCTTAGGATTAATACATAAATTACTGTATTTCTTGGCAATAAATGGAAAGGGTTTCAACATATTACAAGCTTGGCGCAAGTTAAACTGTAAAAATAAAGTAAAAAATATTTTAGACAGAAATTCACAAACTTTTTTCCAATTAAACTTTTTATTTCATTCAGGCTTGTTTAAAGCTATTATAAATGTCATAACTTACACCGGTTTGCAAAAGTAAGTAAGTCGCGCTGCCTCAGTGCGTGTTGATTGGACTCAAATTATCCTGATCCTAAATTGCCTAATCGTTTTCTTCTGTCTTTATTTCATTATAAGATAACAAAATATACTTTCAAAATTTAAAACCGCTCGTGCTTATGGCTTGCTTTGGAATCTAAAAAGTGACAACGAGATATAGGCTAGGTAATATGACATAAATTGACAGAATACAGCATATATAGCCATGCCCTGTTTAAAGTAATCCTGGTAAGTACACAATAGGCAAATTTATATTTTTTATGCTTCGATTAAATCAGTGTTCCGTAAGATATAGTTTACGAAATGAAATTTGCCTGTGCCCTTGTTTTTTTTTTGTTGCTTTTTGCACACATATCACATTTCAAAGATATTCGAAACTAATAGGTTTATTTGTAAATTGTAATAATTAAAATGTATACCTTTTTAACGTATATCTAAAAAGTATCATAATTGTGATACAAAATATATATCTAGTCCGAATCCGATAGGAACATGAGAGTGAGGGAAAAGAGTTGCACCTGTGTTTTCTCACACGCTACTCGTGCGCTATAACCTTGTCCTGCGCAGATGGCTAGTCTCCGTTGAATTGCTGCCGTAATCAAAATTCGGTCTGGAGAATATTGTTATTATAATTACAGACAGTCCTAGTAGGAATCTTCATTTCATCCAATATTTTTGTTTGTTTCCTTAAATGATTTCGTCGAAATTAAATGAGTCGAATGTTAGCTAACAGCACGGGGTCACCCTGATCTTTTGTGATCTTTGACGGAGGAATTGCTTGTGTACCTGTCGAGACATTCTACATTTAAATTTAGAAAAAAGGAAAAAAATACTTTTTTAATTGAAACTATATTATTGCCAGACTAGTTATACTGAGTTATACTTAAGTCGACGCCTTGGTTAAAATTACCAAGAAAAACGATATCCATAGAAACTAATTAAAGTGAATATAAGATATAAATTTAATGTTAAATAGAAAAAAAAACATCGCAATTTGACATAAAAAAATTAATTAAAACTTAACGCGTTCTATCAACGATACTACTGTACATATCGTACATACATTACACGCACTCTATTCAATATTCAAGTTCAATCACCATTGCACAAACTTCAAAGAGACATATCTCTGTTTAGGATTAGCTTGTCCCCCGTCACCGGGGTCCACATAGTTCATACAATGAGTGACGGTATCACTCTGTATTATCAGCGGCTCTATTCAACCAAACTTTATATATTAAAGTAACACACATATGTACATATATGTTCATAAATACATATATTTACAAAAGACCAAAAAAATATAAATATAAATAGTAAAGAGTTACTTCTTAACATACATTAAAAAAATCCGACGAATTAAACCTTTTTGAACCTTTTCTCCTTTTTTAAAGTCGGTTGAAAAGTAGATCAATTCTATGCAGAGAAAGATTATAAAACGATTTAAGGGCTATCCTCTAGTAATGTTATTTAGTATTTACATTTAATAAACCACACAAAGGCACGAGGTCGGTTTACTCGGGAACTAAAATGTATTAATTATATTCAAACGGTAATTAGAAACAATTACAATTGTTGAATGTTCAGCACATTTGTCACATGCGGTGAGTATGAAACACTAATGATAATTCAATTTTGCTAACGTATAATTGTTTCTGAATTTACTGAAATAATTTCTCGTCTATTTTCATTTAAACAAATGTTATGATACGGGCCGCTTCCGTTATAGTCAGGATTTACAATAACCACTACATTTATTTCCTTTACTTGCTACCATTTTATCCCATTCTTTGAGTCAGCATTTCTTGAAATATAAATATTGATATATTATATGGAATTGTTTTCAGGAAAACGTAAATCCGTTTTTGGATGAAATTTTGTATTTAATTATTCACATAATGTTTTGCATTCCAAGTTATCTAGACAGGAACTTTTTCTGAGAAAATTATATTTTTTTTCTAACGCCGAGCAAAGCTCTGTCGCCCAGGTATTATAACATATTAAACTAGGAACAATTTAGTTAATTCTTACAGTTATTGTTAATTCCTGTAAACTTTATAAAAGGTCACTTTGTTAAGCATTTTTATATAAAATATTTTGGTAAAAAGATCACAAAAATTTATGTATAAGAACCTAACTATAAATTAAATTACATGGTTGGATACCAACCACACTAAAGTACTGTCCTATGCAGCTGTTTTCGCCGAAAGTTTTACCCGTTTTAATTATCTTAGTGGTCTCACATTCATTTGTTTAACAAAGCAGCGCTGTGATGACGTGTCGTGCAAATTAATACTTAAAGTTACCAAAGGGCTAACTTTGTTTTACACAAGTGGTAAAATTAATATTTTTGTACAACCGACTTTAATATAAATAATTTATTATTGATTTTTTTTTAAATCGCTCGACCGGTTTCGATAAAATTTAAATGGGACCACCTGAGAAATATACCCTTTGAAACAAAAAAATAGAATTTTCCGAATCGGTTCAGGCGTCTTCGAGTAATCAGTGAACATACATTAAAAAAAACTCCGACGAATTGAGAACCTCCTCCTTCTTTGTGTAATCGGTTGAAGTTACTTTTAATGGTGTTGAATAATGAGTACACGTAGCAGTCTTCCAACGTCAACGTGACTGCCAAAAATCAGTTATTGGGTTTTTCTATCAAGGCGACTCTTCACGTTGGCCAACATAGTGGCGAATGTGTTGGCCAATACCGATGGCCAACGTGTAGAGCGGGTGTTTGTGCTTCACTTGGTATGTATTGGAATGATGGCCCACAAGTTGGCGCGAGATCCGTATGGTGTCGGTTTTTTACAAAAGATCAAAGGGTTGTGGCAGAGTATTGGCCGCCGCGTCCACACGTTGGGCGCACGTTTAGTTTGCTACGAGCTCCCAGAGTGATCGAACGCACCTACCCTGAAAAAATAAAATTTCTTTTTTTCCATTTCTTTTTGATCACCCTTTTCTTATATACATTTACGTAGTAGTGGTATGCTGTGAATAAATAAACCGCAGCAGCTGTTAGTGCCTCAACATCCATTTTAATAAATTCATCCGCATATTGGCCTGAACCGAAGCAAACTGAACGACCTTCCAACGTGTGGACGCGATCACAAATTCTTGGCCAATATCTTTGCCAACACATTCGCCAGTATGTTGGCCAACGTGAAGAGCCGCCATCAAGAAATTCGCAGTAGCAGCCCGGAGTAGAACCGAATTTTGGCGGTGTTTCACTCCCATGTCTCGGAGAGCACGAAAAGCCGTAGATCCTGCGCCTGATCTCTCTCCGGTCGTGTCGGATTACCGTGCCATCGGACTATGAGAGTTAGGAAAAAGAGAGTGCACCTGTAGTTGCGCATACACTTGGGCACTATAATCCTGTCCTGCGAAAGTGGCTTGTCTCCGTTGTGACTAGAAGCCGTGACCGAAAATTCGGTATGTCCCTCCAGACATTGTTATTACACGTAGCAATCGAAATACTTAAAAGTTGACGAAAATTTTTCAAATGCTTAAACTATTCCTATACTTTCTATTTATGAAATAAAGTATTATCCTGTTAAAAAAAATTGAATTCTTACAACCAACGAAGCGAGCTTTTAAACGATGTTCCATATCAAGTCGGAGTATTAAACTCGAAAACTAGTCATACACATAGATAGTTCAATTGTTTCACTTTTGTATTAAGTCAGGTAATGATTTAGCTCATGTACAACTTTTATTTAATAATTGAAAAATCAGCCCATAATTAAGTATGCTTACGAAGACAAACAAATTACTTTGTGGAACACTATAATTACCTCGACATGCTAAGACACTAAATAAGTTTAAATTATAAAGTAAGTTATAATTAAATAATTTAACTTAGTATTAGAAACTCTTCTTCCTCCTTTCTTCTCCTTTCTTTCGTCCTTTACATTACAACTCGTATTTATCTTTTACTGTCAGCATCTTGTGCTTTATAATTAATTTCATGCTTTAGTACAATACCCATTTTTTCATAATTTAATAACTTCAGATTTCTGTTTGCCTGTATACGAATACCGTTACCGTTACACCCTATTAGAGTTTACTGCTGAACTTTTCTTTTTGTCTCTATTAAGGGGTAAGATTGAGTGAAGGAATCCCTTACGCTACCACCAAATAATGTCTAACATCGTCTCGTAATAAATTTTGAAATATTTTAAATTTGTTATTCTTCATATATAACATATGAAGAATAACAACTTTACTAACTTAACTTAAATGAAGAAAGGTCTTAACTTATTCTTTAATACTGCACAGTCTAAACTAGTCATTAACGTCAACCGATAGAAAAGTTGCGGCTCCAACTTCAACGGCACAAAGAGAAAGTTTCGAACGTGTACCATTCGTTTTACATCACTGCTGAAAGTAATAAAAAGTTGCTTTAGCTCTAAGTGAAATTTTGTAATGAGAATCAATATTTTTTTCTTTTTTTACGTAGAATGCTGGTGACAAACGAGCACAGTGGTTTTGCCAGATCAGCAGAATTTTATAAGTCTAAACAAGTTGCTCGATTAGCTTAGGTTTATGAAATCCATATAATAAACATAAAGCCTTTTCGTGCTCTTGTCATCTAAATACTTTATCGTATTAGATATCATTTGGACATATCTATATTTAAAAATAATGTATTATTTACGTTACAGGCGCTTTACAACACTCACGGTCACGCTATAAAATCCGTAAAATTAGTTTTATTCAATATGTAGTATTCGCGTAAATATAAGATATATTTATAATTATATATGTAGAGTTAAAACATAGTATTTAGTGTCTCAGTGTATATATTTGAATGGAGGCACTACTTTCAATTTAATAAAGGTTTATCCTGTATATTTTAAGACTCCTAATACTTGTGACATCTCTTTTTTTCGATAATTTCATGTAGGTCCCTTTGTTCAAATGAACCCGTGTACGTTTATGAATCATGAACATCTTATGTTACTTAATCGCAAGTGTATAAGTGTGTGTGTGTGTGTGCGTGTGCGTTTACTTGTGCGTGTGAGTGTGCTTGTGCGTGTGCGTGTGCGTGTACTTGTGTGTGTGCGTGTGCTTGTGCGTGTGCGTGTGTGTGTACGTGTGCGTATGCGTGTGCGTGTGCGTGTGCGTGTGCGTGTGTGTGTGTAGGTGCGTGCGCGAGCGGGGGCGCGTGCGCGTATAGTTTTGCGTGTGCATGTGGGTGCGTGCGTGCGTGCGTACGTACGCGTGCGCCTGCGCGCGCGTTCTCGCGTGTGATCGTGTGTGTGTGTGTGTGTGTGTGTGTGTGTGTGTGTGTGTTTGTGTGAATTGCAATCTTATACTCTGGGATATATTTACACATTTTTATAACTTAGTATATAAAATTCATTGCTACACAATATTCTAAATAAAAATTCTAAATTATACATTTGTTAGCTCTTATTTTACTATGCATTTCAATTTATGTAAATGCGGTTCGCTTATACTGTCAGATATTTAGCGATCTTTTAATAATATGTTCTGGCATGAACCGACGACCCCTGATCATTTGCTATTCTGCGATAAAGTGTCTGTGATATAATATAGGAAATATTTTTAAATCCCTTATTTATAGTTATACCTAGAATATTAACTGGAATCACCCGACCATGATAGATCTTTTAGTATTTAGGTATTTTCTTTTTTTTAATAAAAATAACATTGTAGTAACAAACGACTTAACAGTCCACCTTATGGTAAGTGACTTTCAGCCCATGGACACCTGCAGTCGACTTCAAACAAATAAGGTTACAGATGAGTTGTCACCTTTGAAGGCCAAGACGGAATACCTCACATAATTTACTATCTGTAAGAGAATCAACTATCTCATTTCAAGCGTGCCAACTATAACAAATATCCCATATTTGAGAAAATCTATGCGGAGGCCTTTGTTCATCAGTGGACTTTTATAAGGTAAGGGTAAACAAATTGCCTGATAGAGTCAAGGGGTAGGATTAATGAATTAATAAATGTGTTCCAAACGGGCTTTGTCCATGTACGATTGGACGAAAGGATCGAAAATGATCCAACCCGTGAAAAGCAAATTTGAGATTATTTATATAATTTGAAGTATGGAAGAAGAGGTCAACACAATAGTAAAAGTACTAATCTAGCTCTTTAATAAAAACTGTGGTTGCCAACCCACCTGCCAAGCGTGGCAACTATAACAAATATCCTCCATATGAGATTATCTATGAGGAGGCCTATGTTCAGCAGTGGACTTTTAATAGCTGGATAGCTGTAATGGTAACGGTTATGTATAGTAATGTACAGATAACAATCTTATTATAGTTACACTTAATGCTTAATTGAATAGATAATGATTGAAGATCTAAATAAAGTATAAGAGATATTCAATATTTTATTAACGTATAAATAATTTGCCTTAGTAAGCAAATCATTTGAAGAGATTGCTAAAATTGTTGTTAAATTCAAAAGCGCGCAGCAAACTTGGTCGAGTACCAGCGCTGAGCTCGCTGCGGCAAGCTAATTTTCTTATACCAAGTTTGTTCTAAGCTGGTTGAAACTAAACTAAACCGTTGGTAATAATGACAAACTTGAAACATGTATTAGTTTATTATGTACTTAATGTTATGTATATGACTATTGTTTATGAAGTATACTAGAGACGACTACGTATCTCAGTCGTTAGAATAACCGACCATCAAATTGCGGGTTCTGGTTTTAAACCTTAGATACATACATATTTTTACCTTTTGTAATGAATGTATTATTATTGACGGCAGTGGCTAGCTAAGCTTTTAGATACGACGCTTAGAGCTGCGGGAAACAATAATACGTATAACCTACAAATAATTTCTCCGGGTCTGGTTTATGAGGAATTTATACCGGCTGACTTTTTTTACCGTGAGGAAAAATATGGAATATATGTAATAGTTCAATGAAGTAGAAGCCTATGACATAAATATTTTTAAACTATTTAAAGTAAACAGTAAGTAAACTTACATTTAAAAAAAAAAAAAGTGATTAAAATAAAGGAATTTTAATCACGTGCACCTTACTTTTTAGTATCAATGAATTTCTAACCCTTGACCTTGACCAGATAAAAGTTTGTTTACTTCAAATTATTAGTATTTATTGATAGATTATTTGTTTTGTTTTATTGTGTGATAATTATTGATATGGTATTTTTAGAGCCACAATGCAACTATAGTATGGTTGTAGGACGAATGGGTCAACCGGGGTAGGACCACGATTTCACAGAATACCAGACATCTACATTTATCCTCAATTAAGAATCAAAATGCAGATGCGTTGTCACCCCTGAGGACTAACATGGAATGCCTCATTTCCAGTAAAAGGGTCTCGGTTCTCTACACTCACCATACGAAACACTGCAGCATTAAGCTGCTATTTTACCTGGTATTCTGTGAGCGTGGTCCCAGTCGAGCCGACCCATTCGTGCTACAACTATAATATAGTTGCAGCGTGGCTCTACCACGTAAGAAAAAGAGATTTAAAAATTCTCTTTTGCAAGTGTGGTGGTTTTTTACGTGGTAGAGTCATGCTGCAGCTATAGTATGGTTGTAGCACGACTGAGTCGGCTCGACCGGAGAAGGACCAAGCTCTCACAGAATACAGCGTGAACTAGCAACTTTCGAATGATAAGAGTAGAGATCTGAAGACAACATAACTGCATTTTTATTCTTAATCGAGGATAGATGTAGATATCTATAGATCACAGCATCCACTCACCATTAGGTGGTCTGTGTGCTCGTTTGTCACCATCTCAACTTAGACTTCCATCGTGTCGTGTCGTGCAATCACACCCATCAAGACCCGGAACGACTAGTTTTAGGACATACAAATACTTGTACCGTGCGGGATTCGAATCGGCGGCCCTCAGCGCCGTAACTAAATACTAAGCCACTGCGCCACAGAACCGTCTGTTTTGTCGTATATCGTTTTCTTGCCTGAAAAGTTTATAAAGTTTGTTATACTACTAAAAAGTACACGATTACAACACATTATATGGTAAATTAATGTTTTAAAAAAACTCGCGCTGGGTTTCTTGCTGGTTCTTCCCAGGACAGAGGTTTTTTCCGAACCAGTGGTAAAAGCATAAATGACTTTCATTTTGTATTCTCATAAGCTAACCATCGTTAGATCGTTAGATATTCCAATTTCTCCCTCTCTTATTCAGGGGAACCAACCCATATGGACTCTTTCCTATTTCTAAAGTTAAAATATTTTTTTCCTGATTTATGTTTTTTTTTTTAATTTCTCTAAATACTTTTAGTAAATTCATTTATGAAACTTACATTCCTTATATAAAAATCAACACCGACGTAAACATTAATTTTATTATGCATAAAAATAAGTTAGTTAACATTTTGTATATATATCTCTTAATCTGTTTAAATTCCAAGCTAGCAGCGGACATTATCAAAACACTGATTAAATGAAAAAATGAGAAGGGACTAATTGTGATTCTCGCCAGCACGAAAAAGGTGACGGCTGTTAAAACACTCTTTATTTATTTATTTATTTCTGTAAGTATTTTAATCCAAATATCTTTATTTTTATTATTTCATAATTTTATAATTTTTTTATAATATTTTTATTTAATATTTTATATCAGCGACGTAATCCGGTGACGGCTCAGTGGCGCAGTGGCTTAGCAATGACTTGCGGCGCTAAAGGCCGCAGGTTCGAATTTCGCACGATACAAGTATTTATATGGACTGCAAATAATTGTTACGGGTCTGGATGTTTGTCCTTGTGAAATTTATGTTTGTAAACTGCACCCACGATTCAGGAGAAAATCCTAGTGTGGAGGTAACGTGTTTTAAAAAAAAGAAGAAAAAGAAAATTATAAATTATAACGCACTAGCAACCCGCCCCGACTTCGCTTGAGTAGGATCTCTTAATGTGGCATTATTTAGATATAAGATAGTCGTTAAAGATCATTTATTTTATCAATTTTTAGTTCTTTTTTTATAATACTTCATAGTTTAGTTAGGATAAAATATAGCTTAGATCACTCCGGGACCTGCTCTCTACCTGTTCTTAACGTTTCATTACAATTGGTCAGCTATTCCAAAGATTAGCCCGGACAGACAGACAATTTTTTTAAATGGTGATTCATATCTTAATGGCTTGCAAATAATCCCCTCAGCTCAATAAAAGACTAATTTCGATATAATAATTTCGATACAGACATTTTAATTTTTCAAAAAAAAACTATTATAATATAAATTATTATTGTGACTTTTGCCTGGACTTTTAGACTTAATAATAAAATGTTTTACGATTTAAGAAAAAGCACGTACATTCTAAAGTAACGGTTTATAATTAATTTATAATAACCCCATATAATACCGTGGGTGCCGCAAGCGGCAGAAATGGAAACTAAAATAGGAGATGGGCAGCAGTATCTTCTTGATAACAACTGAAAATAATAAAAAGTGCGGTTGCTAACCCGCCAAAGAAGCGTGGCAACTTTGGCAAATATGAGGCAATCTATGGGTGAGGCCTATTTTCACTAATAAACTTTGGTAATATATTGCATTGATGGTAAATATGATGACGAGATATACCGCACCTTGTTTACAGATGTAAGGACGACCGAGCACACAATTCACGTGATGGTCAGTGAATGCAGTGGCCTATAGACACTTACATTTATCCTTGATTATCGGGCTCTCTATAATGACCGAGGCTTTTACATCTAGCTGGTTATGACTTCACTAATGGAAGGTCATCAGATCTCGCTCTCTTTCTCTTTTTCTCTCACACACTTACTGAATCTCACGACTTACAAACGAAAATGAACGAAATGGAGTGACGGCGACGTGTGACCACCGAATGTATTTGATAAACAAAACTACTAAAAATAATGATGCTTTGACATTTCAGTTTTTTTTAAAGAACTATAATTTATCAAAACAAGTTTTGAGTTTTATATACAAGAACTTTGGCATTTAAAGTGATTTAAAAAAATGAGTTTAAAATTTTATTTTGTGTTTAAAACTTTAAAGCCAATATAAAACTTACGTTGTATTATATTGCAGTTTCAAAGAACCGTTATGAGGCACCAAGTTCTTTTAAACAACTGCGAAGCTGAACGTTATATTGCTTTCAAAATCTTCAAGAAAAATATACAAATAATAATTTTAATAACAGAAGATATTAATATATAACGAAATCGACAGCCAATGAAAGTATTTTTACTAATTGAAATTCCCCTTACTTACTTATTTTTTCATACATAAATTCGTTACAGCCCATCAAAAGTCCACTGCTGAATGAAGATTCTCCCAGCTATAGTTGTCAAGCTTGGCGGGCACGTTGGCAAACGCAGTTGTTGTTGCCATCTCCAGCTTCAGTTTACTCCCGTCGCCTCTCACGACACCTTTGAGATGATGGGTAGTGGAAGTGGATTCGCTTACGGCGCCTCCACACGGCTTGTCTGAAATCCGGTAGTATCTACATAAACACTCACGCCTGTCACCCAGAGGGTAGGCAGAGACTACGGACTTCCACTTGGCACGATCCTGGCACACCTCTCTCGCCTCCTTTACATCCATATATCTACGCATACACGCTCGTCGGTTAAGGTACTCCTAATCTGGCCCATTTCCAATATATCGCCAATTTGGTCAATAAACCTTCGTCTAGGGCGTCCCTTTCCGACTCTGCCGTTCACTTCTGCAGCATAAATTTGCTTTGTCACTCTTTCTTCGTTCATTCTTTCTATGACCAAACCACCGAAGCATTCTTTCTTAATCCTGGTCACATCGTCATCTTCCGTTAGTATCTATTATGAATAATTATGTTTACAAGTTCAAGTTTCCTCTCGATGTTTTAATTCACCGTCAAGCATTTGATAAATCAGAACTTAAATTATTGCAATTAACAATTTCATTGGAGCCGACGGGGATCAAACTCGGTTTGCTCGAGTACTACGAAATCCATTAAGCTACCACCACACTTATGTATTATAAAGTAAAATCATTTATTACAAAATTAAAATTAAAAAACACAGATAAAAAATAATTGGAAATAATATTTTAACCCCGCAAAGCCTAAAATTTTCCGACCGAGTAAACCGTAGCCATTACAGTCCATTCCTGTCAAATCCATCAATAAAGTTCCCATGGATATTTTTGATAGCGTCATAGCTTATTAAGCATTTTAAATGCCTCTTCATCCATCTATTCCATCCGTTATAGCCTAAAAGTCCACTGTGAGGCATTCAATCTGGTGATATGTAAGTGACAACGCAGTTTTTGTACCCTCCTTCATTTGATTTGCAGTTTCTATAGACGGCAGTGGCCACTTACCATTAAGTGGCCTGTTAGTTCATTTGACACTTCAATTTTATTTTTAAAAAAATTATTCTATTTGTCCTGTGGCCAGGGATAACCATTGTGATAAGGTCTGATTTAGCATAGGAAGACACAAGGTTAGATAATTATTTTAATAATTAATATTTTTTTCAGCTTTTTGATTTGGTAACTGTAATTTACTGTTTTTGTTCATGTTCATCTAACCATTCATCCATTACAGTCTATCATTTGCACTGCACTGCTGAACATAGGCCTTCCCATAGCTTGAACCATAATGCGGATATTTGTCATAGTTGACACGCATGGCAGGCGGGTTTGCAACTGCAGGTTTTCATTTTTTAGTTATTATGAAGATGCTGCTACCCATCTCCTAGTTTTGTTTTCCTTTATCGCCTCTTCCAACATCCACGAAATGACATGGGGTAGTGGATATTCTTACACCACCACTACACGTTGTAGCTAATATTATGTCATTATTTTTACTATAAGTAGAACTACAAAATACATTAAAAACCAAAGTAGACTATTTTCAAATCTATTTCTAACTCTTTATTTTGTACCAGTTCAAGGTTCTACCTTCGACGCTGTCACTGCTGACATACGTTTTTTAATCTTTCATCTCATGAGATGAGTGGCCTATCAATAGTAGTAGACCATCTGATGGTAATGTTTACACCACGAATGTTCACTCGTAAAAGGTAACAAGAAGCAAAGAATCCAGAGGCTGCTGTGTCAGGTTTTATACTACGTTCAAATTTTATGAAATTAAATTATAAAATATTACGATTGTCAACTCGCCAGGTACTTTTTAGCGTTCCAAATTTAGTTTATAATAGTACAAGTCTTCTTTGTTTAAAAGCCATTTTTCTTGTTAGGATCTTGTCGAGCAAAACAACTCATCAGACTCCAAGCTACTGACTATTGCCACGAACTATCCTATGAGCAGTTCTTGCGCTACGCAGCAAAGGAGTAATTTCAGGTGTCGTATATTAAGTGTAGTAAATTGGACAACGCTTTTATTCAGCTATATTTATGCAATAATTTTCATACGATAATTTAGTACCTCACAAAATGTCGTTAAAAGAAAAATATTGGCTTGGAAGGCGTCGTAAAAACGAAATTCTCTTATGTGAAAGAAAATAGCGCCTAAAACTGGTGAAAGGCAATTTGCTATAAATCTACTGAAGATGGAATTGTTAGTAGAGGTTTATCCCTGCGCCACTGTTTTATAAAAAATAAGGGCCCTTTTGCATGATTAGAAAAGTAATACTAATTTTGAATTTACAAGACTAATTCTTACAAGTTAAAAGAGGGGGTTCGTGTTGTAAAAAGGTAAATATTGGAAATGCTAGAGAAATTTAATGGCTTCCGATAGATGGCGCTATAATCATCTCATTTACACCAGAAGTAAAATAAACTTATATACTGGCGACGGGCAGCGGCAATAAAAGTGGTAAACGTATGGTACAGTGACGGTAAATTCGCTATATAAATGTGAAAATTAATGCAAATCCTCATAGCAAAGGGAGAGACCCATAACCAGCAGTGGACTTCTATGGATCGATCCAGAAGAATAAGAAGAATAACACAAAAAGCAAATAATATAATAATGTAAAAACAAATATTCCGTGCAGTGGCGGTGGAAGAATATCCACCCGTATATCCTCCCGTGGGTGTCGTAAGAGGCGCAGAGGGAAACGGAAACAGGAGATCGGTAGCAGCATCTTTCTGATAACAACTCCAAATAATAAAAAACAGCAGTTATCAACCCGGCTGCTAAACGTGACAAGTTTTGCAAAGATTCCCCTTATGAGGGAATCTATGAGGGAGGGCTATGTTTAGCAGTAGACTTTTATAGGCTATGACGGTATAAAAACAAGTAAAAGTAAAAGTCAAGCTTAGCTTTTTACGTGGTAGAGCCATGCTGCAGCTATATTAGTGGTATAGTTGTAGCAGGAACGGGTCGGCTCGACCGGGGGAAGGACCACGCTCTCACTGAATACCAGCGTAAAATAGCCTGATGATAACGTTGCTATGTTCGTATGGTGAGTGTAGAGAACCGAAGACCATTTTTACTGGAAACGAGGCATTCCATCTTAGTCCTCACGGGTGACAATGCATCTGCATTTTGATTCTTTGTCTATGGGTCACAGCAATCACTTACCATCAGGTGGACTGTGTGCTCGCTTATCATCCTTATCCTATATAAAAAAAAGCTCAACTTCCCTATATTTTATATATAAAGCTTGAATTGTAACACATGTCATAAAAACTTAAATTCCTAACAGACATAAAATACACTTTAGTATTTTCAGAACACTTGTCTTAATAGTCTACAAAACATAAATCTCAAAACATAAAACTTGCTCCTCCCCAAACGAATAAGAGCAAGTTGTTAATTCGCATTTCAGTGTTATAATGACGGCTCTGTAGCTAATTGGCTAAGCATTTGGTCGCAGCGTTACGGGCCGCGGGTTCGAATCTTAATGTTACAACCAGTATTTGTTTTGCCTAGAAATATTTTTCTGGGTCTAAACGTTTGTCTGTGTGATTTATATGTGTTAATCGTCTCGACAATACAGACAAAATTGGGGTAAAGTTTTATATTTAAGAAAAAAAATCCAAACGATATGTGTGGCAATTTTATAAACTTACTTGAAAAAAGGAAGAGGTTATCAATGCGACTGTATGTTCTTTTCTTGTATGTTATTGGTTTTAATGATTCTTTCTTATTAAATAATTTATACTTCAAAATTAGGAATGTAGTATTTAACGTAGCTGTTTAGACGACATTCGATCTTGTGATATTCCTCCGACCACTCAAAATGGTAAACAAGTAGACCTTTAATAAAAAGTTAAAGCAGACTTAATTAAAAGTCTATTTTTTAATTTCAAATTCATGAGCATGGACTAGCTAAATCCAAAGCTACAATAAAGCAGAAAAATTAAATTTTTATTCCAGGGCTTGTTGCGTTGTGACGTCCAGAATGGCGCCACTCGAGTTGTATCGGAAGCACACCACTACGCCACAAGTCCCGTTGAACGCTTTCCACTGAGACATTGTAAATGTAACTTTTGTTTTGTTTCGTTCTTTATAAGTGCCGCCTTTCTAAAAAAGTTATTATTGATATCAAACAACATAGTAAGGAATTATCGCTGATCATATAACGTACCGACGAATCGTGAACTCCATTTTTTGAAGTCGTTTGAGAAGCCTCTATGAGAAAGGCCAGAAACACCTGTCTGTACATCAAGATATTACTCTTGGTATAAATACGACATGTTTATTTGACTACTTATCGGAAGAAGTAAGATGTTCATTCTCTATATCGCGTTTTACGACAGCCAATTCAAACTATATTATAATAACTATCTACTAAAACTGTATTATAGCTGCATCATGAATGGGTTGGCTCGACCGGGGAAGGACTACGCTCGACCAAAACACGAGCGTTAAATAGCAGCTTAGTTCTGCTATTGTTCATATGGTGAGTGAAGACAACCGGAAACCTTTTTACTGGTAACGAGACATTCCATCTTAATTCTCAGAAGTAACAATGCATTTGCATTTTGATTCTTAATGAATTTACGTCCACCTATGTAGGCACCACTCTCTTACCTATTTCTGTCACCAAATAACAGTGCGAGCACTGATTGTTTCCGGTCTGAAAGGTATAGAGAGCCAGAGTATAATTACAGGATGTGAGGCATTCCACCTTAGTCCTCAGAGATCACAAGGTAAGGTGTGTAAGGTGTATTTAGTGTAAGGTGTAGGTAGGTGTTTTCGAAGTAAGTTACATGTGTAAATGAGCTGCAGTAGCCACTTACTATCAAGTGCACTGTAAGTTTTTTATATAGAAAAGGACAAATGGAGGTATTCCTGCCACAGCACGTACTTACGATCATGTAGAAAATATAATAATAAAAATAATCAAAGATTATTTACTCGTAGGCATTAAAATGCAGATGAGTTTATTTGTAACTAAAACCTTCATGAAACGGTACAAAGTTGAACTACACCTTAAGTGTGCTAAAGAATTCTCTGGTAATTTGCGGGTTAGTAGTTTTCCACGCCTTAGGATACACTTTATTACAGCTGTGGAAAGCAAGAACGAGTTCGCGGAAAATTGCTCTACGCAGATCTTTATGTGGTGTTATTTGCTAGTGTTTATCGTTCATGGATGCTCTAAGCTCTCGTGCTTATATTACTTGTGTAGTTTCCTTTAAACCTATTGTGAACAAATATTGAATTGAAAAATAATTTCAATAAATTGTATAATCATTAAATGTTATATATCATCTTATTTAACCACTATACACCTCATCTTAAGAGTTAAAAAACGTAATTACTTAACTTGGCATTTCATTTTCTACCAACATCTCGTCAAACCATCTTGGGTTACTTGGTTGGTTGGAGAATCTGTAGCAGGATCAAACAGTTTAGTAAAAAATGAGTGTAAAATAAGATACAATATTATATACATAAAATAGAAAATATTAAAATACACACATAATATAACAAGCTGCATGTTATAAACAATATTATCATTATTAATACGGCCGTTCTAAATTTCACTGCTGAATTTTGACAAATATACAAAATATTCCGTGTAGTGGCGGGTAAGAATACCCACTACCCCATATCTTCCTGTGGGTGTCGTAAGAGGCGACAGAGGGAAACTGAGGCAGAAGATGGGCAGCAGCATCTTTCTGATAACAGCAAATAACAATAAAAAAACTGCGGTTGCCAACCCGCTCGCCAAGCGTGGCAACTACGGCAATATACCCCCCATGAATGAATAAAGTTACGAAGAGACGGCCCCCAGTCCCCGGCGGCCCCGCTATTCCTGGCTACGGTGGCGACCATGGTAACGGCGGGGCAGGGGGTGCTAAGAATCGCCGGTGGAGATTCGGTTGCCACCTACGACGACTCGGCCTGGCAACTTATAACGCACGCACCCTGAGGACTAACGAGAAGATCCTGGAGCTGGAAGAAGACATAGACAAGTTGCGCTGGAATATTATAGGATTATCCGAGGTCCGAAGAGAGGAAGAGGACACGTTAATCCTCGAATCCGGCAACTTCTTCTATCACCGGAAGGCAACCATCTGTCCCAAGGAGGTGTCGGATTTATCGTCCACAAGTCTCTCGTTAACGACGTTGTAAAATTGGCAGTGTATCGACGAGGGTTGCGTACCTTATACTCAGAATCACCAAACGGTATTCACTGAAGGTCATACAAGTTTACGCACCAACCTCGGCCTGAGGAGGTGGAGGAAATGTATGAGGATATCTCTAGAACCATGCATTCCTCAAAACCCACTATATGGTGTTAATGGAGACTTCAACGCAAAGCTAGGCACAAGAGAACGGTGAGCTGAAAGTAGGGAAATTCGGATTAGGGCAACGGAACCAAAGGCCAGCAGCTGGCCAACAATGGAGAAAGAGCGACTCTTTATGATGAACTCTTTCTTCCAGAAGCAGCCCCAAAGGACGTGGACCTGTTCGAGTCCCGATGGTTCGACAAAAATGAGATTGACTTCATTATGACGACTAGGCGCCAACTGTTTAGTGATGTGTCAGTGATCGCGAGGGTGAAAACTGGTAGCGATCACCGAATATTTAGAGGCACACTGAACCTAAACGTTAAGTTGGAAGGTGTCGTCTAATGAAGTCAACGCTCATCCCCTCGTGCTCTAATCCAAAGTCCCGAAACCTCTCAGCTCGAGTTACAAAACCGTTTTCAGTGCCTAGAAGATTGCATTGCAGTGGACAAAGTGACAAGCGTGGAAACTGTCCATGCGGTCGGAGCTAAGTTTTGTACGATCCGCCGCAGAACACAAAACCCTCCGATCACACTCTTAATCTCATGGCTGTTAGACGGAAATGAAGATGCAGACTTCAGTAGATTTGATAGCATACAGGCAACTGAACAGACAGATCTCCAAATGCATGCGGCGGGACTTATGCAACTTTAATACTGCTCGTATTGAAGAAGCGATCGAGCGGAACTAGGGCTCCAAAGTCTTGGCTCGAGATCTGTCTGCCAGAAAGAGCCAACTGTCGAAGCAGAAGATCGAGTATGGCAGCATCGTTTCCGGGAAACCTGAGATTTTGAGTGAGATTGAGAGGTTCTATGGACAGCTGTACACATCACCGTTTGAGCCACACGCAAGTGTGAGTAACAATCAAGAGCAAGTCTTATCCGACATTATTCCGATGATATTCCGTACGTCAGTCTGAGCGAGATTAGAATGGCTCTCAGCACCATAAAACGGCAAGGCCCCAGGCGAGGATGGAATTACAACGGAGCTTCTGAAGGCGGGTGGAAAACCGGTACTGGTAGTCCTTCAGAAGCTCCTTAATTCCGTCTTCCATAGTGGCACTACACCGCAGGCGTGGAGCAGAAGTTCGGTGGTCTTGTTCTTTAAGAAAGGTGACAACGCTCTGTTGAAAAACTACAGACCGATTTCCCTTCTGAGCCGCGTCTACGTGCTGTTTTCGAGAATCATTACAAATCGTCTTGCACGCAGACTCGACGACTTCCAGCCTCCAAAAGCCGGTTTCCGAAAAGCTTTAGCACCATAGACCACATACATACCCTTCGGCAAATTGTACAGAAGTCCGAAGAGTACAATTGCCACTATGTCTGGCGTATGTGGACTATGAGAAAGCCTTTGATTCCGTCGAAATTTGGGCGGTGCTGCGGTCCTTCAGCGGTGCCACGTTGACTGTCGATATATCGAAGTGCTGAAGTGTTTGTACAGTAGAGGTACGATGGCTATCCGGTACAGAACCAGTGTACAAAACCTATCAACTACAGATGGGTGTAAGACAGGGTGACGTTATATCGCCGAAACTCTTCACCGCTGCATTGAAAGACGTTTTCAAGCTACTGGACTGGAAAGGATACGGTATTAACATCAACGGCAGTACATCACTCACCTTCGATTTGCCGACAATATAGTCCTTTTGGCAGAATCGCTGAAGGACCTAAGCACTATGCTCAATGGCCTCAATAGTGTCTCCCAAGGGATAGGTCTTAAGATGAACATGGACAAAACGCAGATCATGTATAACGTCCATGTCGCACCTATGCCGGTAGTTGTTGGGAGCACTAAGCTCGAAGTTGGTGACAGTATGTTTACCTGGGACAAATAGTCCGACTACGTAAGTCCAACTTCAACGGAGAGGTCAACTCGGCTTGGCAGCGTTCGGGAAATTACGGCACATCTTCTCGTCAGATATACCTCAAAAGTTGAAAACTAGACTGTACAACCAGTGTGTATTGCCAGTGATGACCTATGGAACTGAGACGTGGTCCTTCACTGCTGGCCGTATGAGGAAGCTCAAGGTCGCTCAGCGAGCTATGGAGAGGGCTATGCTCGGGGTTTCTCTGCGTGATAAACTTAGAAATGAGGATATCCGCAGTAGAACCAGAGTGACCGACGTAGTCCAACGGATTAGTAAGCTGAAGTGGCAATGGGCCGGCCATATAGCTCGAAGAACTGATAACCGATGGGGAAAAAAGGTTCTCGAGTGGTGGCCTCGTACCGGCGGACGAAGTGTAGGGCGTCCCCCCATTAGATGGAGTGACGACCTGGTAAGACATGCAGGAAGTCGATGGATGCAGGTGGCTCAGGACTTGTGATGGGCTGTAATGATGATGACAAAATATTTTACAATAAAAACAATATTATGCTAGTCCAAGAAAAAATAACAAGGAATATGTTATATATAAAAAGAGTCAAGAGGATATGCATATAATTCAATCATTACCATATATTCTATCCAACGAACACTAACTGACTTAATAAAATAGAATTATTTTTATATAATATAAATTACATGTTACTCATATTAAATATCATTGTTTACTTTTACCACTGGTTCAGAAAAAACCTATGTCCTGGGAAGAACCAGCAAAAAACCCAGCGGGACTTTTTGTAAATAAAATGATATAAAATTATAATTATAATAATTTACAATATATTATTTTATACAATTTTATTTTTTTATATTATTTATTTTATATTATTTTATTTTATTATATTATTTTCAAACGTGGTAGAGCTATGCTGCAGCTGTATTAATGGTATAGTTGTAGCACGAATGGGTCGGCTCGACCGGGGAAGGACCACGCTCTCACAGAATACCAGCTTAAAATAGGAGTTTAATGCTGCTGTGTTTCGTATGGTGAGTGTAGAGAACCGGAGACCCTTTTTACTGGAAAAGAGGCATTCTATCTTAGTCCTAAAGGCTGACAACGCATCTGCATTTTGATTCGCAAACGAGGATAGATGTAGATGTTTATAGACACAACAAACACTTACCATCAGGTGGACTGTGTGCTCGCTTGTCACGCTTATCCTATAAATTTTAAAAAAAAAAACAATTAATTTGTATGAAAACATTTATAAACAGCATGGTAGCGATCACCTCATTCCCAGGGGTTATTATCAATCATGTACTCTTTAATAGTACAATAACCCGTATTAAACAATTTTTGCTTTATAAATACCTATATTAATAGTATAATATGGGTAAAGAGTAGCCACGTGAAGAGCACAAACCATTTTTCGAAAATTAAATGATATTCTACACTATGTTAAGTGCCTAGGCGTCAGCCATTTTTTTAAATTAATTTACGCAGAATTGCAGAATTTTCGTTAAACACACACACACATCATTACATAAGGTATGCATTATATGGTGATAAGCTGGGATCGTAGTTTTTATGATCTTATTGTAAAAAAAATATGTAATTTCACACGAATGACATCTTGGGTACATCTCGTTAAATTCGCAGCTACATTATAATATGTAGCTGCGAATACATACTGGAAGAACCTTCTTTGAAACAATGCCTAATATTTTACATGTACCTACAGCCGTAACCCTACAAATTTTGTGTTTTCAGTTTTCAGACCACCGTTTTTTTTTTGTCGTTTATGTTAGGACTTCTGTAACTTCATTATATATTATGTATATATATATATATATAACTATTAAAGAATGCTTTCCAATGTACCTATGTAACAATGTAATCCAATCCGAACAAACTTACACACACACACACACACACGCACACGCACAGGCACACGCACACGCACACGCACACGCACACACACGCACACTCACACGCACACGCACACACACACACGCACACACACACGCACACACACGCACACGCTGGCTGCAGCACACGCTCCCTCACTCGCACGCAAGCACACATTATATTAACAAAAATATGTAAAAAATGCATTTGAATGAATTATCGTATTCATTTTTTTTTTCACGTTCGCGCCCAATTATATTGTGTTACGAAAATTAGATACTGTTTCAATTTCAAGCTCTATTTCGAGGCTTTTATACGAATTCTAATTGTAGCTAATAAACTGCATTGGGTGTCAAGGGAAATTTATTTTGCTGTTGTGATTAAACGCTTTGTTGGAAGTGCTTTGTATGCTGTACTCGTGCAACGAAATTAAACCTTAATCAAGGAAGGTCCAATGCTGTGTAATTGTTGAAATGTAACATGGGAGTACATAAAATTAAATACTATTTTTATATAACTAAGGGTGAGCAAAATGGCACAGTCCAGCTGATGGTAGTGGATGCTATGGCCCAGTGATTCTCTCGGTTAAAAGTCGCAATACAGATACTTCGAACTCTAAGCGCTAAGATGAAATTACTTGTTACCAGTAAAAGACTACAGTTTTTTATAGAATAAGGATGGCAAAACGAGCACATAGTCCGGACACATAAGCACCTGATTGTAAGTGGACACTGTGAGCCAAACATTAGAATTAAAATATTGGCGGAATGCCTTGTGAATAGAAAAAAGGGTCTGGTTCTCTACACTACATACACACCAACTACAGCAGTATTAAGCTGCTATTTTACGCTGGTATTTTGTGAGAGCGTGGCACCCTCCGGTCGAGCCGACGCATTAATGCAGCAATCATAATATAGCTGCAGCATGACTCCCTCACGTTCGTCACTCAACGTAACACAACCTTATGCTACTCTTTTATATATTTTTACATTTTTATTACCTTATATTTGTTACACTATTTTTATCCTTCTTCTTCAACCAGTAAAAGTCCACTGGACTTTATCAGTCATGAGAGTTTTTCCCATTACATATAGGCGGTTGTCTTAGTCGTTACTCTGTCGGTAGTAGGCAGGGTGTACACGACGACAATCGCAGTGCCAAACTTTTCACACCTTTGACGCTGTTGCCCGTCAGCAAATTCTATTAGTGAATATTGGCTTCTCAAAGGGATACAGATAATAATAATAATACTCACAAGTCAAATAAAATGGTTCTTTAGGAGCATAGAAATTGACTTCGTTCCAAAGGCTACATTGTACCTCTGCGTTTCTATTATCCATACTAATATCCATATTAAAAGAAAACATTCTACCATTTATACTGGTAACCAAACATCCATCCATAATCCTCTGGGCGACAACCCAAGAACAATATTAACCCTAGGGCGACAACATATCTGGATTTTGACTCCTAATCCAGGATAAATGTAGTGCCTATAGTCCACCCACTTACCATCAAGTCGGTTGTGTTCTCGTTTTTGACCTTATAACTCTCTTTATAAACAATTTATCATCTCAATATCAATGTTATTGAGCTGTCATTGCCACTAAAATTTGTAAATGGCCAAATAAATATTTCTTTTTCAATTTAATGTAATTGAATATAAATCCTTAATATCCTTGTAATGCCGAAATTAACTCAAGCCTAGACAGAACTGAAAATCCTGTATTTTTTTTGTATATGTAATGACATTTAACAAGTTTTAAGGACTTAATGGAGGCCTAGTTTAATAAGAACTTAATACTTTGTTGTGTTTCTTAATTTCTTGAATCCATACTAATCCATACTAATATTATAAATGCGAAAGTGTGTTTGTTTGTTTGTTTGTTTGTTTGTCCTTCTTTCACGTCGCAACAGAGCGTCGGCATGGCATGATTTTTTGTATGGGGATAGTTCGGTGGCTGTAGAGTGACATAGGCTACTTTTTCAGCGGAAAAACATATCATTCCGTGGGAAAATCGAATATGTTGCAAAATTAAATTCAGCTAGGTGGCGCCACCGTGATTCTACAAGACGGACGACGGTACGATGGACGAACACAGAAGGTCAGAATATCTGGATTATTATGTCTTTTTACCAAAATTAAGATAAAAAATGTATGGATCTGTATTTTCCACAGGACCGGTAAGAGGCGATAAATAACATAAAATTCACCAGCTGAATTTCTTCAATCGTTTTGGTGCATCGTAATTCACAGAATAGGCGATAAACTCGCAGACGATATTAAGTAATCCGTTGATGCTCTGCCTACCCGCAAGGGTTACAGGCGTGATTATAAGTATGGATCAGAATACTATCACCACCTGTCACGCTTTCACCCTTAACTATTACTTAACAATGGTAGAAACAGTTCTTAGTAAGCCTTATTAATAAGCCTTAGTAATATTTATTGAACGGAAATGAATACAGTTCTTATATGTGGTTATGAATGAATCAGTATTACAATAAGAAAAATTGTGCAAAATTATAAGAAAAATATTTTTGAGAGTTCTTATTAACTAACGTATACATAGTTTAAATTGATTCCGCTAGATGTCGTTACTAGGTTTTAAAACGCCGTAACGAAATGTTTCCTGACATGTACTTAACTGCCGCCGTTGAGCCGCGCGTCAACTTATAGTGCATACGGTACCTATACGCTTAAATTGTTTCTATTTCGTAGCTTATTCGACTACCTGCTTTCGATTTCGGTTGTTTGTTATTGCTTTGTGATTTTGTTAAGGTTGAATGGATTTATATTGGCTTTCATTTTCGGATTTGTGTATTTTCTTGGATCGGTTTTATTGATTTGGTTGGTATTCCTTTATACATATTTAGACTCTGGCTTTGATTTTGGATTTTGTTTATTTAGAATCGTGAATTGGTTTTCGTTGTTTTAGGTTGTTTAACAATATTTCAAAGGAATATTAATAGTATTGATAGTGTATACGGTACCTATACACTTACTTCTTTTTCGTTGGTTATATTTATATTGACTACTGCTTTCGATTTCGGTTTTCTGCGATTTGTTTTGTGATTTGGTTTAAGTTGACTCGATTTTTTTGGCTATCGTTTTCGGATTCGTGTTGTGTCTTGAATTGGTTTTGTTGTTTTGATTTTAAAAATGTTTAAAAGGAATATTTATTCCTTTTAGATATTTTGATTTGCTTTTAAAAATATTTAAAAGGAAATTTAATTCCTTTAGGTATTTTAACGTTTTTATAAATAGGTTTTCTTACTTCATAATGCCTCGCAAACGTAAGTCCAGCCTTTCAAGAGTATCTTCTCAAGACAAGCGAAAAGATTAGCTCGATCGCTAGAATCTTTAGAAGATGCTGAACTGAGAAGGCAAGAACAAGCAGAGCGTCAGGCTGCTTTTAGAGCATCTGAGACACCTTCTCAACGTCAGCAAAGGCGTCTTGAACAGACAGAGCATCAGGCTGCTTTAAGAGCTTCGAAACACCTTCTCCAAGTCAGGAAGGCCTCTTGAACAGGCAGAGCGTCAAGCTACTTTAAGAGCTTCTGAAACACCTGCTCAAAGTCAGCAAAGGCGTCTTGAACAGGCAGGCGTCAAGCTACTTTAAGAGCTACTGAACCACCTGCTCAAAGTCAGCAAAGGCTATTCGAACAAGCGGAACGTCAGGCAGCCTTAAGAGCCGCGGAAACACCTGATGAAACTCAACACAGACTCATTGAGCAAGCTGAACGTCAATCTAATATAAGCATCTGAAACACCAGAACAGACACAGGCGCGAAGAGATGCAAATGCACAGCTCAAGCTGAACGTCGACAAAATTTTCAAAGAAACAATTGGTCGGTTTTAATGACGCAGCATTCAATTATGATCCGTTGATTGATTATAAAAATCACAGGTTAGTTGTTATCGGACTGATGGACAAGGCGTGTCGATTTTGCAGCGCTTTAAAATGGAAAGATGAGACCGCAGGCATGTGCTGTTCCAATGGCAAAGTGTCTCTTCCGTTACTTGAGAACCAGAAGAACCTTTGAAAACTCTCTTTTATATGATGCTAATGAGTCACGGCGCTTTTTAAACAGGATCCGGAAATATAACTCATGCTTTCAAATGACGTCCTTCGGAGTTGACCGGGAAATAATAATGCCGGGATTTTCGCCTACATTTACGGTGCAAAGGCAAATTTATCATAGAATAGGTTCACTTTTTCCTGCTGAAAACGAACAAAATAAATTTTACAAGTATATTTTATGGGTGACGAAGAAATTGAGGTAGACCGTCGCTGCCAATTTATCCAAGGAGTTGAGAGAGACACAGTGTTCAAAATTCAAAGATTCTTGCATGAACGTAACATTTTAGTCAAAACATTTAAAACTGCTTTAGAAAACCTACCTGAAGAGGATTATAAAGTCGTCATTCACGCAGATCGGACCCCTCGAGGAGAGCATGAAAGGCGCTACAATTCACCTTTGATAAACGAAATAGCAGCCGTAATTAGTGGTGATCAATTTTCTTCACAAGACATTGTCTTGCGAGCATGTGATGATACGTTGCAACGAGTAGCCGATACACACAAGTTTTATGACGCTCTGCAATACCCATTGATTTATTGCAAAGGACAAGAGGGTTACCATTTTCAAATTCCACTCATTAACCTGGTCACAAAGGAGCCTACTCGAACAAAAAGTATCATGTATGGATTTTTATGCGTATCATATGATGTTGCGAGAAAATGATTTTAACCTCTTAGCCCGGTGTAGACAATTATTTCATCAATTTTTGGCAGACATGTATGTGAAGGTAGAAAGTGAACGTCTCCGTTATATATCTTTAAATGAAAAAGCTGCGCGTTGAGAATTATATACATTTACAAGATGCAGTTTCTAGCGACGCCAATGTAAACCCCAGAGATTTAGGTAAAATGGTAATTCTGCCCTCATCATTCGTTAACAGTCCCCGCTACCTACATGAGTACACAAGACGCATTCGCCTATGTACGAACTTACGGAAGACCTGATCTTTTGTTACTTTTACTTGATATCCCATATGGAAAGAAATAACCGAGGAGCTAATGCCGGGCCAAAAAAGTACTGACAGACACGATTTAGTTGCTAGAGTATTTAGATTAAAAGTACAAAAATTAATGTATGTAATTAACAAAGGGAAAATTTTCGGAGGTGCAGTGCTTCATGTATTCAATTGAATGGCAAAAGAGGATTACCGCATGCCCACATTCTAATATGGCTTAAAGAGAAGTTGCGGCCCAGCCAAATAGACGACATAATAAGCGCCGAGATTCCGGCTCCTGAGCAAGATAAAGAATTGTATGATACTATCGTCCGAAATATGATTCACGGTCCATGTGGAGCACGAAATTCAATATCGCCATGTATGAAAGAAGGATAATGTACAAAGAAATTCCTAAACAGCTATTAAAAGAAACAGTGCACAATGACAATGGTTACCCTTTATACAGACGCAGAGCTCCCGAAGATGGTGGCAGGAAAGTTACAATCAAATCTCGCTCTGGAGCGTTCGAAACTTAGATAACAGCTGGATTGTCCCGTATTCGCCCATTCTATGTAAAATGTTTAATGCCCACATTAATGTAGAAGCATGTAGCTCTCTCCGCGCAATCAAGTATATCTGTAAGTACATAAATAAAGGAAGCGACCAAGCAATATTTAATCTTAGGAGTGAAGGTGAGGCAAATCCGTTAATGAAGTACAGACCTTTCAAGCAGGGCGTTATGTCAGCAGTAACGAGGCAGCGTCGTCTCCTTGGCTTCCTTTACACGAAAGGCACCCAACAGTTACTCATCTTGCTGTGCACTTAGAAAATGGAGCGTGTATATTTCACCGAAAGAAATTTCCAAGAAAGAATTGCATCACCGCCAAAACTACACTAACAGCCTTCTTTCAACTTTGTCAAACCGACCCTTTGCAAAAACGTTGTTATATTCTGAAGTCCCCGCTATTAAACTTGGAACACATCTAGGAAGGAGTGGAAACGCCGTATTCAAGGCGCGCCTGTTGCAAATTGGCCCGGTGTAAAGTCATCAGATGCCCTGGTCGTGTATACCGTCCATGTAACTAATTTTGAATGTTTCTGTTTACGATTGCTGCTGCACCATGTTCGGGGTCCTACAGGATATAAAGACCTTAAAACTGTCAACGGTCAGGAATGCGCAACTTATAGAGAAGCATGTGAAGCTCTGCATCTTTTAGCAAACGATAATCACTGGGATGAAACCATGGAGGAAACTGTGCAGTGCCCGTCACCAGCCAAAATTAGGGATCTTTATGCAACTCTCATATCATCTTGCGGGCTATCTAATGCACATAAATTGTGGGACAAATATAAAAGTACATGGCGGAAGATATTTTTGAAGGTTACAGCAGACACGCGATGACATACAATGAACACATTTGGAAAAATTGAAGATAAATTAATGGCAACGGTAGGCAAAAAATTAAGCGACTTTGGAATGATAAGCCCTCAGTGAACAACCGAAAATGAACTAAGTGATGAAATTATACGAAACAAACTACGATATACCAGCTTTGCAGCAAGTAGCCGAATTTGTACCCGCTTGCTTCCCGAACAAAACGAGTTTTGACAAAGTATTAGGACAAATTGAATCTGGAAATGGTGCACTTTTCTGTTTAGATGCCCCTGGAGGAATTGGGAAGGCATTTTGTTAAATTTATTATTAGCGCAAGTACGGAAAGATAAAAACATTGCTGTGGCCGTAGCTTCCTCCGGTATAGCCGCCACGCTGCTAAGCGGGGCCGCACTGCACATTCTGTTTTAAACTCCTCTAAATCTAGCCCAGGAAGAATCGCCGATCTGCAACTTTAGCAAAAATAGTGCACGAGG
Organism: Parnassius orleans; assembly: GCA_029286625.1. Taxonomy (NCBI): domain Eukaryota; kingdom Metazoa; phylum Arthropoda; class Insecta; order Lepidoptera; family Papilionidae; genus Parnassius; species Parnassius orleans. The sequence goes on from JAGSMP010000184.1 coordinate 593,891, forward strand.
TATAATGCTACGACAATGCAAACTTTTAGTGTGGGACGAAAGTACAATGTCGCATAAAAAAGCTGTAGAAGCACTAAATCGAACGCTCCAGGATTAATACCGATGTAATGGGAGGAATGGTGGTTTTACTGGCTGGTGACTTTCGCCAAACTTTACCTGTCATTCAAAAGGGCACACCTGCAGATGAAATTAAAGCATGTCTCAAGTCGTCTATTTTATGGAACAAGGTGACAAAATTCAGTTTAACTACGAATATGAGAGTGCATTTGTATAATGATATCAATGCTGGAAACTATGCTGACACACTATTAAAAATTGGCGATGGGCGGTTGGAAACGGATGCTGAGGGCTGCGTTAAATTGACGAGAGATTTTTGTAATTTAGTACAGAGTCATTCCGAATTAATTGCGAGCGTTTATTCAGATTTAACGAACAACATGCATGAAAACAAATGGTTATGTGAAAGGGCGATTCTTGCACCAAAAAATGAGAGCGTTAACAAAATAAATTCAGATATATTAAGCGAAGTAGCAGGAGAAATAACAGAGTATTTGTCAGTAGACACAGTTATGGACACAGAACAGAGCATTTCATATCCCGTAGAGTTTCTAAATTCTCTAGAGTTGTCAGGTGTGCCCTCACATAGCTTCAATTAAAATTAGGCGTCCCAGTCATGCTAATGCGAAATTTAGATGCTCCTCGGTTATGTAACGGGACAAGGCTGCGTGTGACACATCGTGGACGGAACATAATCAGTGCTACAATTTTGACAGGCGTAGGAAAAGGTTATTATATGTTATGTTATTATACCACGGATCCCTATAATTCCCAGATCTTCCTTTTCAATTCAAAGGTTGCAGTTCCTATTAAGCTCAGTTTTGCAATGACAATTAATAAAGCGCAAGGGCAAACGTTACAGGTAGCGGAGGTCAACTTAGAAAACCGTGCTTCTCTTATGGTCAGCTGTATGTAGCATGTTCGCGTGTGTCAAATGCCCAGAATCTCACATTCTTTCCCGAATGGAAAAACATATAACATTGTGTACAGTAGCGTCTTAAAATAGTGTTCAGTTAGTTTTTTCCAAAATTCCCACAATCAATTAATCAGAATTCCCACAGATCTTCCCTTTCAATTCAAAATTTCCTATTTAGCTCAGTTTCTTTTCAATTCCAAATGCTGCACCTCTGACGGACCTATTAAGCTCAGTTTCCTTTCAATTCAAAAGGCTGCATCTCTGACGGATCTTTTATTTGGCTCAGTTTCCTTTCAATTCAAATCTGCATTTCTGACGAATCAATTTAGCTCAGTTTCTTTTCAAAAGTCTGCATCCCTGACGGATAATTATGTTCAGTTTCCTTTAATTAAAAAAATATCCCATTTCCATTTGGAATAAACAGGCTATTTTCATGCTTTCCTATACGCTGCGTTTCAAAACATTTAAATAGGCTGACGAATCAATTTTGCTCAGTTTCCTTTTAATGGCTGCATCTCTGACAAATCTATAAAACTCAGTTTCTTTCAATTCAAAAGCAATGGATAGTTCATTTCCCAGTGACCATGCGGGCGAAGCCGCGGGTAACAACTAGTTCTCACTAAATAGAAGTATCTTAAGAAGCTTAACACTTACATTTTTAACTAAAATTATTTTAACTGTATAGAATTTTAATGAAACTGATTATAACATTTTTAATTTTATTTAATACAGCCGATCCTTGCTCCTAACACTAAAATTAACCTCGGAAATAAAGTCAACGAACAAGTGCCACTGTGTTTGAAACTATTCGAAAACAATATTTTATTTTGTAAGAGCTCTCCATGGCGCAGTGGCTTACCATTGAATTGCGACGCAAAGGATCGCGTGTTCGAATCCCACACAGATTAAGTATTTGTGTGGCCTATAATTGTTTAGGATCTGGATGTGTGCTCTTGTGTCATTCGCTATAAACCGCCTCAACGATATAGGAGGTCCTACTCTATGGTATAACGTTTTCTTATAAAAAGCAAAGCAGCGAGTTTCGCAAATTAACACTTAACTAACATAAAGTAGTATTTAGTTATTACAGAGCTATAAAGAGATAAACATAAAATTTATTATAAAAGTTTTAAACTTATAAGTCTTTTACAAACTTCTATGAAATAAATATTATTTGAACGAGCGTAATGAGTGCAAAATTTAAAATGAATATTATATTTTGTGATTCCATACTATGAAGTACTGCCTCGTTAGTCTAGAGGTCATAATCGTGAATGCTAATCATGTGGTCCCGTGGTGTCAATCCCAGGTCGAGCCAAAATCAGTAAATGGGTCTTTCTGTCAATAAATTCTCAGTAACAACCCAAAGTCAGGAAGTTAATAGTGTTTCACCTCCGTGCCTCGGAGAGCACGTAAAGCCGTTACTCCTGTGCCTGATCTCTCTCCGATCTTGTTGGTTTCTGTCCCATTGATATTTGAAAGTGAGTGAATAGAGAGTGCACCTATGCTTGCGCTGCTCGTGCACAATAATCCTGTTTTGCGCAGATGGCATTCTTCTTTAAGACTGACCGCCGTAACGAAATTAGGTCTGGAGGACAATATTATTATAAAGTTTTACATTAATTTAATACTCTCAAATTACATTAATTTTAAACATTATGCTAAATACTCAAACGCTGCTCAATTATAAGATGCCGGTAAGTCTCGTGCTGTCTCTATCACTTTAAGTCAAAGTGACTGTGACACCACGACACTTAACGTCATCTTAAAATTGATACCGTTGATTATTTAACATAACTTTTTTGATTTGAAGAAAACAAAGCTTTAAAGAACACAGATTCCTTCAAGGATGATTCGCGAGGCATTAACCTCATTATCCTCATTCATTAGAAATCAAAACATATCCTAATTTCAATAGAGAAGATGGATGGGTGCTATTATCTGCTTCATTATTACAGCCCTTCACAAGTCCACTGCTGAACATAGACCTCCCCAAGGAATGCCACAGCACGGTCCTGAGCCACCTGCATCCATCGATTTCCTGCATGTCTTACCAGGTCGTCACTCCATTTATTGGGGGGTCGCCCTACACTTCACCTACCGGTACAAGGCTGCCACTCAAGTAACTTTCTTCCCCATTGGTTGTCGATTCTTCGAGCTATATGGTCAGCCCATTGCCTGAATGATATTTTCTGTCTGAATAGTGACATCGATTCTGTTCCGTCAAGTTTGTGTTACACTATTTTATACTGAATTAAGTCATGGCTACTTCGACTTCTTTAACTTTTTATATATTATTATGTGCTACCAATAAAGTAATCAAATATATTTTCCGTGTTATAGCACAGTGGTGAAGCCACGATACAGTGAATAACGGCAGCAGCACATATGGATCGGCTTTCCTATTCTTCCGGTATTCTGGCATTCCATCTTAGTCCTTAGGGTTGACAACGCATTTGCATCTTGTTTCTTAATCCTGAATAAATGTAGGACTGAAGTGACAGTGTGAAGGGAAACAAACCAGGAGTATGACATATAACAGCTAGAAAATAAAATATAAAATAGGAAAACCGCCTACTTAACTTGGCAACTATGGAGAATATTTCCCTTACGCAGCAATCTACGGGGAAGTTATGTTCAGTTGTGAACTTAGATAGGCAGTTATGAAAGATTGTAAGGTGAACTGTGTGCGTTTGCCAACCTTACATATTCAAAAAATTCTTCACCTTTTTGATTTCTGCTAGAGAAGATCAACCAAAAAGCCTTACCATTGATGACAGTAATTACATGTACATACATTAAAGAAAAATTAAAAGTTTACCAATTGATCCAAAAGAAGTATTTTATTACGAAAGCTTTGTTTTCAATTTACAAAACTTTGACATTTGCGCTCAATAGGCTTAGGATTATCGTTTATTCATTTCGTTGAAACATTCGAATGTCGCTCGCCGATACAAATACAAAAAAGTCCAAGCTTTGGCCTTTGGCGCTATCGAAACAAATTCGGTTCTAGAATATATTTTATGACTACGAAGATCTCGAATATCGTTGTTGTTGCGGCCACCGTTATGCACAGTATTGCCGTGGATCGTTGCCAACTTAACATGGTAAACAAATTCATTGGAAGCGAAGCCGTAATCTATTGATTTTGCAATTGATATATTTTGTTTGCGTGGTTTGTTTTGTGTCATTTGTATTTCTGATTCATTCATTTAAGATTTTTCACTAATGGCATATGGGGTACGCACCAAAACGGCCTGACTGCACCCCGAAATTTCAAAATGCATTCCCATATTTTCATTATAAGACATTTTTGTTTCGCGTACATCGTGTATAGGAAGTTCCGTCACTACATTAGATTTGATAGACCACAAATCCTCTCTAAAGAACACCAATTCCTTCCATGGATGATTCACGAGGCTATTGAAATCAAAAAACATACTAATTTCAATAGAGTAGATAGCTGGGTGCTACCATCTGCTTGGGATCCTATAATTAATAAAATTATATCCCAAACCAAGCATACAGCTGCAATATTTTAATAATTTTAACCTCGAGGTAGCCGACTATGATATTGGGACGTCGAACACCTCAGTCCCATCCCCGTGACCATGGGTGCTGTAAAGTGCTCGAAACTTTTGAAATATAAAATAAGTTGCGTATATAAACGCGACAAAATTCGTAAAAATTACTTTTATTTCAAAATGCATGCCGATATATTTTCATTTTAAGACATTTGTGTTTCGCGTATATCGTTTATATGAAGTAGACAGCGTAAGAAAATCAATTACCCCATTTCGTCACGTGGGTGTCGTAATATGTTATACGTTTTGAAAACTGCCAGAAATATCTTATGACTTCCGTTAGATGTCAGTATAACCATTTCGTTTATGTCAAACATAAAATACCCAGACCGGCGACGGGCGGCAGCGTCAAAAGTTTGAGACATCTGCTACAACGATCATCAATCCAATGCTAAGCGTTAGGCAAAACCTCCATATGACATGAGAGGCCATTGTCCAGCGATAGACTTTGACGTGCTGATGAAGTAAAAGAAGATATTGTGTATAAGCAAAATATAATAACAATTCATTATTAAATAAAATTACACTTAAATGATTACATCTATATTTTTTGACTTTTCAACCCCTTCCAATTTTTGGGTGCCCTAGAGCCCCTGTGCCTATGCTCTAAGATGGCTCTGGTTTATCAGTTGCCGCCACCAAAAATGAAAATAAGACTAGGTTGATCAATATATCGTATATTTATTGTCAAAATCGATGGGTACCTGTTTTCGTAATTGACGCTTGTAAATTTTCAATTCAATATGAAGTATAAAGAAACGATTAAAAAATTAATAAAATATAATAAGAAAATTTTATAAGGCTCGGCGTATAAGGAGAATGTAAACATCTTCTTCTTCAAATATCAACTCTTCTTGCACGCTCATTATGGCACTTTAATGACTGACGGAAGAGACTCTATTAACCGACTAGTAGCGAGGATATCAATTCGAAATTCCGAAGCCAATTTATAGTGATGGGCAGCAAGACCAACATAACGGTTTCGCTTCGCACTAACGATACACCTGCCCAGCGTGACAGGAATGAATATAGTTCATCAATAGACTTAAATTGGCCGAATAAAAGACGATTAACAACTCAAATTTGGCAGGAATTTAATTCGAGTGCAAATAAAATTTGCTTACTTATTAAAAATTTCTGTGCGAAAAACTTTTCTCCGACATTTAAATATGATTAAGAAGTATTTTACTGGGAGTTTCACTGCGTTAACAAAATTTTAATCACCCTAATATTTGTCTTATAATTAATTCGTGTTAACTTACAATTAAATTCTAAAGTCATGGGATTTTTATAGAAGCATGAGTGACAAACGCGAACACATATCACTTGATAGTAAGTGATTGTTGTGACCTATATACATCTCCATTTACCCTCCATTAAGAATCAAAATGTAGATGCGTTGTCACCTATGATGTAATGCCTCATTACAAGGAAAAGGGTAGTACCATTATAAACTGAGTTTTTTAATCAAATGAAAACTTCATCTCAATATTTATTCTTTCTAACCAGATCTCTTGATAGTCCACTACTAAATCTTCCGTCCCACTGTAGAAAGGATCTGCAATGATCGTCACGCTTGCAGGCCATCGTAGTACCAGATATCCCACACCTTTTACACTGCTTCGTATCGCTGGTCTGGGTGTTCACATCTGTCTTAAAGCAGCTCTTCACGTTGGCCAACATTGTGGCGAATGTTGTGGCAAAGATATTAGCCAAGAGTTTGTGATGGCGTCCATACGTTGGAAGGTCGATCAGTTTGCTTCGGTTCAGGCCAATGTGCGGACGAATTTATTAAAATGGATATTGAGGCGCTAACGGCTGCTGTGGTTTATTTATTGTGGTAAATTTTATTTCTTGGGTTCCACAAACAATTTTCGGCTTGGAAGAGCTCTATAAAGCGAAAAGTTTATTCATTGGTCATTTTTACTGCCATTTTGTAGACACTGATTACGACGCGTGAATATAAAATTTAAATCAGGTGCATGCGATCACTCTGGGAGCTCTTAGCAAACTATACGGGCGCCCAACCTGTGGACGAGGTGGCCATAACTCTGCCACAACCCTTTGATCTTTTGTAAAAAACTGACACCACACGGATCTCGCGCCAACTTGTGGGCCATCTTTTCAATATATACCAAGGTAAGCACAAACACCCGCTCTACTTGATGGCCATAGGTACTGGCCACAACATTCGCCACAATGTTGGCCAACGTGAAGAGCCGCCTTTATACGATACATCTGTCGTATTCCGTCATCCATCAGAAGCCACATCGAGTAGAAATTGGTATTAGGTTACGCTACCAGCTTACAGAATTTTTTTAGGCTTACAAAACACCTTCTTTTGACATCTGTAACCAAATAAAAATAAAAAAGCCTACAGGTTATCACCATTGACGACTAAGATGTAATGCCTTGCAGCCTATAATTACACCGGTTCACTTTACCATTCTGACCTGAACACAGCAGTGCACGCTATACTATTTGAGGAAAAGGAGTTCTAAAACCTGTTAAAATTTATTTATTAGCCGTAACATTACTTATTCGCATACAAGCCCGTATTTTTGGTAGGTCAGCCGTATTAGCTTTTTTTAAAGAAAATGGCATTTCTACACTTTCTCCCTTAGACCTCTTTTTACGTTTTCTATCTTCGGTGAATTTATGGCTTATTGTCATGCGCCGCTCCCCTTTATTTCCATGTCGTATGTTATAGGGTTCATTTATACAATAAAATATACCTTGAAACATTTTACCGTGACAAAATCGGTATGCAGAATTTCTTGCGCAATTTTCATTCTTCTGTTTTTTTAACGATAGTTGAAATACGGTAGCTCAGGAAGCACTAATTCGATTTAATTTGATGCAAACCGATCCCCGCTAATAAATGTTTAATTCCAACTTTAAATGTTGATTTTTCACCTACTCGGCGGTGATAGGAGACATCGTGAAGAAAATGGTATACGTAAGAAACAAGACATAAAAACAAATAATTTACACTGTCTTTTTCTTGAAATAAGATGATAAACGATCTCGTAGTACCTTATCCACTCAAACGTCCGGGCGACCATATTCGCCTATAACTTTTTCCGGTCTAACGTTAGGGCGACTAGAGCGGCCTCGCTGACTTCTACAATTTAAACGACTTTTTATCAATGGAAAGCTACAAAAATCTTCATCAATGTTACACTAGACGGCTCTATATTAAAAATTGCGTCTACGGGTTAGTAAAAAGTCTATGCCAGGTTAAAGATACCATTGAAAAAACAAAAAAAAACAAGCGTTGTTTCTAGTTTTGTCGGTAGTAATGTGAGTTCTGCATTTAAAATGTAAGTAATAATGTGTTTATTATACTTTTGTACTAGTATTATATACGAAAATAATCCTCAAGATGCTTTCTTTTCGTATATCTACAAGTTTTATGAATCCAAAGTTTGTAGTGATTTTTTTATATGTGATGAAATCGACATGTGAAAACTTCGCCTTTGTGTGTCGGTTTTTCGTTAAGTTTTTGTATTATATATTATTTTATTTTAGTAAAATATTATTAGTAACGTAATTAAATTCTGCATTTTATTAGATTTCTGTGGAAGATTTTTATTCTGATATAAGTAAAGAACTTTCTCCGTGGTAACCGTTTTAGTCGAATTAGTCGCGATCGGACCGTATAAACACCGCGACGAGCGGCGCCGGGACGTTTAAGGCTATTGTCGCCGCGTCGCCCGTACGTTTGAGTGGTTATGGTAAGTAGACGCTGTTGCACATAGACATCTACATTTATCCTTGATTAAGTATCAAAATGCGGTTACGTTGTTACCCTTGAGAACTAAGATGGAATGAATCGTTTCCAGAAAAATGGGTGTCCGGTTCTCTACACTCGCCATACGAAACACAGCAGTATTAAGCTACTATTTAACACTGATATTCTGTGAGAGCGTGGTCCTTCCCCGGTCGAGTCGACCCGTTCGTGCTACAACCACAAAATAGATGCATGGCATGGTGACACGTGACAAGTCGGTAGCCTCCTTTGTTTGAAGTTCCTGTAGGTGTCCATGGAATTCACTAGCCATTGTTATTACACTTAGCAATCGAAATACTTAAAAGTTGACGAAAATTTTTCAAATGCTTAAACTATTCCTGTTAAAAAAAATCGAATTCTTACAACCAACGAAGCGAGCTTTTAAACGATGTTCCATATCAAGTCGGAGTATTAAACTCGAAGAAGCCTGTTACATAATATATAAACGCAAAAACAAGCAGTGAACTTTTTAGGCTCTAATGTATGATTTATCTATCTAATCTTATTAAAGTTGAGATAAATTTAACTACTAATTTGAAGTGCAGCTACTTGACTAATTAAGAGTTACAGCGTCGAATAGTTTGGAAACACAAATATTTGCTTATTCCACATTAACTTTCAACGATGGATGAGAATAACAAAATATAAAGAAATTTACTTCTTAAAATATATTTATTTGGGGGCTAATCTATTAATCATCAGATATTTTTTTAATAGGATACTAAACAACAAAAAAAATTAAAAACTAGTCATACACATAGATAGTTCAATTGTTTCACTTTTGTATTAAGTCAGGTAATGATTTAGCTCATGTACAACTTTTATTTAATAATTGAAAAATCAGCCCATAATTAAGTATGCTTACGAAGACAAACAAATTACTTTGTGGAACACTATAATTACCTCGACATGCTAAGACACTAAATAAGTTTAAATTATAAAGTAAGTTATAATTAAATAATTTAACTTCTTATTAGAAACTCTTCTTCCTCCTTTCTTCTCCTTTCTTTCGTCCTTTACATTACAACTCGTATTTATCTTTTACTCTCAGCATCTTGAGCTTTATAATTAATTTCATGCTTTAGTACAATACCCATTTTTTTCATAATTTAATAACTTCAGATTTCTGTTTGCCTGTATACGAATACCGTTACCGTTACACCCTATTAGAGTTTACTGCTGAACTTTTCTTTTTGTCTCTATGAAGGGGTAAGATTGAGTGAAGGAATCCCTTACGCTAAATAAATAATGTCTAACATCGTCTCGTAATAAATTTTGAAATATTTTAAATTTGTTATTCGTCATATATAACATATGAAGAATAACAACTTTACTAACTTAACTTAAATGAAGAAAGGTCTTAACTTATTCTTTAATACTACGCAGTCTAAACTAGTCATTAACGTCAACCGATAGAAAAGTTGCGGCTCCAACTTCAACGGCACAAAGAGAAAGTTTCGAACGTGTACCATTCGTTTTACATCACTGCTGAAAGTAATAAAAAGTTGCTTTAGCTCTAAGTGAAATTTTGTAATGAGAATCAATATTTTTTTCTTTATTTTACGTAGAATGCTGGTGACTAACGAGCGCAGTGGTTTTGCCAGATCAGCAGAATTTTATAAGTCTAAACAAGTTGCTCGATTAGCTTAGGTTTATGAAATCCATATAATAAACATAAAGCCTTTTCGTGCTCTTGTCATCTAAATACTTTATCATATTAAATATCATTTGGACATATCTATATTTAAAAATAATGTATTATTTACGTTACAGGCGCTTTACAACACTCACGGTCACGCTATAAAATCCGTAAAATTAGTTTTATTCAATATGTAGTATTCGCGTAAATATAAGATATATTTATAATTATATATGTAGAGTTAAAACATAGTATTTAGTGTCTCAGTGTATATATTTGAATGGAGGCACCACTTTCAATTTAGTAAAGGTTTATCCTGTATATTTTAAGACTCCTAATACTTGTGACATCTTTTTTTTCGATAATTTCATGTAGGTCCCTTTGTTCAAATGAACCCGTGTACGTTTATGAATCATGAACATCTTATGTTACTTAATCGCAAGTGTATAAGTGTGTGTGTGTGTGCGTGTGCGTGTGCGTGTGCGTGTGCGTGTACGTGTGCGTGTACTTGTGCGTGTGCTTGTGCGTGTGCGTATGCGTGTGCGTGTGCGTGTGCGTGTGCGTGTGCGTGTGCGTGTGTGTGTGCGGGTGCGTGCGGGAGCGGGGACGCGTGCGCGTATGATTTTTCGTGTGCATGTGCGTGTGCGTTTGCGTGTGCGTATGTGCGCGTGCGCGTGCGCGCGTGTGATCGCGACTTAACAGTCCACCTTATGTTAAGTGACTTTCAGCCCATGGACACCTGCAGTCCACTTCAAACAAATAAGGTTACAGATGAGTTGTCACCTTTGAAGGCCAAGAAGGAATACCTCACATAATTTACTATCTGTAAGAGAATCAACTATCTCATATCATCCCGAGTATGTCGTAAGAGGCAATATAGAGTAATGAAACAGAAGATGCGTAGCAGCATCTTTCTGACAACAACCTTAAATAAAAAAACTTCGGTTGCCGATCCTCCTGTCAAGCGTGCCAACTATAACAAATATCCCATATATGAGAAAATCTATGCGGAGGCCTTTGTTCAGCAGTGGACTTTTATAAGGTAAGGGTAAACAAATTGCCTGATAGAGTCAAGGGGTAGGATTAATGAATTAATAAATGTGTTCCAAACGGGCTTTGTCCATGTACGATTGGACGAAAGGATCGAAAATGATCCAACCCGTGAAAAGCAAATTTGAGATTATTTATATAATTTGAAGTATGGAAGAAGAGGTCAACACAATAGTAAAAGTACTAATCTAGCTCTTTAATAAAAACTGTGGTTGCCAACCCACCTGCCAAGCGTGGCAACTATAACAAATATCCTCCATATGAAATTATCTATGAGGAGGCCTATGTTCAGTAACGGTTATGTATAGTAATGTACAGATAACAATCTTATTATAGTTACACTTAATGCTTAATTGAATAGATAATGATTGAAGATCTAAATAAAGTATAAGAGATATTCAATATTTTATTAACGTATAAATAATTTGCCTTAGTAAGCAAATCATTTTTTTATAGAATAAGGGTGACAAACGAGCACACAGTCCACCTGATGGTAAGTGGTTGCTGTTGCCTATAGACATCTACATCTATCTTCGTTAGCGAATTTAAATGCATATGCGTTGTCAGCCGTGAGGACTAAGATAGATTGCCTCTTTTCCAGTAGAAAGGCTCTCCGGTTCTCTACACTCACCATACGAAACACAGCAGCATTAAGCTGCTATTTTACGCTGGTATTCTGTGAGAGCGTGGTCCTACCGCGGGCGAGCGGACCCATTCGTGCTACAACTATAATATAGCTGCAGCATGACTCTCATATGACCAAGCTCTCACAGAATACAGCGTGAACTAGCAACTTTCGAATTATAAGAGTAGAAATCTGAAGACAACATAACTGCATTTTTATTCTTAATCGAGGATAGATGTAGATATCTATAGATCACAGCATCCACTGGTCTGTGTGCTCGTTTGTCACCATCTCAACTTAGACTTCCATCGTGTCGTGTCGTGCAATCACACCCATCAAGACCCAGAACGACTAGTTTTAGGACATAAAAATACTTGTACCGTGCGGGATTCGCATCGGCGGCCCTCAGCGCCGCAACTAAATACTAAGCCACTGCGCCACAGAACCGTCTGTTTTGTCGTATATCGTTTTCTTGCCTGAAAAGTTTATAAAGTTTGTTATACTACTAAAAAGTACACGACTACAACACATTATATGGTTAATTAATGTTTTAAAAAAACTCGCGCTAGGTTTCTTGCTGGTTCTTCCCAGGACAGAGGTTTTTTCCGAACCAGTGGTAAAAGCATAAATGACTTTCATTTTGTATTCTCATAAGCTAATCATCGTTAGCTCGTTAGATATTCAATTTCTCCCTCTCTTATTCAGGGGAACCAACCCATGTGGACTCTTTCCTATTTCTAAAGTTAAAATATTTTTTTCCTGATTTATGTTTTTTTTTTTTTAATTTTTCTCTAAATACTTTTAGTAAATTCATTTATGAAACTTACATTCCTTATATAAAAATCAACACCGACGTAAACATTAATTTTATTATGCATAAAAATAAGTTAGTTAACATTTTGTATATATATCTCTTAATCTGTTTAAATTCCAAGCTAGCAGCGGACATTATCAAAACACTGATTAAACGAAAAAATGAGAAGGGACCGAAAATAAATCCGTAAGCTAATTGTGATTCTCGCCAGCACGAAAAAGGTGACGGCTGTTAAAACACTCTTTATTTATTTATTTATTTCTGTAAGTATTTTAATCCAAATGTCTTTATTTTTATTCTTTCGTAATTTTATAATTTTTTATCAGCGACGTAATCCGGTGACGGCTCAGTGGCGCAGTGGCTTAGCAATGACTTGCGGCGTTAAAGGCCGCAGGTTCGAATCTCGCACGATACAAAAATTTATATGGACTGCAAATAATTGTTACGGGTCTGGATGTTTGTCCTTGTGAAATTTATGTTTATAAACTGCACCCACGATTCAGGAGAAAATCCTAGTGTGGAGATAACGTGTTTTAAAAAAAAGAAGAAAAAAAAGAATTATAAACTATAACGCACTAGCAACCCGCCCCGAATTCGCTTGAGTAGGATATCTTAATGTGGCATTATTTAGATATAAGATAGTCGTCAAAGATCATTTATTTTATCAATTTTTAGTTCTTTTTTTTTAAATACTTCATAGTTTAGTTAGGATAAAATATAGCTTAGATCACTCCGGGACCTGCTCTCTACCTGTTCTTAAAGTTTCATTACAATTGGTCAGCTATTCCAAAAATTAGCCCGGTCAGACAGACAATTTTCATTTCTTAATGGCTTGCAAATAATCCCTTCAGCTCAATATGAGACTAATTTCGATATAACATACAGACATTTAAATTTTTCAAAAAAAGTCACAATTATAATATAAATTATTATTGTGTCATTTTCCTGGACTTTTAGACTTAATAATAAAATGTTTTACGATTTAAGAAAAAGCACGTACATTCTAAAGTTACGGTTTAATCTATAATAACCCGATAAAATTAATACCGTGGGTGCCGCAAGCGGCAGAAATGGAAACTAAAATAGGAGATGGGCAGCAGTATCTTCTTGATAACAACTGAAAATAATAAAAAGTGCGGTTGCTAACCCGCCAAAGAAGCGTGGCAACTTTGGCAAATATGAGGCAATCTATGGGTGAGGCCTATTTTCACTAATAAACTTCGGTAATATATTGCATTGATGGTAAATATGATGACGAGATATACCGCACCTTGTTTAAATATGTAAGGACGACCGAGCACACAATTCACGTGGTGGTCAGTGATTGCAGTGGCCTATAGACACTTACATTTATCCTTGATTATCGGGCTCTCTATAATGACCGAGGCTTTTACATCTAGCTGGTTATGACGTCACTAATGGAAGGTCATCAGATCTCCCTCTCTTTCTCTTTTTCTCTCACACACTTACTGAATCTCACGACTTACAAACGAAAATGAACGAAATGGAGTGACGGAGACGTGTGACCACCGAATGTATTTGAACGAAATGGAGTGACGGAGACGTGTGACCACCGAATATATTTGAACGAAATGGGTGACGGAGACGTGTGACCACCGAATGTATTTGAACGAAATGGGTGACGGAGACGTGTGACCACCGATTGTATTTGAACGAAATGGAGTGACGGAGACGTGTGACCACCGAATGTATTTGAACGAAATGGGTGACGGAGACGTGTGAGCACCGATTGTATTTGAACGAAATGGAGGACGGAGACGTGTGACCACCGAATGTATTTGAACGAAATGGGTGACGGAGACGTGTGACCACCGATGTATTTGAACGAAATGGAGTGACGGAGACGTGTGACCACCGAATGTATTTGATAAACAAAACCACTAAAAATAATGATGCTTTGACATTTAAGTTTTTTTTTAAAGAACTATAATTTATCAAAACAAGTTTTGAGTTTTATATACAAGAACTTTGGTATAAAGTGATTTTAAAAAATGAGTTTAAAATTTTATATTGTGTTTAAAACTTTAAAGCCAATATAAAACTTACGTTGTATTATATTGCAGTTTCAAAGAACCGTTATGAGGCACCAAGTTCTTTTAAACAACTACGAAGCTGACCGATATTTTGTTTTCAAAATCTTCAAGAAAAATATAGAAATAATAATTTTAATAACAGAAGATATTAATACAGGGTGGGCCAGAAAGAATTGCGAATTTGAAAAATCATTAAAAAACTAAGTACAATTCACATACAAATTTTATTTTATAAAACTGACATCTGGGAAATTCATTTCTTAAAAATAACGTCATCCAGGTGTGCACCATCGCGCTGCAAACATTCTTCGAATCTGAACCTTAAATTGGTAAAAACTCGCTGGCACATTGCACGGGGAATAGCTGCCATTTCTTCCCGGATATTGGTCTTCAACTCATTAATTGTGGCTGGGGTATTGGAGTAGACTCTATTTTTTAGGTATCCCCACAAAAAAAAGTCCAGTGGCGTTAGATCCGGACTTCTAGGAGGCCATGCAATGTCACCTCGGCGCGATATCAGTTTCCCAGCAAACATCTCGTTGACGACCTCCAAAGAGGCATTAGCTGTATGGCATGTCGCACCATCTTGTTGAAACCATGTTGCACGATTATAGGCTTCAAATTGTTGCAGTTGTTGAAAGAAAAAATCCCTTAACATGGCTATGTATCGGTTAGAATTTACAGTGACAGATTGGCCTTGTCGATTTTCGAAGAAGTAGGGTCCGATAATTCCGTGCGCTGACATGGCCGCCCAAACGGTTACTTTCGGCGAATGCAGAGGCTTTTGATGTTTTGCACGAGGGTTCTCTGCAGCCCAGTAACGGCAATTCTGTTTATTCACATGCCCATTTATGTGAAAATGGGCTTCATCGAGAACAGAATATTGTTGAAACTCCGAAAGCGTTCCAACATTGTTTCAACAAAAGCTCGTCGTAAAATTGATCATTTGGTTGTAATTCCTGCACAAGTTGAATTTTATACGGGTGCAATTTCAGATCTTTCAACAAAATGCGACGCAAAGATGTTCTGGAGTCGATAGAGCAGGATTACGTTGAACTGAAGCTCTAACTTGTTCAATTGTGTCTTCCGTTCTTGTTGACCTTGGCGTCCCGCAGGCTTCTGTTTGAGAGTCGAACCAGTAGCTTCGAACTTTCTGACCCACGATCGAATCACACTTTCCTTCGGATACTGATTTAGGTCATGTAATCCAAACTCACGCCGAAATAAACGCCGAACAATAGCGCACGAATCGCGATTTTGTAATAATGTTTAACGCAGAATGCACGTTGCGCTCCGGTGAAGTGATCCATCGCAACTAAATTTCCGATAACTGAGCTACTTAACCCCACCACCCGCGCAGTCCCTCTCTAAAGCTTTAAACGCAAGAGTGTTTTAAAATCGTACGCCTTCTGGCCCACCCGGTATATAACGAAATCGACAGCCAATGAAAGTATTTTTACTAATTGAAATTCCCCTTACTTACTTAATTTTTTCATACATAAATTCGTTACAGCCCATCAAAAGTCCACTGCTGAATGAAGATTATCCCAGCTATAGTTGTCAAGCTTGGCGGGCACGTTGGCAACCGCAGTTGCTGTTGCCATCTCCAGCTTCAGTTTACTCCCGTCGCCTCTCACGACACCTTTGAGATGATGGGTAGTGGCAGTGGATTCGCTTACGGCGCCTCCACACGGCTTGTCTGAAATCCGGTAGTATCTATTATGAATAATTATGTTTACAAGTTCAAGTTTCCTCTCGATGTTTTAATTCACTGTCAAGCATTTGATAAATCAGAACTTAAATTATTGCAATTAACAATTTCATTGGAGCCGACGGGGATCAAACTCGGTTTGCTCGAGTACTACGAAATCCTTTAAGCTACCACCACACTTATGTATTATAAAGTAAAAATCATTTATTACAAAATTAAAATTAAAAAACACAGATAAAAAATAATTGGAAATAATATTTTAACCACGCAAAGCCTAAAATTTTCCGACCGAATCAAACCGTAGCGATTACAGTCCATTCCTGCCAAATCCATTAATAAAGTTCCCATGGATATTTTTGATAGCGTCATAGCGTATTAAGCATCTTAAATGCCTCTTCATCCATCTATTCCATCCGTTATAGCCTAAAAGTCCACTGTGAGGCATTCAATCTGGTGATATGTAAATGACAACGCATTTTTTGTATCCATGGACGGCAGTGGCCACTTACCATTAGGTGGCCTGTAAGTTCATTTGACACTTCAATTTTATTTAAAAAAATTATTCTAATTGACCTGTGGCCAGGGATAACCATTGTGATAAGGTCTGATTTAGCATAGGAAGACACAGGGTTAGATAATTATTTTAATAATTAATATTTTTTTAGCTTTTTGATTTGGTAACTGTAATTTACTATTTTTGTTCATGTTCATCTAACCATTCATCCATTACAGTCTATCAATTGCACTGCACTGCTGAACATAGGCCTTCCCATAGCTTGAACCATAATGCGGATATTTGTCATACTTGACACGCATGGCAGGCGGGTTTGCAACTGCAGGTTTTCATTTTTTAGTTATTATGAAGATGCTGCTACCCATCTCCTAGTTTTGTTTTCCTTTATCGCCTCTTCCAACATCCACGAAATGACATGGGGTAGTGGATATTCTTACACCACCACTACACGTTGTAGCTAATATTATGTCATTATTTTTACTATAAGTAGAACTACAAAATACATTAAAAACCAAAGTAGACTATTTTCACATATATTTCTAACTCTTTATTTTGTACCAGTTCAAGGTTCTACCTTCGACGCTGTCACTGCTGACATACGTTTTTTTAATGTATCATCTCATGAGATGAGTGGCCTATCAATAGTAGTAGACCATCTGATGCTAATGTTTACACCACGAATGTTCACTCGTAAAAGGTAACAAGAAGCAAAGAATCCAGAGGCTGCTATGTCAGGTTTTATACTACGTTCAAGTTTTATGAAATTAAATTATCAAATATTACGATTGTCAATTCACCAGGTACTTTTTTAGCGTTCCAAATTTAGTTTATAATAGTACAAGTCTTCTTTGTTTAAAAGCCATTTTTCTTGTTAGGATCTTGTCGAGCAAAACAACTCATCAGACTCCAAGCTACTGACTATTGCCACGAACTATCCTATGAGCAGTTCTTGCGATACGCAGCAAAGTAGTAATTTCAGGTGTCGTATATTAAGTGTAGTAAATTTGACAACGCTTTTATTCAACTATATTTATGCAATAATTTTCATGCGATAATTTAGTACTTCACAAAATATCGTTAAAAGAAAAATATTGGCTTGGAAGGCGTCCTAAAAACGAAATTCTCTTATGTGAAAGAAAATAGCGCCTAAAACTGGTAAAAGGCAATTTGCTATAAATCTACTGAAGATGGAATTGTTAGTAGAGGTTTATCCCTGCGCCACTGTTTTATAAAAAATAAGGGCCCTTTTGCATGATTACAAAAGTAATACTAATTTTGAATTTACAATTTACAAGTTAAAAGAGGGGGTTCGTGTTGTAAAGGTGACTATTGGAAATGCTAGAGAAATCTAATGGCTTCCGATAGATGGCGCTATAATCATCTCATTTACACCAGAAGTAAAATAAACTTATATACTGGCGACGGGCAGCGGCAATAAAAGTGGTAAACGTTTGGTACTGTGACGGTAAATTCGCTATATAAATGTGAAAATTAATGCAAATCCTCATAGCAAAGGGAGAGACCCATAACCAGCAGTGGACTTCTATGGATCGATGCAGAAGAATAAGAAGAATAACACAAAAAGCAAATAATATGTTAATGTAAAAACAAATATACCGTGCAGTGGCGGTGGAAGAATATCCACCCGTATATCCTCCCGTGGGTGTCGTAAGAGGCGACAGAGGAAACGGAAACAGGAGATCGGTAGCAGCATCTTTCTGATAACAACTCCAAATAATAAAAAACAGCAGTTATCAACCCGGCTGCTAAACCTGACAAGTTTTGCAAAAATTCCCCCTATGAGGCAATCTATGAGGGAGGCCTATGTTCTGCAGTACTTTTATAGGCTATGACGGTATAAAAACAAGTAAAAGTCAAGCTTAGCTTTTTACGTGGTAGAGCCATGCTGCAGCTATATTAGTGGTATAGTTTACGCTCTCACTGAATACCAGCATAAAATAGCCTGATGATAACGTTGCTATGTTCGTATGGTGAGTGTAGAGAACCGAAGACCATTTTTACTGGAAACGAGGCATTCCATCTCAGTCCTCACGGGTGACAATGCATCTGCATTTTGATTCGTAATCGCGTATAGATTTAGATGTCTATGGGCCACAGCAACCACTTACCATCAGGTGGACTGTGTGCTCGCTTATCATCCTTATGCTATATAAAAAAAAAAGCTCAACTTCCCTATATTTTATATATAAAGCTTGAATTGTAACACATGTCATAAAAACTTAAATTCTAACAACAACTAACAACTAACAGTCTACAAAACATAAATCTCAAAACATAAAACTTGCTCCTCCCCAAACGAATAAGAGCAAGTTGTTAATTCGCATTTCAGTGTTATAATGACGGCTCTGTAGCTAATTGGCTAAGCATTTGGTCGCAGCGTTACGCGCCGCGGGTTCGAATCTAAATGTTACAACAAGTTTTTTTTTGCCTAGAAATATTTTTTCTGGGTCTAGACGTTTGTCTGTGTGATTTATATGTGTCGACAATAATCGTCTCGACAATACAGACAAAATTGGGGTAAAGTTTTATTTTTAAGAAAAGAAATCCAAACGATATATGTGTGGCAATTTTATAAACTGACTTGAAAAAAGGAAGAGGTTATCAATGCGACTGTATATTCTTTTCTTGCATGTTATTGGTTTCAATTATTCTTTCTTATTAAATAATTTATACTTCAAAATAAGGAATGTAGTATTTAATGTAGCTGTTTAGACGACATTCGATCTTGTGATATTTATTCCTCCGACCACTCAAAAGGGTAAACAAGTGGCCCTTTAATAAAAAGTTATAACATATAAAAATTTCCAAATACATTCCACCTTAGTCCTCAGAGATCACAAGGTAAGGTGTGTAAGGTGTATTTAGTGTAAGGTATAGGTAGGTGTTTTCGAAGTAAGTTGCAGGTGTAAATGAGCCGCAGTAGCCACTTACTATCAAGTGGACTGTAAGTTCATTTATCACTTTTTTATATAGAAAAGGACAAATGGAGGTATTCCTGCCACAGCATGTACTTACGATCATGTAGAAAATATAATAATAAAAATAATCAAAGATTATTTACTCGTAGGCATTAAAATGCAGATGAGTTTATTTGTAACTAAAACAAAGTTGAACTACACCTTAAGTGTGCTAAAGAATTCTCTGGTAATTTGCGGGTTAGTAGTTTTCCACGCCTTAGGATACACTTTATTACAGCTGTGGAAAGCAAGAACGAGTTCGCGGAAAATTGCTCTACGCAGATCTTTATGTGGTGTTATTTGCTAGTGTTTATCGTTCATGGATGCTCTAAGCTCTCGTGCTTATATTACTTGTGTAGTTTCCTTTAAACCTATTGTGAACAAATATTGAATTGAAAAATAATGTCAATAAATTGTATAATCATTACATGTTATATATCATCTTAGTTAACCACTATACACCTCATCTTAAGAGTTCAAAACTTAATTACTTAACTTGGCATTTCATTCTCTACCAACATCTCGTCAACGCATCTTGGGTTGCTTGGT
Organism: Parnassius orleans; assembly: GCA_029286625.1. Lineage (NCBI taxonomy): Eukaryota > Metazoa > Arthropoda > Insecta > Lepidoptera > Papilionidae > Parnassius > Parnassius orleans. Next base: position 614,175 of record JAGSMP010000184.1, read on the forward strand.
TGGTTGGAGAATCTGTAGCAGGTTTAAACAATTTAGTAAAAAATGAGTGAGGAATAAGATACAATAAAATATAAATAAATAGAAAATATTAAAATACACACACAATATAACATGCTGCATATTATAAACAATATTATCATTATTAATACGGCCGTTCTAAATTTCACTGCTGAATTTTGACAAATATACAAAATATTCCATGTAGTGGCGGGTAAGAATACCCACTACCCCATATCTTCCCGTGGGTGTCGTAAGAGTCGACAGAGGGAAACTAATGCAGAAGATGGGCAGCAGCATCTTTCTGATAACAGCAAATAACAATAAAAAAAACTGCGGTTGCCAACCCGCTCGCCAAGCGTGGCAACTACGGCAATATACCCCCCATGAATGAATAAAGTTACGAAGAGACGGCCCCCAGTCCCCGGCGGCCCCGCTATTCCTGGCTACGTTGGCGACCATGGTAACGGCGGGGCAGGGGGTGCTAAGAATCGCCGGTGGAGATTCGGTTGCCACCTACGACGACTCGGCCTGGCAACTTATAACGCACGCACCCTGAGGACTAACGAGAAGATCCTGGAGCTGGAAGAAGACATAGACAAGTTGCGCTGGAATATTATAGGATTATCCGAGGTCCGAAGAGAGGAAGAGGACACGTTAATCCTCGAATCCGGCAATTTGTTCTATCACCGGGAGGGCAACCATCTGTCCCAAGGAGGTGTCGGATTTATCGTCCACAAGTCTCTCGTTAACGACGTTGTAAATTTGGCAGTGTGTCGACGAGGGTTGCGTACCTTATACTCAGAATCACCAAACGGTATTCACTGAAGGTCATATAAGTTTACGCACCAACCTCGGCCTGAGGAGTTGGAGGAAATGTATGAGGATATCTCTAGAACCATGCATTCCTCCAAAACCCACTATATGGTGTTAATGGGAGACTTCAACGCAAAGCTAGGCACAAGAGAGAACGGTGAGCTGAAAGTAGGGAAATTCGGATTAGGGCAACGGAACCAAAGGGGCCAGCAGCTGGCCGACTTTATGGAGAAAGAGCGACTCTTTATGATGAACTCTTTCTTCCAGAAGCGGCCCCAAAGGACGTGGATCTGTTCGAGTCCCGATGGTTCGACAAAAAATGAGATTGACTTCATTATGACGACTAGGCGCCAACTGTTTAGTGATGTGTCAGTGATCGCGAGGGTGAAAACTGGTAGCGATCACCGAATATTTAGAGGCACACTGAACCTAAACGTTAAGTTGGAGAGGTGTCGTCTAATGAAGTCAACGCTCCGTCCCCCTCGTGCTCTAATTCAAAGTCCCGAAACCTTTCAGCTCGAGTTACAAAACCGTTTTCAGTGCCTAGAAGATTGCATTGCAGTGGACAAAGTGACAAGCTTGTGGAAACTGTCCATGCGGTCGGAGCTAAGTTTTGTACGATCCGCCGCAGAAGAACACAAAAACCCTCCGATCACACTCTTAATCTCATGGCTGTTAGACGGGAAATGAAGATGCAGACTTCAGTAGATTTGATAGCATACAGGCAACTGAACAGACAGATCTACAAATGCATGCGGCGGGACTTATGCAACTTTAATACTGCTCGTATTGAAGAAGCGATCGAGCGGAACTAGGGCTCCAAAGTCTTGGCTCGAGATCTGTCTGCCAGAAAGAGCCAACTGTCGAAGCAGAAGATCGAGTATGGCAGCATCGTTTCCGGGAAACCTGAGATTTTGAGTGAGATTGAGAGGTTCTATGGACAGCTGTACACATCACCGTTTGAGCCACACGCAAGTGTGAGTAACGATCCAAGAGCAAGTCTTATCCGACACTATTCCGATGATACTCCGTACGTCAGTCTGAGCGAGATTAGAATGGCTCTCCAGCACCATAAAAACGGCAAGGCCCCAGGCGAGGATGGAATTACAACGGAGCTTCTGAAGGCGGGTGGAAAACCGGTACTTGTAGTCCTTCAGAAGCTCCTTAATTCCGTCTTCCATGGTGGCACTACACCGCAGGCGTGGAGCAGAAGTTCGGTGGTCTTGTTCTTTAAGAAAGGTGACAACGCTCTATTGAAGAACTACAGACCGATTTCCCTTCTGAGCCGCGTCTACGTGCTGTTTTCGAGAGTCATTACGAATCGTCTCGCACGCAGACTCGACGACTTCCAGCCTCCCGAACAAGCCGGTTTCCGAAAAAGCTTTAGTACCATAGACCACATTCACACCCTTCGGCAAATTGTGCAGAAGACCGAAGAGTACAATCTGCCACTTTGCCTTGCGTATGTGGACTATGAGAAAGCCTTTGATTCCGTCGAAATTTGGGCGGTGCTGCAGTCCCTTCAGCGGTGCCAAGTTGACTGTCGGTATATCGAAGTGCTGAAGTGTTTGTACAGTAGAGTTACGATGGCTATCCGAGTACAGAACCAGTGTACGAAACCTATCCAACTGCAGAGAGGTGTAAGACAGGGTGACGTTATATCGCCGAAACTCTTCACCGCTGCATTGAAAGACGTTTTCAAGCTACTGGACTGGAAAGGATACGGTATTAACATCAACGGCGAGTACATCACTCACCTTCGATTTGCCGACAATATAGTCCTTTTGGCAGAATCGCTGAAGGACCTAAGCACTATGCTCAATGGCCTCAATAGTGTCTCCCAAGGGATAGGTCTTAAGATGAACATGGACAAAACGCAGATCATGTATAACGTCCATGTCGCACCTATGCCGGTAGTTGTTGGGAGCACTAAGCTCGAAGTTGGTGACGAGTATGTTTACCTGGGACAAATAGTCCGACTACGTAAGTCCAACTTCAACGGAGAGGTCAACTCGGCTTGGCAGCGTTCGGGAAATTACGGCACATCTTCTCGTCAGATATACCTCAAAAGTTGAAAACTAGACTGTACAACCAGTGTGTGTTGCCAGTGATGACCTATGGAACTGAGACGTGGTCCTTCACTGCTGGCCGTATGAGGAAGCTCAAGGTCGCTCAGCGAGCTATGGAGAGGGCTATGCTCGGGGTTTCTCTGCGTGATAAACTTAGAAATGAGGATATCCGCAGTAGAACCAGAGTGACCGACGTAGTCCAACGGATTAGTAAGCTGAAGTGGCAATGGGCCGGCCATATAGCTCGAAGAACTGATAACCGATGGGGAAAAAAGGTTCTCGAGTGGTGGCCTCGTACCGGCGGATTTAGTGTAGGCGTCCCCATTAGATGGAGACGACCTGGTAAGACATGCAGGAAGTCGATGGATGCAGGTGGCTCAGGACTTGTGATGCTGTAATGATGATGACAAAATATTTTACAATAAAAACAATATTATGCTAGTCCAAGAAAAAATAACAAGGAATATGTTATATATAAAACGAGTCAAGAGGATATGCATATAATTCAATCATTACCATATATTCTATCCAACGAACACTAACTGACTTAATAGAATAGAATCATTTTTATATAATTTAAATTACATGTAATTTATATTAAATATCATTGTTTACTTTTACCACTGGTTCAGAAAAATCCTATGTCCTGGGAAGAACCAGCAAAAACCCAGCGGAATTTTTTAATAAATGATATAAAATTATAATTATAATAATTTACAATATATTATTTTATAATTTATTTTTTATATTATTTATTTTATATTATTTATTTTATTATATTATTTTCAAACGTGGTAGAGCTATGCTGCAGCTGTATTAATGGTATAGTTGTAGCACGAATGGGTCGGCTCGACCGGGGAAGGACCACGCTCTCACAGAATACCAGCTTAAAATAGGAGTTTAATGCTGCTGTGTTTCGTATGGTGAGTGTAGAGAACCGGAGACCCTTTTTACTGGAAAAGAGGCATTCTATCTTAGTCCTAAAGGCTGACAACGCATCTGCATTTTGATTCGCAAACGAGGATAGATGTAGATGTCTATGGGCCACAGCAAACACTTACCATCAGGTGGACTGTGTGCTCGCTTGTCACGCTTATCCTATAAATTTTTTAAAAAAAAAAACAATTAATTTGTATGAAAACATTTATAAACAGCATGGTAGCGATCACCTCATTCCCAGGGGTTATTATCAATCATGTACTCTTTAATAGTACAATAACCCGTATTAAACAATTTTTGCTTTATAAATACCTATATTAATAGTATAATATGGGTAAAGAGTAGCCACGTGAAGAGCATAAACCATTTTTTCGAAAATTAAATTATATTCTACACTATGTTAAGTGCCTAGGCGTCCAGCCATTTTTTTTTAAATTAATTTACGCAGAATTGCAGAATTTTCGTTAAACACACACACACATCATTACATAAGGTATGCATTATATGATGATAAGCTGGGGTCGTAGTTTTTATGTTCTTATTGTAAAAATTACGTAATTTCACACGAATGACATCTTGGGTACATCTCATTAAATTCGCAGCTACATTATAATATGTAGCTACGAATACAAACTGGAAGAACCTTCTTTGAAACAACGCCTAATATTTTACATATACCTACAGCCGTAACCCTACAAATTTTGTGTGCGAATTTTTCAGACCACTTTTTTTTCGTTTATTTTAGGACTTCTGTAACTTTATTATATATTATGTATATATATATAATTATTAAAGAATGCTTTCCAATATACCTATCTAACAATGTAATCCAATCCGAACAAACTTACACACACACACGCACACGCACAGGCACACGCACACGCACACGCACACGCACACGCACACACACACTCACACTCACTCGCACGCAAGCACACATTATATTAACAAAAATATGTAAAAATGCATTTTAATGAATTATCGTATTCATTTTTTTTCACGTTCGCGCCCAATTATATTGTGTTACGAAAATTAGATACTGTTTAAATTTCAACCTCTATTTCGAGGCTTTTATACGAATTCAAATTGTAGCTAATAAACTGCACTGGGTGTCAAGGGAAATTTATTTTACTGTTGTGATTAAACGCTTTGTTGGAAGTGCTTTGTATGTTGTACTCGTGCAACGAAATTAAAGCTTTATCAAGGAAGGTCCAATGCTGTGTAATTGTTGAAATGTAACATGGGATTACATAAAATTAAATACTATTTTTATATAACTAAGGGTGACCAAAATGGCACAATCCAACAAATGGCCCAGTGATTCTCTCGGTTAAAAGTCGCAATACAGATACTAGAACTCTAAGCGCTAAGATGAAATAACTTGTTACCAGTAAAAGACTCTACAGTTTTTTATAGAATAAGGATGGCAAACGAGTACATAGTCAGGACACATAAGCACCTGATTGTAAGTGGACGCTGTGACCCAAACATTAGAATTAAAATGTTGGCGGAATGCCTCGTGAATAGAAAAAAGGGTCTGGTTCTCTACACTACATACACACCAACTACAGCAGTATTATGCTGCTATTTTACGCTGGTATTTTATGAGAGCGTGGCACCCTCCGGTCGAGCCGACGCATTAATGCAGCAATCATAATATAGCTGCAGCATGACTCCTTCACGTTCCTCACTCAACGTAACACAACCTTATGCTACTCTTTTATATATTTTTTACATTTTTATTACCTTATATTTGTTACACTATTTTTATCCTTCTTCTTCAACGAGTAAAAGTTCAATGGGTTTTATCAGTCATGAGAGTTTTTCCCATTACATATAGGCGGATTTGTCTTAGTCGTTACTCTGTCGGTAGTAGGTAGGTAGGTACACGACGACGATCGCAGTGCCAAACTTTTCACACCTTTGACGCTGTTGCCCGTCAGCAAGTCTAGGAAATTCTATTAGTGAATACTGGCTTCTCAAAAGGGATTCAGATAATAATAATAATACTCACAAGTCAAATAAAATGGTTCTTTAGGAGCATAGGAAATTGACTTCGTTCCAAAGGCTATATTGTACCTCTGCGTTTCTATTATTCTCACTAAATAGAAGTATCTTAAGAAGCTTAATACTTACATTTTTAAACTAAAATTATTTAAACTGTATTTTAATGAAACTGATTATGACATTTTTAATTTTATTTAATACAGCCGATCCTTGCTCCTAACACTAAAATTAACCTCGGAAATAAAAAGTTAACGAACAAGTGCCTCTGTGTTTGAAACTATTCAAAACAATTTTATATTTTATAAGAGCTCTCCATGGCGCAGTGGCTTACCTTGAATTGCGACGCAAAGGATCGCGTGTTCGAATCCCACACAGATCAAGTATTTGTGTGGCCTGTAATTGTTTAGGATCTGAATGTGTGCTCTTGTGTCATTAGCTATTTAAACCGCCTCAACGATACAGCAGAGTCCTACTCTATGGTATAACGTTTTCTTATAAAAAGCAAAGCAGCGAGTTTCGCAAATTAACACTTTACTAACATAAAGTAGTATTTAGTTATTACAGAGCTATAAAGACATAAACATAAAATTTATTATAAAAGTTTTAAACTTATAAGTCTTTTACAACAAACTTCTATAAAATAAATATTATTTGAACGAGCGTAATGATTGCAAAATTTAAAATGAATATTACTTTTTGTGATTCCATACTATGAAGTACTGCCTCGTTAGTCTAGAGGTCATAATCGTGAATGCTAATCATGTGGTCCCGTGTGTTGTCAATCCCAGGTCGAGCCAAAATCAGTAAATGGGTCTTTCTGTCAATAAATTCTCAGTAACAACCTAAAGTCAGGAAGTTAATAGTGTTTCACCTCCGTGCCTCGGAGAGCACGTAAAGCCGTTGCTCCTGTGCCTGAATTCTCTCCGGTCTTGTTGGATTTCTGTCCCATTGATATTTGAAAGTGAGTGAATAGAGAGTGCACCTATGCTTGCGCGCACACTCGTGCACAATAATCCTGTTTTGCCCAGATGGCATTCTTCTTTAAGACTGACCGCCGTGACGAAATTAGGTCTGGAGGACATTATTATTATTAAAGTTTTACATTAATTTAATATTCTGTAAATTACATTAATTTTAAACACTTATGCCCAAATACTCAAACGCTGCTCAATTATAAGATGCCGGTAACTCTCCTGCTGTCTCTATCACTTTAAGTCAAAGTGACTGTGACACCACAACACTTAACGTCATCTTAAAATTGAGTAGCGTTTGAGTATTTGGCACTTAAGCTTTATTTGATTTGAAGAAGAAAAAAAATCTTTAAAGAACACAGATTCCTTCCAAGGACGATTCGCGAGGCATTAGCCTCATTAGCCTCATTCATTAGAAATCAAAAATATCCTAATTTCAATAGAGAAGATGGCTGAGTGCTACTATCTGCTTCATTATTACAGCCCTTCACAAGTCCACTGCTGAACATAGGCCTTCCCCAAGGAATGCCTCAAAGCACGGTCCTGAGCCATCTGCATCCATCGACTTCCTGCATGTCTTACCAGGTCGTCACTCCATCTAGTGGGGGTCGCCCTACACTTCACCTACCGGTACAAGGCTGCCACTCAAGTAACTTTCTTCCCCATCGGTTGTCGATTCTTCAAGCTATATGGTCAGCCCATTGCCTGAATGACATTTTCTGTCTGAATAGTGACATCGATTCTGTTCCGCCAAGTTTGTGTTACACTATTTTATACTGAATTAAGTCATGGCTACTTCGACTTCTTTAACTTTTTATATATTATTATGTGCTACCAATAAAGTAAGCAAATATATTTTCCGTGTTATAGCACAGTGGTGAAGGCACGATTCAGTGAATAACGGCAGCAGCACATATGGATCGGCTTTCCTATTCTTCCGGTATTCTGACATTCCATCTTAGTCCTTAGGGTTGACAACGCATTTGTATATTGTTTCTAATCGTGAATAAATGTAGGACTGAAGTGACAGTGTGAAGGGAAACAAACCAGGAGTATGACATATAACAGCTAGAAAATAAAATATAAAATAGGAAAACCGCCTGCTAAACTTGGCAACTATGGAGAATATTCCCCTTACGCAGCAATCTACGGGGAAGTTATGTTCAGTTGTGAACTTAGATAGGCAGTTATGAAAGATTTTAAGGTGGACTGTGTGCATTTGCCAACCTTACATATTAAAAAACTCTTCACCTTTTTGATTTCTGCTAGAGAAGATCAACCAAAAAGCCTTCCGATTGATGACAGTAATTACATGTACATACATTAAAGAAAAATAAAAAGTTTACCAATTGATCCAAAAGAAGTATTTTATTACGAAAAAACATGTTTTCAATTTACAAAACTTTGACATTTGCGCTCAATAGGCTTAAGGATTATCGTTTATTCATTTCGTTGAAACATTCGAATGTCGCTCGCCGATACAAATACAAAAAAGTCCAAGCTTTGGCCTTTGGCGCTATCGAAACAAATTCGGTTCTAGAATATATTTTATGACTACGAAGATCTCGAATATTGTTGTTGTTGCGGCCACCGTTATGCACAGTATTGCCGTGGATCGTTGCCAACTTAACATGGTAAACAAATTCATTGGAAGCGAAGCCGTAATCTATTGATTTTGCAATTGATATATTTTGTTTGCGTGGTTTGTTTTGTGTCATTTGTATTTCTGATTCATTCATTTAAGATTTTTCACTAATGGCATATGGGGTACGCACCAAAACGGCCTGACTGCACCCCGAAATTTCAAAATGCATTCCCATATATTTTCATTATAAGACATTTTTGTTTCGCGTACATCGTGTATAGGAAGTTCCGTCACTATATTAGATTTGATAGACCACAAATCCTCTCTAAAGAACACCAATTCCTTCCATGGATGATTCACGAGGCTATTGAAATCAAAAAACATACTAATTTCAATAGAGTAGATAGCTGGGTGCTACCATCTGCTTGGAATCCTATAATTAATAAAATTATATCCCAACCCAAGCATACAGCTGCAATATTTCAAGATACTATAAGTTCATACTGCGTAGATTGGAACATTAATTTACAAAATTAAATTACATTTAATTACACAAGAATTTTAACCTCGAGGTAGCCGACTATGATATTGCGACGTCGAACTCCTCAGTCCTCCCCCCCCCCGTGACCATGGGTGCTGTAAAGTGCTCGAAACATCAGAAATATAAAATAAGTCGCGTATATTAACGCGACAAAATTCTTAAAAATTAGTTTTATTTCAAAATGCATGTCGATATATTTTCATTATAAGACATTTGTGTTTCGAGTATATCGTTTATATGAAGAAGACTGCGTAAGAAAATCAATTACCCCATTTCGTCACGTGGGTGTCGTAATATGTTATACGTTTTGAAAACTGCCAGAAATATCTTATGCTTCCGTTAGATGTCAGTATAACCATTTCGTTTATATCAAACATAAAATACCCAGACCGGCGACGGGCGGCAGCGTCAAATGTTTGAGAAATCTGCTACAACGATCATCAATCCAATGCCAAGCGTTATATGACATGAGAGGCCATTGTCCAGCGATAGACTTTGACGTTGATGAAGTAAAAGAAGATATTGTGTATAAGCAAAATATAATAACAATTCATTATTAAATAAAATTACACTTAAATGATTACATCTATATTTTTTGACTTCTCAACCCTTCCAATTTTTGGGTGCCCTAGAGCCCCTGTGCCTATGCTCTAAGATGGCTCTGGTTTATCAGTTGCCGCCACCAAAAATGAAAATAAGACTAGGTTGATCAATATATCGTATATTTATTGTCAAAATCGATGGGTACCTGTTTTCGTAATGTTTTCGTAAATATGAAGTATAAAGAAACGATTAAAAATTAATAAAATATAATTTAAAAAAATTTTATAAGGCTCGGCGTATAAGGAGAATGTAAACATCTTCTTCTTCAAATATCAACTCTTCTTGCACGCTCATTATGGCACTTTAATGACTGACGGAAGAGACTCTATTAACCGACTAGTAGCGAGGATATCAATTCAAAATTCCGAAGTCAATCTATAGTGATGGGCAGCAAGACCAAGACCAACATAACGGTTTTGTTTCGCATTAACGATACACCTGCCCAGCATGATAGGAAGGAATATAGTTCATCAATAGACTTAAATTGGCCGAATAAAAGACGATTAACAACTCAAATTTGGCAGGGATTTAATTCCAGTGCAAATAAAAATTGCTTACTTATTAAAAATTTCTGTGCGAAAAACTCTTCTCCGAGATTTAAATATGATTAACAAGTACTTTATTGGGAGTTTCACTGCGTTAACAAAATTTTAACCACCCTAATATTTGTCTTATAATTAATTCGTATTAACTTACAATTAAATTCTAAAGTCAGGGTATTTTTATGGAAGCATGAGTGACAAACGCGAACACATATCACTTGATAGTAAGTGATTGTTGTGGCCTATATACATCTACATTTACCCTCCATTAAGAATCAATCAACTATGATGTAATGCCTCATTACAAGGAAAAAGGTTAGTATCATTATAAACTGACTTTTTTTAAATCAAATGAAAACTTTTCATCTCAATATTTATTCTTTCTAACCAGATCTCGTGATAGTCCACTACTAAATCTTCCGTCCCACTGTAGAAAGGATCTGCCATGATCGTCACGCTTGGCAGGCCATCGTAGTACCAGATATCCCACACCTTTTACACTGCTTCGTATCGCTGGCCTGGGTTTTCACATCGGTCTTAAGGCAGCTCTTCACGTTGGCCAACATTGTGGCGAATGTTGTGGCAAAGATATTAGCCAAGAGTTTGTGATGGCGTCCATTGGTTGGAAGGTCGATCAGTTTGCTTCGGTTCAGGCCAATGTGCGGACGAATTTATTAAAATGGATATTGAGGCGCTAACGGCTGCTGCGGTTTATTTATTCACAGCATACCACTACTACGTGAATGTGTATAAGAAAAGGCTGATCAAAAAGAAATGGAAAAAAATAAATTTTATTTCTTGGGTTCCACAAACAATTTTCGGCTTGGAAGAGCTCTATAAAGCGAAAAGTTTATTCATTGGTCATTTTTACTGCCATTTTGTAGACACTAATTACTCTAAAATTTAAATCAGGTGCATGCGATCACTCTGGGAGCTCGTAGCAACTATACGGGCGCCCAACCTGTGGACCAAATAAAAATAAAAAGCCTACAGATTCGTTATCACCATTGACGACTAAGATGTAATGCCTTGCAGCCTATAATTACACCGGTTCACTTTACCATTCTGACCTGAACACAGCAGTGCACGCTATACTATTTGAGGAAAAGGAGTTCTAAAACCTGTTAAAATTTATTTATTAGCCGTAACATTACTTATTCGCATACAAGCCCGTATTTTTGGTAGGTCAGCCGTATTAGCTTTTTTTAAAGAAAATGGCATTTCTACACTTTCTCCCTTAGACCTCTTTTTACGTTTTCTATCTTCGGTGAATTTATGGCTTATTGTCATGCGCCGCTCCCCTTTATTTCCATGTCGTATGTTATAGGGTTCATTTATAAAATAAAATATACCTTGAAACATTTTACCGTGAGAAAATCGGTATGGACAATTTCTTGCGCAGTTTTCATTCTCCTGTTTTTTTAACGATAATTGAAATATGGTAGCTCAGGAGGCACTAATTCGATTTAATTTGATGCAAACCGATCCCCGCTAATAAATGTTTATTTTCTACTTTAAATGTCGATTTATTACCTACTCGGCGGTGATGGAAGACATCGTGAAGAAAATGGTATGCCTGAGAAACAAGACATAAAAACAAATAATTTACACTGTCATTTTTCTTGAAATAAGATGATAAACGATCTCGCAGTACACCTTATGGTAAGTAGACGCTGTTGCACATAGACATCTACATTTATCCTTGATTAAGTATCAAAATGCGGTTACGTTGTTACCCTTGAGAACTAAGATGGAATGAATCGTTTCCAGAAAAATGGGTCTCCGGTTCTCTACACTAGCCATACGAAACACAGCAGTATTAAGCTACTATTTAACATTGATATTCTGTGAGAGCGTGGACCTTCCCCGGTCGAGTCGACCCGTTCGTGCTACAACCACGAAATAGATGCATGGCATGGTGACACGTGACAAGTCGGTAGCCTCCTTTGTTTGAAGTTCTTGTAGGTGTCCATGGAATTCAATAGCCATTGACCATTGTTAGATGGATTGTATAATTTTTCTGTAGTTTAAAAAAACATGTGTGGAGTTCACACGTGGTAGAAGTGAAACTTTCAAATGAAATAAAATATAAAACAAAAATATTTCAAATTTGAAATCCAAGCTGAATGTCTGGTACCTGGACGACGGTACACTGGGAGGTAGAGCAGATGACGTCCTCAGTGATCTTAACTACTTATATTTTTCGAAATTTTAAAAATATTGGTCTTGAACCAAATAGCAATAAATGTGAAATATTTTTTCCAATAATTTATCTACTTCTCACAGAGATACTTTAATTCAAAATTTTAATCATATTTCTCCAGGAATAAAAACTATCAGTACGGAATCACTATACCTACTAGGTGCCCCGTTGTTTTCCATAGTATTAAACCTGTTTTAAAAACAAAATTTGATCAGTTTTTAAACCACGTTGATAAATTGTATAAATTAAATAGCTCATTGCTCTTACTATTTTAAAATATTGTCTCCTTGTACCTAGATTTACATACTTACTTCGCTCGAGTCCAGTCTGGAAATGTTCGGATATTTTAAAAGATATTGATAATAATCTTAAAATAGCTATAAAAAAATCTAAATTTAACTTTAAATACAACAGCCTGGACTCAATCTACTATAGCTTTAAAATTTGGTGGTATTGGTATGAGAAATCTTTCTAGCATTGCATTGCCTGCTTTCCTTGCTTCCGTGCATAGTGTCAGTGACTTATGTAACATAATTTTAAATAATAAAATAGACCTGTGCTTTGCTACGGAGGCAGGGCAGACATGGCGAACGCTCTGTCCCGGCGAAAATGTTCCAATGGAAGTTAACCAACAAAACAGTGGGATATTACGTTGGTACAGAGCGTGCAGAAAGATTTGTTTCATAATTTCCATAGTGACCAAAATCAGGCACGTCTTCTAGCTGTTTCGACTAAGGAATCTAGTCACTGGTTACGCTTTACTATCAAATAATCTCGGCACATTACTTGATGGGGAAAGCTTGCGCATCGCTGTAGAAATCCGACTAGGGCGGCGATTTGTCAACACCATCAGTGCCCCTGTGGTAGCAGCGTCGACAAGTTTGGGCTCCACGGACTTTCTTGTAAGAAAAGTGCTGGTAGGTTTTCACGGCACGGTTCTTTGAACGATGTCATCCGAAGGGCTCTTGTCTCTATAAATGTTCCTCGGTTTTAGAGCCTTGTGGAATATTTAGAGACGATGGCAGGAGACCCGACGGTATGACATTGGTCCCTTGGGAGAGAGGTAAAGCCCTAGTGTGGGATGCTACTTGCGTAGACACTTTGGCGGCCTCTCATCTCAGGGGTACCTCGTTTAGAGCCGGGGCGGCATCAGAAGCAGCTGAACTGAGTAAGTGGCGCAAATATGAGTCTCTGAGAGACGACTACATATTTGTGCCATTTGCTGTAGAGACTATCGGTCCGTGGGGTCCACGTGCGGTGAAGTTCTTAAAGGAACTCCATCCGCGGCTGGTCGTTGCTGCTGGTGATAAGAGGGCTGGTTCTTTTCTCGCTCAAGGCTAAGTATAGCCATTCAGCGGGGAAACGCAGCCAGCGTTCTTAACACGATACCGCGTGGAGTAGGACCGTTTGATAATTAAATTACTAGTTTTAGTTTTTTTTTTTATTATAGTTTTAATATTGTATATAATTTACATTATAATTACATTATAATTTATTTAATTTGATAAGTTTCAACCACAAGTGCGGCATAAAATGTAACAAAAAGTTTGATTTTATAACAAATAAATGTTACAATCCTTATTTTTAGATATGTAGAGCCTAAATTTTAAAGTATTAAATCAAAAGAATATTTTCTTTCGACGAAAATTGCTTTATAATAGCGCTCTCGACGTCAATTGCTGTCAATCAATTTTTGTTCGATAAATTATTTTACCTATACAATGAATTCTATAGGTAATATCTATTGACTTATATATTACTAGGTAAAATCATTTTATCGAACAAGAAAACAAAATTTATTGACTCTCAAGGTGGTCCGTAAAATAGACTAATTTAATATAAATCGGTAAGATATGAAATCGTGGATTGTTAAGAATGTGCATGAAATTTGTAATTTTTTAATTCTTTATTTTGACATTTAAAAATTATATTAGACATTTTTAAAGCACCGCACATAGAGGATGCCGAAATAATAGGAAACACTATACTAAAGCTATGCTAAAGCACTATAATAAGTGTAGTGGCGGGTAAGAATACCCACTACCCCATATCTTCCCGTAGGTGTCGTAAGAGGCGACAGAGGGAAACTGAGGCAGAGGATGGGCAGCAGCATCTTTCTGATTACAGCAAAACAACAATAAAAACTGTAGTTGCCAACCCGCTCACCAAGTGTGGCAACTATGGCAATATACCCCCCATGATAGTAACGAAGAGACGGCCCCCAGTCCCCGGCGGCCCCGCTATTCTTTGCTACGGTGGCGACCATGGTAACGGCGGGGCAGGGGGTGCTAAGAATCTCCGGTGGAGGTTCGGTTGCCACCTACGACGACTCGACCTGGCAACTTATAACACACGCACCCTGAGGACTGACGAGAAGATCCTGGAGCTGGAAGAAGAGATAGACAAGTTGCGCTGGAATATTATAGGATTATCCGAGGTCCGAAGAGAGGGGGAGGACACGGTAATCCTCGAATCCGGCAACTTGTTCTACCATTACGCCAGCGCACGCGGATTAAGCGGGATAATTATTCGGGATAAATCGGAAATAATTCGGAAGCGCTTTTTCTTCCGACTTGCTTAACTAAAATCAATATTAATAATATCAATATAATAGGCTAGCTGAGAGGTGTGGCCCAATACTAGATAGCTTATACTATTCCCCGTGAATCTGGCTATCACATACAAAAAGAATTTGTCAAATCGGACTTGTAGTTCCAGAGATTAGCGTGTTTAAACAAACAAAAAACCTCTTTGGCTTTATTAAATTAGTATAGATTCTGTCTCATTCTCTCCTACAGATTTATATATTTGTCTCTTTTGAGTGTCGCGTTTTCGTTTCATTTGTTTCAAATCACAACGATGCTAAAGAAGTTTTCACTTCAAAAACTCATTAAAACAGAACAAATCCTGCGCTATGCCCTTATATTTTTAATTATAGAAATAGTCTAATACCTTCAAAACTTTTAAAGAATCAAATCCAATATAGAAGTCTTTTGAAATGTTTGATTATTATTCGTTGTTACGCTTTCTCTTCTTATCAGCCAGTAACAATCTATTGCTAGACATGGGTCTCTCCCTTTGTAAGATCGCTTGGGGGATTGGCAATCGCTGTACCAGATGTGTCGAATATTTAGCGCTACTCCCCATTTGTGTCGTAATACTATCATTAACAATATCAACGCAGTTTTATCAAATGTTTTATGGCATAAAATTTTCAATCTAAAATATTAAAATTTTGTCGCTAACTATAACCTAAGCAAACCAACCACATTTGAACTAAAGTACTGGGCTTGGCTATTTTAAACTTTACCAATAAATCGCAAACGAAGTTTTTATTAAAAGAAAGTGTCAAGTGTAACTGAACTGCCTCTAATCGTTTCTTTTCTTCGATTTGTGATATAAAAGTAAGTAAAATTTATGTAGGATTCGGAACCCATTAGCGCCCACATTTGCAATAAACATACGCCGCCGAAACAAATCTAAGCCATTTTACGAAGATTATTAAAAAAAAATTTCTCTCTATTGTTTTTATTTCTTCTGAAAAAATACTACCCCATCTTTCAAAGTGAAATTTTCTTCTGGCCCCCTTTGGATATAACTTTTTTAATAAAAAGGAATCATTAAAATCGGTTTTCAATTGGCAAAGGTATATAACTGACATACAAGGTTATTTTGCAATAACCGGCCAAATTTGCAGAGAAGGTTAAGAATAAGTAATATTGGCAAATGGTGAAGAAAAATTAATTAAAAAAATCTCAAACATTCTGTCCTTTTTATCTTATAAATTCAAAATGCGTGGTAATGCATTATTTTAACTGATTTTACTGCACACACACACATTCGTAAGGGTCGATCGGTAGGCAAAAACGTTGTTGCCCATAAATCATATTCAATTTGGGATAATTTGAAATAAAAGTAGAAGCCTTATTTACTCGTATTTTCAAAAACTGCAATAACGGCAATAAAATTTGGCTACTCTTTGAAAAATAATCCTGTATATACAAAAATACAGTTGAATTGAGAACTCCTTCATTTTTAAAGTCAACGAAAAATTGCAAGATAATTAAATAAACTGAATCGTGCAAGAATACAATGTGCGAAACTCCGGCAAAGGTAAATAATTTAATTTAAATTTTAATGCTTTATGTTGATCTTTCTCCTTCCATTAAATGACAATGGAAGGAGACTTGTATGGAGCTAATTAATACTTAATTTAAGTAAGCGATAATTAATATACGACCTACCTAATCAACGGTTGTAAGGAAGGCAGTGAGTTGTGTATATTTTGTATATATATTATGTCGTGGGCGATGTAAGAAAACTTACCATCCTATTCTGACTCTGGAAAATGTCAGACTTAAGACTTCTGATAGATGGCGATCATGTCTCTACGCCAGGCGTAAAAAGCCCAGCTCAGCAACGGTACTGCCAAACGTGACGATTAAGGCAAATCTTTTCTATGAAGGAGAATAATAATAATAATGTCCTCCAGGCCGAAATACCAGCCCTAACAGAGACTAGCCATCGGCGTAGGACAGGATTATAGTACCCAAGTGCATGCGCAAGCAAAGGTGCACTCTCTATTCCCTCACTCTCATAGTCCGATGGGATGGTATATCGAACGACCGGAAAGAGATCAGGAACCAACGGCTTCACGTGCTTTCGAAGGCACGGGGGTGAGACACCGCCAACTTCCTGACTCCAGGCAGCTACTGAGAATTTCATGATGGAAAAGCTCAATAACTGTTTTTTTGGCCCGAATCGGGATTCGAACCCGGATCTCATGATCAGCAGTCGCACTACTACATCCACTAGACCAACGAGGCAGTAATGAAGGAGAATAAGAAACATACTACATAGCATTCTAGATGGGAGGCCTCCTTTTCTGCCTAGTAGTCCATCTGGGTAGGTACCCCCCTTTTACATATTTCTGCAGTGCTTAGCTATACTTGCATTGCTGTAACAGTATGAAGGGTTATACATAGAGCAGGTACCGGTAACGGTAGAGCCATTCTACAGCTATATTGCGGTTGTAGTACGAATGGGTCGACTCGAACGGGAAAGACCATGCTCTCACAGAATACCAGCGTAAAATAGCAGCTTAATGCTGCAGTGTTTCATATGGTGAGTGTAGAGAACCGGAGACCCTTTTTACTGGAAACGAGGCATTCAATGTTAGTCCTCAGGGGTGACAACGCATCGGCATTTTGATTCTTAATTGAGGATAAATGTAGATGTCTATGGGCCACAGTACCCATCTACCATCAGGTGGACTGTGTGCTCGTTTGTTAATGCTGATTTGTTTCATATGGTAAATGTAGGGAACCGGAGACCCTTTTTACTGGAAATGAGGCATTCCATCTTAGTCCTCAGGGGTCACAACGCATCTGCATTTTGACTTTTAGACACATTCGAGACAACGCATTTGTAGACTTCCTTATTTGAAATTGGTTATAATTGTCCATATACCGCAGTAGCCACTTGTGTAAATTCGTTATATCTTACAATAGAAACTGTAAGAAAACTGTTTTCTAAAATTTTCTAAGAGAACAAAAACAACAAACTAAATTCGCTTTGTTATTCTTACCATTACAAAAGAAAAAGGAGGTCGAAAGCGAAGTTAATAAAAACAGCGAAAGAGGAATAAAACAAGAAGAGATTTAATTAAAAGGCCTTTAAAGAAATGTTTTTTTATTTGAAATTGACTTTTAATTAATGAAAACATTTTAACAACTTTTTCAAATCCTTCATAGTCACAGTGGTTACGCGAAAGCTTAATTAACAAAGTTATTTCATGTAAATTTTTTATTTATTCATTATTTTACAAAAATATTTTTAGCTATAAATACAAGGCAAAAAATAACGTAATACGAAATCTAAAGCCACCGTTTTTGTATAAAATATTTTTAAGTATCTCACGGTAAGTATTAGAGGTGGGTATTAAGGATGCGGTAGATACTTAAAAAATAAGAATAAGTAAATTTCTCAGTAAGAGAGGGGAGCTTAGTTTTCTTTTTTTTTTAAAGAAAATACGTTACGAGCGTTTTACAAACATAGATTACACTAGCTGTGCCCGCAACTTCGTTCGCGTGGAATTAGTACTTTTGTTATAATATATGATGTTGATTTATTTGTACTTTGAATTGCCACGAAGACCTAAAAATACACTTATTTGGATGAAAACATTCAGTTACTCAGTCAATTAGACAAGCTAACGAACGAACCAACGAACGGGCCCACAAACAAACCAAGCTACGAATTGGACAAACTATTCCCTAGTGTATTGTATTGTGAATAAACAAGAAATTAATCACAATAACGAAATCCACAATTTGATTCCGAATTTATCTAACCACCGATTGGTTCCCGCACAACAGATAAGAGGTTGCCCTAAATAAGCAAGCTCCAATAGTTGATCTATTAGTACTACAGTATGCAGACCCTTAGTGCCATTAATATAAAAAAATATATATTGAAATTAAAGCTACTTGTGTTGCTCTATGTTAGATACATAGAGCAACACGAGCCACCGCCCACTGTATAGAGTAGGGAACGTCGCGGCGGCGTCGAACGGTTCGCGTATTGCATTTTTATACTCGTGATAACTTCGAAATTAATGTCCGATTTATATTTTAGAACACAAAAGCTACTATTGTGACTTAATTATGATAGTTGGATATATTAACTCGCGGACTTTTTGTTGGTAATAATGATTACTTTATCGTGTAGTACATATTTTTTATGTATCATCAATAGTTTTCTCAGCGCACACCAAATAATGAATTTTATAGGCAAAATTTTGCTACTTTGGGTTACATTATTGCAATTTTCTTAAGGATCTCTAATGTTTTTTTTAAAATAAATTATAGCCTATGTTACTTCCTGATAATTTATCTTTCTATTGGTGCAAACATGTTTAAAATCGACCTAGATGTTTCGGAGCTTATTCGGTACAAACAAACAAACAAAAAAATCTTTCCTCTTTATAATAATAATATAATAGAGCCCGTAAACCACATCGAGGGCCCTTGGACGGAAGTTTCACCAGGATAGTATTTTTCGTTTAGTGAGTAAGAAGTACCAAAGACCTTATCGTATTTAATTTTAACTTTTTAACTCCCAACGTTTCGAGTGCTTTTTGTAGTGTTTGATGTCCTGATGTCGTAGATAACCCGGTTACCTTCATAACCTTAACGCAGGACGAGCTTACAGTAGAAGTCTTGGAGTATTATACTTGGAATTGGGTTTAATTTTATTAATTATGGGATCCCAACCAGATGGTAGCACCCAGCCGCATTATCTATTGAAATTAGGATGTTTTATTTTTATTTTAATAGCCTCCAGTATCACCCTTGGTAGAAATCAATGTTGATTTGTCTATCAAAACTGATGTAATGGTGGTCTACGATATCATCACAAACTGCAGTCTTTCCGGAGTATTGGTGTTTCACTTCAACTACATGTTCTTTTACGCGGGTTTACACAAATATTTTTGCTTGCCCTTTAAAAGAGAAAACACATTCTACCATTTATAATGGTAACCAAACATCCATCCATAATCCTCTGGGGCGACAACCCAAGAACAATATTAACCCTAGGGCGACAACATATCTGGATTTTGACTCCTAATCGAGGATAAATGTAGGTACCATCAAGTGGGTTGTGTACTCGTTTTTTGACCTTATAACTCTCTTTATAAACAATTTATCATCTCAATATCCAATTTTATTGAGCTGTTTACCTACTAAAATTTGTAAGAAATGGCCAAATATATATTTCTTTTTTTTTCTATTTAATGTAATTGAATATGAAATCGCCCAATATCCCTTGTAATGCCGAAATTAACTCCAAAGCCTAGACGAACTGAAAATTCTGGAATTTTTTTGTATATGTAATGACATTTAACAAGTTTTTAAGGACTTAATGGAGGCCTAGTTTAATAAGAACTTAATACTTTGTTGTGTTTCTTAATTTATTGAATAAATAAATACAATCACGCTAATTTTGTAATTATATACATACTGGTAAATATCTGTATAAAGTATCGCTTAATGTCTTCAAGGTACTAAAATCTTAGAGCGCTATCAAAAAATAAATCATTATAACGCGCACCAAAGTCTTGAATCTTAATTAATATTTAATGATAAAATCTTCCTACTATGATCTTAATTAAAAATCTAAAATTCATCTGTGTTTGCATACATTAAAGTTTAAGTACATTTGGCAACAGTGCGTCCGCACAATATTTATGTGTGTAGTTAGTAAATGGGATATCTTTTTAAAATTATTTATTATTTTCACCGGACTTAAATAGCTTTAACTTATTAATTAAGATTCCTTTGCAAAGGTCTATATCTCTAAACGATACTAAAATTTACACGAGATATTTTATTATAATTAAAGTTAACTAGTAGTTTAAACCTTAAGCTGCGGATAGGAGACATCAACAGAATAAAAGCTTAGTAATAAAATTAATGCTGAAGTATTTTTGTACGTTTATTAGACGAGGTTCTATAAAGAGGACCCCGAAGATAAATATTTTTATATCGGTAATTTTAGTAAATACTTTTAAGAAAATGGACCCTGATAAAAGTATTATATTATTATTTAAGGTTCACCTTATATCCTTATTATATAACTAGTATAAAAGTCTTAATAAGTTGGCCACTCAGGTCAAATGAGCAGAAATTAGGTCTAAATATTCTTGAAAATCATTTTCCACTACCTTTAAAACATGGTAACAAGTATTTTAATTGAATGAGGAATTTGGATAATTTGGTATTAAATGTAGATACTATTACCTATATTTAGAACACATTAAAATTAATTGAAATACTGTTTTAATTTTAGACTTGTAGTGGCGGCGAAAAAATATCCACTGCCACACATCCCGTGGGTGTCGTTAGGGGCGATAGAGATAAATAAAACAGGAGATGGCAGCAACATATTCCTGATGTAAAAATTATAAAACAACAGCGGTTGCCAACCCGCATGCAAGCGTAGCAACAATGAAAAATTTCCCCCTATGAGGCAATCAATGGGGGAGACCTATGTACAGCAAAGATCTTTTAATAGGCTATGATGATGATGATAATTGTTTTAATTTAATAAAACGTTGCCACATCGTATGCCATAATTTAAAACTTTACGTTCTACTTTACGTGCATACACGTCAGACACTGTTTAAACCTATGTAAACTAGGTTTTTGACGTCCGGGGTCACCAGACCAAAATATGATGCCCTAACCCCCCCCCCTCCCCCCATTTTCTAAGTATTTTAAAAAGTTTAAAATTTCTAAAGTCTTCTACATTCGTGTGAGTATATTATTAAAAATGAATATTATTTAATATTTAATAATTTAAAAAATACATATATAAAAATGGGATTGCAATATTACGAATACTACAGTGATAGTTAATAGAATCAGGCGTTAATTTGCGAAAATCCATTATAAGTATTAAAGATGTTAAAAAATCAATTTGCTAAGATCGCGTAATGAAATAAAATGATGTGTCTTACCTAGTTTGAAGAGCACCTCCCGGCCACCCTCAATTGCGTGCGTGTTTTTTAACATATTTAATACTACAGTGTCCGTAATTTGAGATTTCATTGGCATCATTTAAATTTTACCTAAAATGCCGCGCCTTGCTACTTCTCTGGAACACACGTGCAAGTTTTGTATTGTAACGTCTGTAATTTATAATTTTTCACCTTGTGCATTTTAAGTCTATGCACAAAGTAAAATAAACATATAATACGCTGTTTGCGCATTTCATTTCATTTGTTAATTTCAATTTGTATTTAAAAGCACAATGCGACCAGAATAAGTGGTCGTGCCATAACTTGAGAGGGGTGGCACTTCTAAACTTGAGCAGTAAATCGTGAGCCAAGTTTTTATTAAAAAAAGCGGTCAAGTGCGGCCGGACTCCGCTTTGAACCGTATGATATAATATTTTCAGAAGTTAATGAAAACTCCAGCCCATATTGAATTTTAAATTGGCTTGATTTTAAACGAGTCGTTTACAAGGGAAAGTTTCCATATTTCAACATTGATTACATATAGTAATTTCTTGTTTTCAATATTTATCCTTTTATTTTAAATTTCATATAGATAGCGCATTACCGTCCTCACCCACAGACAAAGAAAAACTTAAAATAATGTTACAGCATATATGTCCCACTGTTGTGGTTTATGCAATTCCCCTGATGTTGCAGTTGTTCCTGAATGGCGGTCGACACGCCTTGCCCCCTCTTCTATAAAAAATAACTGTTGGGCACAGGCCTTCCATTATTTCTCAGAAGCAAAGAAGAGTCCGCAATGCTTAACGTGTAATAACAGATTTCACACATCCTCGAATATATATATATTTTTTTTTTCATTTTATTCATTTTAATTCAATTTCGTAACCATGCAGGATTTCTCACAATGTTTTCCTTTTTCGCTGAGCACGTAAAATTGCAATTACCAATTTCACTGTTGCTGGCGGGAATCGAACACGGATTGCTCGCATACTGCAAAATTTTCGTTAAGCGCTAGCTGCCGTGATAGGCAATGATGTACCAATAGGTGGCTATGCGCCATGGCCTTGCCGAGTATACTGGCGATTTATCGGAATACCCCAAGCATGCTGGCAATTTAGCTAAATTGTCGTGATAATCGCAGGTGCATTGAAGAGAATATCTCTCTTTTCTTTATCGTCCTTTAAACCCACTTGTTTGAATCCATATCTTTGAGAAATCATTTCCATTTTTTTGTTTTTTGCAACACAAATGGATTGACTGACACAATTTTATCGTTAACTTAAGTTGGGGTAAGGGACATTCGCTCTTTGTTTCTCCAACACTTAAGGCGCCTTTCCATCGAAATTTTTTGCAACTTCTGTGTTTGCAACTGTTTGCAACTCTCCCGAAAATCACCAACTTTTGTTTCCATTGTGTCCACATAGAATTAAAACAAGTAGCCAACAATTTGAGAAACCTTTCAGTTAACAACTATCTGTCTCAACCAAAGTATTGTTAGCAAAATGTCTAAAAAAAAGAAGTCGTTGGTAGGCAAACCTTGGAGTATCGGAAGCCGTAGCTCCTTTTTTTCTCTAAAAAACTGTGCTGTCAATTTTTTTTATTTTCCTTTGTATTTCAAGTCCGTGTAGCCCCATAGCGTCGCTGATAGTGTTTTATGAATCCTTTTTCATGTTTTTATATTTGTAATTTTGATCATTTACATCCCATAGTACACTTTGTGTTTGATATAAATCAATTAACGTGTCAGTTAATTCGTTCATCCACGTTACAGACATGTTGCCAACTAATGTTTGCAACTGTGCATACCCACAGAGCGAATTTTTCTTTGGTGGAGACCCGGCTTTAGTCTGCGTCATAATATGATGAGTGATACGAAAACCAGTAACCGTTTTTACTAAAAAAACTATTAGTCGTTGGACTACGCGTCAGAAGTGAAAACTTCTTAGCTTGATCTGATGGTAGAAATTATAAGTATTAGTAACTTATACTTAAGTTTAGTTTAGTATAAGTATAAGTAACTTATACTTAAGTTTAGTTTAGTATAAGTATAAGTAACTTATACTTAAGTTTAGTTTAGTATAAGTATAAGTAACTTATACTTAAGTTTAGTTTAGTATAAGTAACTTATACTTTTACTAAACTTATACTTATACTTTTTTCACTTACATATATATGTATGTGAGCGTGACAGTCACGCGAGTTCAGTGCTTTTTGCCCATCCCAAAAAAAATATCCAACGTGCCTAAAGAAGTCATCACTTCAAAAGTTTTCACTTCAAAAAGTATTCCATATTATTTATTTTTATTTTTAATTTATTTATTGATAAGTTACACACAATGACATTCATTCGTTCACCAGCATTTGTTACAGCCTATCAAAGTCCACTGCTGAACATAGGCCTCACTCATAGATTGCCACATAAGAGGAAAATATACCATAGTTACCACGTTTGGCAGACGGGTTGGCAATCGATGTTTTTTTTTTTATTATTATGATTTGTTATCAGAAAATGCTGCTGCCCATCTACTGTTTCAATTCTCTCTGTCGCTACTTTCGACACCCACGGGATAATATGGGGTAGTGGATTTGTCTTACGCCACTATACGGGCTATATTAAATATTATACTATTTTGTATAGAGACATAAGTAAAATGTAATAAAAACAGCAACTTAAGTAAGGCAACATGTCAGATAAGAAACCATAGAAATATTTCTAGAACAGAGATCCTACTGTACTGAATGGGTTTTACACGTAACTGCATTATTACGACCTTGCGTATCAAGCCATACAAATGAAATGTAACACTTTTAACACAAGCCGTTCATAACCTGGATGAGACAATGCGATAAACAGAACACTAGTATTAAAGACAAACTAACTTACTCAGCCGTAATTTACTCGTTGGTGAAGTTTAGAGCGGCCTCACACTAGATGGAGTGACGACCTAATAAAACATGCAGGAAGTCGATAAAGGCAGGAACTCGATGGAACAGTGATTTGTGGCATTACTTGCGCTCCCCCAATATATGGGCCTATGTTCAGCAGTGGACTCGTGAAAAGCTGCAATGATGATGATTAATGATGATGAGTTATGACGACAATAGCCCATTTTGTTTAATCGCATTGCACTTAGTTATTTTTTATAGGATAAGGGTAACAAACGAGCACACAGTCCACCTGATGGTAAGTGGTTGCTGTGGCCCATAGACATCTACATCAATCCTCGATTACGAATCAAAATGCAGATGCGTTGTCACCTGTGCCGACTAAGATGGAGTGCCTCTTTTCCAGTAAAAAGGGTCTCCGGTTCTCTACACTCACCGTACGAAACACAGCAGCGTTAAGCTGCTATTTTACGCTGGTATTCTGTGAGAGCGTGGTCCTTTCCGGTCGAGCTACAACTATACTACTAATATAGCTGCAGCATGGCTCTACCACGTAAAAACGTAGTGTCTGGTAAGTATCATAAGAGTCTCATGGCCCCCGATAGATGGATCTGTTACCCTCTCGCATATACAGGTAATGACCAGACTGCCGGCGAAAAGTAAGGTTCCCGATGTAACAGGTCTACCACAATATAAATATATACTTTTTATTACGGTATTTAAATGGATCAGACCATACTACGACTAAACTACACTACGATTATCCTGTCATTACAATTACAAATTATAAAAAATAAAAATAAATTATACGAAAAATTTAACATTCCATTATGGGTAATTTTCCTACTGATTTATCTATACATAATACATAAACACTCACGCCTGTCACCCAGAGGGGTGGGCAGAGACTACGGATTTCCATGTGACACGATCCTGACACACCTCTCTCGCCTCCTTTACATTCTCAAACTTACGCATAGATGCTCATCGGTTCAGGGTACTTTGTTTTATTTATGGTGGTATAACTATGCCATTCATATCACGTTTATAAAACGCTTAATTAGTTTGCACTTAATAACAATATGTCATTACAATATTTATTTACACACATGTTCTTTTATGAGAGCGTCCATTTTTATGCTCGAACTCACTCCTTAATTATTTATTACTTAACAATCATTTAAAGCTCACAATCTTAATATCATCATCATCATTAAAGCCAATCAAAGTCTACTGCTGAAGGCCTACCAATGGATTGCCTCATAGGAGAGATATTTGCCATAATTGTTACGCAAGTTGACATTATCGACAACCGATGGGAAAGAAAGGTCCTCGAGTTGCAGCCTCGTACCAGTAGGCGAAGTGTCAGGTTGCCCCCCACTAGATGAAGTGACGACCTGTTAAGACATGCAGGAAGTCGATGGATGCAGGTGGTTCAGGACCATGCTTTGTGGCATTCCTTGGGGGAGGCCTATATTCAGCAGTGGGGCTATAATGATGATGATGCTGAAGTTGACAATGGTTGAAGAAGAAGTTTTGTAAGCAGTGTATCCTTGCCTGGTGGTGCAGCATAGGAAATCGATCGCCCGATTTTGTATCGAGGGTATCGTAAAAGTGAACAATAGAATAGCCGGAAAAACTTCCTGGCATACAATAAAACATCTCTAGTAGGTAAATTTTTAGACCGGCGATGGGATGCAAAGTAAAAGGTGCTAACTAGGCGGCTAAGCTTTTAGATAAACGCCGATATTCAACTAAATACCTTGAACGTTTCGACTGATCACAAGTCATATTTTTTGGTGCTATATTGCAAGAGAAAACTTTGAAAAAAATTCTTGAATCACTGATGAAGTTTTAAGGTGCTTACCTAACAACATTTTTTTTTATAAGAGAGGGGACAAACGAGCAAACGGCTCACCTGATGGTAAGTAACTACCGCCGCCCATTAGCAACTGCAACACAAGGGTAATTGCAGAGGCGTTGCCAGCATTTTAGAAAGGAGTAAGCTCTTTTCTTGAAGGTCCCTAAGTCGTATCAGTCCGGAAAAATCGCCGGTGGTAAACTATTCTACAGAGAGGTCGTACGCAGAAGAAAACTCCTAGTGAAACGTACAGTGGTGGACCGCCAAGCATCCAGATGGTGTGGATGGTATCAGGAGTTTTGCCGCGATGTACATTCTGTGTACTAAATATCGGGAATTTGTCAATAAAACAAAAATACAAATTATTCATCTAAATTTATTTTATCGCCTTCAAAGTAGGCCCCATCGCTTGCAATACAACATCTCCAACGCTTCACCCAGTCTTCCATACATTTTTCATAGGCTATTTGCGGTATGGCCTTTAGCTCATTCAGCGAATTTTTGTTATGGCTTCTATCGACTCAAAACGTTTTCCTGAAGTGGTAATTTTAACTTGGGAAATAAAAAAGTCAGACGGAGCCATATCAGGTGAATACAGTGCTTGGTCGAGAACTTTTGTTGAATGTTTCGCTAAAACTCTTTCACTATAATGGCTGTGTGTGATGGTGCATTATCATGGTGCAGCATCCATGAGTTGTGTTGCCACAAATCTGGACGTTTTCGGCGGATACTCTCACGCAAACGCTTCATGACGCCTAAATAATATTCTTTATTCACTGTTTCTCCTTTGGAAGGAATTCGATGAACCACACCACGGTAGTCAAAAACTGTCAGCATCACCTTGATTTTGGAGCGACTTTGCCGCGGTTTTGGGTTTCAGCTCGTTTTCGAGACGCCATTCTGAACTGTTGGCTTGTTTGCATGTCGTACTCATAAACCCATGTCTCGTCGCCAGTTATTATACGTTTCATAAAGGTCGGATCCGTAGAAGCTCAGGAAACCATGTCTTCAGCGACATGCTGCTGCGCTCTTTGAACAAAATTGAGCTCTTTTGGAACTAGTCGAGCGGCGACGCGTTTCATACCTAAAATGTCAATGAGAATGTTGTGGACGGACTTAAAATATATGTTCACCTCACTAGCCAACTCTCAGACTCATACGTCGATTTTCGAGCACTAGCTTCTTGATTTTGTCGATGTTTCTTTGGTCGTAGCGGTTGAAGGTCTACCAGAACGAGGCAAGTCTACTACTACTTCTCGGCCTTCTTTAAAAGCCTTATACCATTCATAAGCCCTTGTTTTCGATATACGATTCGCCGTAGGTATTTCGCAACATTTTAGTGATTCACCACATGAAATATCATTCGAAACACAAAATTTAAGGCACACTCTTTGTTCAACAATATTTTCCATTGTAAAATCGCCGATAACTCAAAACTATGACCAACAAAAGTGTAGTTTAAAACAAATTAAATGACAGATCCTGCTCAAACTTTGCGCGCTAAATCAGTACAGTGCTACCAACATGCAGTAAAAAATTAGAACGACCTCTTTACGCGGGTCTTTTTATTGACATATTCCGATACTTTTTACAGAGTTGTACGTTCGTGAAATTTGGCGGCTGCGATTAATCAACTAAAATATCGTCTGCTTAAAACTACTAAAATGTCATCTACATTTGTAATATGAATATAATATGACATTTCAGTTCTAACTTGGGCTTGTGTTATTACTTAGTCCACTTAATAGGGTTAAAAATGAAACTTTTAATAAAAAGTAAAAATCAATATCAAAGTAGGTAAGTTAAAAGAATAAAATATATCATCTGAAGTCAGTGCTAAGGCACAGTTAACAGAAGAATTAAAGCCCCGATTTTTAACGTTGGAATATTTTTAACCAACTTCAAAAGGCTCAATTAGACTGTGTGTGTTTTTTATGTGTGTTACCTCATAACTTTTTTCTAGGTTTTTTTTTATACTACTAATATAGCTGCATTTTAATTCGCAAACGAAGATAGATGTAGATGTCTATGGGTCACAGCAACCACTTACCATCAGGTGAACTGTGTGCTCGTTTGTCAGCTTATCCTATGAAAAAAAGTCGGTTGTACAAATTATTTAATTTTACCACTTATCTCCAAAACCACTAGACCTCCCATGATGTATAATCGTTAACAAAGTGTGCACTATTTTAGAGAATTATTGTTCGGCAAAATTAATACGGAAAGTCATTCGTTGCTTTTATTTTTTGCTAGGCACGTTCTATTCCAATCTGTCACGTAGATCGCAAATAACTTAAAATGTCACAGAAGTCGCACGTCGCTAGTTTCGCTTTGGTTTTGCCGTTTTACCCGAAACAAAAACTCGAGCAAAGTAGAGGCGATAATGATAGTAGAAAACGTGACAGGTGTCGGCACGCTGACCCATTGCAAGCAGCGTGAGAATGAAGGACAATTAACCTCACAATAATTTTATCAAAATCTATAACAACTTACCTTATGTTTTAAAGAAGGGTTGGGACCACAGAGTATATCTCATGGTACCTAAGCAGATGCTATGGACCATAGACACCTACATTTAACCTCGATTAAGAATTAAAATGTCGATGCGTTGTCTCCTAACAAACTACCAACCCTAACAACCAAAACGGATGGACCAAAACGCCTTGCTACCATTTAAATGGGTGCACGGTTCTCGTTACTCCCATCATTGTGGGGACATTTCCTCCAGATAAAATTTTGGTCACGGCGGCAGCACTCGTACCTAAACAGTTGTGGCATATTAACTATACAAATAAATAAAATTGAAGTGTCTGTCTGTAATATCGAAAGTTCAGCCTATCATAAGTTCACTACTGAACATAGGTCTCCCCCATAGATTGCCAAGGGGAATATTTGCCATAGTTGTCACGCTTGGCAGGCATGTTGGCAACCGCAGTATTTGTATTTTTTAGTTATTATTGGAAAGATGTTGCTGCCCATCTCCTAGTTTCTCTCTGTCAACTCTTATGACACCCATAGGACGATATGGGGTTGTGGTTATTCTTACACCACCACTACACGGTCACCATTCGAAATACATACGAGTACATACATATTTTTAAATATTACATTGAAATAAATGTAAATATTTAAATAAAATATTTATTTTAATATTTGAAAAGTATGCAAGAGATTTTTTGTATTTCTATTATTTAAATATTTCTTATTTTTATTTATGAATGTGTATCGCAAAATTTTCCCAACCTTTTAAGACCATAAATTATACGCGAAAATGTTTATAAATAATGTATTTACCTGACATTTTGTTTTTAAAGCCTGTAATAAATAACATTGGTTCATTAAACAAAACTGTAAAGATTAATTATCACGTTTACAGAAATGCGATTCCTAAAATTAAATACTTTTGTCAAATATATTAATAAAATCATTACACATTTTTTTTACTGTGGCGGTGTAAAAATATCCAAGCGTGGCAACTATGGCAAATATCTAGATATTTGGTGTCACAATCACTTTGACTTAAAGTGATAGAGACAGCACGAGACTGATACAATCTATGGGGCAAAGTTCAGCAGTGGACTTTTGATAGACTGTAACGATAACGGTAACATTTTTTTACATCAAGGTTCTCCAATTAAAAAAAACTTAGGTAATAGTTAGCCGTTTCCACATTATGAGAAAGACTTGCAATGTCCCTATTTGGCAGGTATTTTCATGCAATCGGTAATCGCAGTAGGTAAA
This sequence comes from Parnassius orleans, assembly GCA_029286625.1. Taxonomy (NCBI): domain Eukaryota; kingdom Metazoa; phylum Arthropoda; class Insecta; order Lepidoptera; family Papilionidae; genus Parnassius; species Parnassius orleans. The sequence goes on from JAGSMP010000184.1 coordinate 644,459, forward strand.
GTAACACAGAACTGTATGTGGATTTTATTTAAAACATAATGGCTGAAGCACGAATGAGTCAGCTGGTCCGGGAAAACTTCACGCTAGCACCGAATCCTAGAAATAGCAGCATTATGTTGCTATTCCATTACAACCTATAAAAGTCCACTGCTGAACGTAGGCCTCCCGCATACATTGCCTCATAGGGGGATTTTGCCATAGTTGCCACGCTTGGAATACGGGTAGGTAACCGCAGTTTTTTATTATTTTCAGTTGTTATCAGGAAGATGCTGCTGCCCATCTCCTGTCTCAGTTTCCCTCTGTCGCCTCTTACGACACCCACGGGACGATATGGGGTAGTGGATATTCTTTCACCGCCACTACACGGTTATGCTATTGCCGCTGTTTTATATAGTGTCTGAAGACGATCGGATTCTCTTATTACTATTAACGGGGTCTTCCATCACAGTTCGCAGGGTGGACAACGCTTCTGCATTTTGATTCTTAATCAAGAATTAATGTAGGTCTTTTGGTTACATTATCCATTTACATTTTTAAAAAAAAACATAAAATACCACAACCGGCGACAAGCGGCAACATCAATGGTGTAAGACTTAAGAAAAAAGACAAAGGTACCGTGATAATCAATCTCGGGCAGATCTGATCTAATTTTCAGTCAGATGTATCTGACAGTGGAATTTTACGAGCTGATGAAAAAGAAGGTTTTACTTTTTTTTATAGAATGGGGGTGTCAAACGAGAACACAGTCGACCTGATGGTAAGTGGATGCTGTGGCCCATAGACTTCTACATTCGATCGATTAAGAATCAAAATGCAGATGCGTTGTCACCACTGAGGACTACGATGGAATGCCTCGTTTCCAGTAAAAAAAAAAACTATAAGAAACATTAAGCATTAAGCTGCTATTTTACGTTGGTACTCTGTGAGAGCGTGGTCCTTCCCCGGTCGAGCCGACACATTCGTGCTACAATCATAATATAGCTGCAGCGTGACTTTACCACGTAAAACTACTATTGGAATGTACATTTTCAAATAATTTTTCATTAATTACAGTCTATCAAAAGTCCACTGCTGAACATAGGTTTTATTAGATTGCCTCATAGGGGGATTTCGCGATTTTTGCTTCACTTGGCAGGTGGGTTGATAACCGCAGATTTTCAATATTTCCAGTTGTCAGGAAGATGCTGCTGCTATCTCCTGTTTAAAGTTTCCCTCTGTTGCCTGATAGTCTCTAACGCTGCCATTGCGATATTTTTAATGATGTTTAGATTATTTTCTATGTACCGTGATGTATAAGGGCCTTTTCAGTATATACACCAACTTACATACACAATGTGAAAGGTTGGATTTGGAGCTTGTGATACTAATAATTGAATAGAAAAAACTTTCAGTAAATTTTAAACTTCTAAACTTCTAAACGAAACTAACTTCTTTCTTTTAAACTTCTTCTTAAAAGGTTTCCTCTCTAACTGTTACAGCTGTACGACTCTGGAATGCGCTTCTCTTAGCAATAAGAAAATCCCCAAACAAGTGGATTTTTAAAACAAAAGTAAAGAAACATTACTTGGCTCTTCTGACACATAAATATATAATCTATAACATATAATCTATTATATCCTTATATATATTTAAATAAGTTTGATCTACATGTGTGTGTGTGTGTGTGTGTATGTGTGTGTGTGTGTGTGTGTGTGTGTGTGTGTGTGTGTGTGTGTGTGTGTGAAATTTATCAATTTTAGGTTTTCGTCCTAGCCTACTGCACTACACACTTCTCCCACTAACTTTCCGGTTGGCTGGTACAAAATGCCTTATGGCATTAAGTCCGCCGTTTGTACCTTTAGTACAATAAAGTGTATAAATAAAAAATTAAAAAAATAAACTCAATTTCAAGTAAAAATTGTGTAAAAAAGATAAGTCATCACTCCATACAGTAAAGCATGATAAAGCACTTAGCACAAGCAAATATATTGGCTGATGATGACTCTTTACTTTCACTGAGACGTCTTTTTAAGCAGAAATATGAGGAAAAAGAATAATGTTTGTAATTTAATATTGGCAACTCACCATGTTTGTTTTATTGTTTTCTTTGTATTTATTTTATTAAGGGCACACGATGCGTCGCGACTACGTTTACCATCTCTGACCGCATAAAGCAGGTCTTGGCCGAATTTTAATAGCAAAGACCAGATTCGGCTCGGACTTTAATACAGTCCAGCTTTTAACACGGCGCCTGTACTTATTGTGGGTCTACTGATCGCACGAGTTATGTGAACAAGTTAATAATAATAATGTCCTCCAGACCGAATTTCGTTCACGGTGGCCAGTCCCAACGTAGGCTAAGCCATCTGCGCAGTACAGGACTATAGTGCACAAGTGCGTGTGCAAGCGCAGGTGTACTCTCTATTCCCTTACTCTCTTATAACGATGGAACGGCAATCTCGGAGAGAGATCATACGCAGTGCCAATAAGTGGTTTCCGAGGCATGGGGGTAAAATACCGCCAACTTCTTGACTCCGGGCTGCTACTAAGAATTCCTTGACATAAAAACCCAATATCTGATATTTTAGCCCAACCTAGGATTCAAACCCGGAATTTCAGACCAATTGACTAGACCAATGAGACAGTCAGACAGTCAGAGAGCAAGTTAATGCGACCTCAAAGAAATTACTTGTGTAGTGTTGTTTCAGGCCCCAGTAACCCTAATCGCGACAGTGGCGCGATGTCACACCGTTATTTCATCGTTTCTAATTCATATAACAAAGAAGGGAAATAATTTGCTTCCATCTGATTAGAATGTGAGTGTCATCAAGACAAGATAGGCCTTTGTAAAGCTAAACCCTTTTACCACCTTCATCCACATCGCCACCTACCATCAAAATAGATGGTGCAGTAATCGAACACTCGGTTACTTATGTATATTATAAGTAAATAAGTAGTAAAATTAAAAAAATTGTACAACCGACTTCAATATAAATTAAATGAGAACATCATCAATGTAGTCGAAGTCAATTAAATACGCATTATTAAGGATAACTCAAAAACTACTGGTCAGATCTTGATCAAATTTATATGGGATCACATGAGAGGCACCAGATTTCAAATTCAAGAATCATCAAAATCGGTTCATCTAGAAAAAAGTTCTGAGGTAACACACATAAAAAAAATATTCGTGAGTGTCGTGGAACACTCGATTGAAACGAAGTTGCTTTCGTAGTATATTATTATTGATGAACGTATTATATTATTGATTAACAAATACAAATAAATTAATTACTAGTGTCTATTAAAATGCAGCTTAATTTAAATTAATATTTCTTTCATGGCAAGATAAGAAAAATTGCGAGGGAGATGGATATTATTCCATCTCGCTCGCACTACAGAAAGGGGGTCGTGACGGAAAAATCTTACAGTTTTTCTCGCCTAGCCCCCATCCGTCAAATTCGTACCGTGCGATAAGGAACTTCGTTCCAATACCTCCTCCTTTTTTTGAAGTCGGTTAAAAAAACATCCGTATTGGGCGCTACACAGCCAGTGGTTTGGGTCGGATCATCATAACAAGTTACAACCCTTTACAAGTCCACTGCTAAACATAAAACTCTGCTACCTGAGCAAACTGAGCCACCTAAATCCACCGACTTTCTGTATAATTATGTCTTACCAGGTCGTCACTTCATCTAGTAGAGGCCGCTTACGTGGCCGCCACTCGAGAACTTTTCTTCCCCATCGATTGTCGGTTCTTTAAGCTATATGACCAACCATTGTCAATTTAGCTGATCTATTGGGCTCTGTCGGTTACTCTGGATCTACTGCGGGTATCCTCATCACGAAGTCTATCATGCAGGTAAACTCCTACTCGGTACTTGGTTCGATTAGTTATGTTGTAAATATTAAGTTACGAGTAGCTGGTTACTTACTATATTTTTAACCGCTTTGCCGATCTTATTGATTATTAATTACATTGAATGCTATTGATTGAATAGAACAACGACTGCCTCGTTGTTCTTGTGGTTGTAAATGCGAATGATGTTCATGGTGGTCTCGGGTTCAAATCCCGGGTCGGACCAAATAAAAAATTTCTGTCAAGAAAGCAGCCCGGAGTTAGGAAGTTGGCAGTGTCTCACCCACATGCCTGATCTGATCTCTTTCCGTTTGTGTAGAATTGCCATCCCATCGGAATATGATAGTGTGGGAATAAAGAGTGCACCTGTGCTTGCGCATATACTTGTACACAATATTTAAATATATAACATTAATTGGTGGTAAACAAAAAAAGATGAAGTATAATGAGTGTCTATATGCCTCTGTTAGCCCTTAAGTATAAGTTTTCCTTAAAGTAACAATTAGCAACTAGCTAGAAAACGCTGCTCTGGTCGATAACAACCTCGACTAAATTATCTGTAAAAACTATTATACACATACATAATTACGTAGATTTCATTATACCAAAAGCCAGAAACTATATTATTCAATATTCATATTACTATTAGCAAGGTATTTCACCAGTCCAACCCTTTTCTTTTTGGTTCTTAATTGAAGATTGATAAGTGTCTATGGGCTACAGTATTGACGTACTATTAGGTGTAATGTGTGCTCGCCTGTTGCCTTTACTTGTTCATGAAATAAGACAATCTAGAATAGTTTTTATGGAATATTGAGCCGTGGTAGTTCAGGGGCTAAGCGCTCGCTGTAAATTTCACAGTACGCGAGTAACCCGAGTTCGATCCCCGTCGGCACCAATGAAATAGTTAATTGCAATTTTAAGTGCTGATTAACCACGTGTTCGGCGGTGAAATAAAACACCGTGAGGAAACCTGAATGTCTGAGAAATAAAAAAAAGTTTGAAGACGTGAAGTTCGCCAACACGCATTGGGGCAGCGCGGTGGACATTTCCTTGCCCTAAAACCCTCTCAGAAATGAGATGAGGCCTGTGCCCGGCAGTGGGACGTATAGTATACGTATAGGCTAACTTTACGTTACTTTAATAGTAATAATATAAAAGACAAGATGCATAGAATAGTTTTTGTATATTATATGTATATGATAGTAAATATTTATATAATGCATGCACTGGTAGGCATTAAGTCCGCCCTTTGTTACTCTATTTATAAAGGTAAGAACAATAAAGTTTAAGTAAATAAGTAAGTATTTGTCAAAATATTATAACATAAGAGTCCGTCAGGGTAGTTACCCTTTTACCTGTTTCCGTCGCCAAGCTGTACAAGTGACTTTAGAAGTGTAAAAGATCACAACTTCTGCACAACGGCTTGATAAGTAAGACACAGGTAAGACAGCTAGTATTACAAGCCGTGAGGCATTTGATTATGTCCTCAGGGGTGCCAGCTCACCTTTTCTTTACTCGAAGTTGATTGCAGCTATGGAAATTTATGGAATACAGCAGTCACTAATCGTCAGGTGGACTCTCAGCTTGATTGTGGCTTTAATCTCTATATATAAAAAATCAATTGCTGTCCGTTAATCTCGCAAAAACTCGAAAATGGCTGGACCGATTTCAATTAAAGTTTTTGTGTGTGTGTGTCCCTGGATGATCTAAACGATTCAAAATTGGACCCGGTAGGTGTCCAGAAATCACCCGTGCGAAGCAGGGGCGAATCGCTAGTATCACATAAAACTTCTAACTGACACAAGAAATACTTTTTTAGGTAATTAATTCTTATATTTACATGAACGCCATTGAATAAAAGTAATTTCACAGATATTATTCGTAAAATAAATTTTTTTCAATACTTTTGTATGTATATTATACTAGAAAAGAAAAACAAAAGTGCTTAATTTAAAATAACCGTATGGACTATTCAATTAGTACCATATTACCATATAACTGTTAAATTAACTACAAAACAGTCATTAACGCATTGAAAGTGTTTTTCTATCTCGGAACCATCGCTTGAGCTCATCTACGTCATTTTCAACAAAAAGCAAAGCGAGGCAAAAAGTAATGAACACTACTTTACCGTTAATGGATGTAGCAACCTTATTACTGTATAAAAGTAAGTAATAAGATATATATTAATAAATTCTTAATTAATAAGTAATAAGGTATATATTAATAAACTCTGGTAGTTTCATCTTTTTATTATACAAACAAGAATGATAAAAGCCATCGCAGATAAACTATACTACTATACTCTTATGGTCTCGCCATATTTTTTTATAAAACGCAAGCAAACAGAGTTCGATGCTACTGGCACCAAAGGGATTCGAGTTCTAATTTAAGTGACCACATGCTCAGCGGTAAAGGAAATTATAGCGAGGAAACCTGCATGTTTAATAAATTAAAAAGACGTGCATTTCGCCAAGATGCATTAGGGTAATGCGGCAAACTTTTACTTGGCCTAAAATCCTTTCAGAAATGAGTGGAGGCCTGCACCCACCAGTGGGACGTATGTAAGCTGTAATGTTGCTCTACTTTACTACGCGTGATAAGCATGCAGTCTTAAATAAAACTAATTTTTACGGATTATAACACGTTTAATTTTAACTTTTTAATTCCCGACGTATCGGGTGCTTTACAGCATGGTCACGGGGGAGACTGAGGTGTTTGACGTCCCGATGTTAGCCCGGCTACCTTCAGTTTTTTAATATTAATTTTTGGTTCGATCTACGTAGAATGAGCTTACAGTATCTTGAAGTCTAGCAGTGGTATACTTGGGTTTGGATTTATTTTATTAATTATAGGATCCCAAGCAGATGGCAGTACCCATCCTTCCTATTGAATCCATCTTCTCTATTGAAATTAGGATGTTTTTAATTTCAATAGCCTCGCGAATCATCCTTTATACTTAAATATCGGTTGGTATGAGTCTTTTCCTATACACAGTGTGACCAATAGTGTTATCAGGATTTCGGATGACTAAAACATCTATAAAGAATTGTTTGCCTCTAACTCCAAAAGTTAAAGTTAAAATTAAACGCGATATAATCGGTAAAAATTAGTTTAATTTAATGTGTAGTCTTCGCGTAAATATAAGAAAACATGCAGTCTACCTGATGCTAAGAGGTTGCTCATAGACACCTGCACCTAACTATTATCGATTAATAATCGAAGTGCTAACGCTTTGTCACCCTTGAGGACATAGAATGTCGTGTTACCAGTAAAAACGGTGACCGGCTTACATCCCTCAACATACGAAAAACAGCATAATCATCCTACTTTTTACGCTGGTATCCTATTAGAGTAGTTCCCCAGACGAATACATTCGGGTAACAACTATAACAATAGCTACGGTGTAGTATACTATGTTAAAATAATGAATTATGAACGCAATTATAATCAATACGGTATTATTCTAATGTTATCGTAATATTGTGACTATAAGTAACCGACACAGCCCATCTGATCTACGGAGTAAGCTGAAATGGCAATAAGTCGGCCATATGGATCGAAAAACCGATAACCTATGAGAAAGAAAGGTTCACGAGTGGCAATCAGCAATCTCGTAGCGATATGCGCCATTAGATGGAGTGACGATCTGGTAAGACATGCAGGAAGCAATTGCACTTACACTCTTACGGCGCGGCAACTGCTGGGTGCAGCGCGGCACGCTACGTCTTCTTCTCCTTTTTTTTTCAAGGCAAAAATTTGCCTTAAACGTCACGCATTGCAGGCGGATTAATTCTCGCAGTGCCAGACATCTTACATCTTAATGCTGCTGGCTGTCGATGGTCTGGTGAGACGGTTATAGTGCACGTTATGCCGCATGCATAGCCAAACACTCTCCACTCATGTCTTAAGCTAAATTTATTCAATATAGATAATAAATAATACATAATATTCATAAAAGTCATTCTACTGTTCTAAAGTCTACTATTTCGAAAAACTTTTGTCCTACGAAAAGCTAATGCCACTTCAAACCCAACGGATTTTTTTAAAGTAATAGCTTAAAATAGTATGTGTTATCAACTAATCCCAGGTTACTTTAATCAACCATATATTCACAATATTATAATAAACATTTTTATATAATAGTTTCAGGTCTTCATCATCATCATTACAGCCCTTCACAAGTTCTCTGCTGAACATAGGCCTCCCCCAAGGAATGCCACAAAGCACGGTCCTGAGCTGCCTGCATCCATCGTTTCAGGCCTTAGGTTAATGTAAATAAATACAAGGTGATAGACAAATCTATATTTTCTATAACTTTGTTATAAAAGTGTATACGTCACCCTATGAAGGATTAATATAAATAGCCTCAGTATTTCTAAAATATCGCATAATTAATACTTTGCAATTCAGGGAAGTTTAGAATACGTTCGCGCGTCCGATTTCCCATCGAACGATATGACCGGAATTAGTTTCAATTACAAGACATCGGATCGATCCGAGTCACGAACACTGATCTCGACAACAAATCGATCGTATGCATACACTATTGCGTGAGCGTTCACATTGTTCCGATACGTGGGTGTTCTTAGTTTTAATTATCTAATAAGAGCCGACAGGAAAAGTCTAGAATACAATATTTGTGTCAACGGAGCAAAATGAAATTAAATCACCATAAGCTGTACTTGAGCAAAATTTTTTTTATTTAAATTATTTATATATCCTCTTTTTCTCTGTAACTTATTAAAAAAAGTCACGTGCTTATCTTACCGACTGAAAACAGAGCACAGCCTAAATCACTAAAGTTAAAGACATCTGCGGCCCAATTCTATCTTCGATTAAGAATAAAAATGCAGATGTGTTTTCACCCCTGGAGACTAATGGAATGCCTCGTTTCCAGTAAAAAGATCTCCGGTCCTCTTCACTCGCCTTCTAAACACTGCACCATTAAGCTGCTTTTTCACGCTGGTATCCTGTGAGAGCATGATCCATCCCCGGTCAAGCCGACTCATTCATACTATGACCATAATATAGCTGCAGCATGCAGTATAGAGTCCTTAGAGCATAGAAACGTACTAAAAATAAGTTTTTCGAAAAAATATTATAACAGCAAAGATGATCACAAGCAAGCTTTCACATCACAGAAGGTATATAAATAATTACTTCGATTATACACGACATGTATATAATCAAATGATGACAAAGCAAATTTATATGGCAGAGGTGAACGGCAGAGTCGGGAAGGGACGCCCTAGACGAAGGTTTATCGACCAAATTGGCGATATACTGAAAATGGGCCAAATTAAGAGTACCCTTAACCGACGAGCGTGTATGCGTAGGTATATGGATGTGGAGGAGGCGAGAGAGGTGTGTCAGGATCGTGCCAAATGGAAGTCCATAATCTCTGCCTACCCCTCTGGGTGACAGGCGTGAGTGTTTATGTTATGTTATGTTAATTACAGCTATTGACCAATAACAACTGTAGCTGCAAAAGCACTAACTGCAGCCGCTGATGGTATAAGTGTCAAATCAACATTGATATTTTAGTCTAAAATATTACTTTGAGTGTTTATTATTACTATCATTTTTATCACGACTTCAAATGTACTATTAAACTCTGCAAACCGTACAGAACCGATGCACCAAACGTTAGTCCACAATATTTTAAACTGTTATTTTTTACCATTTATATACATATTTGATTCGAAACACGAAACCATCAATGCACAACGGCCTAACGGACTAATCGTTGGAATAAATTTTATGGGCCTGCATACAGTTTATTTTTATAAATATTTTAAAGCTAAACTGCCAATATAAATGTCACTATAAATGCCTTTTTTATAGATTAAGGGTAACAAACGAACACACACCTATTGATAAGTGCTTGCTGTGGCCCCTAGACATCTACATCTAACCTCAATTAAGAATCAAAATGAAGATGCGTTGTCACCCCTGTGGACTAAGTATGTATAATATAATGCCTCGTTTCCAGTAATAAGGATCTCCAGTTCTGTACACTCACCATATGAAATACAGCAGCTTTGAGCTGCTATTTTACGCTGTTATGCTGTACGAGCGTGGTTATACCCCGCACAAGTTGCCCTATGCGTGCTACAACTATAATATAGCTCAGCATGGCTCTACCACATATAGAAACATCAATTTCTGTAGGCAACGGAGTCTATCCAGTTCTGAACACAGGGCTCGAGATAGATTTTTATAAAACACGGTACTTGACTACCTGTATTACTTAATCCCCTGTATATATCATCAAGTCGCCATAGTAAAAAAGAATATTTGAATCACAAGGTTTACATAAGCACATTTCTAGAACAAATCTCACTATAACATCTCGCAAAATTATTTAACGAATGACGTGAAACTATTGAATAGCTTAAAAACAGCAACAAATAGAGAGAACTTCGGTGTAAAATCTTTTTACTGCAAAATTAGAAATCCAAGGAAAGTCATTGCGGTTGAAGATTGTGGCGTCTGTGAAAAGAAAACAAAATTTATAAGACTTACTTTCATCAAGTCCTAAAACTTGACATTTAATTTTTTTTTAATTTACGATAGTTTTTGGACAAATACATATTTTGTATTAAGGCAAATCTTCCCAACGGCCTCTCCGTTGGGAAGAGTTGCAGTGCTAGCAGTGGGTTTTTACGGGCTGATGATGATGATGATAATATTGATGATGAATTGTACGTACAAATACAGAGGCACTCACTCGTATTAACCGTATATGTAATCGTTAGTGATGAAACAATTATACGATATGATTGGAGGCGGACTACAAGATGCAAAGTCCGAGGCAAGGGAACAATCACAACATAGAGTCTGAACTTAAAAATGTAACTAACAACACAATGATTCTAATACCGGGGTACTTAGCTTGCTCCTTTATAAAAATTAAGTTGGATGATTTGCTCTTAAGCCACCTTTTTTATCGGATGGTAGCAATTTTCCAAAAATAGCAAATTGTAATACAGGTAACACATGCCACTTGCATCAGTGCTTACAACTGATTTATAGACAAGTCTCTGGTGAACGACTGTTGAAGAAATATCCATCCAAAAACGTGGAACTCAAATTTCAGAGACTGGTGATGGAAGCAGAATAATGACTAGTATACGGATGTCAGCCTTTCATTCATAAAACCTTTTTGTACAGGATGGTGAGTAAGCGCAAATTTCCATGCGTAGTCTTGGACAGGCTTATTCTAGTTTTTGACTCGAAAAATGTTGACTGCCTTATTTGTCCAGTGGCCGAAAGAGCGACTGCTGATAACGTGGTCTTGAATTAGAATCCCGGGCTGGGTTAAAATCATTTATTGGGTTTATCGGTCAAGAAATTTTCAGTATTAGACCGAAATTAGGAAGTTGGCGGTGTTTCACCCTCGTAATTCGGGAAGCACGTAAAGCCGTTTATTCTCTCCAATCAGAGTTCGGATTGCCGTTCCATCGGAGCATGACAGTGAAGAAATAGAGATGACACTATAATGTATGTGAGAGCAAAGAAGTTCTATAGAGAACCTAGAACTACAACTGGGTACAAAATATTTAAAAAAATTGTGATATCTATTAGACTTTATACATTCAATAATTATAGATTTCGATGACGGACTCGGAACCGCGCTTTGTATGAATCAATGTAAGATGCCTGTATTCACTACCTGTAGACTAGAAAATTATACCACAGTGTACCACTTTATTAACAGATAAGAGACGGCACTAACAATAGATATACGGTGTAAACTCCATGTAACGTCACTCGATTTAACTAAAAACTCCCTAAAGTGTCGAAATCGCTCAACTTTGGTTGGTTTAGTTTGTCTTCCATACAATGATACACTCTATATAGCATTACACCCACTCTCAATAACGACAACAATTAAATAATAAAAAGTACTTTTTAAGTTGCAAAAATTAGTAAAAACTGCACAGCTATGTACGTTCTTTTGTTCTTTTGTCGCTTTATTATCCTAGCCCGTAATAAACTCGACTGTCGGCATCATACATACCAAAATCTCTAAGAAATCCGTTGTTTTGTTTACAAATTGGGATTGCTTGCATGTGTAGACAGTTGTTAGTAGGATTCATGGATTATCTATACGTTATCATCTTAGTTGCTTGAATTTTAAAGGGGAAAAGTGTGTGGGAGGAAAGCTCTCGAAGGAGCGTAATACAGTGCTTGTGGCTGAAAAAAAAAGCTGATGGTAATAGGCAAATCGAAAAATCCGCGGTGTTTTAAGAACATTAAAAAATTGCCAGTGATGTATACAGCTAATAAATCAACTTGGATGACCAGTCAACTTTTTGAACAAAATTTTTGGATGCAGAATTAAAGGGACGAAAAATTTTACTTCTTGTTGACAACTGCCCTGCCCACCCTCTTATATCAAACGTTCAAAACATAGAGTTGGCCTTCCTCCAAATAGGACTAGTGTCTTGCAGCCAATGGATCAAAGCGTGATTAAAAGCCTTAAGGGTCACTACAGAAGGAAATTATTGATGGAACTAGTCGAATCTGATGGTAAAACTTCTATTAATATGCTGCATGCAGTAAATTCTTTATCTAAAGCCTGGGAAAAAGTGACACCCATAACTATACAGCACTCTTTTCGACATGCTGGACTTTGTACAAATTCTATGAGTGATGAAGTGGAAACGGAACCGAAGTTTGATAGCGACAACGACCTTTCATTAACTGAGTGGATTCAACAATTCGACATGGTAGAAAAATTTACAGAAAATCTTCAAACTACATCGAAGTAGACGACTGCCTGCTTACAACGGCTTTACTCACAGAGAAATTTTGGATTCGGTAAGAAAAACTGAGGATCAAGAACAAGGAGATGAAGAAGATGAGCCTGAGCCTCCGCCGAGCACTAAAGAAGCTCTTGAAGCAGCAAAATTATTTGAAAAGTACTTTCTTTATCACGAAGATGACTCAATATCGCAAGATATGAATAAAATAAGTAAAAAAATGCAACACAATTACTGGTGCAGTAAAAGACGTCAGACGAAAATAACGGATTATACGCAATAGCGTTCAAATAACAATTGTTTTTATGTAATTACTAACACTGGTCTGAAATAAACTTTTTCTTTTTCCAATACAAATTTTTCTTCGTTCCATTTAACGACAACTCTCTATAACGTCAAAATATACACAGTCCCCTGAGTGTCGTTATATAGAGTTTACACTGTATGTATTTTGAAATAATTCATTACATCCCATCTAAATTTCACTGCTGAACATAGACTTCCCCCATAGGCTGCTTCATAGAGACATATATATTTTCCTTATAATATATCTCATTTGTCATAGTTGACATACTTGACATGACAAAAAGCAGCAGTTTTTTTATAACTTAGAATTAATATCAGGGAAATACTTCTGTTCATCTCCTGTTTTATTTCCCTCTGTCGCCTCTTACGACACCCACGGGATGATATGAGGTAGTGGATTCTCTTACGCCAACTCTTCTTACAAGGCGTAGATAATTACTTACCTCTAAAGAGATTTAAATATAATGCAACCAAAAAATCTGTCTAACACATGCTACTATTGTAGTCATGCTGCCATTTACGAATAACACATTAAGCATTCTCATTCTCATTTAAATAGGATGAACTTGCACTTTCAAATTGTCATGAATGCATAGATTCGTCGCTTTCTCTGTACTGTCCGACGTGTAATGTCAATAGATTCCCTATAGAGCTTCTTCGTTGTATTTTCTTCTTTTTAATTTCATTTCGAGTTACGTCACGGCGAATGTACCGCTTCGCTAGCACCGGTCATTTGCGTTCTATCATGAGAGCGACTCAGCCGCATTCGCCGTTCGCCATAGCGAAGTATAGCGACAGTCACGCGCCAGTCCGCGTTTAAATAAATCAGTAAGTTTTGCCGGACAAAACACGAGGTTTTATTTAAAGTTAACGCGACGTAACGTTTTAAGTTTGCGGTATATGCTGTCGGCATTAGAAAATTTGTATAATCTGTGGATTTTAGTTGGAAGCCATGGAGTGCTATTAACCATTAAGGTAAGAATGATAATGACTATTTTTGTTTTTGTTTATATAAGCTACTACTACGATAATCTATAACGTAATTATTCATTCTAGAATTATTTTTAGTAGAAATATATGAACGGCGTTCATTTTTACAATAAATGAACATTAAATCTCTCTCTCTCTCTCTCTCTCTCTCTCTATTTCTCTCTACATTTCTTTTACTTTTTATTTTCATCACCAGTTAATGAGTTTAAGAGCTCAGGTGCTACGAAGCGCTTGCCGTAAATAAATACGCAAGCAATCAGAGTTCGATCCCGCCGACACCGATGATTTTGTTAAATGAGATTTTATGTTCTGATTTACCACGTGATCAGCGTTGAAGGAAAATATTCTGAGGAAACGTCCATGTCTTGAGGAATTTAATATTTTGAAAACACGTGAAGTCCACCAACATGCACTGAGGTGTATTAAAGGACACAGATCTCCTTATATTTTTGAGTCAGCAGTACGATGTATTTATAGGTTGTTACTTTACTTTTCTTACTTAAATGAGTTGTATTAACACATTAGAGAAATCTTTAACGTTTATTTTGCCATTTCACTTAATTAAGCTTTGTTTTATAACTTGATGGTGATTTTATAATTTACGTTTAAATATGTTTATTTTAAATTATTTTTAATTGCATTAATATGCATTCTTGTTATCTAACTGCATTAATCTTTTGTAATGTTGTTGTCGTTATTATTGATGACACTTATGATGATGATAATGATGACGATGATGGTCTTCTTCTGAACAATTTGAACACGGCAATGCAGCGTATGAACATATGCAACCAGTTTTAAACAAAAAACCTCTGCAGATGTCAATACTCGAAGACTAAGATAAATTCCAGCACTATGAAACGGAAACCTAAGCAGGTAAAGAGCTTTTCCATCTGGTTTCAAGGACATGGGGACAACCATAAAATTAAATTTAAAAAAAATTACGTTCTAATAATCTCAGCCGAATCGACACTTTTAAACCAAGACCATAATTCATACCTGACGAGTAATAAGCCAGGTAGGTGTCAATAAAATAACTCAAACGCAATAATATATATATATATATATATATAATATATATATAAATATATTTCAATATTTTGACTATATACTCCTACGACTATGATTGCCTTGTTGCTCTAGTGGTCGCGACTACTGAATATATGGTTCCGGGTTCGAATCCCCAGTCGTGACAAAAATCAGTTATAGGGTTTTATTGTCAAGAGCTCCTAAGTAACAGCCTGGAGACAGGCAGTTGGCGGTATTTTACCATTGTGCTTCGGAAAGTACGTAAAGCCGATGGTCCTGCGCCTGACCTCTTTCCAGTCGTGTCGGATTGCCATCCCAACAGACTATAAAATTGAGGGAATAGAGAGTGTTTGCGCATACTCTCGTGCACTATCATCCTGTCCTGTGCAGATGCCTAGTCTCTTGCCAATCGGCTGCCATGACCAAAATTTTGTCTGGAGGACATTATTAATATACTTCTATATTAAAACATCTAAATATATTATTAAGTATAATTTTTATTACAGCTTTATAGAAATAATTTATAAAATAAACGTAAATATAATTTTCACAATAACTGAGTACACAGAATTTAACGGGTCATGGCAAAAAGTTTTCTAAAAGCAGAACTCTAGAGTTAAACATGAATAAAAAGTTAGAATCTTAAAACTGTGTCACCTTAAGAGTTTACAGTTTCCTGCGCTAAGGACATAAAAACATTTGCAAGTATTTTTTAACTTCCCAGCAAGAAGTGAAATAATTAACATTTTTACATGCTAGAGCCACGTTGCAGCTATATTATGGTTGTAGCACGAATGTGTCGACCGGGGAAGGACCACGCTCTTACAGAATAACAGTATTAAATACAGCATTAATAACAGCATTCCATTTTATTCTTCTGGGGTAACGCATCTGCATTTTGATTCTTACTCGATGATTGATGTGGATATTGAAAAAAAACTTGTCTGCATTGAGAATCATTACATATGAAAATAATATAAGAGATAAACGTTTCCTTAGATGTAATTGTAATACAAGCCATTTTCTTAGTAGAAAGAGTAAAATTATATCAGTACTTATAGTAATTGAAAAGAAAATACTAGCTATGATCTTATCGCTTTCGACCGCCGTCCGTCGTGGTGATATTTACATACGAGTGCACCTAAACTCTCAGCTTTCTAGTAAAATTATTGGCTCTTGTCATTTAGTAGCCATTGCTTACTTTGTCTACATACAGTAATTAATTTCATTAGGCAACTCAAAATGTAAATCAATACAATTTACTGCAGTTCACTTACCTTACCCTTTCATATAACATACCTTCGATTAAATTTAGAAACAGGAAGTAAGACTTCGCTTGACGTTCTTCGTTCTTTCACTTAAACCCATTTTACATGTTGTAGATATCCGTCTATCTGTAATTGTCCCCATCCATATATCCATCCAATACAGCCTATAAAAGTCCACTGCTGAACATAGGCCTACCTCATAGATTGTCTCATAGGGGGAATTTCGTCACAGTTGCCACGCTTGGCAGGCGTTGCTACCAGGAAAATGCTGTTGCCCATCTTCTCCTGTTTCAGTTCCCGTTTGTCGACCTACGGGACGATATAGGCTCTTTTTCCACATGTTCAGAATTTATTAGATTTTAAGAATTTATTATCAAAAAAAGTAAACTAAAAAGAAGACAAATCTATAAAGCTAATCATATCTATATCATATTTTAGAATACCACATGTGGTGACATAATTAAAATTTTAATTTTACTGTTACCCCACCTCATGTCATGGGTATCGTTATGAGATCCCGTGGCCGGAGATTGATTGCAGTATAACTATAAATTATTGATACCAATATAATAGCATCACAGGTGCAAAATCAGATTATCTGATTGCCAATCGGCCTACTAAGAATGGCGATTGCGATATATTCCCCGTAACCCGTAACCAGCAGTTGAACTTTTAGTGTGAATGTAGAGTGACACCCTAGACGGTAGTTAGTCGACCAAATTAACGAAGTCTGGCTAAGTTAAAAGTGCCCTTAACCGACGAGCATGTATTCGTAGGTATAAATAGTCACAATTTAAAGTCAGCTCTTTAAACTGTGATAGATATGAAAGAAGCGAGAGAGGTGTGCATCATGCCAAATAGAAGTCTGTAACCTCTGCTTACTCCTCTTGTTGACAGGCGTGAGAGTTTATGTTATATTTATTTATGTAATGATAATGAATATATAAATTTAATTGTTTATTTTAAATGATTATTTTGCTATCTTATATAAGCTACTAGCGATCCGCCCCGGCTTCGCATCGCTTCTGAATCTCGACAACATCGCCACCTACCGGGTCCGATTGCGAATCTAAACCTTTCTCTAATCTACTTAATCACACACACAGAATTTCATCAAAATCGGTCCAGCCGTTTAAGAGAAGTTCAGTCATATACACACGGACAGAAGAATTATATAATATATAATATGCATGTATTATACATATAAACCTTCTATTAAATTATTCTGTTTATTTATGAAAACTGCATCAAAATCCGTTGCGTAATTTAAAAGATCTAAACGTACAGACAGCGGGAAGCGACTTTGTTTTATATTTTATACTATGTAAAGATTATAGCGCTGACCTAAAGTTACAAGAAATCAAAACACCCATAAGAGAAAATGGGGTCATAGATTATCTTATGTCGCCATCAAACGATGGCGTTATAAACTTATATTTAAATTCTCATTCAATAGATCCGATACACTTTTATTAGGTAGTAACATGTTCCAAATAGCGATTAAGAAACGTTAACTTAATTGAAAGAGCTATTGCAAAACGATTCATTGAAATAATCTCATGGTTGAATAATGGTGTAAACACTTAACCCCAATAAAGTACAATAAATAATTATTTTATTGCCTGCTGGCGTTGAATTAATTACAAAAAGCCTGTTATTATTTTTATTGCCGGTTTTGCATCAAACGTGGCCTTGCACTTCAAGTATATCTGTTACAATATATATTTATACATATAAAGAAAGTTGAAATGCCTGTCTGTAACTTCAAAATAACTGCGTATTATCGAGATCAATAGGTTAGTTGCATGCCGTTAAGACATGAATAACCATTTTAAAATTTTCGTCTGTCTGTCTGGGCTAATCTTTAAAATAGCTGGACCTATTGAAATGAAACCTTACGAACAGATAGAGAGCAATACCAGGAGTAATCTTAGCAATATTTTATTCGAAAAACTTGGAGATTTTTGAACATAATATCTTTCGGATATCTGCATAAAAACATAAACTGCTCGAAAACAAAAACACAAACACACTTGATATTAACAAAGTAAATGGTCATTTGTTTTATACATTTTGATTTCCATTGAATTTTGATTTTCAGCAATCTTCAAAAAAATGAGGAGATTCTTCCCCTGAATATTATTTTATGTATGTTGAGCATTATTTGTTTGCCACGTTGTCCGATTTCAATGATCATTTTTTGGCAGAAAGGGGTACCTCAGGGTAGTTACATTTATTTTTTTTCAGATCCATGACAAAATTATCAAAATCTTCAATTTGCAATATCATCTGCACGACATATTGGCAAATAATTCTTTACCTCATCAAACGATTTTTATGATTACATTCCTTTTAGTTCTTTGAAGAAGGTTTCTATTTTAAAAGTTAAATATCAAACCATTATTTTCACAGCCACTTGCAAAATAAATATAGAATATTATATTTTTATATCGAAAATATTATTTCGACGCTAACTGAGGTTAACAAGCACATTTATGATTTTTAGCGGTCATATATTTCAAGCGTTAAAACGTATTATGAGTAGGTAAGACATTTCCTGTTTTAGACCATAATTAAGTCACATATATATCGTATTTTGTGTTCTAATTTATTTCTAATGTTTTGCATGCAAGCAAGAATGAGTCGGCTCGTTCGGAGAAGTATTAAGCTCTAAAACTCTAAAATTGCTGCAAATTGCTGGTGCCCTTATTACTGGTAACGAGAGATTCCATGTTAGACATCGGAGGTGAAAACGCGACTGTATTCAACACACTTAACTAAGGATAATAATGTCCTCTAAACCTTATTTACCTTAATCAGTTACTGAGAAGTTATAGAGTGAGAATTCCGCCGAGCTTCTCCAGCTATCCCGAACATTCAAATGTGAAACCCAATTCTAACACATTGCTGATGGTGAGTTAGAGAGCAACACTACCAATGCAAGGTTTTAGAATACACTTATTAGCTTTAACTTTGTATAATTTTTCTATAAAACATGCTTCAAATGCTTATGGGTCTATTCCTTTTCATTTTTAATAAAGAATTTTTTATTACGGGCCTGTAATAAAACGACAAAGAAAGATACCTGGACATTCCTTTGTCGTTACTTCGCCGGTTACTTAATTTTAAAACGGTAGTACATTAAACAAATATTATGTTCATGTTTAACAAACTTAATTTTAATGTCTAATATAAAATAGAGTTTTCGTTTTATTTTTCATTCCAAGGTATTGACTCTGCACTTTTTTTAACTGTGCAACAGCCATGCAGGTCTAGAAAGACCAGTATCACTGCGTCCTATAAGATCTATTGTGATCGCTGCTATGGCTATAGTTAGCTGTGAGCAATTTCACTTCTTCTGGGCGGAGTACATAGTTTCCCAGATCAGTGTTACGTCTGCGGTTACCAACCCAAATAACCACCGTGATACTTGACTTATCCGCAGAAAGATCTAGTAACAGAGAATTTAAAATCTCAAAAAAAACAGCAAATGAAGAAACTATTTTTTTCTTTCTTATTGGTTCTCGTAGCTACTCTCATTTGATTCCGAAAACATTTGACATACCTACAACCACTTTTACATTATGTTACTAATCATAATTGTGTTCTACCCATTACGTTTTAGATTTCGTTATAAAAAAAAATTACAAGTATGCGTGAAAATCGAACGTTACTTTTATAGCCAATTGAGTAATTAATGACATGCGAGAGAATTTCGTAGATATTTTATTCCTATAGCGCATGAAACCAATGTTTTTGTGGATATGATCGTATAATTAATAGGTTTCTGTATATATAACTATACAATAATCGGTAATTCTTATAAAGTCACGGCCATGAAAGTAAACTAAAACAGCTTATTATCACATATTATCTCACATTATCTATTTATTTACTATAATCGCCGATGATATAGTCACTATGGCACAATCACTAGAGGACCTTAGCACTATGCTCATAGACCCTAATAGTGTCTCCCAACGGATAGGTCTTAAAACACCTAAGCCGGCCATATAGCTCGAAGAATCGACAATCGATGGGGATGAAAGTTTCTCGAGTAGCAACCTCGTACCGGTAAGCGAAGTGTAGAGACCGCCCCCCACTAGATGGAGTGACAACATGGTAAGATATTCGGAAAGTGGTGGATATTGGATTCGATATCAGGAAGTGGACGATGAATGCAGGTGGCTCAGGACCGAGTTATATGTCATTCCTTATAGATGGCCTATGTCAGCAGAGAACTTGCCATGGGCTTTATTGATGATGATGGGAAAATCACTGGTGAGAAAAAACGGCACAGTAAAAACTTCTTGTCACTACGTTTTCGGTTGAATCACAATATTTACTTTGCATTTTACAGTGTGCTATTTATTCAGTAAGTAAAATATAAAACCGTTATTAGTTGAATAACAATGAGTATAGCATTCAGAAATTTTAAAGTTTATTTTTTTAGTAAAAGCCGAGAAATTTTTTACCGACATTCTTTGACCATACATATTTCCTGCTATCATAATAATATGCAAAAGTAGATCACAACACTTTCGTGCTTAATTATCATATAATGGTAATTGCTATAGTACGTAACAGTTCTATGATGCCGGATTTATAAACGAGAGTAATTTTCATTTCGTTCTATGTATATTCTTTGTATATTATGCTAATAATATACAAATGAAGTGTTGTTACACCAACGAGACACTTCATTTGTACACACACACGGTTACTGATCATGAGGTCCCGGGTTCGAACCCCGAGTCGGGCCCGAATCAGTTACTGGGTTTTTTGAGTCGGAAAGTAGGCGATGTTTCACCCTCGTGCCTCTGAAAGCACGTAAAGCCGTTGATCCTGCACCTGATCTCTCTCCGGTCGTGTCGGATTACCGTTCCATCGGACTATGGGAGTGAGGGAATAGAGAGTGCATCTGTGCTTGCGCATACACTCGGGCACTTTAATCTTGTCCTGCGCAGATGACTAGTCTCCATTCAGACTGGATATTATTAGGATATTATTATTATGGTAAAAATATGAAAATTATTAAAAATTATTGAAAATTATTATATAATTTTCGTATTACTAGCTAGCCACAGACGTTACGCCCTTTCCGACGACCCTCTGTTCTATAGAAAATCCTTAAACTCGCAATAAAAATATTGAGAGTCACTTATCGGGATAAAAACACTTGTCCTATCTCTCAAGTTGGAGCAAGCAATACACAGTTATAAAATTTTGTTAAAATCGGTTGAGTAGTTTCGGAGATTAGCGAGAACGAACATCGTAACACGGGTATTTTATACTGGCTGTTACAAAACTACCCGTAAAGCCGAAACGAGGTTAAATGGGGCCTTATAACGAGTCCAATCACAATATTTGAGAACCGTAGTAACGCTGTATAACATACCCCAAAAAAATAAAAAAATATTATTATTTTCACTGATGTGCAAACCCTATTTCAGTAAAATTAAAGAGTAAACTACGCAGAATGTACCTACATGTCTACCTAATTCGCGGAACGACAAAAATTTAAAAGACCTAACCTAACGAAACAACGTAAACGAACACTTACTTTTTCATAATAAACGTCAAATTTACAGAAACGGCTCAAAGTGTGCTCCGCCGTCCGCCTTGCTCAATACACAACCTCGCTCGTCGGGATATAGCTTGTGTGGCATTTCACACCATCGTCGGTGTTATTGATGCGAAAAACGATCTAACACGCTGTTCCATCTCGGCAACCGTTGGGCAATCGGAGAAATACACTCTGTCCTTCACATAACCCCACAAAAAGAAGTCCAAGTGTGTGAGGTCCGGAGAACGAGCAGGCCATAGCACCGGTCCCCCGCGGCCGATCCATCCTCGCGGAAAGCGAACGTTAAGATGTTTTCGTACGTTGCGAACAAAATTTGCCGTAGCTCCATCATGCTGAAACACCATGTTTCTTTGGTTCTCAAAGTAATCCCAGTCAGCCACAGGAAAGTCGTCAATCGCCTCTTCGAATTCCGTTTGCAAAACGTTAGATAGTTGCTACCGTTCAGACGTGATGGCATAATGACGGGAGCGATGACATGCCATGATTCACGCGAGCCCAAACGTGATCGTTATGCATATTTGAAAGTCCTGACCTCATGAATGTTGCCTCGTCCGTCGAAATAACATAGTTTACGTAATTAGGGTTTTCCTCTAACTGCCTAAGGTACCACTCGCAGAAGTTCCTCCTGGGTGCAAAATCGGAGGGTATCAGCGATAGTGATATATATAAGGGTGACGATTGTCGTCACGAAGAATTCGCCAAACTGCAACATGGTTTATACCGAATCTTGTTCCCGCTCGCCTCGTACTTTTAGTCGGCTCTTCTTCAAAATGCTCTAACACTAATTCAGCCTGCCTGGCGTCAACTGTGCTTGGACGTTCACTTCCAGTAGACCGATTAAAAGAGCCGGTGGAATGTAGTCGTCTTGACATGTTCAGAAAACACTGGTACGAAGGCAGCCGTCGCTGTTCAGTGGGGGGTCTACTATCGATAAATCGTTGCCGATACAGTTCGCGAGCACGATTTAAATTGCTATCTTCATGGCCTACGCATAACATCATATCGTAATATTCCGAGTTAGAAAGCATCGTTATTTTACAAAAAATGTTGGAAAAAAAACTCGAAACAGTTGTAGGATATCGATTAGAAGATTTGAAATTGACAACATATTTTTTTCCAACTTGACAGTTTTTGAAGCCAGTACTTGAGTATAATGACATCCTTGTATTGAGGTAGCAAACATTTATGAATGAAAAATAGAAAAACTATTAAAGTAGACAATTATTAAGTAAAATAGGTACGTAGGCCTTTCTGTTAAATAATCTGGTTCCCTGACATGACAGCTTACTAAGGTTGACAAAAGTTTTGGCTTTGATAATTAATTATATTTTTTACGGGTTATTTTGTAACATGTTGTATATCTCTAAATATAAAAATCAATTATTGTCCGTTAGTCTCTAAAACTCAAAAACGACTCAACCGATTTTAATGATTTTTTTCTATGTGTTTGAATGGATCCATAGATGGTTTATATTCACATATGGACCCGGTAGGTGGCGCTGTTGTCGAGATCCAGAAATCAACCGTGGTAAGCCGGGGCGCATCGCTAGTTGAGATATAAATATATCATTCCATGAGTGCCATTTGAGACGGCAGAGGAAAACTGAAACAGGAATTGAGCAGCAGCATCTTCCTCATAAGAACTCAATAATATTAAGAAAACTGCAGATGCAAACCTGACAAGTCTGGCATCTATAACAGATATCCCTATATGACGCAATCCTAATGAGGCAGGCCTAAGTTTTAATGATGATGATGAAGGGTGACAAACGAGCACATTGTCTATCTGATAGCAAGTAGATGCTTACAGCTATCTAATTCCAGTTAAGATTAAGAATCAAAATGCAAGTGCGTTGTAACCCCTTTTTTAACCGACTGCAAAAAAGGAGGAGGTTCTCCATTCGACTCTATTATTTTTATGTGTGTTACCTCAGAACTTTTTTCTAGAATTTTGGTGCTTCTCATGTGGTCCCATATAAATTTGATCAAGATCTGTCCAGTAGTTTTTGAGTTATCTTTAATAATGCGTATTTAATTGATTTCGACTACATTGATGATGTTCTCATTTTATTTATATTGAAGTCGGTTGTACAATTTTTTTTATTTTACCACTTGTTTAGAAAAGAGTTTACTATTAACGCTATTATCTTTACTTAAACCTACTCCCGTTTACCACTCCAAGTGAGTTACGCGTAGTTCACAACAGTTGTCTAATAACGCATTCTAACCTGGCTTTTCCGAGTTTGCAATCTGCATCATTGACCATACGGCCACTGTCGTTTGCTTCTTCTAAACACTAAGATGGAACGGCAATTTACCAGTAAAACTAGGTCTCCGAGTCTCGTCACTTACCATACAGAACCACAGCATTTCGTTTCTACTACTACGCGTTTATGGCCTTTCGTATTCAATACGACCCCCAAGAAGTTAGGTACGCTTTATATGAGCCTAAACAATTCGAAGCGCGGCAGATCCGCTTTTCGACTACTACAAATGATAAGGATAGCAGAAATTCGTAACCATGAAATTCATTGGTGAAAATAAAAACAATCAACATGCTGTAACATTTTTAAATAATTTATAATTTCTTTGTGTTTGTCATATCAAATATACAAGTTATTCAATGTACATATATCAAATATACAAAATCTTACTTATGAAAATCGATGTCTATTTAAAAAATGTTTGAAGTTGCTCTCTCTCTATCTCTCTCTCTCTCTCTCTCTCTCTCTCTATCTCTTTTCACGAAATAAGAATAGGAGGAGAAAGGTATAAAGATAATTTATACTTAATTTAAGTAAGATATAATCAATGATTATGAGTAAGGTCGTTAATCACGATGTGTGAATTGTTGTATCATAAAACGATATGCCTGCATATTATACACCTACTTTATTACAATAGTGGGTTAGTATAACAACAGGATGCTGTATTGTATGTGCAATTCACAACCGTTGTTAGATAATGTGAAATTGTTGAATAATAAAATTCACGGCGTCGAGACCCGTTAAAAAATCACCTACTAATTTAATTCTGTATACGGATTTCTGTTTACTTTAAAGTAGCTAACGAATCTGAACCACTACTTTTTATTTACTTAGTGACTAGTATCAGCTCAGAACAGGGACATCAGCACTTATGATGGTCTATAACGGGGTTTTTTGACCAGGGACCACTTTGATTTTTTCTTAGTTAGCAGGGACCACAAGGTGAAAGAAATAACTGTGTTAATCTTACTATTTTTTTATTTATTTTTGAGAGGGAGCAAACCAGCATGCGGCTCACCTGATGGTAAGTGACCACCACCGCCCATAAAAAACAACTGCAACACCAGGGGAACCAGGAGAATTGCAGATGCATTGCCGGCCTTTTAAAAAGGAGTAGGCTCTTTTCTTGAAGGTCCCTAAGTCGTATCGGTCCGGAAAAATCGCTAGTGGTAATCGATTCCACAAGGAAGTTGTGCGAGGAAGAAAACATCTTCTAAATCGCACAGTGGTGGACCGCCAATCATCCAGATGGTGTGGATGGTATCGGGAGTTCTGCCGCGATGTGCGTTCGTGAAATTTGAAGGCTGGGATTAATCCGAACAATTCCTCAGAGCACTCCCCGTGATAAATGCGAAAGAAAATGCAAATGGTTGCAACATCTCTTCGCAGCGCCAATGAATCGAGCCGATCGTAAAGGACTCGGTCGTCGAAGATTCGAGCCGCTCTGCGCTGGATGCGGGAAGTGGAAGGAGCTGGCACTGGGGAGCCCCAGCCCAGAGATGGGAACAGTATTCCATGTTTGCAAACTTGTGTCTTCTGAGGATTAAACTGGACTAGATTTAGTCGCCCCCATCCGAGACTTTGTTCAGCAAAGACTTGACTTCAGACACAAGTTTGTTCCGGTACTCGGTGACGTTTTCCCGAGAAATATTGACACGGCCGGTGTATAGAGCATCACCAGTGCTGTCATCCGCATAGCAATGAATGTTACCGGTTTGCAACATATCATTGATATGCAGAAGAAACAGCGTTGGTGATAGCACGCAGCCTTGTGGAACACCAGCATTAATAGGCTTGTAGTCGGAGTATGCACCGTCTACAACGACCTTGATGCTCCGATCTGCAAGAAAGCTGGTGATCCAATTGCACAATTTCTCGGGAAGCCCATAGGAAGGGAGCTTCGAAAGAAGCGCTTTGTGCCAAACCCGATCGAAAGCCTTCGCAATGTCCAAACTAACGGCCAATGCCTCCCCCTTGGACTCTTCTGCCTCCGCCCACCTATGAGTCAGGTAGACCAGAAGATCACCAGCTGATCGACCCCGACGAAAACCGTATTGGCGGTCACTAATCAGCTGGTGATCCTCAAGGTACCGCATGAGCTGGCAGTTTATAATGGATTCCATTATTTCGGAGAACAAGGAGGTGATGGCGATAGGCTTCTAGTTGAACGGGTCTGAGCGGTCGCCTTTTTTAGGGATCGGGTGGACAAAAGCTGTCTTCCATGATTTCCGGACTACGCCTAGGGAGTAGGAGTACCGGAAAAGACGCGTTAGAACCGGTGCCAACTCCGGAGCACACGTCCTCAGCATAATTGGGGGGATTCCGTCAGGCCTACCCGACTTGTGGATGTCCAGGACTGCTTTGCGAACCGAGCGCTGTGAGAACCACACATCCGGCATGGAGTACTCACACCGCGGGATGGTCGGCGGTGTGTTCCCCCGTCATCAAGAGTCGAGTTGGACGCAAAAAGGGAGCCTAAAAGGTCGGCTTTCTCTTTTGCGGCGTGGGCCAGTGAGTCTTCCTCCCTGTGCAGAGATGATAATGATGGCTTACAGAAATTCCCTTGGACAGCCTTGGCGAGAGACTAGAGTTAACGGGTTCCCGAAGGAAGGCGAACTAGTTTCTCGCCAATTCTGCCTATGTGCTCTGACTTTGCCTTGGTAATAACTCTTTTGAAGGACCTGGAGGCGACGTTATACTTCTTTTTAAGCAAGGTGTTTACATCCCAAGCCGCCGAAGCCTCAGCCTAGGCCAGATAACACTTACAGGAGCGACCAAACCAATGCTGAGATCTGCCTCCGATGGGTACCACAGATGAATAAATAGTTCCATTCCCTGTTGCACCACATCAGTGACAGAGTCAGCAACCGGCGAGAAGCGAACCCGTCCCCATGGGTAGGATTCAAAGAAATACCGCATTCGGTCCCAATCCGCCGACCTGTAATGCCAAACACGGCGGCAACCTGCAGAACGCAATTGCGAGGGGAGCGTGAGTGGCACCACACTCCATATCAGACAATGGTCCGGAAAGCCGAGAGGGCCATCGACGGAAACCTGATATCCGTCCGGATGAGAGGTCATCAGAAGGTCCAATAGGGAAGGTGTATGACCCTCTACATCTGGAATCCGCGTAGGCGAAGTAACCAGTTGTGTCAGACCATATGCCAAGGCAAAGTCATAAACATGAACCGAGCCATTCGGCGTATTGGGCGTTAAAATCGCCAAGGATCACGATCTCTGCGGATGGGACCTGTTGTAGCAAGGAATCTGTAGCCATTTGGACGTGGTCGATGAGTCGGTATGTTTCGGCATTACCGCTATGGGACCTATAGAGGCACCTGTAGACGCGCGGATGGTCGTCGCTGTCTACGCGTAGCCAAAGGATGGACAGGTCCGAACCTTCAAGACTGCCGAGGCGTCGAGAACAGATGTCCTCTCCGACGTATACGCAACTCCAGCCCGAGGCACAAAGGAGTGTTCCAATTTGTACCCCGGGTAGGAGATACAATAAATTATAATCACGCGCGGTGTTGCACTGCCCGCATGACGAGTATTATGTATTATTTTGTATTATATGTGTTATTTAAAACAACTGGGTAGGTAAACTATTTAAATCTTTCGTGGACCATATTTAAGCTCTTGCGGACCACTGGTTGGGAATCACTGGTCTATAACGATGATATTAAAAACTATTAAATCCCCGCTACACTACACTAGATTTATTTATGATAAGAGCAGATTTATTTAAATTTATATAAGCAATCGTTTACTTCATAGTAGATATCTAAAAACTCACTTTATCTGCAAATGTAGTGAAAGTTTTAAGCAGGATGCGTTGCGTTACCGCTTTAACTGACTACATTTGAAGCTGCTCTTAGGAAACGAGTGGTTTTTCGAGTCGACAACTGTACATAACCGTCAACCGTTAATTGTCAACCTTTCCTTATTGCAAGTAAAAAGAGTGTATTACAATTTTAAAGATTTACCAAAAGACAGAAAAAGGCAGAACACCAATACCGAGGTTGAAACGACCCCGCTTATGAAAAGAATTGGCCCAACTTCAGCCATAACAGAAACAAGTGGAAGGATATACGAGTATGGGTACTTCACATTATTGTCCGTGACGTGAAAGATTTCATTTAGTTTTGCTATTATTTCAAAACTTCAGGTGATAAAAAAAATTGCTTTTAATTATATGTAAACACTGACTTTAAAGAACGAAACTTCACTAGATTAGTATACATATTATTAAACATTTACTAGGTTCTTTTTTGCCTAGAATCCGTCTGTGTATGTACCATCCTCTTATCTATTTCTGCTGCCAAATAGGAATGATTGCATTACTGTGTTCTGCTCTGAAGGGTATAGTGAGCCAGTATAATTGCAGGCCACTGTGTGCGGCATCTTAGTCCGCTAGAGTGACAACGCATCTGTAAATATATAAGAATTAAAGCCCCGATTTCAGAATGTGAAATTATTTTGTTATTTTTGAAGTGAAAAGTTATTTAGCCGCGTTGAGCGATTTTTGGTAGGAGAAAAACTTCTAAAAACTTCTCAAACCTAGGGTTCGCGTCACTGATGACCCCGACATGCTCGTGACGTATTGCGCTCGCTTGTTTACTACGTGTCGCTAGTCTGGCACAAGCCAGACAAGCATAGATTATTGTATATATATCAGACTAGCGACGCGTAGTATAACGGCCAGTGTAAATGTATACGCATATATTATTAAGTTTTCACTTTTGTCGGCAGTCCTTGCTGTCAGTCGGCTGCCTCTGTTTTTTTTTAATTCTGCTTTTACTTACCATCATTAAAAGTGTTTTTCCCCTTTTTGGGTTGAGTAAGGAATTTCACAATCGCAATGTCGTCTAAATAGTTACATTAAAAAAAATCCAATATTTTGCCGCCCTTAGATGTGGTTTTTTTTTGCTCCCAGAAGCAAAGTAAAGGGCTATCCTCCGGGAAGCGGGGGAGGGAGGTGGTGAATGCTCTTAGCATACCACGCAGCAATTTAGAGATGGTTTTAACTTACAACGAAGTCGCCCCTTACGACAGGATGAGAATGAATGAAGAAATGCCGTGATAGAATCTCTAATGCAGCTATCACGAGATCACCGCGACAAATATAAACAACTTATTTTGTTGCTAAGTATATCGTATTATTTCTTCGGATAAAGTTTCATTAAATGAGATCACGTTCACAGCAACAATGGGGACAGTGAAGGTCGTAAGCTGTATTATTTTATTACCTATTTTTGAACGCTTAAGGCGGGGATTTCCTTTTCCGCTGTATGCATATATTTGTCAAGCACGAAGTAAGCGTGCGACTTTTGGATGACAAAAGTTACTAAATTTGACAGTTTTTGGCTTATTATCAGGAAATAAAGGATCTAAATAAAAATGTAGCCGATAAATAATCCAAATTTAAAAACATGCCTTAGATATTATCGAAAAAATATTATATATGTAGCTATCACTCAAACTACGAACTCGAACATTAAAGTTTTTTCTTACGATTTTTTTATCTCGATGAATATAAAGTATTTTAAAAATCCATTCGACTAAGAATTTAATAAAATATTTTGTATATATGCGCATATTTTTTCAGAACATATTTATACTATTTCCAGAATTATCAATTCTCGAGCGTCAAAATCGTGTCTAAAATACAATATTTTGTCCAACCTGGCCTTAAGTACCGCTAGACCATACACAAGTAAGTAGCTTATTTCTCGCGCAAACTTTCTGCTTGAAGGCATTGACCGAAAATAGTGTGGAACGATTAAAATTTCCAAAAGATTCTTCAATACAGTTTTCGGTTTGATTTTTGTATAATAATCGATTTTCAACAAATGTTTAATTATTTTTATATTAATTTAGATATCATTGAGTAGATACATGGGTAGCTAATTACTGCTTTAACTCGGAGTTAAATTTCATCAAGGATTTAATATGTTAGTTTTCAATTCCCGTCAAATTTCAATTATTCTCGAAATATTGACTCTGTTTCCAAATATATTCCGACTCCTAAGTGTTACATCGCATACAGATTATGCATTAATAATGAGGAGCTATAGTACTCAAGGGTTACATTCTGATGCCTTGCCTCCCAGCCACAGCCACAACAATACATTACAATTCAAAGGTATTTTCGTTAAAGTTATTGATAGAATGGTATGTGGAACGAGTAAGTTTTATTTTTAGTACTCTGTGCCAAAATTTGCTACGTGGATCTCGTATAAAATTTGTTCAGTGTCCAACCTTCTCTCAGACGAATATTTTCAATATTTTGGAGTGAATATTGTACGACTATAGGGGATCTTAGAATTACATGCTTTTAGATAGACGTTACAAGTGGTTTTAAGGGTGCGGTACGATCTTTTTTAAGTTATTATAGGATAGATTTATAGGAAAGATAGGGTAAAAATTTCAAATAATAAAGCACGAAACTAAGCAATATTTGTAAGATACAAATACAATATATAATTTATATGTTGTATATTGTATAATATGTAATACAAAAAATAGGCATGCCCTTAAAAAGATATTATTTTTTATGAACACTAAATCGATTCACTTTTATATGACTTCTATAACGGTTCTATAATCGATAGTAACCGCTATGTCACTTCACTACGAAAATTGCTTTTATAATTTTTGGGACCTATTAGACTGTCTGGACTATCGTTTAATCACATTTTAATAAAAGATGGGATCCAAAGCACTGTAGGTACATAAGTAGAGCGGTTGAATATACGAAATGCAAATTAAATATTACATGTCACGTACTTTCTGAATGCAAATTGTAAGAATGCAACTTTCAAGTGTTTTTTTCTCAGTACCAAAACCGGTTTTTAAACAGTTAAGACCGATCTCGCGCATCACTATTACCCCAGTTTATCTCCATAAAGGAATGTAAGTATATGCGGTTTTACGACGTACTGTATTACGCTGTGTTGTAAATCAAGGTAGAATAACGTTACACCAGCTTAAAAGTCACTTATATAGTTACTTTTTCTATACTAGTAGCACAAGGGCCTCTAATGGAAGATAATTGATATTTTCTCATATCATATTAACAGTTACATCGATGGTTAATTATTTTCTTATAAGAACAAATTGACTTCTGTGTAATTATTTTTCATACGTAGTATTATGAGAAACTTATTATGTGTTTTATACTTTAATATACCTCGGAGGACGTGATTTTTTAGGCGGTAGCAATAACAAATTTCCAGGGATAAACCTAGCCAGATAAACTAGGAAAATATTTAATAATTCTAAATACAAAATTCATCGAAATGTTTAGAGCCATTTCCGCGAAAAGGGTATATATGGAGCACACTGGCAGTTTTGCATAAATACAACAATTTATACGTAAACAAAGATATGTTTACTGCTTTTCAAAGTATTTTGCAGTATATTTTATACATTTTTTTATTACTTCAAACCATTTTTCTAACGACTTCAAACAGGAGCAGGTACTCAATTCGACTGTATGTTTTTTTATGTGTGTTACCTCACAACTTTTTTTTGGGTGAACCGATTTCGATGATTCTCTTTTATTTGAAAGCTGGTGCTTCACATGTGGGCCCATATAAATTGATTAAGGTCTGACCTATAGTTTTTGAGTTATTCTTAATAATTTATATTGAAGTCGGTTGTACATTTTTTTTATTTTTATTATTAAAACTTAGGGACCTTTGGTATGGGGGCATGTTTTTCACGAGCTGGTTAAAAGCTATCACCGCCTCTTTTGGCTATTTGTCAAACCTGTCATCAAATCTTTGATTTTTGGGAAAATAAATAAATCGCATTGTGCGACGTCTGGGCTGTCTGAGGAATGGGTCACGAGCTTTACTTTCCAGAACCCACCTTTTCAGAAGCCAAAAATAGCTTTGTCTTGTTCGTGGTGTGCGCCGAAGCATGGTGGAATAGGGTGCGACTTCTTGATCGTTTTTCGCAAACGGTTTTTAAGAAACTGGGCTAACAAATAATGGTGTTCCACTCAGAATTAACTGTGTTTTGGTCATGAAATGGAGACAGGACCAGTCTGGGAGAAAGATACGCAATCATTTTTTGCCCACGCCTCTTGCCTGCCTTAGTTTTGTTGGTTTGCTGTTGCCTTCGAAGATTCATACAGAAAACTTTTGCTTTCTTTCCGGAATATAATAATATATCTATGTTTCATCTCCTGTCACAATATCATACACAGCACTTGAATATCCCTGATCATTACACAACTTTAACAACATTTTTTGTTCTGGGGGATTTCATAAGGAATCCAGCGGCAACAAAGTTTTCTAACTTTTAAATGTTAATATAATTTTTTGAATAACCAAATGTTCTCATATCTCCTTATAGGTGATGCGCCGGTTTTCTTCAGTTAGTCGCCTAACAGTAGCCACACTTTCTTCAGTGATTGCAACTGAGGGTCGACTTCACGAATTTCATCATGAACAAAAACACGGTCACGATCAAATTCTGCGTACCAAAGCCTTACCGTGCTCAAATTAGGTGTTTTCCTCCTAAAAGCATTTCGAAGACGAGCAGTGCAATCTTGCGGAGAGAGTAAACTTTCAATTGATAAAAAATCATTGCCCTAAAATCTTTTTGCGTTAATTCCATTTTCGCTACAGATGATGAACTTTAACGGCGCCAAAAATAATTTTAATCAATATATGAGTTTCGTACGTTTAAAAAAATATAACATTCTAAATTCAAACATTTATGAACGGTAAGGTGGCCAGAACTTTCAGTGTGCCCTATACATATAAAAACTATAGAAGAATTGCTGCCTTGAAGTATAGAGTTTAAAATACAAACAACTATGACAACCTATATAGTAACAATAAAATGTAGTACTTTTCGTAACAAAGTTATTTTATTCTTTGTTTTTTTTTTGTACAACCAGATCTAAAACAAATATTTGCAGACCATATTATATTAAATACTTGTTACGTGCGCGATTCAAACCCACGGGCTTAAGCGCCGCACCTTAATACTAATCCACTGCGCTATGGATCCGTCAAAGTATTTTTTAATTTATTGATTCATTCATTACAGATTCAAAAATCTACTGCTGAACCTAAGCCTGTCCCATAATATTTGCCGTAGTTTTTATGTAGTTTCATTATTTGAATATGTATCAGGTACATAGACGTCAGGTAGGCTGTAAGTTCATTTGTCACTTCAGTTTTATTAAAAAAAATGGTGTAAGAAAAATTACAAGAATTTAATAAACAGCGCTACGTGCACTGGCCCAAAAGTCTAGAAGCTCACTGACATAAATTTGAAGTATCTGACGGTCAAAATAAATTCCGGGTGCGGCACTACGCTACACGCCCCACCAAACACTCTACATTCATGCCCTTCGGTTAAGCTTAGACTTCCGGGACCCTTTCATTATTATTTATAACCACCGCATACAGGCTTATTTTTCAAAGAGTAACCAAATTTTCAACATAATTTCAAATGTATAAATAATGATATATACCGTTATTGTAGTTTTTGAAAATACGAGTAAATAAGGCTTCTAAATTTATTCAAAATTATCCCAAATTGAATGTGATTTATGGGCAACAACGTTTCTGCCTACCGACTGACCCTTACGAATGTATGCGTGTGCAGTAAAATCAGTTAAAATAATGCATTACCACGCATTTTGAATTTAAATTATAAAAAGTGTTTGAGATTATTTTAATTAATTTTTCTTCGCCACTTGCCTATATTACTTATACTGAACCTTCTCTGCAAATTTGGCCGGTTATTGCAAATTAACCCTATATAAGTGCTATTAGACTATAAAGGACATTGCTCTGCGCCCATACATTGTTCGCCCTGTAACCAAGAGTATCGGAAAATTATGTGATGTATTTTCGATAATTAGTAAATTCTATATGATCTTATTTTTATAGCGGACTAGCTGCAGAATAGATATATTTCAAAAAGTATCAGATTTTGAGGTTATAATCGAACCACGAACATTATGGTTTTCATAGCTCTGAGTGATTTTAAGAAACTGTAAAATAATATCCAAAACATTTAGCTATTTTAGTTCCTACCTAGATAATTGGGTATGTAGTTTTGTTCTAAAGCCTAAATGTAAGTAAGTGCAACATATAAATGCATAGAATATAATCGCGTCTACTATCTAGTGCATTTGCAAGCCTTTACGTCTGGATGGCGCTGTTAAAACGCGTGATTATGAAACCAGCCTTACCAGTTAGGTAGTAAGTTGTTTTTAAACCTACATTAACTTATTATTTTGAATTAGAAATAAAACACAGATTTAATTTCATGTTTATTGTTCATCTTCTAAATACATCACGAGACTCGAATATGCAGACAAAATAAAATGTAATTACAAAAAGAGGTGCAGTACATTGTTGTACACAGTAACGAATCTGTTCATCTTCCAAGAACATAGAACCAACAGCAGCGCCACAATTTACACAAAATACACTTTCCATTGCGTATGCGTAAGTCCGTTTATGAGTGCCAGGTTATCTTTTGAGAGGTACACAGTTACGAAAATCACAGCCAGGTAAATCGTTTTTGAAAGCAATCAGAGTCCGTTAAAATAGCCAAGTCGTAATATTCAATAGATAGTCCCGAAAGTCACCAAAACACACCGATATAATTACGAAGAGCGAGTGACAGCGACGCCAATGTAATTGACAGAGTGAATGCACAGGTAAGAGACCATAGACTTAGAATATACTGGCATATTCTTAGTCTATGTGAGAGACTGACAAGTGACAAGTGACCATTTAGTGAAATCGAAAATAGGGGTACTAAATACGATACGATTTATCGATATTTAATAAGATTTACTATGGCCATACGTTACAAACAGTATAACATCAACTTTTGTCATACGATAATATTAATACCTACCATAACAAGTATGACAATGTCCTACTTTACTTATAATGACACGACACTTCTCTACTTCTTCTATACTTGTAACAATATTAATAATAACACCTGTATCTAGTCTGCAATATTACTTTTTATAAAGAAAACATTTATAATTCATGAAGTAACAATAAGTGTTTTTTTTATATTAATTGTCGTAAATTCGTTAGTGATCGTTTATTTAGAAGTAAACCACACACTTTTCTAAACAGTCATTAGAAAACCCTGAATAATAATGATCATGATGAAATATGTAGGTTTTGTTCACTTCAGCATTATTCTAACTACCTATAATTTAAAATCGAGTATGACCATTTCATTAGGTACAGAAGGTTTTTGAAATCATACTTTAAGGGAATAATAATACAGGAATGGTAATTGAATGTTTTTATTCAAGCTTCTATTCGCACTTTATTCGAAATAAATTCAAAATGTGATTAAAAAAAATGCAACATTGGGCATCCCTAATCATTTTTCGACACCACATGACGTTTGGCGAAGATGGCGGTGATTAATGTTATTAGTCGAATAGAGTACTTTTTAATATTCATTTCGGCATGCAGCTAGTCCGTGTTATAAAATTATGTGCATCTTATATAATAAAATAGACAATTAATTATCGTGTATGTCCGATGCTTTTATTGCACAGGGCGATTTTGGACATTGTCATTTCCTTATTACTTTTATGAATGTGATAATGAGTTCTTTATTTCAACACTCATATAACGATATAGAGTTAATTGTTTTTTATGCCTTCACCACAGTGAAAGGTAAACCAAACCATACGGCTCAGCAAACTGTTTAGTCATATACTTAAAAGTACGAAAGTAAAGTTACAGTTTAAACACATCCAATTGCTGCTCAGGGGCCTCCTCTCAGAAATGACAGGTTACAGAGTAATTAGTCCGCCGCGCTATGTGATGGCGGACTTCATTAGTCCGTTTTACTTTTTAGTAAAAATCTTCATTCATTCTTCCATTACAGGCTATCAAAGTCCACTGCTAAACATATCCCTCCCCATAAATTGCCTCATAAGGGGCGATTTTTGCCATAGTAGCCACGCTTGGCAGGCGGGTTGACAACCGTAGTTTTTGGAACGAAGTTCCTTATCGGACGGTACGAATTTGGCTGATGGGGGCTAGGCGAGAAAAAGTGTAAGATTTTTCCGTCACGACCCCTTCTGACGTAGTGTGGACGGCCTTGGCAGCTATAAGGAAGCGAGATGGAATAATATCCATCTCCCTCGCACTTTTTCTTATCTTGCCATGAAAGAAATATTATTTTATTTTAAATGACGCTTCATTTTAATAGACGCTAGTAATTCATTTATTTGTATTTGTTAATCAATATAATATAATACGTTTATCAATAATAATATACTACGAAAGGAACTTCGTTCCAACCGCGTGTTCCACGACACCCACGCATGTTTTTTTATTTTCTAATTGTTATTAGGACGACGCTGCCGCCCATCTCCTTTTTTGGCTTGTTTTTCTGTGTCGCCTCTTATGACACCCACAAGATCGTATGAGTTAGTGGATATTCTTAGAACGCCACTACATGGTCAATAAATATAAATATATAAATACCTAATTGTTAACAAAGTCTGTACCAATGTAGTGCGATCACTTACTTGTCTTCCATCTTTTCAATTTAACTTTCAGTTTCTTCTGTGTTTTGTTTTTTTTTTTCGTTCTGATTGCGATTACTCGGACAGCACTCCGAGATGTAATTAAGTTGTAGCAACACGCGCGATCTATGTTCGCAATCGCGGTAACGTTCCATAAATTGCTCGTGCCACCGCACAGCCGTGTCCGATTAAAATGCGGCGTTTAGTTCCGCTCGTAATAACAAAATGACGACGTAACTCGTTCTATTATAACAAAAAACGGCTCGCGTCTTCATCTATCGACACAATATCATTTGCCTTTCAAATCGTTACACGTTTTAAAAAAATATCACATTAATGGTTAAGGGTACGATTTCAATTACTTCTGAGTTACAAGGATTTTCTTGATCTTAATTTTAGACACGTTGCTACTTAGAGTATATCGCGTCATACTTACGCTTTTTGCGCCATACTATATTTGATTGCATACAATTTTCTAATGACATCTTTAAATAAAAATATAGTAAAATTAATCTTTAAGTATATAAAATTAATGAGTAATCTTAAAAGTAGAAATCTCGCGATAGAAATAACCTAACAGTAATTATGATGGTTTATTTCAAATGATTGATGAAGTTCCCTACCTCTATCATTAATCTATACATCTATACAAATAAATAAAATTGAAGTGTCTGTTTGTAAAAGAAGTCGCGGGGAACAGCTAGTAGATAATATTGTTGAGCGCCACCCCAAGCTCGTAACAATATATATAATGTAATCGTAAACTCCAAAATAGAGATGCCACGAATATTCGGTTTCTATTCGGTATTCGGCCTATTCGGCCACTTTGTTTAGTTTCCTTGTTTGATTCGGCCGAATAGTTCGCAATATTCGGCCTAATACCGAATACGAAATCAAGAAAAAAGTCACACATATCATACCGACCGAAGCGTAAATTCGGAGGCCGAATATTCGGCGCTTCGGCCAAGAGCGTGGCCGGGTATTCGGTATTCGATTTTCGGCAAAATCACTATTCTTGGTGTTTCTACTCCAAAACAAAAAAGAGCAAAAATTAATTAGCAGATATTTAACAATTTGAAAGGAAATCCGAGTTTTATTTTACTT
Organism: Parnassius orleans; assembly: GCA_029286625.1. NCBI lineage: Eukaryota > Metazoa > Arthropoda > Insecta > Lepidoptera > Papilionidae > Parnassius > Parnassius orleans. Next base: position 682,172 of record JAGSMP010000184.1, read on the forward strand.
TAGGTTAATAATTTCAGAAAAAACACCGCATATTTTACGGTATCTGTTATGGTCTCAAATTTCACTAACCGCTTCTACTAAAAACAAAAATTGGAAATTTAAAACTTTATTCGATATTCGTTCGAAATCTAAATTTAAAAACGTTCAATACCTACAAATTGAGTTGCCGCTCCAAAAATATTAGTAATATGCTAATAAGCAATTAAGGTCATAAACAATGGCTTCATTGTTGTGTGTCTGTGGAATAGACGTGAAGACGGTTTGGACCAGTGTGTAAATTAATAATTATGGAAGAAGATTAAAAGAAATAATTGCTTAAAATTACATTTATGAGCGTATTGTCGGCTAGTGCAATGACATGTGAAAGCCGACTTAATGCTATGATTACGCAGCCATTTCATATGAAACTTAGCACTTTTACATTCTGTTGAGGCTAATGCACGAGTAATGTTTTTCTTAATCCGTATTAAGTTTCCTAATGCTAATTTCTATCTGCATCAGTGTTATATGGAAAAAATACTTTCTATTTGTAGAAACTTCCATCACTGTTCACCGTCGCCTGTTAATTAGTAGGTTCTATATTTTCAAACTTCATTCTATTTTCAACGTGGTAGAGCCATGCTGCAGCTATATTATGGTTGTAGCACGAATGGGTCGGCTCGACCGGGGTAGGACCACGCTCTCACAGAATACCACCGTAAAATAGCAGCTTAATGCTGCTGTGTTTCGTATGGTGAGTGTAGAGAACCGGAGACCCTTTTTACTGGAAATGAGGCATTCCATCTTAGTCCTCATGGGTGACAAGCATCTGCATTTTGAATCTTAATCGAACATAAATATGTTAATAGTCTATGGGCCACAGCATCCACTTACCATTAGGTGGACTATGTGCTCATTTGTCACCCTATTCTATAAAAAAATCACATATCAACACAAATGACGAAAATAAATAATGATATCTATCAAGGCACGTGCACGAGCCTATAAAATAGTTACAATAGTTTCTGTTTTTATAATATACGTTGCAATCAATCGCGTGTAATATATCTTAAATGAGGATACAATTGTTTAACCCAATTGAGTAGAGAAACTGCAAATATCAGTATAACCCTACAGTCGAAAAAGAAACGATGTGCATTCTTCAATAACGCGAGGTGAAACAAATTGTAAACTCTGACTAACAATTTTCGCTACAAAGATCACAGTTCAGCACTTGCTCCAGTTATCTCACCTCTCCTTAGAAATTGAATGATTTACCATTATTATTGTATATCTTTGCAATGCAATGTACGCCAGAATACATCCTAAGCTAACAAAATTATTGAAACAAAAATCACAATTGATGATAAAATAAGTGATTTATCCAATTGAAATATTAATGTTGTGCTCTTTGCTTAGTTATACATACAAAAATTAATAAATATAATTTTATAATAGAATGATTTCTTATGTTGTATGCTTGGGTTGGGATTTAATTTTATTAATTTTAGGATCCCAAGTAGATGGTAGCACCTAGCCATTTTCTCTATTGAAATTAGGATGTTTTTTGATTTCACATTTCACAGCCTCGCGAATCGTCCTTGGGAGGAATCGGTGTTCTTTAACGAGGATTTGTGGTCTATCAAATCTGATGTAGTGACCGGGGCGATCCTGTAGGTGTTCACAGACTGCAGACTTCCCGGAGCGTCGATTCTTCACCTCAGCTATGATGTGTTCTTTAACGCGGGTTTTTATTGGCATTTTAGTTTGTCCTATGTAAGAGAGACCACATTCACAACCAACCTTCTGCATCTTGCTCCTGCATCTTGCAGAGGGATATTACACTTTACTGATGGTAAGAACTGACCAATCTTCTTCGGCGGCTTGAAGTATGTTTTAATGGAATCACGCTTCTAGTTGTAGCCAATCTTGTCAGTGACACCTCTGACATATGGCAGTATAGCACGCACACGTTCGACTGTCTATGGGACTGACCATGGGTGTTATAAAGTGCTTGAAATGTCTGGAATATAAAATAAGTTGATTTACGCGATAAAATCCGTAAAACCTAGTTTTATTTTAATTTTTATTATAGAATGAACGCTCAAATGTCATAAAACCATGAAGGTTTTATAACATTTGAGCGTTCATTTTCATTAACACGAATTAAATATTAAAATATTTTTCTTTTTTTTTATTCCCACAGGCGTTTTACATGTTTGTTCGAAACGTACACATAGACAAAAATCCAAACCCGTAAAAGAATAGTAAATTTGTTAACGTGATATAAATTATTATAGTTATTACTAAATTAATTGAAGTGTCAGGGCAAAATCGAAATAACTGCTTTGTATTAAGCATTAATTGAGCATGCCTTAACGGCATGCAAACTTGTTATTTGCATGCCATTAGAACATAAATAACCTTTTTTATTTTTATTTTCTATCTGTCTGTCTGGACCAATCTTCGGAACAACAGATAGAGAGCAATGCCAGGAGTGATCTAGGCTATATTTTATCCAAAACACTTAGAGATTTTTTTTTTTTGAGAAATTGAAAAATTTATAAAATAAATGGCCTTTGAAGATAATCTTAAATCTATTTTTTTTTATTACATTATAATGCCACTTTAATAGATCTTACCTAGGCAAATACGGGGCAGGTCACAAGTAATAAGTAAAACTTCCTACAACACTACAATAAAATTATGGAAATAGCTCGTAATTAAAGTTACAAACAAATTAGTAACCCGTTCGCACGATACGCTACCCATTATTCGAAATTTCCGTAAATCCTTTAATTTAGCACGCGATGTGTATTTACAACTAAAACTTTAATTAAGTATAAATGAAAAAATATAACTCTCTTCATTGTTTTTTTCTCTTCGATTTACTACTTTTCCAACAACTTTCAAAGATATTTTGCATATCCGTATGTACCTATCAACTACAATTTGTACGCTTATAAAGTCTGAGAAGTAAAAAACCATATACAAATATGCTGTTTTACTTCTCAGACTTTAGGCGTTTATTATTTTATTAATTCAAAAACAAAATATTCGTTTACCGATGTAGACAGGTCGATGACATTAGTACAGACGTATTTTCTGCCATCGTTACTCAATACCTAAACTTCATCGCACTGACGTACAAGCTACTAGAGAAAAGCGATGCGGATAGCGATGAGAAAAGCGGAACGAAAGGAAAAGGGTCGCCTCGCTGTACTATTGCTTTCTGTTGTTAATTTTTAAAACTTTCTTATGATATCTTCCTGACTTAAGACCGTCAGGATAATCAATTCCAAAGACTACTAGAAGTTATACTGCTAATAAAGCGATAGGGCTAATTTTCCAAAAGTGATGAATTCCGTATGTAAATTGTCAAATACTCAATATAACATAGAGTGGAAAATATTGGCGACGACACAAATTTTCAATTTAAAAAAAACCATGGGCGGTACTAGTGACAAGCGCTATAGGTCAGTGACGGTGAAGGATGGCGGTTAGACACTCAATGGCGGACTCGACTTTTGACCCGATGCTCGCGCCAGTCGCACGCACTCAGTGATATTATTGTTTATTTAAAAGTCCCGCTGATTTTCTTGCTGGTTCTTCCCAGGGCAGAGGTTTTTTTTTCCAAACCAGTGGTAAAAGTAAAAAAAAATTCTGTATTGAAAAATTAATCGGGTTCTTACGCGATTTATGAATAATTTAGAGACTGTCTGATGATTTTTGAGATGTTCCGGAAATTAACCAGTTCTCAACTCAAATAGTAACAAATTTAATGAATCGCTTCTTGCATAAGTGTTGGTATGGTATGGCATTAATATGTTTTGTTAATCGTGAGTTGATTACTGCTCTGAGTGTGTAACTTGTACCAAATATTGGAGATCTCGTTGCCTTGTAAACATGCAACAGTATTGCAGTAAGCGATACAGAATATTATCCTACCTACGTTTTTCTCAAATAATCGCTACATTCAATATCTTTTTTTTTTATTCGACCTAAGAAATTATTTAGTCGTAATAGATATGCTTGAAAGGATAATTTGCACTGGTTTGGCACTAGTTAGAATAATTAACATTATTAATTAAATTAATCTGGAATATTATATAAAACTAGCGATCCGACTGGCTTTGTACGTGTCATTTCTTGATCTCAATAACAGCGCCACCTATCGGGTCCAATTTTAAATCTAAACCATCCAGGTACCCACTCAAACACACATAAAAAATTTCATCAAAAACGGTAAAGACAGAAGAATTATTATATATATAAAGATAGCTTTACCGTAATCTTTCAAAGGGCCATAAGATTTTTCTGGCCTTTCTTAAATTAGCCTCTTACAACTCCAAGACTAAATGGAGTGATGACCAAAAGGACTCCATAATAAAAAATAAAAAATTCTATCATTTTTTTTCTGTTTAAGAATGCACTATTGTTAGTTCTTGCATGATGAATGAATCTACACTGTTCATTTTAATACAAATCACATATATTTAGAAAACGAAAAAGCACTGTTAATACGATTAGAGTAACGCTATTCATTTCCTCAAATGTTTAAACTACGTTACTAAATTCCTCGCTCTTCCTTCCACCATTCAACAACTAAACGTTCGGCCAGTCTCCATCCCTTCGGTTGACTTATCACGCTTTCGTACCAAACGGTTCGCTTCGTCGTTCGTCATGCGTATAGCAAAGGAGTGGAATAATTTGCCAGTCTGTGTCTTTCCATCCAACTACAAAGGTGTCTTCAAGGCAAGAGTGAATAGGCTTTTGTAAAGCTAAGTCAGTGCACTTTACCATCCTCGGCTACAATTTTTTTTAATAAGGGGACAAGTGAGCACAAAACCCACCTGATAGTAAGTGGATGCTGTAGCCCATAAACATCTACATCTATCCTCGATTAGGAATCAAAACGCAGATGCGTTATCACCCCTGAAGACTAAATTGGAATGCCTCGTCAGTACAAAGGATCTCCGGTTCTCTACACACCATACGAAGCACAGCAGCATTAATTTTACGCTGGTATTCTGTGAGAGCGTGGTCCTTCCCCGGTCGAGCCGACCCATTCGTGCTACAACCATAATAAGGCTGCAACATGACTTACCATCAGGCGGAATAGTAGTCAAACACTGGCATAGGTTATAAAATGATACTTTAAATTCTCCATTCCAGCCTTCCACAACCCATCGAAGACAAGGCTGTAATTAAAATTGAAATTAACATCATTTTAGTATTTGGAGACTGTTTAAAGTTTAAAAACTTTAAAGCTTTCGTAATTTAAGTTTATTACACGATTTTTTAACTTGAATACATTAAATAAATTTTCATAAAACTTTCGCTGCTCTGAATATAATTAACTTTTTATGTAAATGAGAACTGTCTTAAATGATATTATTACTTCAATATTATCAACCAAGTAATATTAACGAAATAATAATGACTGAGGTAGTCAATTACAATATTTTAAAAGCATATTAAGTATATTTTATAGCAGTACTTTTAATATTTAATGATGCCTGGGTTATTTCGAAATAAAGAAAGTACAATTTATTATTTTTTATGTAAAAATAAAATTAAAATAATGTAAGACTGTTTATACTAATCAAGATATTCTAGGATTTTCTCTGACGATATCTAACATAACAAGTATTTTGTGATGAATATGGTATCACCCTGGTCGATGGCTTAGTTATGCCATATGCCAGTCTGCTTGTATTAAATCTGGTATAATTAAAATAATACTGGTATTAAAATGAAAAGTAAAGTAACATCCTATAAACGTCCCAAAATTGGGCATTTCTAAGAGGGTTATGTGGCAACTAGCGACCGTCCGTGGCTTCGCTCGCGCGGAGTTCGAAATTAAGGCAACTTTCACAGGAACTTTAACAGGAATCGGTGTACTGTACCGTGTGTGCTATTACTGGAAACTGACTATCCATGTACACATAGACTTGTTTGAATTCTCTAATAATTATAGTTACGGAAATAAGGTTCAAACCGAAAACATAAATCATTTTTATTCCCTATTCCTTGGTAAATTCGAAAATCCCAAAAATGGTTATTACCTACTTACATACCAAATTTTAAGTCTCTTATAATTATAGTTGTGGAAATATGACAACCTTAAAGCAAAATCCTCTTTAATCCCAAAGGAATTTCGAAAAATCTTTACTTATTATATGTCTACATTGTATAGGGAACCTACCTGCAATATTTTAAATTTCTAGGTCCAGGGGTTTGGGCGTTGATGAGTCAGCGAGTGATTATAGGGAGTTAGTGAGTGAATCGGAACTTGTCATTTTTTAATATATTGAATAGTCGGCGCTGCGCCAGTGCGTGTGGGTGTAACAAGTGAGGTCAAAGTGGCGTAAAAAAAAATAGTACGATCGAATCACAGAGTATCCGTGTCATGAGCGAATACTCATAGGTGATAGACCGTTTTGACTGGTGACAAGGCGTTCCATCTTAGTGCTCAGGTGATAACAGCATTTGTTTTTTGATGATAGATGTAGGGTCTATGGGCCAGAGCATTCCTGTGAACAGAATGCTGCGTTCGTTATAAAAAAGAATACTATATAAATCTTTTAAATAGCTCCTTCTTGTTCTTCATCGGCCCCTAAAGGTCTCTCCAGTTGTAGAGATTTGCTTTAATGGTCACGTTTGGTGACGGTGACCTTTGCAGTGCCAGACGTTTTAAATAGCTAGTATAGAATATATATTTTTTATAGAATAAGGGCGACAAACGAGCATACAGTTCACCCGATGGTAAGTGGATGCTGTGGCCCATAGACATCTATACCTATCCTCGATTAAGAATCAAAATGCAGATGCGTTGTCACCCCTGAGGATTACGATGGAATGCCTCGTTTCCAGTAAAAAGGGTCTCCGGTTCTTTACACTCACCATACGAAACAGTTTTAGAAGTCACACAATAGAAAGCAATAAGGAAAGGTGTTATTTTATTGAAAAACAAGAAATCTATTATTTTTGAATTAGTTTATTGTTCTATTTTTTTATTTATCAGTATTGATTTAAATGGCCAGTCTTTGCATGGTTAATTCATGTTTTATTGTTCTTTTTATCTATCACGGTCATTATTAAATAATTAGTCAATGAATTGATTACTTAGTAATTAGTCGAATTTAATGCACGTCGTCAGGTTATCAGACTTCTATTCTGACTACTTTTTTTTTAATTTGTATTACCAACGGCCGCTATAATATCATTAAAAGAAAAAAAAATGTTTAAAAACATAAAAGCTAAATCCTATCGTGTCGTTCCCACCTTCGCTGCGTATCAATATAACCACGGGAACGCTCTCGCACAAATAAGAAAAGAACCTCTAGTGTTGGTCACTCACTGGCAAGTAGACAAGTACTTCTCGAAAAGTACAATTGCTTCCTCTTTTTTTCCACAAGGCGCGACGGCCGGTGCGTGCGTACGTCCCGGACTTTCCTAACAAACCTAAGGATATTACATAAAATGATACATTAAATGATATTTTATGATGGTGATGTTCGCCTGGCTGATTTAAACGGCAGTGACTAATGTTGGTTTTTGCACATATACCTCCTTCTTGGATTCGATTCTAACGCCCGCTTCTTGACTGTCAGATACTCTCTCAGATAGCAGCAGTGCTTCTGGCAGCAGTCTATTGAAATCAGGCATCAAATTGTAATAAAAGTTACAGCCTACATACGTCCCAGTGCTGGGCACAGGCCTCCTCTCATTTCTAAGAGGGTTTTAGGGCAGGGAAATGTCCGCCGCGCTGCCCCAATGCGTGTTGGCGAACTTCACATGTCTTCGAAATATTTTTTTTTTGATTTCTCAGAGATGCAGATTTCCTCACGATGTTTTCCTTCACTGACGAGCATGTGGTAAATCAGCACTTAAAATTGCAATTAACAATTTCATTGGTGCCGGCGGGGATCGAACCCGGGTTGCTCGCGTACTGTGAAACTTACAGCGAGCGCTAACCATCTGAGCTACCACGGCTCTTCACGACGTCTCAAATTGTAATAACGACCCTCTAAAACATTTTTTATGTGATAGGTTTATTCTGTTAGGTAGTTAACAAATTACTTTTGCTTTTAAATAACTGTAAAACGTATGTACTATATAATTATGTTATCTGTTACTTTATCATTAATTCATGTAGGTAGCATGCAGTAAAAGTGGAACCACATCTTTACACTTTGCTTGAACTAATTAATGTACAATTCTAAACACATACAATTGTTAACATTTCTATTTGTAGCCGAGCAACTATGTAGCGATGCATTGTTTGGTAAAAACCATTGTATTATATTTATGATATAAGTACCTATTGCTTATTTACCGGAAAAAGAGAACTGTTCAAAAGCATTAATAAATGTAAGACTTAGTTTCATAATCATCTTTTTCAATTTTTAACCAAGAATAGCCAAGATTTAAGTACTTACGAAATAATAATAATTAATTTTATTTGACACAAAAAAAATTATTAACTTAGAAATGCAGAAAAACATTTTTCTTAACTACGAGTATTACAAGCCTTTGCTACTATTGCTCCCGATGGTAAAAACTGTTGATTTAATCAAAGATTGTAAGACGTACATAGCTTAACGAAACCCTACTCAGTCTTACTTCGAAGACACCTACATTGTAATCGGATAGGAAGACAGATACTGGAAAAGCATTCCACTCGTTTGCTGTACATAATGTCAACTTTGTTATACATTTAAAAGAAAAATAATAGTGAAAGAACGTAATTATTGCCCAAAGAGAATAAGGTCAATTTTGCAGCCACACCCCAATTTGCACTGAAGCCTGTTAATTAATACATTAATTAGCAGGCTTCAGTGAAAATCACTTCTATTGTATCTATCCTTTTGACCGAGCCTGCGATATAAGCAGCAACACTCGTTTAATCGGAATCTATCAACTGTGCAGAAATCTATGTAATTACTTCAAGCCCGCACGCAAACAGAAGCACTCCCTTGTTTTTATCTACTTGTACTAATGAACTCAAATTAAATAGGGAATTATTCCTAGCAACAAAAAAAAATAGAGCATCGAACGGGTTTAGTTCGAATACCGTCTCTGTCATAATATCGTCTCCGTCATAAATAAGGTCACGTTTTGACTGTGCGCGGTTTCAATGTGTGAGTTTTCATGTTGCTCGCTTAAATACCTTAAAGTACTAGCTTGTATTATTTGCGTTCACTGACTTGTATACGATGTTCATGCAATATGAAAAGAGATCAGCTAGGTTGAAATCTCCAAGACGTGATCAGATACATATATAACATTATGTTATATTTTACGGGGTAGAGCCACGGTGTAGCGTATGACTGCAACACCGTGGATCGGCCGCCCTTCGGTCATTCGGGGAAGCACCACGCTCCCACAGTTACCATCGTAAAATAGGAACATAAAGCGTTAGTGTTTTGTATGGTAAGTGACGAGAACCGCAGACCCTTTTTACTGGAAACGAGGCATTTCATCTTAGTCCTCACGGGTGACAACGTATCTGCATTTTGATTCTTAATCGAGGATAAATGTAAATGTCAATGGGCCACAGCATCCACTTACCAGCAGGTGGACTGTGTGTTCGTTTGTTACCCTTATCCTATAAAAAAAAAGAAAAAAATATATAACTTTATAACTTCTAATAAGGTCTTTAAAATGAAGAGCAAAATAACCAAGTATTAAATGAAAAACAAAACAATAAAAATACCAAAATATTCATCACGTTTTGTAAAACATTCAAAATAACAATCGAAAAAGATGTTTTCCCGATAGCTTTCGTTACAAAGTATTGTTATTGAAATTGGCACAATTTAGTTTACGCTCGTGAACAACGTACACAACTATATATATTTCTATGTTAATAAAACCATAACTGTCTAGTCCTGTCGTAAAAAAGGTAATTTGTACGTTTTTTCTTTTATTACCGTTTATGTTAAGCGGAGTACGCGGGTAATAAACAAGAAAATACATAAAAAGATGTTCGTCTTTCTCTGAAACACAGCCAGGTTGATACAAAATGCGATCCACTTTAAGGAAATCGAAAGCATTTAGAAAATTAAAACAAAATGATCCGTTTAATAGAGCCTACAAAGGTCTACTAATAAAAATAGGCTTCCCCCGTAGAACGCCTAATAGGGGAGATTTTGCAACGGTTGGCAGACGGGTTGTTATCAGGAAGGTGTTGCTACTCATCTCTTGTTTCATTTCCCTCTGTCGCCTCTTACGGCCCCCACGGAATGATATTGGGTGGTAGATTCTCCTACATTTCTACTACACGACGGATAATCAAATATAAATTATTTGCAACCAAATTTCATAGACTAGCGACGAGTATTGCATAGTTTAATGTTCTACTCTGCCCTCACCATCCTAACTGCACACTAACGTTGCTTTAAATGAGTCAATTTGTAAGTTTTCGTTTTCGTTTGTAACTTGTGGGTCGTTTCCTTAATTAGATTTTTTAGTTCTTTTTTTATTTTTTACCTAGTTCTATATATTTAGTCTTATTGCTGTATATCGTACTGTGAATAAATAATTTTCTTTGATATTTTCATTAAAATTTAAAGTACTCATTCTTATAAAGAAGCACACTTAAAAAGACAGTTGAATAAATATGAGCATATCGTTAGCCTACACAGGAAACATTTAAAAATGCTGTCAGAAAAATAATAACCTCTCCGATAAAAATATTAATAATACAATCGGGGAAAGATTCGTATCTTAATAATACAGTCGCCTATAAAGCCTTTCATTAGTTGCCAAAACGACTTACTATTTTTATTCTGTACAATTCTTTCGCTTACTACATAAAACTCAAATATTCAAATTACCATTCTAATTAAACAAGTTATGTAAATAGCATTATACCGTAGTGAATGAGTGTAGTGTATGTATGCAAATAAGTTAATTTATAAACCCATTCTTATATTTGAAAGGCGGCCGAAGGTTTTAGGTTTGGTATAAAGAATAAACTGGTATCATTCTACTATGAAAAAAAATAAAAAATTTCAGAAGAATTTTTTAAGGTGAAAAATTCTTCTACTACTTAAATTTTAACTGCGTTTGCCCAGATTTAAAAGGCGATAGTTGATGACTTTACCGTGTATAAAACACGTACAATGCGAGTCAATTTACGTTTTAAATAAAACAGCACTTAACTAAGCAAACATTTCGTGTGGGTTCACAACCGCTGGTCATGCAAGCCTCTGTTGAACTATGTGTGCGTTCACTAAACAAACTAGTGCGGGCGCCCGCCGGTTAGTTGTACGCTTAATTTAATAAAGCCTAGCATACAATGAGTTAGGAAAATAGGCAATTTATACACAAAAGTTAATCTACGTTTTGTAAGTTAACATAAAAATACAAACTAGGTAAATATTTGTATATAAATAATACATAAAGTTTTATAAATATTAAATGTTTCCTTTGTATACATTGCTTTAAAAAAAAAATTCTTTTCCTTTTTGAATGCAAGCTGATTTATCATACCTAAATTAAAACGCTTTATATTTCTAAGTATGAAAACTTAAATTTACCAAACTAAGAGTATAATTATGTATTACTACTGCATAAACTTATTGTTTAGCTCAATACATCATAACGGCATTAAATTAAATCTTCAAAACAATTCATTATGAACATTCTCATTATTAATATTAATCAATCAAACATTATAATATCCTATATTGTACACCAATACCGTGGGCGTGAGCCGTGGGGTAGTTCAGGGGCTAAGCATTCGCTGTAAATTGCGGGGTTTGCTCGCATATGGCAGTATGAGTATAATACCCGGGTTCGATCCCCGCCGTCAACAATAAAATTTTCATTACAATTATGTGTGCTGATTCACTACGTGTTCGGCGATAAAGGAAAACGTGCAACTCCTAGAAATTTTAAAAATATTTCGTAGACGGCCGCCTTCACGCACTGGGGCCGCGCGGCGGGCATTTACTTGCCCTAAAACCCTCTAAGAGTTGAGAGCAGGCCCATGCCCAGTAATGCGACGTATACAGGCTGTAACTTTACATTTTTTACATTACGCCATAATAAGCGATTAAAAAAATCAAATATATAGTGTGTACTACAGGAGTTGAGATCGCTCTGAAAGCGATTTCTTCCAGAAAAACTTTTACGTATGAACTGTTTTGACGAAAGAACGAAGAAGAAGATGGAGTTAATGTTGTACAAAAGTGCACACTGAGACAACGTGGTAGAGTCACGCTGCAGCTATATTATGGATGTAGCACGGCTCGACCGGGGAAGGACCACGCTCTTACAGAATACCAGCGTAAAACAGCAGCTTATTGCGGCTGTGTTTAGTATGGTGAGTGTAGAGAACCGGAGACCATTTTTACTTGATACGAGGCATTAGAGGCCACTACGAGTACATCCACTTACCATCAGGTGGACTGTGAGCTCTTTTGTCACCCTTATTGTATGAAAATAAAGTCTATCTCTATTTCTTTCAGCTACCCTTCAATAGGCCCGCTGGAAGAAATTTCAATAAGTAGTACCTTTATGTATGTGTTATTTTTCCATTTTCCTATCAAAATATGTGTGTACATAAACTATTAAATAAATAAACTATTTAATGTTTTAGTATATAAAATGTGATCCATATATCCATAAACATTGTAACGCTTATGTGTACTTTTGGGATTTTTAACTTTCAAATAGCTTTTTGTTTGTTTTATTTGATAAGTAACAAAATTATTTAACTAAAATTTATATAATGCTGTAACTCGTAATCCTAAGGCCATTAATTTCAGTTAAATATCGTAAACGGTTTCAAAGGTATGCTAATTTGTTTTACATTCACCAAAAAGTAGTCATGAGAAAACTTGTTAATCAATAAAACAACGCTGACAAATTAAAGCAGAAGTTAAAAGAAAAGCACATCCTAGAAACGGTTTACCGCTGGAAACAATTATCGTTATTTCTTATGTAGATATCTAAATTCTAAACAGTAAAACGCTAACTTTATTTAAAAGTAATGAAAAAGCTATACAATAAGAAACGACTTATTATACGTGTTTGAACCGACGTAAAAATTTCGATTGCTTTCTGTTTTCAACCGACTTCAAAAAAAGGAGGAGACTCTCAATTTGACTGTATTTTTTTATGTGTTTTCTAGGTGAACCGATTTTAATGATTCTTTTTTTAATAGGATAGTGTACAAACGAGCACACAGTCCACCTGATGGTAAGTGGTTGCTGTGACCCATAGACATCTACATTTATCCTCGATAAAGAATCAAAATGCAGATGCGTTATCCCCCGTGAGGATTAAGATGGAATGCCGCTTTTCCAGTAAAAAGGGTCTCCGGTTCTCTACACTCACCATACGAAACACAGCAGTGTTAAGCTGCTATTTTACGCTGGTATTCTGTGAGAGCGTGGTCCTTCCCCGATCGACGACCCATTCGTGCTACAACTATACTACTAATATAGCTGCAGCATGGCTCTACCATATAAATTTGATTAAGATCTGACCAGTATTTTTCGAGTTATCTTTAATAATGCGTAATTAATTGACTTCAACTACATTGATGATTTTCTCACTTTATTTATATTGAAGTCGGTTGTACAAAATTTTTAATTTTACCACTTGTAATACAAAATAAAACAATAAAGCAATCGAGTTTTATTTACTTTAAATTTTATTTACACTCATGGTGTAAGAATATCGACTATCCCATATCATCCCGTGGGTGCCGTGCCGTAAGAGGCGACAAAGGAAATGGGCAGCAGCGTCTTCCTAATAACGACTAAAAATAAAAAGTGTGTGTGTACTTATGTACGCACGTAGGAAGTTATACTTCTTTAGCGTAACAAAACAAAAAAACTTGAGAGACAATTACCCACTGAAGACAACTTCAGTAGGTAATTTTAGGTGTCAGTGTGCGCGCGCATCGTAACAACTTCATCGTGCCATTTTTAAAAATTTAAATTTAAATAATTAATTGTAAAAATTCACTCTCATCATTTTTCCCAAACGCCCCAAAAGAAGTATAACTTCAAAACTGTGGTTGCCAACCCGCTTGCCAAGCGTGACAACTATGCCAAATATCCCCCCTATGAGGAAATCTATGGAGGAGGCCTATGTTCAGCAGTGGATTTTAATAGGCTATAACAGTAACGGTAAATTTTATTTAAAACTTAGATCAAAATAAGTACCTAATAGCTAAGTACACCCACAACTTATCCTAACCACGGTGAAGGCTCTACGGAGCCCGCGAGCAATGAGCGCATTCACGATGCGTTGCAGTCTGCCTCTGACACATCAATTATGTGCGTCTGGAGCGAATAAACTCCACTATTTTGTGTTTAATAATAGCCGCGAGCTGCTAAATTCTATTAAAAGTTACGTCAACTGTTGCCATTGTTTCGATTTTAGTAAATTTCTAATAATTTAAGCACAGCAGTGGTTATTAATAACCTGAAATGTCAAAGAGCCGTCCGTAACATAAATGTCGACGTAAGAACAGATAGAGGGGGTTCTGTAATAACAAATTTAAATCTCAATAAAAGCCCCGCGATATAAAATGTAGAAAGTCTTATTCTTCTTCTACCACTCTACTAGTCCATAAAAGTCAATTGCTGAACCTGTTGTAGAGAGGATTTGCTTTAATTTTCACGCTTGGCAGGTAGATTGACGATCGCAGTATCAGACTTCTCGCATCCCTAACGCTGATGCCGTCACTGGATTCTGTTGTAATTAAAAAAATAACTCTTTTGCAAACTGCAGACTTTTTTTGTGACGGTGTAAAAATATTCACTACCTCATATCGTCCCGTGAGTGTCGTACTCGTAATTTTAAATCTGATGTATACGACATGCTTATATCCCTTATAGTCGGAAGATATTTCCGTCATATTCCATAATCACCTTTCACTATACTCTTACACCTCGCAGAAGGCTCAACAGTAAAACACGCACAATTTTCTAATTTTTTTTTAATTGCCCTACACAAATCCCCTGCTGAATGTAGGCGAGGCCTAAGAAATGCTAATAAACACGGTCCTGGACCACCTGCATCTCTAACTTCCTACATGTCTGACCAGATCGCCACTGCGTCTAGTATCGGGCTGCTCTCTACTTCGCTTATTTGAGACTGCCACTTGAGAAACTTTCTTCATAAAAGGCGTTCTTCGTTATAATAAAGAACAAAACTATTAAATAAGAGCTATTATTCAAATTTTCCCGAGATTGCTTAATTGCATTAAACGAGTACGAAAGGACACAGTGAGGATACTTCAAAACTTGATATTTCTACAACTAAGACAGTGCATGCTCCGACTACAAGCCTATTAATGCTGGGGTTCCACAAGGCTGCGTGCTATCACCAACGCTGTTTCTTCTGCATATCAATGATATGTTGCAAACCGGTAACATCCATTGCTATGCGGATGACAGCACTGGTGATGCTCTATACACCAGCCATGCCAATATTTCTCCGGAAAACATCGCCGAGTACCGGAACAAACTTGTGTCTGAAGTCGAGTCTTTGCTGAACAAAGTCTCGGATTGGGGGCGACTAAATCTAGTCCAGTTTAATCCTCAGAAGACACAAGTTTGCACTTTTACCGCTAAAAAGAACCCCTTTGTCGTATCTCCTCAGTTTAAGGCACTTCCCTTGTTGCCTCAGCCAGTATCGGAATCCTCGGCGTCGACATATCGAGTGACTTGCAGTTTCGTGGTCACTTGGAAGAGAAGGCCAAATTGGCCTCTAAAAAGCTTGGCGTGCTCAGCAGAGCGGGACAGTATTTCATGCCTGCTCAACGCCTGCAACTTTACAAGGCGCAGGTTCGGCCTCACATGGAATACTGTTCCCATCTCTGGGCTGAGGCTCCCCAGTGCCAGCTCCTTCCACTTGACCGCATCTAGCGCAGATCGGCTCGAATCGTCGACGACCGAGTCCTTTCCGATCGGCTCGATTCATTAGCACTGCGAAGAGATGTTGCATCCCTTTGCATTTTTTTTTCGCATTTATCAGAACTCCCGATACCATCCACACCATCTGGATGATCGGCGGTCCACCACTGTGCGATTTAGAAGATGTTTTCTTCCTCGAACAACTTCCTTGTGGAATCGATTACCACCAGCGATTTTTCCGGACCGATACGACTTAGGGACCTTCAAGAAAAGAGCCTATTCCTTTTTAAAAGGCCGGCAACGCATCTGCAATTCCTCCTCTGGTGTTGCAGTTGTTCATGGGCGGCGGTAGTCACTTACTATCAGGTGAGCCGCATGCTCGTTTGCCCCCTCTCCTTTAAAAAAAATCGGTTAATGAAATCTCTCTAATAATACACTACTCAATATGGAATATCCTTTTAACATTTCATTTTATTAATGTACTAAATATTTAATTTATGAAAAAGGCAAACTCTTTGTTAATTAACAAAACTAATAACAAAAAGCTACGTTTCATAGACTAGTTTTTTCTTGTGAAATTCATTAATTAAAAAAATAGCCAAAAAGGTAACAGATAAAACAATGGCTTATTTTCAACTGACTTTCTAATTCGAGCGCGTTCACTTTTATTTGACATTCTGCCTTTGCGTCTCGCTCGCGTTACTATTTAACACCTGTTGTATTATCCATTTAATCGCGGTATTTGCATTGATTTACCACAGTTACGTGGGTTTATCGCAATATGTACCGCAATGGAACCGCTAACAGTTCATTGCACCGTTCACTTCAGTATTACATCCATATTGTCGTATACATTTATCAAAAATCTTAATTTATTACGTTTATTATCGATTTATGAGGAGAATTTACCTATTTCTAATACTTTTTGAATTTTTTGTCTCGCTTAAATCCTCTTTTGCATCCAAATACCCAGAACGGGATTAGTTTTATATTTTGAACATCTTTAGTAGTCACGGAACAATCAGCTGATAACATTTTTATTTCACCCTGTACTTATAGACTAATATGTTACAACAAGTTTTGGGTTTGTGAAAGAGTTAATGCACTTCGACCAATGATTGGGTAACTTAAGACTATCACAAAACCTATAATGTTATATTCTCAGAAACAGCAAGCGCTCAACAAACGGTCGTATAACAATTTTCTAGTTACGTTTAACACAATGCAAATCGACACTGAACGTGACCGTAGCACTGATTTCATTTGCTTCGATCATGGCATATCATGGCATAAAATTACTTATGACTTACAACTTGTCCTGGCTGCGCCTGGGATCTATTAATGTGGCTAATTTATTTTTAAGATAAAAAAACATATATTTAATATTTTTTCTTTTTTAAAAAAAATGTAATCCATGTTTTTTGAATAAAATATCTCTATCTATTTGTTAAGTTTCATTACAATTCGTTCAGCCATTCCGATGAGCCTAGACTGTCAAAATTTTTAAAAATCGTTAATCATGTGTTAATGGCTTCTAAATAACCTCGATATGCGACAGGTAATTCGAGATTACAGATATACTTCTATTTTAAATATATGTATATATGAATAAAATAGAATGCTGACAATTTCGCTCAAAGCAGCTTTATTACTTTCTGATGTTTTCTTTTTTATTAAAATTAGTGTTGCTGCAGACCATAAATATAAATCTATCTTCAATTAAAAATCAAAATTCTAAGAGAAGACTAAGATGAAATGCCTCATTACCTGTATAAGAGTCGCTGATTCTCTTTTTTATAGCAGTAAGAGTGACAAATTAATACGTAATCCATCTAATGGTAAGTGAATGCTGTATCCCATAGACACATCTATCCTCCTACTACCCTTACACAACTACCCTCAATTCACCCTTAGGACTAATATAGAATGCCTCGTAACCAGGTATCAATAAGGTAAACCAAGTAGTAGGTAAAGTAATAAGGGTCTCGGTTTATCTACATTGACCATTCAAAACACACCAGCATTATGCTGCTATTTGATCCTTTCGCTGTGAGCTTGCGGTTGAGTCGAACCAAAGGTCAGTCGTAATTCTCCCAAATAAATGAATTTTATGTGTGAGTTTATCTGTGTAGTTTAGGCAGTCTGAATAGCATCAAAAACCACTTATTTTATAAAATAAGTCTGATGTCCGAGCGTGCTGTCAACCGTGTGTAAGTAACCAATACAGCTCACGCGGTCATACAAACATACATAGCGTCACACCTGTAACCCCCGAGGGGTAGGGAGAGTCCAAAAGCAGCGAGCTTCTTGGATCACGCTTAGCCGTTATAGAGCCGAGATATTAGCCGTCACATTTAGAAGTTATAGGTGGCTAGCCCATCGCCTACGCAACCACCAACCCAAAATCCCATTAGTTATCGCCTTTTACCATATGCTAGGAAAGTAACGCAGTAGGCACATTATTGTTTATCCCACATAAACATGAGACCTATAAGAGCCAGACCAACATGCGATAACTCAAACAGGCATCATCATCATCATTACAGCCCTTCACAAGTCCACTGCTAAACAAAGGCCTCGCTCAAGGAATACCACAAACCACGGTCCTGAGTTACATCCATCGACTTCCTACTTCTCTTACCAAGTCGTCATTCCATCTAGCGGGGAGCCACCCTACACTTTGCTTACTGGTACGAGGCTGCCACTTGAGAAACTTTCCTCCCCATCGGTTGTCGGTTCTTCAAGCTATACAGCTGACTCATTGCTACTTGAGCTTACTAATCCGTTGGGCTGTGCCGCTTACTCTGGTTCTCGCGGTCACTTGCAAACAAATAAGAATATACATATTCTACTTATACATATAAGGGGCGAAAACTATTCTAAGTATTCAGGGAGGGAGTTTAAGCGTTATGTAAACATTCTTAGAACTTATTCAAATTATGACACATAGAAGTATGATACAAACCAAGGTTACCTAAAATATGAAATTTGCAAATTATTCGATTTCAATTTACAAATGATACCTTTTCTAATTTTCAGAAATCAAACGTTTTACAAATTTAAAAACAGAGTCTTTGTCTTTGTTGGGTACCACTTTATTATATTTCATATATCTATTAACTAGATCTCACCTTTTCTAATTCGCAGAAATCAAACGTTCAACAAATTTAAAAACAGAGTCTTTGTCTTTGTTGGGTACCACTTTATTATATTTCATATATCTATTTACTAGATCTTCTTTTCTGCCTAGGTGTCCGTCTGGGTAGATACCCACCCTCTTGCATATTTCTAGTGTGTGCGGTGCTGTGTTCTGATCTAAAGGATATAAGAGTCAGTATAATTACAGGCTGTGATGCATACCATATTAGTTTCCGGAGGTGACGACATATTTGTAACCTATGTTTGAAGTTAGTTACAGGTGTCAGGTACAGGTAAAGAGTATAGAGAAATAGTAATAAGTATGTTGTTGCCCCTCTGAGTCACAGAGGCAACAACACATTCTATAACATTATTTCTCTAGTCTATAGGCTGCAGTAGTCGCTTACCATCGAGTGGACTGTAAGTTTGTTTGTCACTTTTATTTATATATAAATAAAGAAAAATAATTACAATTTTGTCAGTATCACAGATCTGCCACAGTTATACGTCTGGAACTTCGATTGCTAATCCACCTGTCAGACGTAGTAAGATTACTACGTCTTGATAGGATTCGATGAGATCATCGAATCCAATCAATTTACGAGATATTCACAATAAGAAGTGAATTGCTTGCAGGATAAGTGTAATGATGACAATAAATTTTTTTATTCTAGTAAGGCTTGTAAGAACGATTGAATGAAATATAGGAATGTTTTTATTGATTTACAAGTATAATATCTAAAAACAATTAAAATTTGAAAATGGAAATGACCGCTGAGTGAGAGCAAAGTTGTAAGTGAATTGACGTGGGTTTGAAGGGTAAGGATGTAAGGTGAAAAAGGGTGAAATGGCTGAACGGCTATTTATAAAATAGCTGATTGACCGCTGATCTGGGTTAACATATATGCGTATTTACTAATGTCTATAGTTATTTATAAAAAATAATTAGTATATAAACAAAATTAAACAAGCTGAAAGTTTAAAACATTAATTTAAATAACCCGACTGTATAAAAATGTTTACTGAAAAGAGAAAATGTTTACACTATCACTTCCACAACTAAGACTAATCTAATGACACCCCATATGTTAAAATCTACCAAGCCGTTTAGGCTACAGAGCTTGTCAAAGAAATAGACATACATACTCTCGAAAAACATTACCCTCCTTTTGGGTCAGTCGGGTAAAAATCTCGAGTTGAAACTCAAACTTCACAGTGTCAAAATTTGAGTCTAGGCTAGTCTAGACCACACTATGCTAGAAAATTGTCTACATTGTAGAGTTTAAATTCAAACTCGATATTGTCTCTGAATTCCGGATATAAAGAATTAGGCCGGTATTTAAAGACAATCTCGAGTTTAAGCTTAAATTCTACAATATCAAAATTTAAATCTAGAACGTATAACGTGACCAAAACAATTAGGCGTAAGACAGCTAAGACGTCATTAGAACTAGGGAGGGAACACCAGAAAGGTGATTGGTGACTAGGTAAGCGCGGGGATAGAGGCAGGTTGCGGGTGTCTAAACCGCTTTCCTGTCATGCGCCTAATTGTTTTGGCCAAGTTGTACTATGTTATATAAACTTTTTGACATTGTGAAGTTTAAATTCAAACTCAAAATAATCTATGAATACTTGACATCTATTTCGCTTCAATTTAAGCTTTAGAAAAAATATTATCAGAATTGTAGAAATCGCTTCACTTAGTACAAATATGTATTATATGCCATTACAGGGAGCAGAGTGTACAATTCGAGGTGAAAATACTGCGATAGTCAAATCAAACGTGATGACTATTAAAATTCTCTTTTTTAATTCTAGATACTTTATCCAAGTACAAGTCACTTATGTGACATATGATAGGCACGTGTTATTGGAAAATGCAAATAAGTTAGTTCTAGACGTCAATGACATCTTTGTTGGTGTAGTAATTTACTTAATACAATCGAATTAAATAATAATGTCGTCTCATAAATTTATATGACAGACTGTTCGTAGACAGCATCCAATAAAGCCACTCCATTATTCATAAAACAGAATTAAATTCTGATTAAAGCCTAATCACGGGGTCCAATCGACTTTCTAGCTGTAATCCAGATAAGATTGTGATCACCAGTTTTGTAACCATTGCAGTAAATCAATGATGTTTTTATCGTAATATCAAAATTAAAGTAATATTATACAAGTTGCTAGTGATGAGATAAGAATCTAAGACGTGTTTCTTCACTGCTCGCTGTATGAGTAAGATGCTTGGAGTTTCTCTGCCTTAGAAATAAGAGTATACGCAGTAGAACCAGAGCAACTGACATAGTTCAACGGATCAGTAAGCTGAAGTGGCAATAGACCGACCATATAGCTTGAAGGACCGACAACCGATGGGGAAGAAAGGTTATCGTGTGGCAGCCTCGTATCGATAAGCGAAGTGTACCCCCCACTAGATGGAGTGACGAACTGGTAAGAAATGCAGGAAGCTGATGCATGCCGGTGGCTCAGGACCGTGCTTTGTGGCATTCCTTGGGGGAGGCCTATGTTCAGCTGTGGACTTGTGAAGGGCTGTAATTAAGAAAATGATGATACATACATACTCTTATTTAATTTACGATTCAGTTTGAAAGTAGTATCAATTCATTATGAGGCAGTAATTGCAGAATGATTATTAGTTTCAATCCTTTTCCCAATATAATACGTTTATTAATGTAAGGAGAAGATTAGAAATTTTTTTACAACAGAAAGTTACATTTTACATTTCGTCCCGTGGGTGTCGTAAGAGACGACTGTGGGATATGCCAAAAAGATTTTATGGCGATATCAACCATCTCGTAAGACAGGCGTAAATACTGAGACTGGCAGCGGGAAGCAGCGTCAAAGGCAAATCCATCCTCTACAATGGAGAGCCGTATGTCTAGAAATAGACTGACGTACTGGTGATGATGATGATGATCAAGATTTTGGTAAGTCTTGGTAGTTCGTCTTGATATCTTATGCTTCGACAACAACAATTAAATTAAGACTCAGTCTTTCTTTGTGTCAAATTTATTTCGTAGCTATTCATAATATTCCACTTGTTTGAATTAAAATATTCTTTTACTTTTATTCCTTTAGCATTTATACCATAATATATGTTTCTTCTCCTTTCCTTGTGAGCCCGTAAATAGGCTTGACGGCCTCTCCTATTGTAGGTTTGTGTTAATCACTACTCTTAGAAGGCGAATTGGCAGTCTCAGTACCAGATGTCAACTTTTTGTTCAAAGCAGGTTACAAGTAATACCTTTTGAAAGTAATTTATCAACCGTCAACCCTAAAACTACTTATGTTTTTTAACACAAAAGTTTGCTTTAAGGCACTAGGATTCGAAGTAAGATGGCGTTATAAACGCTCTGAACAGTAGACCATGTGTTCGTAGTTATCTTTACATACGTCCATCACAGTTGATAACTTCAACAGTGTTCAAGAGTTAACCGTGTTTTAAACCGCTCAGTAGAACACTATCACTATAATATCATCATAAAAGTTTATAGATTGAATAGCGATTTATTAACATGGTGCCATTTAGATTATTTAAATTATCAATGAGAATTTTGTTATATCAATTTTTCCATTTCACGAAAAAAGTTCTCAAAGGGTTTCGAATTAAATACTGCTTAGATCACTCCTGGCATTGTTCTCTATCTATTCGTAAAGTTTCATCACAATTGGTTTAACCTTTCCGAAGATTAGCCCGGAATGACAGACAAACAGACAAAAATTTTAAAATTATTATTCATGTCTTAATGCAAATAACCCCCTGAGCTTGAGAAAAGGCACTTAATTTGATATTACTGACAGACACTTCGATTTTATTACTATGTATAGATAAATAGAATGTAACATTTCATACATTGTTAGTTGAATAATTAAAAAAGTAGCCAACTAAGCTATCATTGAGCGTGTGCAAATTACATTTACTCGGAGAGGTGCCTCGAGATAGGCATTTACCTTTCTGCGTACTGCCCGTCCATTTATTCTATGATAACAGATAACAGCTGCAGTTGCAACAGATAGTCTATTATTTTCTCCAAATCACGCTTTATTGTTATGCACGAATATCTGTAATCAACGTGTATTCAATTTGCGAGTGTTGTGTCGGATTAGAGATTAATTGAGAGAAAACCGTGATAATACAGTTTAATTCTCTTTGCCAACTTTCTTTACAATGACTTAACATTTTCATTAATCTGTTATGTATGTGTTTCCCAAATGTGACGACCACAGATCATAAGTGACGACGGTACGGATTAACATTAATACAAAGTTGTAGGTAGCTTTGATTTTGTAACCAAAACGAATTATTAGCACAGGAAATAATTAACATACCATTACAGCCCATCAAAATTCCATGGCTTAACTTAGGCCTCCCCCATAGATTGTATCAGTCTCGTGCTGTCTCTATCACTTTAAGTCAAAGTGAATGTAACACCAGGAGACTTAACAACATTTTAAAATTGAGTAGCGTTTGAATATTTCGCCATCAACATTTTGCCATAGTTGCCACGCTTGGCAAGCGGGTCAGTCATTTTTTCTTTGTCCATCTTACAACTGCCACGGCATGATATGGAAATAATTACAAAACAAAAAATATTTTACTTTTACCGTGTCGTGGCGTGGTAAGAATATCCACTACCCCATATATTCCCGTGGGTACTATAAGAGGCGACAGAGGAAAACAAACCAGTCTGTTTTCTGTGATGTTGGTGCTGTTAACCTCTACTCTTAGTTTCAGCTGACACTGGGCTAGCCTTTCAGGCCGCGAGCTATTTAAAAAGAGAAAGGCAATGATGATGAGGATGAGGATGATGTTGGTTTATGATTTGGTATTGTTATCAATCATCATGTTCCCTCTGTTGAGGTTTATTTGAGCTATCTAACCGCTGTCCGAGTGGTTGTGTGCGGACCCCCCCTCGCCCGGGGTAGATAGCACCCCCCACGCGCCAGTGTACGGTGTGTACGCGGTGTGTGCCATCCGTTATCCTACTTGTGTTTGTCCCATTTGGAGTGGGTGTAGTATCTATGTTGGATATGCCTGCGATGTTATGGTCGACAGGATCGAGCGAGCGTGGTTGTTCTATAAGTATGTTACGCGGTCTACGGAGAGTCCGCGCGACGTTTGGTCGGGACTTAGGTGGCTGCGTTTGCCACTAGCGACCTACGTTAGACTTCCGCTTCTACCTCTAGTAGGTGAGCGGGATCTGTTGGTACACTGACTCTCTATACTGTCAGCTAGGTATTCGGTTTTTTCGAGATCGTCTAAGTCGAGATCGGGGCCTCACGAGAGACGGGAAACAAACCAGTAGATGGGCAGCAGCGTCTTCGTAATAACAACTAAAAATAAAAAAATTGCGGTTGCCAAACCGCCTGCCAAGCGTGGCAACTATGTTAAATGTTCCCTCTGTGAGGCAATCTATGGGGGAGGAATATGTTCAGCTGTGAACTTCTGGTAGGTTGATACGATATTCAATGAAGATGGTAGTGAAAATAATGTTCAATAATTGGTAAAAACGTTTGTTATAACCGTGTATATACGCCAGTACACGGTTATATATATATATATATATATATATATATATATATATATATATATATATATATATATATATATATATATATATAACCGTGTACTAGCGGTGTAAAAATTCCCACTACTCCATATCATTCCGTGGATGTCGTAAGGGCGACAGAGGGAAACTGAAACAAGAGATGGGCAGCAGCATCTTCCTGATAACAAACTCAAAATAAAAATAAAATGCGGTTGCCAACTCGCCTGCCAAGCGTGGCAACTATGGCAAAATTCCACCTAAGAGGAAATTTTTGGGGGAAGCCTATGTTCCGCAGTTGACTTATATAGGCTGCAATGGTATGGATGGTTTGTTAATACTAGAGTAATACTATCCTATCTATTCATAACATGCATTTATTATTAATGTAAAAACGATTAATTCTTGATCAACTGCTTATAAATTAAATTTAAATGACATGAAATATCGTTATACCCTCGAAGCGAGAAGGTAAGATTTATCAGAATAATTGTTAAATTTAGAGTTTACTGGTAGAATTATAATAATACCTAGTCATTATGTCCGACCGTTGTTACCCGAATATTAGTTAATTGTCTCATACCAATGAAGTAAGATGAACACATACCTTTTTTACATGGGGAAATGCTTACGCATATCCGCGTCGCGGGGGCTATGACGGATTATGTCGGAATCGTACCGAGTTTGCCGCATATTAGCAGGGCGACGGGAACGCTTTTGCACACATTCGCGGCCCCACCAGCGCCGGCTGGCCCATGGTAGCCCATCCTCTTAAGAGGACTTCTTCTCCCCTCTTCTTCTCAGGCGTACCAGGAACACAAGGCATACTTAAAAAATCGCACATTATGTTTGAAAACTTAAACCCTTTATAACGTTTATTAACCCCCTACGCAAAAAGAGGGGTGCTATAAGTTTGACCGCTATGTGTGTGTGTGTGTCTGTCTGTGGCACCGTAAGCTCTTAAACGGGTAGACCGATTTGAGGGTGTTTTTTTAAATTTAAAAACAGGTTTACTAGCGGTGGTTCTTAGACATGTTTTATCAAAATCGATTAAGCCGTTTCAAGCTCATCGACTGTTTTGTTAGCTGCGGTAGGGTTCTTTTCGGGGGTTTTTAAAAATTTAAATTTAAGTTATCGGTTAATCATTATCATCATTACGGGCTCCACTACTGAACATAGGCCTCCCCCAACGAATACCTCAAAATACGGTCCAAAGTCACGGGCATACATTGACTTCCTGTGTGTGTAAGACAAGTTGTCACTCCATCTAGTGTAATTAATATTGTATTGTATTTATATATATAGTTATCCGTTAAATCCAAAGACACTTTTACGTTTTGTTAACTGGAATTTACTAAACACGGAATTTAGTATCCGAATCACAAGAACTCGCAGCGTCCGCAACATTCGTTATTCGAAACTGGAATTACACATTGTTTTCGTGAAACACAAATATTTCATTTGTTTTTGCATCTTCTTTTTGCAAGCCCGAGCGCTGTTACAAATACGGAGTGCTCTTCGCTTCAGGTACATATAAAAAATAAAAGATACATCTTATAATCGATACTTACACAAATAAAAATAATACTATTTTACAATACGCCAACTTTATACCAGATATTGCTGTAGTTGTAAGGGTGTTACCACACCAATCGATCGTTCGTCGATCAATGGCATTATCGATGATGGAATGGATTAGTCGACGTCCATCAATAGTTTCTACCACACCGATCGATCGATAGTAGAATGGATTACTCGACGTCGATCGAGCTGTTTGATTATTCGTTGTTCAACAACGTTTTACCGACCAGTATCCGTCGATCAGCTAAACCTACCACACCAATCGATCGATATCGATCAACGTCGATCAACGGCATCGATCGATGATCGATCGATTGGTGTGGTGACACTTTAACTTATAATAGCGTCTCCACAGACCAACAAAGAAAGCGCTCCCGTACATTTCAAGTTGCGCCAAAACCATGCTCAACTTCTTAATACGCACCCACGCACACATCTTTATTCTTTTTTTCTTATATAGCCAGTAAGATTCGGCAGCTAGACGCACATGCATGTAAAACCATGTTCTTGGTTGCAAATGGTTTTAGATGCATACTATGTGTGCTAGAGTGTGTAAATGTGTACATAAGTTGAGCGAGGATTCAGCTTAGTTTCAGCGCTACTCGAGCTGCACGCAGCGCTTCATTTATCTTTCTGTTGGTCTCAGTAGGGACGTTATTATAAGTTACAACTACAGCAATGTCTGTAAGAACCTGATTGTTTTTAACTTACATGAATATAAAGTTAAAAAAAGTTAAAGGTACAGCTTATAATCGTCTCAAAACTGACCACAGGCTGACTCTATTTCTTAGAAGGTATTTTAGGCAAGGACTTCACGTCTTAGATTTTTTTATGACATGTAGGTTTCCTCACGATGTTTTCCTTCACCGCCCAGCATGTGGTAAATCAGCACTTAAAATGGCAATTAACAACTTTATAAGTGCCGGTGGGAATCAAACCCGAGCTACTCGCGAGCTTTCACGTCTGTGATAGTAATACATATAATATAGAACATAGAACATAGAAACATACTTATTGCTCTAATCTTAGATTATTTACTCTCTAGATAACGTGTCACGCAATGAGCGATGCAACAAAAACTGGCCAGTTTTTACAAGCGTGTGTGCGTGAGGCACGCACACACGCTTAGCGGTTGCTACGGCCACAGTATAAATAACTATGGCTTACACCAGCGTCATTTGTATCTGGGAGATACCAGCTAATGAATCTATCCCGATAAAATGGGGAAAAACTGTAAAATTATGTCATGTTAATAAAATCATAAATTATAATATTTTAATACGGTGCTTTCAATTGTGTGTTTAGTTGTCTGTTGAGTTAGAATCTAATTTATTTTTTGTAAAGAAAAACATAATCAAATAAAAATCAATTACGCATTTACAAAATATGTTTTATTATTTAATAACTATAATAAAAAAACTAAAACTAGTAATTTAATTATCAAACAGTCCTACTCCACGCGGTATCGTGCCAAGAACGCTGGCTGCGTTTCCCCGCAGAATGGCTATACTTAGCCTTTGAGCGAGAAAAAAGCTAGCCCTCTTATCACCAGCAGCAACAACCAGCCGCGGATGGAGTTCCTTTAAGAACTTCACCGCACGTGGACCCCACGGACCGATAGTCCCTACAGCAAATGGCACAAATATGTAGTCATCTCTCAGAGACTCATATTTGCGCCACTTACTCAGTTCAGCTGCCTCTGATGCCGCCCCGGCTCTGAACGAGGTACCCCTGAGATGAGAGGCCGCCAAAGTGTCTACGCAAGTAGCATCCCACACTAGGGCTTTACCTCTCTCCCAAGGGACCAATGTCATACCGTCGGGTCTCCTGCCATCGTCTCTAAATATTCCACAAGGCTCTAAAACCGAGGGAACATTTAAACCGTGAAAACCTACCAGCACTTTTCTTACAAGAAAGTCCGTGGAGCCCAAACTTGTCGACGCTGCTGCCACAGGGGCACTGATGGGGTTATTTAATGTATGGTGTCGACTTATAAAAATACTAGAGGTTGGCCGGCGGCTTTGCCTGGTCATAGTTAAATAATTTATCCCGCAGGTACCCTTTACCGTAATATTTTATCCCATAGCGTTTCTACAGTTTTATAGATCCTTTTAAGAAGAATTATTCCGTCCTGCATTGTTGTGCCAGCAAGAGTTGATATATGGGTGCCCCATTGAAGCTTTGCATCTAAGGTCACCCCCAGGAACACAGTAGTCTCTTCTATTTTGAACCTATCATTATTTACCTTTAAATGTTTGTAACTACTAATTTAATGGCCCTCTCTTTGAATTTGTTTTTTAAATAATTTGCGTTTTGAGGTTGCATCACTTTTTACATTATCTAATTTAGCTACATGATAACAGCGTATGGTCAAATATTTTTCGGCGACCAGTCTTATTAGGTTCACTTGGTGAAGAGAACCACACGCGTGGTCAGTTTCAACTTTAAAATAAGTATTTTTATGACCAATAAATTGTTTAAAAAAAAAGATAAAATTTTTGTGTAAATTGGCATAGTCATTATAAAATTTTGTCTAAGAAACTTTCTGATTACTGTCTCCGAAGTTTTACATATAGAATATACATCCCTTGAAGCATAAATCAATCCGCATTCATCCCATGCGCTAATAGAATAATGAACATACATTAGCTTTTAAGACAACTATACGGGGAAATTCGCAATCCAAGACTGGTAACACCAAAAAACGACGTGTTGATTTTGTAAATAAAATTATCAATTTATTAGTTTTGTTTTCGTAAATTACTATTAGTTTTGAGTTACTTAGCGATGGTAGGATATTTTGTTAGTTGTTTGTAAACGTCCTTTGTAATTTCTGCCGATTTAGATCGCGCAACTTGTCATTTTCACCAAAATAATCTAACACAAAAAATGAGCCGTGCGTGCGTATCTCTTGGCGTTACAATTGACAGTGAGGAGCGGGGAGCGCTTTAGAGGCTAACAGTTAGCTGATATTTTTTTCGACGCTTTTGAGCCACCGTTACTCTATCTAGAGAGTAAATAATCTAAGGCTCTAATATATTTTGTTTGAAAATTAATATATATATATACGAATTTTTCTTTCATATTTGAATGGGGAAACCCTTCATATGGGAAACCTCTGAAGTATTACGGTAAACTTATTGACGGCTCCGTAGCGCAGTGGCTTAGCAATGAGTTACGGCGCTAAGGGCCGCGGGTTCGAATCCCGCACGGAACAAGTATTTGTATGGCCTACGAATAATTGTTACGGGTCTGGATGTTTGCCCTTGTGCAATTCATGTATGTAAACTGCCTCCACGATACTGAAGAAAATCCTAGTGTGGAGGTAACGTTCATACTCCAAGAGCTGGCGATGAATATTTAGGAAGGTCCTTTTGGCAAGTTGAAATTGTGAAAAAATATATAAAAAATGTTTTTTGGCAACTTGATTTCTTTTTTATCATTTTATTTAGTTTTTATATAATTCAACTAAGAATCCCAGACGTTTTTGTCGGTTATAAAGTATTACCAGACCTCTCCAAAAATATTTTTTAAATTCCAAAAAAATATACTTTTGGCAATCTCAAATTTGAATCACATATTTATTGAGTAATTTTAATAATACCTGCAAATCGCCAGACAAATTTAGCGGTTTTAAACAATTCGCAGACGTGAATAAAGTTTACAAATGAATACGACAAAAAAGTCTAAAGCGCGAGAGAGTCTAAGTACGAGAAATAGCTTATCGAGGCATGCCGGCAGCTATGGGGGCCCAAGCTCCTCGCGCTGTGATTGGTTATTGAGTTTTAATTTTAATAAAATATTTTTGGAGAGATCTGGTAATACTTTGTAACCGACAAAAACGTCTGGGATTATTGTTTTTGAATTATACAAAAACTAAATTAAAAAATAAAAAATAAATTAAGTTGCCAAAAAATTTTTCTGGATATTTTTTTGCAAATATTATATACTGCGCAGTTACGAAATAACCGCAAATGCTCTGCCAGACTCGCTGGACTGGATTCGCCAATTGACGAAATTATATTTTTGCACAATTTCAACTTGCCAAAAGGACCTTCCCAAAATTCGTCGCCAGCTCTCCGACTATCAGCCGTTTCCGAGAAATCGGTGAACATACATGAAAAAACGTACGCGTCGAGAAAACATACGCGTCGAAAAAACATACGCGTCGAAAAAATAACCTGCGAGTGTAATAAGTGATTTCCTACCAGACGAAACATAAGTTAAAAAATTTATTTTATTAAAGTAAATTACTTGAAATATAAGTTAATACATGCTGGTGGCTGGTGCACTTATGATGGGATATATTAATGATGATGTTGATAAATAATTGTAATTGTAATGATGAAATACATTTATGATTGAAACTTCATAAAGTACACAATATATTTTATGTTCTGTGTTCACTAAGTGGTAGGTATTCTGTTCTGCCTAGAAGTCCGTCTGCGTACCGCCGTCTTACCTACTTCTATCGCCAAACAGCGGTAGCTGCACTGTAGTGTTTCAGTCTGAAGGGTATAGAGAGCTAGTACAACTACAGGCTGTGAAACATTCCAATATAGTCCTCGGAGACGACAACGCAGCTTCCTTTGTTTTAAGTTTGTTGCGTTTCTTTATGCTAGGCTGCATACTTTATTTTGTCACTATAATTTAATATTTAAAAAATCTGTTTTCTATTAATATACATGTCTTTGTTATACGTTGAGTTAAACAAAATGTTGGATCTATTATAGAAAAACTAAAAAATCTTTCGAGATAAAGAGAGCGATATCGTCAACTATGCATATCTACGCTCGTAACATGCCCACTTAAGAAAGAAAAATTGATAATAATCATTGCCATGTAGATATCTTTCCCTCAGTTCACCTTCCGCCTCCGTCTAAAGTGCGTGTGACAAAAAATACACAGTTTTTAATCAATCAAAAACGTCCTTTTTGATTTGTGTTAATATCGGTGCACTCAAAGTGATAAGGAAATGCAAACATTATACTTGTTGCATTTATTACTACGTTGTTGTTACGTGTGAAATATTACAGTTAATTCTTTTGTTAGAAATTCACCACCTAATAAAACAAATGTGCAAGGAAACGACATCGCTTGAAAAATTTGCCTGAATATTAATTTTAAGCATAAACTAAGCAGTGTTTTTCTTTCATGCAGAAAATAGCGAGAATGCATATTATGTAACTACGTATTTTATATAATCATCGTTACCTACAGCCCTTCTTAAGTCCACTGCTGAACATAGGTTTCCCCCAAAAATGCCACGAAACACGGTTCTGAGTTACCTGAATCCATCGACTACCTGCATGTCTTACCAGGTTGTTACTTCATATAGCGGAGAGACGCGCTACACCCTACGCTTACCGGTACGAGGCCGGCCATTACTAATAATAATAATATAATAATAATACATTTTCTTGGATTAATTTAAGTTTGATCTCCATTTCATACCTAGTTCTACTACGGATCTTAATGTGCCAAAACGAGGGTTAGCCATTACTATTTTACTAAATAATAAGTGATTATTCATACATTACAATAATATATAACATAAAAGCTAAAGCTTTACTTGAATGTATGTAGATAGATACTTTTTCAGTTATTTGCATAATTCAAATGAGCGTTGCCTTAACTTATTGTTTTTTTATTTATATAAAGAAATGAGCTAGGATATATGGTATGATTTTGATGATGTTATTTACATTATTATAGTTACAAGTAACACAGATATTTATAATAATTCACACTATATTTTCATTAATTTCATTTACAATTTCAGTTCACTTCTTTCGCTCTTTATGTCGCTGTTTCGCTTTTGTTTCCATTTACTCTTCGCATACCTACGCAATTACGAAAGGTGTTAGGATTTGTAAATAATATAATATAATAAATATGTATAATAACTAGGTAATACGTCCGTTTTGCGGACAAGTGAGGAGGGGTTATTTAATAAAATGTATTATATATTATAAATTAAACATTAAAAAAAATCTCTGGATATGAAGGCTACGATTGCGATTGATAATATTATCTTTCTACATCTTCAATACACCTACAATTTTTTCTGTAAAATCCACTACTCACACAATATAAATTACATATGCTAAATTTCATTGAAATAAGGCAATTAGTTTTAGAGGAGATAGCAATAAAAAGTTGTATCGGAGTCGGGATAAGAGGACTAGGAACGCTACGCTCCGCCTAAATGACACAAGATTCAAACACTGTATTCAGAAGTCATAAGTAAGTTATGGTAACCAGTAAGCTTTTTGATTATATTTCTGCTAGATTCGTGATCCGTGAACTTTAGGATAAAGAAAGAGTTACTGAATCTTTGGATGAACTACTTGTCTCAATTTTTATAAACAACTAGCGATCCGCATAGTCTTCGCACGGGTGATTTCTGGATCTCGACAACAGCTCCACCTACCGACTTTAATAGTAAATGTTAACCATCCAGGGACCCACTGAAACACACAAAAAAATTCATCAGAATCGGTCGAGCCAATTTCGAGTTTTAGCGAGACTAACGGACAGCAATACGTTTTCATATATAAAATATTAATATAAGAGATTCTAGTTAAAATCATTTTTTTAATTTAATTCTCAAATAAATTAGAGCATTAGTAAAATACAACGTAAAGACATTATGTTATGAACACCTGTACTGTGCCCCAGATTCTAAGATTAAACGATATGCGATAAGCTAAACAAAGAGTGCCTTTGTTTACAACCTTACGTACAGTTTATAATTTTTATACTTATCGTATTTTGTCATACAAATATCCACCGTAAGGTCACAGTGTAAAAAATCTACCTCCACATATAGTCTCAGTCTAACAAGGCGAATTGTAGATAATCCCATATGTGTATAGAAGAGCCTTACAGAAATAATAGATATTATCATTCCAGCTCACAGATGCTCCGCAGAATATGGGGTCCCACAAAGACATGCAAAACAGCCCTCTACCACCACAACATTTCATTATATGGTGAGGTAGAGAACTGGAGACCCTTTTAAGGTGGCGAGGCATTCCATCTTGGTCCTCAAGAGTGACAACGCATCGGTATGTGATTCTTAATCGATGTTATATAGGGGTCTATGAACCACAGTATCCACTTACCATCAGGTGGGCTGTGCGCTCGTTTATCACACATATATCTCTAAGAAAAAAAGATAGGTAGATGCTTAATTAGAGTGGACACACAGCACAGCCAGACACTTAGACAGTTTTGGCTGGAGTTTAAAGTCGTTAGCTAACCACGCGATCGTGCAAATATGGGAGGGAGTCTGTATATAACCGTGTGATTTAAATTTTCTTCCAACGATCAGTCATCATTCGACATTATCTGAATATTTGTTTATCGTCTCAAGTAGTCTATCGTCCTTCACTTAAAAAAAACACATTTCTTTAAAGTAAGGTTTGAGATATCGCAATACTTTGTCTCCAAATAATCTCATATCGAACAACCTCTAAATTGACTTTACAAGGTAAAGGGCGTGCCTTTTAGTCACGATTTTGTTTTAAATCACATCACACTTGGACTAATTGACTATTTATTTTGTCGCCATAATATGTTCCTTTACGACTAAAATGACATTTCATGTGTTGTCACTTTACCCGTCTAAAGTCAAAAGTGTTAAATAGTCACGATTTTGTCTTGAGTCACGTCACACTTGGACTAATTGACTATTTATTTTATCGCCATAATATGTTCCTTTACGACTAAAATGACATTTCATGTGTTGTCACTTTACCCGTCTAAAGTCAAAAGTGTTAAAAAGTCACGATTTTGTCTTGAGTCACGTCACACTTGAACTAATTGACTATTTATTTTGTCGCCATAATATGTTTTTTACGACTAAAATGACATTTCATGTGTTGTCACTTTACCCGTCTAAAGTCAAAAGTTACCGTCAAAAAGTGGCTAATATTTTTAACTGGTATATATATATGAATAATCATGTAGAAGCGATCTAAGAATATATACTACCCTATATCATCCCGTGGGTGTAGTTAGAGGCGATAGAAGGAAACTGAAACAGGAGATGGGCAGTATGCTGATATTTCTGATAACGGCTGAATAAAAAAACTGCGGTGACAACTATGTTCTCCCTATGATGCAATCTATGGAGGAGGCCTATGTTCAGCAGTGGACTTTTATAGGCTGTGATGGATTATGGTATATCTATATGTATGTCTATTTTTATGACCGCCCTTAACTACTAAACTAGTCGTTACATTTGGCATTAAGAACATATTTTTGGCAAATAATTTAATTATTGATATAATTGTTAAACATTTTTAAGAGACACTTAGTGTAGAAATGACAGTAGGGATATTTGTTTTGGTATCATAATATTAAAGCGCATGGGGTATTTCTTCCATTGACAAAGTATGCCTCCATTAAATCAAATCGTTCACTATTAGGTATATCCACCTTCAAATCACACACGTAATTATTTCTGTTAGTTCTAAGTCATCCTTTCATTATCATACAAGAAGATACGAAACAGTAGGTAATTAAAAAGATTTTGAAAGAAATATTTAATTATTGGCGCCAGTTCAATTCACGATCGTAACCGCAAAAAGAGAATTTGAAATTGAAATATGATATTGTGATGCTGAATGCCTCAATTATGAACAATTGATTTTAACTTTTAAGAAAAATGTATAAACAATAAAATAGCATTTACTTTTATTTAGTTTGCCATCTAACATTATTTAATTTCTAGAATTTGATTCTCATAAGCGACCCTATGGGATGCCGCAATAGCATAGGTATTTATTACACCCACGGAATTATACGGGGTAGTGAATTCTCTTGCGCCGCCATTACACGGCGGCAATAATAATTTACTTGTTCCTATATTCTAATAGTTATGTCCAGTAATC
This sequence comes from Parnassius orleans, assembly GCA_029286625.1. Lineage (NCBI taxonomy): Eukaryota > Metazoa > Arthropoda > Insecta > Lepidoptera > Papilionidae > Parnassius > Parnassius orleans. The sequence continues at coordinate 717,224 of JAGSMP010000184.1, forward strand.
CATTTTTTTTTAAATTTATTATAAGCCAGTGCTTGACCATAATCCCCCAAGTCACCACTTGATGAAGACCGAGATGGTAAATTGCACTGTCTTAGCGCAACAAAAGCCTATTCACTCTTGCCTTGAAGAGAGCACGATTTTATTCGGACGGAAAGACAGACGCCGGCAAATTATTGCAGTCCTTTGCTGTACGCATTCAAAAGATGAAGCAAACAGTTTGGTTCTAATGCGTGAAATATTGACAACAAAGGGGTGAAGACCCGCCGACCGTCTAGGTGTCCGATGGTGGAAAGGCGATGGAGGAATTAAAGCAACTCCTGCGCACATTCACAAAATAATGAAAAAACTTTATTAGACATTGTTTGTGTGAATCTGTTTGAAAGGCTTATCTGAAAATTTGACGAAAAGGAAAATAACGAGCATGAGATAAAATGGCGATTGTCAAGGAACGAGCGTAAAGCTTGTTTTTTTTTAATTTTAGGTGCAGTTCGCCTTTATGAATATAGTAACATATAATTTTATTAAGCAAAAATATTACCTTTCATTAGACAAATGTTATTACTAACCATTCAAAACAAAAACTTGATTGAAATAACTAAAAATTCTAGATTTCATTTTGAATTTAATTTCCTGAAAAGAAACGAACTTCAAATAACTAAAATGTAGCATTTTATTTTAATATAAATATAAATTACTTACAAAACTCACGAACTATGCCAGTGTTTGATAATCAAATAGTTTTATATAAAAAAATCATAGACAACAAAAATTATTGCCTAACTAATAAAATGTATTACCACTGGTGAATTGAATATATTTTAATGGCAACAAAAATCTCCTTACAAAACATAGGAATATCTTACATACAATGCCGTACATCCGTACAATGGTAGAGTTATTTGTAGGTGTGGGGATACAGCAAGTATTGTAGGAAGTCAATGTCATTACTCGGGCCTCTTTAATAAGAGCAGATGCCATGAAACTTATTACCACAACAAAGCACGAACTCAAAATATTAAATTTAAAACACGCAGATGACATATTAATATTATATGTAGTACGTGTACAATGTATTTGGTATAAGCTTTTTGGTCTCTTGATGATACTAAAGAGACCAAAAATATACATATAAATAAAATTTAAGTGTCTGTCTGTAATATTGAAATAACTGGCTTCTATTAACCTACCATTTTAAAATTTTTGTCTGTCTGTCTGTCCAGGCTAATGTTCGGAATGGCTGAATCGATTGTCACGAAACTTTACGAACAGATAGAAAGCAATGCCAGGAGGGATCTAGGTTATATTTTATCCGAAAAACTTTTTTTAATGAAAAAACGAATAATTGATAAAATACACTAAGTCTTTTACTATCTTAAATCTAAATAACCAGGCGAAGTCGGTGCGGGTCGCTAGTTGTAATTATACAAAGGTACCTCCTTATCTTAACTCAGGTGTGTTAATACCATTTAATATAAATAAACATTCTTATCTTCTATCAAGGTCACACCGATTAGCCTTGCTTAAAAGAAACTGGAACAAAAGCGTAGGAATATCTCGCAAAAAAAATCTGTGAATTATTTCAAGTATGTAATAGCCCTGAGAGCAAAGATATGTTCATTGTACTCATAGATACTAAAATCATGAGAAGGTCACTACAAAAACTAACGGTCACAGTAAATAGTTCAGATGTTATGATTTGATAAAGGTCTGTTCACAGAACAACTGATTCACTTTACAATTGCTCTTCTTTCTACTTTACCCACATCGAATCAAAATGCAGAGACGTTGCCACTTCCCACCTAGTAGGGCTAATGCCTTAATACCATTGAACTGAGTCTCTAGTGTTAGTTCCACCCCATACGCGTAAAACAGCAGTATAATGCTGTTGATACCTAGTATTCTGTGAGAATGATCCGTTGGTCCAGTGGCCGTAAGCGCGATTGCTGTTCATGTGGCCCTGGTTCGGACCATAATCGGTTATTGGGTTTTTCTGACAAGAAATTCATAAGCAACCCGAAGTCAGAATGTACAACACTATAACATTTTATAACTTTGCAATATATTTCCTCACTCATGCCTTGTTGCAAAGTTAGTTATAATGAACTTTTAGTAGACAAAATAAGAGACGGACCAGTAAGCTGAAGTGGCAATAGGCTGGCCATATCGCTCGAAAAACCGACAACTGATGGGACTGAACGGCAGCCCTCCACTAGATGGATTGACGATCTAGCAAGACACGCAGGAAGTCGATATATGCAGGTGGACCAGGACCGTGTTTTATGGTATTTCTCAGGGGAAACCTGTGTCTAGCAGTGGACTTGTGAAAGACTGTAATGATAATGATGATGATGAGAAACAAAGTTACCGTGTAGTGGTTGCTTAAGAATATCCACCACTCCATATCATCCCGTGAGTGGCGTAAGAGGTGACAGAGGGAAACAAATCAGGAGATGGGCAGCAGCGGCTTCCTAATAACGACTAAAAATAAAAAAAATCCGATTGCCACCCCGCTTGCCAAGTGTGGCAACTATGGCAAATCTACCGCTATGAGTCAATCTATGGGAGAGGCCTGTGTTCAGCAGTGGACTTTAATAGGCTATAACGGTAACGGAGAGATAAAGTAATGATGCTACCATAGAAATATAAAAAAACATCTTCTTTCTTATATCTATGGATGCTACACATTCTATAAACTACACTATGACTAATACTACAAAATAAAAGAAAAAACTAATTTTACGGATTTAAGCTTACATAATCCTGACATTTCCTGTGTTTTGCAATGGACAGATCACGTAGAGAAGTTAAAAATTAAACGTGATAATGTTTCTAAAATTAGTTTTGTTCAATTTTGAAGTAAAATTAAATTATTTTGTTTTTGTATTTAAATGAAAGCCTTAGCTAAAATTGCTAGTCACGTTCTACGTATTGCACGCGTGCTGTAGGTTCACCATCCCAGTTATAGCACTTTAAAATTGTTTTCAAATGGCGATACGTGAGTTCAATGGCGAACGGGCCAACACGCTAGATCACAAAGTTTCAATGCACTTAATTTATCTTCATTATCCTGTAACAGTACGTCGATGGACGCACGTCTCATAAATATTGGAAAAAATTTCTTTACGCATTACATTTCATAGTAGTTGTCACTACCAATAATAAATAACTACCAACATCATATAGTTTGAATTAACTAATTACAACGGCTTCAAACTTCAACCTAAAAAAAATACTACATTGTCCTTAAAGTTAAATTAGATTTTTATTATTTAAAAAAAATATATGATCTATAAAAAGATGGTCAAGTCCGGTGAAGGAAAAATTATGAGGAAACCTTGCACATCTGAGAAATTAAAAAAATATTTCGTCGAGGACATGTGAATTCCGACAACACGCATTTTGACCGCAAAACGGAAATTTCTTTTTCAATGCTTACCCCTGAGTGATGGTCACTGTTTGTTGATCTAGCGCCGGTGTGATTCATCACAGCTTCTTGTCAAACGGGATAAGCATTACTGCAGATGTGTACTATGAAGAACTGAACACAATGATGGAGAAGCTCGCATGTCTCCAACCAGCTTTGGTCAATCGCTCGTCCCCGCTGCTTCTGTACGACAACGCGCGACCTCATACTGCACAACAGACGATCTCCAAGTTACAAGAGGTTGGAAGCTCTCCGTCATCCGCCATACTCACCAAACCTATCGCCTACAGACTTCTACTTTTTCCAGAATTTGGATAACTTATTGGCGAGATTACAATCCAATACCCGAGAGGCAGTACAAAATGCCTGTGAAGAATTTGTTGCCTCCCGGCTGATTCCAGCTGATTTCCTCAAGAAGGGCGTCAATAAACTGCCACTTCTTTGTCAAAGATGCATCGATTACATGGGTACTTTAATTAATAGAAATTAAAAAAATATAGAAAAAAATTACTATTTCATAAAAAACCGCAATTTCATAGGTCCAATAAAATCAAACGATGCCCGAGACTCACCACACCCTAGATGTGATGAATGGTATAATAATGAGAATTACAATAGTAACGTAATTACGAACAATTAATTAGAAATAACTATCACCTTGAATGAACAATATAACAAGCTTGATATTTTCAAACTTATTTAATACTAGTGACCAGCCCCGGCTTCGCCTGGCTGGGATGAATTAATGTAGCGTTGTTTACCATCAGTGACTATTTATTAAATCAATTTTCCATTTCTATATAGCTCAGATCACTCCTGGCATTGCTCTCTGTCTGTAGGTAATATTTCATCACAATCGGCTTAGCCATTACAAAGATTAACCCGTAGAAACAAGCAGACAGACAGACAATTTTTATTTTTTATTTAAATGGTTATTCATCTCTTATTGGTATGCAAATAAACTGAGCTTGATAAAAGGTTCGATATTACAAACAGACACTTCAATTTTATTTATATTTATAGATAGGTAGCGTAACGTAAGTAAAAGTAACGTAAATAAATGAAACACCTAAAGCCTAAAATCCCTAACAAATACGGCAGTAGAACAAAAGTAACTGATACTCTAACGGATTCGTAAGCCGAAATAAAAATGGGCCAACCATATGGCTCTAAAATCGATAGAAGGAAAGCTTTTAAAACTTCAGCCTCGTATAGGCAAGCGCGCTTTTGAGTGGTAGAGCCTGGCTGCAGTTATATTATAGTTACAGCACGAATGAGTCGGCTTGACCGGGGATTGATCAGTCTCTCATAGAATGCCAGAATCTCATAGGTGACCGCATCTAAATTTTGATTCTTAATCGAGGATAGATGTAGGTGTCTATGAAGCATCCGGTGAACCGTGTGATCATTTGTCACACTTATTCTGTATTCTGTATCTATCTATGTGAAAGCATAGCACTACCCCCACTACATAGAGCGACAACCTAACGACGTATGCAAAGAGTCGATGAATGCAGGTGACTCAGGACCGTACTTCGTAGGAATCTTTATGAGAGGTTTACGGTATTGCAATCAATTATGGATACGTAGGTGATGAGAGGTAATTGCGGACATCAGGTAATTCCGGACGCAGTTGTTTCTAGTAGGCTAGCCCCTCTTCGCGTCCCGTAATTCAAATTAATAACAGAATATGTTGATTTTGTCAGGATGTAACCAAAGTTTAGTTCTGCTAATAGTATGGTTTTTATAAAAATGTTTATATAAGTGTCCGCAATTTCCCCTCTCTCCCCTATATTATGGATAGTTAGGATAATGATGAATGTATACTATGTTGTCCTTCCTGTTTCATAATTATGCATATATCGAAAGTTCAGATAAGAAATTAAAAGCCTATTTTCATGTTTTTTTCGCGTTTCTCAATCTAACACTTTTCTTTAAGGTCAAGTGCGGTTTATATTAACTAAAGTGTCCCCGAACACCGAAATAATATTCGTTAATAAAAAAATAACACGTTTTACTAATGTTGTATTCACTATATATAGCGTTGTAACATGTAACAAAATTTGTACAGGCGCACAAAATAATTTAAAAAAATACGTACCAAACTTATTAAAACTCTAAAGATAGGTATTTATGATGGAAATGCCGCTAACTAGATAGACATAGATAAAAACAATAAAACAGAAAACACGGAACGTGAGTCACGACCTCGACATACCTTTCCCGTTGCCATAGTTTTTTTAGAGTTTTTTTGTTTATATACGGATGAATATATGATCTAGTTATTTATATTTAAAATTTTAAAAGCATCAATAGGTTGAATGGTCGACGGTATTACCGTGCTAAATCAAAGTTCATGCGCTTTGAACTTCTAAATGCCCTTAATTTATCGGTTTAAAAACAATTTTAGTAAAATCATGTGTCTTAACCTAACATAACACAAATGTTAAAATTTTAAAAGCATCAATAGGTTGAATGGTCGACGGTATTACCGTGCTAAATCAAAGTTCATGCGCTTTGAACTTCTAAATGCCCTTAATTTATCGGTTTAAAAACAATTTTAGTAAAATCATGTGTCTTAACCTAACATAACACAAATGAGTCTGCCTACATTTCTGTGAGGGTGATGTTTTGCACGCGAGATCAGCGCGTAAGGCAAACATCCATTTCAGACCTGTGCCCAGCAATGGGATGTATTTATGCTTTGAATTTTAATTATCTTACTAAGTACATTAGAAGGCCAATTCGTTAATTCCAATGAGGGATTAACGAATTGACGACTTTTTCTGCCACCAGGGCGGCGCCACTTAAAAGTGAGGTTATTTGACAGATTTCATAGCGGGGAAGTTAATTTGTTCCGAAAATGTAAAGTTTAATGTTTCTTTCTGTACTATTAGCTATATTTTGTATTAATAAGATTAAAAATAAATAAATCAAACCACAGATATTCCTAAAAGTAGAAAAATTTTAAAAAAGTTAAAAATGTGCAAAAAATTAAAGAGCAAACCACCGAGGCATTGTTTTGTGTATTAATATAATACTCTAGAAACTGATAAACTTTTATTAAAAACTAACTTCTCAATTAAATGACATTGTGTAACCAAAAACTTTACCTCAGTGTTAAGTAGCGACATCTGGTGAGCAGAAAATTATTAGCCCTCATTAAGCCTTGCGCAGTGTATTATATTCTGTATAGATTAATAACTAAGTACACAATTGGTAAAAGCGGTAGCGATAAAAGATTGATGATATTTAAACTAGGCACCTAATATACACCATTCTCTTTATTACATGTAGATCTTAGCAATTTAATTGTGAGGCTAAACTAAATAGTATGTTTTTTTTTATAAAACTTAAGTGACTAATGAACTTACAGTCTTATACGTGGTAGAGCCATGCTGCAGCTATATTAGTAGTATAGTTGTAGTACGAATGGGTCGGCTCGACCGGGGAAGGACCACGCTCTCACAGAATACCAGCGTAAAATAGCAGCTTAACGCTGCTGTATTTCGTATGGTGAGTGTAGAGAACCGGAGACCCTTTTTACTGGAAAAGAGGCATTCCATCTTAGTCCTCACGGGTGACAACGCATCTGCATTTTGATTCTTTATTGAAGATAGATGTAGATGTCTATGGGCCACAGCAACCACTTACCATCAGGTGGACTGTGTGCTCGTTTGTCACCCTATCCTATAAAAAAAAAATCTAATGGTGATGGACTGCATCCCATGACCCATGGACACCTACAACAAACTTCAAATAAATAAGACTTAAGATGCAGTGTAACCTGTGAGGACCAAAATGGAATGCCTCACAGCCTGTATGTTTATTGTACTTAATCAACTATAATCAAAGGATTTATCAAAACAATGATTTCACCAAGAAAAAATGTTTGTTCATTTTATATGCGCAATTCTGTTTCACAATCCCCGAATAATTCCCCTTGGAGTATCCATTTACTGTAGCGAATTGCACACCAAAAGATGTTATTAACTGTGAGTAAACAATGGATATTAAACAGATAAAGCCAGCAAACAAAACGGTTCGTTCTTTTAGCCTGATTAGTTTATTAATTTTCTGATTCATTGAAGAGTTGGCTTATCACTGCTATCGCAGAGTCTAACATCTACGCGCACTGCACACTCAGCTATAAGATAAGATTAGTTGGTTTACGGCTTTGCTAATGAAAAATGTGCTGTTGAGTGGCGTCCATACTTTCAGTGATTTAAAATTTGGTAAGTTTAAAAAAAACTACAGAGAACGCTATGTTTTTGATTACGAAGAACACATATCGATGATAATATGATGTAATACGTCATTTCATTTATCATTCGTAAAAAAAAACGATGTCATACTTATTTACGTTTTATTTTTAACCTATTTTTATGTTCAATTTGAATTTTAATTAAAGATTTATGTCCTTTTAAGTTAACTAATTTAAATATATTTTAGAATTAAAAGGTGTTCCATAGGCATTGCTATTTCTATTATATTAACATGGAACTATGAACAATTTAGGCATTCAGCGATGAAACTAAGCAAGTGTTCTTGTTACTATGCTGCAATGAGTAGGCTAGTTTCAAGTTTTGTGTCATGGCATAAATATTGCATATTTATTATGAGAAGAAATATTAGTATATTTCTGTCAATATTTTGTTGAAAATATTTCGGAAAGTGTATACAGAAACAAACTGAAAATAACTAAGTAATTAAAAATCACTGACTAGGGTTTATTAAAATGTAACTTGTATTAGTAGTTTAGACATTTTAAGCATGAATCAAACACAACTAACAAAACTGGTGAATATAATATACACGTATCCATTTTTGAATAATATTCATCAATTCAGCAACAAAATACTAAATTAATGTTTGCAGTTTTAAATAGTTAATACTCGTAAAAATTGACAAATATTTTTGAATTTAGAGAAGTCCGTTTATAAAACCGATATTAATACAAATTTTCTCTTCAAAATAAAAGAACGTGTAATAAATTATTTTGTATAGGTACTTAACCTACTGTTAAGGAATAGATATGGCAATATTATAGTAAAGTTGTGTGAAATAAAATGTCTGATAGTATTAAAGAATTGTGTAAGAAATACGAAGAAAATGTGGCGAGGCAGCACGCGAGGAGCGTTGGTCAGTATAACAACAACTTACATTTAAAATGAAAAATAATTATTCCAGCACAAGTGACAGTGTTTTGTATAACATTAAAACAAATGTCAAAAGCGAAAGAAATAACTGTACAGTTATTACACCTGCTTTCGATTTTAATTTTCTTTTGTTTTAATTTTCTTTCACATTTTTGGAATTGAATATTGGATTTGATATTCAAAGTCCTTTCATATTCAAAAGTGTCAGCTAAATAATGCGACTATGTACATACACGTGTTTACAACAAAATCCCAGAAAATAAACAAAGCTTGTTATCGCTAAGTTTCAAAATGTTATAACACAAAGATCGTATTGTATAAAAAGGGGTTATTATTATTTATTACACAATGAATGATAAATAGCCCCTGGGACATAATATTGTAAACTGTTTACAAAAGTCCCGCTGGGTTATTTTTTTTGCTTGTTTTTCTCAGGGCCGAGGTTTTTTCCGAACCAGTGGTAAATTAACAAATTACTTTGAAAAAAAAATCTATTACATTTTAATATATTTTTTGGGTCTATAGAATCTGGTTCTACTGAATTTAAAAGTAGGTATTTCTTATTGTTTAATTATGTAATGCCTTATTGGTTAAATAAAGACATTAGTAATAAGTTCAACTATATTAAAAAAGAGACTGACTACTGCTAATGGTATAATTATTATTGAAATGTTTATAGCGTCCGCCATTCCCTCCCTCTCTCTCCCTACCATGTTAATGATTTTTTCCCATATCGCGTTAATAAATAAATAAAAACATTTTTTTAAAACTGAAGTGACAAAAGAACTTACAGCCTACTAGCTTACCTGACAGTGAGTGGCTACTGTAGCCTATAGACACCTCCGTGTCTTCTCCGTGGACTAAGTTGGAATGCCTCACAGCCTGTAATTATTGGCTCTCTATACCCTTCTTGAGCCGTGGTAGCTCAGGGGCTAAGCGCTCGCTGTAAATTTCACAGTATGCGAGCAACCCGGTTTCGATTCCCGCCGGCACCAATGAAATTGTTAATTGCTATTTTAAGTGCTGATTTACCACGTTCTCGGCGGTGAAGGAAAACATCGTGAGGATACCTGCATGTCAGAAATAACATTTTTTTTTATTTCGAAGACATGTGAAGTTCGCCAACACGAATTGGAGCACTGGACGGACTTTTCTTTGACCTAAAAACCTCTCAGAAATGAGAGAAAGCCTGTGCCCAGCAATGGGACGTATGTAAGCTGTAACTTTAACTTTTTATACCCTTCAGACGGGTACGGTCACTCCTTCGTTTGGTTCCTATCCAGAAGTACTCCTAGGCAGAAAAGGAGTCCTACCACTTAATTTTATAATGAATACTACATTAAAATAGCTTTAACGTAGCAGAGCTACACCGCAGCTATGTTATGGTTCTAGCACGAATGGGGCGGCTTGACCGGGCTGTGTTTCGTATGGTGAGTGTAGAGAACCGGAGACAATTTTTACTGGAAACGAGGCATTCCATCTTAGACCTCAGGTGTGACAACGCAGCTGCATTTTGATTCTTAGTCGAGGATAGATGTAGATGTATGGGCGAAAGCAACCACTTACCATCAGGTACTGTGTGCTCGTTTGTCACCCTTATTCTCTAAAAAATAAATATCTGTTTTTTTAATCCAACTTTGAGTTTGGGAGGTTGAATATGAAGGCAAATCGAATCGCATCCACACCCATATGTTTTCTTGTATCATTTTCGATGTTATTCTTCAAAGACCTCCGAAGATTACAATGAAGTCTTTGCACAGGTGTTTGTTTATTGTTTTAAGTGTCTTTTTAATATATAACATTTACTCTTGAACTTAAAGGCGAAGGTTTCAGTATCATAATATGTACTAGAATTTCTCAAGAGATATTTGTACATTTATATCCGTCTTTTTTCTCGTGGTGTTAACTTCAGTGTTACTAGCCAAAGTGATCCCGTTCTTTAAGTAATATCCTCCAGACCGAATATCGATCACCAGCGGCCATCCTCAATGAAGACGAGCCATGCGTGTGCACTCTCTATTTAATAAAAAAAACTTATACTTTCGGGGTTGGTCCCATATATAAATTTGAAAAAATTCCACCCCTCAGGGTGAAAAATGGGGATGAAATTTTTAATGTAACTTTTTAAACAACATATTCGAATAATAATTCATTCTAGTTGTTACCTTGAGCTTGTGATATTCCATATTCCACTTAAAACTTAAAAAATTAAACTTTTAATAGAAAGTAAAAGCCAACTTCAAAAAACTAAGAAGAATAAAGTAAATGCACTATGTCTTATAGCATCGACTTCAGAAGCTATTATAATACTCGTATTTCACCCTTACACACTGGAAACGAGGCATTCCATCTTAGTTCGTAATCGAAGATAGATGTAGATGTCTATGGGCCACAGCAACCACTTACCTAACTTATCCTAATATGAAAAATTACTTTACTTTTCATTAAAAGTATAATTTTAATGTTATACGCTGTAATACAATTTCATTAACCATTTCATTGTTATTGTATTAAATAGTAATTTGTCCAAGAAATAGGTACAACTATTTCCTGTCAAGTTATTCCAATTTGTATTTAATTTTCACTTTGTTTAATTGCAGGGTTATTTACAATCCCCGAATACCCGGAGTTCGAGGCGGAGCGAGGCATGTGGTCTACCGCGCTCGACGCAATCCTCACGACCCTGCGTTACTTGGCGCCGGCTACACTGCTCACCTTATTGTGGAGCCAACAGAGCTTCATCTTTAAGCTACTTAAATATATCAACACTGCTTTTAGATCTCGTAAGTGTTTCCTTTATTTAAACGTTAGGATATATAATTTTGTCAGTTTAAGAATAAGTTTTCACAATTTCAAATCGAATAAAATCGATCCTTATCTTTATAGGTTTAAACATTGTTACATGACCTATAAATTTTAAGATTAGGCTAGGATACAATTCATCAAATCCCGTTGGGTTTCCATCCCCCATCCCATAACGGTGCATCTGCATTGTACTCCCTAAGCGAATATAGACTTAAGTGTCTATGGGCAGTAGGTAACTGTGTAGTGGTGGTGTAAGAACATCCACTAACCCCATATCTTCCCATGGGTGATGGGTGTCGTAAGAGGTGGCAGAGGGAAACTGAAACAGAGACGGGCAGCAGCATCTTCCTGATAACAAATCAAAATAACAAAAAAAACACGTCTGCCAAGCGTGGCAACTACGGCAAAACTCCCTTAGGCCTCCCCCATGGATTGCTCCTTATCCATGAGGGAAGCCTATATTCAGCAGTGGACTTATATAGGCTGTAAAGGATGGCTATGGGCCATAGAATCTACTTATCATTAAGTGGACCGTGTGCTCGTTTGTTGCCCTTTCTTTAAAAAAAAACTAGCTAAATAGCTGTAAACTCCAAAATCATTGCCTATTTTAATCATTGTGCGTCATTACGATAACGTTATCCGCATTAGATCACTTTACTTAGGTAATCCCTTGTTCTCAGAAGTAGAGAACGAAGATTTTAGTCACTAGTAACTGCAATTTAAATTTTTTTCTTAGATTTTCTGTGACTGAATACCATTTGTTAATGACATTTGACGTATGTTGCATATTGATTAAATAAAGTATAAGGCAACACACAGCTAAACACAAATTGTTGGTTATAGGATCTGGTCCTATTGCAAAATATCTTTCTTACTTTCCTCCGAGCTTATCACATGATATAGAAAAGTTTCTTCTATTTTCAGTCAGTCAGCCAGTTTACCCTTAACAGTACAGCAGCAGTTTTTTTACATTAACGAATCTGTGTATTTTAGCGACAGAAATCGGTAAAATTACATTACCTACCCAGATGGCAGAAAACAGGTCCTACCACTTAATAAGGTTTACCCAATACCCACCACGCTACACGTGTTTGTTAGCGCTGATCCGGTACTGGTGGGGCCGCTCTCCCTCACCGGTTTGTGGTATTTTCCAAAAGTAATACCGCCACCTCGTAAATTTCGTAGGTATTTGGAGATCAAGTTGTTGTTTATCTCCTTTTCACCACACGCAAAAGAGTTAAATTCATAGATTGCCTAAAATGGGGTGGGGGGATATTTACCATGATTGCCACGCTTGGCAGGCGGTTTGGCAACCGCAGCTTTTTTTATTTTTGAGTTGTTACACCCCCGAACAAAACGGACTCGAGTTGATTGGTGTAAAAAAATATTGTCAAAGTATGATCACGTTCGTTCAAATGAGTATGACACTGTGACAGGAGATGAAATGGATAGATTCGGTACTTTATGAGCAAAAGACAATGAATGCTGACACCGTCTTGTCTTTGCCCAGTGTCTTTGAAAAAATTAGGGAAAATTGTCCACGTCGAATCCTATTGCACCATTATATCATGTTTCTGCGCTCCTTATTTTTCCGAAAATCAAAGACTGATGAGAGGTGTGACATTTAAAACATTACCTCTGACCAATGGTCCATATGTTTTAAAAAATGGTTTGAACGAATGAAAGGTTGTTTAAAATGTAATGGAGAATACTTTGAAAGGCAGTAAATATATTAGTTCACATAAAAATTGCTTTATTTATCAGTTACGCAAAACTTTCAGTGTACCCTACGTATGTTAAAATTATTCTCATTAATTTTTTTATAGGGTAGTTTGACAAATGTGCACACAGTCCACCTGATGGTAAGTGGTTGCTGTGATCCATAGACATTTACATCTATCCTCAATAAAGAATCAAAATGCAGATGCGTTGTCACCCGTGAGGACTAAGATGGAATGCCTCTTTTCCAGTAAAAAGGGTCTCCGGTTCTCTACACTCACTATACGAAACACAGCAGTGTTAAGCTGCTATTTCACGCTAGTATTCTGTGAGAGCGTGGTTCTTGCCCGGTCGAGCCGACCCATTCGTACTACAACTAAACTACTAATACAGCTGCAGCATGGCTCTGCCACGTATAAAATACATAATTTAATAAATAATGTTTTTATTTAACATTCCATTGACGTACTTCCGCCGTAAGCTTCAAAGTTAATGTTATAAAACCAACCGAAGTTTATAAAGGCCGGCTATCTCAGTAATCTCACTGATTAAGATTTTTTATTGGACTGTCTCGGTTTATGGCACTATAAATCTAGAATGCTATTTCATGCATCACCGGTTTCCTTCGAGAGCGCTTCGTCGAATTTATACTGTATTTATAAGTTAGTATAACAATGTAGCAATTGGTACAAGTCATCATCATTCATCATCAGCCTATAAAAAGTCCACCGCTGAACATAGGCCTCTCTCATAGATTGCCACATAAGGGGGATATTTGATGTAGTTGCCACGCTTACCAAGCGGGTTGGCAACCGCTGTTTTAATATTTTCAATGTGTTGTTAGGAAGACTTATACTAAGTTGTATGACTCTTTTTTCTGCCTAGGAGTTCGTCTGGGTAAGTTCCACGCTCTTGTCTATTTCAGCTGCCATATAGCAATGCTTGCATCGCTATGTTCTAGTCTTAATGATATAGTCCCATTATTCATCATCATCATCATTACAGCCCTTCACAAGTCCACTGCTGAACATAGGCCTCCCCCAAGGAATGCCACAAAGCACGGTCCTGAGCCACCTGCATCAATCGAGTTCCTGCATGTCTTACCAGGTCGTCACTCCACCTAGTGGGGGTCGCCCTACACTTTTACCTAACCTAACCTTTTTCCCCATCGGTTGTCCCCCTTCAGCTTACTAATCCGTTGGGCTATGTCGGTCACTCTGGTTCTACTGCGGATATCCTCATTTCTAAGTTTATCACGCAGAGAAATATATTCATAGCTCGCTGAGCGACCTTGAGCTTCCTCATCCGGCCAGCAGTGAAGGACCACGCCTCAGTTCCATAGGTCATCACTGGCAACACGCACTGGTTGTACAGTCTCGTTTTCAAGTTTTGACCTGACGAGAAGATGTGCCGTGATTTCCCGAACGCTGCCCAACCGAGTTGAGTCCGCCGATTGACCTCTCGGTCGAAGTTGGACTTACCTAGTCGGACTATTTGTCCCAGGTAAACATACTCGTCAACAACTTCGAGCTTAGTGCTCCCAACAACTACCGGCATAGGTGTGACATGGACATTAAACATAATCTTTGTTTTGTCCATGTTCATCTTAAGACCTATCCGTTGGGAGACACTATTGAGGTCATTGAGCATAGTGCTTAGTTCCTGCAGCGATTCTGCAATAAGGACTATATCGTCGGCAAATCGAAGGTGAGTAATGTATTCGCCATTGATGTTAATACCGTATCCTTTCCAGTCCAGTAGGTTGAAAACGTCTTCCAATGCAGCGGTGAAGAGTTTCGGGGATATAACGTCACCCTGTCTTACACCTCTCTGCAGTTGGATAGGTTTCGTACTCTGATTCTGTACTCGGATAGCCATCGTAGCCCTACTGTACAAACACTTCAGCACTTCGATATACCGACAGTCAACTTGGCACCGCTGAAGGGACTGTGGCCCCGCCCAAATTTCGACGGAATCAAAGGCTTTCTCATAGTCCACATACGCAAGGCAAAGTGGCAGATTGTACTCTTCGGTCTTCTGCACAATTTGCCGAAGGGTGTAAATGTGGTCTATGGTACTAAAGCCTTTTCGGAAACCGGCTTGTTCGGGAGGCTGGAAGTCGTCGAGTTTGCGTGCGAGACGATTCGTAATGACTCTCGAAAACAGCACGTAGACGCGGCTCAGAAGGAAAATCGGTCTGTAGTTCTTCAAGAGAGCGTTATCGCCTTTCTTGAAGAACAAGACCACCGCACTTCTGCTCCACGCCTCCGGAGTAGTGCCACCATGGAGGACGGAATTAAAGAGCTTCTGAAGGACTTCAAGTACCGGTTTTCCACCCGCTTTCAGAAGCTCCGCTGTAATTCCATCCTGTTTTTAAGGTGAGATTAGAATGGTTCTCCACGCCATTCTAATCTCGCTCAGACTGACGTCCGAGATATCTTCGGAATAGTGTCGGATAAGACTCGCTCTTGGATCTTTACTCACACTTGCGTGTGGCTCCAACGATGACGTATACAGCTGCCCATAGAACCTCTCAATCTCACTCAAAATCTCAGGTGTCCCGGAAACGATGCTCCCACACTTGGTCTTCAGCTTTGACAGTTGGCTCTTTCTGGCAGACAGATCTCTGGCAAAGACTTTGGAGCCTTGGTTCCGCTCGATCGCTTCTTCAATACAAGCTGTATTGTAGTAGCGTAAGTCCCGCCTTATGCATTTGGAGATCTGTCTATTCAGTTGCCTGTATGCTGTCAAATCTGTTGAAGACTGCAGCTTCATTTCCCGTCTAACAGCCATGAGATTAAGAGTGTGATTGGAGTTTTTGTGTTCTTCTGCGGCGGGTGTTGCAGAACTTAGCTCCGACTGCATTGACAGTTTCCACGAGCTTACGTACATATATACGTTTTTCAGTTTGTATGTACATATGTCTATTTCTTGGCACGCTGTCTAGCTTAACCGGCTTCATGGATTTTAAGTAATGAGATGTCGTTCGTTAGATTCGTCTTAATTGTAGAAATGACCTAAGATTATCAGTAAATTTTTTACGCCGTCGGTTTTTTTAATTACTGTTTTGACAATCGAGCTTGTGAAGGCTTCTTGTGCAAATTTTCGGTCAGATACTATCGTAATATGTACGTTTTATACTCACGTCGGCCACGTTATTTAGTGGTGGCGCGGCCACAAACACTTGCAGAACACTTGCAGAACTTAGCTCCGACCGCATGGACAGTTTCCACGAGCTTATCATTTATATCGTCCACTTTATTGCAGTCTTCTAGGCACTGAAAACGGTTTTGTAACTCGAGCTGAAAGGTTTCGGGACTTTGGACTAGAGCACGAGGGGACGGAGCCTTGACTTCATTAGACGAGACCTCTCCAACTTAACGTTTAGATTCAGTGTGCCTCTAACCATTCGGTGATCGCTGCCGGTTTTCACCCTCACGATCACTGAGACATCACTGAACAGTTGTCGTCTGGTCGTCATAATGAAGTCAATCTCATTTTTTTGCATGAGAACGCATGCTTACATAAAGTAAAAACAACATTATTGTAAAATATGAAATTCGAAAGCGAATTCAAAAGTAATAAAGAAAACATTTTGTTGCACCGTTATCTCTATGTCATACCTTTCTCTTTTTTTAGTGTTTTTCTCGAACGAAGAGCAGAAACAAGCAGTATTGCAATGGCTGTCAGAATATGGTCCTGTACGTGTAGACGAC
This sequence comes from Parnassius orleans, assembly GCA_029286625.1. Classification (NCBI taxonomy): domain Eukaryota; kingdom Metazoa; phylum Arthropoda; class Insecta; order Lepidoptera; family Papilionidae; genus Parnassius; species Parnassius orleans. The sequence continues at coordinate 734,047 of JAGSMP010000184.1, forward strand.
TTGAGCACAGTGTGGAAGCATGGTTGGATTTTATGCGGCGTTCTCGATACTGCACTTCCTGGCGCTTGTGCAGGCCACCCTCCTACTAGCCTCTCTTTGAAACACGCTCAATCAATAGCCGACCACTACCTCGGCGTCGAACCGGTCGGTAATCTACGTCTATCTTTACTCGTTAACTATTTATTTAAAACTAATAATTGACATATACCTACATTTCTTACAGGTATTTTCCCGTGAGGAACTTGAGTCAAATGATACATTAAGTAAAAATCAAGAATGGAGGCTCACTACATATATAGACCGCTTACGTCAAGCTTTATCGAAAATTACTCCCCCTGTCATAAAACCAAACACAGAAAAGAAGACATATCCGAGAACACCCATTTTACTCTCGATTATATAGCGAGAGGTTCAGGATTGTCTGCTGCCCAAATAAACAGACCAATATATTTCAAAATATATCCAACGTCGCAACAATCTATAGATCCTGGAGAAATAACGATTATAATTAAAGGTCCAGAAGATACATACGGCATGAAAGTTGTGCCTCCATTATTAGGCAAAGCGCAACTGATAAGGCAGCAATTGCTTGATGTACGATCACAAACGAGCTATACAGAAAATGCTTTACCTTTAGCACATGGCGCCACATATTTACGCAGTTATGGAAAAAACGATATGACAAAAACATATTATGTACCTAAAACAAAATATAACATCGATATTGACGTGGAATCAACTACAGATCACATAAAGATAGGTTACATTGCAAATTTAAAAGGTAAATACGAAATTTCCATTACAACTAAAGGTCAAAATATAATCGGATCACCTTTTACTGTAACATCTTCAAATAACATACTTGGACTACTAGAAAAAGAAAGTTTTTGTCTTGAAGACGGAGAAGAAATAGATATAGTCGATGTAAAGACAGATAGAAAAGTTGTGCTAAGAATTGTGGACTTCGTAACGGAAAAAATGCTACTGAAGGAAAACGGTACCTTGGAAAAAATCAGTGAGGAAGAAGCTAAGTACCTGATGGAAAATGACGTCAAAATAGAAAACATACCAAATCTTAATACCCACAAGTTAAGTAATATTCCTTCCATAGAATTTAACGAAAGTAACAAGAAATGCAATAAATTTAACAAGATCGCTAATAAAGTTTTAAAAATTAATAAAGTTTGTAAAGTGTTCCATGATTTAAGTAACGATAAGGAAAATATATTAAAAAAAGGAGATTTTCAGACAATGAATCAACAAGACATTCCGGACATTGTAAATTCTACACTTAATGAAATAAATGTAAGCTCATTAATGTTAACAAATAAGCATGATAAAATTATTATTCCAGAAAAAATTTCTGTGTCAATTTTAACTGAAAGAACAGAATTAAATGAGGCTGACAAGTTCAGCGACAATTCTGCAAATGATAATAATATCTCAGATAAAAAGGATGAAATAACACAATTTAAAATATTACGTGGCACTTCATCAGAAAAAGATGATACATCAATGCACGCTATATTATCGTCAAGTAATCCATTCCTAACTGAATCGTATAACTATGAGAAAAGCTTGGGTGAATGCACAACTTCGAAGTGCGAGTCAAAAGAACCTCAAAATGAAGAGACATGTGATACTTCAATGAAAATTACTTTTGAAAAATCTGAACCTGGAATTCATAGTAACCCTTTCATTAATTTTGACATTTTAGAAGCTGATCAACCCAAATCTCCAGAGTTTAAAATTATTCCAGTTGTTTCAAATTGTCAAGACGATTCAATTTATGTAGATTCAATTCCACAGAATAATACGACTGAAATTATGGATGACGAATTTTTAAACCCATTTCGATCAAGCAAATACCAATTAACAAGCGATATCGAGCAAAGTTTGCCTGTGACTGATTTCATTATAGGTGCGCCTGTTTCCTTGCCTCCAAACATTAAATCGCTTTCACAAGAAGCAGATACGGAACCTCTTGGTAAGGTAAATAAAAAACCAACTTTAGCAAACAGCAGTAGAGATGACAGTGGAAATATGACTATTCCTTCAGGTGTTCTTCATCCTACTACACAAAATAACAGAAATATAGAGTCTGACCTGACTGAGTGTTCCAGTATTAATTCAAATATAACTGACGAAATTGATGACGGCAATGCATCTCCCAAAAAAGAACTGCGAGATTCTGCATATGTAAGTATAGATGAAAATCACACATCACCAGATAATAATAATAATAATGAGAACAATACATCAAAAGAAACACAAATTAAACAAAAATATTTAAACGTCAACTATATCCCTTCAAACATTGGCCCAGCTGAAAGAGAGTTATGGGAAAACTGTACAGAATTAAAAGAGGATAAATGTAATAAAATTCATGATGACATTACAAAACTTAACAAACGGGATGCAAAAAAATCACAATTTACGCCAATTTTGGAAGAAATCGATAAAAAAGTTTCACGCATGAAGGGAGCAAAATCTGAAAGGGCTGACACTGATTCAGTAACAACAACCTTTGCTGAAATGAATGAATCGTATGATGATTATTTTCCCAGTTCAGAAAAAGTTAGTGCAACAAATGAAATTAAAAACCATAAAAGCTTAGAACATTTGTACGGAACTGAAAACAATTACGAATATGTCAAATCTGCATCTGAGAAAGAATCAGATGTGATGAGACATGGAAAACAAATAGAGGGAAAGATTTCTGAGATTCAGGCACATGTTACTGAATCAGTTTCAGTAAGTCAGACCCTTCACGTCGATAAAAACGAGGATAGCAATGGATATCCAAATCGTGATGAAGTAAAATATAGAGATAAAACTTACACAAATATTGTTCTGGAAAAAAAGAAATATTGGGATGAAAGAATACGGTTGATAGAAGCCAAAGATGAAGAATCAAGAGCACAGCAAAAGAAAAGACGCCTTTCTGCAAAACAATTAAGACATAATGACTCCCTCAGTAAAAGAAGAGGAAAACAAATTGTACAAAAATATCTAAATGCTAATGAAAGTTTTCAAAATAAAAATAAAGTAAATGACATTCAACAGGTAGAGATAATAAAATATAATAGTAAAATATCACAAATTGATGAAGGCAACAAAGGTGATATAAAGCGGGTCAAAAATTGGAAAGCATTTTGGGATAACAAACTAGAACTTGAAAACAATGAAATTCAGATATCTTGCTTTGGAACAAATTCTCCAAAATCCCACACTAATTCTTCAATTAAAAATGAAAATTTTGATGAAACTGATACAGATTCCAAAACTCAAGCTAACGATTCAAATTCTTCGTTGCCATTAAAACAAGAAATACCGGAAGAAGTGTTCAAAGCGTTTGAAACGAGCCCTAAAAGGTTTTTTGGAACTTCTAGAAAACAAATTTTAAATAAAATTGACACTTTTTTAGGAAAACCAAATGCCGTAGAGGAACCTTTGATTGATAATACCAAAGAAACTTATGAAAGCGGTTTGGTATCCAGTCGAATTTCTTTGTTTCATAACATATCTCAAAAGGAAGAGGTATCTTGGGCACAAAGAAAAAGTCAATCGTTGCATAACATAAATCAGCAAAATGATAATTTAAGTGAAAATAGTAATAACCCTGATTTAAACAACTCAAGATATAGTAAAGAAAAATCTGAAAGGGTTAATCATTCACAATTCTCACATGAACAAACAATAAATAATGAAAAACACTTATCAAAGGCAGTTAAAAGTGTTTCATTGAAGGAAAAACGGGCTCGAATAACTGATCAATTTTACACAAAGAGCACTGACGAAACTAGTTACCATAGATTAATGGAAAATGATTTCCCACATCAAGATTCTTATGTTCAAAAGACTGTTAAGTTTATTAATAGACAACACCCAGACCAGGCAAATTATAATTGTAATAACGTTTACAAACTCTCAAGCAGTAAATCAGAAATGGATATATTCAATAAATTTGCAAATATATCGCACGATGAAGACTTCGATAAATACAAATCATGCGATGAATTACCAAAAATTAATGTCAAAAGCTTTATATCGTTATATGAAGACGTCTCGAAGAGTTCAGAGACAAAATCGATGAGGAAATCTAATAACACAAGTCCTCAAGGTTCTGTGAAACAGTTCAAATATGCGAGTTTAATTTTTGGTATGTATGCATATATTTATATATTTATATTTCTATATATTTTTGTATGTATGTACCAGCTACCTGCTGTTGATACTATTCTCTAAGCCAGGGGTTCCCAAGGTGTGCGCCGTAGAGAGCAAAGAGGAGCGTCGTGAGGCGCTCGTGTTTACAATTATTCTCCGGAAACTAAACTTAGGTATTCGCGGACACAAAATACGAGTAAACAGTACAAATCGCACTCACTAGCCGATTAGTACTTACGCTCGGAAACGGGTCCAAAATTAATATCCAACTTTAAGTTCAAAAGCTCTAAGAATTCTTAATCCTTTGCAATATTTTATCAGCTTCATATTGTGGAGTTTAAATTTTTGTGCCTATCTACCTAGTATTATTGTACCCTATTTCGACTAGATAGGGCGCCGAGACAAATTACTAAAGGGGGCGTTCAAGTATTACGTAACGCAATTTTTGAAGATTTTTTACTCTGTCTCTTGATCTCCATGTAACGCGCCGTAACGTTTTTCTGTACTCCGTCCTCCTCCCTTCCTAAACATTACGTAACACAAACAAAGTCACAAGACAAGTACCGGAAAGTCGCTAAAATACCTTTGTTATTGTTTTAATCGCGTTTGCGGTAATAATAAATAAAACAAGAGATTTCTAACTCGCAATACATGCGTATATTGTTTATTTTATTTATTCATATTGTTATTTAATAAACAATCACACATAATGTAACAAACATTTTCTTAAGTTTAAAATATGTTAAAATGGGCTCAAACTTGTCCTATTAAAATTTTACTACTAATTCGGAATCCGGAATTGTTAAATCACTTGCATCAACTTCGTCTTCGTCGAGCCAATCGGCATCCTCAGACGATGTTTCACAGCGGCGCACGATGCAGTGAAGCTCATTTGCCATTCTGGCAGCAAGTCGCTGTGGCCGTACTCTACTTTCATGACGGTCTTGGCCAATCTTGCCATGCACGTAACGACTGTTCATTTGCACACTCTTGTGGGATGTGAAATAGATCCTACAGGTTGCACATATTCTGTCAGATTGTACTGATGGGCAAAAGAAATTGTAAGGCATCTGTTTAAACCCTTCTAGAGGAGGCGACAGATCAACGGACAACCTCACAAAAGTGGTGAAAACTTGCATGATCCTTTGTCTAGCTGACTAGGTACCACGAGCTTGCTTGGGTTTTGAAGGATTGGGCAGGGTGGCGGCAGGAAAGAATCCGAAAGACAGATTTCAATGCACTCCTCGAGCGGGAACAGCAGGATTCATCCGCTCATTTAATCACTTGCAAGAAATATTGCGATTCACGGACGTGAGCGCTATACCACGCCAGATTAGGTTCTGCTGGATCCTGCAAGCTATCTTCGGGCTTTCTATATTCCGCCGAAACATCGTAGTTGTCAATTTCCATTTCCCTCCAGACCTTGGCAAGTGTCTTCCCCGTAAAACATAAACGAAAAGGGTTACCAGCTTAGGAGATTTTAATTCCTAGTTTTTATTTATATAAAACAATGTTACGTTACGCGTTGGTCGAACCCCCTCCCGCCCCTGTAACGCATCGTAACGTTATACGAGAAATACCCCCGCCCCCCAAATTGCGTTACGTAATACTTGAACGCTGCCAAACCTGTAAGTGCATCGCGAACTGAAAAAGTTTGGGGACCCCTGCTCTAGGCACTAATATTTCCAAATTAATTTTAGGAACTCCTGATACAAAATCCGTCGAAAATATTTTAAGCTTAAAAAAACAAAACAGTACAACGCTAGATGAGACAAATACTCATCAAAGAGAATTAACAAGTGAAGTAAATTTACAAGGCTCTTCAATGAATAGTATAGAGAATTTAAAAACAAACAATTCATTTGAAAACGAAGAAATTTCCAATAAAGATTTCGAAAAAGAGAATACTTATATAAGCCTGTCAGATATTGAATTAGAAATAGTAGAAAACTTTCAGAAAAATCTGTTGAAATGTCACCAGAAAGAGACGTTGATATTGATCCAACCGACTATAAATCTCGGTTTAAAATGGCAAAGGAATACTTTCAGTCACTGGAAGAACTAAGGATAATAAAGAAACCAAACAAGTTAAACGAATGCGAACTATTATTGTACAATAAGTCTACAGAATCTCTCACAGAAAACAAACAAACTAAACAGCGTAAAAAGAAATCTAAATCACATACGATGCCATCCTCACAAATCTCTGAATTTTTCAATCAGTTACAAGAACAACAGAATGAAAATAAAGACCACAAACCTATAACGATTTCTGAAAAATTTCACGTTGAAGATTTGTTTACCGACGTAATGGAAGGTAGATTTAGCAGACAAGGTAGTTTGAGAGGTATTCCTCACAAAAAAGCCGTCTTAGAAGCATTTAGATCAATGGAAAATATTTCAAATCACACATTAAGCCCATACGAGTTTGCTGTGACTCATTTAAATGATTTTACAGTAGAAAATAAAACAAGAAATGCTCAGACATACCTTAGTGAATACCCATACTTACCAACAACCGATCCGTCAGAGTATCACTCGAGATTAGATGCTAAAGCTTCTGGTTTAATATCATTTAAAGAGCTTCTATCCAAAAAGGTGCGAAGGAACAGTGTGCCAGATTTAAGATTGAATACGTCATTTACCGTTGACTTATAATTTTTTTTTATTTTAATAATAATTTTGTGAAATTAAATTTCAGTATTCAATGGTACCTTTTAATTTACGTTATACTCGAAAGAGTTAAAATAATTGTACAACGAGAAAAATATTCTCTGCAAATTGTATGTAGTTTAATTGATATTTATAATAAGGACATAGTGGAACGATATTGTTAAGTAATGCTTATATCTTAAGTATTGTGAATTGGATTTTTCGTTTTATATTTTCGTTAAGTTTTTGTACAATTGTACAGATGTTGAATCTAATACTAATAAATAAGAAATAATTATTTATTAAACATTAAAATAATTAAAAATATGCCTCGACTTTATTTTTCACAGTTTTCTTTTTCTATTTTCCATTTGATTTTGACATACCTATAATCCATAAAAACATTCTTTATCCGTAAAACAATTTTCCCAAAAGATTAATAAATAAATAATTTTAAATTGTAAATACTATAACAGCGTCTGTACTTGATTCTATTTAAGTGTAAATATACATGACTATAATAAAATTTCATATAAGAATCCACTGCACCACCGAAGCTTCATACACAGCCTCCCAAGTTCCAATGCGTTCGTACACAGTGCACCCTTGATCTAGTGTGATGAAAGGAATGGTCCATAAACAAAAATACAAGAATTCAATATAAATACTTTATATTTAAACTTTCTAAATTTAAACTACAGTCATTACCCTTAAACCAGAGTGATTGATTTCATTGTCTAAACAATATTTAATCAATCAGGCAATTAAATAATAAGGTGAAATTTAATGAGTAAATTAAAAGGTATTATTACTTAAATGACATGTGTATATAACTACATCATGTTTACAAGTAAATATTTACAGTCTTAATTAAAATTAAAATCAATGTCTATCTGGTATAATTATTTCTTGTATTACACAACACACGAACTAAGTAATTAGTCCGTTGCGCTGATCTGGTTTTTGTGGACTTTCGTATTTGCGGACTTTCAGCACTTAAAATTGAAATTAAAAAATTCTATGGATCCATCGGTTATCGAACCCGGGTTGCTCGCGTACTGCAGTTGGTCCTTAGCTACCACGGATCGTTTACTAGTGTTTAATTTAACTTTTAATTCCTCATTTAAAAAGATAAAATTAAATCTATCTAGTATACATTTTGAGGGCCTATTTAAGACATTTTTTTTATAGAATAAGGGTGACAAGCAAACACACAGTCCACCTGATGGTGAGTGGTTGCTGTGGCCCATAGACATCTACATCTATCTTCGTTTGCGAATCAAAATGGAGATGCGTTGTCAGCCGTGAGGACTATGATGGAATGCCTCTTTTACAGTAAAAAGGGTCTCCGGTTCTCTACACTCGCCATACGAAACACAGCAGTATCAAGCTGCCATTTTACGCGGGTATTCTGTGAGAGCGTGGTCCTTCCCCGGTCGAGCTGACCCATTCGTGCAACAACTATACAATTAATATAGCTGCAGCATGGCTCTACCACGTTTAAACATAGTTTAAACATGGGAATGGGGAAATAAGAAAAAGATACTATCTTGTGTACTCTCAGTTGTTCAGTATGCCTTATCATTATTCCCACGTGATGAGTAATCGTAAATTCGTTCATTTTTGTTTAAAAAAACTACAAAATCTATTTTAATGAAAACTATGCAATTGAACACCGAACGAAATCTGTTTGGAAGATATCTTCATTTCTTTCTAAGATATGTGAGACGAAAAAGCAATGAACACACACAAACACAACCTTCGTGGTAACTATGGCATAGGGCCCCCTATGAAGCAATCTATGGGGAGGCCTATGTTCAGCAGTGGACTTTTCATAGGCCGTAACTAAACTCAAAGACAATCTTTTAAAAACAGTAATGTTTTTACTAGACTGGACTAAATCTAGGGGCCCCATAATGGTAAATTTTGGACACACTGCGATAGCTCCTAAATGAGAAATTATGAATTATATTTAACGAATTATTTTTGGTAAAAAGTAGCGACCCATAATTTCCATTTTACTGAATGAAGATAAAAGAGTAATAGACATAATATTTACACAAAATGTACAGATCTATATCTATTTTATCAAAAATCACACACAAAAACAGTGCAATCACTTAATATGTATTTGGACATATGTAGACGCGGCATCAGCTCGCCTCCATTGAAGCCAGACCGCCACCTGAGGGTCTGAACGATCGCCTCTAGCTTCCAACTGTTGGTAATACGCCTCACGGATAATACGGAAAGCGTCCACGCTTCTGTATGGCAGCTTTGTTATTGGGTCTATGTAACGTGCTGATCGCCTGGAAAATAAGTGAAATATACCAAAATAAATATAAATATTCACTATATTATAATAAACTTTTTGTACATCGGTATGCATCTACGAACATGACATAGCGAATACATACAAATAATTGAAGCATCTGTCTGTAATATCAAAATAACTGCCTTTTATCGAGCTGAGGGGATTATTTGTATGCCATTAAGACATTAAAAAACTTTTTGTAAAATTTTTGTTTGTCTGTCTGTCAGGGCTAATCTTAGATCTTAGATAGAGACCAATGCCAATAGTGATCTAGGCTTCATTATATCCGAAAAACTTAAAAGAATTTTTTGGATTTTTTAAATGGAAAAATTGAGAAATAAATGGTCATTGATAATTATTTAAAAAAATTTAACTCCACACGCCATCTCACCCAGGCGAAGCCGGGGCGGGTAGCTAGTAATTTATAAAAGTTGTTTATATACTTACACATCATAATATTATGTACTGCTTTACATAATATTATGATGTGAATATTAACCTTACAAAATAAATAAATAATAATATTTATAGTATTTTTTTACATATAAATTAAAAAATTATTGTTGCAGCCTCTAAAAGTCCCACAGATGGGGACAAGCCTTCTCTCATTTCTAAGTGGATCATGGATCAATAACAAGCTGCTCCATGACATGTTAACAGACTTCACATAACCCTAAAATATTTTAGTTTTTAGACATTCCGGTTTGATTACGGTGTATGCCTTCACCGCTAGGCACTGGTAAATCAACACTTAAAATTTTATTAGTGCTAGGGAGGATTGAACCCGGGTGAAATCGATGTGCTCGTGTACTGTGAAATTTTCGGAGATTTTATAAATTTTCTCTTTTTTATTCATCATTCTGTAAAGGTCTGAACACAGGCCTCTCCAGTTACGAGGAGGATTCATTATTAATCGCTACTTTTGACAGGCGAATTGAGCGCAATACGAGATGTCTCGCTACTAGTCTGTTATCAGTCGCATATTTAAGTATATTACATCTTGCATAAACGAAAAGGCAACGACTTGGCGGTGCAAAAATCAATGAACTGCAATTGTCACTATCAGGGGACTATTGCACGCAGAGTTTGTTTGTTATTTTAATATATTATGGGTGACAAATAAGCACGCAGTACACTGGTGCTGTAGCCTATGGACATCTACATCTATTCTCAATTAAGAATTAAAATGCAGATACATTGGTATCCCTGCGGACTAAAATAGAATGCCTCGTTTCCAGTAACAAGAGTATCCGGTTCTCTACACTCACCATACGAAACACAGCAGCATTAAGCTGCTATTTCACGCCAGTATTCTGTGAGAGAGTGGTTCTTTCCCAGTCGAACTGACCTATTTCTGCTACAACCATACAATAGCTGCAGTGTGGCTCTACCACATACGCGTCACTGAATTAGAGAAAAAGACTCACTTAGTGACAGCACACAGTAGCTCCCGTTTCTTCTTGAGCTGCGATTTTGGGAAACAGGCATTGAATGCTTTGTCTTTTATGTCATTCTCGAATGATATCAAAGTCCTTTCGTAGAACTTGCAATTGTTGTACTTCGGCTTATTACGCTTCTTTTCTTCTTTACCATAAATGAACCTAAAACCAGATTAATAAACAAACAAAAACTAATTTAATTATGAAATCGATTTGTACCTGTCGTCATCTAGCGGTAGGATGCGGATGTTTTCAAGTATATAGTGTATTGTATCCAGACTTAAAACTAAGATTGTTGTCAATCGCGGTTATTCTTTATGACACAACATATTGCACCTAAAAAACTAACAGATTCACTAGATTTCTCCATATTGTATCTTCCTCGAATAATACCCAGAGTAACAAGAAAGTTTAATTCTTCATCTCTTGTTACGCCACTTTCTTTTATTTGAAAGTAAGCATATTAATTTTGAAGCAGGTCGAATTATAGCCTGTTTGCTTCTAAAAAAACATGTGCCGTATAAATTCCACCAAGTAAATGGGGCTATTACAGCAAATGCTTCTCTTATTTGGGAGGGGCCATGCATCTAACATATTGCAACCTGTCCAACAGTCAACTACTTTCAGTGACATTGACAAATGTATGTAGTCAATGAGAATTATTAGTTTTTAAAGCACATTTACAATCTGACACTTAAGAGGATATCTGGGCTGAAATAAATTTGAAGAATCATTTTTTAACTATATACTGCTGTCGCACTGTGCCGGAACAACCGAACTTGGCAACCGAGAGACACAACTCCAGTTTGGGCTGACCATACCAATGAAAAATTAACGAAATCATTGTCTCACATTGCATTATTTCCTTCTATAAAACTAGAACGATTCTTTTCCAAGAACAATATAAAAAGATTTGTGGCTATATCTGTGTTTATATTTTTTTTATTTATTAATTAATTTGCTGGATGTCTAATAACAGCAGTATAACTTGTAGGAATTTTAGAAGGTCCATAGTTTTAAAAATAATTAATGGTTGAAAAAACAAAACAAAGGAACATGCGGTGGTAGATATACGATTGTAACATAAAAATCTTTAAATCTTTCCTCTAGTGATATTATCGAGAAGAAAACCAAGCAATCAATGACTGTCTGTGTGTTAAACATAATTTGCTTATGGCCACAGCCCAAACTGCGCTGGCCAGTATGTAAGAAACTTTATTTCCCAATGGTGGAGGTTCTGGTGACAGTGCTCTTGACTGTCCCGATGTCAATTCAGTTTACTCACATTTTAACATCGTCAATATTAATTTCATCGTCCGGACCAACAACATCCATTTCCAATTTCGTTGTGTAGCTATCTTCCGTTTTAGCCTCATTGTTTTCTGTTTCTGATTTCATTTCAACTTTTGGAGTGTTGGCATCGCTTAGATCGCTCAGTGTTATTAAATCTGAAAATAGAGACCAATTACAAAAGAGTGCACTATCATAGAATAAAAATAAAATAAATCTGTCTGTAAATTTAACATGCTTTTTTTATTATTACATATTTCTTATTAAAGCCTTTATTAGCCAGCAGCCGAAGGTGGATAGTGGAATTGTTCAATGCCTATCAATGCTTGTTCGGCTTGTATTCATAAAATCTATTCTGAAAAATCTGGCTCCCCTGATATTTTAAATTTTTGTGAAAGTACTAAATATCATAATTTATTTCAGCCCAGATATCCTCATGTTATTTGGAACTATCATGGAAATTACTAGAATAAATATGACCATGCCACTTATTGGGTAGGATATGTGGTGTATTTGATTCCTATAATTTGGCTCGCCCCATTCCACATCCCATAAAAATGTCATGGCCTCCGACAGATGGCGGAGGATATTACCATGTTGTGTATGCCAGGTATAAAATATCCAAACAGACAAAAAGGAGAAAAATCAAAACTGCGAGACTGCCGCGTACATACGTCAGGCAAGATTACAACGATATCATACATAGATATAGATATAAAGAAGTTTCTTAAAAATTGGAAAAATAATATTACCATCCTCATTCTTTACCAAATCACAAGGACCAATGTCATCCAATTTGGCAGAATTTGGTTTTTCTTCTGAAGAAGTTATTTCCGAGTCTAATGGCACTGGAACGGCGAATGAATGAAACCTTTAAAAACATATTTTTATTTAATGAAAAGTACACATTTCTATAACAACGAGGTTTTTTAATTTTCCTTACCTTACAACAGGCCCAGTGATTGTTTTTTTTGTAGGGCGCACTTTTTTCCTCTCCAATTCATTCTGCTCAAATCTCTCTAAAAACAAAATGCATGTCAAATGTATAGTATAATGACAAATTGACTGCCCAGTAGTGTAGTAACTAAGCGTTTAGGTGCAGCATTGCGGGGTCGTGGGTTCAAATTCCACATGGAACAAGTATTTATATGGTCAACAAATGATTCTTCTAGTTCTGAATGTATGTCACAAATAATATCCTAGTGAGGGGATAAGGTTATTAAAAATAATTTTTGTTAACATTATTGAAGATCAAACATATATATAACTGCTGCCTTTACAGAACTGCTAGAGACTCGTGGTCTGTCTGGGTCTCATTGTTTATTTAAAATTCTACTCATAGACATATCTTATGATGTCATCTATACTAATATAATAAAGTGGAAGTTTTTTTTGTTTTTGTTTGTTTAAACACGCTAATCTCTGGAAAATCTCACAATTACAGATTCATGTGGTATAATATAGGCTATCTAGCATTAGGCTATACCTCACAGCTAGCCTTAATTATTGATTTTTGTTAAGCAAGTCGGAAGAAAAAGCGCTCCCGAAATGATTTATCATTAGTGATACGTAAATCTAATGTTCTACAAAACTATAGATCTTTACTCCATCTAAAAAAGTCCACAATACCATATGTCAATTTCTTATACATAAGCCACAATAACGTATTTTGTGACAAAAAATATTGAAAATTAAAAAGTGATTTATGAGCGTTATGATTAGGCATGGCATATTAATCCTTATAAACGAAAGTTACTTCATCATCAAGACAAGTTTATGAGGATAAACTTTGCTCTTTATACCATGTTCTTTGCACGCATAGTTTAAGAGATAATGTAAAATGAAAATAATTCAACACTTGCCTTGGCGCGCGAACGATGCATAAATCCTAGCCGCCCGATGAGAACCGAGAGAAACCAGTAGTGAATGCTTCTATGAGCAAGGTTAGTTCAATCATTATAGCTAAAAAAAATCAAAATGAATGGAGTACTTTTATCTACCTCCCGGGTGTGCGTATCAAAGATTAGTTACATCTTTATTTCTGAACTCTTTCATTTCACGTTGCGTTGATTTTGCCAATTTTTCCATACATTGCTATCTAAAGTGCTTGAACACTAGGTGTCATGTCAGGTCACGTGATGACACATGATGACGCGGGTGAAACCGCGGGGCACAGCTAGTATCTTATAATGATACAATAAAGTTTGGTGGCGGCGAAAGGTAATCTATCATATCATTTCGTTGCATGAGAGAGGCAACTATGGAAAATACCAAAAAAAATTATGGTCTTGTATAGGTGACATTATAATTTATAACCATCTGTCTTAAGTCAGACGTAAAGTAGGTATTCAGACTGGCAACAGCCAGCAGTGACTAAAATCCGAGCTGTGATTGCCAATCCACTAGCCAGTCTATTATTTCGAAAAAAATCCATAAGTTAACATTACTCTGACTCAGAAATAGACTGTCAATTTACTTAAATAATATCCCACAAGAATTAAAATGTCTTGTATTTTAATTAAGCCTATACCTAAGCTTTTAAGATTTTCTTTTTCAGTTATAAGCGCCTCTTCCAGCAATTCCTCTTGAGTTAAGACCCTCTCCTCTACTCTCTTTGGTTTCTTTCTTTTCAGCTCCGATCTGATCTTGATCCGTTGCCGAGTTTCTGCCGATTTGACTGCTGTGCTTTGCCTTATTGACTTTCGTTCTGAAATTCAAAATTATATATTTTTACAATAATAATAACACTTCAACCATTTAGTCCCCGCTGCTGAGGACTTCCATCTGGTGGGGTGTTAATTTATTAATGCATTTTTATTTATCTATTTTACTATATTAAATGTATATTTATGTATATTTATCATTTTTTTATTCATATTTACGCAGCTCAACCAGATGAGAAAACTACACCAATACCAAATGCCTAAAATGGTACAGATAATTAAATAGAAAACTTACCTTTTGAATTAACCAGAAATGATTTGTCAACTTTCCCCAGTAAAGCTGAAGTAGTGTCATCTTTAGGTTTTATTTCTCTTGGTTTCTTCACATTAACTTTTTTTTGTTTATCTGCAGCTCTTTTTCGTTTTCTATTTGGATCCTGTAAATAATATATTTATCACTAGCTGGCACCCGGCGCGTTGCAGCCACAGAAGAAATAACTGTGGAAATATTGTTTTAAATTTGGAAGAGTTATATTGTTTAATTAGGAAAGATAACACATTCAAGTTGAATGATATATAACTTTAAAATAAATTTGTTGGTACAATATGAGCGCCACCTACTATATTAAAGTATATTACAGGTATATTAGATATATTACTAGCTGGCACCCGGCGCATTGCAGCGGCAGAAGAAATAATTGTGGGAATATCGTTTTAAATTTGGAAGGGTTATATTGTTTAATTAGGAATGATAATACATTCATTGAAGTTGAATGATACATAATTTTCAAATAAATTTGTCAATACGATACGCGCGCCACCTACTGTAAGTTATTTGTACTATGCCTTTAACCTTCGTGCAAGTGTAAGCAATAAGTTGACAAAGTTTTACCGCAATCTGACAAACGGTATGGCAGCGCATAAAATACGAACAAACATAATTTAATAAATATATAAAATGTTTATTAAATTTTGTTTGTCTAAATTTATATATTAGATTTGGAGATAAGTCAAGCAATAAAAATTAAAAACTTTCCTTAACTCTTCTTTCTAATATTGTGCTTATAGTATCTACTTATTCTCTAACTCAGGACATTACAGAAAGTATATGGAGCTTTGCATACATTTCAAGTGATGATGAAAAACATGCTCAAGTTTTTGTAAGAACATACACTCACACATAATGTGTGCATCTAGCAATGGACTTTTTTTTATAGCAGAGGGGGCAAACGAGCATGCGGCTCTCCTCATGGTAAGTAACTACCGCTGCCCATGAACAACTGCAACACCAGGGGAATTGCAGATGTGTTGCCGGCCTTTTAAAAACAAAGTAGGCTCTTTTCTTGAAGGTCCCAAAGTTGTATTGGTCCAGAAAAATCTCTGGTGGTAGTCAATTCCACAAGGAAGTTGTGCGAGGAAGAAAACTTCTAAATCGCACAGTGGTGGACCGCCAATCATTCAGATGGTATGGATGGTATCACGAGTTTCGTGATGTGCGATGGTGAAATTGAGCGGTTGGAATTCCTCAGATTCCTCAGAGCACTTTTTGAGGTAGATGCGATAAAATATAAGTGAGTCAAGCCGATCGGAAAGAACTCGATCATCGACGATTCGAGCTGCTCTGCGCTGGATGCGGTCAAGTGGAAGGAGCTGGCACTGGGGAGACCCTCTCAGAGTTGGGAACAGTATTCCATGTGGGGCCGAACCTGCACCTGTAAAGTTGTAAGTGGTGTGCCGGCAAGAAATACTGTCCCGCTCTGCTGAGCACACCAAGCTTTTTAGAGGCCAATTTGGCCTTCTCTTCCAAGTGACCACAAAACTGGACTTTTGTTAAATATAGAAAAAGGATGTGTATGTGAGTGTATATCAAGAAGTTGAGCATGGCTTCACCATCACTTGAAAGGTATGCAGCGCTTTATCTATCTTCTTTGTTGGTCTGAGTTCTTGATAGGCAAAAAAGTTAATACCTATAAAAAAATTATAAAATCATTTTCCCCTCCCTCTTCTATTTAGTTGAACTTTGTTATATTAGTTTACTGGATGTCTATATAAATAATAAAATCAAAATGTAGGAACACAACAGTAGTAGATTTAGATTATAACATAAATGTTTGCTCTTATGTCACTATATATCCATCAAGAAAACAAAGAAATATGTTTCTATGAATTGTATGCCGCCTGGATATCCCTTAAACCTTAACATATTAATGCTGTATAATGTATATTATCTATATTCTCTAATTTTAGTGATCAAATAACAAAACAATTATGATTATAAATATGAAAATAATATATAAAGATGATATTCAAAATTATCGTCCAATCACCTTGATACCTATTCTGGCCAAAGTTTTTGAAAAATGTATGTATAAAAGAATAGTTGATTACTGTGATAAATACCAGATAATTAAAAGCGAACAATACGGGTTTCAAAAACACAAATCGACCTCACTTGCCATGTTTTCATTAGTAAAAACAATACTTAGTTACATAAACAATAGACAATTGACAACAGGATTATTCTTTGACCTCTCAAAGGCCTTTGATTTAGTTTGACATGATATATTATTGCAAAAATTAGAGACAGCTGGGATCAGAGGACTAGTACTTCAGTGGTTATCGTCATATTTAAATGGCAGACAACAATGTGTTATCATTGATAAAATAGATAAAAACAACAACTTGACATCTTATTCATCTGGATATAAATATAATAATTTCGGCGTTCCGCAAGGAAGTATATTAGGACCGATTCTTTTTCTATTATATATTAATGACATTGTTGACATTACGAATCATAAATGTATTCTGTACGCTGATGACATTTCAATTATTGTGACATGTAATAAAAATAAAAATACAAATAGAAATCATGAAGATGACATTAATAATACAATTGACACACTAATAGGATGGTTTGACATAAATAATTTGAAAATTAATCTAGATAAATCCCATTATATACAATTTAATAAATTTATCAATTCCAATCATAATATGAAATTTAATATACTAAAACTAAAAGAAGCTACATGTACAAAATTTCTGGGAATAACGTTAGATGAAGATATAAACTGGAAAGAACAAATAGATAACGTATGCAGTAGAATTAATAAATTTGTATATGCCCTTAAACATATCAAAAAAATTACAAATATTAAAACGGCAATTGCAACTTACCACGCATACGTAGAGTCTATTCTACGCTATGGACTTATAATATGGGGTAATGGTACTGACCGTAATAGAGCATTCATTGCCCAAAAAAAATGTATTCGTGCAATATGCGGGATATCGCCAGGGGAATCCTGCAAACCGCTATTTAAAAGACTTGGTATATTACCCCTCCCGTCACTATACATTTATGAAGTTGGCTTGTTTGTTTTTAAAAATAAGTCATTATTTGTTAAAGCAAGTGATATATATGCTCGAAACCGACGTGACCCAGACAAACTTGTCCTAGATGTTATTCCTAGGCTCGTTAAATATAACAAAAGCTGCCTAAAAATGTGTGTAAAAATATATAATAAAATACCTAAAGAATTTAAACTATTAAGTGAAAGACTATATAAGAAACATTTGTATGATTGGTTAAAAATTGAATGCTTTTATGACTTAAAAGATTTCTTTTGAGATTAATTTTCTGAATTTATATAATTATTAATATTGTCTAAACATTTTAAAATTATAATTTGCATGCTATTATTAGCGAAACACGACTGCACTATATATATTGTAACATCTTTTTATACCGTGATTCTTGCAAATAAAGATTTATGATTTATGAAAAAAATTATGTTTACCTTATAAGCTTTGGTGTCAACTTTCCTCTTTTGTTTTTCTTCATCATCATGATCAGAAACCGGTTCGTCATTTTCATCAATATCAAAATCAGAATCTACAATATCTTCTGCCTCTTTTTCTTCGCTAGAAGAACAACTAAATTTAATAAACAGAGTACCTACATCATAGTCAAATAATTTTACACTCAAACAAAACAACAACGACAACAAGTAGCTTCTACTTAAATTAAACTGGATTAAATTTAAGGAGCCACAGGTACCAGGATAGTTCATTGAGTGGCAGCCCTGTTTCGCATACCTTTAAGAATTAGCAAAACAATAACTTACACATAATCTCCATCTTCTTCCACATCTTGAAAACCACCGTATGTAGTTTTATAGAAATCATCGTCTTCTTCTTCGTCGAGCAACTTTGCCATGCGATTGCCAGCATTAGAACGACGTTCTCTTTGAGGCATTTTATAAAAATCTTTAATTGCCGCAAAATACCTTACAGGAAATTCTCGTCAGAGAGAAGTATATGCCTTAATATGAAACCAAGCTAATAATGACTACGTTATTTAAAGGAAAGTTGTGGCTTGAATTGAAAGTTGAAACCACTGAAGTTGAAAGATGTTTTATGTTTTGGTTGTTGTTGTTTTTATTATTCACTCGAGAGAAAAGGCAAAGGAACTAAGCCATACAGCCTTGTCTTTTTTATTTTGAATATATAGAATTTTAAGGTGTAAAGGCCAGAACCAAGTCTTATTTTTCTTCTTTCCGTCTCTTCAAAATCCATAAAGGCCGAAGCCAAGTCTTATTTTCTTTAATTCTTCATATTTTCCAAAACCGTAAAGGCTAAAGCCAAGTCTTCTTTATATTGAGTTGAGTGATCGGTGACAGGCTGACAGGTAAACAAAAACAAAATATTTTTTTATAACTGGCTTTACGGCTTTGGGTTCTGAGTCTGAAGTTCAATGTATAGTTATCCTTCATAGTACACTGCTTCACAATATGTTGATGCGTCACATTGTGCAGCCCTTGGGAGATTTTGACGGCAACTTGAGCCAGCAGACAGTTGACAGTTGGCGATGGTATCTCAAGGCGCCTAAGCAGACAGACACATTATCTTGAGAATCACATCACCATCAGAGCACTTGTTTCACCGTTTCCACTAATAGTTCACATGCGCAGACATTTAATACACAAAATCGCACCACTTTTACATATCAAAATCCACTTCAAACCATTATTTAAACAATAATACAGGAGCAGCAAACCGCCACCGGTCAAGTTCCCGCCAAAACTCCGTTTTATGTTTTGGAAAAACAACCAATGTCAGGTCAGTGTCATATTTTTTTTAATATCTGGCTTTATGGCTCTGGGTTCTAGCCCTTCTGAGCCTGAAGTTACAATGTATAATTATCCTTCATAGTACACTGTTTCACAATAATATGTTGATGCGTCACATTGTGCAGCCCTTGGGAGATTTTGACGGCAACTTGAGCCAGCAGACAGCTGACAGTTGGCGATGGTATCTCAAGGCGCCTAAGCAGACAGACACATTATCTTGAGAATCACATCACCATCAGAGCACTTGTTTCACCGTTTCCACTAATAGTTCACATGCGCAGACATTTAATACACAAAATCGCTTTTACATGTCAAAATTCACTTCAAACCATTATTTATACAATAATACAGGAGCTGCATTCCGCCACCGGTCAAGTTCCCGCCAAAACTCTCCATCAATCAATGTTATTATTTTTTGTCATAGATAAAAAATATATCTTTGTTGTTAAAATAAACAATTGAGGTAGGCAAAGATAGTATATGATACAGCCTACGATAATTTGTGTTTTGGTCACGATGCCCTTCACAATATAGTAATACGATTCACATTGCGCAGTTCTTTGAAGGTTTTGACGATAGTTTATATAGAATAATCTGTCGTTACAATCTTCAAAACCGGACAGTTGATGACAGCAACATCTCAAGGCCCTGTGCGGATAGCAAAATCTGAGAGTAATATCACCGTTGAACTACTTGTTACATCATTATTTCACATGCGCAGACTTTAATTACACAAAATTGCGCCACTTTGACGTATCAATCATGTAATTATTTTTGTAGTTAATTTAATTCGATTATTTAAGCATATTGCAACCAATCAATGTTATAATCTATACAAATAAATAAAATTGAAATGTCTGTGTGTAATGTTAAAATAACAACTTTTTACTAAATACATATGAAAGTATACAACGTGTTACAAAATACCCCGTAAAAAATATAATTAATTATCAAAGGCAAAAATTTTGTCAACCCTAGTAAGCTGTCATGTCAGGGAACCAGATCATTTAACAGAAAGGCCTACGTACCTATTTTACCTAATAATTGTCTACTTTAATAGTTTTTCTATTTTTCATTCATAAATGTTTGCTACCTCAATACAAGAATGTCATTATACTCAAGCACTGGCTTCAAAAAATGTCAAGTTGGAAAAAAAATATATGTTGTCAATTTCAAATCTTCTAATCGATATCCTACAACTGTTTCGAGTTTTTTCCCAACATATTTTGCAAAATAACGATGCTTTCTAACTCGGAATATTACGATATGATGTTATTCGTAGGCCATGAAGATAGCAATTTAAATCGTGCTCGCGAACTGTATCGGCAACGATTTGTCGATGGTAGACCCCCACTGAACAGCGACGGCTGCCTTCGTACCAGTGTTTTCTGAACATCTCAAGACGACTACATTCCACCGGCTCTTTTCATTGGTCTACTGGAAGTGGACGTCCAAGCACAGTTGACGCCAGGCAGGCCGACCACAAGTACGAGGCGAGCCGGAACAAGATTCGGTATAAACCATGTTGCAGTTTGGCGAATTCTTCGTGACGACAATTGTCACCCTTATCACTATCGCCGTACATAGGAGCTGATTTTGTACCCAGGAGGAACTTCTGCGAGTGGTACCTTAGGCAGTTAGAGGAAAACCCTAATTACGTAAACTATGTTCTTTGGACGGACGAGGCAACATTCACGAGGTCAGGACTTTCAAATGTGCATAACGATCACGTTTGGGCTCGCGTGAATCCACATGCTTCACGGCAGGGCAGATTTCAACACCAGTGGCGGCTGAATGTGTGGGCTGGCCTTATGCAAACGTTTTTACAAGCGGAATTCGAAGAGGCGATTGACGACTTTCCTGGGGCTAACTGGGATTACTTTGAGAACCAAAGAAACTTGGTGTTTCAGCATGATTGAGCTCCGGCACATTTTGGACTTCTTTTTGAGGGGTTAAGTGAAGGACATGGTGTATTTCTCCGATTGCCCACTGGTTGCCGAGATGGAACAGCGTGTTAGATCGGTTTTCGCATCAATAACATCGACGATGGTGCGAAATGCCACACAAGCCATATCCCGACGAGCGAGGTTGTGTATTGAGCAAGGCGGAGCCGTTGAGCCGTTTCTGTATATTTGACGTTTGAAAAAGTAAGTGTTCGTTTAGGTTGTTTCTTTAGGTTAGGTCTTTTAAAATTTTTGTCGTTCCGCGAATTAGATAGTAATGTAAGTACATTCTGCGTAGTTTACTCTTTAATTTTACTGATATAGGGTTTGCACATCAGTGAAAATAATAATATTTTTTTATTTTTTTGGGGTATGTTATACAGCGTTACTACGGTTCTTAAATATTGTGAATGGACTCGTTATAAGGCCCCATTTAACCTCCTTTCGGCTTCACGGGTAGTTTTGTAACACCCAGTATAGGTTACTAATATAAAAAAAAAACAATTTTTAAAATTTTTGTATGTCTGTCTATCTGTTTCTTCCGGCTAATCTCCGAAACGGCTGGAACGATTTTGGCGGGACTTTCACTGGTAGATAGCGTATGTTAAAAGGAGTAACTTATGCCCGGTCCATCAGCACAATATCAGGCTTATTCGCAAGAATGGTCCTGTCTGTGATGATGGCCCGATCCCAGTAGAGCCTGGCGCGGTCATTTTCGAGCACGGCTTCCGGCATGTACTTATAATAAGGCAGTTTCCGATCCACGAGACCGCATTTCAGAGCGAGCTCGGTTTCCCCGAAGAGGTCACCAAAACGTAGCCAGTGGAGGGAGGCGACTGTGTTTACGAAAGGCTCATGTAGAGCCTTGTAGAACCTCCCGTGGAGCTCCTTCTCCTTCCATACGGTCTCCCGGTCGGAAATGCTCTGTACTGGCGGGTCTTGCCATTGCTCGTCGACTAAGGATAGAGGGGTAAGTCCTTTATGACAAAAAATGACGTCCCTATAGAATGGATCATCCGCTTTCGTCAGAAAGTAATTACGAAGGCTGCACACCGCGATTATGCATCATGTTTCCGCGGCAAGTACAGCCTCATTACTGACGATCTCGGATGATGCATCCTATGGGACGTCATAATAGTGCGGACTTTTCTATCCAGAGCGTTCAGTTCGGTCTGAATCCACCTGAGTATGCCAAATGTATACATGAGAACAGGCATGATCCAACCGTTATATGCATGTGTCTTATTAACGCCCGACAAAAGACTGTTAAGCACTTTTGCCAAGCGTGCATAAAACACATCGCAAACTGACTGCCTCATTTCCGCCTCATCGATACCTATGTTCTGTGACATACCCAGGTATCGGTATGTTTCAGCCTCAGATAGGGTCTTTATGTTGATGGGCATAGACAATTCTATACCCTCAGATTTAGTAACCCTTCCCTTTTCGACATGGGAGGACCGCACACTTATCCGTCCCCAGCTCTATTCTAATAGAATTGCTAAAATCACAAGTGATGTTTAGCAATTCCACAAGATGAGAGCGACTGGAGGCGAATAATTTGAGATCATTCATATAGAAAAGGTGGGTCACTTTTGTACCACCTTTCCGAAGCTGAAATCCCGTACGGTTTCTTTAGGCCCTGACCGCACTGCGATATTTCACTGCGCGATTTTTTTCTCGCAATTCTGTAACACATAGAATCTTATAGGAGTAGCCGCACTGGCGGTAAAAAAATCGCGCGGGAAAAAAATCTGTGATTTGATGCAAATTGAACGCGAAGCTGTGCGATTTATTTCCGCACGAATATTTTGTGCAGTATAAAGTAAGTATGGCTATGTCCGCATTGCGGAGTAAAATTCGCGCGTTTCGCGTCTCTCTCCAGCTAAAATAATTTTTTTGATAGGTAATAGCCCAACCAACAAGTCGTAGTAAATTATCGAATGATTTTATAGTCATTCTGTAATATCCGAAAAACTTTTTACTGTATTTTCGCAACCTCTGATATTCAATATAGAAAAATACTTTCATAGGTCTCAAGGCCGTAAATGGATATTATTTTAAAGTTATAAGGATATGGATTCACTAAATCCAATGTTCATGACATCTTTTGATACGTCTATCACGCCGCCGCCGTAGTATCAGGTAAATTAAAAAAATAAAAACAAACGTTTCAGCGGGGAACTGCATCGAACTGACAAAAATCGTACAAAATTTTATTCGAAGTGCGTACTAGGTGTAATTCCTATCCTATATATATAATACGCCAGAATAAAAGTCGCGCGGTGAAATATCGCAGTGCTGACAGGGCCTTACTCATGTGTCTATACTATACAAAACATTCGCGCGGAAATAAATCCGCACCGCATCGCGTTCAATTTGCATCAAAACACAGATTTTTTCCACGTGAATTTTGAAACATCATTGCGGTTACTCCTATCTTCTAAGATTCAAAGTGTTACAGAACTGTGAGAAAAAAATCGCGCGGTGAAATATCGCAATGCGGACAGGCCCTAACGCTCCATTAGAAGGGGCTAGTTGAGGTACTGCTCTAGCTATTTATATATTTACCCCTGGGTGTAGGTGGGTAAGAGGAGAGTTAAGGAAATACCAGAAAAATCTTGTACCTGGCTTCAGATGAATGGCGGTATAACCATCTCATTTACGCCATAAGTAAAATACCTACACCGGCAACGGGCAGCAGGGTTGAACGTCCCGCTCAGATGTCTGACGAGCGTCAATCCGACTAGGAAGAGTCTAACCAATGTCAATGTCTAGCAGTAGACCTTTAATGGCTGATGGAGAAGAAGGAGAAGAATGTTGTAATTGCGGTGAAAATTTATTAGTTAGGTCATACCGATTAATTTCAAAATTCTAAAATATTCCAAACGGCACTCCTTTGTTTAGGGCGTAATATACGTACCTACCTGGGACAAATTATTCCATTTTGGTAGTCGATGACTTCGACTCCAACGAATCGAGCTCGGCTGAGCTGCCTTCGGGAAATTTCGACAAATCTCCTCGTCAGATATGTACCAGAATCTAAAGACTTCTATGTATACTGTATACTACGAGATTGGCATCCTGGCACATATTGCGCACTAAGTTACGGTCAATTCCCCGTAACTCTTTTAGTCAGCTGCGAACGGGCGAGAAGACTAGCTCTTTGTTTAGTAAACCGCGAACGTTGTTTTCGACAATCTAATACTAATTTTGTTTAATGTGACTAAGAAAACGCTGTCATTATTTATCTGCGCATTTTGTCGACGTGATTTGAACTTTATCTATTTGAGATAAGTATGTAACTTTATTTCGTATTTGCCTTAAACAGTACTGTCGTAAAAATACAACTGCGTGGCATACTTACCGTTCCAGCTACCTGCCCAGCCGGCGTCCCCGCAATCTAATAGTATACATAGAAGTCTTTGCCAGAATCATAAAACAAGTGTATCACAGAAGTATTGCCAGTGCAATGGCGTGGCATGGGTTGCTGTCGCCTGAGGCCACTTAACTCGACAGGGACGTTAAGGTGATCTTTTATCCACATTCATATTAAAACCCAGCAATTCTGATTATATCGTATGAGTAATGAATGACCAATGGCCATTGATGTTGATATGATAACGTATCCTTTCGTGTACATATAGAAGTATTAACAATTACGGTACAATATTTGCGTGCACATATTGTGGCGGCGTGTTTACTATTTTGATACCTGTATTTTCAGTACTAGTTGCAAGGCCTGGAAACAAATTACGACTTGATAAGCCATGTTGAGTCTGTGAATACAGGTGACTGTTCTTAGGCCTTTGTTCAGTAGTGGACTTGAGACAAACTGTATAAGGCATTAAGTCCGGCCTTTCTAATTCCTTTATTTAAGCTGATATCAATTTTTTATAAGCCTTAAAAATCTACTATATCTACCAATTGATGGCACACAATTTATCCGAAACGTCGATCTCAGACCAGTGAAAGGGGCAACGTTACTTGTGCGAGGGTAATGGCTTTGAGCTCACCACCCTGTCTCTTAACTTTGTGAGTGTGAGCAACTTAAAGAATGCGTGCCTACTGGAAAGTTTTGGGAAAGGTTTTGCCCAGCAGATTTAAGAGGGTAACAATGATGTGATACATAAGTATTATTTTCTTGAATGTAATTTGCAATTGGCATTTACAGCAAGAGATCAATAATACAACTTGTTATTTTGTGCGATTTATTCATTTTTAACAGTTATAAGATATTTACCTCAGTCGTCTTAAATTGCTATTGAAAAACTGTCTCATCAGAGATCAATGACGCTAGCTTTTTTGAATTATAGACATCTATGAATAAACAATGAACATATCCGAACAAATTAGTCATATTGGCACTTAACACCAATATAACTCTTGGCTAATTGTCATATAATTCTGAATTACACAGTATAATTTTACAATTTTATAGGTAGAATGTTCAGTAATAAATTAATAGGTAACTATTTATTGCAATTTTTATTTAAATTTATTCAAATTTTCGTTCTATTTCAAGTGCCTTCATATTATGTCTTGCACAATAAATTGTATTGATGAAATGTATTTCAGCCATTTCAATAACTTACAAAACACAATAAACACTTATTAATCAAATTATACTATACTATATTTATACAAAAATTATAAATAAATAGTAGCTTATATAATCATTATAACGTCCATAAAATAGCATAAAAAGATAAGTAATAAAAAATATGTATTATTGCATCAATAAATAGACAAAACACTAGACAATAATGGAATGTGGCGGGTGAGGTTTAGTTTAAATTTTTCTAATGATAACATTGGAAATACTCTCCGTTACATAATAATATAATATAAATAATTATTACCATAAATAATTTATTAAGTTATACTTAATTAACACCCATCCGTTTACAAGCACGAACTAATTTTAAAGAACAAATTCTATGGTTCAATGTATTACCATAATATTAATGCATATATTTAAAAAAAAATCTTTAACTTGCAAAATCAACAACTTATAACTTTAAAATAATATCAACTAGTAATAAACCATGTAAGCTTATGTTTGTATGTTTAATAAATAACTATTGTATTTTTAATTTTTAACAATGCTTAATTGTTACTGGTTAGAATTGAAAACGCCAGTTATAATTTTTAAATTTAACATTATTTACTTCATTAATAATGATAACTAAAACATAAGCACAAAACTATACTTATAGAAGTTTTGGAATGATAATTATGTAATTTTTATTTCTATATAACTTTGTAACAAAAACACAACGTGCCTTTTTATATATAAAGAATAATCCATAGATTTAAATATCGACATATATAATATATATAAATATATAGATATTATCAAAGTGCTACTTTCACACCATTACACATTTCAATAATCTATTCTAATAATTAAATCCAAGATTTTTTTAACATTAAATTAATTATAATATAATATTTTACCTATGGTCGTTACTAGTAAAAGTTTAAAAATCAAAATTATTTACAATATTTTCGTTTCACGTTCACGATCAATAGGTAGGTACGTCCAAGTAGCAAACAAGAACCCAAAACGTTTATTTAACAATACATTATAAAATATCCAGTGATTAGGTATGAGAATTAAATAGATTGTTTTATTAATTTCCCATTTGGGAGTTGTAGTAAGGGGCCCAATTTTTAATGTTCGAAACCTACCTAGAAATTGAAACTTATAATACCTTTTTAGGCAATAACCATTATCTACGACATAAAAAAACGTTACCTAGGTGATTAGGTCTTTGGTCGTGCTGCTATATAATTTCTAATCAGGGTTTTTATTGAATTGACGTTTTGGGTAGTCGAATGTGTTGCTACTTAGATGCATCGATCGAAGATTTTAGGTAAGTATATTTAATTAATTTCTATAAATAATTTGATTTTTTAAATTGCTTTTTGGTTAAGTAAAGTAACATGAAAAGTAAAATAAATTAGCTAACTATAAGAATTCCAAGAAAAATGTATCTAAAATTTTTAAATATGTCAACAAGTAAAACTTTATAACGGTTCTTTATGAAATTGAATATTAAAGTGTAATATTTATAGTTTTATTTTTGAGCAAATATACTTACATCAAAATGAATTCGAGTACATTACTACAACTTAGTAAATTCATAATATTAAAAAAAGAAGAAAAACAGTTATTTGAAATCTTATTCTAAATTATACACGTACATTGAAATAGTGATTGATATTCATATAGTAAAAGTCAACTACTTTTTTTTAATAATCTGTACAGGAATGCAATTGCGCATGCATTTTTAAGAGGCATAAGTAATTAAACAAAGAGGCGACGGCTTTACGACAACTATGTGCACAAAAATATACCTAAAAGGTGCGCGTGTTATAATTTACACATTTTCAGAATATAACTGTCTTCTGCTTAATAATCTCTTGTAAAATCGGAATTAATACACAAAAATAGCTCCAACTTAACTATGTTATTGTCAAAAAAATTTACATTATTTACTGTTTATTCAGAAAATGAGTACATCTATTAAGTACTATATAAAAGAAACTTGCATTTTACACTAAAAAAAAAATAGGTTTTGCCGCCTCGTTGAAATGTAGAAAATATGAAGAAGAGGTAGGGGAATAATACTGTCAGAAATATCTAAATGAAAAGTTTCCATGGGAATTTCAAATTTGTTACACTTGATTAAATAAATAATCTTCATCGGCTTACCTTGTAGGCTGAAGTATATTACTGTTTATTAAGTTAAATATATCATTTTATCTTCAATGGCACGAAATATAATATATAATATGCTAATTATCTTCATTGTTCATGCCAAATATGTATATAGGTAAGAATAATTACATGAATTATTAAATGAACTATAAAGAGGAAAATACTACAGTGATCCTTGCAACCCTGTGAATTCTAAACCTGTCAAATAGTATGCAATAAACCGTTATGAATCCAAGAAGCACAGATGACTCATAAAACGAGAGGTTACCATAAAACAATGCTGAGTTAAGATCTTTAAGCATCAACTTTAATATCTAAAATATGTAATTTAAAGTATCTTTTCTTCCGAATTTTAATTTATAGAAGACAAGAGTTTTAAATAGTAATATAAATTATGATACTGGTAACACTATAGTCTTTTCGTTATAGCATGGTGCGGGTGACAGCTCACGCCTATGAAGTTTCGTATTTTTTTTAGATAAACTGTCATACAGATATTGTTGTACTTCATGGATGGGTACCGCCCACTTACGACAGTGATGTGCCACGCTAAACTATGCCATGCCATAACGAACAACCACAGACTATCAAAAATCCGTTTTGAAATAAATCGAATATATAAAAATCACGTAAATATGTATTGGAATTGGAACTAATCGTTCAACGAATTCTGATTTACGGAAACAAAACTCACATAGACGAATATGCAGTGTTTCCGATGCATGGGCGATAAACTATTCGTTGGTCAGCTCAGGCAAAAAAAATAATTATAAAGCAAATTACGCATTGTGTCAAAAAGACTTTATCATAACTTAAAATGGCTACAAAAAACCAGTTTTTTATTTTTATTTCATTAGATTTATAAACCAAATTTTTCGATAATTTTTACCTTCCGTCCCGATATTTGGCCCATTGGACCTGGCAAAACTGATACACATATAGCAAAAGGGGCTAGCATTCATACCTTGAAAAGCTGCCAGTGCAATCTACGCCGTACTGAAAATTACAGATTCTGGCAGCCATTTTATTTGTTTAAATGTCAATATGAATGTTGCAATCAACATGAAATAGAAGATGATTTTTATTTTCTAATTAATACATAGTATAATCTATACATTAAAGTGTCTGTTAGTAATTTCAAAATAACAGCCTTATACTAAATAAGTATGAAAGTATATACGGTATTTATAACAAAAAGACAAAAAAAATTTTTAAAATGTTTGTCTTACTGTCTGTTTGTTCCGGCTTATAGCTGGCACTGTCAGATAGCTGATGTTATAAGAAGTAACACAGGCTAATTTTATTTTAGAAAATAATTAGGATTCCGAGCAAAAAAATTAAAACCCATGAAATCCAATCGTAATAAATACCAAGCGGGCGAGGTCCGAGAACAGCTATTATGTAACTATTATGTCATAATTTGTATTAAACTTTAACTTAATTTTACATGCATTGTAGTTTATAAAGAAATATATGTTTCGGTTTTAATTTATAGATAGCTAAGCGATAATTTTTGCTTTGTGTATCGTTAATCGCCTTTTTTAAATCGATTTAACAATGTTCCATCTCTAGACACGCCAAAAGTGTAAGCTGTCACCCGCACCATGCTATAACGCAAATATTATAGGTATTTTAAACATATTTCTTTATTTTTAGACCATAATATTTTAGCTACTTTTATCAAGACATGTAAATGTTTATTGAAGGAACATAAGTAAGAATTTAGTTTTTCTTAATATAATTCAAGTTTGGGGGAAGGGAGTTTCAAACAACAAGGATTTAATAAAAAAATGTACCTATTTTAAAATATGTATTGAGTAAAATAATTCACTTCTCAATGTTTCGACATACTGGGGATATCCTCAAAATTGATGATATCGTAAAATGGTAAGAATATTACCTTTATAACTAGAGAACTTTTGTAACAGTTCCATCTGTGATTCTTAGGTTATCAAACGGATTAAGGATTTAAAGTATACTTTAAATAGAAGAAATCTTAAATTTAAATTTAGAAGACCTACGGTACTCTCTAATGAATTACATTAATATTTGTTGTAAATTATCTACTAATGTATATGTATGTACAAGATTCCAAAATTTTAAAGGTGTTTCGATACGTGATGTTAATAATCGTATTAGGAAAACTTCCGCAAGCAATCTTTGGCACAGATTATATTGAGCGATTTTGTACCAAACAAAAAATGCAAGCTATTAAATTCACTATCAGTACTTACTTTTTCCAAACACAACTAAACAAAATAATATTATCACAATTGATTACATAAATATTCTAATACTATTTAATGGTTTAAGTAACGTGGCGTCTGTCTTTTGAAAATTGTACTACGTAAACTACTTTTAAATAAGAAATCTACTTCACTAATGAAAACTAATAATTCGTTTGGAATTTATGTGGTTGTTAAATGTTTAACACGTTATTGATACGTGATTGTAGTTTCATCATATATTTCGTCATAACTGGGTTGGTTCTGTCGTCATAACTAGGTTTTTTTTAAAATTAAAAATCAGCTCTTGAGTAATTTTGAATATTTTAATGAAATTTAATTAGAAAAATGTCCTAATCATTTCATCCTATTTGTAAACAATATTTTATCTCGCTAACTCGGAAACAACTATCCATTAGGTGACCAATCAAAAGTTGTTTATGCAAACTAGCTTTAGGTCAATAATGTTTAAAACTATAGATATGTTACGCAGAGCAAAATTACAGTTGAAACTCTTTGTTACGCACTACGTTAATGTACTAAGAAATATACTTCAGAATTCCTTCATAAACAAATAATTAAGTACCTATTGACATTTTTCTATCACGAATATTATACAAATTACAACGTTGCTAGGGTATGACTAAAAAAGTACGTACTTTTTTAGTCATAGCCTAGGAAAGACATTAGTTACATTTTCAGAATAACATATTTTTTCACTATTGTAAGTTAGTGCTTGACTGCTATCCCATCTGATGGTAAGTGGTGATGCAGCCGAAGATGGTAAAGTACCTTAACAAAAGCCTAATCGGATGGATAGACAGATGCTGGCAAATAATTCCACTCTTTTGCTATAATATACATTGCTGTACATATCTATACATTTTAAATATAACTGCTTAAAGTAATTCAATCGTCGTTTTTTAGAATGGGGTTCCATATTGTCCATTCGTAAGCGTCATCTCAGGTAAAAGATCAGAGTTTGATCTTTTGTGATCTGTAGGTTTTCTGGCATTTACGTTGCGATTTACACCGAATCCTTCATCCGTTCTATTTATAAGAATGCTTTATAAGAAAATGTTTAAAGGTGCAGAATTATAAATAGATGTGAGCCAAGAAACATATAACAAATACGATTTGTTGATTTTTTTTAAGTAAACATATAATATAACTAGGAATTTTAGGTATTCTTATCAAGGAGAAAGACTTATAACCCACATAGAAATTTATAGAAGTACTTTTACACTTTCTATATTAATATATGCAAACAATTAATTATTTTGAGCTTCAGATTGCCGTTTAGTATTTTTTACGTATTTAAAAAAATCATTTGATTATAATTTGTAGTCATCAGTAATTATAATAGATAAATAACAAAAGATCCAAAGTAAAAAATTACACATTAAATCGCGTTCCCGTCGACTTCTTTGAAACTCTCAAAGTTACTAAGTGTGATACTAACATTTATTTGTGTTCCTTTAAGATTTATTTTTTAATATTTCGGAAGCATAAACTTATTCCACGCATCCCTTGTCCACTTACATATGATATGTGAATCAATAACCTTCATTTCCTATCGTGATTCTCAAAATACTTACTTCAGAAAAAGTGTTTCATAACCATACATTCTTATTTTTTATTATTCTAGTTGTGTTAATTGATGAACAGTAACGCGATTAATTTGGTTAAATAATCGAAACCAATCTTCTACAAAACAATAATAGAAAAAAAAAAACATGCCATGGCCTATTTTCAAACGCACAAGTCGAAGAGTTGTAACCGTACAAAAAGTCCATAATAGCTGATACATAACAATCTTATCAAGGAACGACACCGTTTGTTGTGAAAAGGATTTCGGCGTGTAGACCTAGGCGAGATAGCCACTATGGTGCGTGAAGCTGCCTTTACATCATCAATATCTATGCCCCGCCCACATCGGGTTACCGAAACATCACCAAAACAAAACGAGTCAAAGAAATTGCAAAGTAAGGTAGCATTAGTAGCTTCAGTAAACTCGAGTCAAATGCGCCAAATGCGACGCGCGTGTCTCTCTAAAAACCGAAATCTAAAGCACAACTCAAGGTAATCAACGAATTAAGCACGGAAACTGTTACGTTACAAAAGGAAACAAGTAAAATCAATTCCAAACAAAATTGAGCGTTCAAACCCAAATTTGACAAACAAAAATCAACCTTTAACTTATATCAATAAAGTCGAAATTGCAAACGCTTACAGGTAGAAGTCGTTCGGTCAGTAGACCCAGGCGACGGGCACCCACTGCGGCGTGGAACGGAGACGCACGAGGGCCGCCTCTAGCTGTGCGAGCGTGTCGTCGATGTCGTTGTTCACGATGGTCAGGTCGAAGTAGTGTCCGTACGTGCGTCGCAGCTGTTCAGACTCGCGGACCAACACTTCCAGCGAACCGTCGTACTGGAACAATACGACTGTAATTATGACCGCATCCGCGTGCCGAGGGTTGTGAAGTGCCGTGAAGAGTTTCTAATAACGTCTACGGCTACTACTACGACGGGATATAACGTCACCCTGTCCTACACCTCTCTGCAGTTGGATAGGTTTCGTACTCTGATTCTGTACTCGGATAGCCATCGTAGCCCTACTGTACAAATACTTCGGCATTTCGATATACCGACAGTCAACTTGGCACCGCTGAAGGAACTGCAGCACCGCCCAAATTTCGACGGAATCAAAGGGTTTCTCATAGTTCACATACGCAAGACATAGTGGCAGATTGTACTGGTCTTCTGTACAATTTGCTGAAGGGTATGTATGTGGTCTATGGTGCTAAAGCCTTTTCTGAAACCGGCTTGTTCGGGAGGCTGGAAGTCGTCGAGTCTACGTGCGAGACGATTCGTAATGACTCTCGAAAACAGCACGTAGACGCGGATCAGAAGGGAAATAGGTCTGTAGTTCTTCAAGAGAGCGTTGTCGCCTTTCTTGAAGAACAAGACCACCGCACTTGTGTGTTCGCGCCTTACGTCGTGAAGTGTTACACGACGTAAGGCGCGAACTCCGCCGAGCGTAAAACTTTGAGCGCCTGTGGCTCCACGTCGGAGTAGTGCCACCATGCAGGACGGAATTAAAGAACTTCTGAAGGTCTTCAAGTAACGGTTTTCCATCCACTTTCAGAAGCTCCGCTGTAATTTCATCCTAGCCCGGGGACTTGCCGTTTTTAAGGTGCTGGAGAGCCATTCTAATCTCGCTCAGACTGACGTCCGGAATATTATTGGAATAGTGTCGGATAAGACTTGCTCTTGGATCGTTACTCACGCTTGCATGTGGCTCCAACGATGATGTGTACAGCTACCCATAGAACCTCTCAAGATCACTCAAAATCTCAGGTGTGCCGGAAACGAAGCTGCCACATTCGGTCTTCAGCCTCAACAGTTGGCTCTTCCTGGTAGACAGATATCTGACAAAGACTTTGGAGCCCTGGTTCCGCTCGATCGCTTCTACAATACGAGCTGTATTAAAGTTGCGTAAGTCCCACCGCATACATTTGGAGATCTGTCTGTTCAGTTGCCTGTATGCTGTCAAATCTGCAGAAGACTGCAGCTTCATTTGCCGTCTAACAGCCATGAGATTAAGAGTGTGATCGGAG
Source organism: Parnassius orleans (assembly GCA_029286625.1). NCBI lineage: Eukaryota > Metazoa > Arthropoda > Insecta > Lepidoptera > Papilionidae > Parnassius > Parnassius orleans. The sequence goes on from JAGSMP010000184.1 coordinate 768,221, forward strand.
AGTTTTTGTGTTCTTCTGCGGCGGGTGATGCAGAACTTAGCTCCGACTGCATTGACAGTTTCCACTAGCTTACACACATATATACGTTTTTAATTATGTATGTACATATGCCTATATCTTGGCACGCTGTCTAGCTTAACCGGCTTCATGGATTTTAAGTAATGAGATGTCGTTCGTTAGATTCGTCTTAATTGTAGAAATGACCTAAGATTATCAGTAGATTTTTTACGCAGTCGGTTTTTTTAAATTACTGTTTTGACAATCGAGCTTGTAAAAGCTTCTTGTGCAAATTTTCGGTCAGATACTATCGTAATATGCACATTTTATACTCACGTCGGCCACGTTATTTAGTGGTGGCGCGGCCACGAACACGACGTAAGGCGCGAACTCCGCGGAGCGTAAAACTTTGAGCGCCTGTGGCTCCACGTCGAGTATTGCGACCCGTCGTTCCGCGTGAATACGCCGGATCGTTTCAAGTTTCGTACCGTACATAGCGTCTTCATGTGTACCTGTAACAAAAAACAAAGTATATATAGTTTACGTTATTAAAAATATTTTAGTACAGTTCTACCAAGTAAAAACTTATAAGTTTGGCGTTTGGTTTTTATTTCAAGGAATAAAATATGTTTTTTTTAAAACAAACGGGTTAACAGACCACCTGATGCTAGCTCAAGGGTAGCAAGATGAGGGTCAGAGGGACTATGATCCCGGGCGGTAGGTTTCGGGGGCGATATAAGATTAAGACGCACTTACAAACGAGCGGTAATAGTATTACCAACCGAAAATCTGTCTTGTTTCAATTAATGAACAGCTTAGTTTTTACAAAACAAATAGCAGTTACGTTACGCTGCTACGCGTTCGAGGCCCAAGAATACCCACATCGCAGGGATGAAAACGGTTTATTGGACGCGCACTGCCTGAGACTCCATGGTGTTCCACCTTTTCCGAATACCGGCAGAGTCACGGGAATGCTTTTGCACACATCCACAGCGTCCCCTCCTCAGGACAGGACAACTCTTTCTCCTGTTCCTAGATGCGATCGAACTTCTTAGATGCGATAAAACAAAACCAACATAGAGTTGAAGGACCCGAATATTTATCCAACAAGACGAAAAAATTCGTCTAACCTAACACCCTTATACCACCTCATATAACAGCATGAGGCACACTATATTATTAAATTTCTATCAAATTAATCCTATAGATATTTAAAATGATGTATTGAAATTATAGTTAATGTAGTATTTTCCACCGACTTCAACAGGAGGAGGTATTCAATTCGACTGTATGTTTTTTTTTATGTGTTACCTCATAACTTTTTACTGGGTGAACCGATTAAGATAATTCTTTTTTTGTTTGAAAGCTGATGCCTCACATGTGGTCCCATATAAATTTGATCAAGGTCTGACCAATAGTTTTTGAGTTATTCTTAATAATTTACATTGAAGTCGGTTGAACAAAATTTTTAATTTAAAATTATGTTAGATGTACAACGTAGAAAATTTTATCGAATTCACAATGAAATTTGGATGACACCTTATGATTTAAGACAGATAATAAGCGTTAGCATTACTGTTACCTTTTTGTATATTAAATTAGTTTGGTAAATATCCGTAATACGTATCAAACCGCTCTTCCCTACCTATTGAAGTGTTACAAAAGAAGTGGAACAGTAACGACAAAAGTGTGCATTTTGTTAACGTTCTCAGTGGAAATTCTATGACTTGACATACGCTGCTAATTACCGACAGTAAGCGTAAATTATAGTTAGAAAAAAATAAAAATAAACATACCATTGTACAGTACAAGTAGTAATGAATATCATCAAATTACCGTATTCCAAATACTCATTGGCAGCAATGTCAGCCATCATTTCCTCGTGTGTCACGAAGTAGTAGTGTCGTCCATTCTCTTCGTCAGGTCTCGAAGGTCGGGTAGTATCTGAAAAGTTCAAGAGTTATATTTAATATTTTGTCTGGCAATATACAAAAAACCAAGTTCCATCTTCCAGAGATTACATTCACATAACACATCAACATAATTTTTATTACCATAGCAGGGCTTTTCCAAAAATGAGCCTGCTAGTAATAAGCAATACTTGAGAGATTCGCCATAAAGCCGATACTCACGCATTAGTAAGTATTACTTATGCGTCGGGTATGCTCCACATGTAGGTCGTTAGAACCACGTTCGCCAATCAGCAGTTGCAGGTGACGTTGGCATTTGGAGAAAAGGTGATTTATTCCCCATTACATCCCTCTCATCACCAACCCTTCTCAGCGATGCCAATTTAGCCCCTTTAGGTCTATATCTAGTACCGATATAATGATTTAGCCCCAAGCCTGGAATAATCCTTTTACAAAATGAAAGACACACTGAGAATGTAATCGTAGATAGATGTACATATCTATGGTCCATAGCGTTAAATTAACATCAAGTAAACACAAAAATTACCGTGTAGTGGCGATGTAAGAATATCCACTACCCCATATCATCCCGTGGGTAGCGTAAGAGGCGGCAGATACAACCAAAAACTGCAGTTGCCAACCCGCTTGCCAAGCGTGACAACTATGGCAAATATCTCTTCTATGAGGCAATCTATGCGGGAGGCCTATGTTCAGTAGTGGACTTTAATAGGCTGTAACATTAACGGTAAACACAAAAAAGCGACCGTAACAAATGTAACCTTTATATGATAAAATTAGAAGTATTAAAATTTGAGTTTACACCATAATATTATGTTACACAAATTTTGAAATTATGAAATTTACATTTTTTTAGCACGATGGAAGTATGAACACGGGATCCGTGGCGTATAAAGCTAGGTACTCGTACTGAGACCACTACATATGTTGGTCATTTTAAAATTATGAAAATTGAAACTTATTAGCACCTTAAAAATATATTTTAATTGTCCGAGAAACTTACGAGGTATTGGGTACGCATACTGGTCGGGATGGCGCGCTATCAGAGTATTCTTGATGTGACGCCTACCGACGCCGTGCGCCCCAAGGAGAACTATCGTTTTCCTTTGGAATGCTGAAACGGTGAGAATCTTTTATAGTGCATAGATTATGATTTCTTAACATTACTCGAATACTGCATATTAAATGTAACTATTTTTACGGATTTTATCGCGTTTATGTAAAGCACCCGAAATATCGGGAATAAGTGCCTATATTATTAGGAATTACTTAAAAATGAGTATAATTTATAACTTCAGTGTTTTTATTATAACTATCACAATACTTTGAGTTGAGTTATTGGGGTACTTATGGTGTCACCCGGATAGTTCTTAACTATAGTTGGGCCAGTTATAGTGCTGTTGTCGAGATCCAAAAATAATCCATGCAAAGCCGGAACTGATTGCAAGTCATATAGATGAGGATTATTCGAGAAAAATAAGTATAATAGTAATCATAGAACATTACGGGTATAGTAAGTACATATAATGAAACAAAATATATGGTTCGTGCATAGAAGTTGAAATTACACTAATGTACTTACAAGGCAGTTTAACAACTTCTTCGTAGGTGACAACGTCGAGCTGGTCGAAAACTGCATTGTGTTTCGCCAAATATTTGTCCTTGGATTGTTTCTTTTTGCGTCCAAATATGGAACAATTTACTGTAACAAGCATTAGTTCATGAGTTTTCTTATATTGGATACAATCACAAAATATTTATTACAATTTGGATTTGGAAATATACTTAAATATACTAGTCGTGAAATAATAAGTGCAGATTTTTTTAAATAAAAATTTATGAAAGTGTAAGAAACTTTTTGTTAAAAATATTATAGAAATAGTACTAATCCATTCCGGCAAATAGATGTAAGAATACTACTACGGGGCGATTTTGTAAAATTATATCAAAATTGTCATTTATCTTTTTACTTGCAAAAATACGAACAAAATCTGAAATATTATGCGTTTTTTTCTATAAGAGGTGCTTTTAACACAATAAAAAAATATAAATTCATAGTCTAATCACAAAATTGTTATTAAATAGGCACTAAGATAGATAATAGATGCTGCGAAATGCTTCCAATACGAATATAGTTCTGAATTTGAACGAATTGTGATCACTACTCCAAAAATAAACTTGTAATTTAAGTTTATTTACCAAAAGTACGAACAGGCCACGCAGAAAGTTTGACGTAAGAAAAGATTTCTTTATGTGACACTGGTCACTTATAATTTATTTTGAAAAACCAATTATCAACAAGTAAAAATACGAATGTTATAATATATGTTATAATATAATTGGATTATCAATGAAATATCGTGTTTCACTGAAAATGGATATTCGTCGGGAACATTTTCGCGCGATAATTTTTTACGATTTCAAATGTCTTAAGCCGGACGAATCGCTGAATAGAATTCAAATGGCATTTATGGATAGAGGCCCTCTTCTAAGGCAACCATGTACCGCTGATATAACAAATTTCAGCACGATCGACTAACTTAGAGAGATGAAGAAAGAAGTAGCCACTCATTAACGGCTGGTATGGAAGGAACATGAAAGAGAATACGCGAATTAAGATTTGAGATTAAGCACATATCGCAGATTGGGAAGCGTTTACGAGCGTTTACACGAACACCTTCGTATGAGGCGGATAATTTCGTGCTTGGTGCTGCACAACCTCACCGATGCCCAGAAGCAGGCCCGCGTAGAATGGTGCCATGACATGTTTACTAAATTTAATTTAATTTATCTTAATTCAATTCTTTTATTTTAATTCGTCGCGGCATCTTTACAGCATTATTATAAGTTATTTATCTTACAATTATCAATAACAAAGCGCCAGTCAACGGTTTGGCTGTTTTAAAATGAACAAACGCCTACCAAAGTGAAGAGCTCAAGAAGCGCAGGTAAGATTTTGGTTGCTAGTTTTTTTTTTCATTTTGACGGTGTTCATATGTGGTGTCAATTATTTTACGAAATCTTAGAAAATCCAATGATACCAAATGCTGGCCAGAAGTGTTTATTGCTGTGAGGAACAAGTGTCCGAACATGGGGTGTAATCAGCGTTCAATACGTGGGACTTTCAAGACTGCACACCGGTTAAGCTATACGGTCACCCTTCTTACAGCTCTGATTTGGCATCGTGTGATTTTTTTTTGTTCCCTAAACATAAAATCAACTAAAAAAAATCCTGTTTTCATGCAGTGTTCGAATACGCCGTTCAAGGTGTGTCTGAGGCAGGCTCGAAATAATATTTCGAAAATTAGTTCAGACGTATGAAACTTAGTATAGATGCTGATAGAGACTTCTTAGAAAAGATAAAACAATAAAAACTAAATTAAACTTACTAAACTTTAACCATAGAACTTTTTTAGTTTCGTAAAGCTTTCTGAATGGCTCGTGTACATATTGTTGCGCGCCACTATTAATGTTTTGTTCATGGCAACACTAGCCACTAGCGCCCTCTGGTATCGAGTAGCCGAACTAGGAGAGTCAAGATCCTTCTAGAAATTTCGGGACAGATATGTACTCGAATATTCTAGATGTTTCTACAGTAGAAGGCTCTGGAAAGTATCTGAGGCGCTATATAAGGCCGGTATAGACCACGACCGAGGCAGTATTGAATTGGCGATACAAGCGAAGACTTCGAAGCGATACAACTGCGAACTAAAGCAATCTGAAGTAAAATTGTGTTTTGTTATTTGTGTGGTTTAAAGTTGTAATTAGTGTTGTGTAATTAAAGTGTCAATTTTGGTAATTCACTCGGCAGTATTTAATTGTCTCGAACCTCAAGCTCGTAACAATTGGTGTCAGAAGTGGGATTTAATCATGCCGATTTTACCTAAAGATGACACGGAGGGTATCCATACCCAAAGTCAACGCCAACAGGAGACGGACCAGAGACGATTTGGTGGTACAACGTCGCAAGCGTCGGAGGGCCAGCTGCCGACCACGGAGGTCGGCCCGTCAGCAGCTCCTGCATTTGCAGCACCTGACTTAGGTGCTCTGATGATGATGCTGCAGGAGCAGGCCCGCCGACAGGAGGAACCGATGATTCTCATGAAGGACCTTCACGCTGCCTTCGGGAAAGAGATAAGGGAGGTGAAGGATAGGGTTGCTCAACATGACAACCGCCTGTCGGAAGCTGAAACCCGAATCAACCAAGTGAACAATAGGGTTGACAACGTGATAGCTGACGTGAAGAAAACGCTGGACGACTTAAAAATTGGGGATGGAATTACAGCTCCCGTGGTAGCTGCAACACCTTCGCTACGTGGATTCAAAGTGCCGCCGTTCGACGGGACTTCTTCCTGGTCGGCCTACAAAATTCAGTTCGAGGCTGTCATGAAGGCGAACGGCTGGAATAAAAGTCAGGCCATGACTGCTCTCACCCTAGGTCTGAGCGACCAGGCCTTAACTGTTCTGGAAGCTCTCGGTAAGGAAGTGACTTACGAGCAGCTCCTTGAGGCATTGGAGGCAAGATATGGCGACGCTGGGAACACGTTTTTCGTGCGCAGCTCAAAGATCGCGTGCAACGCAGCAACGAAAACCTGCAGCAGTGGGCCCTTGAGGTGGAAAAGCTGGTTCGAAAAGCATACCAGTCTGTACCTGCGCTCATTGTAGGGAACCTGGTGCAGACATTCATCGACGGCATCCGCGACCTTGAAGTCAGAGCTGCTGTGAGGCTTGGGAACCACGAGACGCTTAAGGACGCGTTAGCCCATGCACTGGAGGTGGAAGCCGTGCGGCAGGATCATCGTTCCCATCACGTCAGGGAGGTTGCAGCAGCTACAGTTCGTGACTGCAATAAAGGATACAGCCCTAGGTGCTACGGCTGTGGGGAAAGGGGCCATATTCGATTCAACTGTCCTAAGCGAACTGTAGAAAGGGGAGGTGATAGATCTCGAGAGGGTAGTGCGGCTAACAGCACCGCCCAGCAGCAGCAGGGAAACGAGTAAAAGCCAGGACTGCGGGGCGGGTGCTGGCTGATGTTAAAAAAGCCCCAAGGATTTCGATCTCACAAACCCATGATGGGAACAGCCTAATTATCAAAGGCGAGGTCAAGGGAACGCCGTGTAAACTGACCATAGACACTGGAGCCTCTCGCACGGTTGTCAGTTCCCAACTTATAAGTCAGTTCCTTGGGAACTCCGCATACAATCGAGAACTCATTAATTTGGTAACAGCCACCGGTCAGCACATACCCGTCCGTGGAGAGAAGGAGATGGAGTTGAAACTAGGCAACATGATCTACCTGCATAATGTCATCGTGGCTGATATAATGGACGACTGCATCCTGGGCCTAGACTTCATGAGGAAGAATTGTTGTGAGATCGATGTTAAGCAAGGTGTTTTAAAATGTGGACAGGAGGAACTTTTCGTGGAAGGGGCGTTACCAGGGAATGTGTACAGCCTTAAGAAGATTGTTCTGCCGCCGAGATCGGAAACGATTGTGCCGGTTAGTCTTCCTCGGAATCCTGGGCAAGCTCATCGTTGTGTACTCGTAGAAAGGGTGGACAATGACCTTTCGTGGAAAGTGGCTCGAACCTTGGTCAGAACCACCGACATCTCAGGAGTACGTGTGCTGAACCTTTGTGATCAGGAACAGATTATGGAAAAAGGCACACTGGTTGGTACTTGTGAGGAAGTGGATTGGTTGCGTAGGTGCCAATATCCATTGACTGGGACCCCCAGCAACGATGCACAAACGAGGGTGACAACACTTTTAGAAGACTGTCGCAGCGTTCTCTCCCCGAATGAAGTGGTCAAGGCGAAGAAGTTGTTACTCAAGTACGCCGATGTTTTCTCGTCAAACGATGCTGACATAGGAAAGACTGGCTTAGTTCAACACAAAATAAACACAGGAGAAGAATTGCCTATCCGTCAGCGCCCAAGAAGATTGCCGGTAGCACGTGAAAAGGAAGTGGAAACCATGATTGAGGGAATGGTGAAGGATGGTGTTATTGAACCTTCATCTAGTCCATGGTGTTCACCTGTGGTGCTGGTAAAGAAGAAGAATGGCAGCATGCGGTTTTGTGTTGACTATCGCCGTCTGAACGACGTTACAAAGAAGGACAGCTATCCCTTGCCAAGAATTGATGACACGCTGGACATGCTTACAGGCGTAAAGTGGTTTAGCACACTGGACCTGAAAAGTGGCTACTGGCAGGTTGAAATTGACCCTAAGGACAAGGAGAAAACTGCATTCTCGACAGGAAAGGGTCTGTGGCAATTTAAAGTCATGCCGTTTGGATTGTGCAATGCTCCAGCAACGTTTGAAAGGTTGATGGAGCTTGTACTTACCGGGTTAATTGGCGATGCCTGTCTGGTCTACTTGGATGACATCATCATCGTAGGCCGTACGTTGAGAACACCTTCAAAACCTGGAACGCGTGCTCATGAAGATTCAGAGTGCCAACCTCAAGTTGAGCCGAAGAAATGTTCACTATTCAAACGGCAAGTTAGCTTTTGGGTATGTAGTGTCGGAAGAAGGTATCCGCACGGATCCGGAGAAAATTGCCGCTGTCAAGGATTGGCCGGTCCCAAAAGACAAGACGAGGTTAGAGCATTTTTGGATTGTGCTCCTATTATCGGCGATTTGTGAAGAACTTTGCAGATATAGCCAAACCTCTGCACAAGCTAACCGAGGAGAAGCGACATTTCTGCTGGGATGAAAGTTGCGATATCGCATTCCAGGAGCTCAAGGACCGTCTGTGCAAAACACCTATTTTAGGGTACCCTGATGCGGGCAAGGAATTTATAGTTGACACAGACGCAAGTGATATAGGACTTGGCGGTGTGTTGTCTCAAAGAATGGTGATCAAGAGGTTGTGATAGCATACCAGCAAGTCGTTGTCAAAGCCGGAAAGGAACTATTGTGTCACAAGGCGAGAATTGCTTGCTGTGGTAATGTCGTTGCAGCATTTTAGCAAATATCTTCTGGGGCGGAAATTTCACTTACGAACTGACCATGCTGCACTGAAATGGCTATTGCAGTTCAAAAATCCAGAAGGACAAGTTGCGAGATGGATTGAACTACTACAGGAATACGACTTTGTGATCGAACATCGCAGCGGGAAATCTCATGGCAACGCAGATGCATTGTCAAGAAGACCTTGTCCTGAAGATTGCAAGCATTGTACTAGACAAGAGGGTAAGGAAGTGGTATCTGTGAGGATGCTTATGACAGACCAGCTCAACAATGAGTGGAAAGACAGCCTACGACATGCACAGCAGGAAGATCCAGACATCAAGCCGATTCTGGAATGGATGAAGGCCAGTGCTCCTAAGCCTAAGTGGAGTGACGTCTCAGCGATGAGTTCGATCACGAAAAGCTATTGGGCCCAATGGGACAGCTTGCTGATTCAGGATGGAGTCCTGTGCCGAAAATGGGAAAATGTTCGGGGAGACAGTTGTCATTTGCAAATGGTTGTCCCCAAAGCTAAAGTATCGGATGTTCTACAGCTGTACCATAATGGTTGTTCAGGAGGCCATCTGGGAGTTAAACGAACTCTACTGAAGATCCGAGAACGGTTTTACTGGGTCCACTGTCGTGACGATGTCGAGGACTGGTGTCGCAAATGTACAAGTTGTGCGGCTGTAAAGGGACCTCAAACTCGTAGTAGAGGTGCATTGAAATTGTACAATGTTGGTACACCATGGGAGAGGATAGCCATTGACGTTGCGGGGCCGTTTCCGGAAAGTGAAAGTGGTAACAAGTACTTCATGGTTGTGATGGATTACTTCACTAAGTGGCCAGAAGTTTTCGCCATTCCAAATCAAGAAGCTTCAACAGTTGCAGATAAACTACTTCATGAAGTCTTCTGTCGTTTTGGAGTACCTTTAGAGATTCACAGCGATCAAGGAAGGAATTTTGAGTCTCAAATATTCCAGGAAACTTGCCGAGTTATGGGTACTCATAAAACAAGAACAACTTCTTACCACCCACAATCTGATGGAATGGTAGAACGATTTAATCAGACATTGGAGAGGTACCTAGCAAAAGTTGTGGAAAAACGGCAACGAGACTGGGACAGGCACATACAACCGTTTTTTGTTGTCATATCGAAGCGCTTTTCACGAAAGTACATCAGTGACACCAGCTTTAGCAAATTTTGGGAGAGAATTACGGCTGCCTGCAGACCTGATCACCGGAATACCACCTGATGCCCCACGCAGTATAACCGATTATGCAAGACAAAATGAATGACATTTATGAGCACGTCAGACAGTCGGGCCAGCAAACGTCTGAGAAGATGAAAACACGGTATGACCGCAAAAGGAACAACAACAAAGGGTTTGACGAAGGTTCACTAGTGTGGTTACACAATCCAGTTCGCAGCAAAGGGAAATCTCCTAAGCTTCAAGCTAAATGGGACGGACCGTACCGGATTGTGACAAGGATCAATGACGTAACCTACCGGATACAGAAAGGTGCAAGAGGTACTCCTAAGATCGTCCATGTGGATCGACTGGCGCGTTATTATGGGGCCAATAATGCTCGGGACGAGCATGTCTTAGGAGGGGGCAGTGTTGCGCGCCACTATTAATGTTTTGTTCATGGCAACACTAGCCACTAGCGCCCTCTGGTATCGAGTAGCCGAACTAGGAGAGTCAAGATCCTTCTAGAAATTTCGGGACAGATATGTACTCGAATATTCTAGATGTTTCTACAGTAGAAGGCCCTGGAAAGTATCTGAGGCGCTATATAAGGCCGGTATAGACCACGATCGAGGCAGTATTGAATTGGCGATACAAGCGAAGACTTCGAAGCGATACAACTGCGAACTAAAGCAATCTGAAGTAAAATTGTGTTTTGTTATTTGTGTGGTTTAAAGTTGTAATTAGTGTTGTGTAATTAAAGTGTCAATTTTGGTAATTCACTCGGCAGTATTTAATTGTCTCGAACCTCAAGCTCGTAACAATATGTATACGAATTTTCATTTATATTCCGATACAGAATATATTTCTTGGAATCGGCTCCCATAAAAACGTAATATAAAAGCAGTCTAAATTTTCGCTAACATAATCTAAAATCCCACACGTTTGAGTCATACTAAAGGATCATTCCTTTAAGATGACACATAAAACGTGTGGTCTAAACACTACGAAGCTAAAAATAAAATGTTAGAATTTTACGATTATAGCCAGTATTTACCTGTATTGTCGCAGCCGTCGGTGTGTGACACGCAGCCCTCGGTTCCTAGCCGCACAACATTACAACACGGTTCATGCAAATGCAATGGATATGACACACTGTATGGGCGGAGGTCGCTACTTCAATACGATAGGGTTGACACGCAACGAATTGGTGGGAATACGCATTGACAAATTTTACCCATTATTTACAAAATAAAGGAGAATGATATCAATCCCACTGTATATTTTTGTATTCATGTGACTCGATATCGACGACGTTAGTATATTTCGTTTTGCGAGTATACTTTTTTAAATCCATAAGGATTTTAATCATATAATTTGCAGAGATAAGTTAAAGTGGTTAAATGTTTATTTATTTTTTCAATTTGGCTTGTGTTAATCAAGAATGAATAACATCAAAAACGTCAGAAAATGAAAGGCAATTTTGTCAATGCATTTCTCTTATGGACAAGAATTGGCAAATCATATTAAGGGAGTTATAAAACCTTCATATTTCTGCACACTGTTCTTTGTAATCAATTTAAATTAAATTGCATATATTTGCTACTATTATTACTATTTTATATATATTACAGCACTAATGAGTTGACTAATAAGCAACTTATTAGTCAACTCATTAGGCCCGTTTGTGTTGAAGTTGATTCGAAAAATTTGAATTTACTGGGAATAATTTTATAACATGCAGTACAAAGTTTAACATTTTGTTTGAGTTAATAAATTATTATGAGGAGTTTTCCACTGGGGTTTTCCATTGTTGATATAATATAGAAAGCAAGGTTACATACCGACTGCAGGTCCAATGATGGTTGAAATAAAAACACGCAATATTAATGAGATAATGAAAATGATACATAAATCAATGCAACAGATAAAATTAACTAAATTACTTTACGTATAACGACAGAATTTTATTTATCTAATAACGCTAAATCACATAACTAATAAATAATGTTCTTTGTTGTATATGCTTTTGAAAATGCTCACGTCATAATCGTGAAAAATTCTAACGTAAGTTTAGTAACGTTACATAAATATAACGCTCGATATTAAAGTCAACTTTATGAATAGCTCACATAAATGGCATAATTCATTAATTCCGGCTTTTAGTTCTAGTTTTAGTTCTGGGTTATAGTGATGTCATTATAATTTTTACAATTTAACATATAGAATATATAATAGTAAAATGTTGAAATATTGTATATATAAATAATATAAAAGAACTCGGGCTTAAGGGAGACATAATGTTATACGCCGATGACACCGCTCTATTCTACTTTGGCCATTCTATAGACTCTGTTATTAAAGACGCACAAAATGACTTAGGTCTTCTAAATATCTGGTTTCAATGCAATTGGCTTACTATAAATATATCAAAAACAAACTATATAATGTTTACAGCAAAAACCAAAAAAATATCACATTATACACCATTGAAAATAAATAATCAAATTATAAATAAAGTTGATGACGAGAAATATCTTGGACTGACCTTAGACTCGCATTTAACATGGAAACCACATATTTCTAAAATTAAAACAAAATTAACTTCTCTTTCTGGAGCCCTACGGGGTATGGTTACATGTTTATCGCACCGAGTTCGATATAATATATATAACTCTCTCATAAAACCGCATTTAGAATACTTGACTGAAATTTGGGGCACCGCTGCAAAAATAAATCTAGAACCACTACAAAGGTAACAAAATAAATAAATTAAAACATTGTTTAAATATGATTTCCTCACACCAACAAATCTACTATATAAAGAAACAAAATTATTAAATATAACTCAAACATACATATATTTATAATATAAAACTTGTATATTAATAAGAAAAATATTAAATAAAGATATACATACTCAAATAACATTCACAAAGAAACAACAAATACAAAAAATTTGACTAAGACGTGCAAACGACCTTTGCCTCTTAACCCCAAGAACCAATTATGGTAAAAAAAAATAATGCACGAAGGTGCGAAATTGTATAACCAATGAGGGCATCCACGACTTTTTCTGCCACCAGGGCGGCGCCACTAGAATGTGAGGTATAATATTTGACAGATTTCATAGCGGGGAAGTTAATTTGTTCGGAAAATGTAAAGGTTATTGTTTCTTTTTGTACTATTAGCTATATTTTATATGAATAAGATTAAAAATAAATAAACCAAACAACAGATATTCATAAAAGTGGAAAAATTAAAAAAAGTAATAATGTGCAAAAAATTAAAGAGCGAACCACCGACGCATAGTTTTGTGTATTAATAGAATACTCTAGAAATTGATAAACTTTTATTAAAAACCAACTTTTCAATTAAATTACATTTTGTAACAAAAACTTTACCTCACTGTCAACTAGTGACATCTGGTGAGCAGAAAATTATTAGCCCTCATTACCGAAAAATATCAAAGAAGCAAAATCAATGCCAACTTTTAGAAAGCACTTAAAATATTATTTAACATCTAATCTGAGCGCACCTTAGTTTCACTATTTCACACGTCGCTTCTAGCTACGCTCGATCTGTGTAAGGTGCGCTTCCAAGCATTGTTTGCTCCTTGGTTATGTTAGTTTTTTACAAGTACCCTGTATATTATATTGTATTTTGTTTATACTTAGAAATAAAAATTGCTTAAAAATGTATACTTACGATTGAATGTGTTTGAGTGAAATGATTCGATATAATAGTGTACGCCTAGGATAAGATTATTATTTGTTTGTATGTATTTAAACTTTCTCATGTAAGTGAACTATTGCAAATTCTTATGAGAAATAAAGATATCTCATACCTTAAATATTTACAATATTGGTGCAAAAATTAAAATTCTTAGTAGCGAAAATAAACTCATGAAAGTTAAGAAAGCTATGCAATCGCTAGAAGCATTAAAAATTAAAATGTTATTGCTTACTAGGTCCCTACTTTTTGCAATCTGTTAGCAAGACTCATCTAACTGATCGCAACGATCCAACTTTAAGTTGTGCACCAACATTGTAAACGTTTACAATCCACGACGTTTTAACTTTGTATTTATTGTAAATTTTAAGCTGTGAAATCTTTAATGATATTCTAGACTAAAACCTAAACATAATAATTTAAAATTAAAAATTTTGTACAACCGACTACAATAAATATTATTAAAGATAACTCAAAAAATATTGGTCAGATCTTAATCAAATTTATATGGGACCAATTACCCTATTCAATAAAAAAGAATTATCAAAATCGGAATACTCTGTAAAAAGTTATGCGTGATCATACATAAAAAAACAAAAAATATACGCGTCGACTTGAGAACCTCCTCTTTTTTTTTCGTCGGTTAATAAGATATGCCACTCATATGAGCAATTCATAAAGTTGGCCTCATATGTTGTTCATATGAAACAGAATGTTGCATTTGAACAAGATTTTATGACGAATGCGAGACGCTTAAGACTTTTTGTAACATGATATTGCGCGACCGTCCCGTAGAATTTGAGACGGACTACTGTGTTTAGTTATTATTGGTATTCGACGCTTATTAAACATGTAATATTTTTGTAACTTTTTATGAATAAAACTGTGATTAAATAAAAATATTAAATGATGGAGCCTAGAAGTGTGATGAAACATTAATATACAATGAATTTTATCTCTTGTGCAAAATAAAAATATCTGAAATATCTATCACAACATAGAATTTAACTATTAACGCTAAAGGCAACACACTAATAAATCAATAAGTTATTTAATGATGTTACATAAGCTTACAAATCTTAACAAGCTTTACGAGTATGAAATCTTTTACTTTACATAGACGTACAAAAATGTTGCTCGATAAAAAGCGTTACGTAGTTATTCATTTCAATAACAGTCATAGGGGAAATCCGAAGGTATGGTAGTATTAACATTGTTAAAGCATATAATATATTATAAAGGAATCATGTTTTCATGGTCTGATTTGATTTGACGAGGGATGGGGAAGGGTGGTACTTGTCAAAGTAAAAATTACACACACATTCCCTATAAAAAACATTTTTCAAATTTCATCACAAACATTCCTTCCAATCAAAAACAACAAGTACTAGAGCGGCATAAGCACGCAGGAGGCGGAACGTACCTTGGTCGGCGTTGGATCGTTCGGCTGCGGCACACGCGGCGCGCCACTCCTGCAGCTCGGGGCTGGGCACGAGCCCGGCCGACCCGCCCGCCGCGTCCTTGCGCGCCTGCCACCAGTGCGAGTCGTCCTTGCTGATTATCTATCGAGTACACGACATTTTTAGGTCGATCTAAGCGTAATACTTTGTTTCTCATCATAAACAGAACTAAGGACGGAAAGTAATGGCTCTTTGTGACATTAGATTGATAAATAAGCCAAGTTCACCCAAAAGTAAAGTTACTGTCTACACGGCTACTCCGAGCCATGGACACCTGCAGCGAACTTTAAACAAGGAGACAATAGATGCCTTGTCACCATCGAGAAAGAAGTTAAAGGTATAATTACAGCTACTAAACAACCAAGATTATCATTTATTTTATAAAACGAAGTGTCAAGCGGACTTACACGATGGTAAGTGGTCACTGCAGTTCATGGACATCCGAAGTTAACTTCAAACAAAGAAGGCGACAGATGCGTTGTCACCAGTGAGGACTAAGATGGAATGCCTCATAACCTGCAATTATACTGGCTCTCTTTACCCTTCAGATCAGAACACAGCAGTTCAAGCAGTGCTATGATGTCAGAAATAGGTAGACTCCGAGGAGAAAATGAGTACTACCACCTAGTAAATCTAGTACTGATTTTCGTCCCATGGGTACCTAAAAACTGACAACGAAAAATTACAATATTATGCTGGCTACTAGCACACCTGCGGCAGAGTGAATGTAGTGAGATTACTGATTAGGTAATGAGAATCCTAGATTGCAGCCTCGATTGCGATGTGTTTCGGTAATTTCTTGACCTAATCTATGCTGCAAGGGTTTGTATTGTTAATGGTGCTACCACGCTAAAGATGTCTTTGAAATTTCATATTGATATCCGCAAAATGTTTTTAAAAACCTTTTTTGCTTCCAATTCCTGCGTGATACACATGTGGTCGAATATAACTATATTTTGTAGCAGCACTACGGAAAAAGTCAGAGCTGATCATTTTGTATTTCGTTATGAAAACAAAATTGACGCTATCTTGATCTTTACGACAGGTACAGTCTCACATTAATCGTCCTGTACGTGTGTATAAAAACATTCTAGATTCCACCGTCCACTGTCGGGCGTGTGCTTAGCCGGCACTACACAGACGAGGTAAAGTAAAAGCCTCCAAGTCTCTGACAGAATTATGAGACAATATTTATTTCTTCATGTATAATACTTTTAACCGATTTAAAAAAAGCGGAGGTGGTAATTCACCAATTTATTCAATTGTCCAGTCAATTAATTCGCCAGTATGTTCTTTTTTAACGTATGTAACACAATATCTCCAAAATTAGTTACATTCTAGAGAATTATTATTATTAATATATTTTAATAATATTATTAATTATAATTAATAATATTATTTCTCAAAAATAAGAGAGAACGTACCTGAAGTATGTCGCCGATGTTGAAAGCTATACCAGCTTGAGCGCATGGTATCAAGTCATCTTCTAAAGGATCGTAATCAAATTGTGCTCTTACGAATATCTGAAACATTTTTAATGTTAGGATCTGTTTCTTTAATTTCTTGTGTATGGCGTGATGGTTTGTGTATAAAATGTGATGAATGATTTTTATTGAAGTAAGTCAGAAATTACCAATAGTTTTATCACCTAAATCTCTACTCGATAGTCTACAACTACTGTGTACCAAGCAGCAACAAACAACATAAATATTTTTAAATTTGGAATATTATTCCAAAGATAAATTAAGTCAATTACAGCATGCACGATGCGTATGATTACTAATTACGACCATAAGGATAGTATGAATTTGTATACCTTGCAAAAATGTAAACGTTAGATTATAATGCAAAAGAAATCACTGTAACATTCAAAAGAAATCAATGTAAAATTCAAAATGAAATAGTGATGAATAATGATGCAATGATAAGAACAACAAGCGCACAGAAACGAAGGACCTCTCGGGGACGCGCAGCCATGCCCGGGTGATGACAGTAAACAACACAACATAACATAAAATTTATGACCAACATAAAACAACATAAAGTAGCGACTGCTCTGGTTCCAGCTACTTACTAGCACGGGCGAAGGCTTTATCCGGAATAGCTAGTTAGGAAGAAAAATAAAAAATTTATTCGACTTTTATTATCACCAATTTGATTTTATGCTTTCAGGACAAGCATTTAGCAGTTGTGTATTTATGTGCGCTTGTCGACTCTTTGTACTGGCTACGCTTTATTTGTTATCGGTCAGTTGTTAGAAGCAAGCGTTATTATCACACTTCTATATCAAACACTCAAAACCCATACGTTAATATTTGTTACTATTGTTAGCATTGTCAAAACTGCTTCAATTTAAAATTTTGCAATCCAAAAGTAAGCATTCAGTTAACACACAGCTCTAGGGGATTTCAAATAGGTTTTAAGCAAAAAGAAGGATAATTTACCTCGCAGGGTGGCGGTGCGGATCGGTACGACGGTACGATCTTAAATGTTACGGAGCCGCGAGCCTCACGCTGAAATGTTTTTAAATTTGTTAGCGTTAACAATTTATTTCATTAGCACAATAAAAGTAATGACTAAAATTGATCTAGCGCCCTGTAATTTGAAATATTTTTAAAGAAACACAAATATTTAAATATAGATTAGCAAAGGAAAAAAAAAATACTCTTTCTAAACTGGTTCACTTTCATCATTATCATCACCATCATAATCACTACACCCTATTAAATTCCTATGCTGAACATTGGGTGCATCTATCCTCTAAAAAGAGTCAAATTGCAAATGTGTCGTCTCAGAAACATATACAATCTCGAGATTAATAACACAACAATGCCAAAATATGAGTTTAGGCCGTACTATGTTACACAGATTTTGACATTAGCATGTTTGAGCTTAAACTCAAGATGGTCTCTGAATACCGGCCTATGATTAAATGCCTATTTACTAGTAAAAATGGGTTTCAAATCTCGCCCCTCACTATAAAAACACACTAGCATCATGCTCTACTTTATGTTTATATTCTGTGCCAGCGACGTCTTTCCCGGTAGAAACAACCCTTTCATTCTGCACTAATAATACAGTTTCAGCATGGGTCTCCTAGGTTCTATTTTATTTATAGACTAAGGGTGACAAACGAGGACACGGTCCACCTGATCTACATCTACATTTATCCTGTATTAAGAATCCAAATGCAATTGCGTTGTAGCCCCTGAGGACTAAGATGGAATGCCTCGTTTCCAGTAAGAAGGGTCTCCGGTTCTCTACACTCACCATACGAAACAGCAGCCGTAAGTTGCTATTTTACGCTGGTATTCCGCGAGAGCGTGGTCCTACCCCAGTCGAGCCGACCCATTCGTGCTACAACTAATATAGCTGCAGCGTGGCTCTACCACGTATAAATTTATATTATATTGAGTTAATTTAACAAGACAAATAAATGCTTATTCAGGGTTCGAACCCTATTTCACAATATAACATTAATCAGGTGTGAATTTACGTCGAGCGCTTAGCCCCTAAGCAACCACGGATCAAACAAATAATTGAATAATTTTAAACAATAAATACATTAAATAACCGCCAATAGATGGCCGTAATACCATCTCGTAAATACCTTTAGAGCTGCATCAAAAGTGCGAAATATTTTGCACAGCGCTCTTGCAGTGGCAGAAGGCCCATGATCAATAGTAAATTACTACGATCTGATAAATAGGAATAAGATGCTTTACAGTTTAAGCAGCAAAGAGATTTGTTGTAAGATAATGCAATCAAACTTACCAGCATTCTTTGTAGTTGAGCAACCGACTGATTAGCAACGGGAGTTCCATTGATTTCCTTAATTTCGTCGCCAACGTGCAAGGTGGCCTGCCTGTGTATCATACCTCCGTGCATAATCCGCGCCACGATGCACCGACCATCATCGGCGAGCTTCAGCGTTATACCCTGAAATAAACATAACATCGGATGGACCTCGCTTACTCGTACGTGAAATCCGATCAGCTCAAAATTTAAATTTAAGCTTTTTATATTTTTATTTCGTTGGTTGAATCTTTCTGCAAACAGTTAAAATTTGATATACTTAATATGAGTACATAAATACTTTGAAAAATTACTAAACAAGGTGAACATTAGGGATACACGATTCGATAGACCAATTTCATAATTGTGAGTAAATCTGATTAGCAAATTTAACCCGTTCCCTGCCCCATGAATTGTTCAAATTAAACATTTCAATTGTTCAACTATTGTGTCTGTTTCGCGGACAGGGAAACTGTTAAATAAGGAATTTCTTTTACCACTAACATAACTAAACTGCATTAGTAATAAGATAAGATAGAAGCCTAGTACGATAAGATAATTCAAAACTTAAAGTAAGAGTGTTTGGGCTTTTGTTAAGCTAAGACAGTGCGCGTTTCCATTTAAAACTAAATCACCACTAACCAGACAGATAAGATGGTGTCTAAAAACTCACATTGGCAGCAGTTGATAATAAATTGATATCAATAGACGTTACTTGAATTCCTTTGCTGAGTAGCCTAATTTTATGAATATGTTTATGTATAATGAATTTAAATACTCAGCAAATTTAGACATAAGCATTTACAAGCGATAATAGTCTAATGGCGGGGTGCGGACCGCGAACTCAAAAGGTCGTGGGGTTCGAATCCGCCATTCGACTATTGTCGTGAACCACTCCTAACAAGCATTTTAAGCTTACCAGGGTGTGTAGCCGGTGGGAGGAAAAGGGGAGATCTTCCGCCGGGCAAGGTGTTCTGCCCGGGGAGCGGCTAACGCTCCGAGTAGTAGTTCGGAGCTATTCTATATATATTGCTTTTACTTCGGAACTTTGATAGCGCGATTAAGGGTTCGATGTATTTTCGCTTGTGGCGGGACGACAGCGTCGCCACAAGTGGTTAATGTTCTAGTATTTAAAAAAAATGATGACGATCGTAGGAATAAAGAATATGTCGTAGTTTTATGTTATAACTTCGATTACTCGTAACTATTATTATTGATCGAATTGTGTAAAGGCCATACAGTAGTGCGTAATACAAAACGGCTTACATTTTATTGGTTCTCAAATTAGACCTTCACCAGTGTTAGCTGCGTATGTGGATTCATCAACCCATCTTGTCCCGAAGGTGTTGTAAAAGTCGATTAAAGGTAATGCCAAAGAAATCTCACATCCCCCGTCAGGCGGATTATATAACCTTTTCCAATATACGATACAACAACCAATACCGAAGTATAGAATTAGGGCAAATCCGGCTAGCTAACTTAGAACAGTATTATTCTTAGCTGTAGACTGATTACAGCCTAGTGGTGACCGAAATGCGATTAGAATTCAAACAGCCCAAATTATTCGACATAATGGTCCTTACTTAACTTAAGTAAAGGATTTGCAAAATGGCTCATAATATATACTATATTGTAAATTTTGGACCTAATTTTGAATAATTTCAACACCATTCATATTTTCAAGTTCGCCTGGCCAATTTTCGACCAGTGCGATAATTGTGTCGCTACAATTATTTACACATACTCTGTCTGACTGTATGTACCTATAATCTGTGATCATAACTGTAAGAGACACTCGTCTTAATCTACCCCTGCACGATCTAAGGCTTTCGCGATATAATCGGCATATTTTTCTAGTTGTTTTTTGTTTATGGTAATCCTAAAAAAATGATTTGTAATATTTATTTTGTGTTTTGCATGTAAGGTAAAAAATAAAGTCAGTCTCAGATCAACTACGGTGTTTCATTAACGTGTCTCAAATCTTGCATTATTATGTCAGCAATCGTCTCACCATCGGCTCGTCGGTGTTTTTCTGGAACTGCACGAGGCGCACCCTGGTCACGTTTTCGAACTCGGGCTCGGTGTCTTCGTCTTCATCGGCGGGCGGCTGAGGCGCGCGGCCGTTGACTGGCGGCGGCGACGCGCGCATCGACTCCTCGCCGTACACCTCGCGCGCCACCACATCGTGCGCTTGCAGCAAGGCCTGCAACAATACATACGCTGCCATTAGTTTTGATAGAAATAAAAAGTAACAGAAAATTTATTAATTTAATGTTACAAATAGTCGCTGGTCCAAACAGATAGTCTTTACGTGGTAGAGCTACACTGCAGCGTGATATGGCTGTAGGATGCATGATTCAGCTGGAACGAGCATCACATGGCAGCGTAATGATGAGTCACAAACGAAAACCGGAGATCCTTTTTATTGGTTATGACTTATGAGGTTCTTAATCAAAGATGGACGTAGCTATCTGCATAGAACATGTGTAAGTTGTCTGAGCGACATTATCCACTTACAAGCACAATAAAGTGTGTTCATTTGTCACCTTCACTTGATATGTTATCCCACCTGTCCTGAATTTCTTGAAGAGTTTGTTTTATAAATTTTTATACGTGGTAGAGCCATGCTGCAGCTATATTAGTAGCATAGTTGTAGCATGAATGGGTCGGCTCGACAGAGGAAGGACCACGCTCTCACAGAATACCAGCGTAAAATAGCAGCTTAACACTGCCGTGTTTCGTATGGTGAGTGTAGAGAACCGGAGACCCTTTTTACTGGAAAAGAGGCATTCCATCTTAGCTCTCACGGGTGACAACGCATCTGCATTTTGATTCTTTGTCTATGGGTCACAGCAATCACTTACCATCAGGTGGACTGTGTGCTCGTTTGTCACCCTATCCTATAAAAAAACCGGCTACTCAACGTGCAAAGCGTGTCGATTACCGTTCATCCGATGCGAGTTGAAATATGCAACAGTAGATTGATTACGGGCTGATGAGGAGAGGAATTAATAACTCCGCACTTGTAGATATCACAGTTATGTGATCTAGAGTTATGTGATCTAGTCTAAAATGTCTAAAATGATTAAGGGAAACACAGAAATAAGTTTAACTAGTCATTTTATTCTATAAAAATTATGTTTAGTTTTTTTTATTAGTAGTTCAATTTTAAAGCACATTACTTATTTAAAATTATCTATTAATGTCAACTTTGAGTATAGTTATTATGAATTATATTTAAATTTTTGAAAAGCGAGGCTGAATAATGCCTTACAAATGGTAAAGCCACGAATATTATTTAAATAATCAAGCCTGGCTAAAGGCAAGGGTTGTGACGATTTTGCGGCGCTACGATGAGGGACATTAAATTTTAGTTGGCATAAGGGTAAATAAAACATTCTAAAAGGATTTTCGGCTCCATATAAAAATAATTTTAAATTACTTCATGAAGGGTATGAGTGTACCCCCTACACAGTTTCTTAGCAAATAACACTATCGTATCATTTGGGATTTAAGCTAGATCCTTCTACGCATTTTTTTCATTCGATTCAAATCACAATATGTGTATCTATGAAATTAGCCACCCATACTTGCTATATGTATATTTGAAATTATCCTTGGTCTAGTGGTCGTAAGCACCCGTACCTCGGAAAAAATGTAAAGCCGACGGTCCTGCTCATAATCTCACTCCGGTCATGTCGGATTGCCGTCTCATCGGCCCATGAGAGGGAGGGAAAACACTCGTGCACTATAATCCTGTCCTGAGCAGATGGCTAGTCTCCGTTAAGACTGGCCTGCGTGACCAAAATTTGGTTTGGAGGACATTATATGAATTAGCTTACGCCTAAGGCTAAGTAAGGTCATACTTTATTGCTAATTTAAAACTCCAAAAGAAAGATAATTTTGTTAATATTAATATTTTAATTATTCGTTAGAACAATCTTCTGCTGCAATATTTTTTAATACAAATTGATATTTGTCGACTCTGTTACCTATATATAATACGTTTTGTAGTTTTAACTTTCTCATACAGAAATATTCGCTTTATTCATCACTTGTGCAGTTCAATAATCCGCAGAATGTAACATCCGATGCGTGTAGTGCGGCGCCCTTTATTATGCAAATGCCGATGGGAAATTCGCAGTGCAGTTGTCAAGTACAGATGGTAATCAGGTGTAAAATTATTATATATTAGGCATAGAGTTAAATTTGGAACATTAAAAAGATGTGATAATAAAGCATGAAAGTAAATTATGCAATAAGGATCCTCCCCGATAGGGTAAATGAGTTATTCGTGTTAATATAAACTTTACGGTATAAATATTATATACTTATAATATCTATTATAATATACTTAAGAGTACCCTTAACCGACGAGCGTGTATGCGTAGGTATATGGATGTGGAGGAGGCGAGGGAGGTGTGTCAGGATCGTGCTAAATGGAAGTCCATAGTCTCTGCCTACCCCTCTGGGTGACAGGCCTGAGTGTTTATGTATGTATAATATACTTATAATATATATAATATATAATATACTTTATTTTAGTAGAAACAATAGGTACTTTAACGCGGGAGAACTACGTTAGGTACAGCTATATTATCTGTAGCATGAGTTAGTTTGGCCGGGGTTAGGCTACGCTCTCGCAGCACAAAAAGCAACATAATGTATTTCGTATAGTTAATGATGAGAACCTGAGATCCTTTTAACGCTAACAAGACATTTATTTTTACCTTCAGTGATGACAACACATCGGCATTTTGATTTTTAATCGAGCATAGATTATGGGTCTATGGGTCACTGCATCGACTTACGAGTTGAAGGTACTCGATGCAGGTGGACTGTGTGATTGTTTGTCACCCTTATTTGAAAAAAAAATAAAGCAAGTATTTTGTATACTGAATGCCGATCCAAACTTCAAACGTAACTATAGTTCGTAACTAAATAGGCACATCCAGTCAAAGGTCACATAATTTTCATTAAATAGCAAAACTACATAATTATACATAAAATACTAACCAAAACTAGAAATTGTATACTTTACTAGTGTCGTAGAAACATTTTAAATTGGCAGTGCGATTTTAAATTAAGTGCAATTCAACAAAATGCAATCGGATTTAACGTTACGAGTCTTATTTGTGGACCGTAACACTCGAGATACCTACCGGCGGCGTTACGTCGCGGTTTTCGGTACCAAACGAGGTGCTTGCCCAATATTCATTAAAATTAAGGCATTTCAATCTGAGCTTGCAAACTAAATTTGCTGTACTTGTCGGACAATTTACAATTACGTTTGGAATCCTATTAAATTATCAAAATACCTAGAAAGATACGTTCGAGATCGTTTTTTTATTAAACTGCTTTTAAATAAACGATAAGAAGAAAAATAGTGTAATAAGACCGCCCTTTGTACTTATGAAATGAAATGAAACATCTTTATTTCTTCGACGTTTGATAATAAATTTCGTTAGTCAAATATAATTTTATAAAACCTATTAAATCTACTACCTTTCCGAAATGAGGCTTCTGTGGCCGGAGATGGAACTGCAAAAGAAACTCCGCAGGTATCCTCTTTTTTCATTTTTACTATAAGCCAGAAATAAGCTTGAAAACAATCAAACGATCAGTTTCGACCACCAGTTTTGTAGAAACGTCACTTGGATCATATTGGTATAATTACATATTATTGCATTTATGTTTACGGCCTACATATCCTTTCTCAATATAACTCCTGGGTTTTAATTAGATGCTATTGCCGTAGTTTAGATGATATCGTGATCGCCATTGTTATATTTATGAGCCCAATGCGGTTGATGTTTTAATAAAACACGAGTTGCGAGTATCTCATTCATCTTTCACACTGACAGCTGAGTGAGTGCACTTCGGCGTCTGGCGTTCTGGCGTCCCTTTGCCAGACGCATAAAAGTACATGGATGATAAATTGAGGCAATTCTGTCTTGACCACGCCAATAATTTAAGGGTATTCAAGTTAATATCTATCCCCAATAATACTTATCCCCAATCCCCAATAATGATTTTTTATATTTACGCGAACACTACACATTGAATAAAACTACTTTACGGATTATATCGCGTTTAATTAACTTATTTTTATTAATTCCCAACGTTTCGGGTGCTTTTCAGCACCCATGGTCACGGGGGAGTCCGTAAAAGTAGTTTTATTCAATAAGATACCCAATACTTTCTGAAAGACTTATCAAATATAATACGAATAAATATATTTTTTTATATAATTAAGTTCTAAGGGCCGGTACCTAACAGAGCAGGTATATCTTGTATATATTGCGACTTTTATATTAATAAAGGTTTTGTAGGATTTAAAATATTATACATAGTGACAAAGAAGCCCTCGGAAACCGGAAACCAATTTCAAGCAAAAATGGCAATAGACGCTTTGTCAATTGTCACCCTAGAAGACCTGTCTCTTACTTTATTGTACTCGCCTTACTTCCCCTTTAAATAGGTACTCTGCAGTTGTTGCATTTCTGAGGGTGTTGATGATAAAAGTTATATAGTTTGAGGTTCAAATTCTAAAATAGTATTCAGTTGTTTAATGTTATTGATTTATTTATAAAATAATTGGAGCACATCAATAGCGTCCGCAAGACTTAAGGCGGTGTGACGTCTTCCATACAGTTTTATATCATAAATGTCACACAAGTTACGTATTTCGTGGGTTCCGCTCTTATTTCACTGGTGGTTTTTTTGTTTTTATTGAATAAGGGTGACAAACGAGCACACAGTCCATCTGATTGTAAGTGGATGCTGTGGCCCATAGACTTCTACTTTTATCCTCTATTAAATGCAAAATGCAGATGCGTTGTCACCCGTGAGGACTAAGATGGAATGCCTCATTTCCAGTATAAAGGGTATCCGGTTCTGTACACTCAAAATACGAAACACAGCAGCATTAAGCTGCTATTTTACGCTGGTATTCTGTGATTGCGAGTTCCTACCCCGGTCGAGCCGACCCATTCGTGCTACAACTATACTACTAATATAGCTGCAGCATGGCTCTACCACGTAAAGTGGTGGTATAACGAGGTTACAGATTTATCTTATTCTAACCTCAAAAAAACACATAACTAATTAAATGTTTTTAATCTTATTAATATAAAATATAGCTAATAGTACAGAAAGAAACAATAACCTTTACATTTTCCGAACAAATTCACTTCCCCGCTTTGAAATCTGTCAAATATTATACCTCACTATCTAGTGGCGCCGTCATTATTGGTACTATAAGAAATAAACATAAATTATAAAAGTTGATACGAGACGAGTTTTCTAAATGCGTAGAAACATTCTTCGCAATATGAAAAATGCCAGACGTATTTCATTCGATACAAAAAACTATTCATCAAAATCGCTTCGCTTCCGCAAACTATTATGAGTGTTCATGGAGCGTTCACTTGATATAGGGGACATGTGTGGGTCGAAAACGGCGCGCGTTCGCTATGACAAAAACAATGACGTCCATCATAGTACCAGCACGAGCAAAAAGTACTTTTCGAAGGAGACGGTGCCAGCTGCCAGACGTCGGCGTTATGTGAATGAAAAGCAATATATTTTTAATGGAATGTATTCATATTCAATATCATTAACCAGCAGCTTACAAACGGTCCACGCCTGGACGTTTGGATGAGCCATAAATCACCACAATTTACCAGCGAATTGACCCGTACGCCGAAACAAATACGGATATTTAGTTTTGGCAATTTTCGACATGGATGACTTTTATGAGAATTTTGGGGCGGAAAATGATAATTGATTTTGCATGCCGTAAGCGCTAGGCGCGCCGGTATGTTCTACTAGGGCCTAAAAATTAAGATTCCAACGTTTTGACGCATGAAATCGTATCTAGCAATCATATTGTACATATAAGTGATATAAAAAGTACATTGTCAGAAAGATAAATGATTGTTGAACTTATTAATATGTTTTAAATCGATTAATTGCTATTTTTACATAAAAAGGGTTTTAGTGGATTTATCAAGTCCACATGGCTTCGTAAACACGATAACTTTTGAAAATATCAATTGTTCAACTCAATCTATTTTTAAAACTCTTCATCTATCATGTGGGAAGCCATTGAATGTAAATGGCAGTTTAATTTTGTTTTGTTTAGTTATAATTAATTTTTTTCGGCTAAGAAATGGCGAAATTTTCGGTGTTTTCGGCAGCCTTGTATGAATAAATTTTTACTAAATAGAGACTGCGTCATTTAGTTCGGCGTCAGTCGCCGTCGTGAGTGGACATTGTATCGGTTGTTTGCAGCGGCTCAAAAAGATCGCTGTACAAATACACAATATTCAAATAACCAAATTTCTTAAATACTTGATTATAATAATAATGAGAGATTTTTATTACAATATTTTAAAAGCACAGAATAAATAATAGTAGTACGTACTAAAAGTAAGTAGGATGTAATATGTATACTTAAATACGTCTTGGACTTTATGGAGTGACCTTAATGATGATATGATGATAATATGAGCATTATGAGTCGTGCATCTTTTGATTTTCCAAACTTTTTAAATTGAAGTTTGACATAAAATTATCGGAAAATTGGAAGTATAATAAGGTTATTAGTGAAAACTTGTGTATTTAAACTACTTTAAAAATTCCGTATAAATTTTTTAATACGCTTAGGCATGCCCAATTGGATTTACCAATATTTCTTTTATAGTGCCTTATTTTGATATTTCTTTTATACTGCCACACTGGCAATTTCGAATGAGTTTTTTTGGTCTTTAAAAGATACCTACAGATTATTAAATTATTACTACGTAGTAGGGCTTCTTTTCTGCCTGGGAGTCCGTTTGGGCAGGCTCCACCTATTCATGCCGCCAAATAGCAGTGCTTGCGTGGCTGTGTTTCGGTCTGAAGGATATAGAGAGTCAGTATACTTACAGGCTGTGAGCCATTTCATCTTAGTCATTAATGGTGACAACGCATCTGTGGCCTTCTATGTATGAAGTTGGCTGCAGGTGTCCATTAACTGCAGTAGCTATTTACCATCAGGTGGACTGTAAGTTCGTTTGTCACTTCTGTTTTATATATATAAAACCATTAATCTTGCTGACGATTTTTTTTTATAGGATAGGGTGACAAACGAGCACACATTCCACCTGATGGTAAGTGGTTGCTGTGGTCCATAGACATCTACATCTATCCTCGTTTGCGAATCAAAATGCAGATGCGTTGTCAACCTTAAGGACTAAGATGGAATGCCTCTTTTCAGTAAAAGGGTCTCCGGTTCTCTATATTCACCATACGAAACACAGCAGCATTAAGCTGCTATTTTACGCTGGTATTCTGCGAGCGTGGTTCTTCCCGGTCGAGCCGGCCCATCGTGCTACAACTATACTATTAATATAGCTGCAGCATGGCTCTACCATGTATAAAATAAAAGTAAAAAAATTTAGATAGGATTACTCTATTGGCACAGGTACTGTACATAATGTTAATCATATTAATTCAGACTATTGTTCAGAGGAGAAACGTAGGACTCGGACTCGGATGTCATTTGTTGTATACTGTGTTTTCCGTCTGGTGACATACATATTACATTACACCTTTCCGGTTCCAAATACAGCATAGCAAAGAAGACAATTTGTAATAGTTAGTAATTCCGTCTTTTTTCCAATATTATCAAAGCTAATTATTATTATATAAGGTAAGCTCCGTTGGTTCAACGGCCTCAGTCGCAACTGCTGTACCGGGCTCGAATTCAGGATTGGACCGAAATCAGTTATTTGGTTTTCTGTCAAGAAATTCTCAGTAGCAGTCAGAAAGTTGGCAATGTTTCACACCCTTGGAAAGCACGTAAAGCCGCTGATCCTATGCCTGATCTCTCACCGGTTGTGTCAAATTGCCGTTCCATCGGACTATGCGAAGGGAATAGAGAGTGTATTTGTGCTTGAGCATACACTCTTGCACTATATTCCTGTCACGCGCAGATGGCTAGACCCGGTGAACGGAAACTGGTCACCTTGACTGAAATTCACCCTGGAGAACATTACGTACACAAAATATATAGCTCTAATTGAAATTAAAAAAAAAATATTAAATAGGTTATACTTCAGGGGTGGTACCATATAAATTTAGAGAGACGACCATTTGTTACCTTGATTTTGTGACATAATTTAGTCACTCAAAAGAGACAAAAATTAAACTTAATAAAAAAAGTCGACTTCACTAAAAATAATTTCTAAGGTCGGTGTTTAAATTCTTCTATACACTATGCCTTAGTACTGACATTTGAAGACGTTGTATGGAAATTATTTTAATCATTTTAGCTTTTCGAAGTCGGCTTTTACTTTTTAAAAGTTAAAGTTACAGCCTTTACACGTCCCACTGCTAGGCACAGGCCTCCTCTTATTTCTGAGAGGGTTTTAGGGCAAGGAAGTGTCCGCCGAGCTGCCCCAATGCGTGTTGACAAATTTCACAGGTCTTCGATTTTTTTTTATTATTCCTCATACATGCAGGTTTCATCACGATGTTTTTCTTCTCCGTCGAGCACGTGGTAAATCAGCAAATGAAATTGCAATTAACAATTTCCGGTGTCGGCGGGGAGCAAACCCGGGTTGCTCGCGTACTGTGAAATTTACAGCGAGCGCTTAGTCCCTGAGTTACCACGGCTATTTTTACATTAAATTGAAATATTTTTTCTCAAAAAAACGTCTCCAAATATAGTAATCCTACTCTTTGTAAGGTACATATATGATCAATAAAGATAGGTTATATTTACTGAAGGGCAAGAAACTAATTCATCTTATTATTCTCGAAATCTGAGTCTAAATAAAAATAAACATACTCGTATATTTTCTTTTCGTAATGTTAGTACTTGGCAGTGTAATGTGAGGAGGAAAACTTATAAAAGTATTCCTTCAGACTATATTGACAAGAGTATATCACTTATTTCGTTAACAGTTTGATAATATATTCACAATTAGAATATTGTTTTGTGTTCTCATAATAAGCATCATTTGAATTAACAATGAGATCACAAAAGGTTTACCCTTTGGTAAGGGGACCCAAATTTCCAAAACCGGTAATGACGAGCAGCACTGCCAGCAGCTACTATTTCAAGTTGCTTGTGAGGACTGGTCTACCAGAGATTGCTATGCACTTTCATTCAATCATTCATTAATTCTAACCTATCAAAAGTCCACTCCTGAACTTAGGTCTACCGTATAGATTGCACTATTATTGGATATTTGCCATAGTTGCCACGCTTGGCGGGCGGATTGGCAAACACAGCTTTTCTTATTTTCAGTTGTTATCAGGAAGATGTTGCTGTCCACATCCTGTTTCGTTTCCACTTGAGCGATA
Source organism: Parnassius orleans (assembly GCA_029286625.1). NCBI lineage: Eukaryota > Metazoa > Arthropoda > Insecta > Lepidoptera > Papilionidae > Parnassius > Parnassius orleans. Next base: position 798,630 of record JAGSMP010000184.1, read on the forward strand.
ATATGGGGCACTGCATTCCCTTACGCCGCTTCTACACGGTACGGCTATGCATTAATGAACTCCATAATTTTTTATATCTCTTTTTTACTATAGGTTATTATTTTATCTTAGTTTCTTTCGCCATCTATTCTCCGGTCACAGGGACATCATGACGTTTGACTAACCATATTTAAATTTTGTACGTTGAAGAAACGATATTTTATTTCATACTAGCGATCCGCCCGGGCCTCGCACGGAGATTTCTATATCTCGACAACATCGACACCTATCGGGTCCAAATGTGAATCTAAACAATCTAAGGACCCATTCAAACACACAAAAAATTTCATCAAAATCGGTCGAACCGTTTTTGAGTTTTAGCGAGACTGCCGGACAACAGTTGATTTTTATATATCCAGATTATTCTACTAATTTTTGCTGTACACTAGTTTGACGCATTCTTGAAAATGCCTATTTTCTTAAGTTCAGAACCGCTTGTATCTATCGCCATGCTCACCAAAAATTCCTTTCAGAAATGGCAAGAGGTCTGTGCCCAGCAGTGGGATGTACATATTATGGCTTTACTTTTTTAATTTAGAAATGAGTATTATACATTATACATGCAATTTAATCTAAATTTCATGAAAACAACATGTATGAAATACTTTTATACAGAAAATTTAAAAAGTTGGAATTTCTAAAGTTGTAAGCAAAAAGAAAATTTTCTTAAGTGTTCCATGTTACAGTTTAAAATTATAGCCATGACTAAAGTTTACAATTAACAGTAGAACGTAATATTAAGTCAGTTTATCAACTAGCTGGCTCTACGAAGTGAGTAGAAATTGTGCAGGAACCGGATTACTAATTCTTGTTTTATTGCACGACCAAGGAGCAAAACCGACGACACAACTAAAATAATAACAACAAATTACTTCCCAAGTTCACTGAATTCAAAGATACTGTCACTTTGTAAGCAACATTGTTTAATTAGTTTACCGGGATATTTTAATTGCGAAGACACGTAATTAGTGGTATTAGATATCGACATTTTACATTATTAATAGAATCAGGAAAATCTATTATATTAAAGATTTTACTATCTCGATGATTAATTCTAAGTAACAGTAAGTCTACTGAATAACGTAAGTAACTTAATGGTTAATGATTAATGCTAAGCGTCTTAGCGGTCAGCCACCGTCGAGTATATATAGAACCCTGTTTAGAGGCGAAACACGAGTCGTATTATCGACGGTGGTGTGTCTTTCCTAGTGTAGTGGTGTTGGAATTAGTGGTGACTGGGATAGTGCACGCGATTGCGGGAGGGCGGGAGGTGCTCTTCAAATTAGGTGTTCTTCAAAATTAATTATACATTATTTTATTTTATTACGCGGATCTTACCAAATTAATTTTTAACATCACATTTTTCATGTCTAAGTACAAATCGACCAAGTAAGGCTTAAAATTATCATGTTTTAGGCACTTACATTTTTGAGGGAATTTGCGACGCGGTTTGTTTCACGGTAAGTGAACGTTAATGGAGTAGGTACGTAAAAAGTTATTGTGGCATAATGATAATGAAGACAAAGGTGACTTAAAATGTTAATATTTGCGTCTGCTTCCCTATTTATTAAATGTGCTTTTAAAAATATAAAATTAGACAGGTGAACAATGGATTTATTTGCTTATATTAGAAAATATTTGCCATAGTTGCTATGCTTAGCAGGCGGCACGGCAACCGTAGTTATTTTACTATTTTGAGTTGTGATCAGGAAGATGATGATTTCCCTCTCCTGTTTCATTTCCCTCTGTCATCTCTTACGACAACCACGGGATATTATGGAGCAGTGGATTCCCTTACGTCTCACTCAGTGTCCCCCGTGACTATGGGTGCTATACAGCACCCGAAACGTCGGGAATTTAAAAATAAGTACAATTAAACGCGATAGAATCCGTAAAAGTAGTTTTATTCAATTTCGACATTATTGGTGCCTCAACAACGCATTTGACAATTGTGTCGCTGTGTCAACAAAACTGCAATAGATTATCTTGTTATATATGACAGTCCATCACGAAGAGAAACCCCGAGCACAAGCTGTATTAACGTTGCTTAAGTCCCGCCGCATGCACTTAGAGATCTGTCTGTTCAGTTGCCTGTGTGCTGTTAAATCTGCTGAAGACTGCAGCTTCATTTTCCGTCTAACAGCCATGAGATTAAGAGTGTGATCGGAGAGTTTTTGTGTTCTTCTGCGACGGGTCTTGTAGAATTTAGCTCCGACCGCATGGACAGTTTCCACAAGCTTGTCATTCATATCGTCCACTTCATTGCAGTCTTTTAGGCACTGAAAACGATTATGTAACTCGAACTGAAAGTTTTCGGGGCTTTGAATTAGAGCACAAAGGGGACGGAGCGTTGAATTCATTAGACGTGACCTCTCCAACTTAACGTTTAGGTTCAGTGTGCCTCTCACCATTCGGTGATCACTGCCAGTTTTCACCCTCGCGATAACTGAGACATCACTGACCAGTTGTCGTCTGGTCGTCATAATAAAGAGAATCTCATTTTGTCGAGCCGTCAGGGCTCGAGCAGGTCCACTTTCTGTGGGGCCGCTCTTGAAGAAAGAGTTCATCATAAAGAGTCCCTCTTTCTCCATAAATTTGGCCATCTGCTGGCCCTTTGGGTTCCGTTGCCATATCCCGAATTTTTCTACTTTCAGCTCACCGTTCTCTCTTGTGCCTAGTTTTGCTTTGAAGTCTCTTAACACCGTATAGTGGGTTTGGAGGAATGCATGGATATAGAGATATTCTCATACATTTTCTCCACCTCCTCATCGGGATGTGCCGAGGTTGGTGCGTAAACCTGTATGACCTTCAGCAAATACCGTTTGGTGATTCTGAGTATAAGGTACGCAACCCTCGTCGACACACTCTCAATCTTTACAACGTTGTTAACGAGAGACTTGTGGACGATAAATCCGACACCTCCTTGGGACAGATGGTCGTCCTCCCGGAGATAGAACAAGTTGCCAGATTCGAGGATTACCGTGTCCTCCCCCTCTCTTCGGACCTTAGACATTTAATGTATGGTAGTGAAAGTTGGGTCTGGCAGAAGAAGCATGAGAGTAGAATAAATGCTGTAGAAATGCGGTCATTTAGGAGTATGCTAGGGCTGAATCTGAATGACAGGGTGAGAAATAGTGTGATAAGAGAAAAGTGTGGTTTGCAAGATGACGTTGTGACCAGGATTAAGAAAGGAATGCTTCGGTGGTTTGGTCATGTAGAAAGAATGAACGAGGAAAGAATGACAAAGCAAATTTATGGTGCAGAAGTGAACGGAAGAGTCGGGAAGGGGCGCCCTAGACGAAGGTTTATCGACCAAATTGGCGATATATTGAAAATGGGCAGATTAGGAGTACCCTTAACCGACGAGCGTGTATGCGTAGATATATGGATGTAAAGGAGGCGAGAGAAGTGTGTCAGGATCGTGCCAAATGGAAGTCGGTAGTCTCTGCCTACCCCTATGGGTGACAGGCGTGAGTATTTCTGTTTTATGAAATATTGTATACCGACGACGGGCAGCGTCAAAGATTTTTGGTCAAACGGTGTTCTACGATCAATCTTACACTCAAAAATTATGCTTACTACATATAATCCTGCAAAGGTTTTGATGCTGTATTAGAATTTAGATACCAATATTGATAGCGACTTCAAAAGTCCTGGACTTAGTTAACAATAGAAAAGTAAATTCCTCTATTTAAGCATGAACAAAAACATTTTCAGATTCTATAGCGTTTGTTCTATTTTTTTACTTTGTCTATACAGCAACTGCTAGGATAAGACGATTTATAATGTAAGACATACATCCTTCTCCTTTATCAACTCGTAAAAGCCCAACGATTGAGATGAGCCTCTCTCGTCGTTGTATCGATATATTGAATTAAACAAATTTAAAGGATTTCACGTCCTACGCGACCATAGGTAAAGTAAATGTCCCCCCGCCCCCCGAAGGGGTTCCCGCCTTAACGTGGCGGGGGAGGGGGGCTTAGTAGCCGTGGCTTGGTCACCCGCGGTGAACAAAGAGGAACCCCTTGGCTGGCCCGTGGTGTAGGGCCGGCCCGAGGTGGCCACTCCGAGTGGGCTTCGTGAGCCCACTTCGGATGTGTGTCGGTGGGCTGTGGCGAGAGACCAGAGCCATAGACCAGATCCGCCGCTGGGGTCAGGAAGGCTGGTGCTTGAGTGCTGAGTGCCAGTTTTCCTGGCCCCATGGCTTTCGCGCATCGGATACGGGGGCGTCCGTTGCGCATACGAAGTTGGAGGCCGCGGAGGAGGGCGCGCTATTTGTTCTGGTGCGCCTTAGCAGCAGGAGATGGGGGAGGTCCTCTCCCGAGGAGGGGCCGCCATGGGGCGGCCAGCGCTGGTGGGGCCTCGGATGTGTGCGAAAGCGTTCCCTTGGCCCTACCAATATGCGACGAAGGTGGAACACCATGGAACTCGAAATGCCGAGGGTTAAAAAAACCTTTAAAAAGATACACAATTTTAACCATTATTAAATATTCTGAAAGCGTAAACTCGATTTGGGGATCATATGTGAGTGGTTAACTTCAACAAGCCTATGATATATTAGAAAGAGGGACTTTTATCTGTCAGAAGGCATTATGCACATAAATAATAAGATTTTTACGAGGACAATGTCAGCCCTTCTTGCATTATTATGACCAAGATTACGTTTGATTAATATTAGTTATGTACAATAAAAGTAATCTATAGTAATACCATATAAAAGTTTATGAAGATGTTTTGATGTAGCTCAATCACGCATAAAAAGCTAAACGGATTTGAATGAAATTGATAAAATGAAATTTGGCACACAGACAGAATATGTTAGTATATGAATAGACAATCGGGAGAAAATAAAACGATGGCGTTTTTATTTTCACACGTGTTGAGCCAGAAAGAAGAAGGAATGAAATAAAATGGATGTATATTATACATTCATAAAAGTTCGCAAATGTTCGAGTGAGTAGTGATAGATCTGGGGCTTGCCGTAAATTTCACAATATGCAAGGAACCCGGGTTCGGTCCCTGCCGGCACTAATTAAATACTTAATGCCAATTTTAAATGCTGATTTAGCACGTGTCCGAAAAATTAAAAAAAATCGAAGACACGTGAAGTCCGCCAACACGAATTGGGGCAGCGCGGCGGACATTATCTTGCTCAGAAATGTGAGGAGGCCTGTGCCCAGGAGTGGGACGTATATTATCCTTAGTTTTTTACTTTACAACATACATACACTCGAAAAACATTAAGCTCCTGAGGCAGTCAGGAAAAAATATACATATCAAGTGTTATGCCATCTACATTAGGTGAAATTATGTATTTATTTACATACTCATAAAAATTTCGATATTAATAACAATGATAATAGCTAGGGACATGAACTGGATCTATGCACTTTCGTTCACACTACTTAGATTATGTGTGCTAAGTTTCACCGATATCGGAAAATTGGATTCAAAGGTGATGACGTGACCCGACTCCGAAGCAATTTTTTATTGCATCGGAGTCAGAATTTTGCTTTGCACATCGGGCTCCGCGTCGCATCTAACGTTGACCTACTTCCAATTAAAATGGCTACTGACATGAAAATAAATCTACGCACTGTTCACACTATGTGAATTATTATCTATCAGTTTCATCGATACAATAATTCGAATAATTAGTTTCAATGGAGATAGCAATAAAAATTGCACCGGAGTCTGGGACAAGAGGGCTACGTTAAGCACCGCCCCAATATATGATTGATTACTACATATTACATTCGATTAAAAAAGTATGTACTTTGCTGAAATGTTGATATCTTACCAAACGTTATTAGTGAGATATTTAAATGTAGAAACATAATGTTTACATTTTGGTAATGATCAAAAAATAAATTAATGACTTAGTATAACGAAATTAACGAAACATGCAATCCAATCAACCGTAAAGGTGAACTGAAAAAAGTTTTTCAGATACTTTATATGTATCACGTCCCATTAACTTCATAGCAAACAGGAGGAACTTATTTTGCAAAAGTTTTTAATTTGATTTTGCACTTATAATTTGTATTTTGTTTACAATATTAATGATAATTCATAATAAGTTTTTAGTCGCATTAACTGTGCAGTTATTTTTTATGGAATTGGAGGCAAACGAGTACACGGCTCACCTGATGTTAATCGATCATCGTCGCCCATGAATATTGGCAACACTAGAGGAATTGTAGTAGGAAGTAGGAAGTAGAAAATTTTTAACTTATGCCTAAACATAAATTGTTAGCTTTTTGGTCAGTATCTCTTCAGTTAATGCATCTTTAGGACGAAATGGGCTAAGAGGACGACGGATACTTCCTAATATTTTCCTTCTGATGGGCTAAGAGGACGACGGATACTTCCTAATATTTTCCTTCTGATTTTAAATAGATGCATCTACCTACATCTACTAATTTATCTATTACAAATCAAAACATTATCCGATTCTCGTTACTAACCATACAAAACACATCAGCTTTATGATTTTTGAAGCCGGTATTCTGTAAAACCCGGTCGGATGAGTGCAGATTCGTTTTGCTGTCTATAAATATGGTATATATGAGTTGAAAATATAAATTAATGGTAAGGTACTTCGGCACGAGGCTCTGTTGCAGCAGCCTTATATGGTCTAAATGTCTCTATGATTGCACAACTGCTTCGTTGATCTATTGTTCGTAGGTGCGACTAATAATTATGAGGTTACGGTTCGGGTTAATAATCAGTTATTGGATTTTTTTTCAAGAAATTCTCAATGGCATCTCGGAGTCATTTCATTTCTTTTCATTCATTCTAAAATGTATAAACATTATAATATATATATGTAGAGAAGTCTTGTTAATAATGTGATGTGACCATGGTCTAATTATACTTTATCCTAAACAATTAAGACATTTTTCAGGATAAAGCAAATAGATTCATAAAACAGTTCTTAACTGAACGATCACATAACGGATTGGAGTCGAATACTGGCATCTAAAATAAATCATTTATTTTTATGAAAGATTTTCACACCATGGGAGAATATATGAGTTCGTGCATTTCGAACACCGGCATTTTCCATGTAACGCATGAAAAGATACGAATGATGCATTAAGGCCATTCCGTCCGCAGCAAGACATATTCACTCGTTCACGAAAATCGTATAAGCAGCGGTGTAACTTAAGATAACAAAATGCAGACTGACTTTTAAAGTTTAGATATAAATATAAAATATCTATATATTAATACGTTAAAAAAGAAATTTTGTACCGCTTCATAAGCGTTTTGCGCACACGGAGTGCTAGATTTAGTATAGATCGAGAAAAAATGCAGAAAGTTAAAATGCATAGTATGTGTTAAAAATATATTTAATAAAATAATATAAAACATACATTGTTTACGTTCCTAATGCCAATGTCACAGAGTAAGTACAAACATAATATTATGTATTCTATTACTTTAAGGCCAATGTCAAACATTTAATAGTCAGTGATCAAACAGTCGCACAGAGTAGAGATTGTCTCCAAAGAATTTTAAAATGTTGACAAAAAATAATTACTGACGGATTGACTGTATAAGCTGCAAATTTTGTGTGATTTATGTGTGTATGAGGCATTCCGTCTTAAGCCTCAAAGGTGACAACGCATTTGTAGATTTTTTTTTATTTTTTTTCAAAAATGTTACCTCCGCACTAGGATTTTATCCTGTATAGTGGCAGTTTACATACATAAATTTCATAAGGACAAACATCACGACCCGGAACAATTACATATTTGTAGGTCACACAAATGCTTGTTCCGTGCGGGATTCGAACCCGCGACCTTTAGCGCTGCAACTCATTGCTAAGCCACTGCGCCACGGAGCAGTCAGTCATTTGAAGTTGGTTGCAGGAGTCCATTGACCGCCGAAGACCACCATCAGGTGGACTGTAAGTTCGTTTTTAAATTCAATTTTATAAAAGAAAGCTGCTACTGGGCTGCCTTCGCGGTTTTAGATGATGAACCACTTTTAGACTTCTAGGACGTATTTAGATTATCGCTTCGTAAACTAATCAATGAAATCACTTGCTAAATTCCCAAGTGTGGAGAAGGTTTATATGCCTTCTCGAAAGTGTACAAAGGAAAGCCATGAAGATTTTGCAAACTCCCTCGCTGCACATTACTTCTTTATAAATAGAGTGATTATCAGAAGATTTTGTTTTCGCAATATCTGTGATTGCATTTCAAAACAAACTACCGAAATAGTGCTTAAACTAAAAAAGTAAAGACTGCCAATTCCAAAACTGCGCGATATGTATAATCATATCTTGCAGCAGAGCAGCTTAGCTGCTCGACCAAAAGCATGATATAAATAAAGTAATATAATGGCGACTGCAATATAATGTGCATCGAATCTGTCCGTCTACGGAATGGATATTTCAGGGCTGCACGTTTGCGATATTTCCTTTGCAATATCAACTATATAAATGTCAGTGGCATTACACTTAAATCTATCACGTAGGAGAATTCGCATTACGTTTACTATCGACAACGTCAATCCGCAAATATTTGATACGAAGAGTTAATCGATTTAAGAATATAAACAATATTAAAAAATCAAAACGTTATTTTAAATGTTTTAATTTTTTTACGAACAAGACTAAATAGGCAACTAAAGTTTTCAACGCAACCGATTTGCGTTGAAAACTTCGTGCTTTAGGATTTTTTCAAGGGCAATATCGTAACGAGCTGATTATTTGCAGAAAATTACGATTTTAGAAAGATGAAGTCTTTATTTAGTGCACACTACAGAGCAAAATTATACTTTTAATGACGGTTGTTTTAGAGCGAAGACAATCCCACCATAGCGTTTTACGAAAATATGCGTCAGAGGTATCTTTCAGGTTGAATACAATCATTATAATAAGCTGAAATACTTTATTTCAAGCGTTATATAATGTAATATATTGTCTCAAAGGGCAACACAGAGAGAGAGAGACACTAAATTACGATTTAATATTAAAAAACAATACTAATAATAATGTCCTCCAGACCGAGTTTCGGTCACGGCAGCCAGTCTCAACGGAGACTAGCCATCGGCGCAGGACAGGATTATAGTACCTAAGTGTATGCGCAAGCACAGGTGCACTCTCTATTCCCTCACTCTCATAGTCCGATGGGACGGTAAACCGACACGAACGGAGAGAGATCAGGCGCAGGACCAACGGCTTTACTTGCTTTCCGAGGCACGGGGGTGAGACACCGCCAACTTCCTAACTAAACCTAAAAAACTCAATAACTGATTTTTTTTGGCTCGACTCGGGATTCGAACCCGGGACCTCATGATCTACAACCACTAGACCAACGAGGCAGTCCAAAACAGTACTATAAAATCACTAAAACTGCTCACTTCTGTCTTTTATTCACGTGTGTTTGAATGTAAACACAACTATTATATTTATTTAAATAAAATATAGGTAATGCTAAATATCCTATTTTTTTTTAGCTCGCTCGAGCAACTATATTTATTCTCCTTTTATTTAGTAAATTTGGGTCATATTGTATGCAATATGTACAATTTTCCTACTGTTAGGTTGTTACAAATTGAATACAAATATTCTGTTGGATATTTATAACTTTAAAAAACATAACTTTTAGCATGGATCTTTGGACTCTTTCCAACTCCAGAAATTTGGTTTTCGCGGCCCCACCTCATATAGGTATACAATACACAATTACAGGTTGTACCAGTGAATTATAAAGATGATTTAAAAGGCGCCTATTTACAATGTGTCTTAGTGATTTGAATATCCATATGAGCTTTCGGATTCTATCCCTAACTAACTCTAAATGTGCACGCCAACCAAGTAAGCTGTTGATCTACCATTACGCCTAGGTATTTGGTTTTTGTAACTTTTGTAATTGGACTACACGATCAGTTATTAGCATTACTATAGTTATGATTTTTTACCTGAAAGTTTGTATCGGGGTGACATAAATAGAAAAACATATGTAGTATGTTTTTAGGGTATTCAGTGATAGGAGATGTAGGTTCATCCATCTAGCAATTTTAGCAAGACCTTGTTCTGTAGTAGTGCGCACATCCTCCCATGTTTCACCAGTAAAAACAGCAGCAGTGTCGTCCGCGTAAGAAAATATGCACCCATGATCAAGTTTCATTTTCAAAGGTTGTTAATATAAATCAAAAACAGCGTTGGACCAAGAACACCACATTAGCCTCTTCACTAACACATTTTCTAATTTTTACACACTGTTTGCGACCCTGGATGTGGCTAACAAAGAGTGAAAGTGAAACTCCTCTTATTCCTATGCTTTCTAGCGTACAAATAACAATATAGTGATAGACAGTATCAAACGCTTTTTTAGGTCCAGAAAGACCGCTGGGCATTTTTTATCTTGATCTATATTTTTAGTAATGTGAGTAGTTAAGATAGTCCCTGTCAAAACCAAACTGTGATTCAGACAGGATGTTAAATGTTTTTAAGTAATCTATTAAACGTTTATTTATTATTAATTATATATTATATATACTATAATTACATGTATTTTCTCTGTCACCAGTCCTAAATACAGGCGTTACAATTGCTTGCTTAAGTGATGCCGGTATAACACCCTGCCTGAAACCATAGATTACCCAAGTACGAAATAACTGGAACTACGATAGAACTGGTTAGCTTAAGAAATTTAGTTTGTATACTGTCCCATCCGGGAGCACTGTGAGATTTTAAATCCATTAAAATAGAATTTACCTCTATTATAAATATTATTTAATTATTAGAATAAATATTGTTTATTTGTTTAATTAATAATTTTATAAGTTTATTTGGTAGTAAGTAATCATTATAATATTTATCACTGTTTAGAGCCGTGGTAGCTCAGATGGTTAGCGCTCGCTGTAAATTTCACAGTACGCGAGCAACTCAGGTTCGATCCCCGCCGGCAGCAAAAAAATTGTTAAGTGCTGATTTACCAGGTGCTCGGCGGTGAAGAAAACATCGTGAGGAAACCTGCATGTCTGAGAAATAAAACAATAAATATTTCGAAGACATGTGAAGTTCGCCAACACGCATTGGAGCAGCGCGGTGGACACTTCATTGCCCTAAAACCCTCTCAGAAATGAGAGGAGACCTGTGCCCAGCAGTGGGACATTTTTAGGCTGTAACTTTAACTTTTTTAACTTTAATATTTATCACCATAAAAATATAAGAGCCGCAGTAGCTCAAAGGCTAAGCGCTCGCCGTAAACGCGAGCTACCCAGTTTCGATCCCCGCTGGCACCAATGAAATTGTTAGCTGCAATTATAAGTGCTGACTTACCACGTCCTCGGCGGTAAAGGAAAACATCGTGAGAAACCTGCATGTCTGAGAAATTTCAATTTCAATTTCAAATAATTCTAAGACATGTAAAGTTCACCAACACACATTAGGGCGGCACGGCACATCCATGGTAACAATTTCATATTGACAACGCCTTTACGTCACAGCAGTACGGGCGGATTTTAGCCGAAGTAAAAAAAAGGACGGTATCGATTCGACGGTGTTTTTTGTAGGTATATTACACTATGTACGTATGGCTCTGAGACGTGATCCTTCACTATTGGCCATATAAGGAAGCTCAAGGTCGCTCAACGAGCTATGGAGAGGGCTATGCTCGGAGTTTTTCTACGTGATAAGACTCGGAAAAGAGGATATCCGCAATAGAACCAGAGTAAGCGACATAGCTCAACAAATCAGTAAGCTGAAGTAATCACATAGCTTGAAAAATCCTCTTATCGGTAAGCGAATAGTGTAAAGCGGCCACCCACTAGTGTGTGGAGTGTGGACCTGGTAAGAGGCAGGAAGTCGATGTATGCAGGTGGTTTATTCTTTGGGGGAGTTTGTATGTTCAGCAGTGGACTTGTTAGGTAAAGGGTTGTTATGATGAATGATGACGAAATTTTAATAGTTTCTAAAACGACGTAAGTAACAGAGTAGTGTAAAAAGTGCAAGACGTCTGATACTGTGATCGGCAATTCGCTTGCCTAGCGTGTCGATTATTGCAAATCCTCCTCAGAAAAGGTCTATTCCCAGTGGTGGATGACGGGCTGACGAAGAAAGTTTTGAAATAAAACAAAACCAACTTGTTTAATAAGAAAAACGCTTGGAACGCAAATCTAACTTAGCCAACTATATCGTGTTCAAATTAGTTTGCTAAGTGTAAATCAGAATTAGTGCAGAAACTTATCTCGTTGCGAATCGTGTTCGAAAGCCAGGCTAAAATGCAAAACGTACGGTGGAGACGTGAACCGTTTTCAATTTGTACTTCGTTCAGAAAACTTATTTTGGTTTTATATATTAAAATAAAAATAAAAAGTGCTAAAAGTATTTTAAGTAAGTATGTAAGAAATTAAATAAGTTATAATTCGGATGGATCCTTAACAATAGAAAACTAACGAAAGCCTAATAAATCCTATAATTTAAGTGAACAATTCTTGTATATGTATATATATAAAGGCGAATGAGAATCATCCTCGGATGCACTCACGATGGATGGCGCAAGTGTGCTTAAATAAGCAGATCGTTAGTAATTCGTCGCAAATATATTGTAAGCTCTTTTTCAAATCCTATAAACAACTCCGGTTGTCACGTTACCACAGATACGACGCTTGGCTAGAGTAAACCTTTACTCTCGATCTGGCAGGCGATATTTCAGTGATGAGCCGACATACGAGTATATTATATATAATTAATTTCACCAGCTTAGATGAAATTTTGAATTAACTTAATGTTTTACCATTCAAGTTTATCTAGATAGGTGTTATCCCTGAAAAAAATTAGGGTAGAGTAAAGCTCGGTAACGAACTTACTATTAAATTTAAGAGCTGTACAATAAGATTCAAACGTATGTCTTATGATGAATAAATAAAATTAGGGGCCTTGACACGGATGACGGCTATGAGGGCATAAAGTCTGTCCTCATAGCCGTCATCCCTATCGTCCCCATCCCCCTATCCCTGTCCAGAGAGTGCAACTGTTTACGTGTACTATAATCCTGTACTGGGTAGATATCTAGTGTCCGTTAAAACTGGTCGCCGTTACCGTAATACGGTCAGGAAAATATTATTATTGATACTCGAAATAGTAAAGAAGTGTGTGTGTCAATATATCAGTTTCCATTAAAGCATATAAAAGTCAACTGCTGAACATAGGCCTCCCTCATAGATTTAAATATAGGGTGGATTTTGCCATAGTTGCCACGCCTGGCGGGCAGGTTGTTAACCGCAGTTTTTATTATTTTGAGTTGTTATCAGGAAGATGCTGCTGCCCATCACCTATTTCAATTTCCTCTGTCGCCTCTTACGACACCCACCCACGGGACTATATGGGGTAGTGGATATTCTTACACCGCCACTAAACGGCTATTACACGGCTATATTTATTAGTTTGGCTGTTACAAATTAGTAGTCTATAAAAGCTCGGGGTTTCTCTGCGTGATAAACTTAGAAATGAGGATATCCGCAGTAGAACCAGAGTAATCGACATAGCCCAAAGGATTAGTAAGCTGAAGTGGCAATGGGCCGGCCATATAGCTCGAAGAACCGACAACCGATGGGGAAGAAAGGTTCTCGAGTGGCAGCCTCGTACCGGCAGGCGAAGTGTAGGGCGTCCCCTCACTAGATGGAGTGACGACCTGGTAAGACATGCAGGAAGTCAATGGATGCAGGTAACTCGGGACCGTGCTTTGTGGCATTCCGTGGGGGAGGCCTATGTTCAGCAGTGGACTTGTGAAGGGCTGTAATGAATGAATGAATGAAAACATTTATAAATATAACACTTATTTACACATCAACGCATATATTACTTACGTACAGATACTTACGTTACATAAATTATGAAGTTATTTAACAAAGACTAAAAGGGGTCTTATAATATTAAGTAATGCATGAATGTTAATAACCCCAAGGAATGAGGTGATCGCTAAGATAGTGATTTTATATGAATACGAGTACTAGCGATCCGCCCGGTTTCGCACAGATGATTTATGATATCCAAATATTGTTAAAAATTATCCAGGTGACACCATAAGTACCCTATAAAAATTTCATCTATATCGGTCAAACCATTTAGGGGGAGAAGAATTACGAATATACGCACACCGGAATTTTGTAGATAAAAAAAATGTATGAAATAATTGTTAGAAAAGTCCCTCTGAATTTCTTGCTGCTATTCTCAGAAAAGAAGTATTTTACGATCCAGTCGTGACTTTCTATAATAATTTATAACTTACAATCTATATTCAAAACAAAAAGTTCTATTTCTATTTCTAGTCACAACAACTTACTATTCGTATTTTATAGAGAAACCAAAATGGAAAAATCTGTTCTCTTTAATATTTTTAAATAAAGTTTGCGTCGGAAAAAAAGGTAAATCTTAACTAAGTAGCCAGTCGACCGAAAATATGCTGCATCGTTCATTTGGTTAAACGCAGCGAGGTCGAAATATTTCGGAAACATCAAATAACATTTGCTGCGCTGGTCTAAAACTGAATTAATAAAATACATCAATATTTGAAAAGTTAAAAACGAACATAGCAAACATTAATATTTTAAATTCAAGCGAGGATTGAAATAAAACTAAATTACAACACACAGATTTATTAATTTTCTAGGATGACGATGTAGGAACGATTACGAATTACGATTAACGAAAACATGATATGGTGGTCAATAAATGTGAAGTTGTTGATTGCGAAAATGATAGTATAGTGCTGTCAACGATCTGAGCTCATAGGGTACACATTAATCATAAAACTTCATAGTATATCAGCAAGCCGAATTTGATCCTTGCTGGTCAATGAAATCAATTTTATATACTTTTACTATATTTTAACTTTATTTGTTTTACGAGGGCGACACTGAAAGTTTTTAGAACTGGCCATTTGTAAACGATATAATAAAAAAATAAGTTCAAATTTTGAAAATGGAACTCTTTGCCAATATTATTGTGTATGTATTTTATTAATTTGTCATTTGTTTACGATTTTGCGGCAAATTGAAAATTGTCTGTGTCACGTCAGCATGAATTTAATGCGAGAAAATTTTCGTACAATGATTTTTTATGACTTTCGATGTCATTTAAGTCAACAAGAAAGTTATGATAGACTTCGATTGGCCTTTCACGATGAAGCCCCATCTTGTGCCACTGTTTACAACTGGTTTAATGAGTTTAAACGTGGTCGCACTAATCTCACCGATGATCTGCGTGAGGGACGGCCTTCTACGGCGACGACTGAAGATAACATCAGTGTTGTGCGGCGTATGATAGAGACTGACAAAAGAGTGACTTATCAGCAGATTCGGACAAGCTTAGGTATGAGTCAAGTGCACAAAATCCTCCATGAACATTTAGCGGCCAGGAAGCTTTGTGCCCAGAGGATACCTCATAATTTGACAGAGGCCCAAAAACTCCGTCGTGTTGATTGGTGTCGTGAAATGGTTCAAAGATTTAACGGAGGTGACTCAAATGCTGTGTTTGACATACTTACGGGTGACGAAAGCTGGATTTATTGTTATGATCCTGAAACTAAGAGACAGTCTGCTGTCTGGGTGTTTCCTTCCGAGGAGTTGCCAACCAAAGTGAAGAAAGGTCGAAGTGTGGGAAAAAAGATGGTGGCCTCGTTCTTCGGAATGACAGGTCATTACGCAACAATTGTTTTAGAGAATCGAAAAACAGTTACTGCAGAGTGGTAAACTAACAATTGTTTGCTTGATGTATTGATATAAATGGACACTATTTTGAAAATATATAATAAAACTAATAACTTGCTAGTTTGTTCAGTTTTTGATTTTCTAAGAACTTTCAGTGTCACTCTCGTATAGAATAAGGGCGACAAACGAGCGTATGCATCCACTTACTATGGATGCTGGAGCCCATATACATTATCTATTCTACGTATGAATAAAATTAATAAAGATTAGTGATTAAAGAAAAGAAATCTGTCGGAACGCTTTGGGGCAGGGCAGCGTAAGGAACCCTTTTTACCCAAATAAAGGGAATTAAACTGCCATGGTCAGAAGTTGCACATATAAGGGCTGTTTCTGTAAATACTACCAATATTCACTGACTGGAGGATTCGTTTTCTGCGTAGGTGTCGGTATAGATAGGAACCGACCTCTTGCTTATTTCTGCCGCCAAATGCTTGCACTACTGTTTTCCGGGCTAAAGGGAAAAAAATCTCGTACAGACTTTGAGATATTCCATCTTAGTCCCCAGAGGTGACAAGGCATCTGTAACCTTATTTGCTTGAATTTGTTACTGCAGTCCATATAGCCAGTAGCCACTTATCATCAGGTGGACGATAAGTTTGTTTGTCAATTCAGTTTTATACAAAACATACCAACGCGATCACAACGATACTCGTAAATTTTTTGTATCAAAATGTGTCTTTTTGACAAAGGATTTAGAGTGCAGAGCCAAACACATGGAAAACTAATACCAACAACGCTAAACGAAAACTAATAAGGTTCACTGTTGAATATGGATCATATCCGATGAACTGAGTGAGCAGACAAGCTACAGCTAATCACAAGATTTTTTTAAATTGTAGCCCTGCTCTTAGCTCCATTTTCTCCGTGAGTAGAGTAAGTGTAAGGGGCCACTATAGGAAAGACTGAGACCTTAAGACCTGAAATACCATCAGATGTAAACTAAACTATCCAGATCGGCGACGGAGGTTAACGTCAAAGTTGCAAGACATCTGGCCCTGGGCCCGCCAAACCGCTTGCCAAGAACGATGATTATAGAAATTCTTTTTAAATTACGAACTGATAAAATAAGGGAGAAGAAGAGTAAATTGTGTTATACTAAAATTATTCTGAAACCGTAACAAAACGATTGAAATAAATTTTAGTGCGTAACGATTTAGTTGATGATGATATAAATGTATACTCTATTTATTAATGTACAGTACATAACATTGCTAATATAAGAGAAAAGTAGGATAAACTTTAATTAGTTTTCCCAAAATGGAACTAAAAATGCAAAATAATAATAATAATATTCATATTACTAATATTGAATATGTTACGTTCTGTGTAAGAAGCCTTCTTCGTGCTTTTTAAACATTTTAATAGACGACAATTCCAATTGAAGAATGAAATAACTCAGCACTATTTAAAATATTTTTTTAATGTTCGCGTTCAATTAAAATAATTCGGCGATACAAACGAACAGAAATAACAAATCAGTTGCTTTTATTTAAGAACGGGGACATGAAACAGGATCATGACATGGAACGAATTACAAAAGCAATTCGTGTCGACACAAGTCAGACATTAAACACGTTAAAGTTTGTGACGTTTGAAAGAAAATGAACGACCAAAAAAAATACCCGTGCAGTTATAACGTTATTTGTCCCGTATGCGTTTGTATACGTTTCATCCGATTATGATGAAACTTTGGTGAGTTGTCGTGTGCGAGTTCGTGATGGTTTCTGTCAAAAAAAAATTGTTTGTTATTGCAACGCATAGTAAACTGAAAAATTTCTCGGTGTATCACCTTCTTACCTATTTCTACCGCCAAATAGCAGTCCATGCACTGCTTTGTTCTGGTCTGAAGGGTAAAGAGTGCCAGTATCATTACAGGCTATGAGGCATTCCATCTTAGTCCTTAGAGGTGACAATACATCTGTAGCCTTCTTTATTTGAAGTTGGTGGCATTTGTCCATGGATTGCAGTAGCCATTTACCAATCAGGTGGACTGTAAGTTCATTTGTTACTTCAATTTTATTGAAAAATTCAAATAGTCAATATTTCAAGTAAAGTGAATGCTTTTATGTTAGAGCAAATTTTAAATTCAACATGGCGCGGGAGCTGCTGACCTCTGCAGTCATCAATTTCGTATTTTAATAATACTTCCGTTTTGCGTTCAGTGATAATATAATACAAGATATTTTATAAAATTTCAAAGAATGTTGGATTTTTTTTAGCTTGTAATTTTGGGATATATGATGACAAAAATTACTTCTGCATTTTTATTGACGGAAAATTAGCTATAATTCATAAGACATTTTAATTATGTATATAATATGATAACTGTTTGTTTATCTAATAAGTAATAGCTATATTGAAGTGTCTATTTGTAATATCGAAATAACTGTCATGTTATATTATTTGTATGCCATTAAGGCGTTAATAACCATTTTTAAAACTTTTGTCTGTCTGTCCGGGCTAATCTTCGAAATGGCAGAACCGATTGAAATAAAACTTCATGAGAAGATAAGAAGAAACCGCATTGACAAAAATGGTCTTTATCTTAAATCTAAATAACGCCACATACTCGTAAATAGATCATATCCAGTAGAGAGATAGTTATTAAATAAAACGTCAGGAAATTGTAAGTACATACACGCTAATTTCCCACACTACATAATGTTCTCTACTTGTTATAAGCCAGTGCTCGTCTACCATTCCACCTGGTGGCAAGTGGCGATGAAGCCCTAGAAGGTAAATCGCACTGTCGTAACAGAAGCTTATTCGCTCTTGATGTGAAGACACCTATATTGTAATCGGACGGTAACATAGACGCCGGCAAATTATTTGACTCCTTTGCTGTATGCATTACAAAAAACGAAGCAAACCGTTTGGTTTGAAAGCGTGGAATAGCGACAACAAACTCGTCGACTCCAGCCGCTCGTCTGGTTGCCCGACGGCTCGTTAAGGCTCTTTGCGTGAGGAGGCACCCACTAAATCCAACGCTGGTGGCACTTTTAAGCCATAAAACCATATGTGAAAGCTGTATATCATGCGCGATCAGTCTTGTGCTTAATTTTAATACACTTTTATTTTAAGAATGTAAATAAGCTTTTAGAAAAGAAGAAAAAAGGCCCTAAAACAGTCGTATTATGTCACCATCGCTAGTTATTCCCTACAATGCTTATAAAGGTATTTAAATTATTAAAAATTTCTGGGAAAATAATTTTATAACAACACACATTCAGTGGTAATTTTAATGCATTACTTTATTTTAAAATATAAATTTAATAAAAACAAAATTAGTTTTCTTCCTTACAGACTATCATATACCTATACGTAAATTCATAAATTTATATATACATATAAAGACGAAGTTGCTTCGGGGTGATGAGGTAAGAGAATCTACTATTTCAATTCGTCTCTTGGGTATCGTAAAAGACGACTATGGCAAAGGCTAGGACGAACTTGTGGTCTCCAGAGGAACAACGCTGGAAATCCACATGTTAGCAAATTATTCCATTCCTTTGCTGTATGCAAAACAAACGAAAAAATAAATTTGGTTCGAACGCGTAAAAGAGGTCGACAACAAAGATGTGAATACCTAGCATCATTAGATGGTCAGAAGGGGAAGGGAAGAATTAAGTAGTGCAATTTCTCTCTATTTTAAATAATTAATTCATTAATTATATTATATTCATTATCTTTTTGATCTTTAATATTTTTCAACATAATAAAATATTTACACTATACACGAACGAAAACATCGGGGTGAGTAAAGCCTGCCTGAGCAGTGCCGAACAAATGATAGGTGAGGATTAAATTGTAATGCCGGTTTAGGTAAGGGGGCAAAATAAATAAAACGTTATCGGGATGGGAAAAATTTATAAACATCCGTGTGTATGTATTTTATTCGCTCGCTTACATTTGCCTGCATAGGATCAATTAATGTGGCTTTATTTAGATTAAAGATATTCAAAGACCATTAGTTTTATCAATATATCGTTTTATTAAAAGAATTCTTCAAGTTTTTCGAACAAAATATAACCTAGATCCCTTCTGGCATTTCTCTCTATCTGTTTCTAAAGCTTCATTACAATCGATTCAGCTTTCAGCTATTCCGGAGAATAGATCGTCATACAGACACAGTCAGATAGACAGAGCCAGTTATTTAGTCATTAAAGACAGACACTTCAGTTTTATTTATATCTATAGATGTATAGATTTTTTTACCCACACTACATAATGTTGGTTAATAGGATTTTCTCCCGGGTGCTCCTTACACACGACATTTGATCCTATTTTAATATAAACCTCAATTCAATCCGATTTACAAACTAATATCTGTGCCTACGGTTTCACAGGGTTTCCTTAGAGTAAGATTGATTTAAAAAAATTCTAGTTATTTACGACAGTAAATTAACTTATAACTATTAATTTAGAAAAACGACTGACATAGATCAAATAATAAAAATTTCATCAAATAAATAAATTTTATTATAATTTTCTATTGACTTAACATCAAATTACGAAATATAAATATATAACGCAAAAATTTAGGGGAGTTAATACTATCTCGCATAACAACTGATACTATCAAAGCAATGATATTTTCAAATCGCTCTTCTCATGAGTAGCTACTGAAACCATCGACGAAGTAAGTGAACGGACCTACCGTTCCTTTTGATCCTTTTGCGGTGCTGAAGATCGTTAATTTACGTTTCCATTAATCGATCTTATTATTTGCTTATAATTAAACCATCTAGGTTAGATTCCATAAGTCTTAAAGAGCTATCGCTGTCGGGCTATCCATGGATAGAATTATTGCAGAAACATCCTCCGGTAACAAGACGCTATCATTAGCTCGGGTTGTTTTATTGGATGAATTGCTTGTTAGTGTCTGCTTAAACACGAATGCTATGTGTTTATATCTTATTCTTCATATAAAATACGAGACGCTACTTCTTCAAATACAACACGCCGATATGTTGTAACATTAGAGTCAAAGTAACTTTTCTTTTATACGTTACTAAATATTAGACATAATGGAAAATTTGCAATTTGACGAAAATTTGCTAAGATTACATCTCATTACCTCCTAAACGATCGTATCAAGATTTTATTGTTATAGATTTACTATATATAATTATATAATATTATACAAATTTTTATCTGAATTCTGTAGAGCAAAGACATTTTTCATCATATCAATAATACGCATGTAATGTTGTGAAATCTTTATTTTTACAAAATATAAAAATAAAAAGAGGAAACTGGAAGTGAATACGAGGCGAAGAAGGGAAGAAATATGATTTAGATCTGCTTACAAAAGCGAATGCCTTTTCCGTTCGCTGTAAGGAGAACAGGATACTAAAGAAGGTATTAGCTTGCATAGGAGCGCAACGATTTTAATAAAATAAAACGCCAACAATAATAATTTTATTCACATAAGGATGAAAACACGGGGACTCTATCTGATAGTAAGGGGTTGCTTCGTCCCGTATTCACCCACATTTATCCTCGATTAAGAACTAAAAGCCTGATGCTTTGTCACTCGTCAACAGTTAAAAGGATCTTTTTTGTCACTTAACCATACGAAAACCAGCAGCATGAACCTGCTGTTTCACCTCAGTACTCTGAACAAGTAATAAAAGACAATATAAAAATAAATACGCCGCAAAATATTAGAATGTAGTTTTGCGCTCTATTGATGATCCTTATCGTAGTGACTTAATAGAATTCATCACCCCTTTCGCGCCGAGGGTGCCGTACGAGGCAAATATGGGAAACATTAAAACACACCTAAAACATCCTGAACGACTGATATAGTCAATCCGACTGCCAAATGTAACGATTAAGGCAAATCCTCCATACAACGGAAGCGGCTGACGTTTAGCAGTGGACTTTATCGGGCTGATGAATGAAAAAAAAATTGATGACGTAACCTTGGCAAATTTCATATACTTTGAACTTAATCGAGGAAAGATGTGTCTATGGCCACAATAAAAAATAAAAAGAAAGTTATTTATTTGACTAAATAAAGTCCAAAAGTGGAATATCACTGCTGATGAATAAGATTAGTCCTACACAATTTTTAAGAACTAAATTATACATGATATTTTTACAAATAGATTTAGGTTCATAGAACATAAAGATACATCTATACACAAGATGATAGTAGACTATCGCGGAGTTAATAGCGAAGTTACTAGCTGTACCACGATTCAAGAGGTGACTGTGACTACTCAGCATATGATCAAATTGTCTTAAAAACGTTGCTCTTCAGACTAGGATTTTCTTCTGTATCGTGGACTTTAACAAACATAGATTGCACATCAACAAAAATCCAGATGCAAGACAATTATTTATAACCCATACAAACACGTTGGTCCATGCCGAGTTCGAAAACGCAACCCCGAAAGCAACGAACGCTCTACCACTGCGGTATTGAGCCGTTATGAAACCGTCGTATAAAAATGTTATTACAGCCTTCAACACATTATATATTTCGTAACAGGGAATCAGGAAAACCACAAATAATCAGTCAGAAACATTATTGGCGTAAAACTAAAATTAATGTTATATCCTTGGATCAAAATTATTAATTACAAATTTTAATATGATATTATAGTATTGGTACAGTAAGAATAAGAAAACCTAAAACGGAAAACTATTACATTTACAACGACTGTATTTTCATATTTGTTAATCAAAATGTTGCTTTACCGTAAGCGAAGCACTGTTAAGTAATGAGAGAGTTTTATTAATTTTAGTATTCATTTCACCTTCTGTTTGAGTCATGTCATCAAATTTCAGTAACGTGCCATGTGGTGGCGGAGTAAGAGAGTCATCACGCTATTTTATTCCATAGAAAACGCCAGAAAAATCGTATGATTTCCGACAGATGGCGGTGTAATCATCTCGCTTACGCCAAATGTAACATACTCAAACCAATCACGGGGAGCAGTGTCAAAATTGTGAGACGTCTGGCACTGCCATCGTCAATCCACCTGCCAAGCGTGGTGATTAAGGCAAATCCTCCCTAAAACCGAAGAAGCTTATGTCCAGCAGTGGACTTTTACGCGCTGATGATGAAGAAGATGAATCACATGATTGCCGGCGGGAACTGAACTCCGTTTGATCGCGTACTATGAAACTTTAAAGCGAGCACTTATTCTCGAGACCTTCCCGCTCCTCATTCGTCTCTTACGGCACTCACTAGACGAGAAAAAAGAAAGAGTTGAAAAATAAATTAAAGATGATGGACGCTTAGAGCAAATTATATTTATTACTGACTCCCTTCGGTATCAGAATCCTATACAATCACATTATAACTTGGGAACTGATTCATCTAATTTTAAAAACCACGTACTTTACTATTGCATGTTAAAAACATTACGGTCATTTAAGTCCCACAACGGGACTGCCCTAATCCAATAAAATGGTGGAGTGAACCGTAAAATTGCGACTTTTAAGGCTTCTGTTAACTGTTAAAATCCAATAAAATAATTGTATCCAATTAAAGTCGCAACACTGAAACAATGTTGCGACTAGTAAGAAATAAATAGCTGCGCTGAACACTACATCGACTATGTTGCAGTTATATTAGTCTCGATAACACGAACAAGACTAATTGAAGAATTAATGGTATAACAAGCTGTTTTTTATATTTAAGTAATAATAATAATATATAATTATTTTTATATATATTTTATAAAGCAACATCAATTTACTTGCATTTTAGGTTTTTATTTGTAACTACGTTATTTATATCTTTAAAAAAACCACTTGGAATTTTGTGGAGATGTTTTACTTTTACTAGTTGATTTGGACAAACAACTTTAACCAAAAAAATTTGTAGGCGTGGCCATTCACAATCCAAGCAGACCGAAAATAAATTCGCCTTAAGCAAAACAAGCATCCACAGCATATGACTTCTAAAACTAGCGACTCGCCCCAGATTTTGCGTGTGTGGTATCTATCAATGTGGCATCAACAAAGACCATTTATATTAAAGTTTTTCGGATAAAATATAGCCTAGATCTAGACATAACAATTTTATTTATATGTAAATTTTGAACAAAAGAAATGGCCTATGTCAAGCAGTGGACTTTTAATATGTTGTAATGATGATGACACACATATACACACAAACACACACACATATGTACGCACACATGCATGGTAGAGCCATGCTGCAGCTATATTAGTAGTATAGATGGCACGAATGGGTCGGCTCGACCGGGGAAGGACCACGCTCTCACAGAACACCAGCGTAAAATAGCAGCTTAACACTGCTGTGTTTCGTATGGTGAGTGTAGAGAACCGGAGACCCTTTTTACTGGAAAAGAGGCATTCCATCTTAGTCCTCACGGGTGACAACGCATCTGCATTTTGATTCGCAAACGAGGATAAATGTAGATGTCTATGGGCCACAGCAACCACTTACCATCAGGTGGACTGTGTGCTCGTTTGTCAACCTATCCTTTAAAAAAAGTACATAGTAAAGCAAAATGACTCAGCTTAACAAAAGTCTATTTACTCTTGCCTTTAAGTCACCCACATTGTAATTGGATAAAAATGCTGACGTAGTTAAATAGAAGAAAAAAATAAAGTTCTATTAGAACCGTGCCACAATTAGTCCCATTATTTAGCTTAATCCTCAAAAGTATCCCTTGGTGTTAAGATGTAACAAGGGTTGGACTAAAATTTAAATTAAATTACTGACTTTTAAGGCAACAAAGGCCAAAGTTAAGTCCCCGGTAATGGGAGTATTACAATTTTAATCAAATAATAATCCTCTTAATAATATCAGTGTGAAACCCTCATAATTGTAGTAAAAAGACGCCGACACTTTTTTTAAGAATTTCTTTAACTGAGTTCGGTGTCAAACTGGTAGAGCCATATCATCAGCCTGCGGCAATCCACTGCCGGATATTGGCTTCTCCTAATACGCGTCACTTAGCCAGCTTAGCCTAGTCTTCGGCTACAAGCATCCAGTTTGCGCAGATCGTCGCTCCATCTAGTCAGGAGGCGTCCTACACTACGTTTGCCTAAACACGGTCTTCACTCCATAATATGTCTACTCCACCGGTTGTCACTTCTGCGTCAGACATGTGGAACCACGACGCAGCTATATTATAGTTGAAGTAAGAATGAGCCGGCTCGATGAGGGAAGTACCACGCTTTTACACAGAATACTACCTCAATTTGTCACCATTACTAAAAAAAAAAACGCTTCGAAAACAACTACATTTATACTACCACGTATAAATGTAGTTGTTTTCGAAGCATTGTTTTGCCATGCTGCAACTATATTAGTAGTATAGTTGTAACACGAATGGGTCGCCTCCACCGGAAAGGGTACTCTCACATAATACCAGCGTAAAATAGCAGTCAGTATAACGCTGCTGTATTTTGTATGGTGAGTGTAAAGAACCGTAGACCCCTTTACCTGGAAATGAGGCATTCCATCTTAGTCCTCACAGGTGAAAACGCATCTGTATTTTGATTCATTGTTGAGGATAGATCTAGATGTCTATAGACCACAGCAACAACTTACCATCAAGTGGACTGCGTGTTCGTTTGTCACTCTTATCTTATAAAAAAACTACACATTTCGTCTTAAATATATAATTCTAGTATAAATTAATGTCAAAATATTTTTCATTGTAATTGTAATTGTTAACCAAAATTCTCTCAATTATAGTAATAGAAATACTCATCAATTATTAATTTCATTTAAATTTTCGCAATGGTGCTTCATAGATTATGATTTAAAAAATATTTACCAACTATTAACTCTTTAATGCTGGCTGGTAATTTAATTGAACTTAGGTTGCTCATCATCACTATCATCATAACCACCTATCAAAGGCCACTCTTGAACATAGCCCTCCCCTAAGTATTTTCGGCATTATTCTTAGCAGGCGAGTTTGCACGTATAATACATTTTTAAGCGAGTTGAGTACTCGCTTAAAAATCCCCTGATCGTACGTTTTTGTTCAGCGATAGTGAACATATCCCGAGGTAGACATATAGACATATAAATTTGAACCAGATCTGATAATAATTAAAGTATCATAAATAAGCAATTTTAAGATAACACCGTATACAGCAAAATAATGCTTGCTGCTTCATAAATGTTTATCTCTATGGAAGATAACAAATATCAAATTAAGAAATTAATGTAAAGCGTAGACACTGTTAAAAGCACAAAGCACTAACTGATTTTATGTGTTTATATTCACACGTACATTATGCATGCACTCTCAGCAATGCGGTAATGTTATTTGGAGTTTAATAGTACGTAAAGTAAAATAGAAGATATACTCGTAATGTATGCTTTTAATAAATTTCTTTTGGAATTTTTATTTTTAAACCTTCCAAAGATTATGACTCAATAAAATGTATGCGCTATAAGTGTGTATTTTAAAGTAGATTAACTCATTTCAGTTAATCATACATCAGCGCTTCTATAACATAATTTACAAAATCCAAACGAGTTGGAATAATCGAATCGTGTCAATGGAAAAGCTTGATCGATGTTTTTTGTTTACGTCTCCAATATGCCGATCTGTCAGCGCATCATCAATTTGGAATAAAACAACGCAATTATTACTATGACAGTGCAACATTTTTGTAAAATTATCTTTTGTTAATTGTGTAATAAAAAACTACCAATGCGTACACCATATTATCCACTCTCCCGACCAAAGACACTGCTAGTCGTTAGAAGTTGCTTTATACGATATTTCGGTTTCGATTTTGACAGAACTGAATCCAACGGGGGTGAAAGATACAAGTGATGAATAAATTTATATTTTATCACACAATAGTAAAGCAGCTCGGCTACGACATTGATTAAATAATTTTGCCTATATTTTTCGACATTAGTAATTCTCAGAAATGTTACGTAAACGTTCGGGGTTACCAATGTGGAAGATTTCCTTTTACATTTTCTTCTAAACCAAAAACTCAAATTATGAGATTAAACAATTTTATTATTCATTCATTCTTGCTTTATCTTTATCTTTGTTACATCTTATATCTATATATTATATAATATCGCCAAACGAAAATTATTATATTAGCTTAAATTCAAGGATGACGGACGTGTACGTCGCAGACTTATCCATCCATTCATTCATTACAGCTATTCACAAGTTTATTCTGCCTCTATCGATTACAGGGCTTCACACGTAGAGTAATTAGAATCTTTGACTTCACATTATAATTTAGTGGAACGCCCCCACGGCATATTCTTACTCGTACTTATTACATGCTTACACTAATCATCATCGTCATCTTCATTATCATCATCATTTTAGTCCACTGCTGAACATAAGCATCCACCTGCATCCATCGACTTGGACGTTATTCCATTTAGTGATGGACCGACGTAAACTTCGCTTGCAGGAGGCTGACACTCGAGAACATTTCTTCTCCACGGTTGTCGGCTCTTCAAGATATATGGCCGGTTCAGTGCCTCTTCAGCTTATTGATTTTATTTAAATTATATTGCGGAGTTTCCCTGTGTGACAGACTTGGTAATGAGGATATCTTCTGTAGAACCAGAATAACGAACGTAGCAAAACAGATCCATAAGATTATACTTAAAAGGACTACTAAAGAAGAAAAAATAAAAATATGAAGATGTTCATAGTAATAAAGTTGTATTAGCTGTAATAACAAGTGGGATGCGGGAAGTAAAGACTGTGTAAGAACCTCCAAAGGAGGCGGAGTTATAGCCGAAATAAGAATTTATTTTTTTGAGTTTTGGCCATTTTAACCCCCTAGGAGTGTAATGAGAGCTTTTTGCCCCTATTCAACCATGACCCCAATGACATCCTCTACATGATAGGCTATTCAAACTGACGATCCCTAAAGTTCGAGCCACCCCCCAATTTTTTGGGTTTTGGTCATTTTGACCCCCTAGGAGTGTAATGAGAACTTTTTTCCCCTATTCAACCATGACCCCCAAGACATCCTCTACATGATAAGGTATTTAAACTGACTAGGCCTAAAGTTCGAGCCACCCCCAACTCATTTCTAAGTCTTTATTCCAATTAAGTCATTCGAGTCGTGATAAAGGAGTCAGATTAGGAAAATGCTAATATAGTGTGACGTTTTGGATGGCGAATAGGCCATCTTGCTTGTACCAGTTGCCCATTCACGTAAATTTATGTTTTCTTAAGTTGTTAATCGAGTTTAGTAAAGGCGAGCACTCAGGCCATCACCAAAACGACTTCTTCTAAGTAAAGGTGTCAAACCGAAAGTTTTAATTTTATTTATTTTAGGTGATTAAAACTTAATAATATGTAATGTTTAATATTTGTAACATATAAATAGCATGGTTGTGTATTATGTTCTTGTGTTGTGACATGATGGCCGTATCGTGGAATTCCAAAATATATCACTATATATAAAAATCAATTGCTGTCCGTTAGTCTCGCTAAAACTTAAAAACGGCTGGACCTATTTTGATGAAATTTTTTGTGTGTGTTTGAGTGGGTCCTTGGATGGTTTAGATTCACAATTGGACCCGGTTGGTGGCGCTGTTGTCGAGATCCAGAAACCACCCTTGCGAAGCCGGGGCGGAAACAAACATAAAACAGCTGGTTTCTTCTAACTATCATTCTTTTTATAATACTGTAGCGACCGTCCGCGGCTTCGTCCGCGTGGAATTGGAAATTACAGAAATTTTGTTTGCAGTTGCTCCCTAAGGAACTATACTTTTTAAGATAGTTATAGAAATATGGTAACATTAAAGCAAAAAGATAAAGTGTGAGTCAGTGAATCGGGACTTGTCTTTTTATATTTTAATAATACCCGTATAAGAGTGACAAAAGAGCTAACAGTCCACCTACAGACCATTTCATGAAAGAAGATAACAGATGCGTTACCACACCAGAGAGCTAAGATGGTATGCCTCATAGCTTGGAACAAATTTAGTCCAGATACGTTTAAAATTAACTGCGAAATTGTCAGTCAGTTCGGATTTAGAAATAAAAATTACTCTTATCCTAAAACAAACAACGATGTTGTTTCGATTTTATAATTTAGTTAAACATTTTAAAAAAAAACGAAACAATTCCTTGAGGTGTAAACAGAAGCCACTTAAAGTAAATGAAGAATAAGTGTTTTACCGTCAAAGTGCAGGGGGATATAAAGTGTACATGTTTCTCAACGAACTTGATACGTTTTCTTTATAAGCTAACTTATTTGTGGAGACAACACACACAAAGTTCATAATAACGTTTGTATTATTGCAGAGACAAACGCGTCTAATTAGCTACATTGTTTTTATTGTTCTATTAGAATAAAGTAGAGAATAGAATAGAATAGAATGCAAATGGGGCAATACTACAAGGCGCGAAGATACATTTAAGGCGTAAAAACGTGCGTGCGGGTTATCCCAAGGACATCGAGTACCGAAAGATAGAAACCAAGCTTTAAAAATTAAAAATATTAACATTTCAGTATTATGAAGCATTTCTGACAAAAAAGATGCATTGCAACGCATGTCAAACACAATTAGTAAACGTGATTTCATAGTATGCGAGCAAACCGCGTTCACTTACTGCCGAAACTGATGAAAATTGTTAACTGATTTACCACGTGCATTTAAGGAATTTTCGTTGGCATACCGGAATGTCTGCAAAACAAAATTAATTTCGAGATGTGAAGTTCGCCAACGTGCAGGTGCGGGAGCGCGTTAGGCACTTCCCTGCTCGTGAAACACTGTCAGAAATGAATAATGCCTGTCTGAATGGTGTTGGATAATTTACTACCGTTGTATAAATTTTGTGTAAGAAAATAAAGCATGATGTTAAAAAACTGAGATCAATTATATTTACTGACATAAGCACACTGACCTCTACATATATTCTTGTACTATTATACAAGTGCATGGAGGTCAGTGCGTAAACATAAACGTCAAAGTAAGTATAGCGTTTGTTTACATAACCAATATTTTTAAACCCTAAACAGGATTGAAAAAAAAATAGAACAATTTTTTTTAATAGGTTAGGATGACAAACGAGCACACAGTCCACCTGATGGTAAGTGGTTGCTGTGGCCCATAGACATCTACATCTATCTTCGTTTGCGAATTTAAATGCAGATGCGTTGTCAGCTATGAGGACAAAGATAGAATGCCTCTTTTCCAGTAAAAAGGGTCTCTCCGGTTCTCTACACTCACCATACGAAACACAGCTGTGTTAAGCTGCTATTTCACGCTAGAATTCTGTGAGAGCGTGGTCCTTCCGCGGTCGAGCCGACCCATTCGTGCTACAACTATACTACTAATATAGCTGCAGCATGGCTCTACCACGTATATATAATACATGTATTTTTTATTTGTATCACTATAGTAACTCTTCCGATAACAGATTTTACTCGTAGATAGCTTATTAACAGATACGTCATGAGTTTTATGTAAATAAAATGTGTAAATATAGATTGTAGTAATTGCTATGTCTCTTTGAAACCAGCTTCCCTTTGATCATATTTTGACTAAATGAAACTACTAAACTATCCATCGTGTAAATAAGCTGAAAGTTATGAACTAAATTTACAGAATATGATGTACTAATTAACAAACTCCTGATATATGAGATATTTAGACAGGGGGAGGGATAGATATTTGTGTAGGCTTGTAATATAACATAGTCAAATAGAGCCGTCGTAACTTAGGAGTTAAGCACTCGCTGTAAGTATCACAGTACGCGACCCACATGGGTTCGACCCCAGCCGGCACTGAAATTGTTAGTTGCAATTTTAAGTGCTGATTTACCACGTACTCGGCGGTGAAGGACCGGAAACATTGTGAGGAAACTCGCATGTCTGAGAAATAAAATAATATATTTCAGAGAGATGTGAAGTCCAGTGCGGAGATACGCAGCGCGATAGACACTTCCTTTCTCAGAAGTGCGACGTATATAGGTTGTAACTATAACTAATAACTGTGTACTATGAACTCGTTTTAATTTTGGATTGTTTCGTTGCTAATGGTTTGTTTAAAATGGTGAAATTTTCGCCCACATGTATATATATAAATATTATTCGATGAAGAGTATAATAACTACAAAATGGAATGGAATCAACAGTTTAGAATATATAACAGCACGCCGTTGGTATCAACCAAACAATAAACATGAAAAATGATCACGTATTATCCTACACTTTGCGGTAGATGCTCGAGTAATTTCGAAAATAGCCAACGTAAATCAAGGACTACCGTTTCGACAGATCTATTACACGTTGTAAGCGATATGGTGCGTCACGCTTTTAGGCATTCAAGCTTTACATTTTCAGATGAAATCTAGGTTAATGAAGGTTAGTTTAATTTCTAGTAGATTTGAGAAGAGTGGTTTTAAGTAAACAATTTTAGGATGAAGTATTTTAAACAAGAACCACCTGGTAATAAGTGCATTCTGTAGATCATAGATACCTTTCTATTCTCTTCGATTATTAAAAAAAATGCAGATGCGATATATTATCCTTAAGGAATTTCGCACCTTTTTACGCTGCTCTCCGTCTCTGTTCCGCGTTTTACATGTGACGTAAACGAGATCATTATATCCTCGTCGATCGGAAGCCATGAGATCTTTCTGATACTCTCCCTAATCTCCGCTTACGACGCCTAAATAATAAAATGGTGCGATGTGATTGTTTTACGCCGCCAACATAAGTATAGGTAGCAAGAAATTTTGTTTTAGTATAATTAATAGAACACAAATTATAGTAAAATTAGTATAACAATGTTTCATATAAATATTAAGAAAAAGCTTCGGGAGCTTTTATTAAACTTAAAATGGAGTTAAACTTTCCGACGGTCATCGGAGATTAGTTCAGCTAAGTTCTAGCGAGTGCTGAATCACATTGTGAGATAAAAACTACGCATAAGAACAATCAAATGTCTAGAAAGAGAACATTACAGCATAGCAAGCTTTTTAAACGCTCGAATGGATTATACACAGGGAGTGAGTTTTTTTTTAAAGTATACTTTAATTGCTTTCTGTTTTACTTTTTTGCAATTGAAAATATATAATGAAAATTTGATCTTTTTTAAAGGGGTTATTCCGTTTATCCACCCTAAAACAGCCACCCTGAGGTAAAATAAGTTGAATATATTCTTTAATATTAGTGTAATAAGGCAGTATATATCTTAGGGTGGATTTTTTAGGGTGGATAAACGGAATAACCCTTATAAAGAATACGTACTTTAATATTTACTGCACTCCTTAATATTTTTTCATAAATATTTACTCATACTTTTTACGGGGCAGGACCACGCTCTCACAGAATACCAGCGTAAAATAGCAGTCAGATGCTGCTGTTTCTTATGGTGAGTGTAGAGAACCGGAGGCCCTTTTTACTGAATACGAGGCATTCATTCTCAATCGTGAATAGATGAAGATGTCTATGGGCTATAGCATCCACTTACCATCAGGCGGGCTGTGTGTTCGTTTATCACCTTTATTCTATAAAAAAAATGCTGGGACTCAAACATACTAATTGTGACTTAATTATCAAGTTCACAGTTCTGATCAACAATGCGATTGCGCAGTGGGTGGGAATCGTTTGCCGGTGGGAATTACTACGCATCTGAGTTATGTCTTGTCACAATTCTCACCTTATTTACACAATGACACTGTATAAGGGTATAAGAGTCAGTATGATATCAGACTAAGCGGATTTCTCATTTATAGGGTGTTTATTCATTTATAATTTATGTTTGTAAAACAAAAAAGTTCTTTTTCAATTATTAGCAATAACGATGCATCCGTACCCGTATGGGTAGACTATAGATTGATGTCAGTTGAACAGGACCAGAAAGCTAAACGCTTGTAGGTAATTATTTCAACCATATCAATTTTTTTCCATTTCAGTCATCTTTTAAGGTTAAAGCCCGCCCGTTAAGACTTATATTTATGTTATATTCACAAAATGGTCGTACCGAATCCATGAAATATGGATAAATATAATTTTTTTAAGAAACACTCATATTAATCCAAAATAAGATCACTCTCTAAAAGACACTAAACTAACGAATATAGGGACCACAATCTAGTAACTATTAAATAACTGAAATAACACTGCTATATCCAATAGCGAGTCAATAGCAATTCTACTATATTCACACGCCGCAACCAGTCACAGATTGGTTTGTAATGCATTAGAAATTTATCACCCCCTTACAACCCTCTAGTCGAGTGAAAATGGTTGGAAAATAGTTTCTAAAGTAACCTTATTATTTATACCATTACTTGAAAATTATTAATTTCTATGATTTTAAATTATAAATTCGCTTGAAGTTTTTAATATAGAATCACGTGTTAAATGTTTTTTTTTCCGAAATTTTTCAAAATTAGTCAGCGCAATGTTCGGAAATGGGTTACAATTATATAAAAATACGTAGTGGAACCATGCATCACCAGCCCTAAGGCTGCATCTCGCGACTAGGAAAGCACCACGAAGACCAGCGCAAAATAGCGGTTTCATTTTGCTGTGTTACGTATGGTGAGTATTGAGAACCGAAGATCCTTTTTACTGGAAACGAGGCATTCCATCTTAGTCTTCAGGTGTGACAGAAAATCTGCATTAAAAAAAACAATTATTCCATTACTTTAGTTTCTAATCAGTTTCGACGGACACGCTAGTGCGGCGCGGCGTGGCGTCCCGTAGTAAGGTAGGCCGTAGACACAATTATATTGCGTAGCCAAATATGCTGCTACGCTTTAACCGCTTGTAGTAGAGTTTGCTACGCAGTTGTTATATGGGATTTATGCTGACCGTGAAAAATAATACTTGAGATAAATAAAATAAAATTAGTTAGTTTTTTCGAGGTAGGGTACAGTTTAAGCCATCTGCAGCATCCAAATCGATACTCGTATACTCAATGTTATATTCGTAAGCAACAGCAATTTTTTTGATGTTTTATATAACTACATATTACATGATGTAGTTAATCGAATAATAAAATCTACATAAAACGACTTCTAATCTGTGCAGAAATAAAAAAAGTAATATAGATACATAACAAATAGTTCCAATAAATAGTCAATAATGACAAACAATTATTTGTTTCCTGCCGTTTTGATCGTCGAATATACATCGCTGGAAGTTTTAACAATTTGAATTAAGATACATATTAAAAAGCCATGTACCGCATATTACTTGAATAAAACTGGGAAAGTGGCATCAATAGGGTCAATGAAAGGATATAATTAATTAGTCTGTGCTGATACATTGATGCATTCTATTTTTAACTTTAACAAACTCAAGCAACTCGTAAATCCCTTAAGTTTATCTTACACTATCGGATGGCTTTAAAAATATAAGCTAGAGCTTGACTTCTATCCCACATGACGGTAAGTGACACACATACTTAGCTCAACAATAACGTCTATTGGTGATCGTCTAACTTTTGAACGACTTGACTGATTAAGTTT
Organism: Parnassius orleans; assembly: GCA_029286625.1. Lineage (NCBI taxonomy): Eukaryota > Metazoa > Arthropoda > Insecta > Lepidoptera > Papilionidae > Parnassius > Parnassius orleans. The sequence continues at coordinate 832,841 of JAGSMP010000184.1, forward strand.
ATGAACTTATAATATTTTTTTTGTTGTGACGATGGTTCATAGCTTTCCTAGGATGCGATATTAGGTAGTGCTGTAGTCAAGTAATTAACAAATTCTATATTTTATCGAATAAAGTGATTATATCCACAATACAATGTTGGTTTAGTGCCAAAAAATAAAACCCTTAAACTTGAACCCGACAGGTGACAGACACTATGATCGAGTTCACACTGTAAAAATACCGGAGTGAATTTGCAGTAAAACTCATTGCGCCGCCTAGGACACAACAACGTTATAAAAGTTATATCGATACCAAATCTTTTAAAATAATTTTCCTTCAACGTGTAGTTTTCGCGTAAAAACATAAGAAATATTTTTTCAGTTTAGCTGAGCTGTTTAAGAGAGTTCAATAATTATTCTTTAAATAAAAGATCAATATCGCTTCATGATGCTCTCTACATCTTATTGTGTTATAAAATTAATTGCTTAATTTCAAACTTTAAGCAGTACATTATATATATATTATTTTAAAAGTGTTACAAGCGAGCACAATGTCTATCTGACAATAAGTGGATACTGCGGTCCTGGGTCACCAACATCTATCATCAATGAAGAATTAAAATCAAGATGCGTTGCCTATTCTGAGGACTAGCGTGTAATCAATCAATATACATGAAAGGACAAGTCCCGGCTCACTCACTGTAATAACTCACTGACTCATCAACGTTCAACCCGGACTTAGTAAGCTGAAATTTTGCACAGAGGTTTCCTTATTACATAGAAGAAAGAAGATTTTTACTTTAAAGTTGCCTTATTATAACTATAATTACTACGGTACACCTAACCTAAAAAAAAGTATAGTTCCTTAGGGAGTAACTATAAACACAATTGCCGTAATTTCCAAAACACAGCTACTGCATTCTGCTATTTTACGCCGGCATGGTGTGAAAGTGTAGTGCTTCTCCGATCAAGCAGACCTATTCGTGCTGCATCCATAATACTTCTGTACTTGGGTCTATCACGAAAACTTTCGATTTTACTTAGATTACACAGTTGGTTGGTTAGGTTGGTTTGATCACGTCGACTATATTTGTCATAAAAGACTCACTTTGTATATATCCAGCGCTAGGTCTCACGAAGCCTTAAAAACGATGTTCGAATATTTCTTCCTTATTATTAATTATTCCTTGATAAAAAGCTCGGAAGATGAAGTTAAATAAATAAGAATACAAATATTTAGTCTTTTTTATTTTTTTCTACTAGCAGCGTTCATGTTTGATAAAAGCTGATTAATATTTTAAGTAAACCAGTACAATACTCAAATAAATAAAGATATTATTGCCAAACACTAAAATATATCTGGCGCACAAAGGAAAGTAAATTGCGGCATGAAAGTTTTCATCGTTCTAAATCAACACATTAACAATATTTAGAGCGTTGCCACCAAGGATGGAATAAAATGTACAGCGTATTGGCAGGTTAACACGACCTTATTGCGTGTACACTAAGTGTATATAAGTCTCACAGTAATATGCTTTGTTGACAGCTTCCGACAGTACGTAGAATTGAAAATATAATACGAAAAATTATGCATTTTTAAGCGTCTCTCACAAAAAAAAGATCGATAGAAGATGCTCCGGTGAATACCGTAGGAATAAAAAGCATTTACATGTTCTTTCATTCCTATTAGCTGTAGTAGCCATTATACACTTTTTAAGACCATTGTAACGCCACAGGCATTCTGAAAACAAAAAAAGCGGAATAGTACTTTTATTTTTGGTATTATGAAAGAAAGTAATTGGTTGCAGTTTTCCATTAAGGTTTTTATTACACGGCTTCGATAATAACCAAAAACTCGTCTTAAATATTTTCTGCTATTAGCAAATACACGTATATTACGTATATTTAATACTATTACTTTAAGAATACCCACAAAATATACGAACTAAAATACTCATAGACTCAACGTTTTCAAGGGAATGAAAAAAATCTAAGTGTATTTTGTGAGGATGTAGCACAGATTTATTGTTTCCGATGACAATAATATATGTGTAAGAAAAGTACTGATTTTTTCCTCGTTTTACTAAAGGCAAAACTTAGCCCTAAATAATGTTTCCGAAAATATATTAATATAAAGTGAAAATGTTACTAAGTTTAAAAATAATGTTACTTTTTCATGATTATGAACATGAAGTCGTAAAGTATAATGCGTAAAAGTTTCGTGCTAGCTCAGTGACTAGCGTTCAGCTCAATTCGCAAGCAAAGCGTATTCGATCCCCGCCGGCAAAATGACATTTTGAATTGCAATTTTAAGTACTGATATACCACGTGTTAAGAAAAACACTGGAAATCTGCAAAATTACAACGAACTTACTGTCGATTTAGATTACATCGACATTTTTCTATTAGATTAGAAGTTGTTAAAAATTCGCACAACCACGAAGTTATGGCATATCCTTTGTTATTTACACGAATCTATTCGTAATTGCAGTATTATTTCACTGGAATGTGTCTGCCTCGACCGAGGAAGGGCCACGTTCATACAGAATGAACAGCAGCGTATGATAGCAGTCACTGTGTTTCATATAGTCAATGATGAGAAGCGGATACAGTTTTTACGTAGTAAAAAGGCATTTTATCTTAGTCCTCAGGGAAGGCGCAGATCTGCATTGTGGTTACCAATTGAAGGCAGACTTGGGAATCAATAAGCCTTAGCAACCACTCGTTAGCAGGACTTCGTGTTCGTCACCCTTACTAAAAATATAATTACTTTCCGTAATAATATTTGAATAGTGATAATGATGCAATAAAATATGTTTAGCCTCTAAAATAATATAATTATTTTGGGGATTTAGACAAAGTATTGAAAATTACAACAGAAATAAATTCACATACTAAAATAACCTAAAATTGACGACTACTTTGAAGTTAAAGGACAAATAGAAAAATCTTTCTGCACTATTGATCGTCTGATACAGTAAAATAATGAGTCAAACTATTACAATACTGCTTAATTATAATTTGCATTGGACACAATTACAAAAAAAAGTCCCTGGCCACGAGTAACTAGCTAATAGTGTCACATAATAAACGTTAGTAGCGACATTGAGGTATGGCAATTGAATTTAAAAACTTTCGGGTAATATGTGCGTCAACTGTGCGTCCTGAGACGTAATAAAGTGTAATAAACTGTTAACTAATCAGTAATGGAGTTTCAATGTATGAATTTATTTCACATATTGTGCCATGTTGCGCTCTTTATTGCCTTGTATATTCATATATTTCCATGTTTTATTGGCGTTCACTGCCTATGAATCAATAAGCTAAAAAGACAACATAGCGGTCATGAATCTCAAAAAATCGACAAATGATGGGGAGAGAGGCATCCTTGTACTGTGGCAAGACTTTACTGGATGGTGCGACGACCTAACAAAAAACGCAGCAAGGAGTCGATGGATGCGTGTAGCTCAGGACCATGATTTCTGATAATATATATTCGCTTTGTGATGCCTATATTGTGATATCTATATCCATATATTATATTACATTCAGCAGTTGACTCGTGGTAGCCCGTAATTGTGATGACTGAGAATAATGATTAGTCATCATAAATTCACGGAAAAAACAAAGAGTATTCCGTTGTGAAGCTAACCAGTGGACGTCGTAATAAGAAAATGCTGTTGGTATGCATTTAATATATTTTGGTATTATCATGTATCACATGAAGTTTATCACGTTATCATCACATGTATGGTCGAATTTTAATTGTTCTACGCTGAATGTGTTACGTTGTTAAAATGCTGACAACGATGAATTCATGCGTAAGCAAGAGAGGAAGTTAAGCATCCGCTCTCGAAGTATATTATTTATAACAATAATCTCGTTATAGTATTTATAAATGTCTGTAGGCCGGATATTTTTGGAGGAAAATAATCCCCTAGTATAGTATAGATAACCGGAATGGATCTGACCAAGTGGACCAAGAGGTACGAGAAGAAATAGTTATATATGGGGCTAATAACAGTCAGCGGTGACTTTGTAAGGGTTGCATGCAAAGAAGATGAAAAGGAGCATCAAAATGATGCATATAATTACAAATCGCATATATTCTTGTGTTTATTAAATAATTTTGGTAGAAATACTCCTCCACAAGTTGTTGCTAAAATTATTGACTGAATGAAAAACAGTTTACAAATACAGGAAATATTCAATTAGAATGCACCGGAAGTCACTTATGAAATAGAAAAACCTGAATGTTGTTCGTAACATAAATAAAAAGAAGTTAGAGGATGCTACATAGTGTGCAAGTATTTAAGGCGTATAATGTGAAACTTTGCTACGTTAATTGCTACGTAGAGAATAAGAAATATGTACTTTTATAGTAAGGAAGTAATTAGCTGAATTAACTTAAAATGCAAAACATTTCCTTTTCTATGATTATAACAAGTACAGAAAATGCAACGTAAGGCATACATACTCAAAATTATTTTCGAGATTTAAAAATAATTAAATATACTTACCACGTCTTTTTTCATTCATATTCTTACATTGTCATCCGATTCTGAGCTTTGTTCAAAATTTCAAGTCTCTAGCTCATTTGGAAGTTCGTTTAAAATCAATTACTAAATTAGACCCGAACAGACATACACGAAAGCGAGTAAATAAAAACGTAGTAATAAAAATGGGTTGCCTCAAAATGTTATGGTACGCGCACCGATTTCGATCTCTACCAACATGAATGTAATTATAATATGTAATTTTAAGCGCTGATTTATCACCGTGATCCATTCGTGTTCCATTAGCGGTGAAGGAAAACACGTGAGATTGCTTGCATATCTAAAAAATAAAAATAAAAATACGGGAATTCCACTTTTGAAATATTCAACAATGGTGTTTAGTATGCGCAGCGTTCGAGAGATTACGACACATCTTCTCGTCACGTATACCTCAAAACTTAAAAACAAATGTGTACTACCCGTACTACGAGTGCGTGTTGGCGTTGTGTACAGTACACAATCAAATACAATAACAGTACAAGACTGTTATGCAATTCTACATAATATGTTGACACATTTTTATATTGATTGCAGGAGAGATCAACTCTTCAGTAGATAATATTTGAAATATACTCAACATCATGCATAATTAAAACTTAAGTAATATGGGAAGGCGTGCGTATAAGTGCAAGCTGTCTTACTGCACTTTTGAATATTTTGGATCTTGGTTTTCATGGATATCTCGTAGTAAACCCGATCCTTTTTTATTATGGGGTTATAAAATGACCTTAGACATATTTTTTCACTACTGGCCGTATATGTAAGCTCAAGCTCGCTCAGAGAGTTAATGGAGAGAGTTATGCTCAGAGGTTTTTTAGCAAGATAGACTTCGATGTGAGGTTATTCACATTAGAACCAGAGTAACTCGAAGAATCAACAACTAACGGGGAAGAAAGGTTCTCGAGTAACAGCCTTTTACCGGTAAGTGAAGTGTAGAGCAGCCTCTCACTAGATAAAGTTATTGATTCCTAGGCAATGAACGCAGATAAAGTGACGACCTGGTAAGAGATGTAGGAAATCGATGGCTCAGGATCGTGTTTTGTGGCATCCCTTGGGAGAGGCTTATGTTCAGAAGTGGACTTGTGAAGGGTTGTAATTATGATGATGATGATGATGATGATATTGTTGATGTTTAGTCAATTAAATAGCATATCAAAGCTAGTTCCTCAATGTTACACAAAGACAAAACCATTCCCTCAAATGGTAACCGAAACAATTATTCATAGGACGTACAAATATTAAACGCGCTTAGCTATTGCTTTGTGCTACTGAAATTGTCAAAAAATACACGCGACTAAAAATAAAGATCACATTAAATGTATAAACTCACACAGGCAGTCCCATAATTCATATGAGTAGCAGTAGAAAATTAATAATTTTAATTTTGCAAGCGGACGAGGACGGCACCGTTGCCTAATTTGGTGATATTGTGTGTATTAATGTAGCTAAATGCAAACAAAAAGCACATTTCACACAGAAAAAGAACACGTGCGGAATTCACTAATAAAATCATGAAGAATTTTAGCCGAAATTTCATAAATTTTTGGAATTCACGAATGTTTAGTGAACTATTTGTTTTTGTTTTAACAAAGGGAAGGCAAAAATTTAAAATTGTAAGTATTTGTAATGTTTTGAACATCTATATTCTTTACCAGCCCGTTATAGTCGTACATGGATTATAGATCGCAATACCAGATGTCTAGTCTAGTCACATCTTTGAAGCTGCAGCCGAGCGAGATGACACGGGTAAGCCACTATCCCACGTCATTTCGTGCATGTTTTAGCCGCCACTACACTGCAAAATATACCAACAAATTTCAACTTTATAGAATCACAGATATGACACGGTAGGCGAACCCGGGGCGTTTTTGACGCTTGTGTTCGCGTATAACATTTCTTATACGCGATGATACGCTTATTGTCTGTATGAGATGGTTATATCGCCAACTATGAGAAAAGATTCATGGTGTTTTTCATAATCGCCTCTAAGACACTTATGGGATGAAATGACGAGGTGGATATTCTAACACGTCACCGTACGGAAAATTTAAAAAATTTAATAAATATTATATGCAAAACTTGAAATTATAAACGTTCATCATCTATTTTCTGTGTTAATAATAATATTATGAGCAATAACGTCAAATCACAAACATATTCAACAATATCTAAAAACGTACGTCCAAATAAAATGTTTTTATCAAGTACGTTATGGCACTCCACTCCAAAATCTCTACTGAAGGGTCATTTTATTTAACGGATTCATTATAAAGAAAATAAATACTTCATGTTAACCATTTATTATAAAATGGAAATATAAATTATACTCGAATGTTTACTAAATTTATTTAACTGAACATAAAAAAAATATGTTCAGTTAACTATTCAAGCTTGAAATAATAATAAAAGATAAATAAAAGGAATAAATATAAAAGATAAAGAAAATTAGACTGAGTTGTAAAATGATATTTCAAAAATTAAGTGCTTAATGTTTCAAAAAAGAAGTAAAAGACTTCAGAAATTCTAATTAAAATATAAAAATATGTAATAATTGTACTAGTGAGATTTAACATAAACACTCCCAGGTACGTCCAAGTATAGGTAGCCATGTCATGCTGCAGCTATACGTGGTAGGGCCATAATGCCGAGCTAGTATATTATGGTTGTAGCACGAATGGGCAAGGAACCCGCTCTCACAGAATACTAGCATAAAATAACAGCTTAATGCTGCTGTGTTTCGTATGGTGAGTGTAGAGAAACGGAGATCCTTTTACTGCAAACGAGGCATTCCATTTTAGTCCTCAGCAGTGACAACGCATCTGCTGCAACTTTAGATGTAGATGTCTATGGGCCGCAGCATCCACTTATCATCTGGTGGACTGTATGAAAAATGATTAGCATCAGCATCATCAGAATCATAGCAACCCGTCAGTTCACGACTGAAAATGCTACTATCTCACCCCACAGATAGCCACACATTATGAGCAACCCGCATCCACCCATCCATTCACTGCATGTTTCATCAAATCGTCCCATCATATCTTTACTACGTTAGTCGATACAAGGCGATTCGAGTAATTTTCGTCATGTAAATTTCATTGTCATCGTTACAATCAATCGCTGAACATAGATCTCCCTCAAGGACTGCCTCGACATGTCCTGGAACCACCAGCATCTATCGTCTTCCTGCATGTATTACCAGGTCTCGATCCATCAAGTGGGCGGCTATAATTTTCCACTGACCTTTCTTCCCCATCGGTTGTCGGTTCTTTGGCCGGCCCATTGCCGTTCAATTTCCTGATCCGTTTGGCCTATATCAGTAACTCTGATACTATTTTGGATTCCATCATGCAAAAAGCTTAGCCCTCTCCATAGCACGCTGAGCGATTTTAAGCTTACTCAAAATTAAAACAGCGACCACCTCTAGGTTCTGTTGGTCATCACTTGCAACACAAATATATATTTTTAATTAAGATTACAATATGGGTTAGAAAGTTACAAAAGTAAATACGGCTGAAACCATAAACCTTTTCTTCAATTGTGAAACGTTTTGCATTTTACTAAAAGAAGTAGAAGTTTCTTAACATTAGTTCAAAACTGACAAATTAAAAATATCAATATCTAACTGGCATCGAAACGGATTGCTAGCGTTTGATGAAATTTAAGGTTAATGCTCAGTCAAACCTACACGGTTCTCACCAACGGCTTAAATGCCTCATTATTGTACGGGCTTGAATATCCCCCATATTTGCACAGTTGCTACGCTTGACAAGGGGGTTGGCAACCGCAGTTATTTTATTATTTGGAGTTGTTATCAGGAACTATTTTTTATATATACTTATATTATTTATATATATTTAACTATTTTTACGTGGTAGAGCCATGCTGCAGCTATATTAATAGTATAGTTGTTGCACGAATGGGTCGGCTCGACCGGGGAAGGACCACGCTCTCACAGAATACCAGCGTAAAATAGCAGCTTAATCCTGCTCTGTGTTTCGTATGGTGAGTGTAGAGAACCGGAGACCGTTTTTACTGGATACGAGGCAATCTATTTTTTGTCTTCAACGGACAACACATTTGCATTTTAATTCTTAATTGAGGATAAATGTAGATGTCTATGGGCAACAGTATACACTTATCATCAGGTGGACTATGTGATCATTTGTCACCCCTTTTATATAAAATGATTATATAATTAGTTGATCTAATATCGCTGCTTTGGATTACTACCCAGACTGGAAAAGATGCATTCTATCTTAATCCTCACGGCTGACAACGCATCTGCATTTAAATTCGCAAACGAAGATAGATGTAGATGTCTATGGGCCACAGCAACCACTTACCATCAGGTGGACTGTGTGCTCCTTTGTCGCCCTTATTCTATAAAAAAAACTTGCTGCTGGTCATCTCCTTGAAAGTACATGAGTTTTATTTAGTTTATTAATAAAGTAAGGTTTATTAGGTGTCATACTTGAGAATTTCTTTTTCTGACTCCGAGCGAAGTTCGGTCTTCCAGGTATCTTTATGTAAAGTATGGGAGGTTTTTAGTAGGACTTAATTTCATTATAATAAAGTTCAAATGAAACAAAATACGATTACATGAAAAAAAAGGTAAAAATATTGTCAAAGCAGGTATCTTTCGTCGTTTCTGAATGAAATAATTTAAACGGCTATCGAAATATGCGCTGCAAAGACAAGACAAAAAGTAAATGAGGCAATTTGCAATTTAGAAGACAATGGAATTCAATTTTGTTAAAACCGCGAGTCTCTCTGAGGAGAAGAACAGCTATTAAAATATTCCAGTTTGTTTTTGTTTTATGAACTTGAGTAAATTCAGTTAGGTATTTTGCTGTCTCCTGATAAAGAAGACGGCGGAAGATTTAGTACCATTCAAAGTCGTGGCCTTCCAGAGACTTTATATTGAAGAAAAGAAGCGACAGTAGGATAAAATGTTGCGGTAAATAAATGAAATAAGAATTTTTATAAGTATTTTTATTGAATAAGGGTGACGAACACCCTACATTTCAATCCTCGGTTAAGAATCTAAATGTATATGCGTTGTCACCCCTGAGGACTAAGATAAAATGCCCGTTACCATTAAAAAGGGAGACCCTTCTCGGTTCTCTACACTATACTAAACTCTACACTATACTACTATACGAAACAGATCTTACGCAGTAGGGCTGACCTACGTGCTGCAAATTAATTTAAAATTATAATACAAATGTTTAAAACTTTTAATATACAGGGATATCTTATGGACTATCAGTGTTTTTGTTAATAAATATGTAAGAAATGTATGTATACGTCTGTCATAAACATAAATTACATACATATTATTTTATTATAGTATAGTGAAATTTTCGGACAAGCATGAGTTTTGTATAAAAGATAATAGTATTGAATAAAATCTAAACAGCAGAAGTGTCGCAAATCTAATGACAATATTCAAATAATATCACTCATTTGTTTATGATCCGTGGTTTCATTAATGATCACAAATATTCAAGTATAGGAACATATGGCCATTAAGAAATTGTCAGCATTTTCTTTTGCAGAATATGTGAGAACATTGTCAGAAAGAAAGAGAACTCTAACAATGTTGGTTGGATCTGTTTACGGTATAGAGGGTCAACACAGAAGCTACTATTGACCGCAGACTGCGAAATGGTGTTTGCAATTACGCAGTCGAATATCTGCATTGTGAATATATCGGCTCTTAAACGAGTAGTGTATTGACTTTGAATCGTATTTGTACAGAAGTGACTGTACGGAAAGGAACTTGTGTAATAAAACGAACCAATAGGAAGTGAGCATCTAAACCAATAAGAATAAAGCTATACGCTTTCTTTCTATTAGTCCGTCCGTCAGCACGCATCTGGGCACCGTGGCGGACACTTCGTTGCCCTAAAACCCTCTTAGAAGTGAAAGGAGTACTGTGCCCAGCAGTGGGACTTATATAGGCTGTAACTTTTTTCACGTATATTGATATAATTAAACAGTGTTTACTGCTGGATTTAGGTCTTTGCTATATTTTATAGGATTGGATACTTGCCATGTTAAGAATGAATAAGTACGCAAAAATTTGATAACAAAAGCGTGGCGACAGCAGTACCACAACTCTCACACCTTTGCTGCTGCTTTCTGTCGCCGGCCTGAGTACGGTACATCTAGCATACCTATACAAAATGTACAAAATGTTTTTTAGGAAACTCAGAGTAATTACAGTCAATTATTTTATACATGTATGTAGTAATTAACCACTGCAAAGTTTTCATACGTAGATAGAGGACAAAGTTTACATATGTAAACCCATGAGATCTTTCAGGATGGGATATATCCGACTGGTGGATGGTGTCGTAAGACGACTCAGGATACGTCATAGGATTATGAAGAATTTAGGCGACTAATACACATGATTTTTTATTAATATAAGCAAGAAATAGCATTGCTCTGAAAAAGAAGAACCAAAAATTCCATTGAAAAGTTTATCATATAATTAAAAAAAACGTGTGTGTGTACTGATGTACGCACGTAAGAAGTTATACTTCTTTAGCGTAACAAAACAAAAATAACTAAAATAAAACACGTTTTATAGATTCGTATATATTTGAATAACTACCTTGAATATAGTTATCAGTTCTCACGAAAACTTGACAGTTGATAGACAATTACCAACTGAAGTTGTCGTTTTAGGTTTCGGTGTGCGCGCGCATCGTAACAACTTCATGGTGTCGTTTTTAGGTGTCGGTGTGCGCGCGCATCGTAAAAAATTCACTCTCATTATTTTCTTCAAACGCGCCAAAAGAAGTATAACTTCAAAAAGAAAGCTGAAGTAATAAAAATAATTTTAAAATGTTAATAACCTCAGTTATCTATATATCATTATCATTATTCATTCATTACAGCACATCACAGTCCACGGCTGAACATCTGCTTCCATCGACTTCCTGCATCTTATTATCCGTATGTATGTCATCATCATCATCATTACAGCCCTTCACAAGTCCACTGCTGAACATAGGCCTCCCCAAGGAATGCCACAAAGCACGATTTTGAGAGGTTCTATGGGCAGCTTTACACATCATCGTTGGAGCCACACGCAAGTGTGAGTAACGATCCAAGAGCAAGTCTTATCCGACACTATTCCGATGATATCCCGGACGTCAGTCTGAGCGAGATTAGAATGGCTCTCCAGGACCTTAAAAACGGCAAGGCCCCAGGCGAGGATGGAATTACAGCGGAGCTTCTGAAAGCGGGTGGAAAACCGGTACTTGAAGTCCTTCAGAAGCTCTTTAATTCCGTCCTCCATGGTGGCACTACACCGGAGGCGTGGAGCAGAAGTGCGGTGGTCTTGTTCTTCAAGAAAGGCGACAACGCTCTCTTGAAGAACTACAGACCGATTTCCCTTCTGAGCCGCGTCTACGTGCTGTTTTCGAGAGTCATTACGAATCGTCTCGCACGCAGACTCGACGACTTCCAGCCTCCCGAACAAGCCGGTTTCCGAAAAGGCTTTAGCACCATAGACCACTTACATACCCTTCGGCAAATTGTACAGAAGTCCGAGGAGTACAATTTGCCACTATGTCTGGCGTATGTGGACTATGAGAAAGCCTTTGATTCCGTCGAAATTTGGGCGGTGCTGCAGTCCCTTCAGCGGTGCCAAATTGACTGTCGGTATATCGAAGTGCTGAAGTGCTTGTACAGTAGGGCCACGATGGCTATGTATGTATGTGATAGCAAATATAATTAAATACCTACTTTTATTAATTTTCCTTGTGAGAAATACAAACGCTTTGAGAATTTGTTATTATTGTTGTGGTGTAATAAATCACTGCCTAAACAAAAATCGTGAAAGAATCTCGAAACATTTCAGAATTAAGAAAAATAAAACTTATTAAGACGTACAACAATTTTCCATTATTACGTGAAACAATTATTTAATGAATGTTTCTGAATTTGATGGCTAAAGTTTTTTTCGACTTCACCACGATGATGAGACTTCCATTTAAAATTAAAAAATACTTTTAATAGAAAGTAACTGCCGACTTCAAAAGAAAAAATAATATTACATCCTGAAATCAGTGCTAAATAGAAATAATTAAAGCCCCGACTGCAGTGTTATATTATACGTTGAAGTCACATTATCTTTTTAATAAAAGTTATTTTTTACCTTTCTGAGTGGACTAAGGAATATCACAATCACAATGTCGATTATAGTTACATTAAAAACTTCATCCCCTATTTTGCTACCCTTAGGGATGGATTTTTTTTCTTCAAACTTATAATAGACTACCCCTGAAGTATAACCTATTTTTAACCGAATTCAAAAGGAGGAGGTTCTCAATTCTAGTCTATGTTTTGTTTGTATGTATGTTACGCGATATCTTCGCAGATTGTGAACCTATTTTGATGATTCTGTTTTTATTAAAATATTATAATTCAAGGATGATCCCTTATAAATTTAGAGAAAAGATTCAACCCGTAAGGGTAGGAAATAAATAAGTTATTTTTTAGCAATTTCTAGTCGGTTTTTACTTTTTGTTAAAAGTTATAATTATATTTAAAAAAAAGATTTATGAAAATCTATTCATAATTGACGAAGATATCGCGAAACATAAATATAAAAAAAAAACATACAACCTAATTGTAAACATCCTTTTATTGAAGTCGGCTTAAAAGACAGTGAAGTTACAGTCTATATACGCTCCAATTTTTTCATCATGTCCTCGAAAATTTTATAGCCAGACATGCAGGTTCCTATACGATGTTTTCTTTCACTGCAGAGCACGTGGTAAATCAACCCTTCAAATTGCAATTAACAATTTCATTCGAGTCGGTAGGTTTAAACTCGATTTGCTCGCGCACTGTGACAATTTAAGTTGGACGCTTATTACCACTCTTCTCTTCTCTCTAAGGCTCTTTAAGTATGAATTACTTATTTTATTATTCCTATACATAAAAAAATCTTACAAAATTCTATTTAGTCCTTCGTGTTCTCGTGTAATGGCAAAAATACTGGATTTGTTTATAAAAAGCTGTAGACTGTAGTACTCGTAATAGCTTGGTAGTAGCTTGCCGGGTACATAATATACACATATAAACACTCACGCCTGTCACCCAGAGGGGTAGGCAGAGACTATGGACTTCCATTTGGCACGATCCTGACACACCTCTCTCGCCTCCTCCACATCCATATACCTACGCATACAGGTTCGTCGGTTAAGGGTACTCTTAATTTAGCCCATTAGCCATAAACTTTCGCCTAGGGTGTCCCTTCCCGACTCTGCCGTTCACCTCTGCAACATAAATTTGCTTTGTCACTCTTTCCTCATTCATTCTTTCTACATGACCAAACAACAACCTCATCTAGCAAACCACACTCTTCTCTTATCACACAATTTCGCACCCTGTCATTCAAATTGAGCTCTAACATACTCCTTAATGACCGCATTTATTCTACTCTCGTGCTTCTTCTTGCCGGGTAGTAGCCTTAAATTTAATAGTACGTAAGCACCATCAGTTTGATCCCGGCCAGCACTGTTTAAATTGTTAACAAACGAGAAATTAAGAAAAGACAAAGAAGTTAAGAAGCCTATCCGATTTTTTTTTGAAAAGCATTTGAATATGACGGTTAGATTCTTCCCAAATCAGTACTCTCTTGGAAATTAAAGGAGGCCTGATCCAAGTGGAGGCTCGACAAGTCCCACAGCTTCAACTTTCTGCTTTTTCTCTTTGGATTCTTTAGAATTATGTTAAATTTATTCGCGGCATAGTCGTTTCGTTTTATATATGTTAAAGTCACATATTTTATTAATTGCAACTACAAATATGAAACTATGAAAGTTTAGGATGGTAAGCCGAAGTAGTGCTCACATAATTCATGCAAATTCTGAAGTCAACATAAACGAAGGATTCAAAAGTTTTAAGAGATAGTTTCCGCACTTTACAGTCACTCGTTTTCTTCTGACAGTTTAAGCGAATGAATTAAATAGAGAAGTTTAAAGTTTAATTAACCATTCGCATTTTTACGAAATATTTTTTATTATATACTAAATATTTTATACTTTATGCACTCATTAATATTTTCTAGTGCCAGGCGACAAGTAGTGCGGAAAGATTTTTCCATAAGTCTATATCCTCGAAGTACTCTTTAATTTTACAATGACCTTATTAGTTAGTAACCCATCTTGCCTTCAATATTTTTTTAAACTTCTGTATTATTAGTACAATAATATTATTAGGACTATTGCAGAGCATTGAAATTAAGATCACTTCCTTACTCTTTTACTACATTACTAATATTACCGGTATTAGAAGAATTAAAATAAAAATGATGTTTGACTAACGAAAGTTTAGTTTCCTCCACCCACGTCGAAATAGAGTGTATTTTATTTAATTCCATTAATTTTATTTCACTCGTGTTTGTTTTTGGTTTAGCAACAGTATTAGAAAGGTGGCGAACGATAAGGCTAGGCTTTTGCCAGTAAAGATCTTATCGCAGGTATCGCTATCGTATAGTTATTATTTATTATTTAAAAAAAAAACCGTTACCCCTACACTAGGATTTTCTCCTGTATCGTGGAGGCAGTTTACAAACATAAATTGCGCAAGGATAAACATCCAGACCCGAAACAATTATTTGCAGGTCATACAAATACTTGTTCCGTGCGGAATTCGAACCCGCGGCCCTCAGCGCAGTTACTTATTGCTAAGCCACTGCGCCACGGAGCTACATATGGATAGATGCTTTCGATTGTTTTACCAAAAAGCTTAGAAGTCAAATCCTGACATGTTAGCATCTTTCCAGCTACTGAATATTAATTAGTTCATGTGATGATCTCATAATCCGTATACTGTATGAAAGCTGCAAATATTTTCAAACATAACTTTGCATATTTGAACCTATATTCTAAAGAAGAAGACCAATATGGTTTTATACTTATAAAGTAACGTCATTGTATAAACGTAAAGTTTACATATTATGCAGCTTACACACGTCACACAAATGGACATAACCTCTGAGGAAGGTTTTGGAGCAGAGAAATTTCCCCCGCGTTGCCATAATGCGTGCCGCCGTACTTCACATGTCAGCGAAATATATTATTTTAAATGTCTCAGACATTGAAATTTTTCCAAGATATTTTCCTCACCTCCGAGCATATGGTAAATTATTACTTTAAACTGAAGGTCACAATTTCATCGATGTCGATAGCGATCGAACTCGGTTTGTCCTGTTCCGGTGAACTGTGAAACTACAGTAAACATTTTTTCCTTTCCCGTTTGCATTGACGGAAATAAGGGTGTTTTGCAACTGGCGCCTGTATTAAAGTTAGAGTCGCGGAGTCTTGACGCTGGTGTATCCACAACGGTCACCGACGCCGTCGCTATTGTCGCTATAATGTCGTCGGTAAAGTACCGCTAAAGTATGAATTCTGTTAATATTTTGAACACAAAAGCCCAACTGATGAGTATTACAATATATAGAATTGTACTTGTTTAGCAAATTTGAGACAAGTTTCACGTTCTTATGACGAATAAGGTAAAAAGATTTACTGTTTCCAAACGTCGCGGCATTTAAAGGCAAATACTCTCTGAATAGTGTAACTTTCTCTCTATATATTTTAGAAAATATCATAACACTTTTATTTACATATATTAACATTTATGTAAATAAAAGTGTGAATTTAAAGCGCTACGCTTATCAATCATTCTTTCGAGTGTAGTGATTATGGGCAACACTTTCAAGAAATGACTATCGAATGAGATAATCTTTAATAGGTTACTTTACCCCAGTGCCAGCACATTCCACTTGACCGCATCGAGTGTAGAGCGGCTCGGATCGTCGACGACCGAGTTTTTTTCTGATTGGCTTGATTCACTGGCGCTGCGAAGGGATGTTCAGTGTGCTCAGAGGAATTGTTCGGATTAATTCCAGCCGCCAAATTTCACGAACGTACATCGCGACAAAACTCACGATACCATCCACACTATTTGGACGCGTGGCTGTCCACCGCTGTGAGTTTTACTAGGAGTTTTCTTCCTCGTACTATCTCTTTGTGGAATCGTTTACCACCGGCGATTTTCCCAGACCGACACGACCTAGGGACCTTCAAGAAAAGAGATTACTCCTTTCTTAAAGGCCGGCAACGCACCTGCAATTCCTCTGCTGTTGCAGTTATTTATGTGCGGCGGTAGTCACTTACCATCAGGTGAGCCGTATGCTCGTTCGCCCCCTCTTCTATAAAAAAGGTGGTAGGATACTTTTTCTGACTAGGAGTCCTTTTGGGTAAATATCACCCTCTTACATATTACTGCTGCCAAATAACAGTGCTTGCACTGCTGTGTTCCAGTCTGAAGGGTATGATAGCCAGTATAATTACTGACTGTGAGGTATTCCATCTAATTCCTAGGAGGTGACAACGCATCTGTACCTTTATTAATTTAATGTTAGCTGTAAGTGTTCCAGGACTGCAGTATCCATTTACCACCAAGTGGGCTATAAGTTCGTTTTTCATGTCAGATTTATAAAAAAAAAATGGTTACGTACTGCCACAATCTGCACAGACATAAAATGCTGATGACAATCAAGACCCAATTTGACACTCATAACGTCAGTTAAAACATTACGCCAAATCCTCCCTACAATGGGAGAGACTCATGTCCAGCAGTGCACTTTTACGGGCTGATGATGATGAAGAAGAAAAAGACGTATTGTCTTGACATAAGTCTTGCTTCTTCAAATGTCTTACCCCATCCAGGACTTTTAAGCCAGCGCTCGACTACTATCGCATATGATGGTAAGTGGTAATGTAGGCGAAGACGGTAATGCGACTTAACTTAACAAAAAGCCGATTCACTCTTGCCTTGAAGACACGCACATTGCAATCGGATGGAAAGGCAGAAGTTGACAAATTATTCCACTCCTTTGCTGTACGCATTACGAACGACGGAGCAAACAGTTTGGTTTGAATGCATGGTAAGTATTATTGATACTTAGATTAATGTAATTGATTGAATAATCGACATAATCAACGTACACTTTATAACGTAAATTTTCCGTTTAAATTTTAATATCACAAAGGTTTTAATCTTTTTTGACAAAGATTAAATCTTCGTTTTAAAAATGACCGTGTTGTTTTGAAAAATAAAAAGCTTTTTTTTTAATGTTTAAAAGGAAAATGTAAATCCTTTAAATACAAGATGAATTATGAAATTTATAGGCATTAATTGGCTATGTTGGCCAATTTTTTAAAATAAATAAAGAATAATAAAAATAAATAGTTAAAGTCATTATAAGCAAGATAAATTAGGCAAAAAAGAATTGTTTAAGAGCTGAGAGATAAACACTCCCCTTAAAATACATAATATAGTACTCAAACAAACAGAGTTCGATTCCAGTTTTCTAAAATGGAACTGTAACTGATGTTTAAGTGCTGATTTACCACGTGCTTAGCAGTGAAGGAAAACATCTTAAGGAAACTTAAAATAAGAACGGCTTTAATAAAATGAAACAGCACACAGTCGTATTCCAGTAGAATATAATTTCTTAGGTTTGGCGTGCAATATTAGGTTTAATTAGTAGTGTTTAAGAGCAAACCTAAATTGTTGTTACAAAATTGAATTAAGAATCAAATTTATTTGTTTTGTCACAATTCTCTCCGTAAAGCAGAAACATTTTTACCTGATATTAAGGTTGTATTTCAAGCAACAAATGTGTATTGCTAACGGTGAATGCAAAGTTTTAATACCAACCAGCAAAGTTCTCTCTTCGAAATGAAATCGAATAAAACGATTGTTCATGTGCATCACGTTGCAAACGTATAGTTACCAACACTACAATTTGTGAGCAAGCCGTAGCGTGAACACACGTAGTAAGATCTTAACTTCATTAATAATTCTAGGAATCAAATGCATATACCTATGTTTTTTTTGTAGAATAAGGCACAACAAGCATGCGGCTCATTTGAAAAAAGTGCGATGCAGGTCTTTTAAAAAGGACTAGGCTCACTTTTTGAAGGTCCATAAGTATCCTAGTATTTTATTTTGTGTTTTGCGAATCTGTTATGTCGTATAAAAGGGAAGGAACTAAACTGCTTGTGAGATTGATAAAGTCATTTCATATGATGACAACTTTTAAAATATTTTTTGTTGAAGAAAAATCTTATAGAATAAGGAAGTTAATTTTAAGAAATTACTTTTTAAAAAGATATTGTAATTGTTCTTTATCGTATCTTCCAATGAAAGAAATATATTATTTTTTAATTTTTTGAATTAAGAAAATTTTAATGTCAAAAAAATTTAAAAACAGAGGCAGTTACAACGACTGCCAACAGAAGTGAAAACTCAAAACAATGGAAAAACTGTGTTCTATTTTGAATTTTTATATCAATTATAGTCTGAATTATTTAAATTTCATATTTGTAAATTGAAATTATAAACATTAGTCCGGTTTTCATATGTATTGGCACTCCGAGCAATAACTATATATAAATTTTTATACAGTTTATTAATTAATCGACATAATATTATGATGGGCTGTACAAGCTCAATACAAAACATCAATATTTATACCTTGAACTAGTATTTACATAGATTTTAAAAATAAATATATGTTTAAAGAAATATATTACAAAATAAAGTATTATACTTATTAAATAAAAAAATAATTAAAATGAAGCGTCATTTAAAATAATATTTCTTTCGTGGCAAGATAACAAAAAGTGCGAGGGAGGTGAATACTATTATACATCTCGCTTCCTTATGACTCTCCAAGGTGATACCCGTACCAATCTGCTATTAAGAAGTTGACACGGCCTGATATATGCGTATAAATGTACACAGGCCGCTATACTACGCGTCGCTAGTCTGGCGCAAGCGCTATACGTCACGAGCATGTCGAGGTCATCAGTGACGCGAACCCATAAGTTTTTCTCCTACCAAAAATCGCTCAACGCGGCTAAAGAAGTTTTCACTTCAAAAAATGATATACTTACTTTCATATAAGTACCATAAAAATATAACACCAATTGCTATATCGAAAAACTTATAGCTCTATTTAAAATAAAAAAGCGGATAAGTAAATATAAAATGAATATAATGCAGAAAACATGTCTTTCGACTCGGCGTTTACGTTCATCTATTCTTGTTTCAGACACAAAGTAAACACAGTGCAACTATCGCAGCTACTTGTAAGAGCTGTTCCCTGGAGTATTTGTTCTTCATTATATTCTGAGGCACTTTAAAAATACATATCTTAGATAAGAAACGATGTTGGAGTGTATGCTTCTACAAAAAAGGCTAAAATTTATAATGTAAAAATATTTAAATTGATATCATAAATAATAATGCAAAGATAATATTCCTTATCACCGATATTTTTACTGCTTTTTATGTCTTGTAAATAATTTAAATATATTGTGTTGTGTGTGTAAAGGATACGTGCAGACCCTGCTTATGAACTCGGCTCTGGTGACCGACACATGATGGAAATCGGCGGAACTAATTTACGCTGAAATCAGAATTGACACTAGTCTTTCTAGTCACAATCCTGTGATCTTCCAAGTGAGGCTTACCAGTAGACGCATTCATAAAATCATAATATGCCCAGCTGTCGACACGAAATACTATCTTGATGTGGAACAAGTATAAGTTAACCTATTATAAAACTAACCGTGAAGATACAGGATGTATAAACAGTTATTGAATTTAATGTTCATTACTGTTTATGCATCTCTCTCCATCTCTACCCCTTTCACCCCCACTCCCTCCCACTCTTCCTATCCGTCTCACTCTATCACTCACTCTCCATCATTCTCTCTCTCTCTCTCTCTAACTTTCCCTCACTCTCTCTCCTTTTCTCTATCGTCACGCTTGCACGCTTGGACCAGACGTGTACCTTTTTTGACGGTACTAAGCGTTGTTGCTGGTTTATACCGCAATCTACAGGAAGCCATAAAATCTTTCTGACATTTCCTATAATCGCCTAGTATGATGACACTAATGCTAATGCAGAAATCGAAAATTTATTTCACAGCTCCCTATAAGCTATCGTATTACTAAAACATACGAGTAAAAAGTTTAACAGCACAGGAAATAGTACGGATAAAGTTAACGACTGTCCATATCAACGTATCAAAGTCAATTTATTGAGGATATTGAACACTGAATGGTACAAACTTCTAGTGATGTTAACGGATTTTTTAACCTTTTTATGTTTTTTTAACCATTCCAATGCCTATGTTTTTTCTAACCAACCATGCGGCCGAAAACGGTAAAGCGCACTGACTTAACAAAAGTCTATTCACTCATGCCTTAATGATATCCATCTCGTAATCGGATGGAAAGACAGACGCTGGCAAATCATTTCACTTACGAAGTAAACCGTTTAGTTGGAATACGTAGTAAGTCAGCGACAAAGGGTGGAGACGGTCCGAGCGTTTGATTGTTCGATGGTGGAAGGGAGAGGGAGAAATTAAATCATGAAATGCCTACGCACACTTATGTGTATAATATTCTAATTTACAGGTATTAGGTACTCAAGCAAACGAAGTTCCACCTTCTTTGGCTTGAATGATATTGTTTATAGCATATTTAAGTGTTGATTTACACGCGCTGGGCGTTGAAGGAAAACATAGTAAGAAAATCTGCATGTCTTGGAAATAAAAAATATTTCAAAGTGACATGAAGTTCACCAATTGGCAGCACAGCGGGCTCTTCTTCTCCTAATACTCTCTCAAAAGCGAAGGAGCCCTGTACCCAGTTATTGCAAGTAGCAGTTTAAGTTGTTATTACGAAGTAATTTTGTTTCTATGATAGTATTGACTGCTGATATCGAACCCGAAGCGGGGAAGTTGGGCTTTAGTGTAGACTTGTCAAGGTCACGCTACCCACTCTCCTTAAACCTGACATATTTTATATTGGCTCTTCTTCTCCTAATACTTTCTCTAAAACGAAGGAGCCCTGTACCCAGTTATCGCAAGTAGCAGTTTAAGTTGTTATTGTGAAGTAGTTTTGTTTCTATGATAGTATTGATTGAATCTGAAGCGGAGAGGTTGGGCTTTACTGTCGACTTGTCTAGATCACGCTACTCACTCTCCTTAAATCTGATATATTTTATGTTATTACAAAAAAATTAAAAAGGTTATCAATAAAAATACCAGTAAAGACACTTCAAGTAATGTATGTCGACGCACCTATTTTGAGTACCGATAAGCAATAGGTATGTATTTTGAAGCAGTCATTTTAATAACTGTTAGTATCAAGAATATCTCAGAATGGGTTTTTTAAACAATTAACGTTGTTAAACAAACACACCAGTTAATTCGCAATTTGTTTTCAATAATACTTTTGACCAAGATCCCACCTGATGTTTAGTGGTGATTAGGTTCTAGACGGGAAACCACAACCCTAAAAAACTCTACTGAGTTAAAGAGTTTTCTGAAAAAACCTTACCCTCCCTTTTTTGTATTTGCAGATGCAATTTATGAACATTATACAACCTATGTCACTCCCACAAATAGACAAATTTAACTATAACTCATATATTAAAGTCCAACAAGCCGTTTATGTTACAGAGCGTACATACAATACATACTCTAGTAAAACATCACCCTCCTTCTGGGGCAATCGGGTAAAAATGGCTATTCAGTCTTGCCTTGTACTAGATTTTGAGTAATAGACGACATATTTTTCGTGAGCTCATAGTAGTGGAATCATTACAACGGTCATGATATCCATCATTCATTATCAGCTAGCATACAGTAAATTGATTTATTATCAGAAAAGCACTAATAATGCTTTCATATTATGTCTATATTTCTATTGTACTGTATTATAAAAATACTATCGAAGTTTCTAGTAAATTGAATTATGAATTGTTACTACAACGCAGATTAATTTGTTTAAGCGAGAAGCTGTCGTAATAAATAGTTTAAGCACTGTGAGTACTTACTACTACTATAGTACTATACGCTTTAATAGAATATATTATACCAGACTATTAATCTTACGAAATTATCTTTAGCCGGAGGCTATGCCCAAAATTACATTTGGTGTTCTCTTTATTACACAATTATATCATCATTGAATCTGGTTGAAATTTATTTAAGAAAACTTCGAAAAATATACTCTTGGTAAAAAAAAACAACTAAATCTGTTAGTTCGGTGATACGGATTTACACTATTTGGTCTGGTGGTCCCGTGTTAATTTCCTGTATTACTTTCCTAGCATGTCGTAAAAGGCAACTAGTGTGATATTTGTGTTTGTGATAGTGTAGTTTGTGATAGCGAAGTGATGGGTTAGCCACTAATCACTTTTTTACAATTGTCCACCCATACCCATTTTTTTTGACTAAACGTAGTTCGAGAAGCTCTTTGCGCTCTGCCTACTCCCTCGGTTTTTACAGGCGTGACGTATTTCGGAGAATTCGCACCACATCGAATTCACGACGTGGTAGAGCCATGCTGCAGCTATATTAACAGTATAGTTGTAGCACGAATGGGTCGGCTCGACCGGGGAAGGACCACGTTCTCACAGAATACCAGCGTAAGATAGCAGCTTAATGCTGCTGTGTTTCGTATGGTGAGTGTAGAGAACCGGAGACCCTTTTTACTGGAAAAGAGGCATTCTATCTTTGTCCTCACGGCTGACAACGCATCTGCATTTAAATTCGCAAACGAAGATAGATGTAGATGTCTATGGGCCACAGTAACCACTTACCATCAGGTGGCCTGTGTGCTCGTTTGTCACCCTTGTTCTATATAAAAAAACATATACTATAAAAAAACATGCAGTCGAGTTAATAATCTAAGTTCAGTTGAATATATTTATAGCAATTTCAATACATAATATTACAATAGCGTGCATTGAAATGGCCAAAGGATATACGTTTATATTCCGTTGTTTCAATTCATGATTTTTATTCACTTGAAATTGTACTCGAAAGAAAATTTACTATCAAATATAAAACGATATGTAAATATATCGCATGCCTTTGATACTGAAAAATTACGTGTAATGTTTTACGTGGTAGAGCCACGCTGCAACTTTATTATGGTTGTAGCACGAATGGGTCGGCTCGACCGGGTAGGACCACGCTCTCACAGAATACCAGCGTAAAATAGCGGCTTAGTGCTGCTGTGTTTCGTATGGTGAGTGTAGAGAACCGGAGACCCTTCTTATTGGAAACGAGGCATTCCATCTTAGTCCTCAATGGTGACAATGCATTTTAATTTTTAATCGAAGGTAAATGTAGATCTCTATGGGCCACATCATCCACTTATTATCAGGTGGACTGTGTGCTCGTTTGTCACCCCCATTCTTTAAAAAAAATATAAGTAGAATCTGATAAAATACGAAAACATAAGAAAATAACACATTCGACAACAAATAATTAAAAAGAAATAACTAAATTTTTAATAATAAACAAGACAACTTCATATAGACAATAATCCTATCAAATTCTACATATATTCAAACGGATTTGCCTTGTTAGAAATAGCAGTGAGTTTGTTTTTCTCTGCACACAAACGAATCTACAGACTGCGCCGCTAAACAATGAAGCATAAAAATCATCCTACGTAAGGACAACAAAGTTTGTTGGAAGTAAGTGAAGAATTTTACGTTTACGTTTATGAAAGTTTGTAATTATATCCACTAGTAATATAGTCGAGTGTTGTTAACTCTTCTATAACTTAAAAGCTGAAATTAATACATACAATACAGCCATTTTCCAATAGCAATCAACTTCGTACGAAGTACTAGTGTAGGAATTGAGTGTCTGCTCTGTTGAAGCGTGCAGCGGGAAAGTAAATTACACAATAATAGATATTTCATAGAAAAATAAATAAATATACGGCCTCATGTAGAATGAAGAGAATTATGGGGAGTTATATTACTACACGCCACAGTACCACAGTAACCAACTTAGCCAAATTAATCAGTAAGCAGAAATAGCAATAAGAAGGCTGTATAGCTAGAAGAACCGATAACTGATTTAGTTATCTCAGTTCTCAAGAAAATGTTCTCAAGTCACAGTAATCTAAATGTAAGGACGTCCCGCACGAGTTCGAGTGACAGAAGTCACAATTTTTTGCTTAGAACCGTGCTTTTTGGAATATCCTAAAACTGCCTATGGAGTCAACATCATCAAGTGTATATGTAGGTATATAAAAATGTTAAGGTACTCGTAAAAAAGTGATTTGTGTGATTTTTTAAGAATTGCAATTTTTGTTAGAAAATATTTTCACGTAAAAACGAACACGTCAAGAAGTTTCCACATAAGCAGGCGAAAAACTTATTTAATCGATTCGATATCATCTGCGAATCGAAAATTGAAAAACTACGCTTACGGTTTTCTACCAATAAGAGTACTTACAGCAATATTTTTTTTCCAAGCAATATTTTAGGGAGTTATATTTTTATTATATATTATTACGAGATCCATTACAGTCTATAAAAGTCCAATGCTTATCATAGGCCTCTGCCATGGTTTGCCAATAGAGATATTTTCCATAATTGGCACGCTTAGCAGGCGGGTTGGCAACCGCTGTTACTTAAAATTTTGAGTTGTTTTCAGGAGGATGCTGCTGCCCATCTTCTGTATCAGTTTCTCTGTGTCGCCTCTTACAACTTCCACGGGATGATACTATTATGAGATATTTTATTTTATTTTTTATAAGGTGGTAAACGAACCTCCACCGGAGAATCTTAGCACTCCCTGCCCCACCGTTACCATGGTCGCCAGCGTAGCCAAGAATAGCGGAGCCGCCGTGGACTGGGGGCCGTTTCTTTGTAACTATCGCCATAGGGGTATATTGCCATAGTTGCCACGCTTGACGAGCAGGTTGGCAACCGCTGCTTTTAATTATTATTTTGCTGTTATCAGAAAGATGCTGCTGCGAATCTCCTGCCTCAGTTTCCCTCTGTCGCCTCTTACGACACCGACGGGAAGATATGTTTTGTCTTTCGTATGTGGACTGTGAGAAAGCCTTTGATATCGTCGAAATTTGGGCGGTGCTACCAGTCCCTTCGGCGGTGCCAAGTTGACTGTCAGTATATCAAAGTGCTGAAGTGTTTGTGGCTACGATGGCTATCCAAGTAGAGAACCAGAGTACGAAACCTATCCAACTGCAGAGAGATGTAAGATAGGCTGGCGTTACATCCCCGAAACTCTTCACCACTGCATTGGGAGACGTTTTCAAGCTACTGGTCTGGAACGGATACGGTATTAACATCAATGGCGAGTACATCACTCACCCTTCGATTTTCCGACGGTATAGTCTTTAATCTTTATGAAAGAATCGTTGGAGGACCTAAGCACTATGCTCAATGTTGTTTTTGAAATTATAAGATGTATTTCATAATTACCACTTATTTTTGAAAATGCAGCAAAATTATTCTGGAAGTGTGCAGTTGTAAAATAATGAACAAAATTTTCTCACGAATGTATTTTAAATATTAACCTATTTTTGTATTACCTACTTTGTTTGTAACACAGTAAATGTCTATCAAGTATTAATTAACCAAAGTGTATCTTCGACTATTCGGATAATTTCTCGTTACATAACTTTCCCAGAAATGAGAGAAAGCTGTGCCCAGAAGTGGGTGTATCAAATCTCAACGGTTGCGGTTTTTCTCTCTTCTTTCTCAAATTTCATCTCTTTACACTGTGGTAGGGGAAATGAAAATTAAATCAAAACGTCTTTTTAATCTACAACCTTTTCAAATTCCAAGTTCCTCTGATCAAAGACAAAGCATCCGGTAGTATGTATGTAACTGTAAGTTTCTATGTTTGTATTGCATATATGTATATCTATGTGTTTGTTTGCCACAATCTTTGTGACCTATTGTAGCCTAAATGACTTCACGGGTTTTGTAGTACAAGGTGTCGTTAGAATCTTCTTCATCATCGCTGTATCACAGGTCACATGGCGCGTGCTTGAAGCGCATTTTGACGAACGTGTCATTTCTTAGTAACCTAACAATAGTTAAATGCAAGTATGTATAAAATAATTGATAAGATTAATAATAATCACATGGTTTTGTACATCTAGCGGGAAATCCTTTTTAACTTTCCCAATAACATATTTGCTAAAAAGTTATATGCATAAAAATATAAAACGACTGAAAACAACGTTAAAACCTTTATTACAGCTTTCTAACATTGGGCATTAGAGTAGGTCCATTCACACGGGTGTCATGTAAATTCAGTTTGGATAATTTCGACGTGAACGAACCGTTGTGTATCTATATTCTTGTGTGCTAGCAAATTATTGTACACAGAAAGAATTCCTAACAACACAATCTATAGATCTAAATCAGTAACTACAAATTTACAAAGGCGCAAAAGATATACGTAAATTGAAAGATAAGGCACACACCACAAAAAATATAATTATTAATATAAAAATAATACCTGACGAGAAGATGTGCCGTAATTTCCCGAACGCTGCCCAGCCGAGTTGAATCCGTCGATTGACCTCTCGGTCGAAGTTGGACTTACCTAGTCGGACTATTTGTCCCAGGTAAACATATTCGTCAACAACTTCGAGCTTAGTGCTCCAACAACTACCGGCATAGGTGTGACATGGACATTAAACATGATCTTTGTTTTGTCCATGTTCATCTTAAAGACCTATCCGTTGGGAGGCACTATTGAGGTCATTGAGCATAGTCTTAGGTCCTCCAGCGATTCTGCCATAAGGACTATATCATCAGCAAATCGAAGGTGGTGATGTACTCGCCATTGATGTTAATGCCGTATCCTTTCCAGTCAGAAGCTTGAAAACGTCTTCCAATGCAGCGGTGAAGAGTTTCGGGGATATAACGTCACCCTGTCTTACACCTCTCTGCAGTTGGATAGGTTTTGTACTCTGGTTCTGTACTCGGATAGCCATCGTGGCCCTACTGTACAAGCACTTCAGCACTTCGATATACCGACAGTCAACTTGGCACCGCTGAAGGGACTGCAGCACCTTAAATTTCGACGGAATCAAAGGCTTTCTCATAGTCCACATACGCCAGACATAGTGGCAAATTGTACTCCTCGGACTTCTGTACAATTTGCCGAAGGGTATCTTATGTTTATGGTGCTAAAGCCTTTCAGGAAGCTTGTTCGGGAGGCTGGAAGTCGTCGAGTCTGCGTGCGAGACGATTCGTAATGACTCTCGAAAACAGCGTAGACGCGGCTCAGAAGGAAATCGGTCTGTAGTTCTTCAAGAGAGCGTTGTCGCCTTTCTTGAAGAACATAAATAAATAGAACATAAATGAATAGAAAAAATAGAAGCACATCTTCTCGTCAGGTATACCTCAAAACTTGAAAACGAGGCTGTACAACCAGTGCGTGTTGCCAGTGATGACCTACGGAACTGAGACGTGGTCCTTCACTGCTGGCCGGATGAGGAAGCTCAAGGTCGCTCAGCGAGCTATGGAGAGGCTATGCTCGGGGTCTCACTGCGTGATAAACTTAGAAATGAGGATATCCGCAGTAGAACCAGGTGACCGACATAACCAACAGATTAGTAAGCTGAAGTGGCAATGGGCCGGCCATATAGCTCGAAGAACCGACAACCGATGGGGAAAAAGGTTCTCGGTGGCGGCCTCGTACCGGCGGACGAAGTGTAGGGCGTCCCCACTAGATGGATGACGACCTGGTAAGACATGCAGGAAGTCGATGGATGCGGGTGGCTCAGGACCGTGCTTTGTGGCATTCCTTGGAGGCCTATGTTCAGCAGTGGACTTGTGAAGGGCTGTAATGATGATGATGATGATGATGATAAAAATAATAAATTCTAACGTTCTTTTTTTTTAAAGCAAACGTTACACCCACAGAAGGATATTCCCTGCATTATTTGATTCTTTGTACGTAAATTGTAGGCATTTTACGAACAGAGATGTGAATTATATATTATTCAAACTCTTCTTCGGACATACAGCGCCGTAACCTCTGTGCTACTGAGACATCAAATGCATATGCATGGCAACACAACATTTTCCTGAATACACGTAGAAGAAAAAAACGTATAGTGGAAAACGTGTTATATTAAAAGAGTACTACTACATTTATACACATTAATTCATTTGTTCATTAATTATAGTCTATCAAAAGTCCAATACTGAATATAGGCCTACCGTAGGTATAGGTTGTTTCTTATGGGGGACTAGCTGTTCCCCGCGACTTCGCCCGCGTGTAATTTAGGGTTTTAATTTTGTTGCGCGGAACCCTAAATATTTTTCTAAAATATAAGTAGCCTAAGTTACTCCTTATAACATCAGCTATCTGCCAGTGAAAGTCCCGTCAAAATCGGTCCAGCCGTTTCGGAGATTAGCCGGAACAAACAGACAGACAAAATTTTTAAAAATTGTGTTTTTTTTTATAAGTACTGTATATACTTTCATATGTATTTAGTAAAAAGCTGTTATTTTGACATTACAAACAGACACTTCAATTTTATTTATTTGTATAGATATTTGCCATAGTTGCCGCGCTTGTAAAGCATGTTGGCAACCGAAGTTTTTTTTATTAATTTCAGTTGTTATTAAAAAGATGTTGCTCCCGTTACGATACATACGGTATGATAGTGGTAGTGCGTTCTCTTACTTCTGTGAGGAATTATGGATTTTTAAAAGATATATGCACACATCTTAACGAATCCAAATGTGTACTTCACATGTAGCATGATTTACCAATTTTCCATTTCCGCACGCCCATAGATTACAAGTGCTATCAAAGTTAGGACAGAGGAGCGGCGGCGTACTCGTAACTCATGGAAATTTAGCAGTTTACTCAAAGTTTTATGGCCTTAGATATCTTATCGACAATTTAAGAAATTTATTGTTATTTAAACAAAAGTTCTCACTTTGTAATATTATGAACGAAAATATCTTACGTAATTTTTTCCTAATTGAAAATATTAATTTAAGTTTACACGGAGTTGGCAAATATTATTTTAATAAAATGGTTTAGTGATGTTCCAGTGGACAGACGATTTTAACACTGGTGAAGTCTTCAGTCATTCAAGGCATCCTGGCATTTATTTAAGCCACCTTTAATGAAAACGTTGAGATGGGATGAAAGTCTCTAGCCGTTATAACACGGTAAGTTAATTGTTACAGTGTGGTAGCGGTGGAAAACGTGCTAATTCTGAAATGCAAGACTCCTCAACATTTTGAAAATTGAGTTAAATTTGTATCAGGCTGTGGTGTGGGTAGTCGGATTATTGCCGTTTTCGAGTTTTAGCGAGACCAACGGACATCAATTGATTTTTATATATGCCATGAATAATAACCATAAGGTGACTGTGTAAGAGAATCACCACATTTCGTCTCGAGGGTGTCATAAGAGGCGACTATTGGACGCATCCGATAGATATTCGTCCGCTTAGACCGGGCGTAAAATAACTGAACAGGCGACGGATAGCAGCGTCCGCCTGCCAAGCGTGCCGGTAAGCCAAATCTCCCTACAACTGGTGTGGGGCAGCCACACCAGTTGTAGGGAGATTTGGCTTATCGGCATCGGCATCGGTGACCTATGTCCATCAGTAGACTTTTACAGACTGCTGATTATAGATTAGAAAGTGTTTAATAAAATGCATCTCTGTAAAAGACTATTGGTCTCCCGTGGACAGAGTCTCACAATTAAATACCATGGGTTTAAAATTTTAACGCGTTTACCGATTTCCTTTAGGGGCCTAATGATTTATTTAATTTACGCAAATAACATTATTTTTTAATTAATAGAATCAGGCATTACTTTGCGGAAATCCATTATATTAAAGTTAGTAAAAATTACTTTGCCCATATCCGCTCCATAAAATAAAATGATGTGTCTTACCTAGTTTGAAGAGCACCTCCTGCCCTCTAACCCTGTCACCACTAATCCCAGCACCACTACGCCCAACTACTACACTAGGAAAGACACACCACCGACGATAATACGACATGTGTTTCGCGTCTACACGAGTTATCCTAAGGTAAAGTAGGCTCTGCGGTGGCTGACCGCTAAGTGATCTTCTTATTTTATTGAGCGGATATGGGCAAAATAATTTTTACTAATTTTAAAATTATATTTTATGGATTCGGTTTAAAACAACTTTATTCTCATTACGACAGAAGTAAGTTACTTGAGTAAAAATATATGCAAAGTATGTTTAAAAATAAGCCGAACTTAATAGCGGTTATTTAAAATTATATCTATTAATGTGGCGTTATTTAGAGTTAATATAGTGGAAGCCCATTTCTTTAAAAAAAATGGCTTTTGTTTCCAAAACGATATCTACAGTTTTCGGATAAAATATTGCCTAGATCCCTCCTGGCATTGCTTACTATTTGTACGTAAAGTTTCATCACAAGTGGTTTAGCTATTCCGAAGATTAGTCCGGACAGAAAGACAGACAGACGAAAATTTTAAAAATGGTTGTTTGTGCCTTAATAGCATGCAAATAACTCCCCGAGCTTTATAAAAGCCAGTTATTTTAATATTTCAGACAGACATTCCAATGTTGTCGCTAGTTTTCAAATAAACGTGATAAGCCCGTAAAATAAATAGTTTTTTTTAATCCTTCAGGGTTCAAAGGGTGCGATAACACAGTCCGAGATTATGTTATTGTTTACGTTAGTCCTCACATTTATATTTTAACGCCTTTAACAATAATGACGGCAAAACCAGCTTTTCCTTTTGCGAGAGCGTTACGTAACTCTAAGCCGTGAAAAATTAATCTTTACAAAATTAAAAAATTAAAGTAAAATATATACATACATTCAGAGATAGTACAACAATTTATAAATGTCAGGTAAAGTGAATACACAATATAAAAATAGTTATAATCCCGCTTATTACAAATAGTGGTTTATTGATAGTCTCGGGTTAAAACTATGGTTTAAGAAGAGTCCTAACTAGAGACACGGCACCAATGTCTGATCGAAATTGACATTTGTTTTTTTTTTTTTTTTTTATAGATTAAGGGTGACAAACGAGCACACTGTCCACCTGAAGGTAATTGGATGCTGTGACTCATAGACACCTATATCTTCAATTAAGAATCAAAACGTAGAAGAGTTGTCACCCCTGAAGACTAAGATGGAATGCCTCAATTCCAGTAATAAGGGCGTTTACTCGTAACAACAAATAAATGTATAAATTATTTTATTCCATTCACTGTTGTTGTTTTTAGTCACGTTCTTAGAATACAACACGTTCCCCTTTCACGTACAAACGACACAACGTGTTTCCGTGAAATCAAAATTGCATTGGTCTCACAGAAATGTCTTCTTTGGACTCTAAGTAAAGAAATTTAGCATTTAAGGCGGCACATACATAGCTAGTTTCCGCGAAAATACAACATGGTATGTGTACCTTACACACAGTAAATATGCTAAAATATATATTATTGCCCTCATAGCACCGGCAGTCGTCCTGGCAAGTGCACGTTTTTGCTACTTATTTGTTAGGAAGTTTAAGAAGTTCCAAGTTCTAACTACTGTAATATAGATCCATCAAGCATATTATTGGATTAAATTGGTAGTTCTATAAATAGCATGGTTATAAAGAAAAAAACGTGGTGAATCGCCCTGTATAAAAAAATTACTACGCTTATGTACCGATAACCGAAGTATGGGGCGGCCTCCACTAGATGGAGTGACAATATGGAGTGATGCAGGAAGTGGATGGATACAGTTGGCTCAAGACCATGGTTTGTGGCATTCTTGGAGGAGACTTATGTTCAGCAGTGGACTTGTGTTAGGCGGTAATGATAATGGTAATGATTTAATAAATTATTGCTTTCAAATTTATGATGCCTCATGAATTGTACAAAGACGAAATCAAAATAATGGTAATGTCCTCTATGCCGAATCTGCGCATGTGCATCGGACTATGAGCGCATCGGATGATGGGGTTACTTTCATAGTCTTACTGATAACAGATTTTGGCCCTACCTGGATTCGAATCACATCATCAGCAGTCGCGCTTACGATCATAAGACCAACAAGGTAGACAAAAAGATAATGTAATAAAAGTGATACAACCATGTGAAAAGAATCAGTATACTCAAGAAAAATGAATCACTCTTTATCTTTATTACATGTTTGCCATATGTATGTATTTCGTTACAGTGCGTGCTGTTTCGTTAATATATAGAACATTAATATATATATAGCACACGTGTATATATAACTATAAATTGCAATTTTAAGCGCCGATTTATCACGTGTTCGATGGTGAAGAAACACATCGTGAGGAAACCTGCATAATAAAAATATTTTAAAGACATGTTGTGAAGTCACTCACTCTTGCTGAGATTAATTTTTTTTGTTTATGTTTTCCTTCTTGTACCTTGTATGTTTTAATTTACTTATAATTTTTTTTTATATTTTACTAAGTCAGCGCTCATCTACAATCCCACCTGATGGTAAGTGGTGATGTAGCCTAAGATGGTGAAGCGCACTGACGAAGTCCGCCCACACTGGAGTAGTACGACGAACTCATCGCCCCAGAACCCTCTCAGAAATGAGAGGAAGCCTGTGTCCAGCAGTGGGTGCAAATAAGCTGTAACTTTTATAATACATATACTATAAAGGATAAAGAAAACAAAAGGCTTCCGTTAAATGAAACGGATACCAATATATCGCTGGTAAACTATAACTTATTGTATAAGTTCCACCGGGTAAACTTTAGACCCATTTGATCGGACGAAATAAATCTCGGATAATATATCGTTTGGGTCTGTCGGGTTTTTCATGATGAGCGCCATGTGGTTTATTTATGGACTGATTACATAAATTAT
Organism: Parnassius orleans; assembly: GCA_029286625.1. NCBI lineage: Eukaryota > Metazoa > Arthropoda > Insecta > Lepidoptera > Papilionidae > Parnassius > Parnassius orleans. Next base: position 866,164 of record JAGSMP010000184.1, read on the forward strand.
GTCATAAGTACTTTAATACTTGAGACTCACTTATCATTGTGATGGCAATTATTACAAATTAAGCGGTCGTAAAATATAGACAATATATTGTTTTTTGGAATTTAAAAGCTTGAACTCGAATCCTAAAGTAAACGTAAGATAATATTTTTACTACGTCTAAAAATATCATCTTCAAGTACGCTTTGGCGTGTTCTCAAGTCTTTATTGTACAATATTACATCTATTGTTTTCACTTGAAAAACTTAAATAACCTTTATTCATTTAATGCCTCGAAAAATTCTTAAGAAAAATGCTAAAAATGCTAAAAAGTAACACTAACATAGACCTTTTAAATGTTCTTAATACTGTTTAGACAAGCATTCACTTGCAATCCTGCAAGCGCGGACATAATATTCTTTTATCGCACTGCTGAATATGGACCAGTTCCACTACAAGAATGCATTGATACAATGTTACGCTTCGCAGACCAGATTGCTGTATCCATACGCTTCGGATCTTTGATACTCCTAGTCATCGCCCGTCTTACGTCGTTCGTGCGTCTTATGTAAAATCCTTTAATGAGGGCATCCACGACTTTTTCTGCCACCAGGGCGGCGCCACTAGAAAGTGAGGTATAATATTTGACAGATTTCATAGCGGGGAAGTTAATTTGTTCGGAAAATGTAAAAGTTATAGTTTCTTTCTGTACTATTAGCTATATTTTATATTAATAACATTAAAAATAAATAAACCAAACCACAGATATTCATAAAAGTAGAAAAATGAAAAAAAAAAAGTTAAAAATGTGCAAAAATTAAAGAGCAAACCACTGACGCATTGTTTTGTGTATTAATATAATACTCTAGAAACTGATAAACTTTTATTAAAAACCAACTTCTAAATTAAATTACATTGTGTAACAAAAAAACTTTATCTCAGTGTCAACTAGCGACATCTGGTGAGCAGAAAATTATTAGCCCTCATTGGAATGTAATCCTAGCATCATTAAAGCCTCTCATAAGGCTGGACATAGAACTTCCCAAAGGAATGTCACAGGTAGCTCAGGATAATCACAGTTCTGAGCCTGCGAATCGACATCCTGAACATCATACCAGGTCGTCAAATCATCTAATGGGGGTAGATTTACAGCGCTTGCCGGTAAGAAAATGCCACTCAAGAATCTTTAATTTTCATTGCTCATAGACTAGATCCTCAAGCTAAACCGTTAATTTGGTTATACAGTAGATATCATCGGTGTGTATTCTATCTAGCTGAGAAACTCCGAAAATAGCTCTTTCCATAGCTCGATGTGCAACTTTAAGTTATGGATACGGGCAGCAGTGAAAGACTACACCTCTATTTCATACGTCATCTATGGCAACGCGCACTATTAAGGATTTGAGTAATACTGGACAAGAAGATCAGACGTAATTTCCTCTACGCTCTCCGCCATGTTGAAATTAGCTACATTTTAAGTTTTTCAGGAGAGATTTAAATGATCGCCATGGGAAATTACAAATGTATTCAATAAACCCTCTTAATTTTGTGTATTTTGAGAAACGAATTTGTTTAGGCCTATGCTTGCTGCTGTGGCGTAATATAACGGGTCGCCCACTCCCGTTAGTACGGTCGTGGAGAGCGATGACTGCCAGGCATGTTAAGTTTTAAATTTTTTACTTCCTTTTATGAGTGCATCATAGAACACGCTTCAGTAACCGATGGGTCTGTTATTGTTTTCCATTCTACATATCCTATGCTATTATAATATTTGCGGAAATGACATAAAAGAGGGTATCTGTGGAGTTTCTTTCGCTGTTTCTTCTCCGGTCAGAGGAACCTCATTTCGAAACGGTAGCGGATTTGAAAAAAAGAGATTTGATAAACAAAATTTTATTTTTGTTCATCATCATCATCATCATTACAGCCCTTCACAAGTCAACTGCTAAACATAGGCCTCACGCAAGAAATTCCACAAAGCACGGTCCTGAGCCACCTGCATTCATCGACTCTCTAAATGTCTTAACAGGCGTCGTCGTTATTTTTGTTCGTTATAATAAAATTCGTTTAACTTTTTACCTATTGGTGCAAGTTGAACGTTGATAATGCCATCTACAGAGGCCGGAGATTTTTTAATATTCCCATAGTCTTCTCTCCCGATATGCATATAAAATAGTAATTAAAGGAAATAACACGATTATTACCTTCATACTTATTTGTGCCTTAAACACCTGAAATATTAGATTAAAATTTTAAAATTAAAATAACTAACTAGGTACTTCACAATTTTTTAGCGTTAATTTAATTTTAATGTGTGGATATTTTGCGAAACAATGTATTTAAGAGCAGGAATGAGACAAAGGCATTCTATATAACAAAGTAAGCAAGAATTTTATCACGTTAGAGCTTTTACTTAATGTAATCACCAAATTGCAACGGAGGACTTGTTAAGTAAATTATGTTATTGTTAGCAATGAGGGTAAAACAAAATAAAAAAAATATGAAGAAATGAGGGTAGAATTGTAATCTCCCACCCGTTCTAGCAGTATAAAGTATCGCGCAGGCGACTAAGAGGGGGTCAAAAAAACATTCCGCTTGCGCCGTCGCCCCCGTGCGGTCGTGCGCTGGCGGAGTCCGCCGCTGACCGAGCACCCGTCCCCGTACGGGTCTTCTCCCTCAGTCAGTTCAGTTCGAGGAATTGAAAACGTCAGTCCCGTCCCGTCCCCCTCAGCTAGCGCTGCCGCCCCTGTGCGGTTGTGTTAGCTGACCACTTTCCGTCCTGTACGGTTGAGCGCCTCCACATTCCCGTCCCGCACGGTCGAGTTTGCCCTCCGCTCGGCTCGCACAGCCGCCCCGTGCGGTTGTGCTGGCTGTCTCACCGTCGCCGTGTTTCGTGCCCACTAATGTGGGTTCGGGCGACATGAGCCTTCCGTCTCCGCCAGCCGCCCCGTGCGGTTGTGTTGTGCGCCCGCGCTCACCGTTGAACGGTGAGTGCCTTCCTCCTGCCTTTGCTGGTGCCGCCGCCCCGCGCGGTTGCGCTAACAGTCAGTGCTCACCGTCCCGTACGGTGGTGCATCCTCATCATGCGATTCCACTCCGACACTCCAGCACCGCCGCTCTTTGCGGCTGTGCTGAACCACCTTCCGTCCCCGGACGGTTGTAGCCTCCCTCTCCCCGAGGGAGGTCGTATCCGATTCGGCGATAAAGCCTTCGGGCTAGAGTCGTTCTCAGGTGGTGTTTAGTGGGTAGGCACTTCTTCAAAGTGAGTCCTACATAACCATGCAGCCGGCTGCGTGGTATGCTATGAGCATTCACCACCTCCCTCCCCCGCTTCCGGAGGGTGTCCTTGCATTGGGCGCAAAAAAAAAAACTAAGAGGGAATAGTCTGTAATCTCTACGAGTCTCACTGTCGTTACTATGCCCGTTGGGGTATTCTACTAGTGTAGGCAAGGAAGAAGGGGTTTAAAGTAGTTTAAAAACGTTCAAACTAAAGTACTCAGCTTATAAAGCCATCTGCCCAATGTGGTGAGTATTTAAGAAACACGACATTTGGCACATTCTTGTAATATCTACACATAATGTCGACGTAAAATAGAATCGTTACGCTGCAATGTTTCGTATAGTGGTGGACTTCTGTTTACTGCATGGTTAACCATGGACTGTATGGTTGTCTGGACGAGAATGCCTACAGTCATTAAGGCATTCCCTTTCAGTCAAGCAGAGATAAATATAACATATAGGAAGTGAGTCAGCAAAACTAAAAAGAAAAAAGTTTTTGAAAAATTACATAATTACATATGTAAGTAAACAAAATTAAATAAATAATTATAATATATAAATCCATCATTTTCATTAATTTTGATTCTTAATCACAACATAGTCTTACCACTGTTATATTAGGTGAACTGTGAGTTCGTGTGTCATCCTGACTTATATAAAAACATCTTACTCTTAGAATAGACATTATTTTACCTACGTTATGTTTACTCTGAAAATAGATATTCAGGAATGAACCAAAACGATTAAGTTATCTAATTCTGAAGACCAACCTGAATTCTAATTTGTAAACTTCGGTCGCAAACAACAGTCAACGCAAGAAATAAAGCCTACAAACGATAAAGGTTGCCATAAAGTAAAAAAGAAAGAAATATTTTCGGAATTTTTTAATTCTTAGGGTAAAGCAACCGTTACTTCACTTTTTTAGTATATTAGATGCTGTTATATGTATACCATCTGCCTTCCTTTAGCGTCTGGAAAATAATTGAGTGTAATAGGTCAACCAGAAGGCAATGGTATAGATATTTTCCTTACTAAGACAGAAATTGTTAAGAAATAAATATAGCGATTTAAATATTGAAATTCTAATCATGTGCCCCACTGTGGGCAATTACACACGAGGCAATGAGTTTGTGACGCCATTGACCTTGGTTGTTATGATCTATTTTACATTACTATTGTAAATGATCTAAAAATTAATAAGCATTCCTTTCTAACCTATCGTGTCGAAAGATTAGAGCTGAAAATTTTGCATATACTCATATAAATTTATATAGAGGTTCTATGCAAAAATCAATGATAATACCATTAAATAGATGATGCTGATGATGAAACTTGCGGGTAAGTAGTTAGGAAAAGGAACCGCTCAATTCATGCGAATTACAATTATTTTGAAGACTCCTGTTCATTCTATAGAATGATAAGGGTAAAGTGATGAGGGTGAAGTGACTAAAGGTATATTTCAAATTTGTAAAGCGTCATAAAATGTTACAAATGTTTACACAAGTTTAACTAAAATATTAACAAATTCTTGACAACGTAACTATTGGGCTATAAAAGAAGATAGCGGACATATTTGTCCCGAGTCGATCGTAAAAAGTAACATATTTGCTTTGATTACAAAAATATGTTACTTTGAGGTATTTGCCTTAAGCGAGCAGTGTAATTTAGCGATCTTATATATTGTCGTCGTCGTCAGTCTTTTTAAGTCAATATAGTAAAAGCATTCGGAAAATCTGCCTCGATCTATACATTTATTAAATCAATAACTTAACATGCTGTTCAGATATATGGAATACACCGCTGGTCCTTTTCATTAGTCAAATTTCAAAAGTGTCAGTACAGGCAAATCCTCCTAGACTTGTAAGCTATTTGGCGTATTTTGGAAAAGTTTATATCCAGTAGTAGATTCAAAGAAGGCTTTAAAAGACGTACGGATAGATTTTCGCCTCATCCGTTAACAAAGTGCGCAACGAGCGAGCGGGCAGAAAATGTCTACATTTGTTGGTTTGAAATCCTAATTATATAGGCTATAAAATATTCTTGCCTTTTACAAGTATATGCAGTGATATCCTAGGCCAGTGCCTAGTGTGCCGTAATATAAATCCAATAATCCATGTGTAGGATTGTATGTTAAGAGTTTTTATTTATTATTTTAAAATGATAATAATTATATCCAAAAAGTATGATGAGACCGAAACCACCAGTATTATTTTTATTACGTGACATTAAGCTCTTCCATCCCATGATTTTGTACGCGTTTTCTCTAGAAAACAGATCATATCGATAAGAGCACGCTTATTAGACACTTGAATATTCAACAGCGGTTCACTTTTGCAGAACTAAGATAAAAGCCTGTAAACCCTGGTCTATATGATCGGATATATGATACGAAAGTTTACTAAAGAACTTGAAGAAATATCGAAAATAACGTTATTATTTCGAAATTAAATATTCAAAGTAGCCATAGGAGAGGGCTATGCTTAGGTTTTCTCTGGGATATTCGCAGCAAGAGTATAACTGACATAGCTTGACGGATCAGAAAGCTGAAGTGACTTTAGTCCGGACATATTGTTTGAAGAACCGTTGAACTATGGTGGCGAAAGCTTCTCGAATGGCAGCCTTGTACGGGCAAACGCAGCGTAGGGTTACCTTCCAGTAAATAGACCATATGAAGAAATATACCTGCACATCCTTGCTTTAAAGTAAAATGTGGAAAAGCTCTTTTTTTCGAAGTGGACTTGTGATGGTCTGTAGTATAATGATGACGATGATGATCATCGAGATTATATATATTTATATAAATAAAAATGTAAGTCGCATTACCATTGCGAAAATGTAGTTTGTTTATGAAATTGTAAATTTAAATCAACAATATTTAAAAAAAAACTTTCCTACGAATTCAAAAAAATATATAATTATAAAATAAGGAAAATATATTTTTAATTAGAAAATTATGAATACAGATTAAAAATTCACTGTACTACAAAAACAGCAGATTGCCAAATAGGTAGATAGTCTATGTCTATACCCAATACTTTTCGTTTTTAAAACGCTTTTATTAGGTCGACCTGTATGTAACTATGTAATGGAATCTAAGGTAACTAATTTAACCATCTTCCAAGGGTCGTAGCGTAATGAAAATTGGCAGCTGTATGTAGTTCTGATGACATTACAATAATATGGCACTGTCAAACTGATCTGATGATGGAGCCGGAAGATATGAACTGGAACTTCATGATGGAAAGTCGTATCATAGCTATTTTGGATTTCTTAGAAAAGTCTTGTAATGAACTTTGACCACGATTAGGTTTAAAGGTCTGATGATGAAGCCGGAAGATAGGCACTGGCATTCCATGATGGAATATCGTATCATAGACGTGTTTGCACTTGTGAGAAAGGCCACGTAATGGACTTTGAACACGATCAGGTTTCAAGGTTATAACAAACCTATTATATATTGAATAGTGTAAATATTGACATAGGTGACATAGATGTCTGTATAAAATGTATATAGACCGGTACATGGAGAGTGTAAATAGAATAATATTGATATATCTATAAGAATTAAGCCCTTTGGCGGCATAAACGTTATGCTCTTTGGCGACCTCATGCAGCTTCCGCCAGTGCGTGGGAAACAGGTGTTTCAACAGCCGGACCACATGAGACCAGCAACTCATTTATGGCGGCTATTCACATTAGTCGAACTCAGACAAAATATGCGCCAGCGAGGAGATATGACATTCACCGACATCTTGAACGCCTTGAGGGTCGGAGAGTTGAACAGCGAGCATCTCGCAGTATTGCTGACTAAGGTCTCATCAAATGCTATCGGCGAGTTTGCGCTTGAAAAGGCACTGCGTATTTATCGAACAAACGACCAAGTAGAGAAGCACAATAATGAAGTTCTTAAATTTTACGAACAAAAGGTACTCAAATGTACGATATAAAGGCTCAAGACCAACTTATTGACGCGACCCGAAACCTTGGAAATACTTCATTGGAGTCCATTATTCCCAGCGATATGAATAAAACGGTCTACCGAGAAAATTAAGAATTTTCAAAGGGGCTAAAAACATGTTGCGATCCAATATAGATGTGGAGAAGGGGCTAGTGAATGGGAGTATCGGATTCATCTCGGAACATCGTCTGGCCGCACTTCAGACGCGATCAAATGTATGAAACCGACATACCGTCCATCAAAGTTAATTTTGGAAACGACGTTGAGCACCTAATTCAGCCTATAGGCATCCAGTTCCCGACCAAGTATAGCTACGGTACGGTGGAAAGGCGCATGATCCCAGTGATTTTAAGCTGGGCATCTACCGTGCACAAGATGCAAGGCTGTACGGTAGACTACGCAGTGGTGTACTTAGGGTCCCGTACTTTTGCGGCTGGACAGGCGTATGTGGCCCTACGTAGAGTAAAATCACTTAGTGGTCTCCAGATTGAAGAGCTAAGATTGTTCTAAGCTGACAGATAAAATACCATGCAATACAGACGCACTGGCGGAGATGGAGAGGATGCGGGCTTATTCGCCTACTTAAAATAAATGTACTTATAAGTGTTAAAAATATTTCGTTATCAAAGACCAAAAAGTATAATATAAATTAATAGTTTAAAAAACACACATAAACGTTATGCTCTTGTGACCCCATGCAGCTTCCGCCAGGAAGTTAGTATTAGTATTTGTTAACAAGAAAGTCTTATCTGTTCCAGCGCTCCACACTTTTACAATCAAATATTATAACTAAAAGCACATAGTTTACACTTCAGCCCAGAAATAGAGACAACTTGAACGATCCATAATTTATTTTTTGTTTTTACGTACATTTATAAAAGCGTGTTTTTCTAGTGTTTTTTAAACTATTAATTTTTATATATTAGATTACTTTACATTTTTACTATATGTATAGATTTAAATTTCAAAAATGGAAGTATAGTAAGTTTAGTTGCTTTGTTACTTCTTTGTTAAATAACGCCGTAGATATTCGTGAACATTTTATTGTTCAGGTCATTCCGTGTCACCAATAAAATTATTAATCTACGTGGTAGAGCCATGCTGCAGCTATATTGTGAGTGCAGCACGAATGGGTCGGCTTGCCCGGGGTGGGACCACGCTCTCACAGAATACCAGCGTAAAATTTCGTATGGTGAGTGTATAGAACCGGACACCCTTTTTAGTGGAAGCGAGGCATTACATCTCAGGGGTGACAACGCATCTGCATTTTGATTCTTAATTGAGGATAAATGTAGATGTCTATAGACAGCAGCATCCACTTACCATCAGGTGGACTGTGTGCTCGTTTGTCGCCCTTATTCTATATAAATGCGCTTTTAGGTGTTAATTAACCATTAGCTAAGCTGTGAAGGATAACATCGTCAGTAAACGTTTGAAAAATGCGAAGTCTGCTAACACCTTAGAGTATTTATATAGCTTGCTTATAAATACTCTAAGGCTACTACACACTGGAGCAGCGTGGCAGACGAAATGCTCTGTGATACCAGTGAGGACTTGGCCCAACAGTGGGACGTAGAAAGGCCTTTTTAATTAATTAACTAGTAATTTTAACTTTTCAAACAATTTTATTTATTAAAAGTGATGAAACTACTGATGACGATGATAATATTTTGAGATAATACATGATATGCTCTACTTCTGTAAGTAACAAAAGAGCTAAATAATTAAAATCCTAGTAACACATTTTATTCAGTAAAACTAAACTTAGCTGTAAGATTATTTTACTGTTTAGTTAATGTATATACTTTCTTGACCACCATTTTTTGGCAACAGCTTGCACTTGAATTGAACGTCCCTGACAAATATATTACACCACAACTTAGCTTCCGGTCTTTAGGGATATTTGCGTCAAAGTTCATTTTTATTAGGAGAAGCTTTAACAGAGATTATAACTACTTCTAGAATCGGGATTTCTATAACCAACTTATAAGATAGACAATGAGAATTTCTGGCGTATATTATATTAAATAAACACAAATTGTTGGTTTTCGGGTATGGTTGTAATGAAGCCGAGTTGTCTCTTAATTGCATCTTAGCCAATCTGCGTTCTTATACCGTAAGCGTAACATACAAACAAAAAGATAAAATTAAAATTAAGAAAGTTCAAATAACGTTGGTACATAAGTTAATTGCACTCTTCGGCATATCTCAGTGAGTTTTTCAGTTTAGCGTGCGCATTTTCAGATCAGATGCAGATTCGCAAATCCGCAGATCTCGACGTGTACAGTAATGGATATAACAAATAAAAAAATTTGATTTCTTGTGAAGGAAAAATCTCTCAAAACTTTGACATGTTTGTTGAAAGGCTCATTCATAGAGTGGCATTCGAAACTAAAAGAAAATGAAAATAATTTGTTTAACAAAAATTGCCGTTAATAGCTATCGCATCGCTCTATTGCAGTAAGATTATGGGGTATGTATAATAGTGTCCTACATACTGACTTTCTGGCTGGAGGCTAGCTATCTGCGCAGGAGAGGATTATAGTAACCGAGGCGCAGGCGCAGTCCGAAGGGACGGTAATCCAACACACCCGGAGAGATCAGGCGCAGGACCAACGGCTTTATGTGCTTTCCGAGGCAAGGGTGTGAAACACCGCTATCTTCCCGACTCCGGGCTGCTACTGAGAATTTCTTGGCAAAAAAAAACCCAATAAGTAACTGTTGGCTTACCCGGGACCAAGTGATCAACAGTCTACGACCACTAATCCAATGAGGCAGGCAAGAAATTCAATTTCAATGTGTTAATAACTAGATTTGACTTAGTGCAGTGGCGTGGCCATAAGTAATCCATATAAGTGAATCCATCACTCGATTTCGCTGCGTGTGCCGCAAGGCTGCCTCATGCCAAGCTGCCAAGAACTCATGGATTTTGATAGATGGCGTTATAACCATCACGTATATGCTAGATGTATAACATTAAGACCAGCGACTGGCAGCAGCGTCAAAGGTGTGATGCATCTGGTAATGCGATTGTTAGTCCACCTGCTAAAAGTCTCCAGCCCTTAAAAGGGGCTTTAATTCCTCGATGCACTATGTCTTAACATTTAATTTAGAAGCTATTACGTGCAACTGTTTTTGAAGTCTGTTTTACTTATTTTTAAAGTTAAATTATTGATAATAGTTTTTTTTTCAGTTGCACATAAGTAAATAAATAAATTATAATATCGCCATAGATAAAAGGAAAAAGATAATGAATGTTTTGTTAACTTCCTAGTACATTTTTGAAAAAGACCAGATAGTACTAAAATGGCTATGGTAGCATAATTTTGTACAATAAATTAGCAAAATAGTTAAAGTTTTATTTGCATTGAAGATGTAAAATCAAAATTGATATTTAAAGTAAAATTATATTACAAACCCTTGCTTTTTCTTATAGCTCACAAAAGATCTTAATACACGGCCCCTTTTGAATGAGGCTAAGTGATTCTGAAGTGTTTTAAGTGTTTGAAACCGTGGTCAGGGAAAAGAGTCAAGAAGTTAGTTTGAAAGTTAAAAATAATCCATTTGAGAAAGCTCAATCTAGTTTATTGCGTGCTGTTTGTTATATGTATTGTTTTTTGATTAAACTGTAAGTATTAAGTTAAGTAATTTTCAGCCTTTTAAAACAATTTTTATTGTAGTTAAACTATAATATTATTTCGAAACCGAGTATAATCTGCCAACTCGTATTGGTATAGCGTGGCGTATGCATTGTCTCCAAAATTTGTTTTAGATCGGTCCTTGGAATAAACTGTTTAAAGACTTGGCTGAGCACGTTAAGTATATATACCTAATAATATCTAAGTTTTTAAATAAAAAAAAAAAAACACTGTCCATTAGGTAATGCCGCATAACTTCTTTTGTTTCATGATAGTGTCAAGTATTTAAAAGAAAACGGAGTACTCGAAACGTCGGGAATATAAAATAAGTTAATATACGCGATAAAATCCGTAAAACTAGTTTTATTTAAGCGCGTATATTGTTCGTGTTTCAAGCATGTTTTTTTTAATTTAAACTTTTGTTTCTGTTAGTACATTGTTAAAAATTATTTCGAGTAGTTTTTGTTGAGGTCTGTAAACGCACAAACTAACAATGTATAGAGCACGACCCATTGGCACTGTTTGCTGCGAGCCGGAGGACAGAAACGCGTTCTGGTCCAACGCCAAGATAATTATTATTTTCATGCTATGGATATTGTATGATCGTGGTTTATATGCCTGTAACTGGCACAGAATCAGCAAAATAAGAAACCTTAATACCCTAATTAAATTTCGTATATGAAATAACATCGACCCAAAATCACTTTATAGTAGAAATATTATCTATGTTATCTACTTTAGTATAATCGTGTCGTGGCGGCGTAAGTGAATCCATCTTTCCATTTCATTGGTGTCATAGGAAGCAGTCATAAGAGCATATCACTGTCTCGTTAAACACAAAATTGTATAAAAAATATACTTAAGATTTTATCTTAAAGGTGAAAACTTCAACGATACAAGAATTGAACACAGGTATTTTAAATGAAAACATTTATGAAAACATTTTATAGGTCAGCTCGTCTGCGACACCTTAGAGGCTTCACGTAAAAACCGTTAATGATATAAAACAATTTCCTTCGATTTCATGTTCATTTTTCAATTACTTTGTTTCTTTTGATTGAACGGTATTAATTTACAACTTTAGTCTGAAATCCAATACTTTGAATTTATTTTTCAAATATTTCTGAAAACTAGGTGACTGAGCCGACATTTTAAAAAATTGCAAACTAAAATATTAAGCACTTATAATAATTCCAGATAAATTAAACATTTTGTAAATAATTTTAGTAAGTATTGTTTTAAGAAAGGATGGAAAATATAAAAGTCCTAAATTATTTTCATGTATTTATTAAAATTAATGTGTTATCCACTGAAGAACATAGGCCTCCCCATAGAATGCCTCATAAAAGGATTTGCCGTAGTTGCCACGCTTGGCAGTTTTTTTTTTCTAGTTTTTATGAGAGGAAGACGCTGCTGCCCATTTCCTGGTCAGTTTCATTCTGTCGCCTCTTACGACACCCACAGGACGATATGGATATTCTTGCACGTAGTATCCTTAACGTAATTAGTTATTTTTTAATTGAATGTCCTTCACCAAAATTTTGACTGTAAATATAAGTGTACTTGATTTAATATCACTTCGGTGAATAATGGTTTTGAATGTTCCTACGCTGGATATAATGTCGCGGACGCTGTAGTATGCAACTCGCATACAAATGATGGAGCTAGCAAGCTGACAGAATGAGTTCTGTTGCGAATACACAAGGAATAAACGTTTTATCCGTATCTGTTTCATTTACAGTTTATTGAAAGGTATTGTCTGCTCGCAGAGTTGTATCAATTTTAAAGGCGTACGTGCAATGTTATAACCAACCAACCTACATATCAAATCTGTAACATTAAACAAAATAACCAAATTTAAAATTTATAATTTGGTTGCTTTATTTAATGTTATAAAAAATAAAATAAAATAATATAAAAATAGTGTAATATTTTAGTCTGTAATGTTTTATTTTAGTCTTACTGGACTGGACTGAGTTTTAGTTGTGAATACGAATGAAAAAGCTGTACAGAGAAAATAACTAAAAAATGTGCAATAAATAAATACTATAAGTATCCGATAAGTGTCATTTTCTTTCAAGCTGTGTAAAATCGTAGCTAATTTTAGTGTGGTTTAGCTGCTTACCCACTGCTTGAAAAGTAATGCAAATAAGCCTTTTACCAAACTTGTATGAAATAAAAGACAAAAACTTTTGAGAATTGTTTGTTGTAAGTGAGTGAGACAAAATTATGCAAATATCTTTGTTAACTGTAAAAAGAGTTACTTCGGGAAATACGCTTCAAAGCTGTTTTCAGTGAGTTTGAGTTAATTTACGAACATTGTTATTTGCATAGTTTTTGTTTCTATTTTTAAATATTGTGTAAATACAAACAATTTTGTAGTGAATGTCGATAATTTTCATACAGTTGGAACCGAACATACTTGTTCCTTTTTTTTAATAATAATAAGTACTCCGAAAAATTAAATCTGGACGTAAAATCGATAATACCTACGTGTGCCAAACCACCGAAGTTGTATGGGTTACCAAAAATACACAAGCCCAATGCTCGAAAGCGAAAATACTCACACCGCTCAGGGGACATACAAGAGCACACACAAAGGATTCCTACCATTTTGTCAGCGAGATTAAAGACCTACATCAGGCAGACAATGAAACTATGGTCAGTTTTGATGTGCAGTCTCTGTTCACATGCTTACCTGTTGAAGACTGCATCTCGATTGTAACTAGAAGGCTGGAGGAAAACAACATGCCCATAGAATATGCAGTATTACCCAGACACTGCCTTACATCTGGCTACCTATTGTGGAAGGAGGAGTTCTACAAGCAAGTAGATGGTTTGGCGATGGGCTCACCTGTATCTCCCATTGTCGCCGATATATTCATGGAAGACTTTGATGACAAAGCCCTACTTACTTCTCCCGTAAATCCAAGATTTTACAAGCGGTACGTAGACGACACTTTCACAATTCTACCTTTAGATAAAGTAACTGCATTTTTAGATCATCTTAACTCCATAAATTCTAAAATTCAGTTTACAATGGAGTTAGAGGCAAACAACTCTTTAGCTTTTCTAGATGTGTTAGTAATTCGGAATCCTGATAACACCTTGAGCCACACTGTGTATAGAAAAAAGACCGATACAGATAGATATTTAAACGGTGACTCTCATCACCATCCTTCACAGTTAGCTACCGTGGGTAAATCTTTGTTTCAGAGAGCACGAGGGATCTGTGACAGTAAACACCTGGCTGCCGAGCTCCAACACGTCAAGCAAGTTTTGCACGACAATAAGCTTCGGGTCCCGCGCCTACGTCACAGTGAACGAGTGAAGCCGGCCACAGTCGAGCGAGTGCCTGCTGTACTGCCATATGTCAGAGGTGTCACTGACAAGATTGGCTACATCCTGAAGCGTGCTTCTATTAAAACATACTTCAAGCCGCTGAAGAAGATTAGTCAGTTTTTACCATCAGTCAAGTGTAATGTCCCTCTGCAAGATGCAGGAGTGTACAAGCTTGATTGTGAATGTGGTCTCTCTTATATAGGACAAATTAAAAGATCAATAAACACCCGCGTTAAAGAACACATAGCTGATGTGAAGAATCGACGCTCCGGGAAGTCTGCAGTCTGTGAACATGTACAGGATCGCCCCCGTCACTACATTAGATTTGACAGACCACAAATCCTCGCTAAAGAACACAGATTCCTTCCAAGGATGATTCAAAAAAACATCCTAATTTCAATAGAGAACATGGCTGGGTGCTACCATCTGCTTGGGATCCTATAATTAATAAAATTAAATCCCAACCCAAGCATACAACTGCAAGAATTCAAGATACTGTAAGTTCATACTGCGTAGATCGGAACAAAAATTAATAATTTTTAATCTGGAGGTAACCGTGGTTAACTATGACATTGGGACGTCAAATACCTCAGTCCCCTCCGTGTGCCCGGGTGCTGTAAAGTACTCGAAACGTCGGGAACATAAAATAAGTTAATATACGCGATAAAATCCGTAAAACTAGTTTTATTTAAATGTGTAGTGTTCGCGTAAATATAAGAAATCACAATATACGCGCTGCAAATGATTTATTTTATGATTTATTCTTTAAACTTTGTAATTAAGATTAAATATGCAGATTAGTATTTTAAGTACTGATATATTCATAATTCATAAATAAGTAATTTCGATACTTCTGGATAGTTACCACCACCTCAACTATGTTTGTGCTTGCACAGCTATTGTTTCGCTGTGTTTCGCTCTGTAGGGTATAGACAGCTAGTATAATTACAAAAAAAATGAAGAATGTAATGGGCGATGAAGGAAAAGATCGTAAAAGCACTTGCAACTTGGAATTTAAATGTATTGCGGCAGGGAGGCCCCTTTCTTATACACGAGTAAAGGAATTTAAAAATAAAACTCAAAGTTGCTTATCCTTCATAATAATACATTGTTAAAGTTCAAAATGTGTTACTAAGTATTCAAGTCTGTTCCTTCTTCATTGTACAGAAAACACAATGACGTTTAATTACTAGGGCACCTGTTTTATAGACTTACTTAGAAGTCTACTGTGCTACACTATGAAAGAGATAACTAATCATAGTAATTCACACAATTTTGTGTTACATTTAATACAAATTTACGATTTCTTTTATTTTGATTCTCTTACTGTACTGTATTATTGAAGAATATACTAAAGTCGGTGAATCGAAACACTCCCACTGTTTTTTATAGCAATTTACCTTCAACATCGATTATTTTCACAAAGACAAAATAATACGGCTATACAAATGAACAGCAATAACGACCAATTTATACCCAAGCGACCTTTTCGCGATTTTCTAAAGAAAGCAAGTGGTAAATTACTCCCCAGAAAGTCTTATCAGCTAATTAACTACAAAACCTTTATTGTATTATCTTACTTTGAATTGTTTACTCATTCAAATAAATTCTAATATAAATAGAAATATTTTAATGGATTTATTTTAAATAGTCAACAAAATATTTATTATTTAATTCATTTAATTGATTAATAGCAATTTCTTATAAGTGAAAAAGGCAAATTTACCTGAATTCTTATAAAATATCTATTTGATCGGTGAATAATTCAAGGGGATCCCAGTGACGTAAGATTTTAAAAGCTAGCAGTAAAAGTGAGTGTGTGTAGGAAAGTCACGCTTTAATTCCTCCCTCCCCTTTCCACCATCGGAAAATTAGGTGGGTGGCGGCGGTCCTTCACTTCTTTGTTATCGATATTCCACGTATTCGAACCAAACGGTATGCTTCGTCTTTCGTAATGCGTAAGCAAAGGAGTGGAATAATTGACGGTGAATAATTTAATTTGCCGGTGTCTGTCTTTCCGCCCGATTACAATCTGAATGTCTTCAGGGCAAAAGTGAATAGGTTTTCTCTAATACAGTGAGATTTACCATCTAGCGCTTCATCACTACTTACCATCAGGCGGGATTGTAATCAACTTTGACTTATATTAAGCAAATAAAAAGAATCCATAATTTGAATCTTTGAAAATTATTTCCGATACGTTCAGTTCCATAAAGAAAATGCTGACTGTGGTTGCGCATGTCATACTTTATTCCTTAGATGCCCACGTTCGCAATATGGTGGTATCAGTTAGTTTGTCATTGGCTTTTCTTATAAAACAATGACAGTATTGCTTTAATTAATTATTATGCGGTTTCGGTCTACCATTTTTCATTCACCATGTTGCTGCGAAAATAGTTTTCCAATTTTAACAGAGAAGTGCTAGTAAATCATGTTTGAGTGCTATTAATAATGACATTTCCTGAGGACTTTCTAGCTATAAATCTCTTATTACTTAAACGTACTCTATTCAGGGGACTTTCTGACATATATTTATTTATAACTGCTACAATAAACACGCGACATTGAATTTGAAATTTTGTGTATATTAAAGTGTGGCAGAGGATTTTTTTTATTATTACGATAGGATTTATTAGTCAGTTAGTTAATACTAAAAATATAAAATTGTAGTCCAAATTAATTAATGATATTAAATTTGAATTAATAATTTCTCTATAAACGAAAAGATTAGTAAATTATTGTTTAAAAAAAACCCGACTGCAGTGATCTAAACTAAGATGTATTTTATATTCAAATTTTATACTATTGAATGCACTCATTAATACCTTGCTTGTGATAAATTTGTTTATTTTTTCGACTAAGTTTTTGACAGTTCCTTTTCAACATTTTTATGGTGAAGTAACATAGTCTCCGCTATCAGTGCAAATATGACAAACAACATCATTATCATCATCATTACAGCCTGTCAAAAGACCACTGCTGAACATAGGCCTCCCCCATATATTAACATCATAGAAGGTTTTTGCCATAGTTTCCACGCTTGGCAGGCAGGTTGGCAACCGCATTTTTAATTATTTTGAATTGTTATCAAGAAATATGCTGCTGTCTAATGCCCATTTCTTGTTTTATTTCCCTCTGTCGCCTCTTAAGCAATCCACGAGACGATATGGGGTAGTCGATTCTGTTACGCCGCCATACATTTGTCAAACTTCGACGTTTAGTATAGAAGTTACATGAAGTAACGGTCGTACTTAACAACGGACATAAACACATACGTACACACAAGCCAAAAATACTTTTTAATTAAGTATTATATGCTTATTTTTAGGTTGCACATCGAGTAAAATCTAAAACATAATTGAGTAATAGGATTTAAGAGTAAAGTTTCAGCAACCACGGCAAAATATTTTCGTTGCATTGTTATAAGTATCTGGAATACAAGATAATGCGGTTTTATGAATATAATCTACTATACAGTCATGACATTGAAATAAATGGAATATTATAGCTTAAGCACGATTTGTTCACGATGTTCAGAGACTATTCGTCACTGATATTTTTAACAAAATAAGCATAGCAAATATAATCTTGTTAATACTAATGAAATATTTTAAAATATGCAATTAGATACTGAGATAACTAAATGTAAAAAGGCTTCAAGACTAGAAGCTTATATCATAGTGTGTGAAATACACGGTTTAGCATTGTCAATTCAAAAGCTCTGCGTTCATCTGCCTGCCCAACGTGGTATATGGACAAATCTTTCAAACTTTTCTTGATAAGTTCATCAGCGGATTCTAAGGGCATGATATGATATATTATATTATATTATACCGTGTAGTGGACATAAAAGATGGTGCTTGCAATAACGATAATAAGAAAGTTAAAGTATACATATCCGCTATTTATCAAAAAGGGCTAGACAATACGAAAAGAAAAGTTTCGAATGAAGAAAGCCACAACAAGAAAAATTGATTAGATATGCAAGCATTATTTAACTGTGATTTAAACATAGTAATTTTCATAAAGATATATCAGTATATTATTAAAATTCTTAAAATAGTCATTACAATAATAATACTACTATTAAAACTAGAAGATACACCAATAATGAACTAAAGTATGCAATTTCTTCAACGTTTATTTAACTATAAAAAGTTTTGTGATTTATTAACTAGCCGTAAAGAGCAGTTAAAACTTGACACAGTTAAGCTTTTGATAGACCATGAGATAGCAATATGTGTCACTAACAACCTACATTTTGTTTGATTTACTCGCGTGCGATAAATTCTAAAATAGTTGTCGCTTTGTGACTATTTTGGCATTTTGATACCAATCGTTTCGCTTAATATAACAGTCATTACATATACATAACACCATCACACATAACAGCCCCTGCCCAGAGATGGGAACAGTATTCCATGTGGGGCCGAACCTGCGCTTTCTAAAGTTGCAAGCGGTGTACCGGCATGAAATACTGTCCCGCTCTGCTGAGCACGCCAAGCTTATTAGAGGCCAATTTAGCCTTCTCTTCCAAATGACCACGAAACTACACATCACTCGATATGTCGACACCGAGGATTCCGATACTGGCTGAAGCAACAAGGGGAGTGCCTTACAACTGAGGAGATAAGACAAAGGGGTTCGTTTTAGCGGTAAACACGCAAACTTGTGTCTTCTGGGGATTGAACTGGACTAGATTTAGTCGCCCCCAATCCGAAACTTTGATCAGCAAAGACTTGACTTCAGACACAAGTTTGTCCCGGTACTCGGCGGTTTTCATAAAAGAAAATTGTTTTGATATAAATTATTATTCCAAAGACAAATTACTTTAAAAATTACTCTCCTCTATTACTTTAACCAAAATGATAATGAAAAAACTGTAAAAAAAAAATACATTTTTAAAAGGTTAAAAGTATGGAAGAATTTTCCCCGTAAATTCAGTGCTGATACAGCTTTAAAGAATCACTAGTGACAAGCTAGAAACTGATTGCAGAAAAATTACTTTGGAACTTGAAAGCCTTCTGTAAGCTAGTATGACAAGCTTGTTTAAACATTTTAAATCCTCAACTTTCTTTGCCCTAAACATAAAATTGTGTCATACAATTTTATAAATTTGTTAGACCATCTATCAGTGTCCATAAGATCGATTGGTAATTTTATTAAAAGTACTTTGTTTTCGTAACTCTACAATTTATTATTTCTTTAACGTTTGTACTTATATATTTTTAAGTTAGAAATTTTTCGTTTTCGCAATTTATGTTTTTAAAGTAATTCTTATTTGTGCGTAGAAATGTTGTTAATATAAACTTAGACGAAACTTCTTATAAATTGGCAGTTCCTTTGAGATTATTCAAGTAGATTCATAAGGGATTCGCAACCATTAAATAGGAAATTATAGTAGCAATCTCTAAAGAGGACAAAAATATTTTAATGAAAAGTAAAAGCCGACTTCAAAGAACTAAAAATAATATAAATTAATTTTCTGAAGTCGGTGCTAAGACAGTGTGTATAAAAGAATTAAAGCCCCACTTCAGAATGTGAAATTATCAGGGGAAGCCTCCCCTACCCTTCCCCCCTTGCGGAAATGTATAGTTTATGAGTAATTTTTTTTGTAAAATCATAAAAAAAATATTACTCATACCACTACTCACCTCACTTTTTACACAGGAATATTGACTCAAAGTTACTTCTGCAACATTTTCGGCGCTGCGGGAAGAGCAGCCCCTTCGTCCTTGCGTTGCTAAACACAGGCACCCATGCTCACCTTCGCAGATTCGCCTGCGATTTGCTACAGCGGGCGGGGCTGCTCTCTCCGCGCCTACGGCTTTACAAAACACTAGGGGTAGGGCAGACAAGACTATGTGGAGTCGGGGCGAGCTGATTCGGTTTTAGAACAGATTCGACCTGGCGGCTCGTCACGTACGGAGAGAAACTTCTTTAAACCGGCTCGACCAGTACTCAAACTTAGGGTTGTGTAAATAATAATTAGTGTAAAATTTTAGTTATTAAAGAATTATTCCTGTCACATGAAATATAAAAAAGTGTTATTATGGTTTGCTGTATGGTTGCTGTTGTATGAACAATAATAGAACAAATTAAAAAAAAAATATCCCAAAGACTCCACTAGGTAAGTAGTAACTTAACTATAATTTATTATTTTTAATGTGGTAGATAGATAACTCACCTATAAGCTACCTATAAATGATTGAATAGTTATTTTTATAATGTTTAGCCTGCTATAATTAAATAATCACGTTTATAAATTATATACGTAGGTTCATGTTTTTTATTATTATTATTATTATTTCAGACGGCAAGAGTGGTTAAAAGCTGTCGGACGTGAACTTCTCCTTTCAACATTTTTTTATATTAAAGAAGGCAACAATATAGATAATAATAATAATACAAATAAGATCACTTCGAAAAATCCTGTATTAAGTTTTCTAAAAAAAAGACATGTAAAATATTTATTTGGAAATGCTTTTCCAAAACTCAACTTGCTGACAAATGATGGTGCTTGTTTAAGTTCCAGCCAATGTGAGAATGTATTCGAAATGAATGTATGAATTTGATTGAGCAAAAATTTTGCGAATATTTTGATCTTTCTAAAAATTGACAATGAAATATTAAAACGTGTGCAATATGTATTGCACGCCTCACAACGGGAGTGCTCTACTCTCGATATGTGGCCATACCTCAATTTCGCTACATAAAATCGTTCTTATACTTTTAGCTAGACATCAAATCCATATTATTATTAACGTTAAAATAACTACAGACATTGAATTATAAGTTTAGTTTATTTTCGAATTGATTCACTTTAGATTACATAACAAACAATGTAATTGAAAAAATATATGAACTGCCGTCCGTTGGTCTATGCATCGGTGAGTCTTCTCGCTTAATAAAAATGTAAGCAATACATTGAGATATGTAGTATTAAATAAGATTCCATATATTCTAAGGAGGATCCCTATTGATTTTTGTTACTGATCTCAACACCGTTTAAAAGTTATTAATGCAAGTCAATCAGATTCTCTGTTTTTTTTTTGTTGTAAAAATTATCGTCACTATTTTCATTTTTTTCATCAAAATTAAATGAAAAGCTCATGAGGCGTGCACTTTTGGGTTTTCCAACCCATATTTGTTATGCCATGCGAGTGCTTTAAAAAGGATTATTAAAAAAAATTACTTTACATTAGATTCATAATTTATCATTTAATTAAAAGGCGCAACAAATTGTTGAAGAACAAAAATTATAAAATAAAATACTTAGAATAAGTAGTTTATAAAATATTCTATTTTAAGTACATAATAAAAGCTGATAAATGTTTTGTATATTTAATTTTATCCTCTTGTGCCAACCCTACCAAAATAGGTAAACATTTTGACAGCTGCTTAGAAGCTTTGCCTCTGTACGGTTTCTTTACTCATGTGCCTAAACTCTGCTATAATAGTGGTAAATGAAACAATGTAATGTGAATTGTTATAATTTTTTTTCTGAAAAACCTCTTGACTGCTCTCTACTAAGACTCAAATCGTTGTGTATGAATCCCATCTTCAGCCACAAACGGATTGTCTGGGTCCGAGTAATTAACTTTTTTATGGGTGACCCGTTTCGTTATATGCAATTTTTAGTTAGTGAAATTTATTTTATCGTAATTAATTGAAAATGCATTTCCGACATCCAAAAACAGTGTAAAAGGTTCAAGCTGAACCCTGACAAGCCTCCTAAACTGAAAACATAATTAAAATCAAGTACCGGACGTCTACTTCATAATACTAGACCAAATTGACATATTTGCGTTTAGTTATATGCAATTTTTAGTGAAAAATATTTTTATCGTAATTAATTCAAGACGCATTTACGACATCCAAGAACAGTGTAAAGGTTCAAGATTAACCCTGACAAGCCTCCTAAACTGAAAATGTAATTAAAATCAAGTGCCGGACGTCTATAGCCAACCCGCAATGAGTCGTGGAATATTCTATTTCGGTATTCATTTTTAAATAATTAAAGATACTAAAGAAAAAAACATTATTGGGATTACAGCAAACAAATAAATAACAATTTTCTTGGGTAAATTACTGTTGTGTACAAAATAAGAAAGCTCAAGCTGCGAAACAAAATAGAAATATACAAACGTGAATCTGTTTGCGATACTAATAGCCCTGTTTGTGATATATGACAGAAAGCTGCGACGCAATGAGTCGTTTTATATTCACTCTTACGCGCTCGCGAAAGTAGCACATACTGCGGCATTCTACCAAACAACCAATATCGAACTTCGCAAGCTGATTGTAAGGCTACGTCACGCATGCGATATGCAAGGGGTAAGCCTTTTTGATTCACAATTCACATAAACCTAGTTTATTTATGGACAATATTTGAATGGACGTGCAGTAAACCACATTTGTATCCAATTCATGATGCTAAAGGCGTATTTGGTTTGTTGTTACAAATGCATTTATTATTTATTATTGCAAAAGGTATGTCACATTAATGAATATGAGACAACACTCTAGAGGACACTTGACCGAGCAATCGCCATTACGACCAGTATACCAACGAAGCAGCCTAGAAAATTATATAATAAAATGGTTTTCAACACTTCTACAGCTTTTTGTACGTCAAATTGCATAATTTATCTTAGGCCTCCAAAAACTTTTTCAATGATGAGTGACAAGGAGAGTAAAAACCCAACTAATAAAATATACATTTTATTATTTATACGTTATGCAGGCTATTGGTAGATAATTTATTGCAGCGTCGCTTTAAGTTTATGACTAAAAGAACCTAAGTCAGATTGGAAAAACTATTAAGTATTCTTTGGACAGATTAAGGGTCTAATAACATCTCCAACCTCCACCGAATTTTAAAGGGGGTTACGATCAGGTCCGCGGGGGGAGAGGAGAGATAGATTAGTAGCCTTGGCTTGGTTATCCAAGATGAGGTACGAGGTGGCTGCTCCGAAAAGTTTTAGTGTGCATATACTTGATGCGAGTTAATGAACTGTGGGTATATACCTACTTTTGAGGTTATGTTCTGGCGCGCAGAACTAAGAGAAAGAGAGAGTAGTTGTAAGGCTGTGGATGTATGAGCATTCCTATGATCCTGCCGAAATCCGGCGAAGGGTATTTCTTAATAAAAAATAAATTATAACTTATATCGAATATTAGTAAGTTCCTCACAGTAAAGTTAAATTATTCGATCATTAAAATAGAAAGTTCAACTTGAAAGTTCGGGTACCTACATCTTGCAAACGAAATTTAAATCAATGGAACGAAGAATTGCGGAACTAAAGAGGGTTTCAATTGACAGTCGGACCATTTATAGACAGAGATATAGAAATTGGTGTTCCCAAGAGAAAAGCTTCTCAAGGCCCATTTCAAGAAGCCAAAACTATAAATGTAGTTACAGTGACAGAGATCTATGTCAAAATGTATAACTTCGTTTTAAAAAACTACGAATTACTTAAATCTGAAAGCTGATCTATTAATAAAAAAAAAGTATTTTTAATAGATCAGCATGTATTAGTTCATGGCTGGACGGCCCATGTCCATTCTTCCATTGTAGAAAGGAACATTGCCTTAACCACCACATCGCCACGCTTGTCAGACGGATTGGCGGTCGTAGCACTAGATGTCTAGTACCTTTAAAGGTCTTCTACGTAGCCGGTTTGTGCACTTTATATCTGATAAGTAAGAGATGGTATAAAGCCATCTATTGGAGGCCATGAGGTCTTTCTGGTCGTTCCTTTAGTAAGGAGCCTCTAGCGGCACCCGCGGGACCAAATAAGGTGATTTTTTTACGCCGCCGACACACTGTGTTTATACCTATTAATTTTAAGGATACTTTAGGCATCCAATTATTTAAAATACAACACATCGTCGTGTAGTGGCGGCGTATGAGAATTCACTACCTCATATCTGCTATTTTCTGTGATGTTAATTCTGATAGCCAGTTGGCTTTTACAGCTGTCATTAGAGCTCGCGCCTCCAGTGGGTGTCGTAAAAGGCGACAGAGAGGAATTACATAGGAGATGGGCAGCATCATGTTTCTGAAAACAACTCAATAATTAAAAAAATGCTATTTCCAACGCGCTTGCCTAGCGTAGCAATTATGGCTAATACTCATATGAGGCAATCTACGGGGGAGACCTCTGTTTAGAAGTAGACTTTTTATAGGCTTTTGAATGATTTATATCTTTATTATTACAGGAGTCGCAGGAAGGGTAATAATACGCTTGATTACTTGTTGTTTGCTTTACTTGTTCACAACACGAATAGACAGGCAATAATTATTGCAATCGCTTTTATAATATCGCACAATGATGGCAGCCTATCCCTACTACCTATCAAAACTGAACTTAGCAACAGTTTGAATGTGTAAGAATTATACAATACAAATACTTTTATAATATGAAAATAAGAAAAACACTGTTATAAATATTACTGATGAGTGAATATATTACAAATGTTTTGAAGATGAAATTACTTAAAGAATATTCTTTGTAAATATCTCAAATTCTAAATTAGAAATAAACTGAGAAAATTGTCTATGATAATTAAGAAATAATAATATAAAACAAAAACGATAAATATACAATTATTACTAATAACGATTCATAAAAGAAATGTTGTAACAATCACTGATAACATTATAATGAGGTGGAGACGGTAGAAACCAGTACCGCAAAATATTATTCATAGTATAAATACTTCGTACTATCATCACACGAGTAAAGAAAACCGTACTGTAATCATTCTGCAATAATTCTAAATCCAGCAAATGTTATATAAAGCAAAGCTATCATAAACCACCTATACGTATTTAATTGTTGGAGAAACTTAATATAGATTAATGGCAAAATTCAGTATCATTTGCAAATGAATATCAACGTACATTTGAAGCGAACATTTTACGTAAGCAAACTATATAAAGCTTTCCCCCTTATTACTGTTTGAAAAGGCATAATAAAAACATATTATAGTATAAAAACATAATTTTAGGATAAAAGACATTTTTTTTAAATATTTTCATCGCCGTATAGGGCGGTGTAAAAGAATCTGTAATAGATTATTTTACACCAAGTCATCTTGCGGTTTCGTAAGAGACCACAACGGAAATATGAAACAGGAGATGGGCAGCAGCATCTTACTGATATCAAGTTAATAATAATAAAAAACTGCTGTTGCCAACCCGCCTGCCAATCATGACTACTATGGAGAATATAGGGGATATTAAGAAGTGTGCTTTTGGTAGGTAATGATGAAATATTTTACGTATTAAAAATTCCATTGATTTATTTTTGCTTTTGGTTATTTTAATGAAAACGCTGATAGCGATTGAGACGAGATTGCATGTTTGTTAAGTGTTCTACAAGCAAATAACTAGGCGTTACTTTGCGGAATTTAATTAAATTATAAATGTGAAAATTATTTACCTTCTTTGCAGGTAAAAAGCATTATTTTATTTTTCATAGTTTTTCAAAAAACGAGCAGGTTCTATTCTTATTCTGTTCATATTCGACGGGTATTTTTTATAAGTTTTCGTTAAACAAATATAAAATGTGGCTAAAATTTAATATTTTTTGTTAAATTTTAAAACTAATCTTTTAATAAAAAGTAAAAACAAACTGTAAAGAACTAAAAAGAATAAAATTATTTTCATATAATAGCTTCTTAAGCCGGAATTTTAATTCTTCCATAAACTACGTCTTAGCATCGACTTCAGAAGTGGACTACACTAAACCTTTCTTAATTTGAATTTGTCTTGTCCTTCATTTGAAGACCTATCCGTTGAAAGAAACTATTGAGATCATTGAGCATAGTGACGAGGCCCTTCAGCGTTTCTGCCGTCGGCATCGGCGTCGGCGCCCAATGCAACGTTTCTACCATATAACGTCACCCTGTCTTACACCTCTCTGCAGTTAGATTTCGTACTGTGGTTCTGTACTCGGATAGCCGTAACCCTATGTTCTGTTTGTTTTTCTGTTATATTTTGTAATAGCTGTTCCCCGCGACTTCGCCCGTGTGGAATTTTTTTGTGCGGAACCCTAATTCTTTTCCTAAAATAAAAGTAGCCTAAGTTACTTCTAATACCATCAGCTATCTGCCAGTGAAAGTCCCGTCCAAATTGGTTCACAGGTTTTTGCGTGATGCGTGTTCAGACAGATGTCGTGATAGAGTTTTATTATAGTATAGAATCTAGATAGATAGAAGAAGATAATTCTTTAAGCGGGCTATTTAAAGCCCGCTTAAAGAATTATTCAAGTAACAACAATTAAATGTGTAGTGCAATGAACTAAAACATAGATTAACTAAACTCTAATTAAAGAAGAAGGCTTATTCACAACTTATCGAAAGTCTTACGTAACTATAGCCAACTATTCAGAATTAGACGGTCAAGATTTTCAATATATTAACCATTTACCGAGGGATTACTTAACTCTGGATTTCAATGAATAAATAAGCAATTCGATTGGCTTAAGAATAGTACTGGGCGACTTGTGTTCGTATATTAATGAAACGTGACTAAAATCTACTATGATCTCTTTATTTCAAATGTGTAAAGCTTTTTGCATACCCAAGCAAAATTGTTATTTTAATTAACTATAGTACAAAATTTACACTAAAGGTTGATTTCACGCACGTAGGTGAAAAATACGTTATAAATTCCAATTTATGAGTGATACGAACTCCTAAGGGAAATATAGGCCTCTCCCATTGAATTCCTCATAGGAAATAGTTGCCTCAGATTTTGCAATAGTTGTCACGCTTGGCAGGCGAATTTGCAACATCGTTTTTTTATTATTTGGAGTTGTTATCAGGAAGATACTGCTGCCTATCATCTTCTGTTTCAGTTTCCATCACAAAAATACAAAATATATATAAATTTATACGTAGTAGAGCCACGCTGCAGCTATATGAGCATCATTTAAAGGTATGGTATAGCAAGAATACGTCGGCTCGACCGGAGAAGGTGGTCCTTCTCCGGTCGAGCCGACCTATTCTTGCTCACTGAATACCATAGTTAAATAGCAGCTTAATGCTGCTGTGTTTCGTATGGTGATTGTAGAGAACCGAGGGCTCTTTTCACTAGAAACGAGATATTCAATCTTAGTCCTCAGGGGTGACCACGTATCTGCATTTTGATTTTTAATCGAGGATAGATACAGATGTCTATGGACCACAGCATCCACTTACCATCAGGTGGACTGTGTGCTCGTTTGTCACCCATATTTAAAAAAAAAAAACAAATTCTGAAACGATAAATACGTTCAATGTAGTACATGAGGAGACTTCGGACGCAGCTGTTGAGGCCGTTTAATGTATACTTTTTAGGTAGGTTGTGCTACTGGATGGAAGGTTTTTTATTTATGTATTAAATATTATTTAAATACAATGTAAGAACTTTTTCGAATGGAGTACCAACCATATTAGATTAAAAGGTTTTTGACAAGACAAAGGGACCTGTTGATTATAATTGCATAATTCGTTCTATTCCAGTATATTTCAAAAGCTTTCTAATTATTTGTAAATGTAACACAATCAACCTTAAAAATTGCAGAACACGCTTCAACCTTTAAATTATTACTATATTATTGCGATATTCTTATATTCCCAGAAGCGGCGGAAGCGAAGACATAACTCATGCCAATTCAGAAGTGCTATTCGAATAAATGAAGCTGTCAAAAGTTTCAGAGATAGTTTCATCACTTCACAGCAACTGTTATTCTTCAGACAGTTTGTTTGAATAAATAAAAGGAAGCAAAATTGTCCACAACTGTAATATTGCATACATTAAGGATTATACGATTATATAACACATTATATTTACATTAGATTAGATACACAAAATGTTTAAGATGTTCTTAAACATTTTGTTTGCGCTCTACCATCTACGACCACAGAACCTCTTACCATCAGGTAAAAAGGCTCAGTCCGTAAACTCGTACCAACTGACTAAGTTATGTGCTTAATTTCGAGTTGCAGGTAAAGCCAATGTTTAATAGTTTGCAAGCCTCGGTACTGATTGTGCTTGCTACAAATGACTCTAGTCCCATATGTCACATGATATTTCATCCAAACTATACCAATGTAGTCATTAATACAATTTATTTATTTAAAGTTTAGACCTTTAGAGTTATCATACGTATAAATGTTATTAGTGAAATAGTCAATTATTATATGTGCTAGAATTATTTTTATTCCTCAGAGAGGTTTCTTCACGACGTTTTATTTTACCGCTCAGAATGGTAAATCAGAACTTAAATTACAATTAACAATTTCTTTGGTGTCGGTGAGGATCGAACCGGGCGCTTAGTTCCTGAGCTACCACGGCACGGCAATGTTAGTAATAGATTGTAAGATATCGTTCCGGAAGTACTCGAAATTTATTTGACATTTTTTATCAAAGGGCTACCAAAACTTTTTCTGCCACCAGGGCGGCGCCACTTTGGAATAAAAAATATTTGAGAGATTTCATGGAGGGGAAGTTAAATTGTTAGGAAAATATAAATGTTAATATTTCTTTCTAAAATTGTAGTTATAGTTTATATTAATTAGATTAAGTACCGATTGTTTAATCCCTGATAAACAAACAAATAGCTTTTATTCGACAATAGCAAACAAATTAATTTTTCAATTGTCAGACACCTCTCCTGTGTGCGCGCAATATGCTGAAGGGGTGCAAGGTTTTTTCTTCACGTATTAATATATCGATTCAAATTATTTTAACTGTTATTCACATTTAAGAATATCTATTTTGTGTATTTTACATATTGTTACCCCCCTAAAATATTATATATTATAGTATTTCAACTATTTTAACTTTATACGTATGGGATGCATTAACAAAATTCATAATTATGCAAGACGAATTTTTCTTCCCACACGTACGCCACGCCGCTGACACAGAGAGATACTGAGCAAAGTCGAGAGTGTAGAGTGGCTTTTACTCCACTTTGCTACGCATAATGTCGAACCTCGCCTCACCTGACCTCGATGTGTGTAAAAGTAGTAGAATACGGTTCCGTACCTCAAAAGACGGAACCAGTATATGATATCTATGTTGTCCATCCGTCCGTCTGTTCGCTTGTGAAGAGCCTTTTCTCAGGAACGGATAGATATATCAAAATCAAATTAATATCAAATACTAAGGTCTAGGGTCTCTTGGAGGTAAAAATCATCAAGCTTCTAAGTCAAAGCCATTAAAACAATCAGCCATTTATGACACATCTTTTGATAATCTCAAACTCTCATCAAAACTAATAAAGCACTACCCGTTGACCTATGCCTTGCTTCTAGTCTATTGTATAATGTTTATAGTGTTTGATAATGTTAAGCAGATAAAAGTCGATGTGGCAATAAGTTATCAAACACCACCATTATCAGCCTGTGGCAGTTCACTAGACATACAAGTAGGCCTCACCCAAGGCCCGTCAATTAGCCCGATCTTCGGTTTCACGTGTACAGTTGCTACCAGCCACCTTACGTAGATTGTCGGCTGTATAACAGTATACTCGTATTTAAAAAAAGAAATTTAAAAAAAGTCAAAAATTATATTGTAATTTCTGCAAAACGATGATCTGTAAAGATTAATTTTAGATTGTAAAGCATTCAGAGAGTAAAAAATTTCTTTTTTGCGGACCGGGAGTACAAATGAAAATGGTTAATTTAAAGAGAAAAATTATCAAAGACTTAATGTAAGAACGTAGAAAAGCAATTTATATTTCCGCAATCGTCCATTGCCTTATGGCGGAAAGACGAATAAATTAATTTATCAACACAATGTTTAACAGTTGATGTTAAAATTAAATGTAATATATCTAATAAATATACATTTATAAAAGACATTTGTAATAATATATTACATAATTTAAGTGCTATATATATATATATATATATATATATATATATATATGTGTGTGTGTGTGTGTGTGTGTGTACTTCTAATTATTGCATATAGTGTAATTGTGTAACAATATATCTTTATATATTAGTTATATACCTTTATATATTAATTATTCATTATTAAGACGTTACTTTTACTCAGTCAGTGTGGATTTCGCGTGAATTCTTGAATTTAATCAAAGAGGTTATATCCAAAATATTACTCGAAACAGAAACTAAGACTGTACGATAGTTATTGTACAAAATAAATAATCTAAGTGTATAAACAACCTATCAAATTTCATATCGATGGGTACGAGGAAACGAGTTATTCCAGCTCAATCCTCAGAAATGACAACGTATCCGCGTTTTGATTATTAATCGAGTATAGATGTAGGTAAGTAACTATGGATCACAGTATTCAGTTACGATCAGGTGGGCTATATGCCCGTTAATCATTCTAACTTTTTATATAAAATAGGATCAAGGTTTTCGCGTTAAATCAAAAATAGAACCGATAATTCTTAGTGTTAGATCAATGTGAAAAAACACTCAAACAGAAAAACTAAGGTAGTTGAAATTTTGAAAATAACACACAACATCTCATCTATATTAATTTTAATAATCGACATGAAACCGAAATAAAATTTTCGGAGAGAATCAGTTTAAATCAATTTGTATTATTAATAAGAAATAGCTATCGTGATTCAAAATTACTTTATTACTAATATCAATTTTCTTATTTGTTGGTGGATTATGTAAAAATTAATAACTGTTAAACGTTACGGTCTATCAAATCTCTCATAGATGCCAAGCGTAGCAACTATTGCTACTTACTGGTAACGAATATCCGCCCCATAATTGCCACGTATGGCAGGCGGGTTAGCAACCACAGCTTTTTATTTTTTAGATCTTATTAGGAAGACGCTGCTGCCCATCTTCTTGCCTCTTTCCCTCTGTCGCCCGCGGACACCCATGAGACGGTATGGGGTAGTGGATATGCTAACACCACTAGAAGGTGAAATATAATAAATAATTTCCCAATAATACGAGTTCTTTTTCAACCGCAGCAGTAGCCCAGACCTACGGTTTAAAACCTTGTATTAGGAACAGAGATACAAAGAACATAATAGGTCCTTACATATGAAATTGGCGTTATGTACGGGAGGAATATAAAGTCAATTTTTTTTTGTAAAATATATTTAATTAATCAAAGTATGCACCGTTGTTATCTATGCACTTTTGCCATCTTATAGGTAGTTCATTGATCCCTTTACTAAAAAAACCATGGGGGCGAGAATCAATAAACTCTTTGAAGGCGGTATGGACTGCCGCATCGGAGTTGAGTTTTTTTCCTTGTAAGAAGTTGTCCAAATTCCGGAAAAAATGGTAATCTGTTGGAGCAAGGTCCGGGGAGAACGGTGGATGTCGCAGACATTCCAATTGTAGCTCATCTAACTTAGTGGTTGTTTGTTGTGCAGTGTGTGGTCTTGCGTTGTCGTGAAGCAGCAGTGGCCTAGAGCGATTGACCAATCTCGGTTGCAGTTGCTGACAGTAGATATCTGCCGTAATCGTTTGGCCAGATTTTAGAAAGCTGTAGTGAACTACACCGGCGCTAGTTCACCAAACACTCACAAGTAACTTTTTTTGAGTCAATTTTCGTTTAGGGCAGGATTTGGCTGGGTCTCCAGGGTTCAGCCACTGCGACGAGCGCTTCCGATTATTGTACAGTATCCACTTTTCATCACAAGTAATGATTCGATTTAAAATCCCTTCATTATTGTGTCGGTTGAGCAAAGTAACACAGCGGCTGGGTCTCCAGGGTTCATCCATTGCGACGAGCGCTTCCGATTATTGTACAGTATCCACTTTTCATCACAAGTAATGATTCGATTTAAAATCCCTTCATTATTGTGTGGGTTGAGCAAAGTAACACAGCGGCTGGGTCTCCAGGGTTCAGCCATTGCGACGAGCGCTTCCGATTATTGTACAGTATCCACTTTTCATCACAAGTAATGATTCGATTTAAAATCCCTTCATTATTGTGTCGGTTGAGCAAAGTAACACAGCAGTCGACGCGTGTTTGCAAGTTCGATTCACTCAATTCATGAGGTACCCATCGTTCAAGTTCTTTTACTTTCCCGATTTGCTTCAAGTGGATTAATACAGTTTTATCACTTACCCCGAAGCCTGCAGCTATCTCTGAAGTGCTATGTGATGGATCCGCTTCCACAATAGCCTTTAATTCTTCATTTTCCACTTTGGTCTCCGGCCGTCCACGGTGTTGGTTCTGAAGGTCGAAATTTCCAGAACGAAAATGTTGAAACCAAAAACGTACCGTGCTTTCTTTTGCGACACCAGCGCCGTACACATCATTAATCCTTCGAGCTGTTTCTGCAGCACTGGTGCCACGGTAGAACTCGTACTCGTAAATATACCGATATTTCATGTTTTCCATTGTGCGGTAATAAGCGACGCCAAAGAATAAAATAATGAGGAAAAAACAATTGAATGACTGTTTTCAAAACTCAAATGTACCAGCTAAATGAGTTTATAAATTTGAATTTGGAATTCTTAACCAAAGAGGAGATATTTCAGATCAAAGTGGTCAGTACGACAAAACGCTAATTTCATAATTATGTAAGGACCTAAGTTACGATCATTATAAACAGTTTCGGTTTTTTATTAAGAAATAATTTCTTTTAAACTAGGATTTCCCATGTTTGGTGCTAAGAAATTCTTAAACAAAAGACGTAAAATGCAACTATATATTTTTGTAGACTTGTAATTTACCTGATGTTGAAATTTATTTTCATTAAAACCACTAAGTCTTTGTAACTAAGGCTACAATTGGCAGCTATATAATAAACAACAACTCATATACAACACCTACAATTCATTACGTGTTATGAAAAGGAAATGGAAGTTACTCTTTTTGTTATTCATTAATGTTCGAAAAGGAAAAACAGCCCCGACTTTCAGCAGTTTATTGCGTTCACGTTCCAGTATAACGCCGTTGTCGAGTGGTGTTTTTGTCTAGCGTTTTATTGTTTCATAAAATCTTATTCAAATGAAATTCATACTGATTCTATTATATTAAGTTGAATGTATTACCGGCAACGCAAAAAAACAAAGATTGAAAAACATTAAAGTTCTGGTTTTTAAAGTTTAAATTTTATAAAAGGTAATGTAATAAAAACCTCACTGAATTCAATCAATTACTAATCCAATTGTAGTCATTATAGCTCAAATACTAACTATAAAATGTATACAATGTAGTAAGCCAACCCACCTTATTATAGACGTCGGCCATCTTCTAGCCGGTAGTAGTTTGTTTATTGGCTTTTGTTATTGGTTTGTTTGTTTATTGGAAGAGAATGATATATTATTAATGAGTATGAAAGTAACATATGTAATTGTTCGCTTTAAATTTATAATATGAGAGTAACCCCATGTAATGGCAATTTTAAGTCTTGTTTTACCACGTAAAAGGCGGTGATGGGAAACGTCACGACGAAAACTGCATGACCAAGAAAAAAATATTTGGAGTACATGTAAAGTTCGCCAACGCGGACTGTGATAGCACAACGTACTATTCCCTGCTACAAAATTCTCTCAGAAATATAAAACAGATACTTAATGTTATTATAGTCTGTTACTTTGCTTTTTTTAATTTTAGGAGAAATTGACAGATTTTTTTAATTTACCTGATACTAGGGCGGCGGCGTGATAGACGTATCAAAAGATGTCACGAACATTGGATTCACTAATTTACGGCCTTGAGACCTATGAAAGTATTTTTCTACATAAAACATCAAAGGCTGCGAAAATACAGTAAAAAGTTTTTCGGATTAATATCCGAAATAATTATTATCGAATGATTTTATAGTCATTCTGTAATCAGAATGACTATAGATTCATTCGATAATTTACTACGACTTGTTGGTTGGGCTATAACTATCAAGATACGATTTGATAATACACGATAATTTTAGCTGGAGACGCGAAACGCGCGAATTTTATTCCGCAGTGCGGACATAGCCATACTTACTTTATACTGCACAAAATATTCGCGCGGAAATTAATCGCACCGCATCGCGTTCAATTTGTATCAAATCACAGATTTTTTCCTGCGCGATTTTTCTACCGCCAGTGCGGCTACTCCTATAAGATTCTATGTGTTACAAAATTGCGAGAAAAAAATCACGCGGTGAAATATCGCAGTGCGGACAGGGCCTAAAAAATAAAAGGGAAAACATACACTTAAAAAAAACTACCTTCACACATACACACACACCTTGAAATATTTGATCGTTTTGTTTGTTTTCCAGTCTAGAGGGATTACATAAAAGGGAACTAAAGAAAAAATCTGATTTGTTTTACTACAACTTATCAGAGTTATCGCAGGGAATTTTCATACGAGATAACAAAAATTACTGACATATTCTATAAAACGAGGGACAGATGCTAACGTAATCGCCTATTGTCGAACTCCATAGAGTAAAAAAACAAGGAAAATCTACATAAACACGTCTTCGTCTTTTATGTCTGTGTTTACCATGAACAATATACACTTTCATTACAGATCAAGTAAATTGATCCTATTTTAAAATTTTATTGTATTATAGTTTCCACGATTGGAATTCGTTCATCGGATTTCTCGGTTCTTTAAGCATTATATCACGTATTTATAGCAATCTAGAATATTATATTTTGCTGTGGTAGGTCAGGGGTGGAACGTTCGAAATAAATTTTACCACTACCACACTAGAATCTATGGATGTAGGTTGTAGGTGGCTCAGGACTGTGTCCAGTGCCACTTTTTATGAAAAACACACACACTTTTTGAGAAAAGCTTATAGCTTTAATAACTATATTTAAAATAATTAAATGTCAAATAGATCCTCGCACATTTATTTTCTGTATTTTAAATTCAAATTTAAATATAGACGAAGGAGACGGTAAAATTGAACTAATTTAATAAGTACGTTATGTTTTGAAAACAATTTTTTGTGAACAAAATATTTTTTTTTCTAAATTTTGTTTATTGATTTAATGCAGTTTAATAGAGTTTTAATATCATGGAACGCCGCTATTAAACTAGATAAGTTATGTTGAGAGCAAAAAACACGCTGGAACCGGGGGAGATCCAGTACAATGTCGTTGCCTTTGTCAACAGTCAAAGGCAACAATCAAGTTATATCAAGATTGTGCTCCCGCTACTGGGACACTGGCGAGCTAGCTGAGCGCCACAGTGAGAGCAGTGGGAATTTGACTCGACCCGCAAGACAAGAGTGATTTTTACAAATTATGGCGAGAAGACAAACTAACGTGCTTTTTTTTTTGTGTTTTGAAGTTGCAGTCGGAACACCATGTCCTAGTGAGCGAATTAACGGTGAGGAGAAGACTCCAAACGTTTTTCTGTCGAGTAATTCTCAGACACAGCCCGGAGTCAGGAAGTTGGCGGTGTTTTACACTGTGCTTCGGAAAACACGTTAAATCGTTAATCCTGCACCTGATCTCTTCTTGGTTGTATCGGATTGCATTTCCGTCGGACTATGAGAGTGGGGGAATAGAGAAAATGAAGAGGGGTGATTTGAAAATCGCGAGAATACCTGGCTACAACGCCGCAGGTCCTAAGTTCAAATCCCAGCCAGAGCCAAAACTTGTGCAAAACATAAACTGTTGATTTTTGAATCTTGTTGTGTAATCTCCTTTGAAATTGTTTCCTAACCTACTCCCAATCTTATCGCTTAACGCAGACCAACAAAGAAAGAAACAACGGAGCGCTGCGTACATTTATAAAATCATTTGAAACCAACAACGTGGTTTTAAGTTAGTTTACCGCTTTTACGAGCTAATAAAGAAAGATAGATGTGTGCTTGAGTGCGTGTCAAGAAGTTGAGCGCTATCATTTGAAATGCACGCAGCGCTCCGTTTATCTTTCTTCATCGGGCACGATAGGTAAGTACACACAGTCTAAGTACTACTAGGCTGTGGTAAGGACGAGTGAGTGGCCTCTCAGATTGGGCGAACACTTGCACTATAATAACAATAAAACATATAACCGATATCTCATAATAAAACGTTTAACTAAAACGTGTAATTTCACTGTTGGCCTTATTTCGATGCTTAAAGTCTCCACGAGCTATAGAGAGCTACTCGTATGCTTGGAGTTTCTTTTCACAATACATAGAACCTGTAACGAAGCAAAATCAGAGTAACTGAAATAGCCCAACGGATCAAACGTTATTTCAGGTGGCAATGGGCCGGTCATATAGCTCGAAGAACCGTCACCGAATCGGAAAGAATGGTTCCGAGTGGCAGCTTAGTATCGGTAAGCAGAGTCAGGTAATCACCTAACTCTCTATTCATTTGTTATTTGGAGTGTTGACCTGATAAGACATACAGGAAGTTGTGGAATGCGGGTGACTTAAGACAGTGTGTTGTAACATTTCTCAGGGAACATAGGTCATGTTCAACAGTGGACTTGTGAAGAGTTGTAAAAATGATAACGACGATGATGTTAAAGAAAATTAAGCTTTTGAATAATAAGTACGCGTTCGACGCAGAACACTCTGGTGACTACATGGTTGACATCAGTACTAAAAACGATGATGATTATGTAAACGCACCAGCTTTGAGTTGCAAATTTTGCGCTAGTTGCTACATAGGTCGGTTATACGATAAATTTGCGGTTGAATTTTTAAGCGATACTTAACAGAGCGCCATTAATTGGAATGCCTCATCCAAGCCTACTCTCGAGTTTTTCGCGAAAGCTTTATACTTGATACGTGTATTTTGGGTGAATGCCTTCGCGTGTTCGATACTTTTGGCACGAGTTGGGAATTAGGAAGATAACGAGAGTAGAGAACCGGAGACCCTTTTTATTGGAAATGTGGCATTCCATCTTAGTCCTCACGGGTGAAAACGCATCTGCATTTTGATTCGTAATAGAGGATAGATGTAGATGTCTATGGGCCACAGCAACCACTTACCATCAGGTGGACTGTGTGCTCGTTTGTCACCCTAATCCTATAAAAAAAACGATTTAGTATGACCGATCAGGATAGCAAAGTTACTAAAATAAACAATTGGAATTATATTAAATACAAACCCACGATCTTAGTCCGTCTTTGATCTACACATACTGTATTTGCTTGACGAATACCACATTCCTGAGCCTGAACAGACGATGACAGTATTTGTGGATCGCTAATTATTGATCTTCTGTCTAGCTGTATTAAGATTGACCACGTGTCTGATAACATGTTTTAAGCCTTTCTTTACTTATTTTCCTAAATGGTGTTACATCGGATCCGATAAAGATAAGCAGTATTTGCTTCAGCACTTATAGTAATAGTTATTGACACAAACATACTACGTTTTATAAGACTCAAAGCAAGCATTTATATAATAGAATAGAATAGATCGACATAGATAATAAATAATTCTTGCTTTTTACCTTTTCATTTTTTTTAACCACTAGTTCGGGAAAACCTCTGTTTTTTTAAATTTATTTTTCTTATTTTATAGTAAAAGGGTGAAAAACGAGCACACAACCCACCTGATAGTAAAAATCTTCAATTAAAAATCAAAATGTAGAAGTGTCAAAATATGAAAATCAGAACCCCTGAGGACTAAGATGTAATGTAATAATGCGACGTTTCCAGTAAAAGGGGTTTCCGGTTCTCTACACTCACCATATGAAACACAGCAGCATTTAGCTGCTATTTCGCGCTGGTATTCTGTGAGAGCGTGGTCCTACCCCGTTCGAGCTGACCGATTCGTGTTAAAACCATAATAGCTGTAGCGTGGCTCTACGGCGTGTATACTCTGTACTGGTAACATCCAACAAGTAACATTACGTAATTCTTCTTTTCAAAGTACCATTTATCAACGAAATTACATAACTGTTGAGGAAACTATTTAAATTTTAAGAATTAACGTTTCGTGAATGGCTTCGCATCATATCACTTTGAATTTATATAAAGAAATTAATCAAAAT
The DNA here is from genome assembly GCA_029286625.1 of Parnassius orleans. Classification (NCBI taxonomy): domain Eukaryota; kingdom Metazoa; phylum Arthropoda; class Insecta; order Lepidoptera; family Papilionidae; genus Parnassius; species Parnassius orleans. Next base: position 904,265 of record JAGSMP010000184.1, read on the forward strand.
AATCTTTTTATAAATACGCAGTATATTAGTTTAGGACTTGCAAACAATACAACATTGTCAAATTGAATAATTTTGTATCGTCTTATTATTCTGTTGCTTATACGCTAGCAAAGTTACCCCTTACACAGTCCTGCAAGGATCAGGCTCTATATTAGATTTCAGAACATGTAACGAGGGTTAAGGCCTTTCTTTAAAAATATTTTAGCCAATGAAGGACTTCACATAACAGTTTATAGACATTTTAAAAACTTATTAACAGATAATGCAGCAGAAATTATAATGAAAAGCAAAAACCTGTTCATTGTGCATCATTGAAATGTCATAGCCGACTGCAATATCACGTGTACATCCAACGATTGGCAAACAGGGTTAGTAAAATGCCTGTTACAAATCCTAAACCGCTTAATTAGCGTAAGCAAACGAAAACCATGTGAATGTACGACACAAAATGTTAAATTCAGGATCACCAGTCATAAGTTTAAGGTTGATTAATATTTGATATATCGTTTCAAAAAGTCTATCATATATTGTGCCCTGAACTACATGTAAGCTTTACAGATTTACAAAACATTTTAGCCTCCCAAATTAATAGTCATGTTTGTTTTTTTGGTATAATTGTCGAAATTGTCAAAATTAATATTTTGTTCCTTTAATGGAAAAATACTAGTTACTAATATACGAAAGTACTAAAAGTGTAATTAATAAAGTTAAGCAATAAAGTCGAACAACGATATAAAGTAAAAATAATATAAATAATAATAAATATTATACATCTATACAAATAAATAAAATTGAAGTGTCTGTTTGTAATGTCCAAATAACATATTTTTACTAAATGCATATGATAGTATATACGGTACTTATAACAAAAAAAACAACTTTAATTTTTTTGTTGTCTGTCTGTTAGTCAGTCTGTTGGTCTATCTGTCGGTCTGTCTGTCTGTCTAACTGTTTGTTCCGGCTAATCTCCGAAATGGCAGAACCGATTTTGACGGGACTTTCACTGGTAGATAGATAGCTGATAAGGAGTAACTTAGGCTACTTTTACTTTAGAAAAACGATTAGGATTCCGCGCGAAAAAACCAAAACCCATGAAATACAATCGTAATAAATTCCACGCAGACGAAGACGCATGGAACAGCTAGTATAGATTAAAACTATTACACTATAAAGTCAGGACATAAAAATATTGTTACTGTTAATAGATCAATCTTCTAGCTTCAAAAATACAATTATGAGTTAGAAGTACAAATTGAAATATTTTAATGGGTAGACACATTTACGATCTGTATGGTCAGTCATACAAGTATGTAACGTTTTATCGTTTTATTTACTTTACGATTATAAGAACTTTAGGGACGATACGTTACAAAGCGAACCATAAAATCAACAGAGAAAATTTAACATCAAACAAAACAGGTCAAACTGGTTAAATCTCCTGAAATATTCCATACACCGCAAACCCAACCCTTACATGTTTTTCTTGAGTTTATAGCAGAGTATTTGTAATTCAATCAAAATATGAATTAGAATTTTAATTTAAAATCCAACCGCTTGCGCATTGAAGATCGTATTTTGACTAAAGTTACGCATTAATTTCGGGGTGGCATTGTGCTACAGATAATACGTAAATATCATCAACGTGCACATTTGCAATGTATCAACACCCAACTGCAAGCTGATACTGTTAATTAGTGCTATGATTGCAAACAAATATCAATACAATAAGTGACTAAATAATGGACAAAGTAAACCACACGTTAGTACGTAGTACAATTTGAGCTGTACCGACTACGTGTGTGCAATAACAAGCTTGTTACTTATATAACTTAATGATGCCGTAAAGCGAAACCGGTTGATTTATACAGTAAATAAATAAAATTATAAGTGTAATAGGTACATTTGTCAATATCATATAAATGAAGATGAATATTCCCCTATGAGCAACCTATGGGGAAGGTCTATGGTTCAACAGTGGACTATTGATAGCCAGTAATGGTAATGGCATGGTAATATAAATGAAGGCGGAATTTCTCGAAGTAACAGAGGTGTCAATGTGCTACCGCATTCACTTACCATCAGGTGGACTGTAGGCGCGTTTGTCACCCTTTTATCTTTAAAAATAATCACAAATTAAGTATAAATTACATAAAATATTTGCTTTCAAGCGACTTCAAAAAAGGAGGAGGTTTTAAATTTGTCGGAATATTTTTTTCATATATGTTCAACGATAATTCTTTACCACTTTGTTTGATATCAATGATTCTTTTTTTTTAGAAAGGTGGTCAAGATCTGACTATTGGATACATGAGAATATCATGAAATTATTCAATTTGCCAAAGCCACGACATATTATGGGCGAACTTAGGCTTATAGGCTACTTGGAAGCTTGATTTTGAAAACAAAACATAATTCTTAAAGTATATGAACATCATTATAACTTTAAATAGGACGTTTTTCGTAATCGTTATGAAAAACTTTTGTAAGTAGAAAATTATAAAAAAATATACATCCGCATGGAATAGCAGCATAATATAACAAATTGTTTCGTGGCCGTACCGAGGCATTCCATCGTAGTCCTCAATGCCAACACACCTAAATAATAGCTGGATAAAATGGATGTAAGTTTTTACGATGACGTAGTACTCAATCATTTATTGTAATATAAAACAAAAAAAAAAATCGGTTAAACCGGAGTAAAGAATTCCGAACGGAATGCTCCAAAGAAAATAATTTAATTTAATATCCGAACATTCTTAATCTAAAATTGATCTTCGCAGATCGTTAGTTCTGGAAGTTTGTTCCAAAAATGTCCTTCCACTTCGTTTAACTATAATTTATTTCTACTGAATTTTATTATTTGTTGACATAACATAATAAAATACCGACTCTATATTTTTGAAGAGTATACTTTTTAAAATAAGCGAACGAATTGTTAAGCACTACTTAACAATTCGTACACATTTCACACGTGGTAGAGCCACGCTGTAACTATATTATGGTTATAGTATGAATGGGTCGGCTCGACCGGGGAAGAACCACATCCTCACGGAACACTAGTGTAAAATAGCAGCTCAATGTTGCTTTGTTTCGTATGGTGAGTGTAGAGAACCGGAGACTTTTTACTGGAAACGAGGCATTCCATCTTAGTCCTCAGAGGTGACAACGATTCTGCAGTTTAATTCTTAATTGAGGATAGACGTGTCCATTTACTATCAGATGCACTTTGTGCTCCTTTGTCACCCTTATTCTATAAAAAAATCAGTATTGTTTTCTAGTATATTAATTATGTATACAAATAAATAAAATTGAAGTGTCTGTTTGCAATCTCAAAATAATAACCTTTTACTAAATGCATATGAAAGTATATACGATACTTATAACAAAAAACAATTTTAAAAATTTTTGTTTGACTGTTTGTCTGTCTGCCTGTCTATCTGTTTGTTCTGGGTAATCTCCCTAACAGCTGGACCGATTTTGACGGGACCTTCACTGGCAGATAGCTGATGTTATAAGGAGTAACTTAGGCTAATTTTATTTTAGAAAAGTAGGTTCTTAATAATTAAAACCTATAAAATCCAATCGTAATAAATACCACGCGGGCGAAGTCGCGGGGAACAGCTAGTTAAACATATAATGCATTGATTTTTTGATACTTGTACATTTTCCACAATCGAAGGAGCCATCCCCTTAGTTGCTATTCCTTCTCCGATTTCGATTTTCGCCACTTTTCGTACGAAACACGACAAATACTGCCATGTTATGATGGTGGTCCTGGCCCTTCCCATATCGAGACGTTCAATTAAATGAATCATATTTTATTACTTTACCAATAAATTGTTTTTTCAAACCAACGCCGGCTCCTTTTAAGTGCAGCAACATCTGTGCCATAGGAGGTACTTTTTCATAGCGACATCTTATAACAACAAGTTTTTGTTTGCACTTCCCATAAGACATGGGATATATATTAATCAAAAAGTCTTATATTATCGCGTGAAAGTAAATCTTTTCTTTTTGTAAAAACATAATACTCGTAACGCTATTAACATTACTAAAATACTCCTTTAACTACTCTAAGCAGGATTAAAAAGCTTGTGTTAAGAGTGATTCACCCAGTAAACGAATGGCGGATTCGAACCGACGACTTTCTGAGTTTGTAGTCCGAACCAGCATCTTGTATATCCGGCTGCATTACCACTTACCATCAGGTGTGGTAGTAGTCAAGTACTGGCTTATATTAGTAATAAACAAAAGTAAAATTAAAAATTTCGTACAACCGACTTCAATATAAATAAAATGAGTGAAAAGTCAATTAAATACTCATTATTAAGGATAACTCAAAAACTACTGGTTAGATCTTGATCAAATTTATATGGGACCACATGAGAATTACCAGCTTTTAAATAAAAGAAGAATCATCAAGATCAGTTCAACTAGAAAAAAGTTCTGAGGTAACACACATAAAAAAATACAGTCGAATTGAGTACCTCCTAGTTTTTTTGAAGTCTGTTAAAAAGATCCGCACCATTAGGCTACTGTGGCATTTTTAATAGGAGAGGGGGCAAACGAGCATGCGTCTTACCAGATGATAAGTGAATACCGCCGCCCATGAACAACTGCAACACCAGGGGAATTGCAGATGCGTTGCCGGCCTTTTAAAAAGGAGTAGGCTCTTTTCTTGAAGGTCCCTAAGTCATATCGGTCCGGAAAAATCGCTGGTGGTAATCGTTTCGCATACAAATTTTTCATAGATTTTTAAAATTATTTTAAATGAACAGTACCACACATTTCCTTAATGTTTTTATGACAAACATGCTATTAGCCCACTGATGTCAATTGGCTACTACAACTCACTGTCACCTGCTCCAACTCCTTAGGACTTTTTTTAAAAGAATAAGGGTGACAAACGATCACATGTGAATGGATGCTGTGGCCCATAGACATCTACATTTACCCTCGATTAAGAATCAAAATGCAGATATGCGTTGTCACCCCTAAGGACTAAAATGGAATGCCTCGTTTCCAGTAAAAAGGGTCTCCGGTTCTTACGAAACACAGCAGTATTAAGCTGCTATTTTACGCTGGTATTCTGTGAGAGCATGGTCCTACCCCGGTCGACCCGACTTATTCATGCTACAACCATAAAAATGCTGGAGGACTTATGAAATTCCTCACATCCTGTAATTTCAAATACTTAGATAAATAGGAGACCGGTTCAAATAAATCCCTTGGGCTCTATGTAATCTAATTGAACTCCCAATAGATAGAACTAAATAGATGAAGTCTTTATCTCAACAACTTTAACAATTATAACGAAGTCCTGATCCCACATTCTACGGTTATAAATTAAGCTGGCTACACAAGATTGAGAGACTAATTATTTGTTACTGTAGATATTATATATCTTTGAGGAGGATGTTTAGCAGTGAAGTTTTAGGCTGTAATGGGTGTAGGTAATTAAATGCCATTACTTTAAAAAACCTAACCTAAGCTAACGGATCAGTAAGTTTTTTTAAATATAAGACAGAACAGTCGAGTCGAATGGTTCACCTGAAGGTGAGTAACGCCGTTCATGGACAACCGTAACACCAGCGGATTTGCGTTGCCAGCACACGAAGCTGAAATGGCAATGGGCCGGCTCTAAGAACCAACGACTGCTTGGTGGAATTAATGGACCGGTAAACAAAGTCGGGCTTCCAATAAATGGAGTGAGGAACCGGGGGGGTGATGCAGAAAGTCTATGTATGCCTGCATCCAGTTTGATGAACGAGTTTTGTGGCATTCCTCAAGGGAGGCTTATGAATTGTGATGGGTATTAATGACGATGATGACTTAAAAGTATATATAGATTAAATATAAGAAAGAAAATATCTTAATTATTTTATGGAAGATTTGTCATATTTGCCACTCTTGGAAAGCGGATTCATTAGCGTAGTATCACAAATAACACGAAACGATGGTTATTTAAGTTGATAATAACGATGATACGTAACCTAATTATAAGAAAAGTTTGAAATATAAAGTAAATTAATATATCGTACACGGTACCACATAAAAGGCTTATTAATGAGCACATTTTATATATTATTCGTATTTGAAAAACATAACCCGAAATAAGTAATGAGCAGGCAGTCTGGTTCTGTTTATTTTCTTTCTTTGTTATTTTTTCAAAGACAGAAATATGGCGAGTTATAAGTAACTATGCATCTATTTTTAGATATTTACTTTCTCAGACACTAAGATGGGGTCCCTTTTAACGTGACGCTCGATAACACTCCCTACTTATGGACAAAATTAGAGTAACTCATGCGGAAAAAACCAATCAATATAAATATATTCCGATCTATATTCCGAAAAGTTTTTACCATAACTAAATGAACTACGTGGTAGAGCCATGCTGCAACTATATTTATAGTATAGTTGTAGCACGAATGGATGAAGGACCACGCTCTCACAGAATACCAGCGTAAAATAGCAGCTTAGCACTGCTGTGTTTCGAATGGTGAGTGTAGAGAACCGGAGACCCTTTTTACTGCAAAAGAGGCATTCTATCTTAGTCCTCACGGCTGACAACGCATCTGCATTTAAATTCGCACACGAAGATAGATGTAGATGTCTATGGGCCACAGCAACCACTTACCATCAGGTGGACAGTGGGCTCGTTTGTCACCCTTATTCTATAAAAAAAAAACCATAAAAACAGGATGTTGTAAAAAAATACATCGTGAAACGTCAATTTCATTTCCTATGAAGAGACTATTATGGCAATAAATAATTTCTTACAAAAAACAGTTTATCTTTTAATTATGGTTTCATTTATAAGAAGAAAAACATTTTCTTCAAAAACAATTTGCACACTCGGTAAAGTATCCGTGCTGCGCAAATCTATCTTTGAGTCACCTTGTTACAATGTCCTTACAAATCCTCTTTTTGAAGGCGTGTGGTAGCGGCTTAAGAAAATCTATCACCCCTTCTCATCTCTGTGTGGGTTTCTTAAGAAGGGACTATTGCTAGGAAGAGCTTAGGGCTTCCCACAGATGGCGGTATGAATACCCGTTTATGACAGAAGTAAAATACGTAGACCGTTGACATGGAGCAACGTCAAAAGAGCAAGACGTCTACTAATGCGATCGCCAATCCACCTACTAAGCGTGGCGATTATGACAAATCCTCCCCACAAAGGGGCTAGGGGCTTCTATAAAACGTCTTATTTTATGGGCTGATGAAGACAAAGTTATGTATTAAGTTTATTATAAAAGATAAGTTTATTGTGCCGTCCACAGGTACGTTTGTCGTCATTATTGGTACATCGACGTGCAAAGTCCAAGTAATATATTAATTTAATAATAATAATTAATCTTAGGTAAATTTAATCCTTTTATATTAGATACTATTTTAAGTTCAGAAATAAATTAAACAAACATTAGATTTTTCCTAATGATTGCTAACATTATTGGTGTTACAAATATAAGAGCTTTTAAAGCTCTCTACATGGCATTATAATATACGGTTGTTAAAGGAAAAATATGTACCTATAATAAAATGTAATATATTATCAATGTTAGGAAATAGATTGTACTTTTAATATATAGATAAATTAGTTTGTAAACAAAAATGTAGTATATTGGATATATTATCAATGTTAGGAAATAGATTGTACTTTTAATATATAGATAAATTAGTTTGTAAACAAAAATGTAGTATATTGGATATATTATCAATGTTAGGAAATAGATTGTACTTTTAATATATAGATAAATTAGTTTGTAAAAATTACATAAAGAAATCATATAATTATATAATATTAAATATAACATAATGGTTGAAATTAACATAATAGTAATAGCGAAAGTCTTCACACTAAATAACGACACTTTTTCATTCGATGTAAAAAGAAAAGAGTTTTAGGTTTCCGAGGAACTACATCCATTTGTGAAATGGAAACTTCTTTCACATTTTCCTAATTTCGTCAATTACCCAGAATGGTATAAACGGCACTTACTGAAGTTTACTGAGATAATTACCTTAGTAAGCATAGTGGATAAAAACAAATTCTATGTTTTTGTTTTAAGAGGACCGCCATATTATAAATAAAACAAAATTACGTATACTAAACATTTTAGCTTCGTAAGTTATTTTTATACCCTATATCCAGTAATAGACTTTCAGTGTCATATTCTTGATCAATAGAGTAACTCCTAACATGTTTAAAACTTTAATTTAACCTATATAGAAACCTTAATATAATGCCTGTATAATTTATTTAATTCGTTATGTCTGTTTGCTCCACTTAAGATGGCTTCCTACTAGCTACGCTAAGCGGTGAGGAATAATTCAACAGTATAAGGAGCTGCTTTTAGCGGAGCGCGGTTTTTGTCCATAAGGCATCAGTAGCGCAGAAGCTAAGCGATTGTCTACAATGCTGCTGGCCGCTTGTTCAAATCCCCCTCGGAACTATTACTTTGTATGTCCTATAAATAATAATAGTTGTTGTTGAATGTATTGTTTATTCGCAATTTATTTTTGTTTATTCGGAATTTCGAACTTGGGGTAAAGTATTTTTTTAATAAAACGCTAGCGAGATTTGTGTACTTGGTAAACATGCAAAAGATATTTGTGAGGAAAAGAAATATATATGAAAAGCGATATGAGTCACCAAACTAGATTACAGTCAATAGACAGTGTGCTCATAGATTAGAGCTTAACGTGTAAAGGAGAATTGACATGCCTGATTAGAAATAAGTATTTAACAATGACACGGAATTGATTTCCACTTAACTTTTCTCGAAACGCTGAAATTCCTCGCATAGCTTTGTCGGTCGTGTACCACCCTAATAGAAAGCCATTCTTACGTAGTGGATAAGATATAAGATAAACTTTGATAACATACGAAGTCCAACGCTGCAGTGTGCATAATAATCCGGCAGATCGTTTTACATTATTTCATTTGTATCTAACACGAGATGTGTGTTATTCTTTTGGACGTTTTTACTATTATCTACAAATAAACACTATTTCTATGCTACGTGTTATTCAGAAGATATTTGCTTTCGATAAATACTTATTAGATGTCGTGAGGTCATTTTTAACCGACTCCAAAAATGCCGTCCCATGTTTATGTGGGACTTATAACAAAAAGATTGAGCCAAAATTCTATTGGCTCACTGCTCTTTGGACTCTGCCTTTCCCCTCGAGGATTACCGGTGTGACGTATATGGACATAAACTAAAAAAAAAACGAGAAGGTTTGATTAAACATTTTACGACGTGTTATTAGATAGGCTAATACTTCAGGGGTCCATCCATAACAGTCTGTAATAGTCTACAGCTGAATACAGGCCTTCTCATAGATTATATCCTAGGGGGGATATTGCCATAATTGCCACACTTAGCGTCGGATGGGCAACCGCAGTTTTTATTATTATTTTGAGTTGTTATTAGGCAGATGCTGCAACCCATCTCGTGTTTTAGTTTCCCTCTGTCGCCTCTTACGACACCCACCTGATGATATGGGGTAGTGGATATTCTCGAAGAGTGGAAAATATCAGAAATAATGAATTTAATAACTATCGAGACGACATTCTAGTTTGTGATATTCCTTGCACTCAGAAGGGTAAAATAAACTTTTAATAAAAAGTACAATTAACGTCTGTTAATTGTACTTTTACAGAACTGAAATAATAAAATAATTTCCACATTAGAGCTTCTGAAGTCGGAGCTTTAATTCTTCGATACACCAAGTCTTAGCACCAACTTAAGATATGTAGAAATTTTGTTTTAGTTTTGAAGTCGGTTTGTGTTTTTATTAAAAGGTTATATAAATTGTTATTTTATTCACATTGGAGTACCTATGTGTACACATACATTTATTTAAGAGTATGTAAAAAAGGACAACATATTATATTCATTGTTGAGCCACGTTGTATTATGCTGCAGCATGAATCACCACGCTCTCGTAGAATACAAGCACAATGCTGCTGTGTTTTGTATAGTAACTGCCTCGTTAGTCTAGTGGTCGTAAGCGGGACTGCTAATCAGGAGTTCCCGGGTTCGAATCCCGGATCGGGCTAAAATCAGTTTTTGGGTTTTTCTGTTAAGACATTTTTAGCAGCCGGAGTCAGGAAGTTGGCTGTGTTTCACCCCCGTGCCTCGGAAAGCACGTAAAGCCATTGGTCCTGCGCTTGATCTCTCTCCGGTTGTGTCGGATTGCCGACTTATCGGACTTTTTTATTCGTATTTCATCAAAAATATTTAAAAAATATCTTTTATATTTTATTCTTTTTCTTTATGCATTTTTAATGGGTCAAAAGTATCCGAATTTGGCATTTTTCAAATATTTGAAAATTCATAGCTCCGAAAATATTAACTTTATCGTAAAAAGTCATTGGACCTTTTTAGTCGTATTTCATCAAACAATATAAAAAAACAGTCTCGTTTGAAAATAACCATTCCTTGCAATTGAAAAAAATCGGCTTAAATAATATAGCACCGAGATGCCCTATGCCAACATGCATTTATATCATCAGTAGGACAATTTGGACAGAATCGCATAAAAAAATTGAGGTGGAATAATTTTCGGTACTCGTGCGCCGATTCCTCCTGGACTAAATAATTAATCATAGTAAAAGTCAAACGAGAATAAAATATTAAAGAAAATAAAAGAAATCCTGTCAAATAAAAACACATACAACATAGCTCGCAGTTTCAGTCCTTGTCGTATATAGGAACTACTATCAATTCTAATAGGAGTGCAAATTAAATTCACAGTGTCGGTTTACTCGATTATCGTGCCGAATGCATGTCCCCTTTATCGGAGCCAATTCTGGTGTAATAAATTTTCTGCTGCAAGTGTCGAATCAATTAGAGCAATGTTTACTGATTGTGACCAATACTGTGATTTCTGTGATGATGCAGGCTAAATTATTAGTCTACTCCACCACTATAATGTCTTACGTATAACGTCTTACTCCATCGCCCTAATTGCCTGCAACCTTAGATGTACTGCAAATGTTATCTCTTCCTGTATGATTATTGAGTGGTTTGGTCGGAATTGCTTCAATTTAATTGATACATTGTTTTATTTTTTATGCCGTGGTAGCTCAGGGGCTTAAATGCTCGCTCGCGTGCGTGATCGTAAATTTCAGAGTACGCAAGTAGCCCAGGTTCAATCATAGCAGGCACCATTGAGATCGTAAATTGCAATTCCAAGTGCTGATTTACCACTTGTTTGGCAGTGAAGAAGAACATCGTGAGGAAACCTGCATGTCTGAGAAATAATTAAAGTATTCCGAAGGTGTGTTAAGTCCGCCAACCTGCAGGAAATAAATTGGGCAGCGCGGCGGGAATTTCCTTGCACTAAAATCCTCTTAGAATCGGGAGTAGGCCTGTGCAGTATAATTTTAACTATTTATTATTTATAATGCCATTACGATATTGATCTATTTTTATAAATAATTATATTACTCATTTATTTCGCTACTTAAATACTCGAAGCTAAATAAGAATAAGCTTCTCTTAGTTCCACGAGCTTACCATCTTGGATTGTGACTACTACTTTTCTTTTTAAACGTTACCCCCCACACAAGTATTTTCGTGGAGGCAGGTTACGTAAATAAATTGCACAAAGACAAACATCCAAACCAGAAACAAATATTTGTAGACCATACAAGTACTTGTTCCTTGCGGCATTTGAACCCGCGGCGCTCAGCGCAGCAGCTCAATGCTAAACCACAGCGCCACAAAGTCGCCACAATCAGGTGGATATGTGATCAAATGTTGGCTAATCTAAGATAAAAAAAATCGAAAAGCTGTACTAGAGCTGCGTAGCGGATATATCGCGCCATAACCCTTAGAAATGGTACATAATGTTTAAAGGCTATTATACTATATTTTGTCCAACATTATACACAGGATATAAAGCACATTTTACATCCGTGATAGCAAACCAATGTGAATGCGCCCAGCAGTGGGACGTATGTAGGCGTTACTTTTTATAATATTAAAACCGAATTCTATTCGCTGGTAAATTGTTTTCTATGTCAAATTATAGCTATCAAATAAGTTTTCTGCAAAAACATTTCATGACACTCACAAATAATGAAAGATCAATGATGATATAACCTAATTAGTTATTCATCAAAGAGTATATTTCTGAGACAATCTAATGAATATAAGACGGTTATAAGAAAATTCGGAGCATTGGAACTGCCTGAAAGATGAGTGATCCCATTGTGTTATTAAAATTTCCATGTTAGTTATAACAATATGTGTACATAATATTTAGTATTAAGATTATTTAATTAAATTAGCTATAATATTTAAAAAACACATTTTTTTGTATTGTAGAGACATTACAAATTGCACATGGACAAGCATCCAGAAAGAAATAATTATTTCTAAGCCATACCAATATACTGAGGGCCATAGTTTCGATTCCCGAAACTATGGCCCGCCCTCTGGGTCGCAGCCAATTTCTTTAATGTAAAATGTTATTTATAATAATATTTTTTATTTATTATATAAATGATGAAGGTACTAAATAAATGTTTAGAATTTTCTTTGTTTTTGTTATTGAAATGGACGCAAAGAAATATTGTTTGATATAAAAAGCAATAAGTTAGAAATGTTATTTGAATAAAATTAATGGTGAAAATATTATTGCGCTCAGATGGTTTTTGTGAGACATAAAACGGACAGATTTTGATTTCAGTAGGACTCACAATATTTATATGACGAGTGTGTTAATATTAATTTTATTTTAAAATATAGAACGCTTACGCTACTTATAAAAACATAATATTATATTTCAGATTATATTACAATACATCAACTCATATTTTATATTTCATCCATTAATTTCACGTATTCCATATAAAACAAAAACTATATACAAAATTCTTTCAAAATTCGTCACAAAAGTATTGAATGAAGCAATTTTTCTACACACTGTACTTTTTGATATATTATTTTAGTAACATTTTTATATAATAAAAAAAAAGAATGTAAATTTTTATCATTTTAATTTTAAATAAAATATTGTGAAGGCATACTTACATAGCAGAGCATTGCGAAATTAGCATTTAATATATTTAGAATACATTCTGAGGACGGACACGAAAAAGTGAAAACTTAGCTGTATATATATGTCCAATTTTCAGAATGTATCTTCATTTTGCACAAACACTTTCATACGCAATTTATTAATTAAAATTATTTTTATGTCACTAAATAAAATTTGATAAAAGGGCTGTTTAATCGGCTTATGAGATTAAATAATTCAATTCGATCTTCACAAGTTTGCCGCAAAGCTATTGGAGCGGAGCACACGACCTCGCGACTCGTCGCAGCGTTTTAGACTGAGAGAGTTAAGGGTTGCAAGTTGGAAACGATACGTTTGTTTATTCGGATTCGGAGTCGAAGCTTTTATTTGAGGTTTTAAAATTCACAGCTCTATTTTAAGACAGTTGGATCTGTCAAATCAGTTGCGATGAATAAGTTTTTTTGAACATGGATCCATTGTTACAAGGATCCGAATTTAATAAACTTTAACCGTCTTCAATTGCAACTCAATTAGGTACAATATTTAGTACAGATATTATACTAGTAGAGATATAATATTATCGTACATATATTTTGAGTCGAAAGTAAAAACACAATATCTATTAAATGGAAAATTATTTAGAATCAATATGATACATATGTAATAATGTTTTATGAGCATAACATCGTATATCACAGAAGTTTAGAATGGGTTCAATTTATAAGGAACTTACTATATATTATACCGGCTGACTTTTATGCCGTGTGGAAAAAATGGCATGTAATAGGTGAACGAAGTAAAATATTTAAACGAAACTAAGTTTTACGGATTTCACCGCGTCAGGAATTTAAAATAAGTTAATTACGCGATAAAATCCGTAAAACTTAGTCTCATTAAATGTGTAGTGTTCCCGTAAACTTAAGAAATCATGAAGTAAAAGATATAAGATATTTTCCAAATTTTTAAGTAATAAATATAATTGTTATAAATACAGTACAGTAACGCCAAAAATTTAGAAAATAGCAATAATTTTTGCTTTACATTATATGAGAATGACAAACGAGAGTTTGAATAAGTATTTACATTTTCCGTCCTTGTCATCACCATAGCAGAAGAAGTTTGCAGTGGAGCTAAAAATATGTGAAGAAATTTTAAATTCAAAAACCTCGCACCTTTCACATCTGTAATCTTGCTTTACTTTTCTGTATTTTAAATGTCTTTTCTTATTGAAAACTAAACCAATATTTCAAATTTTTAAATAATCTGTATGGTATATATATTATCATAACAATTATTAATAATTATTAATTTTCATTTATTCATTCAGCCTATCAAATCCATTATCATATCTGTCATACCTATCATATCCACTGCTGAACAGAGGCCACCGCCTACATTACCTCATAAGAGGAATATTTGAATTTGTTGCCACGCATAGCAGGCGGGTTGGCAACAGCAGTTTTTTTATTTTCAAGTTGTTTTAGGAAGACGCTTGCGCCTACCTCCTGGTTTAATACCTTCTGTCTTCTACGACGCCTACGAGACGATATGGAATATAAATTATATGAGTAATACACTGCTAAATATAAAATAAAATTACCTATTTGCCTGTATAAAATTTACTTTAACAAATTAGGCGCAAATTTCCGCCCTAAAACAAAAGTGCCCTAATGTAGTCTTCCGTAGTAGTGTAAGTTCTTCTTAGACACGACCATAGCGTAATGAAGCGGTCACACATTGGACTAAATTTCGGAACCAAGTTTAGCACTAATGAAACGTTTAGAAACGACTTGTTCGGGTGTGGTCGCTACTCGACCCGAGTACTCGCCTGTTTTCCACTCGATGTCGGTTTTTTAGCACGAGTCAAAGGAATGCAATGCTCGTGTATATTCTTATCGGTGTTTACATACTTGTCATTATTCAGTTGACATATATGTATGACATGTATATTTAAATATATGTTGTGTATGTATATACTATGTGTGTATCATATTTTAATATATACTATACTTTATTTATGTATTATGTTTCGCACCTGCCTACAATTGTCTTTGGCACCCAGGGTTGACTGGCAGAGAATGCCATATGACATTAAGTCCGCCCTATGTACCCTTTACCTTAAGGTGTTACATTTAAGTTTTTAAATAAATAAAAATAAATAAATATCATTTTAATTTACTCAGCCAATCTACCTTATTATTTAGTTTAACAACTTTCTTTGACAAAATATATAAAAAATATAAGTATGTACTCGGTTCAGCTGAAATTAAAAAATTTACAAGAGCGAAAATACTTTTATATATTCTACTTAATACTAACTATTTCTAATACTGTCGTCTTTTCATATTTTTCATTTAAAATATTAGTGAGACTATAAAAGTTAAGTAAACACAATGTCGTAGCAACGAGACGTTCGTCATTCATGTTTAAAAAATCTACGTTAGAATGAATACAGACGAATGTGTAAACGCGTCGTACTCGTCAACGAATAACTAGGCGAGTTATTTGGTAAGTTGTTCGTCCGATAATCTAAATGTACCATTCCATTTGTGGCGAGGGTTGCGTTACTAAACCCAAGTTTTAAGCGCAACCTCCTTTTATTCCTCGCACCTTTAATCTTGTCAAAGAACCGACACGGCGTGGGTGTCGACTTATTGGACATTGGACTATTATAAATCCAATATCTAAGGCTTAATGATACGTAAATATGCATTGTACAGGTGTATTAGATCCAACAAACATTACAACAAAAATGTCAGCTCAATCAGACTTAAATCTCAAATTACTAATCTAACAAATATAGGTACTACCAAGGGTCATGATCAAGTAAGACAAAACACAAATCACACGTATATAAAATACATTTTACGGCTTTCCAAATAGGCCTTGCACGTCCTGCTTTAGAACAGGCAAGGTTGGAATTTTGAGAATTTTGCAAATCTTAACCCTTAGCTAACCGTTAGAAATGAATAAAATAAAATATATTAATGTATACAAAGGATTCTTTTAAACATATTTTAAAACTAATTGTACGTACGTTTAAGCAATGAAATGCTGGGCACGTATATGTTCACAGTAGCATTGAAGAACTCTTAACATGTGGGACGAACAATATTGCATTCCGTCCATGCAGCGTGCGCTGCAGTGCAATATCGTTTTGTCATCCGTCGCAGTTGCTTTATGGGCATTAAAGCACAACGAATATCATGCTCGGTACCACTAAAATTATAATTAGTTTGCAACGCACTCAAACGCAGCAATAATTTTAGCGTAGTTTTAACTTGGTTTCGGCGTCACTCGAAATGTAGGTAAACAGCGCTCCAATAAAAAGGGATTTCTGTTCTATACTCATTAACTCGACGAACTAGCAAATGATATGTCGAAAGTGGCTTTAACGGCCATTAAGTCATATCAAGAGTGTAGACAAGGCGACGACATCGATTTTCTATCGAATGAAGTGACCGCGGTTATCAAGAACGTGCCTAAGTTTCAGCCGCATAATTTACAAGTATAAGTTAAGTTTTAACAGAAAACGAGTTGTATAAGTTTGTAATGCGATGAAGGAAATAATACGTCAAGTTTAACATTTATTAAAAATACTTTCCGTAACTCTCTCAATGACGCCGTTTCAAAGATATTTGAATATTCCATGTGTTTAAAGAAAATATGAATGAGATTAAATTGTATTGATTAGCTATTTATTCAGCATAACAAAGATATAAATTCTCCATAAACACTTTATTCCTGAAATAACGTCTCCGAAAACTTTTTTCACTACATAAAACTTTGTCGTATCTTTTGCCTCGTATTCAAGGTTTTCACAACATCCGTGCTGATAAGGTAATATTTTAAAATTCTATTCCTTAATTTCCGATTTGTAAGAAGGTTTTACCAGGTTGTCATTTCATTCAGTGAGATGTGCCACTCGAGAAACTTACTTCCATATCGGTCGTGGGATCTTCGAGCTATATGTCCGGTCCATTGCCACTTTAGATCTGTTGGTTCTCCTCAGCGTTTTGTTTCACACATTACATACCCATATGTTATCATTGGCAACACGAACTGACAACAATGAATGATAATGTGACATTATATTCTAAAAGCTTTTCACAACTACCGAACTGAATCGTTTTAAGCACACAGTCCACCCGATGATAAGTGGGACCTGCGACCTGCGATTAGTAATCAAAATGTAGATGCGTTGTTTCTCCTAAGGAGATAATCTCATTACCAGTAAAAAGGGTCTCCGGTTCTCCACACTTACCATATAAAGGACCTGTGTAAAAGACAGCTTAATGACAAAAAGACAGCATTAAGCTGTCTTTTACACAGGTATTCTGTGAGAACATCGTCCTTCCCCGGTCGAGTCGACCCATTCGTTCTGGAACCAGAATATAGCTGCAGAGCCGGTCTACCACGTTAATACGTAGTAGGATACGGGCTCAACATAAATGACTAGTACTCATACATCATTCATTTTCTTTTTGCCGACGATATATGTAGTAGTTATGGCAAAATCGCTGGAAACATTAGCTTAGCACTATTCTCGATGAATAGTGTCTTCCAACGGATAGGTCTTAAGATAACTGACGCAAGGGTAATGTGTAACGTCCATGATTGTCACTGTACCGATTGTACAATTAACCTTATTATTACCTATATTATTATTACTGACGATGATGATGATGACGATGGTGTGACTTTTCCCGTCACATACTTCTATCAACAATAAGAATACAATTTAAAATTGGAAGCAATTTATAAAATGTGTGTAGCGGGGTTAATAAAGAGGCAGTGTATAGGTCCACCCACTCCACAGAGACAAATATTTTTTAACGGAAGTTGTATTTGATATTTCTTACGAGTATACGAGTATTAGCTTCTACCCCCATTATTACACCACTATTAGAGTGCTCAAGTGTCTGTAAATAAGTCCTTCTGTTTCATTCTGGAAATTAATTGGCCGAATATTATTTTACAACCAGTACTTGTAGAGAAATTGCTCCAAAAAAGAGAGGGGCGAAAAACAGTCGTAATTTTGATTAACTTCAATGGAAAATTTCATCTATCATCAGTAGAAATATATGCAAGGTTTGTCGCCGATGCAGGTTTAGAACAAAAAAAATTCATGAGACACGATTGTTCGCTGTTTAAACCTTTCATACAGATTTATAAATACTTACTGTTATGCTAGGCCAGAACAGTAAGCATGATAAGTATTGAATCGGCCACTCACTCAGGAAAGGGGGTAACTTTGTGAGTATCTGAGTTGAAACGGCAGTCTGTATGTACGCATTGTATCTGTTTTAAATATTATCCGATGAGATCACATCGGATCTAATAGCCGATAAGGATAGAATATAGAACAGTTAAAATCGAAACAACATTGGTTTTGTGGAAAAACGTACCCTATCTCGATATTATGCACCCGGTAATCGGTTACGGCAAACCGATATCGATATTATACAGGTAAATGTTAAAACGCTGTAACAAAACTTTAAATAAATATTATGGTTCTGATTAATTTTATAGATTAATTAATTAATTCGTTGAATATTTAAATATGATATATTATACTATTAAATGTAATTGAAGTTTAAAAAATATTTAAATTAATTTGATATACTTTTATTGATTCATTCACACATTTCTCTTTTCTTTTGGGTTTCGTTTGTAATGATAGAATCATAATCTATATTATTATATGGGTTCATCAATTCTATGCTTATATATACATAAATTATTAAAAGTTTTCTCAACTCTTAGATATAGCAGAGAGGCTGATATATTATGCACAAGACTAAAATCACAAATTGTTTGAACCAGACTTTTACTTGTTTACTTAAGATTCTCACCCACGTCCAAGTCCCATTCGACCTGGGGTCACTTAGAGCTTTATGAAGGCTAGTTCTACACATCTGCATATTTGATAAAATCTAGCTAAAGAAGTTACTAAATGAAGCTGGTAATTAAATATTATTTAAACTAATAATTTTAAATAGAAACTGAAGAGACGACCTGATGAAACATGCAGGAATCGATGGCATAGAACCGTGGAAATCTGTGGGAAAGCTAAATATATAATAATAGTATTAGGTCCTTACATATGAAATTAGCGTTTTGTCGTACTGACCACTTTGATCTAAAATATTTCCTCTTTGGTTAAGAATTCCAAATTCAAACGTTCACTACAGCTTTCTAAAATCTGGCCAAACAATTACGGCAGATTTCTATTGTCAGCAACTGCAACCGAGATCGGTCAATCGCCCTAGGCCACTGCTGCTTCACGACAACGCAAAACCACACACTGCACAACAAACAACCACTAAGTTAGATGAGCTACAATTGGAATGTCTGCGACATCCACCGTACTTGTCCCCGGACCTTGCTCCAACAGATTACCATTTTTTCCGGAATTTGGACAACTTCTTACAAGGAAAAAAAAAGTTTATTGATTCTCGCCCCCATGGTTTTTTTTAGTAAAGGGATCAATGAACTACCTATGAGATGGCAAAAGTGCATAGATAACAACGGTGCATACTTTGATTAATTAAATATATTTTACAAAAAAAAATTGACTTAATGTTCCTCCCGTACAAAACGCCAATTTCATATGTAAGGACCTAATATAATTAAAGAACGTGACGGATTCTATCTTATTTCTAAAAACTACGGACATTCTTTGTTGGAAAAATCTACTGTCCCTAAGCTGCAATAGCCACGCTAGATCTTTCTATCTTATAATTTTATAAAAAAAGAAGTATGGTTTGGTTAGAATTTTACATTAATAGAAAAAATATCAATATGGATTACAGAGTTTTTAAACATCAATTATAACGTAAACTAATCACTTAAATAACAAGGTGCAAAACTAAGACTCTGAGAATGAGTTGCCCTCTTACGGAAGTTTGATACACTAGCGAAATGAAATATTTCAGAGGATTGGTAAGCCCGACATAGGATAATATGAATTCGAATATCCTGCAGAGGGCGCTGGAAAAAATTCAGTTACAAGAGGATGCCAAGGTAGGAACCAAACGTTTTACGACATATTTAGATAGATGGCGTTAGCCATAGTGCAGTAAAATGTTTGAAACGCTGTTTTATTGTCAATGAAACAGTACCTACACTTCTTTGTTAAATTTTATTCCTAATTTGTTTTAGAGAAAGGTATTAGGGAGAAAGAAAGATGTTTATTTATTTCTAACATAGTACACAAGCTTTAAAAGTTTCCGTCAGAAATTACGATATAATTATATATTATACGACACTCCTGTAAGCCCCGAAGGAGTAGACAGAGTCAAAAGAGCAGCGTTCCATTTCGACCACGTTTAGCTAAGAAATATAATTATGAGTAAAGAAAATTAATAACTTTATAAAAAAGTTGTTTCTTTTTAAATTGCGTATATTATATCTTTGCACTCCTCTGAAAATCTTGAGCCGATGCCCGAGGCTCTCCTACCCAAAGGGAAGTCCTGGCTCTGCACTTTTATCTTTACCTGGTCTTGAACGTATATAATAATAGAATTTGTCAAAGAAATAATAGGTGGCTAGCCCATCGCCCACACAATTCCAAACCCAATTTGCCATTAGTCGCCTTTTGCGACATGCTAGGCAAGTAACATAGTTGGTACATTCTTTTATGGTTCCATATATTATGCATGGGACCTTTAAGTTCCAAATATGGTAAGATATAATTAATACAATATTATTAAAAGAAAACAAATAAGAATACAATAAAAAAGTGAAAGTGCTGAAATGGTAGCCATCTCAACCTTTAGTGCAGCAAATAGCTACAGCGCTGATTTTCAGCTAGTACTAAAAGTGTAAGTATAATATAAATCACTGTTACACGAACTTAAAATCTATTTTATACCTAGCGTGCCTTTTAAGTTCTGTCGTTTACATATTTACCGGCAATTTTGAATTTGGAACTGTTCAATATTCAAATTTGTTTAAAGTCAGAATCTCAAAACAATTGAAAGTATGAGGATTAATGCAATTGTTTAGTCACAGAGTCGTTTTGAATCTGTCAGGTCACGTATAAAAATGATTCTTACTAAGGAAAATATCCGTGCAATAATTTTCTACAACTTTCGAAGAGGTCTAACACAGCTTCAGTGTTTCGAAGAGCTAATTTCTGTATTTCACGATGAAGCCCCATGTCTGAGGACTGTCGAACGCTGGTATTTAGAATTTCAGCGTAGACATACCAATCTTAGTGACAAATATCGTGAAGGACGTCCAAAATCCGCCTTCACTGAAGATAACATCGTTGCTGTGAGAAAACTTATTCTCGAAGATCGTCATGTGACATATCGAGAGATAGAGGCGTTATTAGGCATTTTAGGGACAACCATTCAGAAGATCTTGCATGAAGCGTTTGGTGTGAGAAAGCTAATTTGCCGTTGGATCTCGCATTTACTTTCCGACGATCATAAGGCGACCCGCGTCAGATGGTGTAAGAAAACTTTTCAAAGGTTCAACCGAGGAGATTCAAATCACGTCGACGACATCATCAGTGGTGAAGAATCTTGGATTTATGCCTACGATCCCAATTCTAAACAACAATCTACAAACTGGGTCTTCCAAGACGAGCCCAAGCCGACTAATGTTGTTCGCTCCCGAAGCACTTCAAAGAAAATGGTGGCCACGTTCATTGCGAAAACCGGCTATGTTGCGACGGTTGCACTTGGAGATCGTAGAACGGTTAATGCAGAGTGGTATACCACAGTTCGTTTACCACAAGTCATCGCCGAACTTCGAAAATCTAACCCAAAGCGACGCCACGACAACGCAAGCTCACACAGCGCTGGTCAAACGATTGAGTATTTGAAGCAGGAAAACGTAGAAATTCTTGACCATCCTGCATACAGTCCTGATCTAAGCCCTAACGATTTCTTTACATTTCCTAAAATTAAGAAAAATCTTCGTGGTCAAAGGTTCCAGTCCGGTGAAGAAGCAGTCGACGCTTTCAAAACAGCCATATTGAACATCCCCACTTTGGAGTGGAATAAATGTTTTAATAACTGTTTCGAGCGAATGGAAAAGTGTATTAAACTACGTGGTGAATACTTTGAAAAACAATAAAAAGTACTATAAGGTTCTAGTTGTATTTTTTTGGTCAAACGACAAAACTTAAAAGGCACGCCTTTGCATTTATATGAAATAAATTTTAGGTTTCACTGGGAATCAGAAAATAAAATCTTTAAACCGATAGGGCGGAAACGCTTGCTCATACAATTTTAAAAATTATTCAATTTCGTATATAATAATTTAACCTCATCATTTAATATCACACCCTTATTCATTCAAATTTATTGACAAGACTACGAATTATTATTATAGTAATTAAACATAAAGCTAGCATGTAGTGGCGTCGTAAGCTGTGCAGTGGCGGCATAAGAGTCTCACTATCCCATGTCATCCCGGTACCCAGTAAGAGGCGACAAAGGAAAATTGAAACAGCTGGGGAGGATGATATGAATGACTCTGAATGATAGGGTGGGAAACTGTGTGATAAAAGAAAAGTATGGTTTTGATAGAAGATGTTGTGATCGGGATTAAGAAAGAAAGGTTGTTTGGACACAGAAAAAATTAATAGAGAAAGAGTGACAAAGCAAATTTATGGTGTAGAAGTGAGTGGCAGAGTCAGCAAGGGACGCCCTAAATTGAAGTTTATCGACTAAACTGGCGATTTATTGAAGATTGGCTTTAACCGACGAGTATGTATGCGTAGATATTTTATGGATGTGAAAGTCCCAAATTCCGTAGTTTTTGCCTAACCCATTGGGAACACGTCGTGGAGTACTCGAACAAACTTGTGTTTGTAGTCGAGTCTTTGTTCAATCAGTCAGTTCTATTCAGTTCAATCCACAGAAGACAAGTTTGCGCGTTTAAAAGGAATCTCCTTAATTTTAGGACACTCCCCCCGTAGCCTCAACCAACATCGGAATCCTTAGCGTCAACATATCAAATGACGTTCAGTTCCGCGGTTACTTGGAAAGGAGGCCAAATTGAGCTCTAAGAAGCTTGGCGTACTTTGTAGTGTGGGACAGTATTTCATGCCGGCCACCGCTTGCAACTTTACGAGGCGCAAATTCGGACTCACATGGAATACTGTTCTCATATCTGGGCCGGGGCACACCAGTTCCACTTGAGCCGCATGCGGCACACGACCCCTCTTATATATATATAAAAAAATAACCCTCTAGGTAACAGGCGTGAGTGTTTGTGTATATTTTTATGTTTTAAGTTTTCATGAAATAAAAAGTACTATTTAAATTAGATAACACTAGATTAAGATTTTTTACTTAAAAGTTATAATGTTGGGCTTCAACTTGGTGTGCTTAGACCGAAAACTTTTTTACTAAATTTTATACATTTTAACAAGTTAAGCTTGTCATAGATATCGATGCTTTTACTTCAACCCACTTATAAAATATTCATATTACGCAAACACGAACTTCTTAAAATTTTAAGTTAAGGGATTTATAAATTAACTGGCGTCAGGCGTTTCAAATTATTAGAAACTAAGTTTAAATTCAGGAGAAATTTGAAGTCCTTGACAGAAAGCGTAAACTTTAAAATGACTCTTCTAACTTAAATATCGACATCGGTTATGGGAAACAGTAGCTTAGATGTTTCTTCTTCATCTACAAGACAGACTAGGGTTTTATAACCAGGTGGGATTGTAGTCAATCACTGGATTAATTAGTAAAAAACATAGCTTATACCATGGTAGATGGTCACTATAGCATTCCACTTTAGAACTAAAAGATGACACCACGAAGGAATCTGCATTTTGATTCTTAATAGAGGAAAGATGTAGGTCACTATGGGCCACAGCATCCATTTACTATCACTGTGGGCTCGCTCTATGCGGAAATCTCTCACGGAACAGCATATAATAAAAGCCGTCACACGCCTACCAAAGTCCACTGCATAGGTCTCCCCAATAGATTGCTTCATATATTAGATATGGTATTCGCTCTAGTTGCCAAGCTTGGCAGGCGGGTTCAAAATCGCAGTTTTTTAAAATTTAAGTTGATATTAGGAAGACGCTTTTTTATAGAATAAGGGTGACAAACGAGCACACAGTCCACCTGATGGTAAGTGGATGCAGTGGGCCATAGACATCTACATTTATCTTCAATTAAGAATCAAAATTCAGATGTGTTGTTACCCCTGAGGACTGAGATCATCTCGTAAAAAGAGTCTCCGGTTCTCTACACTTACCATACGAAACACAGCAGCCTTAAGCTGCTATTTTCCGCTGGTATTCATCATCTGCTGCCAATCTTTTGGTTTGTTTTCCTCTATCGCTTCTGTCAACACCCATGGGACGATAAGAGGTAGTAAATATTTTGCCGCCACGAATAATACACCGCCACAACACGCTCAAAGATCTGTGTAATTATGCTTAGTTAATTAAGTAAAAATATACATTTGCCTCGTTCAGTATAGTGTTCATTAAAACTGAAATAAGAAAATTTACCACACATTTTTCAAGAGGCTTAAGATGTATGCGTTTATAATGCCGAATCTCATTACGTAAGCCAACATAAAAATATTATTTACGAGGTCGAAATACATAATTGTGCCTACAGTTGAACTAGGTCGATGACGACATACGTTACTATAAACAACGTCTCCAGTAAGCATCTCTAGGTCTCATTATCAACCGCAGTTATAAAAATGGACCTTTGTGTTTAAGACAAAAGAGTAGCGTATCAGATATATTTCTCTAGGGTTTCTTTTACTATTTACTATATTCCCAGTTTCAAATGCTAATAGAGTTTCCATATCTCATTGATTTGGTTACAAACCACTAACCTTTTTTTTAAATAGGGATAGGTAGGTACCAGGATATTTTATCACATATTTCAAATAAAAAATGAGCGTATAAAAATAAAACGATGAAACAAGTAAATTAAATAGCTTAATTTGTTGTTAGCTATTAATGCCACATTTTAATAACATGAATAGCAAATGAGATAGCAGTCCACTTGATGGTAATCTCCTGAAGGCAACCTACTCCAAACAAAGAAGGCTACAGATGCGTTGTTACCTCTGAGGACATATATATGAAATGCCTCAATGTTTGTAATTAATAATTATACTGACTTTCTTGTGCTCATTGCGTGCACTACTTAACGCTGCTGTGTTTCGTATGGTGAGTGTAGAGAATCGGAGACCCTTTTTACTGGAAAAGAGGCATTCCATCTTAGTCCTCACGGGTGACAACGCATCTGCATTTTCATTCTTTATTGAGGATAGATATAGATGTCCATGGGTCACAGCATCCACTTACCATCAGGTGGACTGTGTGCTCGTTTGTCACCCTATCCTATAAAAAAAAATTGGATTTGCCGTAATCGTCACGCTTGGCAGTCGGATTGACAATCGCAGTACCAGACGTCTTGCATCCTTGAAGCTGCTGCCTATTGTCGGTCTGAGTACTTAACATCTGGCGTAAACGTGTAGCGGAAGACCAGGCTAAGTGGCGCGCCTTGCGAGAGGCCTATGTCTAGCTGTGGACTGCCGGAGACTGATGATGATGATAAGATTTTTCTGGCATTTCCCATAGTCGCCTCCTATGACACCCACGGGGAGAAATGGGATGATGGACTCCCTTACGCCGTCACCACACGACAACTCTACTTACGTTGTACTAATGATAAAACAATTATTTAAGCATTTTTTTTTAAATACACTGCCGAAACATAGTTAACCGCCCTACTTGAAAAGCACCATCCGTCCTCACATAAATGTGTGCCATTCTGCTACTGTCACATCAAACACTACCAAGCCTTCAATACCCCCGCCTCGCTCTAGATAATACTAGAAAACTCGGTAAGTGTTCCGTCTCGCAACAATTAACGAGCTTAAGTACTCATTTCTCCCGCTAAGCAGTGCCGCTATGTACCAGTTTAAAGCATAAGTTATAACTACAGGCTGAGGCGTTTCACCTTAGTGCTCCAGGGGTACATACAATTTTACATACTTTTTGTTTTAAGTTCGTTGTAGGTATCCATGGCTTGCAGTGGCCGCTTATACGTGGCCTGTTAGTTCGTGGGTCAGTAATCCGACACGACCGGATAGAAATCTGATCTCATCAATCAGAAATCGGCTTTACTTTTGCTTTTTTCCGAGGCACGGGGATGTACCACCGCCAACTTCCTGGCTCCGAGCTGATAATGAGAATTTCTTGTCAGAAAAACCCAATAATTTGTTTTGACCCGACCCGGGAACCCGGGACCTTAAGATCATCAGTCGCGTTTACGACCACTAGACCAAAGAAGCAGTCAAACCACAACACCACACTCACTCAATTACTCTCACTTTGTAATTAGCTATCATCGTTTAGAGGCGGAATATACGGTAGCGTGTATTTCATACGAGTAGTGTAGTGTTGGGTTTAATAAAATGAATTTCCGCAACGTAACACCGACTTAATTACTATAGCTATTATTGAAGAATTACCTCCGCCTTTACACGGCGGATTTCCCGTGTAGTGGGATGTAAGAGAATTCACGACCCGTTATGCTTTTGGTGTTGTAAGAGACGACAAAGGGAAATTAAACAAGAGACGGTCATCTTCCTGATAATAACTCAATGTAATAAAAAACTGCAGTAGTATACCCGCCTGCCAAGCGATTACTATGGCAAATAATATCCTATTATAAAAAGGAGCCCACTTTTAGCAGCGGGCTTTAGCTTTTGATAGGCTCTTTAGGCTAGGCCAAGTTAGGAAAGTTTTACCTGACTTACGTTAACACGCAAAAAATAAATGAAGTGTATTACTATATTTTTTACCTTAGGCCAAGGCACTTCAGAGAATAACTGCTTGTTTTTCTATTTACCTGTGAACAAAAAACGTAAACATTAATCAAGGGTTTCTTAATCATTACTACACAACAGAAGACGTTTTATGCTTACGACGAGCATGACGTTGTTAAATAATATTAAATTTGTGATTTGGATTGACAGATCAACTTGTTTCAAATATAGTTTAACTACAGTTTAACTGTGGTTTAACTAGACTTGATCAGTTTTGCTTTACGCCATCATCACAATCAGGGTATATGTATGTATTAATGTATTTATATACTACAAAACCTATATACTATATATATGATATGTATTTCAACTATGTACATAAATAGAAATAGAACAGATGTATTTTAGTAAGTTGTTCAAGATTTCAAATTAAGATATAATACAGTTTAAGATTGCTTTTTTCTACCGACTTCAAAAAGGGAGAATTCGACTGTATGTTTTTTATGTGTGTTACATAATAACTTCGTTTCTGGGTAAACAGATTTCGATGATTCTTACTTTATTTGAAAGATGGTGCTTCTCATGTGGTCCCATATGAATTTGATCAAGGTCTGAACAATAGATTTTGAGTTATTCTTAATAATTTATATTGAAGTCGTTTGTACAAAATTTTTAATTTTAAATTATTACAATTTTACCAGTTTTCCAATTTATGATCAAGCTATTTTGGCGTGAAATTTAATTTTGCAGCACTAAATTAGCACTAAATTTTTAGCAAAAATTTTAGTGATTTTGCCCAAATGACCATTCCAGCTTTATAGACGTACTTTATGACGATTCTGTAGCGCAGTGGCTAAGCGTATGGTTCGACGCTGCGAGCAGCAGGTTCGAATCCCGCACGGAATAAGTGTTTTTATGGTAAACAAAAATAAATGTGCCGAGTCTGGATGTGTCTCCTTGTGCAATTTTTTATATATGCCAACCGCCTCCACAATACGGAGAAAATCCTGGTGTCTTGAAAAAGTATTTAAAAATAATTTAAGGATTTGTAACGCTTTCAAGATTACAGAGAACATTCTTCGTGTGTAGTGACGATTTATAATGAAAAAATTTAAAAAGTTGATATGACTTTGATATAACTATTTCATACAGACCCCCAAATCACATATTACAGGATACCCCAAAATAGGTACTTGGCTAAACTTGATATCCTCGATTGGCTTAATAGTTCCTCTTTTAATATCTTTTATTCATTCTTGGCTAAAGGTTCGTTATATTTATAAAATAGATGGGGAAAAGATCGAAATAAATTAACTACGTAAAAGACAATCAAATCATATTATGAATCTAGACACACATATATCTCATTATTTGACAAGGCTACCGCTGTTGACAAAACACAATCGTTTTTAATCTAGGCAACTTGTGCGATTGCTAGAAATTGACAAATAGAATGTAAAATATTTAAATATAGGATATAGAGAGATTGAAATTGTGCCAAACCACTTAAAGCCATTTCAGGGGTATTCCACATATGTCGCTGGCGTAACATAGATGTAGTGTTTGACGCGTCACGCCGCAGGATTAATCGAACATCCTGCTCTATTCATTACCTTTAGACTACGTAATGGCTTTGGCTCGATCATGCTTACCAAAGAATTACTTTAATTACCAGGCGAATGTTTAACATTTCATTATTTGTTATTTCAGCAATATACCTTTTAATATTTATGCATGAATGTGAACTATAACTTACGACCTTAATAAAATATATTAGTTTGGGAAAACCGTTCACGAAACCACAAGACTCATGCTATATTTAAATGTGACTATTTACGTTATAAAATCCGTAATTACTAACTAACATATCCTACTGTATGTGTAAACTGATGAGGCAACGTGCTGGCCATATAGCTGGAAGAGCCGAGAACCGTCTGGGAAGAAAGGTTTTCGAGTGTCAGCCTCGTAAGGGCTAGCGCAGTGTACACCTTTCCTCCCCTAGGTGGAGTGATGATCTGTTATTGCATGTATTGATACGGGAGGGTCGGTGTTTGGAAAAGGCCTATGATCTACAATGAATAGCAAGAATTATAAAATGAAGCAGATTTTATTTTTTACTGTACTAACTACTCGTGGTGAGTGAATTCTCTACACTCACCATACGAAACAGCAGCATGTCTTCGAAATATTTTTTTTCTTATTTCTCAGACATGCAGGTTTCCTCACGATGTTTTCCTTCACCGCCGAACGCGTGGTAAATTTTTTGGTAAACTTTATTGCACATAATTATAGCAAATTATTACAATCTAAAAAGTGTATAATCGGCAGTCTTATCGCTAAGTAGCGAATCTCTTACAAGCAATCGCTTAATACTGAAGAATACAAAAAGAAATAAATGTGCTAGAAAAATTATATCGACTTAGACAAAACTTAATTAAACATAGATAAGCATATGTGCATTAACCATTGAATTTAAAATTGTTGAAACCAATGAAAATTGTTAAATTAATTAATTTAACCGTGTAGTGGCGGTGTAAGTATACCCACTGCCCCATATCGTCTCGTGGGTGTCGTAAGAGGATACAGAGGGAAACTGAAACAGGAGATGGCCAACAGCATCTTCCTGATAACAGCTGAATAAAAAAAAATCTGCTTGCTAACTCGCCTCCCTAGCGTGACAAGTATGGCAATATGTTCAGCAGTGGATTGAATAGACGGACGGATGATTTTCAGTGTTAATTGAAAATTGAAGAATATATTTTTACGTGGTAGAGCCATGCTGCATATTATATATTAGTAGTATAGTTGTAGCACTAATGGGTCGGCTCGACCGGGGAAGGACCACGCTTTCACAGAATACCAGCGTAAAATAGCAGCTTAACGCTGCTGTGTTTCATATGGTGAGTGTAGAGAACCGGAGACCCTTTTCACTGGAAATGAGGCATTCCATCTTAGTCCTCGGGTGACAACGCATCTGCATTTTGATTCGTAATCGAGGATAGATGTAGATGTCTATGAGCCGCAGTAACCACTTACCATCAGGTGGACTGTGTGCTCGTTTGTCACCCTTATCCTATAAAAAAATATAGGTCGATTGGAAGAAAATAAAACCACATATTAACAATTTAGTGTCTTAACTATGTTGTACAGTAAATTAAAGTAATTACTATACAACATGCCACTTCTACATAAGTTATTGTCGTTATAATTACAGATTTTAACTTAAGGCCTCAACAGTGCACTAAATCAAAAATATATGCCTTAGCAGAGCATAAATAACATTCAAGTAATAACGCAGAATCTTCATTAGAAGAGACAGGGTCAAAGCTCGATGGAACTGTATTTTAAATATGCTTCTCTAGAGTGCGATTACACGAGATTTCCCTTACTTAACTCAAGAGGATTTCTGAATATGTAGTGCCTTATGTGTTGTTTTTATGCAGCGACAATGCTAGTGTAATTTTTATAGAAGTAATCAATGTCATATATAATTTTTTCTCGGAAGTAAAGTTGCATATAGGTACGGCACATGGCACAGGACTAGTCTAAATTCTGAGACGGCTATGGAGCGATTAGCCCGTCGCGCTGTTCCTGATTGTGCTGGCGAACTTTACATCATTTTACGTCATTTTATTCCTCAGACATGGAGGGTTTATCACGATATTTACACTTATATATAAACACTGATATTTAATATACAAAATATAAAATAAACGCTTTTTGCCTTGGACATACGAGTACAAAATTCACAGCTCATATAGTCAATCTGTCAGTAAATATTTTTTTGGCAACATTTTAAAATTCTTTGGCGACAATCTCTTTTGACTTTGTGCGACTGTTTCACCTTTTACACTATTATGTCTTTGAGTTAACTTTGCCAAATTAATGTCACACTCCTTCGTGAGCGCAATATGTTTTAAAAGGGTACAAAGTTTTCTCTTCACGTATTAATATAAAAATTCACTGCTGTTATTAAAGCATATTTTATAACGTAAATAGCAATCAATTACTAACTATAATTATTAAATAAACCAAATATGTTATAATTTTGGCTACGAAAGGCATAAAAGGCTAATAATCTTTAAAATATTAATACCAGCGTAAAATAGCAGCTTAATGCTGCTGTGTTTCGTATGGTGAGTGTAGAGAACCGGAGACCCTTTTTACTGGAAAAGAGGCATTCTATCTTAGTCCTCACGGCTGACAACGCATCTGCATTTAAATTCGCAAATGAAGATAGATGTAGATGTCTATGTGCCACAGCAACCACTTACCATCAGGTGGACTGTGTGCTCGTTTGTCATCCTTATTCTATAAAAAAAAAAAAGTTTTATCCTTTAACTTTTTAGACGCACATTATTGCTTGCAGATTATGATAAATGGATTAATAATAGTTCATTAGATTCAGTTAGATTAAGCGTGGGGAAAAAGATGGTGGCCTCGTTCTTCGGAAGGACAGGTCATTACGCAACAATTGTTTTAGAGGATCGAAAAACAGTTACTGTAGAGTGGTACACTAACAATTGTTTGCCACTTGTCTTGGAAATAGTTTGGGAGAAACGACCTCGCAGTAGCATCCTCCTTCACCACGGCAACGCCTCGTCGCACACCGCCAAGCAAACAATCGACTACCCCGACCTCGCACCTTGCGATTTTTATTTATTTCCGAAAATAAAAGAAAAACTTCGAGGAAAACGTTTTATGGACGCCGAGCAAGCAGTGGTTCAAAATGCCGTCGAAGAGACCCCTAAGGACAAGTGGGCAAAGTGCTTTTCTCAGTGGTTCCATCGGATGCAGCGATGTATTGATGTAAATGGACACTATTTTGAAAAGATATAATAAAACTAATAACTTTCAGTGTCACCCTCGTAATAGAAATATATTAGTACATAAATAATTTGACTATTTAGTACTAGTAAGTAA
This sequence comes from Parnassius orleans, assembly GCA_029286625.1. Classification (NCBI taxonomy): domain Eukaryota; kingdom Metazoa; phylum Arthropoda; class Insecta; order Lepidoptera; family Papilionidae; genus Parnassius; species Parnassius orleans. Next base: position 936,008 of record JAGSMP010000184.1, read on the forward strand.
TATTTTTACAACTATGTATCAAATAATTTCAAGTTCTTGTTTCGAGAATGTGTGCACACTACATCTATTATAAATAAGTACCCTAGATTATGTTAAGTATTTGTTGTGCCTGCGTGGCATGTCGGTACAAACAGAACAAAGTAATGAAGGCTTTGTGTACCGCTAGAAGCCAATATGCACTAAACTGCACGGCACCATGAAGATCTATATGTGAACAACAAAGAGCCCGCGTAATATCGAACAAGGATTGCGCTAGGCGATAATACGGAGATTTTTAATTTCAAAATATAGTAATAAGCTACGCATTACGGATAGTAGGTATATATGTATATTCATGACTTCTCATTTTTCATTTATTCATTCATAACAGCCTATAAAAGGCCACTGCTGAACATAAGGCCTCCCCTATATATTGTTTCATTGGGAGGATTATAAGTTCTTTATTTCCAAAAGGTAGTACAACCAGATATTTGCTTAAAACTTAATAAAGTTAATTTGGTACATATATTTGAAACATAGCATCTGCAGCCGAACTAGGAGACCTGTGCATCAGCTGTCAGCGCCACATCCCCACCGTTAATTTACATAAATATTAAGATGCAAGCAAAAGTTAATTAATTAATATTATCTAACGAGTTTGTACTTTATGCTAACATAACCTAGGTACAATGAAATTTAATGGATCACATGTTACGTTCCATATGCTAAGTTATTAATTATACCTAGGCACAAACAAGAAAATAATTTGTACTAATAATGTCGTTCCTCTCTCTTTATGTGTAATGTATGACTGTTTGAGAATTTTGTATGAGAATTTATGATTACGTCTGAATACTCCGAAGGTTTTCAGTTTCATTATAAGTTAATTTTTGTAGGTAAGTATTTACAGTTTTTTTACAATCTACATTATTAAGGTGGTAAATGTCTAATGGTAAATGATTTTGGCATAGTTGTCACGCTTGGCAGGCGAGTTGGCATCCGCAGTTTTTAATTATTTTGAGTAGTTATCAGGAAGATGCTGCTGCTCATCTCCCCTACGACACGTTATGGGGTAGTGGATATTTTTACACCGCCATTACAAAGTTAACAGATTTGCAGGTGGCTCAGTACTGTACTTTGTGGCAATCTCTGGGGGAGGACTATGTTGGGCAATGGACTTATGATGAGCTGTGGTAGGTCTTAGTTGTAGTAGGAATAACGGTCTTATTACATAAGTGGTTTATTTGATAGTCTGAGATTTATGCCTGAGTCTGTTCCAATGAATCCCGCACGGAACAAGTATTTGTATGGCCTACAAATAATTGTTCCGGGTCTGGATATTTGTCCTCGTGAAATATATGTTTGTAAACTGCCTCCACGATACAGGAGAAAATCCTAGTGTGGAGGTGACGTTTTAAAAAAAATATGAAGAAGTCCCGCGGAATTATGCGATTGGATATCGTTTCGAATAATCTAGGATAATGAGAGGTTAAAAAAAATTTTTTTAAGATTATGACACGGTGTTTTTTTGTAAATACTTATAGTCTATATGTGTCGATATGGGTCAAGAAGTGAGTTTTCTGCAAAAAATCGTTCCAATTCTCCTAAAAATATGAGCTATGGCTCATTCGATTTGGAAATTGCAATTGTTATTAACAAAAAACTAACAAAAATGGGCTCCAAATTTTTGGAAATAACTCGAAAACTATGAGGAATAATGAAAATCACAAAAAGATATTTTTTTTGCAACAAAAAACTCCGGGCTCCAGGAACTCTATCTCCATTATTTATAATTTAAATTTAACGCTGAAAATAGGACTTCGCGGGGCCGTTACAGTAATTTGACATTAAAGTTTGTAGTTTCAATAACATGTATGTACAATTACATACAATTTCATTTATTATGCCAGGCTTAGTTACTTTGCGCCTAAAGAGTCGTTTAAAATGATTCCTAAAATATTATGATTTAACTAAGATAATTATATTTATTTCTGTTATTTTGGGGCTTTTTTTCTATGTACGAGTAGAATAATTATATCATATAATTGACAATTATAGAAAGAAAAAAAGAAACATCTTTATTTAAAGGTACATAATAAATAATTGCACCACATGCATATATTATATGACATTATCATAAATGCAGTAATAAATAGGCATCCGACACAGCATTGTAACCACAGCGCTGATATTCTGCCGGTGCCCTTTTCAAGAACTCACGAGCAGTCGCCAAAAATGTTTTGTCTATTACTAAGTAAAATTGCGAAGATAAATACTTAAATAAAATAGAAAATAATAATAATAACAATAAAACTAAAATACAGTGCATTTAAACTAAACACTGTTTTTAATCCAAACAAAACAACGACATATAAAAGTATGCAATTTCTTATTGGTTCCAGATTGTTTAATGAGACGGGCGAATTTCGACGGGCGACGGGAAGCAGTGTGGAATAATACCACGAATCACAAAAATAACAATAAATAAGATATATTTTATTACCTTGAAATATATTACGTTATTGTCTGTGCAATTTGATAGCTACGGCTGTAGTAAAAAGTGACATCTTTGTCTTTGCCGTTCCACGTCACACATAACCTATAGTTATGCGTGGTTAAATATTCGTTCACATCATCACTCGAAGACTTTAAATTTACTTATTAGAGCAATCATTAAAATAAGACTACTAATGCAGAACTCGATTTCAATAAAGGAAAATTAATTTAAGGTTTATTACTATTCTTAAGCATTTAAAAGGTGCATTTAGTAACGTGCTTTGAAGTTTTTTCTATAGTATAAGGGTGACAAACGAGCGTAGTCCTTCCCCGGTCGAGCCGACCCATTCATGCTACAACCATACCAGGGCGGCTGAAAAGTTCACGGCCTAGGGTACTTAACGATGAGTAATTAGCGTGTTACTCATGTCACTAGTTGCAACACTCAGTAGTATTATAAAAGCAATCACTAATTAAGTTTGCACTCATAGTTCAATTACTTATTGAACAACAAACATCACCATGTCAGCCGAATCTGGAAATTCTCGGAATTTTGAACACCGCGCCGTGATAAAATTCCTCGTAAAGAAGGGAAATACACCGAAAGACATTTTTGAAGAGATGTCATCGGTTCTTCAGGATTCTGCGCCTTCATATACGATGGTGAAACAATGGGCCCCCATATTTCAACAAGGACGAGAGAGCTGTGAAGACGACCCTCGCCCGGGCCGCCCTGTTACGGTACTGACCGAAGAAAACATCCGAAAAGTCGAAAAAATCGTTCTGGCCGACCGAAGAATTAAATTGTGGCAGATTGCTGAAGAACTGCATATTAGCAAAGAACGAGTTGGAGAAATTTTACATAAACATTTGAATATGAGAAAAATTAGCGCGCGCTGGGTACCGAAAATGCTCACACCGCTCAATAAGCAACGTCGACTCGCAATTTGTAAAGATTTTTGGAGCTAGTAGGCGATAACAAGGAAGACATTTGGCAACGGATAGTCACCGTAGATGAAACATGGATACAAGAGTCCATGCAATGGATAAAAAAAGGAGAAAGGCCGCCGAAGAAATTCAAGCTGGAAAAGTCGGCGTCCAAGCTAATGGCTGCTGTTTTCTGGGATAACGAGGGAATTTTGCTTATCGACTACCTACCTACCCAGGGGAACTACGATGAATGGCCAATATTACTCTAATTTATTGACTCAGGTTCGCGAGGCTATTGTACAGAAACGACGTGGGAAACTGACGCGCGGAGTGCTCTTTCTGCAAGACAACGCGCCCGTTCACACCGCACATGTTGCGAGGTAAACCCTGAAAGACACGGGGTTCTCAGTACCCACCCTCCGTATAGCCCAGACCTAGCACCTAGAAATTTTTTCCTGTTTTTCAATTTGAAAAAGGACTTACGGGGCCGGAGATTTGCAGATGACAACGAAATGAAAGCTGCGGCTGATCGTCATTTTGAAGAGAAAGATACAGAATATTTTTTGGGTGGGTTAAAGACATTGTATGCGAGATGTGAGAAATGCATTTCACTTGAGGGAGATTATATTGAAAAATAAAAAATAGAAACCATATATTTTCTTTCATTAAGTACCTTAGGCCGCGGACAGTAGCGTGGTTCTACCACGTAAGACTGTGACTTAATTTTTCGAAGAGGTGGTGGTAAGTTGTTCCAACACTAACAGGTCGTGAGCGCGGTTACTGATTTTGAGGTCCCGGGTTCGAATCACGGGTCGGGTTAAAATTAGTTATTGGGTTTTCTGTCAAGAAATTCTCAGTAGCAGCCCGGAGCCAGGAAGTTGGCGGTGTTTCATCCCCGTGCCTCGGAAAGCTCGTAAAGTCGTTGGTCCTGCGCCAGATCTCTCTTCGGTCGTATCGAATAACCGTCCCATCGGACTATGAGGGAGAGGAAATAGAGTGCACCTGTGTTTGCGCATACACACTTGGGTACTGGAATCCTGTCCTGTGCAGATGGCTAGTCTGCGTTATGACTGACCGCTGTGACTGAAATTCGGTTGAAGAAGATTTTTTTTTGCTAAATAAAGAAAACTACTTCGGATAGCTGCAGTGACGTGATCACTAAGCAGAAACTTTGAGCCACGCGTATTGTGCAAGTTATGCTCATTTGACCGGGCAAGTTTGCAATATAAATATTCAGGTGTTTTGGTTTCAATTAGCCCAAATAACAATGTGGCGAAGTGCAGTGTATGTTTATGTATGTATTATGTATGAAACATTTTTTATAGAAGTAAGCGCGAGAAGAGGGCATCGAGTACATAGTCCACTTTATACTGACCGGATATTGTAGCCCATCGACATCTACACATATTCTTCGATTTGGAATCAATACAGATGCCTCGTTACCAGTAAAAAGGGATATCCGGTCACCATCCGAAACACAGCATATATTTGACGTGTAGTGACGGCGCAAGAGAATCTATCAACCCATCCCATTCCCTGGGTGTTGTATGAGGCGACTATAGGAATTGCCAGAATGATCTCATGGCTTCCGACAGATGGCGGTGTTTCAATGTCATTTACGCTAGACGCAGGGCTCAATTCTCGGGCCCTTTCTGTTGCTAGTATATATTAATGACTTACCTTACGTAGTAGGGGATAACCAAAATATAGTATTATTTGCTGATGACACTTCATAAATCTTCAAAGTAAAAATATGACGAAGTAAATAATGCTATATCTAAATTAGTAAATTGGTTTAATGTTAATGATTTGTATTTAAACGGCACTAAAACGAAATGTATGAAATTCATGACTCAAAATGTCAAACATTTAAATACCTACTAATGTAATTTTAAACGGGTAGGAACTGAGTCTTGTCGATACCACCGTTATTCTTGGAATCATACTAGACGCGAAGCTTTAATAGGGCCCCCATACATATATCAAAATTAGCAAGCAGACTTAGTTCTGCAGCATATGCTGTAAAAAAGATTAGAAATCTTAGTGTTGAAACAGCTAGACTTGTTTACTTTAGCTATTTCCATAGCATAATGTCGTATGGTATTTTGCTATGGGGACACGCGACTGACACTGAAATTATATTTGTTTTACAGAAGAGAGCCATAAGAGCAATCTATGATTTAAAACCTAAAAAGTCGTTTTCTGTTTCTGTTTCTGACCCAGACTGGCGACGGGAAGCAGTGTCAAAGATGCGAGACGTATTGTACTGCGATTGTTTAGCATGGCGGGGCTGACTATATCTAGCAGTGGACTTTTACGGGCTGATGAAAAAGAAGAAAAATCTAAAAGGAAGAGAAAACGTGACAGGTTTTATTAAGAGAACATACCAAGTATATATGGTATACTCTCATAGGACCTCTGTTGTCTGTCCGCCTGTCCGTCTGTTAGGACCATTTTTCTTAGGAACTGGTGGATACTGGTAGAGAGGTATCAAATTATAATTGATATCAAATATCAAGGTGTAAACTTGTCACTTGGCGATTTAAAAACATCAAGTTTCTTAGTCAACGCAATCAAAGACACACATTTTGATACTCGCAAACTCAGCCATCGAAACCTACATGGTACCTTTCTGCTGACTAGGTCAATTATGAAATTTGGCAAGAAACAAGGCACAAAGCACAATCAAAGAAAAAAAATCCGAACATCGTTAATTTGTAGTATTATCACATAATAAAATATTTATTTTCTAATAAAATAAGTGAGTTTATACGGAACTACCAGGGCGCGTCCTATTCGCACTTGTCCGTTTCTTTTTTAATATATTTTTTTATTTCAATTTTTAAACAACTATGCGTGTGTCTTACAAATGTTTAGTATAATGCAACTTATAGGGACCGTAACATAAAAAAATGAAAGATAATAAATTCCACTCGTACTTTTATAAAGTACAAAACAAATAAAACGGTATAATATGTTAAAGTATCAAAAATAGTTTTTATACGAAACCCTCATCATAAGGAGGTTGTGACAAGCGGATATCCGACGTTAGCTTTTGAGACATCGGACAGAAGTGTAACATTCGATGAGATGTGTGTGGGCGGACTGATATTATTTTTAGTATTATTTTCATTACGTTTTGATATAAGTTTCATAATAAATTTATTTGATCAATACAGAGATATAATTGAGAGAAAAATTCATTTATTTGTATTATATGACCTTAGAATTGGATGAAAAAACAAAATGCGGATGAAAAGACAGAAAAACGATGGTTATTAAATAAATTTTCCATAAATATGTCTGATGGATAATAGCTATATTAGAATGTAAGATAAATTATGCCTAAGTAGAAAAATAATTAATTTTTTTTTATTGGACCGACAAATGAGCTAAGAAACTAATCTGATGGCAAGTGACTACTGCAGACTGCAACCTATAAACTGAGATCGCTTTAGGTGCGCTACCAACGCGGAGTGCCCCACAGCTTGTTATTATACTAACTGTACATATCCTTTAAGCCGAGATAAAAAAGTGGATGTTCTGCTGATTCCTAGACAGAAAAGGAACTATACCACCTACTAACAGTCAGTTCATAGTTTTCATCACAAGATCATTTCTTAACATCTGACAAAACAAATCAGACTATTTTTTTTATTTCAATTTCAACAACATCAATACAGCAGGCAAAAATAGAACCACATAAACGTGAAAAAAGTTCCACGATAAAGGTTAACTAACAAGTTACACTTTATGGCGTGTAAATTCTAGCAGCGGAAGTAAGATTACGGTGAACTAGCATTATTATTCACCCTTTGTTTTTAATATTACAACGTAATAGTTTCTTTAGGTTTACCTTTAGGTTTATCACGCTAAGATAGTGCGCTTTATCATCTTCGGCTGCATCATCACTTACCATCAGGTGGGATAGTAGTCAAGCGCTGGCTTAGAATAGTAAATAAAACAGAGTAGCTAAGTAATCGTTATATTCCGCGTATTATTATTTAATTGACACTGCTAAAATGAAAATACTTGAGCTATTTCGTGCTATTAATATTTTAATGCCAATTTCGAGAGTAAAAAAATATAAAGGCGCCGGCAACTTTTTAATTTTTAACGTGTTTTCATTGATGAACTTCAAAGTAAAAACCATAGTAAAATAATAGCATCTTAATAGATATCAAACTAATAAAAGAATCTGCTCTTAACAGTATAAAATCGAGTTTGAACAAATAATAAAAATAAAAATACTATGTACCTACTGCAAAATAATTTAACATTTTTAAATATTTTGAAGAGTAATTACAAATTTAGCTCGGGCACAAGTAAAAACGACCTCCATTATTTGTACAAAGCCAGAAAGCGTCTTATGACACGAGACTAATGAAACCGACCTCATCTGCAACGTAATCTGCGAAGAATAAAAACACCCAAATAAATTGGCGCAAAACGAAATAAAATGGGGAGCGACGAGACGGGAGGTTATTGCTAATTGAAATAAGAAACGGCCAATTCGCAAACAGCTTCACTTTGGAATTCAGTGAACGGGAGAGTACATTGTTTTTTACATCTTGATGTATTTTAATAAAATAAGGATTTTCTTTAAGAATATAATTTAAAAATTTCCTTATTAAAATAAATTTCTTTGAAAGAAATCAGAATATTATCAGAAGCTACCTACATGAGAGAACTGAATAATAATGAGTCAGTGTTCGCGTACCGTGAGCCGTGGTAGCTCAGATGGTTAGCACTCGCTGTAAATTTCACAGTACGCGAGCAACCTGGGTTCGATCCCCGCCGGCACCAATGAAATTATTAATTGCAATTTTAAGTACTGATTTACAACGTGCTCGGCGGTGAAGGAAAACATCGTGAGGATACCTACATGTCAGAGAAATAAGAAAAAAAAAATTCGAAGACAAGTGAAGTTCGCCAACACGCATTGGGGCAGCGCGGCGGACATTTCCTTGCCCTAAAACCCTCTCAAAAATGAGGGTAGGTCTGTGCCCAGCAGTGGGACGTATATAGGCTGTAACTTTAGTGTACACGTGAACACAGAAAAACTTACATGAGTCTACGCGTCAAAACATACTCGTATCGGATGTAACGCTTGTGCGATAAGATATGATAGAGCAAGTTGCAATGTCGAAGCCACAGAAGATCACAATCCAACCAGTTTAAAAATGGTTTTTGGGATTGTAATTGTCGCAATGGGCAGCTTAGTAATGCAGTTGCTAAGCGTTGGCTGCGACGCAACGGGCTGCCAGTTCGAATTCCGCACGGTACGAGTGTTTGTATGGCTTACAAATAATTGTTACAGGTCATGTTTGTCCATTTGTATTTTATGTAAAACACATTCACGATACATAAGAAAATTCTAGTAACATTTAAAAAAAAAAGGTAAACAAAATTAGCTCCTGTAGTAATTCGCTGCCGATGCAATGTGTCCTACATTGCACAGTAGTCTTATCAGAGTTACACGTTCATCATAACGTTTGCGCTAAGTAGATTTTTTTTTCAAATCAATTAAAATATTTGTAAATTGTCTATTTACAAAAGGTTGTAAGAACATCACGTCAAGTAATTTGATTCTTAGGATGAAGGTTTTTTATTTTGTAATATGCGGTTACATTTCCATTTAATCATCCTGCCCCATTAAAGTCAAGCATTGGTATAAATAGCACTTAAAAAAAACTAGTAATGAAACGGCGTCATTTATTATTCTCATTTCATTACATTCTGCAACTTATGCCCAAATACTCAAACGCTACTCAATTTTAATATGCCCTTAAGTCTCGTGCTGTCTCTATCACTAAGTGACTGTTACATCACGAGACTTAACGACATCTTAAAATTGAGCAGTGTTTGAGTATTCGGCCATTAGACTTAAAAGCTACATTGTATTTAGTGCATTTTCATAAGAATAATCAATAAAATAAAATTGAACTTTCTTATTTCTTTTGTTAACTCTTGGTGATTGAAATATATTTACAGCAGATTTACAGACTTCGATTTAAGCGATAATAATGCAGTATAAAACGATAAAGCCCTTTGTTATCATATCCAATACAAATACCATAAGATTGATGGTTTTGAGCCCAGACTTTATCATCATGGGAATGTTGAAGCTAACCAGCTTCTCAACATCGGAGATAAAAGAGAAGACTAAAAAGGAACAAACGTTTTATGATAGTGCAATAATTTGTGGCGATAGGCGAATTAAAATAAATAAAGCAAAGCTATAGCCTTTTTACGTCCCACTGCTGGGCACATGACTGTAGGACGACGTAGGAATTCGTATTAGCGGATTTCACACGTTTTCACAATATATTTTAATATTTCTCAGACATGAGGGTTTTCCTCATGATCTTTTCTTTTACCACCGAATACTTGGTAAATCAGCACTTAAAATTTTCAATTAACAATTTCAATGGCGCCGGCGGGGATCGATATCGGTCGCTCGCGCACTACGAAATTTACACCGAGCGCTTAGCCACTGAGCTACCACGGCTTTTAACGAAGTGTTAAAGACAATGAGATAAAATGCTTACACGCGCATATTATTTAGTACCTAGAGTTTTTATTGACTTAAATTTTGTTATGAATACCGTGCAAACGAATAATTCCGTAGAAGTAATATGACTTTCAACTAACAATTTAATTCGTGTTTAAAAAGGGGATTACAGTGGCATTCTTGTTCTCTCTCGAGTAACTGTCTTTACCGTAACTTAAGCTTCCCAGTACCAAATCGTCGCACCTCTTATTACTAACAAGAGTTCATTAGGTGCTTCTTTAGTCATTAATAATCCATTAAAATTGTCATTGAGCTTTTAATAGCTAGTTCCTTGAGAAGATAACTGTTATTATCTAGTTCTACTTTTCAGCTAACTCATTTAATTTGCGTTTTCATATCGAGTTTTGAGTATTCGGTAACAATTTTAGTCTAAATATCTTTTATACAGAATATTTATTGTTAAGAGAATAATATTAGCACGCCGTAGCCTATCCAATACGGGAACGTGCTGCTACTGCGAATCCATCGTGACTGACGAGGGTAATGTTAATGTATAAAACATTTATTAAAATACTAGCTTTACTCTTCACTGCTCTAAATACTGACGACGTGAAAACCAGTTTTTATAACCGGTACTACATATATTCAACGCTACTCGGTTTGTTATTAATAGTCGCCCTGAGGGTACATTAGTGCATCTGCAATCAACAACAAACAAAGAAGGACGACAGATGCGTTGTCACCCCCGGAGACTAAAATGAAATGCTTAACGGCCTGTAAAACCCAATATTTTTTTCCACTCGTCGAACCGGAATACAGCAGTGTATGCATTGCTGCTAGTCGGAAGAAATATGCAAAAAGGCGATACCAAACTAGACTGACTCCTAGGCAGAGAAGAAGCCCACTTAGTAAAAATGTTACTGCTATTAAAATTTTACTTTATATATGCTAGATTTATATAATCATCATCCCGTTCCCGTTACAGCCTATTAAAATCCACTGGTGAATATAGGCCTCCCACATAGATTGCCGCATAGGGGGGATATGTGCCACACTTGGCTTGGCAGTTTATTTTTATTTTTAGTCGTTATTAGGAAGACGCTGCTACCCATCTCCTGATTTGTTTTCCTCTGTCGTCTTTTACAACACCCACGAGATGATATGGGGTGGTGAACATTCTTACACCGCCGCTACACGATAATCATCATCATCATGATTGAACTTCACAAAACTGAACCGTATTTATAGATATATAAATAGACTGTAAATGAATGATGTTGATAAAATACAACTTTTATGCCTTACACAACCTCTGTGCTTGTAAAATAAATATAATCGTTATAGAAAACTTGACAGGAGAACAGAGTACGAATATTTTAAAATGAGATACTTCCGTAAATCTTTATTCACCTCCTGGGTGCAAAACGTTTACCATAGATAAAAAAATAATAAATATTTTATTACGTTATAAATTTAAAGCAGCGTTATCGTTCTTTTTTTGTGCTAAATAAAATTAGGATAGGCGGGGAGAACGTTTAAACTGTTGATTCTCAAGACTATCAATTACGAGTCCTCTCATTCTTCGTAAAAGGTAAGCAGCTAATGGTACTTCAGGGATATTAAGAAATATTTAGAAAGAAGCGGCAACTTGTGCGATAAATTATGTTCCTTAACTACCAACCAAAATGTCGGACAGAAAATGAGCTACGAAATCTGACAACGCGAAACTTTTTGTTTAGCGATGTAAATGTTAACGATAGCTGATATATTACCACCGCAAAATATATTGATAGATTACTCTATACTTTGTAACTTCCAATATCCAACATTCAATAAAACTAATTTTACTTATTTTCTAAACGTCAAACAATCCGTAAACCAGTTTTATTCAATGTGTAGTTTTCGCGTAAATGTAAGAAATCGTTATTTCCATTATCTATTAAAGCCTATAAAAATCCACTAGTAGTTAATTTTTTTGCTATAGTTCCACGCTTGGCATGCGGGTTGGCAGTTTTTATAATTTTGAGTTGTTATCAGAAAGATGCTGTGGTCTGTTTTAGTTTTCTTCTGTCGCCTCTTACGACACCCACGGGTGAGGTATGGGGTAGTGAATATTCTTATACCCTCACTAAACGCTTTTGTAATTTAGTAGAATATATTTAGAAAAATTGTGCTTTTTTTATTCTACACGCGGCACCAGTGAATTGTTTTAACTGGGTCGTGATGGAATGGAATAAATATGACTAATAAAACTCTCTACAAAAGGAGAAATACTTAATGAAAAATTAAACTCCTCATCTAGTAAAGAGATCGTTATGTTAATAAACACTCAAAATATTCTATCAATAAAAAACTATTACTTTTTAATTATAAATATTTCGGTATTAATCTCGTTTATTAGCCCGTAAAAGTCCACTATTAAACATGGATCTCTCTCATTGTAGAAGATTTGGATGTGAAATGGCAAACTCACGATCACGTCCTGGACACTCAATTCTCTATACAGCAATGTTAATAACAATAATATTCTAGTTATTTAACTTGAAACTAACTCTCATTTGTCTGTTGAAGGAAAGGCTTAATATTCTATCGGAATATGACGTGACTAATAGCAAGACGCGGAAGATTTATGAGTTCGAGTAATTCACGATGTCTGAGTTGAAATTTATCTTTATAATTTTCTTTTTGTAAATTCCTACATTGGTTATATAATACAAAATACAATATTTTTTACATTAATTTAATTATTATTGTTTCTTTTCATGTCTTTTTTTAACGGGGAAATGCCTATACAGTATACATACACGCCTTACGGGGGCAAGTGTTAATGTCGGACTAGTACCAAATAAACACCCCAAGGTGTTCAATATGGTATAAGGATATGGTTAACGCCAAGGTAATGCTTTTTTTTCCATAGCTTTACAGCGCCGCTGACCCTTGGCGGCTCCTTCTCGGGAGAGGACTTCTCTCCCTTTTCCTCCTCAGAAAAGACGCACCCGAACCTTTGGTAGGTCTTCTTCTACACCGCCTTCATCTCCACCTGCGCAACGGAGCCGTCTCGAGTCCATAACGCCGCCGACCAAAACGTGCGCCCAGAAACACCAGGCTTCCTAACCTCATTACAAAAGTGGCAGAAGACAGGGCTAGTGGCCCATCGCTATACCGATGGATGGAGGAACGATGTCCTCTCTCACTTTGTGCCGCATTCCACCCACACGCATCTGGAGTGGGTTAGCCATGCTCCCGTTCGCTATGGGTGAACCAAGCCACGCTCCCGTTCGCTATGGGTGACCAAGCCATGGCTACTGATTACCCCTGGCTACGAAAAGGCGGGGACCCGTTTTCGAGAAGCTCCCACCCCCGCTTTTTTCTATTTAACACTCCCAGATCAAACCAACAAATAAAGGAAAACCATGGATGTGTTGTTACCTCTACTCTGCTTATAAAACTAAGGTTAAACACCTCACACCAAGTAAATACTCGTTTACTAAATAAGAACACTGATCTTGGTGGCAGGCATAAATAATAATACAGACGGCTAATGTACTACAAGTGTTATACGCAACGCAAGTGACGACAGACAGTACAGTGTCTTTCTGGTTAAGTTCGATTACCTTGGCGACTGTGGACTTGTGTAATATTGTGACACTGAACTTTACAATTAAAATTATGATTATTCAAATGTCCTAGACAGGAAAAGGTAGAGCCGTGGTTGCTCAGGGGGTATGCGTTCGGTGTAAAATTCACAGTACGCGAGCAATCCGGGTTCGATCCCCGTCGGCACCAATGAAATTGTTAATTGCAATTTCAAGTGATTTACCGCGTGTTCTGCGGTGAAGGAAAACATCGTGAGGAGACCTGCATGTCTGAGAAATAATTCGAAGATAAAAAATAAAAATATTTCGAAGACACATGGTGTCCGCCACACGCATTGGGGCAGCGTGGCGGACACTTCCTTGCCCTAACACCTTTTCTGAAATGAGAGAACAGAGGAAGAAAGTATAAAGGCTCTAATTTTACTCTTTTACTTTTTGGCAGGAAAAACGTTGACAAGAAACCACTTTAAAGATCTACATATATTAACGTTTAGGTCGGAGAACAATATAGCCAATCAGGTTATTGATTCAATGACATAAAAGAAGATTGTAAAATGTTAATACTAGGAGTATTCTGGGCGATATTTTAATCAAATTTTAATATTCTTCTTGAAAATTGGGGTGAAATTTTAATAACTTGCGTGCCTTTTATTAATTTATTAGATTAGATCTTGGAAAAGCGCCTTTATGAAATATAACGTTGCAAAACAACCTACACATTTTTTTATCAAAAATGATGAGTGATTTTTGTGATATTCTTTAATGTAATAAATTAAAAAGATAAAAACTTTCGTAGAAGAGTCATGCTGCAGTCATATTATGGTTGTTGTCCGAATAGGTCGGCTCCACCGGGTCTACCACGTGACGTAAGTATTGAATCAGATACCTACCAGGTTTTGAGAGGAACGGGACGTATTGTATAGGTTTCCTATCATAACGGCGTATGACATGATAGCAAATAATTTTGCGTCCTAACTAGAGATCATGATACAAATCTGTGCCACGAGACGGAGATACTATAAACCAAAATAATCAAATGTGGACCCGCACTAACGAAACGTCGCTGTCGCCTGCACGCTTTGCACTTGTCACACAGCAGCAACTTTGTAATGAAACTGAGATTATAAAGGCACTGCTGTGTGTTTAAAGTTTCAATGTACTTGTTAAAATACAAAGACTAAATTGTGCGAATAATTTATAAAAGAAAAGTAAGAAGTATTAAGCACTAAATAACGAGATTATTTTTATAAACGACGCAATAAAATACGAAGAAATTTCATGAAATTTTAATAATATTTCATGAAGTTTTATACTACTAATCGTTTAAACTTTTTAATTATTTTTATAAACATAGGTTTTAGTGCATGTTTAATTATTACTTACATTTTACCGTTACAGACTATCAAAACTCCACGGCTGACCTTATTATAAAGACCCAGCTGCCCATCCTCTGGGTCGTTTCTCCCTGCGCCTCTTACGACTCCAACGGGACGATATGGTGTAGTGGATATTCTTACACTACCGCAACTACATGGGTAATTTGGCACATACAAAATGGATCTATCGGGGGCCACGAGGTCTTTCCAGTCTGGCGTAGTTACCCCTAACAAAATCAAAGGGACGAAATAAGATGGTTTGTTTGTTCCTCTATTGTTAAAAAAATATTACGACTGCATATTAGGGCTGTATAAGATACAATGTATCTAAACATATTGAACGTTATGTCTCCCAAACCATTTCCAGTCTGCAATTCCAGACAATGATGGAAGATTTCAATAGGGCGATCATAAATTGTTGTTCAAGTACCTACGTTAGGACGGGCGAATGGCCTCTTTGACGTACGGCACACTATACTAAAAGCACGTCTTGGCAATACATACAAAATCGATTTATTTTGTTCTCGATTCAATGATTTACGTACTACATCTACGCAAGGGCCCACAACGCAATTCATAAAGATAAATTCACCTGACGTGAATTCACCTATCTTTTTTTTGTATTATTTAGTATGCTTTTTATCAATAACCTTGTTTGAATATTTGGCCATATATTTTAGAATAATTATAACATAAAATATATATCCAGTACTATTTTTGGTCCCATAGAGCCAATAATTTGTTTTCGAACCAAGAAAAAAACCAGTTATTTTATTACCATTGATGACCAGTAGTGAGATAATTTTTTTGAAAAAAAAAGGGCTAATACATAAATACATTTTATTTAGGGCTTTCTATTTGCGTCACATACTCGTACATGATTAAAGCTGTTCCTAATATCATGAGCTTGCTTTAAAAGAGAGCACTGAGATGTAAGGCCGCCAAAGCATATATATGCAGCATGCTACAGAAGGCTTTTTGAATCAAGACTTTTTTGAAATACTTATATCAACAGTTGACCCTTTTGCTTCCTTTGTTGTGTTTGTTTTTTTTCGCTCAGTGATATGCGAAGAAGTGACAAAGTAGTAGTTGTGAACGGTGTAGTTCTTTTTGCTCGAAACCGATAACAACCCGAGAACCTCATAAGGGTTGACCCTGTTTAGCTGCTTTATATTAAAGCCTAATTAAATTTACAATTTTCAAGTGAAATATTATTTTACTTTTTATCATTCCTTTCTATTTTGATTTTATCTGCAACAAGATGGCGGTTAACGTGGTGGCGAGACCGTGAACGATAAACTTTTCTACTATTGATAAATAAATATGTGAACAAACCAATTAAGAAGTCGTGTGGTTCCGATAGTGTCTTAATAGTGGACTATGTGGGAAATATCATTTTTTTATGTTATTGTATCAAAAACAGTTACACATTATTAAAACACAAGACAGTTCAATTATACAAGGTACTTACTTATCGCGTAACCCACATCAGTGCTCACAAAAAATAATATATTGGGTTGTTTAATACAATTGCGCAATGTGTAGGGACTATGCTGATTAATGAATAAATTATAAATGTGTGCGTGTGTAAATCAAAATGACTTTAAAGTTTCTGACGGATGGCGGTATAACCATATAGTTTACGCCAGACGTAAAATATCTCCGAAAACTACGTCACGGTATTATTTGGGACGCAGTGGATGACTCAATTTCATGAGTGTTTTAGGATCTTGCTTTATTATGACATACACTATAGTTATAATATACTTCAACTATATATTTCCAGAATTATTTCTAATATTTACGCGGACACTACACATTGAATAAAACTATTTTAACGGATTTTATAATAGTTTTATTCAACATATATTTCCAAGACAAATGATCCTATTGTAGTACAATGAAATTTCCTTATTAGAAGATGACCCTTGTCGCCAGTATCAACAAAATAACGGCGTACGTTCCCGTTTATTTTTATGACTTATGTGAATACATACGTCCATAAATTACAGTTATCATAAATGTAATAACCTACGTTCGCTTCACTTTTGGGCAGAGGCCTATTGTCATTTCTACGAGCGCTATGTGGAACAGGAATGACATGGCTGCACAATATGTATTTACCAATAACAATGTTTATGATACCGGCGAGATTGAACTTCAGTTTTTATTCTGACTCAATTATTTCGATGCATTTAAAGTCGAAACTAAATTTAAAAAGGTCGATAAACTTAACAAAGTAAATTGATGCAGTACAACGTTAAGCATTCAAGTGCAATAGACGAGCAATCTACTCCTATCTAAGAACCATTTATAGAGCGACGGTGAAAGTTCATAACGAACTTGTGTATAGCAGGAGGCGATTATAGAAGCTTTGTGAAGGGACTTCTGCAGAGAATTACTTATTTAAATCGGGCCACATTATGAAGTCAGTAGAAGTACGTATGAGCAATTAAAGTAGTGAAAATAACTATTTCTTTCTCCTTTATCTTACAATATTTTTTTCATAAAAATTGTTAATTTAGGCAAATAACATTTTAATTTGAAAATGTGTTACTTGTTTTCTGTTTTCCGATTTCATTCAATCGTTACTAAGAGTTTCAAGTAGTGTTTTGTAATTTGTAATTATGAGTTTTTGTATACAATAAAATAGTAACGACACAAAAATCTGTGATATCTTACACACATGCAAAAGCTCATATAGGTGGGAAGTGGAAAATTAATGTATTAAGCTACATAGTTAATAGGCACGTGAACCTAACAGAGGTTTTGTTATTAGCCGTCAGATATTTGCAAATCTATATAAAATTAGGTGGATCTCAGCACTAAGCTCAATGACCTCAATAGTTCAATAGTCCTCACCTTAATAGTCTCCCAATGGAAAGGTCTTAAGCTAAACAAGAACAAGACAAAAGCCATGTGTAACGTCCATGTTCACCATGTTTACCTAGGACAAATTAACCAACTATGTAACTCCAACTTCGACCGAGAGATCAATCGACGGATTCAACACGGCTGGACAGCGTTCGGTATATTACGATTGAAAACAAGAGTGTACAATCAGGGCGTGCTGCCAGTGATGACTTATGGATCTGAGGCGTTGATCTTCACTACCGGGCTTATATCCTCATAATATAGAAATAATAAATATAAATTGAGGTTGATCAGCGAGATATGGAGAGGGCTATGCTCTGAAGTTTCTCTACTTAATAGAATTCATTATTAGGATACCAGCGTAGTACCAGAGTAACCGACACATCCCAACGGATCAGAAAACGGAATAAAAATGTTCTCGAGTGTCAGCCTCATACCAGTAAGCGATATTTAGAGCGGCCCTCCACTGGATGAGGTTTGAACAAAGTAAGAGCTGTTCAGAAATGGACTTGTGATGAGCTGTAATGATGATGCAGAACGATGAAATAACATTAGCGGTGATTATCATGTCATCTCGAATGTCTATCTATGGAGATCTTCAGTCCAGGAGATAGCCAGCTTATATTATAATATTAAATAATATGGCAGATGTAATATACCTATCATACTAGTAGCGACATCTAGTACCCACTACACTAAAAGTTAATGTGTTTACAGAAAATTTCTCCTCTTCTCTCCCTACTTAACTGGCAGTGAATCCATCACCCCATTTCATCCTCCGGGTTTTTAAATAAAATAATGGTGACAAACGAGCACAATCCACCTAATGGCATGTGGCTGCTGTGGCCCATAGATACCTACATCTATGCCTGATTAAGGTAAAATGTAGATGCGATGTCACCCCTGACGACAAGGATAGAATGCCTCGTCAAAGTTAAAAAAGTTTCCGTTTCACTAGACTCACCATATGGAACACCCAACAGTAAACCGATATTTTATACTGGTAAGAGCGTGGCTCTTTCGTGGTCGAGCCGACCTATTCGCGCTTCAACTTCTTTCTGTATTCTGAACTTCAACCATAATACAGGGTTATTTTTTAAAGAGTATCCGAAATTTATGAATATTTATGAATAACAATCAGTTAAATAATGTATTACACATTCTGAATTTAAAAGATAAAAATCTTTGATATTTATTTAATTAATGTTTCTTCACGATTCGCCTATATTACTTATTCTGAACCTTCTCTGCAAATTTGGGCGTATATTGCAAAATAACCCTGTATAGCTGCAGCGTGGCTCTACCACGTTAAAAATCGTAGTGTCGTAAGAAGCGACTATAGACAGCCAAAGAAAGATCTCTTGGCTTCTTATAGACACTGGCGTAGCCATCACTCGTTTTCCACAGACGTAAAATATCTAGATCGGCGGCGGAGAGCAGTGTCAAAAGTGCGAAACGCCTGGTACTGCGATCGACCTACCTGCGACCTAGCGTGGCGAGTAAACCAAATCCTCCCAACAGGCCAAACCCATGTCTAGCAATAAAATTTTGCAGGCTGATGAAGAAGTAAAAGAAGAACTGCTTACAGGATGATTGGTGAAGAAAGGAAATTTAACTCACCATGGTTTTTTCTTTAACATTTTTTGAATATTAAAGGTATCATTAGTTCATTACAAATTCTAATAACTAGACTTTAATCATTCAGTGTTCGCATTTTATGATAATACTGATTCAGTAAAGAATTTTCTAATATACGAGAATAAAAATCGATTAACCTCAGCACTGACATTTGCATAAAAAGGGGTCAGAAGGTGAACTTGGCTTGCGTATGTTAATGGATTCAAGTTACTGCATTAATAATTTACAAATGTACTTTATTTTATAGGAATGCCGATTAACCTGTGGTTACCGCATTCAAGAATTAACTTGTTTTCTCTCAGACAACAGTATTTGACCTCGAATTTTGTGCATTATAAAATTATCGGTTTCGGGTATGGTAGCATTGTGACTGTACCATGTCTCTGACACTGCAATCTAGCTTTTATTAACAGAGTATAAAAAAACGAGGTTCTAAATTCGACGCGTGTTTTATTATGTATGCAAACCAATTTTTAGAAACAGCTGAACTAAATTTATTGATTCTTCTTTTATTAAATTTATAATAAAAGTTAAAGTTAAAAAAGTCCAGTAATTACCTTGAACTTGTGATATTCCTCAGTCCACTCAAAAGGGTAAAATAAAATAAACTTAAAAAAAAGTAAAAACTGTCTTCAAAAATAATACCAAAACATAACACCCATTCTTTTCAATGAGGATTTGAGAGGCTATTGAAATGAAAAAAAAGATCCAAAGTCAATAAAGTTGCCATGTGCTTGGAATCCTATAATTAATAAAATTAAATCCCAATCCAAGCATACAATTGCAAAACTTCAAGATACTGTAAGCTCGTTTTGCGTAGAACGGACGAAAAAAAATTAAACTGAAAGTAGCTGTGGTTAACTATGACATTGGGACGTCAAACACCTCAGTCCTCCTGTGACCATAGGTGCTGTAAAGTACTAAAAACGTCGGGGATATAAAATAAGTTAATAAAACGAGATAAAATCTGTAAAGCTGCTTTCATTTGTTATTACATCAGCCAATAAAGTGTGCAAAAATAGATTTGAGGCAAAAGAAAAAACATGTTTATTGCTTTACTAAGGCAACGCGTTCGAAAAATAAAAACTTTCATTATAGGTTGATATTGGCAGAATTAGAGAATAAGATAGCCAATTTTACACGCTTAGTTCATTTCTTCCGTAGAAGGATTTTGCCATGATCCTACAACTTGACAGGCGGATCGTTATCCGTGCTTACGAAGGAATGATAAAAGTATTTTTAAAACTCATTGCTTGTTCCTGGTCTAGGTTGCAGTAACAAATGACAAAATGTCACCCTTGGCATTTAGCATTTTAAGTGTCGTCATTGATCATCGGCTGCCGTCGCTTTCGGCCGTTGTTTGTAGTTATCTACGCCGTTGATGGATCATTATTATTCATGACAATGGCCGGCACCTAACTAGGAATAGACAGAATAGGCTTTTCCCTACATGAGTTACAATCGGATATTCGTCATAATTGTCATGTCTAAAAAAATGATTTACTATAATCGACTATTAATCACAGTAAGATAACACTAAAAATAAAGAAGAGTTTCTCAATTCGACTGTATTTCTTTTATATATATATATATATATATATATATATATATATATATATATATATATATATATATATATATATATATATATATCTTTTTTATTTTTATATGAAAGGGAAACAAGGCAGGTGATGGGCAGCAGCGTCTTCCTGATAACAACACAAAATTATAAGTAATATAAGTAACGCAGTTTTTTTATAATTTTCGCAAAGGAGGAGGCCTATGTTTAGCAGTGGACTTTTATAGGCTATAACTATAATGGATGGATAGATAGATGGATAGATGGATGTATATGTATCTTACTCTATACCTTCGTCGATTGTGAACGGATTTTAAAGATCCTTTTTTAATTAAACAGCTTCAGGGGTGGTCCCATAAAAGTTTATAAAATTTCAATTTTAATCAAAGAAAAATTCTACCCTCTACAGGTGGAAAAATAGATAATAAAGTTTTTAATCTATTTAGACGACATTCGAGCTTATGATTTCCTTAGTCCACTCAAAAGGATCAACAAATAAAAGCCGAATTGAACGAATAAAAAAGAATAAAATTTACTATTATAAGATTTATAATAGAAAGTAAAAGCCGACTTCAGAACTTAGCATAAAATTATTTCCACGTAATAGCTTCTGAAGTTGGGGATTTAATACTTCTAAATACTGTGTCTAAGCACACTTATTTTTAGCCTTTTAAGTCTAACGACTAGGAACACAATCATGACAATGAATTATGTAATAAGCATACCACCACTTTAGTCATTATATTAATAATTATTTATTGAAGTTAACGATTGTATCAATATAAAGTAGTTTGTGTCAACGAGTTAATGATGTAGCAGAAATATTAAATTTCATGACATATAATTCGAGGCAGCAAATTTGTAGCGAAAATAATTGTACTCCCATTAAAAGTTTTACTCCTGGTTGCTCGGGCTATATCTGAATTATGAAATGAAAATTTTTGAGCATGTGCTACTAAACCAAAACTATAAGCTTTATCCTAATATTTTGAGCGCACGGAAAGAAAAAAAAATAGTTTGTTTCCAAAACTGAGTATCAGACCTTTTGCATAAAATTCTAACAAAAAGTGGGTGATTCATAAGTCTGAACAGTTTAATATCACAAATTTTATATAGTATTAAAATAAGAAACTTTTGACTGCTTAGTAAATAAACATCGATAAATCACCAAGAAAAGCGTTAAATATCTCCGCACAAAAGCTAATTAGAAATATGAATTATTTGTTAACACTGAATAAAAAAACATATATCGGTCAATTTAAACAATAAAACTTTTGTTATTGTAATCAAATTATGTTGGCGAACAGCATAAGGACGAAACGACCAGAAACTTTTTATGAATCAGAAACTACTGCTAACTGTTCGGTCAAGCTTCGATTTATGACGCCTTAAACTTTGTCCGACAAGGGTCTGACCATTCGACTTTTGCTAAGTCAGTATAGTTAATCAAGTGTTTCCATAAAATAACGGCTTGAAAATTTCAGTTTTTTCCTCTAATTACGAGCTTGATAATTAGGTACAAGGGTAAGGAATATTTAATATGTATTTAATCGAACATCAAAGTCTTAATATTATCTTTTGGCATCTTAAATACACATACTTTGTGTCAATGAAAATAGCTATAGCCATGAAAATTAATCTATACGCTGTTCACTGTTCACGAAGATTATCGGTCTTAAGTTTCGTCGAATTAAAGATAGTTGCATCGGAGTCGAATAAGTAATTATTAAGTTGTATTGGGGGAATAATGTAGAATTAGGTAGTACGGCTCCTTTGTGGTAGTTTCTTCGTGGCGTAAGGCGTCGTCTCTTACCTTTTACTGCAGCTAAGAAGCAGCGCATTCACTGTTGTGTTCTAGCTTCAAAGCGAGTATAATTACAGACTATGAGACGTTCAATATTAGTCCTCTGGGGAAACTAAGAATCTGTAGTCATCTCTCTATTAAGTCGTCACTATGAAGGTGGACTGTTAGGTTGGTTGTTGCTTTACTCCAAAATTATAAGAAAGTAAATAGTAATAAAACGAAAAGCTATAAATTGTAATGATCCAATTACAAAACGTACCGGACATTTCGTGTTTTAACGATGTCGACTTAGACAATTAAACGAAACAAGTTCTCAATTAATTTTATGACGGCAACAACAGTCGTTTTAACAAGCACAAGCGTATAATTTACGCTACTATAGCAAGATATACAGAGCTGGCGTAAAACTTTTATGCCTATCCTAATAAACCTGGAAAATTTTAGACAAAAAGCCTCGTTTCGGTGTTTCGAAGAAAATGACCGAAACTGTCCAAGTAATTACTTTTAAAATAATCTAGTAAGAGCAACTCTAATCTCGGGAACGAAGGAGAGGTACGAAGTAGCAGGTAATTTTGTTATAAAATTTTTCTCTTCTGCTAAACAGATAAAATGTATGTTTAAATTTCCTGTCGAACTAACCTTAATGAAACCAAAAAAAGCATCTTTATTTATTTAATTATTCTTAATTGCATTCCTTAATATAAAAGAATACAATCTACAATCTACAATCTTAATCGTTTTAAAAAACGTATGCTTACTAATTATGAAAGTGAAAACTGGAACAAAAACATGAGTTAAGGAAATTGAAACACTTAATACGCAAAGACATTTTAGAGCAAAAGTAAAGCATTTTTTTTATATTTAGAACTACTTATATACGCTAACTAACATAGCAATGGGCTCTGCTATTGAATCACGGGTCATGGGTTCGAATAATTTCTGGAATCAATACTTTGGAGCTAATTCCATTTCGATGAATTGTGCCAAGTCTCAAACGCTAAATTAAGGCTTGTGTAATTTTTCTTCTTCTTTATCAGTCAGTAAAAATCAATTGCTTAACGTGGGCATTTTCCGTTGTAGGGAGGATTTGCCTTAATCGTCGAGCTAGGCAGGAAGATTAACGATTACTGTACCAGAAGTCTCGCACTTATGACATTGATTCTCCTCGCAGGTCTGGATATTTTATGCCCGTTTTATTTCACTGAGTATGCAAGATTGATTATTTTTCCATCTAGTGGAAGCCATGAAATCTTTCGGGTATTTCTCGTAGTTGTGAGAGAAGCAGAGTCACGACAAAGATGAAAAACGCCTTTTACTGCGACAGCCAATCCGTTTGCCAGGTGTGGCGATAACAGCATTTTTTTCATTACAGAATATAAAATTTTTGCTAAAGTTTCCGCTTTTGGCGAGTTGTTAACCGCAGTATTTTTATTATTTTAAGTTGTTGTCAGGAAGATGTTGCTAAGTTTTATTTTAATTTGGTTCTGTCGCCCCTTACTACTATCACGGGATGTTCAGATTTGGTGATTACAGTAATGTTTCCTGATAATGAGGAGATCCATGTCCAGCAATGGAAATAAAACAAAAATTTCACGGGAATAAACGTGTTTACGTAGATAAAGTAAGGATACTTGATAATCATCATTTTTTAAATTTCCTTTAATCTTTTTAGAAAGCACCTGGTACTATGTATTTCTTACTGTCTTGAAAAACAAAACAAAGGAAAGACATAACCATAACTCAAAAAAGACACTTGTAATTTAAGAAAGATTTGAAGCGCCCATTAGTCAATGTCTGCCTGGAAGTTCGTCATACATTAAACAAAGCATAATAAAACACTTCATTAATGTGAGAGAGGACAAGATTTTTTTAATTTAATTGATAGCGGTATTTCGAATGTTTTTTTTTTATTGCCCTAGAAATATTTTTGTACAAAGACGACCTTAATGCTATAGTGACATTCGTTCATTAATTCATACCATCACTCTGAACATAGAACTTCTCCATAGATTGCCTTAAAGTGGGAATATTTGCTATAGGTGCCACGCTTGCCACGTGTTGGTAACCGCGGTTTTTTGATTGTAATTGAGATGGTATCAGGAAAATGCTGCTGCCCGGTATTTGAAGTTTATTTTAGTTATATTTTCACATTACAAACAAAATAGAATTTTAATTTACAATATATACATTCATTGTACTAAAATTGAAAAACAAAACCATATATCCAATACATTTTGGATAATTAATATTGATGCCTCGTTTCTGTGTACTACAAACTAGTAAAAAGTTAGTAACTTTTTACTAGTTTTAATTTCTAGAAAGCTTGGTTATGCATGATCAAAACGGAAGTGGCACCGGGCCAAGCTACCTTTCCTATGGCGAAGTGGGTCACTGAAAGGAATTTCATTATTGAAACTATTTGGGCGGCCTCGCAGGCAAAGATTAATCATGTAGCTTCTACCCATTACGTTGCATTAAATTGTGCTTGCTTTGTCGACTGCTTGATGCAACGACAGAGTTATATAGTTTTTTTTATTATATCAAAACATGTATGGGCTATTTCAGTACCATTTATCGTATCATTTTTATTATATTAAAGTTTTTTTTCTCACTTTTTCCTTCTTCTATATTTTATGGTTTGTATTTTTTTTTTATAGGATCGGATGACAAACGAGCACACAGTCCACCTGATGGTAAGTGGTTGCTGTGACCCATAGACATCTACATCTATCTTCAATAAAGAATCAAAATGCAGATGCGTTGTCACCCGTGAGGACTAAGATGGAATGCCTCTTTTCCAGTAAAAAGGGTCTCCGGTTCTCTACACTCACCATACGAAACACAGCAGCGTTAAGCTGCTATTTTACGCTGGCATTCTGTGAGAGCGTGGTCCTACCCCGGTCGAGCCGACCCATTCGTGCTACAACTATACCAGTAATATAGCTGAAGCATGGCTCTACCACGTATAAAGCATGGCTCTACCACGTATGTACACGGAAAATAAGGTAATTGAATGGAAAGGAAACTGCCTCCTGACAAACAACATGTCCTAGTTCAGGAGTCAGGGCATAAATGAATTGTATATTAATTCTGTGTTCAATAAAGAATTAT
Source organism: Parnassius orleans (assembly GCA_029286625.1). Taxonomy (NCBI): domain Eukaryota; kingdom Metazoa; phylum Arthropoda; class Insecta; order Lepidoptera; family Papilionidae; genus Parnassius; species Parnassius orleans. Next base: position 961,905 of record JAGSMP010000184.1, read on the forward strand.
TGTTATTAATATTTAAAGTGACAAACGAACGAACTGTGCACTGATGATAAGTGGCTACTGCAGTCCATGGACACATCCAACCAACTTCAAAAACATATTATGCGTCCCTAAGGACTAATAAGAAATGAAAGAAGCTTCCCTCACAGCCGTTTCAAATACCAGGGTATCCTACCGCTCAAACCGAAACACATAAGAGAATAATGCACTGCTGCTTAGTGACAGAAACAAAGAAGAAGGTAGTAACAACTAAGAAGTACTGCTAGCCAGAAGTAGGAGTCCTAACGCTATCTAACAGTAATCGTATAACAAATCAGCGTTTAGGTTTTCATTCGCATCTAATTGTAAGCGGCAGGGGTTTTACTACGTGTCACATATATTAATAACTTAACCTTATAATTCATTGAAACTAAAATAAATAAATATATATTACAATAAATACGCGTACAATGTAAAAAAATACCGATGCAAGAGCATTATCAACGTTGTTGAAATTCTGGTTTAAGAATCTACGTCAAAAATTCTAAAGAAAGTTCTTAAGTGGAAAAATATCAAAAGGTAGGATTATTCTCATAAACCATTTTATATTATGACGCGTTTAAAATCGACGATGATATCTCCAAGGCGGTTCAATTTTCTGCAAATGGGATTGAAAATTTTGCCGCTTACATCATTTACTGCAGCCTTATGAAAATAGTAAAAAAATCGATTGAGAGACGATAACATATTCTAAGAAATACGATAAACTATTGTAAACTTTCATCGTCAGATAAAATATATTCATAGAATAAAATATAAAATAAACAAATTAAAAATTACAGTTGTGTGAATAAAATAGTTAAATTTTTTTCAACTTTTACATTCAGAAGTAATAATTTATTCGAATTCAAATGTACATAAAATAAGAAATAAGAGGTAATGTATAATGTTATTCAAGCAGATAAATAAATAAATAATTTTGTTATTGAAAATATTACAAAAATCGTGTAAATGACTTATGTTTTATAAAGCCACCTTGGAACTATATAATAGGTGTAGCACTAATGGGTCGTCTCTATTGGGAGGAATCACGCTCTCACAGAATAACAGCGTAACATAGCAGAATAATGCTGCTGTGTTTCGCATGGCTAGGGATGAGAACCGGAGACCCTCTTTTCTGATAATAAAGTGGCTACAAAATCTACTTTCTATCGGGTAAATGTGAGCTCGTTTGTCACCCTTACTTGGATAAAAAAAGATGTATAACTAGATTGGTCCTTTTGGTAGGACTTCCTCTAGATATATTTCAAATTTCTCAGCGTATAAAGCGCAACGGGCTCTATCGAATAAAAATAGAATTTAAAGGCCATTTCCGCCTTTATTGAAATGTTACATCAGATACTAGCGATGAAAGACGCATTGATTGATTGTTGACCTCACAGACCATTTTTTTTTATAAGAGGGTCAAACGACCATGCGGCTCACCTGATGTTAAGGGACTACCGCCGCCCATGAACAACTGCAACACCAGGGGAATTGCAGATGCGTTGCCGGCCTTTTAAATAAGAGTAGGCTCTTTTCTTACAGGTCCGTATTTCGTATCGGTCCGGAAAAATCGCTGGTGGTAGTCGATTCCACAAGGATGTTGTGCGAGTAAGAAAACTTCTAGTAAATCGCACAGCGGTATATAATGATCCCGATATTTATCCTTCAAGCTGAAGTATTAAGATGATATATAGTACTTCTTCTCTGCAAGTCCGTCTGAGTTGGTACAACCCCCCTTACTTATATTGGCCACGAAGTAGCAGTTTATTTACTGTTGTGTTCCGATTTGAAAAGAAAGAGAGCCAGTTTAATTACAGGCTGTGAGGCATTTCATCTTAGTCTTCAGGGGGACAACGCTCTTATGGCCCTCTTTTGTTTAGTTATTTTTGTGACTATGGGCTGCTGGAGGAAACATCAGGTGGATAATTTTTCTATAGCACACTCATATTATTAAAAAAATGTACAAGATTTAGTACCTAACAATCTAACGAAATATTTTCGCAAAGTCCACATCCGCAGTCATCAAAGAGAAATTTACCGGAGCCCTCAGTTTCGCATGAAACAGCAAAGTTTAGCACTTTGTAAGTTTCAGATAGTGAGTGCAGTTTGGAATTGACTTTGTTGTTAGTAGAAAATATATAGGAGCCATAATTATACTAACCAAAATAATGGGGGAAATTGCGGGTGCGTTCCCGGTTGCAGACTAGAAAGGAATAAGAATTTCAGTCCGAAAAAACACTGGTTGTAAATTCCATGACGTGGATTTTAAGTGTAAAAACACGCATTTACCTTATGTGCTGCTACTTAAAGGTACAACCACAAAGACAAAAATGTCTCTTTATACCTTTAAGACCGATTGATTTACGTTTATTATTTAATTTCTAAATCTAATATTTCTCCAACTCCTTTCCCAAACAGCACACAAGCGTTATGAACATCAATACACCAGCCCACATAGAACTTAGAGTTCTTTTAAAAGCGTATAAGAGTGTTGAAAAGGGGTTATATCCTTATAAGAGTGGTTTAAGAGTTATTATACAGCTCTAGCTGTATAAAGTCTGTATTATGGGATCTAAGTAAGCTTAGGGTTCTTAATCAGAATATGAAATCTCTAGTATACAACTTTAAGTATTTTGTAACACTTCAATCTAATTTTATTATTAAAGTTGTATAGAAGTTGTTTTTTTGCATGGAGTCCCTTGCTTATACAACTCTAAGTGTTATTATAGTAATCACTAAAATCTTATTTCTGGACAATGGACAATCATTGTACACTTTTGTAAATACAGTAGTTTTATGACTTCTGTCTATGAGAGTGATATAAAACTAAAAAAATAAATAACAGCCATAGTACAACTTAAATCTCTATAAGTGACAGAATATCGCCATTTTGCATGCGCTGCGTATTTATATTATGCTAGTGAACAAAATTAATTTGTTATCAATATGTGGAAAAAAAGAAAAAGATTTGGTGCAGTAAAAAGACCATGTTAAATCTAAATTAAATTCATCCAACACTGTTCCTAAGACAAGATTGTTCAGCTTTTATACGTATATCTAAAGAGAGTTATACGTTATGTTGAAAAAAATGCTATACAGCGTAAATAATAAAAATATCCTATTATAGAACTGATTAAAAACCAATGACTGCATTATATAATCCATAACATACATAGTACAGCTACTAAGACTATAAGACCCTCGAAATAGCGTTTAGGCCGTTAAGCAAATTGTCGCCATTTTAAGACCCATAAAAACAAAGTTAAAAATATATTTTTGGGAATATTAGACATTAGTCTTAGCCTATACCATTATTTCAGTTTGACTAATGATCACTGTACCCCAATGTGCCATCATATCCATTAATTTAATTTTTTTTTTTATTCTAACCTATACAACCGATATTTAGTTTCCGTATTTAGTATTTTGTACTTGTATTATTTTGTTATTTTGCTGGAGCGGCAATTTTTCGTTAGAAAACATATACGTTTATCGTAAATCTAATTTTGCACGTCCAATTCACCAATTATCATCGTCAAAACTCAACTCGAATCCGAATATAATATTAATATGTTAAATATATGTACATTAAATGTCGCCATCATTCAATTTTTTTTTGTTTTATATTCATTTGTAATCCCATTCAAAAACCAATTTAGAACGTTTGTCTTAATAAGTTACTTATAAGACAATATCTGTAGTGTAATAGTTTCCTTGCAAACCAAATAACAGCTATAATACAGCAGTTATACAGCCTCTTTTATGCGTGTACAGCTACTGTACTGCGCTACGAACGCATAAAGCTGCATAATTTGTGCCAATTTTTTACTTATAAGAACTGTTATATTGTTATAAAAGCTGTATAAGCGCTTATTATTATAAGCGCTTATGCAGCTTTTATACAGCCAGAAAATACAGCCTCTAGTATAAAAAGGAACTACAATACAGCTTGTATACAGCTTGCATGCTGCTTGGGTTGTCTTCGTCTGAAACCGTCCCTCGAAGTCATCACCATCAAAACATTAGAAGGGAAGAATTTATGTGTGATAAATTAACAAACTAAACATTCCAAAGGGTAAAAAATAACTTTTAACAGAAAGTTAAAACTGCCTTTAAAAGAACTAACGAGACTATGTAAAATGATTTCACATTCTGAAGTCGGAGCTAAGACATATTGTATAAAAAAATTGATCTTTTTAATAATCTTTTTATAAAATAATTGATATACAATATGTCTTAGCTCATGATGAGAGTTAGGAAGAGACGGCCCCCATTCCCCGGTGGCCCCGCTATTCCTGGCTACGGTGGCGACCATGGTAACGGCGGGGCAGGGGGTGTTAAGAATCTCCGGTGGAGATTCGGTTGCCACCTAAGACGACTCGACCTGGCAACATACAACGCACGCACCCTGAGGACTGACGAGAAGATCCTGGAGCTGGAAGAAGAGATAGACAAGTTACGCTGGCATATTATAGAATTATTCGAGATCCGAAGAGAGGGGGAGGACACGGTAATCCTCGAATCCGGCAACTTGTTCTATCACCGGGAGGACGACCATCTGTCCCAAGGAGGTGTCGGATTTATCGTCCACAAGTCTCTCGTTAACAACGTTGTAAAGATTGTGAGTGTGTCGACGAGGGTTGCGTACCTTATACTCAGAATCACCAAACGGTATTCGTTGAAGGTCATACAGGTTTACGCACCAACCTCTGCACATCCTGATGAGGAGGTGGAGGAAATGTATGACGATATCTCTAAAGCCATGCATTCCTCCAAAACCCACTATAAGGTGTCAATGGGAGACTTCAATGCAATACTAGGCACAAGAGAGAACGGTGAGCTGAAGGTAGGGAAATTTGGAATTTAAAAGCAACGGAACCCAAGGGGCCAGCAGCTGGCCGACTTCATGGAGAAAGAGGGACTCTTTATGATGAACTCTTTCTTCCAGAAGCGGCCCCACAGGAAGTGGATTTGGCCGAGCCCCGACGGTTCGACAAAAAATGAGATTGACTTCATTATGACGACCAGACGACAACTGTTCAGTGATGTCTCAGTGATCGCGAGGGTGAAAACTGGTAGCGATCACCGAATGGTTAGAGGCACACTGAACCTAAACGTTAAGTTGGAGAGGTCTCGTCTAATGAAGTCAACGCTCCGTCCCCCTCGTGCTCTAATACAAAGTCCCGAAACTTTTCAGCTCGAGTTACAAAACCGTTTTCAGTGCCTAGAAGACTTCAATGAAGTGGACGATATAAATGATAAGCTCGTGGAAACTGTCCATGTTGTCGGAGCTAAGTTCTGCAAGAGCCGCCGCAGAAGAACACAAAAACTCTCCGATCACACTCTTAATCCCATGGCTGTTAGACGGGATATGAAGCTGCAGTCTTCAACAGATTTGATAGCATACAGGCAACTGAACAGACAGATCTCCAAATGCATGCGGCGGAACTTACGCAACTACAATACAGCTTGTATTGAAGAAGCGATCGAGCGGAACCAAGGCTCCAAGGTCTTTGCCAGAGGTCTGTCTGCCAGAAAGAGCCAACTGTCAAAGCTGAAGACCGAGTGTGGCAGCATCGTTTCCGGAACACCTGAGATTTTGAGTGAGATTGAGAGGTTCTATGGGCAGCTGTACACGTCATCGTTAGAGCCACACGAAAGTGTGAGTAACGATCCAAGAGCGAGTCTAATCCGACACTATTCCGATGATATCCCGGACGTCAGTCTGAGCGAGATTAGAATGGCTCTCCAGCACCTTAAAAACTGCAAGGCCCCAGATGAGGATGGAATTACAGCGGAGCTTCTGAAAGCGGGTGGAAAACCGGTACTTATAGTCCTTCAGAAGTTCTTTAATTCCGTCCTCCATGGTGGCACTACTCCGGAGGCGTGGAGCAGAAGTGCGGTGGTCTTGTTCTTCAAGAAAGGCGACAACGCTCTCTTGAAAAACTACAGACCGATTTCCCTTCTCATCCGCGTCTACGTGCTGTTTTCGAGAGTCATTACGAATCGTCTCGCACGCAGACTCGACGACTTCCAGCCTCCCGAACAAGCCGGTTTCCGAAGAGGCTTTAGTACCATAGACCGCATACACACCCTTCGGCAAATTGTACAGAAGACAGAAGAGTACAATCTGCCACTTTGCCTTGCGTATGTGGACTATGAGAAAGCCTTTGATTCCGTCGAAATTTGGGCGGTGCTACAGACCCTTCAGCGGTGCCAAGTTGACTGTCGGTATATCGAAGTGCTGAAGTGTTTGTACAATAGGGCTACGATGGCTATCGAGTACAGAACCAGAGTACGAAACCTATCCAACTGCAGAGAGGTGGACAGGGTGACGTTATATCCCTGAAACTCTTCACCGCTGCATTGCAAGACGTTTTCAAGCTACTGGACTGGAAAGGATACGGTATTAACATCAATGGCGAGTACATCACTCGCCTTCGATTTGCCGACGATATAGTCCTTATGGCAGAATCGCTGGAGGACCTAAGCACTATGCTCAATGACCTCAATAGTGTCTCCCAACGAATAGGTCTCAAGATGAACATGGACAAAACAAAAATCATGTTTAATGTCTATGTCACACCTATGCCGGTAGTTGTTGGCAGCACTAAGCTCGAAGTGGTTGACGAGTATGTTTATCTGGGACAAATAGTCCGACTAGGTAAGTCAATCGACGGATTCAACTCGGCTGGGCAGCGTTCGGGAAATTACGACACATCTTCTCGTCAGGTATACCTCAAAACCTGAAAACTAGATTGTACAACGAGGGCGTGTTGCCAGTGATGACTTATGGATCTGAGACGTGGTCTTTCACTGCTGGCCGTATGAGGACGTTCAAGGTCGCTCAGCGAGCTATAGAGAGGGCTATGCTCGGAGTTTCTCTGCGTGATAAACTTAGAAATGAGGATATCCGCAGTAGAACCAGAGTAACCGACATATTTCAACGGATTAGTAAGCTGAAGTGGCAATGGGCCGGCCATATAGCTTGGAGAACCGACAACCGATGGGGAAAAAGGGTTCTCGAGTGGCAGCCTTGTACCGGTAGGCGAAGTGTAGGGCGACCCCCCACTAGATAGAGTGACGACCTAGTAAGACATGCAGGAGGTCGATGGATGCAGGTGGCTCAGGACCGTGCTTTGCGGAATTCCTCGGGGGAGGCCTATGTTCAGCGGTAGACTTGTGAAGGGCTGTAATGATGATGATGATGATGATGTCTTAGCTCCGACTTTAGAATGTGAAATCATTTTAGTCTCTTTAGTTCTTTGTAGTTGGCTTTTATCTTTTATTAAAAGTTATTTTTTCACCCTTTGAGTGGACTAACGAATATCACAATATCAATATCGCTTGATACATTAAAAAATTCCAACCTGTACTTCTCTAGTTTCTGTGATGTTAATGCTGTTAGCCTGTACGGTTCTTACAGCTCAGAGCTCGCGGCCTTTAGCTGAAAGGGGTAGATTATTTATTTTACTTTTTTGTCCTAAAATCGATAATCTTGGGGTGGAATTTATTGTGCTCAGTGACCAAATCATCATTACATGAACATCAAATACTTCCAGATGCTGCCGAAAACTACAACGTGACATAGGTGAGTTATCTAACCGCCGTCCGAACAAGAGTTCGATATTCAGGGCGGTGAGGACCGCCCAGGGACGCGGGTGTACGGTCTGCAGACTCGCTGCGTCCCATCCGTTGTCCTAACTGTGCTTGTGACACTAGTTGCGTGTGTAGTGTTGGTTTCTGATGAGACTTCGGCGACATTTGGGTCGTCGGAGTCTAACGAAGTCGGGTTTTCAATTAAAACGTTACGAGGCCTCTGGAGGGAGGCCGTGACGTTTGGAGTCGGAACGTAGGTGGCTGCGTTTACCACTAACGGGTTGGGATGTGTTTCGGCGCTCTCAAAGTTGCGCTGAGACATTACCTTGAAATATTCTGAAATCGCCGGAAGTTGGCAATCTCTGTGAAGATCAGAGTTTCGTTGGTACCAACGGACTCCGGTGGCTATTCGAATGAAGCTATTTTGGACAACTTGGAGGCTTAAAATTAGTTTCGGTCGCGTGGGCGAAGGCTACGCTAGCGTATGACATGACGGGTCTTACGCATGTTTTGTAGAGATGGAGCTTGTGTCTTAAGGACAGTTTCTCTTGCTGTTAACTAGCGGGTGGAGGCGACTAGCGTAGAATTTGGCACGGTTGCGGACATTGCGAATGTGTTTCGCAAAGGTCATGCCGTGGTCAAATGTAACCCCTAGGTATTTGGCCGTTGATTACCAGGGGATCTGGAGGCCGTATAGGGTGATCGTGCTTAACGATTTTTTGGGATTTAATTGACGGTTGAGAGCGGAATGCCTTTGAAAGTGTATTGCTACACTTTTCTCAGGATTCACTTCGATTCTCCATAAGCGGAAACAATCGCCTAAGCGGTTGACGGCTGTTTGGAGTATCTGGGCGAGTATTTCCAACGTGTGTGATTTTTTCTGATGATTCTGAATGCGTGAAATTTGCGATTTTAAATTGTTTGGGTTTATGAATTCGTTAAAATTTTATAAAAAATAATTTATTATTATATTAAAACAAACAGAATTTTTTTTGCATAAAATAAAAAAAATTCATTCCATAATTCAGTCATAGCCCGACCGACCAGGGTTGAACCTTTAATGGAAGTTCAATTAAAAGCTAAAAATAAAACTTGCTGCCTATTTATAGCTATTGCTCATATGCTATGATTTTTTTTATTTCTGCTACACCATTAACTCGTTGACATAGTTGGGTGCCACACTACTTCATATTGAAACAAGCTCTTTAATTAATCTTAATATTTTTACATACACATTGCCACGATTATTAGGTACCTAATTCAATATCGTGGTTGTGCTTCCTAGTCGTTAGACTTTAAAAGGCTAAATATTATATTAGAATTGTTATATTTTACTAAAAAGTTAAAGCCGACTTCAAAGAACTTAAAAAAATAAAATTATATAATTATTTCCTCATAATAGCTTCAGAAGTCAGTGTTTAGACGTTGTATATAGAAGAATTTATAAAGTTGCTACTTCTGAAGCTAATAACTGGAAATCATTATTTTTAGTTCTTTGAAGGCCGCTTCTATATTTGTCTACGTTTATATTTGTGGACTACGAAAGAGCTTGTGATATTTCTTAGGTTATAAGCTTCATTCGCTAGAATTTTTTTAAATTTATTTTGGACCACCCCTGAAGTACAAAATATTCAATGAAAAAAGAATAGTCAAAATCGGTTCACAATTGACGAAGATATAGCGTAACATACATACAAAAACTTATAGTCGAATTATAAATCTCCTCCTTTTTGGAAGTAGGCAACAAGTAGGGTCATATTATATTTGTATATAAATAAATCATGAGAAAAACAACACCTACGCGATTAAGGTGAAAAGTAAGTAGCTATTAGCAATCTTCACGCGACTAAAGCGGAAAGTCTAATCAGTATGCAATTGTTCTTTGAAAGCTTTCCGCTAAAAATTCAAATGTTGTGTTCATCGACGACGGCAAAAGAAGAGTGAAATAAATTTAATAAATTTCAGCAGCCTACTCAATTTTAATTTATAATGAATCTCGCCTGACGTTTCCTTTTCATAGAATAATTTATTTTTAGATTTCTGCTGTAGAAAATAATAGATGTTGTCCAATAATAAAAGAGATTGGAGTTTAGTCGAAATACATAATTGATTTCACCCATTATTTGAACATATACGATTTCAACAATATTAAATATTTAGATAGAGCCGTGATAGCTCTGCTCTGGAGCTATTTGCCATAAATTTTCAAGTGGGCGAACAAGGGTTTCGAGTTCTAACTTCGCTGCCAGCACTGAAATTGATAACTGCAATTTTAAGTGCTTATTTAGGTACCACGCTAATGGCGGTGAAGGAAACTTTTTGCTCTACAGTTTATAGATAGAATAGAACAGAATATTGTTATTCTATCTTATTACAAAATCCTTTTTCATTTTCTTTCACCGAAACTCGTAAAAATCTCTGCTGAAAAAAATAAAAGATACGACGCAATGTACTACAAAGCGTTCATTATGATCGTATCATTTTGATGTTAAATAAGTTAGTGAAGTTCAGACCTTTAGTGCGATTGGTGTTGCGTTGTTACCAGCCTAAGCATTTTACTGGCGTAGACGAGATGATTATATAACCTCCTTTCAGAAGCCATCAGATCTTTCTGGCATTTCCCGTAATAGTATCTTATGAAAACCTGCGGAACCATCAACTAATTGAATTCTTCAACGCCGCCACCACACATTGTACTTATTGAAAGTTAAGAAAAAAAATATTATTTCTTACTGGTAAAACAAATACCTACTTCCTGGTAATTAGACAGGCATTTTATACATGTATACAATCTGGGATTTTTTGTGTTTCTCGGATTTTGTTTAAGAAAGATATATGACTTCGAGGATAAGGTTTGAATTTTGCCACCATTCTTTGGGGCAGAAAGGTGTAGTTTTCCTTAAAACTCGCAGAAGGGAAAGGAGGCCTGTGCTAAGCAGTGGGAAGTATAAATACGCAATTAGGTCGCTTTTAGCAGGGTCGTATTCAGGGTGGAGGTAAAAATATATTTGACTGCAAAATATTATAGCATGTTTACCTACTCAATTTCTAATTAGTTTATCCGCGTGCCTACGCTCGTCTTTATAAAAAAAGTTTTGTCGTAACATAGATCCCACTTCATCCTATAGATACCGTAGGAGGTAAGGTAGGTAAGTTAATAAGCCGATCTAGCTGAAACTCAGTATTTATAGTTGTATTTAGTCACCATGTAGTGACAGTTTTTCAGACGGTAGAGCGATCTTAAGACAGCAGTGACTTTACGGCTGACCTCAGTGACTTGTTTTATCTTGATTTATCTTGTGTGATTCGGAAAAAGTAGCAAATCGAAGCAAAAAAAGTTTTATCACTTTTTAACTATTTTTTACCATAAAAGTAAAGAAGTCGGAAAAAAAAACGAAATTACGGGTTACAACTAACAAGATTCAAAAAAAATTATAATGTTATTGTTTGAAATTGTAACTTGTAGAAAGATGCGGTAAAACCATAATTCACAACACCACCCAAACACGCGCAGCAAAATAACTTGTCACTTATTCAATTTTTTATAAGTGTTTATTTGGTTCGCATCAGGTTAAACCTATGTCTTAAGCCTTTTACTGTTCACAAAAATACATCAAGTGTTAGAAATGAATAGTGTTAAGTTAAATAGTTATATTCACAACAAAAAAATATTTTCAACAAAAAAAAAGTAGGTAGGTATTTAAATACCATAATAAAATATTATATACATACATACATACAAAAATTGCAATAATGAAAAATTCTCGCTGCTGCAAGCATGTGGAGGCTCTTGCCCTGTAGTGGATTGTTTACGGATTGATGAGTGGGAGAAAAACGAAGATGAAAACAGTATAGTGCTTTATTATCTTTTATTTTTGTCCAATATCCATTATTTATTTAAAAATGTAATAAAATCTGTAAAATAGTTTTGTTCAATGTGTAATAATTTGGCCGTGGAAGGAAAAGGGGGATATCCCCCACCGAGCAAGGTGTTCAACGCGGGGAGCGGCCAACGCCTCATGTGGCATTTCGGAGCTGTTCTATATAGCACGTTAACTTCAGAACTTTGATAGCGCGATTTAAGCTTCGGTGCGTTTTCGCTTGCAGCGCGACGACAGCGCCGCCACAATAATCTCGTAAATATAAAAAAAACATTAAGTTATTATTGTTTATTATTAAATGATGTGATACCTAAGTTCACATGAACATGATTACGGAAATAATTCGCCTGGCAAAAAAGTATAAATATACGAGAGGAGGTCAAAAGTTCGCGCAATGAAAGGAAGGGGTGAAATTAAACATGAAATTATTTTTTCTTTTCAATATATTCTCCTAACACACTTCTAATTCTAACTAATACACTTCTCAGACCGTTCAAATAACTTATTTATACCTCGAGACCACTTTCCCTTATTTTTCTTTAATCGCATCTTTTAATTTCTCTAGTGCTTGAGAAGGCTATGCCACTTATAAATCATACTTTTTCCATGGCCAGAGTCCCCGTAAACAGATGACATCTCTTCCATAATTATATGTGGTGTTTTTTATGCTTAGTGAGGAACTAAATCACGGCTCAAAACACAATTTTTCCATAGTTAGTGTTTAGTTCCCAATTGACTTGGTTATCCTTTGTCCATATCTCAAAGGTAATAAGCCGATCTAGCTGAAACTCAGTATTTATAATTGTATTTAGTCACCATGTAGTGACAGTTAAAAATCCATGCTCCACTCTCTGACTCCTCCATTCTGCGAACTTTTTGACCCATCCTCGTACTTATTTAATTCGATCTTCTGTGTATGAACGAAAACTTACGTAAAATGATAAAAAGTCTAGTGTACAATATTCTTTTAATAAAAAACGTCAAATTTGGTAATGTTTTGTATGTTATCTGTGCTGATTCAACAAGTAATCAATATATAAATCCAGCGATTTAATAGCATTTGTTACCCGTCCGAAAAAGTAGCACTTGTTGCAAAAGATTGCGGTTTGCGACTGCATAAGATCTGCATTGCGATTTTAGGAGCATCCAAGTATTATTGCAACGGGTTCCAAATTTTGTAATGTTTTGGACTGCGGTCCATTCTCAAAACTTAGCCGTTTGTTTACCTGTCCCGTAAACCAAATATGAACATTTCGATCATTTAACTATTATTTATATAGTCTACAGAAACGCGGACACAAAAATTGTTAAATAATTAGCTATTTAATTTAAAATGTACTCTTTCATGTTATTTATTTAAAACAAAAAATATTTTGTATATTACAAAAATCGTAAGAACAGCCTGCGGATGTATGCTACATAATTATGAGTGTATAGATATGAATGGGTTACAAATAAGACTGTTCTTATTTGCAAGAACTAAACGCAAAAGCATGACGCTGTAACGCATTTTCCAGATAGTCTCTTCGAACATTGTCAGATAAGCAAAACATGGGATTACTTTTATCCGACACTTAAATTTTTTTGCCTCGCCGACAGGGATGACGCATTATTAGATACATTTTTTTATAGAATAAGGGTGACAAGCAAACACAGAGTCCACCTGATGGTAAGTGGATGTTGAGGCCCATAGACATCTATATCTATCCTCGATTAAGAATCAAAATGCAGATACGTTGCCACCGCTGAGGACCAAGATGAAATGCCTCGTTGTCTCCAGTAAAAAGGGTCTCCAGTCAGCATACGAAACATATTATAATAAACATAACTCAAATAGTCAATGTAAAGGATAATACCTCATAATTTTATTTAATTTTATTGTAATTACAGCATATGGCTGGAGTGTAAGAAAGAATACTTCCACTATTCTCCAAATTGTAGCCTTATATGCACTCGGTGCACCCTACTGACTACAGACCTGTCCAAATATTCTAAACACTAGTCCCACAGAATTTTGATAGATATATTACATGTTGGGCTCTGCACTCATAAACCGTTTATTTAGTAGCGCGATCAGCGTGATCTTGCATAAGTTTATTTCCAGAAAGGAACTCAAAAAAAACACTGCGGGGCTCTTTAAGTTTGGAAAATTGTTGCGGATATTATAATAGTTGTTTGAATGCGGTAATGCAATTGCTTACTAAATTATTCCGCTATCAGTCGTATGCCTTTAAACTTTTTGCTTCTTCGGGCATTTCTCATAGTCGACGCTTATGACACCGGATAACCTAGACAGCTAGAGGATTATCATTCGCTGCTACAAAACAATATAATTTTTTTGAAAGTATAGAACATATTACGAATATCATCAATTCAGAACTGAAAAGAAGCAAATAAAAATTATTATAGCCAACGGTAGCTCGGATAGTGTTTTTACAAACGAAATTGCATTTTCAATAAGATCTTAAAACTGGAAAAGTATTGTATAAACGATTGTGTAAAAATTTATGGCAAGCTGTTATAAAACTAGAAAGAACACTTGAGACGTACTTAGCTCGTAAAGTGAACTGGCGTAGAAAATAAGAAGAGATCCAAGCATAAACAAAAGATTAATAAAAGCCAAAGGGAATCAAGGAAAGGTATGCTGGTTTTCCTTTTTTTCTTCTTCTATCGCATTCTTTTTACAAATCTTATGCAAAACAAAACTCATAGCGCTATTACAGAAAAGGCTGACATTTCAGCTCTAAGAAAAATTCACTCAATATTCTGAAGTTGTATATTAGCATTTCCAAATCTTTTAACACTATGCTGTACAACGGTTGGATAATGGTATACCAAAGAGCACTGACCATACTATACCATTTTAAAGCTTGCATTTAAAAAGAGCAACTAAGTGTTTTTGTGCAACTAACAGCTCTATAGTAAAATAATTTTGTACATTATTTTAAAGTGTTAACGCTGTATTTATGTTCACTTTATAGTCTTAGCTTTGTGGCCGGTGGAAGGAAAAGGGGAGATCTCCCGCCGGGCAAGGTGTTCTGCCCTGGGAGCGGCCAACGCTGCGAGTGGTAGTTCGGAGCTATTATATATATACTGTTTTTTAATTCGGAACTTTGATAGCGCGATGGCTTCGATGTATTTCGCTTGTGGCGCGACGACAGCGCCGCCACATCACCCTGCTCAGACCGGAGGTCGATAGTGCAGTCTAGATGTCGACGAATTTGCAAGTTCCAGGGAATTGCCTTGTAGTCTGCGGTGAGTCGAGAAGAAGGCAAGTAATCTGCGAGAGTGCCGTGAAGTAGAGGCGAGCAGTAAGGCTCAGAGCCGTGCCGAACACTGTAGCGCAGAGAGTAGCTTGAAGGAACAGGAAGCATTATTCCAGTGCTGCGATGAACCTTTGTAAAGCTAGATATGGTTTTGCAGGATGTGAAGACTGCAGACAATATCTGCTCGGGAGCGAATGAATGGGGTACTTGAGAACGATGACGAGAATTTGAAGGCAGTTTTCCGAAGGCTGTTGGTTGCGTGTTCATATCACGTCGGGGTCACCACTGTAGCCGGTGGAAGGAAAAGTTGTTTTTTAATTCGGAACTTTGATAGCGCGATTTAGGCTTCGATGTATTTCGCTTGTGGCGCGCCGACAGCGCCGTCACAGCTTACTAAGATTATAAAGTGCTATTTGTACAATAAAGAGTTATCTATCTATCTATGTATTTTATTTCATAAACAAAAATATTTTTGTTAAGTATTATGTAAAATGGCTATAGACCTATATAAAATCTTACGAATAGAACAGAAAGAATTCTATTCTGTTCTATAAAATCTTTGCTTAGTTCAATACTTATAAACCAATAACAATGTGTCTATAGTGTTTGATTTAATTTTGAACCAGAAATACGAAAATGATCTTATGTTTCACACCAATCTTTTCCTAATATCTTATAGCAAAACCTTCATATTCTTGAGGCGCCTATTAATCACAACTAGTGGTCGCCTAGTGAACGAAATTCAACCGTATTTGATCAAATTTTTAGATTTGTATATTAAGCAAGCTGTATTTCACTTTCCACTGAAAAATAATTTAAACATTAACATAAAATACCAAATTCATTCATACTACGATCTGCGTGAAGTCATCGTTCAAGAATGACAACTGAAGAATACATTATGGAAGAGGAGTGACTTATGATTATATAACAGCAATAATTTAATATCTTGCAATTTCTGTTTACTCTTATAAATAAATAAAAAAACTTTAATTACTTAATAGCCACTGAAGATGCAGTACGTATGATCCAAATGCCATGGAAGAGACCCCTAAGGTAGAGTGGGCTCACTGTATTTCTCAGTGGATTCATGCATAGGAATAGAAACTACGTTGAAAAACAAAACCGGTATTAGCACTTTTGTCCGAGTCCGCATTTCTAATCTATAGCATAAACCTACATAACACAAGGTCTAACATAAATAAATATAAGGTCTAATGCACTGTTTAGCTATTATTTGAAAGCTGGTGCTTCTCATGTTTATATTGAAGTTGGTTGTACAACATTTTTAATTTTGCCACTTGTTTTACACGGATTTTGTTTAATGTGACTTAGAAAACTACAAAATTTAGTTCGTATTTGCCTAAAAATAGACTGGGCGGGCCCGAGCGATCCATTTGTTCTGCTAGTAGTATTCATAGAAGTCGTTGGTTACATGGCCAAACGTCGTGTTATCCATGTCTAAAACTGGTATTCGAAACTTTGCGTGAGACCTTATGCTATTTTTATCTTTTCAGACAGGAACAGAATGGTATGATAATTTGTCATTTTTATTCGTAATTTTGTATCACTGATCTGTTATTTTTGCCGATAAAACACTGTTATTGACGATCGATAGGATAAATTATGTATTGGGGCAAGAAAATAAAAATGAAATGTAATTACATTTGATTTGAACATAGAAAATTTATTTTAGCTTTAGCGACAAGCATGAGACTACAGCCGTTTTACTGTCAATTAAAGTTTATTCAAAGGTTCAAAAGGGAGCGCTAACTAAGAACATAGCAAAATATTCTGCTACTTCTGTCGGTAATAAAATTAGATAGTTAAAAATGTTGAAATAAAATAAATTTTTTTTTCTTATCTTCACAATATTTGTCAAATGGCATTTAAGGCGGTGGTTCTGCAAGGTATCTTGAAACCTGGAAACTATATTTATTTTACTAAAATAAACAATTAGAGACATCTATAATATAAAAATGGGCCTCTCCTCTCCCGCTGTGGAGACGATTTGCCTTTATCGTCACGCCAGACAGACGGATTGACGATCGCAGAACCAGAGGTCTCGCACCTTCGATGCCGCTTACAGTGCCCGGTGCCAGGAGGCCATAAGATTTTTCTGGCATTTATGGCTTGTAGTCGCCTCTTACGACACCCATGGTACGATATGGGGTCGCCGCCACTGCATTGCAAAACATATTATATATTAAACTGTATATTCCCAAAGTAAGATAAACCAAAACAAAAAATTCTTAATTAAAAGATATAAAAATAGTTTTAAAATCCAAAAAGGCACGCCTCATGAGCGTTTCATTTAATTTTGATGAAAAACAAACTTCGTACAACCACCAGCTTTCAAATAAAAAAAGAATCAAAATCGGTTCACCTAGAAAAAAGTTATGAGATAAAAAACAAAAAAATTGTTGAATTGAGTACCTCCTCCTTTTTGAAGGCGGTAGAAAATCAATATTAGCCCTTAATTTGTCGTCGGTATCTATGCAGAGGTTCTGACGGTGGAGGAGATATTTTTGGCTTTAGCTTTGAAATATCTGTAAAGTGTAAAAATTTTATATAAAGTTTTAGGAAGTGCACCTACATGTTTAGGGTACACGTACACAATATGATCGATACATTTATTCACCTTATTGTTATTGCAATTTAAGCTTTTAAGACTTGACTGAAAAAGAAAATAGTAAACAAAACAAGTAACGTTTTTATGAAAAAAAGGAAAGTATGCCGCAGTTGAAAACCTCAACAAAAGCATTTATTCCAAGCACGTTTACCCCGTACCATTAAGCTTAGCATGCCAAATTATTTATTCAGTCATTTGAAATGTACTGTAAGAAGAGAAAAGCCGACCCGGTTTATTGTTTTATCCCTACCTGTACCATTGTTAATTAAAAAACAACATTATTTAATATCACTATTTTCGTTAAAGCCCATTTTTCTGCTTTAATGGAATATCAAGAACATTATACACTTATTTTTTTGTTTTCTGAAGGAATCCTGTGCTGGATTCCGCTTAAGTAGGTACCAACTTAGTAATATTGTTACGTGCATACGTCATTGTTTGAATTTAAAGATTGCTGTAGTAAGCTAGTGAAATTACCCGGTAACTTAGTCACTGACGTGATGAAATGGCATTTAGTAATGCCTGCCACTTACTTACTGCATTAAAAACATAAAATGAATGAAGACTGATCACTGATTAAATTATTTATTTTTATTTATTTATTTATTCTTTATTGCATTCCTTAAAACAAAAGAATACAAAGGGCGGACTTAATGCCTTGAGGCATTCTCTACCAGTCAAGTGGTGAGAATTCGACGTAGGTGTGGCAATGTAGAATAAAAGAACACAAAACAAAAATGATAATTAACTACATAATATATTCATTTTACTAATAAATAAACTATACATATATGACCTATACAAAAATATATACAAATACATGCATATACATACAAATATACATATTTAAAACACATATAATTAGTACATACAAATGACTATGAATATATGCGTCTGTTTAGAAATAAATAATAAGGCTTTAAGAAGCCTGAATGACCTTGACGAAACGGCAACCGCAGATATTTTAGCCGACGTCAACACCGTCTAGCGACTATATTACTTAGAAAAGTGCAAAGATTAATAGACTGCAGAGGTGACAAGTATATATGTGATATACTGTCTACTATACTTGCGCGTTACTGAAAGTAATGTCGCGGTTAATCATCTTCAATTACATTGCACGATGTGGTGCTGAAGCTTCGTCCGGTAGGCATCACGAGCTATCAAGTGTTTAAGTTTTAAGTACGTAAGAGTTTTTATTATATTCGTTGAATCGTTTTTATTTGTGTCGTATTAGTAGCTCTGGGTCTAAGCGCTCCCTGTAAATTTCATTCGGGTTTGATCCCCGGCAGCACCAATGAAATTTTAATTGCAATTTTAAGTGCTGATTTAGCACGTGCTCGGCGGTGAAGGAAAACATCGTGAGAAAACCTGCATATGTCTGAGGAATAAGAAAAAAATTTCGAAGACATGTGAAGTTCGCCAACACGCATTGGGGCAGCGCGGCGGACATTTCCTTGCCCTAAAATATTCAATATTCATATTCGTTTCAGATACAGAAGGGTACCTAATGCTGACAAAAATATCATGTGGAGGCCACGAAAACGTAAAACATCTTTGTATCTAGATAAAATGTTCTAGTGATTGTCAGTCATTTCATACGCCACATTTTCTATAGAGTTTAGAAAGTTTCAGATAGGGCAAAATAAAAAATAATACAAAATATTATGGGAATGATTTCTTAATAATATATACATTTATAGGTAATTATAATAAAAATAATGAATAAGCTGCAAGGTTCAACTGATAGTGTTTCTTGAAGACACAATTGTAAAATTGCTGTGCTCATTTTTATCAATGGTGAATTGATGAAACGTAGTGAAGATCACTTTATATAAAATATATATAATTAAATTGGCACATGACGTATTTGGCCTTCTACTTAAAGCTCGGCGGAAATTTGAAAAGAAAGATTTTGTCTGTTCTTAATTCTCTTGTGTACACCACTTTTAACAGAAGTATTGTTTACAACTGGCGTGGTTTCCCAAAGCATGATTAAATCTCAGCTCTATATATCGTCAATCCGATCCTGAAATTTTTTGACATTCCTTTTTTTGTCTTTTTGTTATATCTTGTAACCTTTTGAAAAACTGACACAAACTCATTAGTTTATTATTTGTTATATTTTGTTCTGTAACGTATTGGGTATCTTGGATAAATTTATAATTTTATTTTTTATTTTATCACAAAATATTTGCAATAAATTATTACGTTTTGTACAGTGATTCTCTCCTCTTATTTTTGGCGTGACTGCAGGATGTTATATAGGTACTGAGTAACCGTCAGTTACTAAGCGGCTATAAAGCAATGTATGTACGTATAGACGTACAGATTTACATTTTTTGATTTTATTATTTTTGATTTTTTGAATTTTGATTGATTTTTTAAAACCTGGTAAAATTAATTCTTTTTCCATACCAATTGATGGGCCTAAGTGTAATGCCAGTTGTGCTCTTTAGCTGAAGTTATTTTTTATTTTATGCACAATTGCAGACAAAACAATCTCTAAAACAAAATTTTACCTCTTCTCCTTCTAATAATAGCTCCTGCACCTGACACGGCGGCATAGTTTCTTCTATAAGACAATTTTTGTTAACAGTTATGAGTGTAACATTTCAATCAGCTGCTTTATTCATAGTGCCTTGAGAAACACTTTGCCGGGTTCTGTACAGAAAATAATAGTCTAAAAATAACTAAATAAAACACGCGTTTGTAGATAACCGCTTCGGGTGCTTTTTCAGATATCTTTATGATGACGCTAATTTTACAAATATCCACAAAAATATTTACAACAAATGACATCAAGCACCCCACGCTTTTTTACAATAAAATGATTTTTTTATGTTTATCACTATTTTCTTATTTTAAACTTATTGAAAATTATTTTCTACTTTTTAGTTCGGTTATCTACAAAAGAGTGTTGATTTAGTTTTTATAAACTATTATTTATTTTCTATTTTTAATGCGGCAAACTACAAACGCGTGTTTTTTTTTCACTGAAGTTCTTTTACGCGGCTTACAGTATATTGAACTGGCAGAAATCGTAGTTGTTTTATTAATGATTCGCAAATCCTGAGGATCCTGGCAAGGGTAATGGGACAAACTATTTAAATTATTGCATTGTCATCGGTACTTGATAAGTGTACGAAGTTTCAAATCAATGTGACGTTTTGAAGGGGATGAAAATCACATTCAAAAATTCCGTTACATAGATACATACCAAGCTAATAAAAGCGCGTTAAAAATGATGCTGGCTTTGGTATTTCTAATTTGAAATAATTCGTAGGCGTAGTACTGCAGAAAACTGTCCCAAATATGAATGGCCGCTATAAATGAATATAATACCTGCTATGTTACACCTATTTACAAAGAAACTTTAATTATCATCTGCATAAAATTCTAAATAGCACTTTTTATACAAAAAGTAAACTTTGAGATCAGTCCATCTTGTTTTTAGCTAATTAAGTTAATAGTAAAACAAAGCAAGAGATCCGAGATTTATAATTTCGTGCAGCTTTTTATAGAAAAGCATGACCTTATCATAAAATGTTAGTTAATATTTAGTGATCTGATCTGAAAACTTTTAAGTGTGCCAGTCATACATTAATGATGATATTTGGGTCATTATACTGGAAATAGTCTATTGAATATTTTATAATACAATTAATCATCTTCAGTATGATTGACCGTGTGTATGAATTTTATAAGTCTATGTTATTTTTTGATGAAAATTATTATTTGCAGAAAAAAGACCTTTCACATTTATTTTAGTCTCGAATTTAAGTAAAGAAAATAAAAATTTGAACTTCTTAAGAAGTCTTATCGGTAGCCTTCTTTTTAAATAGAAATCTTGTAATGACGTGCATTTCTTTTAATATTAACTTAGTCGTGTTTCTTTGAAACTGACAAGTTTGTTTTACCTAAAACTAAGAATGACGCTAATGAAACGACGTAAAAATTAGGTAGGATAGGTTTCGGTTTTGCAAAATGTCCCGTTAATGGCTCTTTATAACTGATCTTAAAATGTAAAACACCAACTGAAAATCAAATAATTATTGGTAGTTATTTTTTTTAATTCATTGAACATTTTTAAGATTGTGTTGAAGCTCCACTGGTAAAAAAAAAACATATATATTATAGTTGTTGACAAAAATAAGGTACCTAATTGCATCCCACCAAGAATTACTAATGTAAGCTAAACTGTGATAATAACTGTAAACAATTGAATAGCGAAATAATGAAAACATTTGTAAATACTTGCTTTACAACATTTAACCGTAATAAAATAGAACAAGATAGTCTTCGGCATGAAAGTAAAAATAAATATTTTCGATTATTTTTGCAATACCTTAACTGCCGGGTGAGCGCGCGATTCAGATTCGTCTAGAGACGCCAAATTTCAGCGAGCACTGTCAAATTCAATAGGAGTGACAGAAAAAATGATACTTTGTATAGAAGGGCAAAATATTTTTTTTAATTAAAGTAAAATTACTTTATTAAAAATCTAAATAGCCCAATAGCTTTATTAACATGTGACACATAATTGTACTTATTATACTTAACATTATTTTTAAGTATTTTCAGAAGCTACTTTGCAATTATTCTATTGAGTAAATTTTGTGGAATCGTGTTTTGAAAACCGACACCTTGAATACGCTCAATTGTAAGTACAATTTTTTTCGATAACGATGTGAAATCACAAAACGATCCCCATGCAGGTCCATTTGGCTCTATTCAGCCTCCTAATATGGATATACCTCAGGGTTCAGAGATTTTAAAAGTTTTTATGCGCAGATACTGAAAAATATAATATTAAATATATTATATTATTACTGTCCCGTGTGAGAAAACCTTTATTCTTATATACATATTCCCATCACACGTAATACATTTTTATGGTTGGTTAGAAAAATAATATTTACGTGCAAACTTTAACAGGGTAATTTTTTTTTTACTATTCTTAGCCAGCGCTAACTACAATTCCACCTGATCGTGTAGCCTCAGATGGTGAAGCGCACTGACTTAACAAAAGCGTATTCAATCTTGCCTAATACTAGTAGGTAAGTATTATTTGCGACTTATTTGTGTGTGTGTGTGTGTGTGTGTGTGTGTGTGTGTGTGTGTGTGTGAGAGAGAGAGAGAGAGAAAAGCGAATGAGAATACGTGAAGAGGAATAAAGATTGAGTATTCGTAGTATGTACATTTGGCTTCATTATCATCATCATTACAGCCCTTCACAAGGCCTATATATACCGGGTGTTTGTGAAACGCTCCCGAAAACGAAACCAGATGATAGTACTAAGGATACCTATGATGATGGGTCACAAAGAAGTTCGATCCCGAGGAAAAAAAAAATCATCTTTTCACAACGTTTTATTAACTTTATTCACACTCCATCATGTTAGTACAGCTAAATGAAACGATATTTCATGAAAATACTTAAACATAAAACCAGCAGTGAAACTTAAAAAAGAAAATCAGCTGACAATAGGGTCAATATCCTCGCGGGCGCCGAACTTTTATCTAGATCGGTACGAAACAAAGCATTAGGTATACTACTCACTTTACCCTTCGAGAAAATGCGGGGATTTTGAAAATCGATAGCCAGGGCCAAGTCAGAACCTTTTTTCAAGAAATCTAAATATTTATCTTAACATTTTTTTACGTTACTTATGAATATCGAATGCCTCCCTTTTTTAATTATCTTCATTGCACCACATTTAATTTTCGCATTTATTTCGGCAACTTTTGTGTATAATTTAATGCTTTTTATTTCTTTATTTTTTAATTTTAAGGAAAAAAATGTTCGTTAAAAAGTAAATCTTATAAAATTAGTTGAAAATTGATTCATTTCTTAAAATATAATTGAGGGGAAGTTATGGGGAATTTGTTGAAGTTTTATCCTTAAATTAGGGAATTTCACAAATTGGTGTTGGCAAGGCTGCCATGTTGCACCGAAATTTATCTACTAAGATTTGTTTGCCGGCGACATAAGAATTACAGGCGGCAATCACTATAAAACTTGCAAGTAATTTTTAATAATTTTGACGTACCTCTCTTTAAATTCAAAGTATTGGTCGGATTAAATACGGAAAGTCAATTAAAATAAAGTAAAAGTATTATTTTTACATTAATTCTGATAGATTAATTAAATGTCGATCATAATTGCAATTGATTTTAACTATTAAGTTATTCAGTACCATTTCATTTCTATTTTCTGTGATTTCTACTTTCTAATTGTGTAAAGTGTGAAAACTGAGTACCCAATTAGGTACGTTTATTAATTTCAATATAATTTTTGTAGTAAAGAACTGCTTGTTGCGTCAGGGTACAATTGATTGTGTAATTGTATTAAAAATTACAACCATAAAATCTAAATTCCATATTATGAAGACTAGTCGTAGGGATAACTAAACTTATAAATAAAATAAACGTTGGTAATGTCGTAACGGTTTAACGGTCTGTGGCAGTTCTCAGTGCTTAAAGGATGCGCATTTGTTTTGGCGGGATTGATTATTCATATTAGTTTTTGAGACAGTTTCGTGTTGACTGTTGACTATCACGTGCGCGTGAGCAATTTCAATTCAATTTATTACATTCTTGTTGTTATTACTTGTTGTTACGTTTTGTTTTTCTTGTTTTGTTTTAATACTGCCTAACGCTTAGGTACGTTTATAGTGCTCGTGAATACGGCAACATGTTAGTGCGTTGGAGAATCTCATAAGGCCACTTAGGATTTAGATCGGTAAGCTGTTTCATAACTATTTTTTTTAAATATCTTAGTACTGAACTCATCTGAATAGGTACAGAACTGAATACATCAGAATAATAAACATACCTACACAAAAAAGCATGACTCTAACCTTGTTAACATTTCATTTAAGTAATTTTTTTATTAGCGGGGAATCGAACCAGGTATTTGGTTTATTTAACCTGTGAATAAAGTGGCTAGGTGGAGACAAGCACAGTGGCAAAATAGTAGGTTAAGTAGATAAGTTAGGTATTTAGACAAGTGTTTTAAATTATTAGGTATTGTGGTACCATCGCTAGCTGCAGGCCGCACGAATTTGGCGTCCGCGCGTTCATTGACCCCCTCAGCTGATTGCAATTCCACTGCTGGTTTTATGTTTAAGTATTTTCATGATTTTTTTATGAATTATCGTTTCATTTAGCTGTACTTACATGATGGAGCGTGAATAAAGTTAATAAAACGTTGTGAAAAGAAGATTTTTTTTCCTCGGGATCGAATTTCTTTGTGACCCATCATCAAAGGTATCGTTAGTACTATCGTCTGTCTTCGTTTTCGGGAGCGTTTCACAAACACCCGGTATAGATATAGATACAGGCCTTCCCAAGGAATACCACAAAGCATGGTCCTAACTCCTAAGCCACCTGGATCTATCGACTTCCTGCATATCTTACCATGTCTTCCCTCCATATAGTGGGAGGCTGCCCTATACTTCGCTTACCGGTACGAGGTTGCCGAGGTTGGAGGAGGAGAAATTTTGCAAAATATGACAAAGATAGGTACTCTTTGGGGGTTTTTTTTCCAATAAGGGGTTGACAAAAATACAATTTTGTTCAATTAAAAACATTTATTAAATCCTCTTCTGTCACCCTGTATTTTTTCTTTGCGGATTAAATAAACAGTTATTGTGATTTTGTTACTTAAGTATCCAAGAATTTTGGCATTTCACACGCACTTAAGGCCTTAAATGGATGCATCATGTAAAATGAGTCGTCTTCAATAGATGATTACGGACCAACTTTTTACAAGCGTACTTATTGAGTGCTTTTCTGATGTCATAGGGCAAGGAGTTCCAAAGGCGTGTAGCCTGAACTGTGAAGGAGTTACCATAGAACTCGGTGAAGTGAACAGGAATACAGATTTTGTTGTTAGAAGAAGAACGTATTATAATACGAAGAATTATTATTATTATTTATATAATTTAATGGTATTCAACAAAATAAGCGAGAAATTTCTTGTGAATCATAGATCAAACTGAAAGTTCTACGCTCCTAGCCGCTTATAAATGTTTGAATTTCTTTCTTAAACATAAGAAACTTACATTATATTGATTAAAATGATTTTATGTAGAAAGTCGCGGGTCAATTGTATTTTTTATCACAAGTTGAAGTTCCTTATCCGTAGCAAAAATGGCATTAACGCAAAAAGATTTTAGAGCGATGACTTTTATGATTTTAAAAGTTCACTCTCCGCAAGATTGCACTGCTCGCCTTTAAAATGATTTTGGGAGAGAAGCACCTCAAGAGACGTTGGTACGAAGAATTTGATCGCGGCCTTGTTTCTCTCCATCATGAAAAGTAAACAATTAAAACACATTTTTGTAACAATACAAACTCAATGAGATTTAGTACAAGTAAGGAATTATTGAAAACACGCATAACTTTCCGCAGTAAAATAAAGTTACAGCATAAAACATTCCTATTGCGGGGTAACAGGCGGCCTTTCTTCGATAATTATTAAAAAATATGTTTTAATTTTTTTATGTTTTATATTCTCCAAGCAGAATAGAATTAACATTCACGCTGGTTTAGTGGAATGAGACACAACTATTCTAGATATTAGTTGCGTTTGCTAAAATGTAATATGTAAGTTAACTCGCATACTCACTGGCTTTGTTGTTATGCTTGGAATGTAAACCTCAGAATGGAGATACAATATGTATGTATATCGTGGACCGATCATTGAACTAATTACTTTATAAAGTGCACGACCATTTCATGAAACGTAGCCATTTCATGATCCAATTATAACTGACCATACCGTTTACATGTCAACGTTTTTCGATTTGTCCATTCACGTTTGATCGTATCATAAATACGAAAGCATTATCTTTAAAGTTCTAGTTATCTTTATAGTTTTTAGTTTAAGCAATTAAAAGTGGTGGAGCCCTTCAGCTTTATGCATGCAGCTATATGTATTATTATGGTTGTAGCACGAATGGGTCGACTCGACTGGGGAAGGACTACGCTCTCACAGAATACCAGCGTGAAATAGCAACTTAATGCTGCTGTGTTTCGTATGATGAGTGTAGAGAACCGGAGACCGTTTTTACTGGATACGAGGCAATCCATTTTTTGTCTTCAACGGACAACACATTTGCATTTTAATTCTTAATTGAGGATAAATGTAGATGCCTATGGGCAACAGTATAGACTTATCATCAGGTGGACTATGTGATCATTTGTCACCCCTTTTCTATAAAATGATTATATAATTAGTTGATCTAATATCGCTGCTTTAGATTACTCAGAATGCTGCTACGCAGACCTTTAACAGCCCATGTGCCACCTCAATGCTGCATACATTGAATAAAACTAATATTACGGATTTTATTCCGATTTACGCCATGGTCACGGGGAGCTCAAAACGTCGGGATTTAAAATAAGTCAAATTGAACGGGTTAAAATTAGTTTTATTTAATGTTTAATATTCGTGTAAATACAAGAAATTATTTATATAATATATAAATTGGCCAAAAGGCCAAAGTGATATGGACTTTGTGAAAAAATACGCTATCAGCGTCCCTAGCGGTGGATGATGTAATTATTTATGAAATGATCATTTATGTTTGGCCACATTGTGAAGTAGCCGTGCGTTTGGTTAGCTACATCGTGAAACTGTCCTAATTTATTGATCGGGCCGAGGCACATTATGATGCAGACAATAAGGTATGTCTACACCAGTGCGCTTTCCTGTTCATCTTGCGTCTTCCTCTAACGCATGCCTGAGCAACTATAGCGCATGCAATAGCGCATGCGCTAAAACTAGTTTGACAACAGCGCACGCCTCTAGCGAAAGTTGATCCGTCACTGGTGGGTTCGCATGCAACATTTCGTGCGTTTTAGTAAACAAAATGGCAGAAGACAAAGTTTGAACTTTGGAATTTATCGATGATTATCGAACATATCAAGTATTGTGGCACCACAAGCACGAAGATTACACAAATAAAATAAAAAGAAACGACGCGTTGATTTCTCTGAGCCAAAAATATAATTATGATGTAAAAACGGTTAAAAACAAGATAAACAGCTTGAGGTCATACTTCTCAAAGGGACATTAAAAGTTACGATGAAAAGAAGTGGGTCCGGAACAGAAGATAATTACGAATCTTCATGGTTTGCCTAATCGCGGCGCGTGAGCTATAGACAAGTTGCATGCGACAAGCGCACGGGTGTAGACGATAAGCTGCATGCGTCTTATGGCACAGAACATGAAAGCGAAATTGAAAGCGCACTGGTATAGACATAGCTAAACACAGTGTAATAGTAGGTCCAGACGGTGCAGACTGTTGCACGGACAAAAGTATGTACCACTGACATTGTCCAATTACTTTTACAGCGCTAACTAAAATTAAACCTGATGGTAAGTGGTTATGTAGCCTAAGATGGTGAAACGCACTGACTTAACAAAAGCGTATTCATTCTTGCCTAATAGTAGTAGGTAAGTATTATTTGCGACTTATTTGTGTGTGTGTCTTTCTTCCTATTGTTTATCGGTTTTCCAAGCTACATGGCAAGCCCATTGGCATTTCACTTTAATAATCCGTTGGGCTATGTCAATTACTCTGGTTCTATTGCGGATATCCTCATTTCTAACTTTATCACGCAGAGAATCTTCTCTCCAAATTAAAAGTTTTATATTTTTCAAATGATGGTTTGTCTAACATTTAAAGAAAACATAAACAAAAGAATTTCTTTATTTTTCTATATGCACTTAGGGAAGCAACACTTTTATTTTATTTAAAATGTTTGATATAATTTTATAATAGTGTACCGTAGTGTGCGTTTTATTATAATATATAATTATAAATTTCAGTATCACCTAATTAATAAAAACATGCAACAATAAAATTACAAAGGTATTAAAGACTATCGAAATCTAAGTAACGAGAGCATGTTGGTCGTTCCACATCCAAATTAAATAAAATTGCATTTTTCAATTTCACTAATCAACGTCGCCGCGAAAATTTCTTCTTCTTTAGACACTTTAAAAATTAAGTTATTTAGAAAACAATATTTACAGTTACCAATGTATTAACTAAATTAAGTATTTCTATTCATAAAAATATTTATAATTGAGTATAAACTCTTAAAAAACTAGAACATTTGAACCAAGTTGCTCCAACACCGACGCGCGGTCCACCCTCGACGATGTCCGAAAACGGACTGCGACTGCGACAGAGCTCGCGGGTGATTACAGGGCGACGGAGAAGGCACTCTCGCACTCGCAATATTCAATTTCGGGGAAAAATGATAGCTAATGATCGAGTAAAACGGGGAATAAAAATAAGTCTCAATTAAAAATATTAATATATTTAAGACCTTTTTTTTTGAGTGTAAAAACTATTTAAAGAGCTTGTGCCGTTTTGGAAAAATTTTGCAAAATATGACAAAGATAGGTACTCTTTGGGGTTTTTTTTTCTAATAAGGGGTTGACAAAAATATAATTTTGTTTAATTAAAAACATTTATTAAATACTCTTCTGTCAGCCTGTATTTTTTCTTTGCGGATTAAATGAACAGTTATTGTGATTTTTTTACTTAAATATCCAAGAATTTAGGCATTTCAACCGCACTTAAGGCTTTAAATAGCAATATGAAAAGAATGTATCTCGAACATAAAGAAATGAGAATAAATCAAAAAGACCGTAATAATTATTTATTGGAGCATGAAATAAGATGCCGAAATCAACGAAGACATTATCGCGGTTTTGAAGTAATAATTATTTTCCGTGATCGCTGGCGCATGCTTTTAACTCTAACGAGCCGAACGAGATCGAGGGAGGACAGGCCCCACTTGGTGACATTATGGCAAAAGTGTTTACGAAAGACTCCCCTTGTTTATGATGGTGTTCAACCAGAAACGGGGCATTGAGGGTTGCGAACGAAGCGAATGAGGACCTCGAAAGTTCAATAATGAGACAATGTGAAGGACGATAGCTGTGTGGATGAAAGTAGTCTTGAGTCATGATCGTGACAAAAGGATGTTGATAAAGCGGATTTTACTTGATACATTAAAGTGTTTAAATGAAAGCACGCTATGCGGAAAGCAAAGAAAAATATAATGGAACTTAAATGATTTTCCTAGAATTTCCGTATCAAATAATAAACTTTGAATAACCAAGGCGCGATACATTCATAGCATCTGTCGTAAGTCTGTAGCGTTTAATGCAATTTAAGAGCTGAAAGTGCCAATCAACTACGGGAAATGAGTTTTCAACACAAGTTAACGGCCATTAGTCTTGTATATTTTGCTGTTTACATAAATAATAAAAACGTTTATACCATTTTCTTAGTATTTTATATAAGATTAATTCTGTGACTTACCGTGTAGTGGCAGTGTAAGAATATACACTACCCCATATCATCCCGTGGGTGTCGTAAGAGGCAACAGAGGGAAACAAATCAGAAGATGTGCAGCAGCGTTTTCCTAATAACGACTAAAAATAAAAAACTGCGGTTGCCAACCCGCTTGCCCAGCCTGGCAACTATGGCAAATATCCCCCCTATGAGGCAATCTATGTGGACTTTATCAGGCTGTAACAGTAACTGCTACTTAAACTTTACAAAATAGTCTTCTTTTCCTCGCTGAAAAATATAATTTGCATTATGTTCTTGGTTCTTAATGATGAAGATGAAACTTAATTTTCTTATCTCCGGTTAAAATCTATTAAAACTCAGTAAGTATATATAATAATATTAGAAAATGAGACAATATTTCATACTAACATATAGTTCAACCTCGTTTGTATAATATATACTAAAGCCAGAAGAGTTGTAAGAGCAGCCATTTAAAACAAGCTGTGCGGTCCCTTAACAACTGACAAACCCAACTCAAAGCAATTATTTTACCAAATACCTTGACCTACTTTTCACACTCCTTTAAATAAATAAGAAAGATATAGATACTAAATTATTTACAGTAAGCATAACGCATTACAAAATTGGTTATAAACTTGATTTTTTAAACTGACGTTTAAAAGCTAATCACATATTATTAACCGAGTTCAAAAAATGAGGAGGTTATATATTCCACGCGCCTATGTTTTTTTTATTTATTTTCATAGATTTCTCAGAAACGGCTGAACCGATTACAATGGCCCTTTCTAAAAAATATTAAACTAACTAATTATATGACATTTTAATTGTTAACTTGAACTTGTGATATTCCTGAGACTACTCAAAATGGTATTTAATTATTTATTTATTTATCTTTGGAGTAACAACTATGTAATAATTATAAAGTAGAATAATCTAAACATAAAAACTGCTTAACTAATTATATCCTACACCATCACCCACGAAATAAAATTATTATTATTATTGAAGGTGCTACTTTGATGTGTCTATGTATAGAACAAAAATATAGTATGTGTATTACACGACCTTTTGAGTTCGCGGTCCGCAACCTACCATTAGGCCACTATTGCTTTTTAATATTGTACTCACAATGCTGTACACAGGCCTCCCCTATAGCTTGTCTCATACGGGCGATATTTGCTATAGTTGCCACGCCTGGCAAGCGGGTTGGCAACCGCGGTTTTATTTTTTTATATATATTGTTATTATTTTAGAAAATATTTTTTGTTAAATCGTGAGATAAAAGTATAAATAACACATTCACCATTCATTATTTTTATTAATTCAAACCAAAAAGCAATAATCTAAGCCTAAATATCATTCATTTTTTAGCAGAAATCGTTCCCCGCTTTCCATACATTTTAGTATGAAACTGTTAGGTTTCCGTAATTCGCTTTATATTAGAGAACACGCGTGAAAAAAATTCAGTGCCACCTCAGTTTTCAAGGTGATTGCACGTCCGTTCGTAGAGTTATTATACATAGTTCGTATTGTTTGACATAGCATAAGGGTGGGTCGCGAGTGTCGGACACGACTGCTAAAATTATTTGTAGGTATTCTTCGAGTAAGTAGACTAACTAGCTATGTGAGTTTTATTATGTATTGTTTTTTGTAATTATCAGAAATTAATGTACTTAATAAAATAGTAATTTATTTTAATATCCATTTTAGGTAGATAATATGGGAAAACGCAAAGAAAGGTATTAGAATAAAAAAATCAAATTAATAACGTAAGCATATGAACTATTCGGAAAGTCGCTAAGAAAGCAGTCTTGTTTTAGGACTCGACTCAACTGGTGCAGTGGGGATCTATGATCTGGACCTTGAGTGAATTGTTGATCAGTGGGTTACCCTCTGTGGGGTCCACCCATTGTGATATCATTTCAGACCTTCTACAATAATCCTGTCCTGATTGACTCATCGGGTTCTTTGTTGAGGTTACCATCCGATTACGATGACGTTTAGGTTATTATAGTAATATCTTATGCCGAGGTTATTATTGCAGTAGTTAAATTTAGATTGATAAATAATATTTATAATATAGAAGTTATCTCCTCAGTTAGCCTGTCTTCTAATGTTATGGCTTTTCATTAGTGCCAACAAAATACAATATGTAACAATAACTGTGGTTCCTGTTAAGTGCGTTATCAGAATCAGTATTCAAACGTATATAAATAATTTTACTTCAGAAAAATCAACATAAAAATAATCAAATTAAATTTAAATAAAATAATACTTGTAAATTTTATGTGGATTGATAACATCTGCAATAACCTACTAAAATACAAAAACCTTTATTAACGTAGGCATTTTTTTATCGGTCGTTGATAAACAACCTTTATTTTTATATCTTTTCATGACAATTGTATTGTGACAAAATTTTATGTTTATTAAACTTTCCATGTTTTTAAATAACTACTGCAAAAACACGGGCTCAAAATAAGTCAGTTGGCGTATACTAGACGATACTTTTGCGATCATTTGAAGTGCGTGTAAATTTTGGGGATTTTCCTATACTAAAGTCCTACGCCTTGCCATACTAAAGCCCTCCAGCACCTTAAAAACGGCAAGGCCCCAGGCGAGGATGGAATTACAGCGGAGCTTCTGAAAGCGGGTGGAAACCGGTACTTGAAGTCCTTCAGAAGCTCTTTTAATCCGTCCTGTGGTGGCACTACACCGAGGCGTGGAGCAGAAGTGCGGTGGTCTTGTTCTTCAAGAAAGGCGACAACGCCTTTGAAGAACTACAGACCGATTTCCTTCTGAGCCGCGTCTACGTGCTGTTTTCGAGAGTCATTACGAATCGTCTCGCACGCAGACTCGACGACTTCCAGCCTCCCGAACAAGCCGGTTTCGAAAAGGTTTTTAGCACCATAGACCACATAAGCGATTCTTCGGCAACTGTACAGTCCGAGGAGTACAATTTGCCACTATGTCTGGCGTATGTGGACTATGAGAAAGCTTTGATTCCGTCGAAATTTGCGGTGCTGCAGTCCCTTCAGCGGTGCCAAGTTGACTGTCGGTATATCGAAGTGCTGAAGTGCTTGTACAGTAGGGCTACGATGGCTATCCGAGTACAGAACCAGAGTACAAAACCTATCCAACTGCAGAGGTGTAAGACAGGGTGACGTTATATCCCGAAACTCTTCACCGCTGCATTGGAAGACGTTTTCAAGCTTCTGACTGGAAAGGATACGGCATTAACATCAATGGCGAGTACATCACTCACCTTCGATTTGCCGATGATATAGTCCTTATGGCAGAATCGCTGGAGGACCTAAGCACTATGCTCAATGACCCAATAGTGCCTCCCAACGGATAGGTTCTAAGATGAACATGGACAAAACAAAAATCATGTTTAATGTCCATGTCACACCTATGCCGGTAGTTGTTGGGAGCACTAAGCCTGTGTTGTTGACGAATATGTTTACCTGGGACAAATAGTCGACTAGGTAAGTCCAACTTCGACCGAGAGGTCAATCGACGGATTCAACTCGGTTGGGCAGCGTTCGGGAAATTACGGCACATCTTCTCGTCAGGTATACCTCAAAACTTGAAAACGAGGCTGTACAACCAGTACGTGTTGCCAGTGATGACCCATGAACTGAGACGTGGTCCTTCACTGCTGGCCGGATGAGGAAGCTCAAGGTCGCTCAGCGAGCTATGGAGAGGCTATGCTCGGAGTCTCACTGCGTGATAAACTTAGAAATGAGGATATCCAGTAGAACCAGAGTGACCGATATAGCCCAACAGATTAGTAAGCTGAAGTGGCAATGGCCGGCTATATAGCTCGAAGAAACAACCGATGTGGTGTTCCGGAGTGGCACCTCGTACCGGCGGATTTAGTGTAGGGCGTCCCCCACTAGATGGAGTGACGACCTGGTAAGACATGCAGAAGTCGATGGATGCGGGTGGCTCAGGACCGTGCTTTGTGGCATTCCTTGGGGGAGGCCTATGTTCAGCAGTGGACTTGTGAAGGGCTGTAATGATGATGATGATGATGAAAGTCCTACGATGACAAGCGGGTAGCGGGTATGAGTTTGATGAGCGCGCGAAACGCCGCTTATTTTATAGTTATTTTATTTTGTTTATTACATTCTTTTAATATGGATCTATTTAAAAAATAATTTCTGTTACATATTCTTTATCGAATAAAGTTTCACATGAAAAATGCATAATAAATTTCTCCTACAAATAGTTGCAAGTTTGAAATTAATCAGGACATTTTATACTTGAAACAACCTTTTTTTAAATATTTTTCCCAAATCTCTAATTAGTAATAACGTAGTTTATAATATAACTATTCAATAACAATGTGTATTGGCGGTGAAAGAATATTCACTACTCCAAATCATCCCGTGGGTGTGGTAAAAGGCAGATGGAAACCAGGAGATGGGTAACGGCATCTTCCTAACAACAACTAGATCCAAAGTAAAAAACTGCGGTTGCCAACCCGCCTGGCAAAAGTGGAAACTATGAAAAATACCCCCTTATGAGGTTATTCGTTGGATAGGCTTATGATCAGTAGTTGACTTTGATAGATCATAATGAATGAATGAACAATGTATATTTGATCTTAACATAATTTTAGAAACTGTTAGAACTCATCAAAACATCGTCCTACGTAGCGTAACTAAGAATTTTTCTCGTTAAGTGACTTCGTAAAATGATTTTTGTAAGATAATTTATAATATAAAATAAATATGAACATATTAAATATTATTAGGTATTCAAGAAGAGATATGCAATTTTCATACCAGCTACCAGCACATTTTGAATAAAACTATTTTTACGGATTTATCGTTTAATTTACTTATTTTAATGCTAAAAGCGAAGTATAATAGTTATTTCCAGTAATTTTTCTAGACACAGTTATTCTCAGGAACTTTAAATTTAAAATAACAGAAATAATAATGAAAATATTATTTATAATGTGCTGGTATAATGAACTCTTATATTTACGCGAAATCTACATTGAATAAAACTATTTTACGGATTTATCGCGTTTAATTTACTTATTTTAATTCCCGACGTTTCGGGTGCATTACAGCACCCATGGTCACTGGGGGGGGGGGACGGGGGGGGACTGAGGTGTTTGACGTCCCGATGTCATAGTTAGCCCGGCTACCTTCAGTTTTTTAATATTAATTTTTGGTTCGATCTATGCAGAATGAGCTTACAGTATCTTGAAGTCTAGCAGTGGTATACTTGGGTTTGGATTAATTTTATTAATTATAGGATCCCAAGCAGATGGCAGCACCTATCCATCTTCTCTATTAAAATTAGGATGTTTTTTAATTTCAATAGCCTCACGAATCATCCTTGGTAGGAATCGGTGTTCTTTTGCGAGGATTTGTGGTCTATCAAATCTAATGTAATGGCGGGGACGATCTTGAACATGTTCACAAACTGCAGACGTCCCGATACGTCGGTGCTTCATGGGTGCTGTAAAGCACCCGAAACGTCGGGAATTAAAATAAGGAAATTAAACGCGATAAAATCCGTAAAATAGTTTTATTCAATGTGTAGATTTCGCGTAAATATAAGAGTTCATTATACCAGCACATTATAAATAATATTTTCATTATTATTTCTGTTATTTTTAAATTTAAAGTTCCTGAGAATAACTGTGTCTAGAAAAAATTACTGGAAATAACTATTATACTTCGCTTTTAGCACTAATGTTATAATAATATATAAATTTAGACGAAAAACATTTTTATTATAACTACTTTATTGTATTAACTATAAAATTATACCCATATATTTAAAGAAAACACGAATTAAGTAAATTATTTCTCCTTGGCACTAAAAAATAGCCGCAATGTTTACAACATATAAGATATGATCCGCCATCTTGAAAGATACTGTTGAGGGATCATTCACACACAAACCTTGGGGGTGCGCGCACCGCGCAGCGGTTCGCTTTGAAAAAATGCTGTATCGGCCGTGTCAGAGACCTCACAGTGGCCGTAGGTATGTCGGCATTTGTCGTTTAGTTCAGATTCAAATAACATTTTTAGAAATATTAAATTTAGTTAGTTACTTGATTAGAAACGCTAAAATCCTATTCATAGTACACATATACGTCCTTGAAATGACCAACGGGTTGTTTGTTACTTACTGTATAAATTGTTTAAACCACTGTGATTGTTTAAATCTGTATTCACCTTTATTTTTTAATAAAAGCTCATTTATGAAACCCACATTTCCCATATTACACAAAACATTGACAATATTTTAAATTTGTTCATAAATAAAAAATAATAGTTAAAATAATACCTAGAAAGCGTACACTCTGGCCCCACCCTTTGCCGTCAGCTATTAATTACGGGCTCGCGGACTTCGCTATGTGACAAGCAAATAACATAGAAGAAATTGCAAATGGCTATATACATTGCGTGTTTTTGTGACATTCATGAACATGCTACGAAGACAATCGCGTGATGAATACTCGTATGTAACTTGTGCGATGCACCAAAAGTAATTTATTCATGTCCAGGGTGTCCAGGCATACTAACACTGCGCGATGCGTCTGTGTGACTAGAAAATATCAATGTAGGTGTTCTATTAGAAGTTCCCACGCTCAATGACTACAGTCTTAAATATAAAATAATGTAATTATTTTTCTTTAATTACTAATAATCTCTATATATAAATAAATTAATATTAAAAATCATTTTTAAAAACAATATTTTATTGAAATGCTCTAAAAAGAAGAAAATAAACCTTAAATTAAATCAAACCCATCAATTTATTACATTACACCATTTATTATATTATTTATAATATAAAAGCTTGTCCCGAGATTTATCTTTTTTATAAAAGCATTATTTTTTCTTAGAATTACCTACTTCTGTCAATATCAACTTACATATTGTATTCTTGTTTATGTACCACAGGTAAATCTTTTATTTTTTTATTCATCTCAGCAAACCCTTTCATTTGAGGTCTATATCACGGGGGTGCATAAAAAACATAGTCCGCTATCTTTGGGTGTCCACCATATTTTTTTTTATTGAATTTAGAGTGACTTCATCTTATTTCTCAGCAAGCCTAAAGGGCTTTTTTTTTTGATACCCATAGAAAACAACTAGACCGCCATCTTGAGCCGTCCGCCATATTGGATTTAGTATGACGTCACTCAGCTAACCATGCATTGTCATCCAAACTAAACATGTATGCAAAATTGCAGCTCAATCGGTTGAGGATAACTGCTTTAAAATTCAGTTGCAAGATTTGACCCTAACAAACATACGAGTACATTGCAAGCTAAATAAAAGCTTTTAACTTTTAAAATCAATTGCTGTCCGTTAGTCTCGCTAAAACTCAAAAACGGCTCGACCGATTTTGATGAATTTTTTTGTGTGTGTTTGAATGGGTCCCTAGATAGTTTAGATTCACATTTGGATCCGGTAGGTGGCGCGGTTGTCGAGATCCAGAAATCACCTGTGCGAAGCCGGGGCGGATCACTAGTGTATTCTAAAAATAATTTTTAGTACGGTTGTAGTAAATTTTTATTAATCGTCTTGTTCTCGAATATAAAAAAAACTGAACTGAACTGAACTTCTATTTTTAACGATATTTTATATTGCATAATATGCACAAATAAAAAACAATTGTTTTCATTTGTATTACTTTCTGAACATTACTTCATTTATAGGAAATTGTAACGATGTT
The DNA here is from genome assembly GCA_029286625.1 of Parnassius orleans. NCBI lineage: Eukaryota > Metazoa > Arthropoda > Insecta > Lepidoptera > Papilionidae > Parnassius > Parnassius orleans. The sequence continues at coordinate 999,367 of JAGSMP010000184.1, forward strand.
GTACTTTGCTCATGTACGTTGTTATGTGCCAAAAAATCTTAAAAGAAAACAAAACTACATTATTTAACACAAGTATTTTGAATTATCTATTCTTCTTCACCTTAATCATCAGCCCGAAAAGTTTACTGCAATACATGGGTCACTTCACGTCACGTCACGATTGGCAGACAGATTGACAATCGCAATACAAGACGTCTCGCACTTTGACGTTGTTGCTCGTAGTCGGTCTGGATATTTTATATCTGGCTCTGACATAACCGATATGATTATACCTTTATGATATTATTATGATATTATTTGACTGTTTTAAGTTTCATCATCATCATTACAGCCCTTCACAAGTCCACTGCTGAACATAGGCCTCCCAAGGAATGCCACAAAGCACGGTCCTGAGCCACCGCATCCATCGACTTCCTGCATGTCTTACCAGGTCGTCACTCCATCTAGTGGGGGACGCCCTACACTAAATCCGCCGGTACGAGGCCGCCACTCGAGAACCTTTTTCCCCATCGGTTGTCGGTTCTTCGAGCTATATGGCCGGCCCATTGCCACTTCAGCTTACTAATCTGTTGGGCTATGTCGGTCACTCTGGTTCTACTGCGGATATCCTCATTTCTAAGTTTATCGCAGTGAGACCCCGAGCATAGCTCCTCCATAGCTCGCTGAGCGACCTTGAGCTTCCTCATCCGGCCAGCAGTGAAGGACCACGTCTCAGTTCCGTAGGTCATCACTGGCAACACGCACTGGTTGTACAGCCTCGTTTTCAAGTTTTGAGGTATACCTGACGAGAAGATGTGCCGTAATTTCCCGAACGCTGCCCAGCCGAGTTGAATCCGTCGATTGACCTCTCGGTCGAAGTTGGACTTACCTAGTCGGACTATTTGTCCCAGGTAAACATATCCGTCAACAACTTCGAGCTTAATTATCTAACAACTACCGGCATAGGTGTGACATGGACATTAAACATGATCTTTGTTTTGTCCATGTTCATCTTAAGACCTATCCGTTGGGAGGCACTATTGAGGTCATTGAGCATAGTCTTAGGTCCTCCAGCGATTCTGCCATAAGGACTATATCATCGGCAAATCGAAGGTGGTGATGTACTCGCCATTGATGTTAATGCCGTATCCTTTCCAGTCCAGAAGCTTGAAAACGTCTTCCAATGCAGCGGTGAAGAGTTTCGGGATATAACGTCACCCTGTCTTACACCTCTGCAGTTGGATAGGTTTTGTACTCTGGTTCTGTACTCGGATAGCCATCGTGGCCCTACTGTACAAGCACTTCAGCACTTCGATATACCGACAGTCAACTTGGCACCGCTGAAGGGACTGCAGCACCGCCAAATTTCGACGGAATCAAAGGCTTTCTCATAGTCCACATACGCCAGACATAGTGGCAAATTGTACTCCTCGGACTTCTGTACAATTTGCCGAAGGGTATGTATGTGGTCTATGGTGCTAAACCTTTTTAAGGCTCAAAATTCAGGGCTGGAAGTCGTCGAGTCTGCGTGCGAGACGATTCGTAATGACTCTCGAAATCAGCACGTAGACGCGACTCAGAAGAGAAATCGTTCTGTAGTTCTTTAAGAAAGCGTTGTCGCCTTTCGTGAAGAATAAGACCATCGCACTTCCGCTTTACTCCTCCGAAGTAGTGCCACCATGGAAGACGGAATTAAACAGCTTCTGAAGGACTCTAAGTACCGGTTTTCCACCCGCTTTCAGAAGCTCCGCTATAATTCCATCCTCGCCCGGGGTATTGCCGTTTTTAAGGTGCTAGAGGGCCATTCTAATTTCGCTCAGACTGACGTCCGGGATATCATCGGAATAAGTTCGAATTAATTTTATTAATTATAGGATCCCAAGCAGATGGCAGCACCTATCCATCTTCTCTATTAAAATTAGGATGTTTTTAATTTCAATAGCCTCACGAATCATCCTTGGTAGGAATCGGTGTTCTTTGCGAGTTGTGGTCTATCAAATCTAATGTAATGGCGGGGACGATCTTGAACATGTTCACAAACTGCAGACGTCCCGATACGTCGAACTTCAAGGGTGCTGTAAAGCACCGAAACGTCGAATTAAAATAAGTAAATTAAACGCGATAAAATCCGTAAAATAGTTTTATTCAATGTGTGATTTCAGCGTAAATATAAGAGTTCATTATACCAGCACATTATAAAAAATATTTTCATTATTATTTCTGTTATTTTTAAATTTAAAGTTCCTGAGAATAACTGTGTCTAGAAAAAATTACTGGAAATAACTATTATACTTCGCTTTTAGCACTAATGTTATAATAATATATAAATTTAGACGAAAAACATTTTATTATAACTACTTTATTGTATTAACTATAAAATTATACCCATATATTTAAAGAAAACACGAATTAAGTAAATTATTTCTCCTTGGCACTAAAAATAGCCGCAATGTTTACAACATATAAGATATGATCCGCCATCTTGAAAGATACTGGGGATCATTCACACACAAACAGAGTGGTGCGCGCACGCCTTGCAGTTCCTTTGAAAAAATGCTGTATCGGCCGTGTCAGAGACCTCACAGTGGCCGTAGGTATGTCGGCATTTGTCGTTTAGTTCAGATTCAAATAACATTTTAGAAATATTAAATTTAGTTAGTTACTTGATTAGAAACGCTAAAATCCTATTCATAGTACATATACGTCCTTGAAATGACCAACAGGGTTGTATGTTACATACTGTATAAATTGTTTAAACCACTGTGATTGTTTAAATCTGTATTCACCTTTATTTTTAATAAAAGCTCATTTATAGAACCCACATTTCCCATATTACACAAAAAATTGACAATATTTTAAATTTGTTCATAAATAAAAATAATAGTTAAAATAATACCTAAAGCGTACACTCTGGCCCACCCTTTGCCGTCAGCTATTAATTACGGGCTCGCGGACTTCGCTATGTGACAAGCAAATAACATAGAAGAAATTGCAGTGGCTATACATTGCGTGTTTTGTGACATATGAACATGCTACGAAGACAATCGCGTGATGAATACTCGTATGTAACTTGTGCGATGCAAAGTAATTTATTCATGTCCAGGGTGTCGGCATACTAACACTGCGCGATGCGTCTGTGTGACTAGAAAATATCAATGGGTGTTCTATTAGAAGTTCCACGCTCAATGACTACAGTCTTAAATATAAAATAATGTAATTATTTTTCTTTAATTACTAATAATCTCTATATATAAATAAATTAATATTAAAATCATTTTTAAAAACAATATTTTATTGAAATGCTCTAAAAAAAAAAAACCTTAAATTAAATCAAACACATCAATTTATTACGTTACACCATTTATTATATTATTTATAATATAAAGCCTGTCCAGATTTATCTTTTTATAAAACATTATAAATTACCTACTTCTGTCAATATCAACTTACATATTGTATTCTTGTTTATGTACCACAGGTAAATCTTTTATTTTTATTCATCTCAGCAAACCCTTTCATTTGAGGTCTATATCACGGGGTGCATAAAAACATATCCGCTATCTTTGGGTGTCCACCATATTTTTTTTATTGAATTTGGTGACTTCATCTTATTTCTCAAAGCCTTTTTGATACCCATAGAAAATAACTAGACCGCCATATTGGATTTAGTATGACGTCACTCAGCTAACCATGCATTGTCATCCAAACTAAACATGTATGCAAAATTACAGCTCCATCGGTTGAGCATAACTGCTTTAAAATTCAGTTGCAAGATTTGACCCTAACAAACATACGAGTACATTGCAAGCTAAATAAAAGCTCTTAACTTTTAAAATCAATTGCTGTCCGTTAGTCTCGCTAAAACTCAAAAACGGCTCGACCGATTTTGATGAAATTTTTTGTGTGTGTTTGAATGGGTCCCTAGATGGTTTAGATTCACATTTGGATCCGGTAGGTGGCGCTGTTGTCGAGATCCAGAAATCACCTGTGCGAAGCCGGGGCGGATCACTAGTGTATTCTAAAAATAATTTTTAGCACGGTTGTAGTAAATTTTTATTAATCGTCTTGTTCTCGAATATAAAAAAAAACTGAACTGAACTGAACTTCTATTTTTAACGATATTTTATATTGCATAATATGCACAAATAAAAAACAATTGTTTTCATTTGTATTAATTTCTGAACATTACTTCATTTATAGGAAATTATAACGATGTTGTACTTTGCTCATGTACGTTGTTATGTGCCAAAAAAAATCTTAAAAGAAAACAAAAACTACATTATTTAACACAAGTCTTTTTGAATTATCTATTCTTCTTCACCTTAATCATCAGCCCGTAAAGTTTACTGCAATACATGGGTCACTTCACGTCACGTCACGATTGGAAGACAGATTGACAATCGCAATACAAGACGTCTCGCACTTTTGACGTTGTTGCTCGTAGTCGGTCTGGATATTTTATATCTGGCTCTGACATAACCGATATGATTATACCGCCTTATTTGACTGTTTTAAGTTTAGTAAAATATAATCAATTAGGCCCAAAGTAATAAAAATTTAAAACAAATATATTAGTAACATAGATTCTATCAGTTTACCACAGCAAGATTTCAAGATACTGTAAGCTCGTTCTGCGAGTAGATGGGACCAAAAATTAATATTCAAAAGCTAACTTCGATTCAAAGCAAAAGGTAGCTTGGGTTAATAATGGCGTTGGGAAGTCAAACACCTAAGTTCCCCTCGTGACCATGGGTGCTATAAAGCATCCTAAACGTAGGTAATAAGTTAAATAAGTTAAATTGAACGCGATAAAAGCCGTAAAGCTTAGTTTTACTCAATGTTTTACTCAATGTCTAGTATTCGTGTTAATATAAAAAATCATTATTTTAATAATTAGTAAAACAAACAAAAAACTAACATTTTCATAAAACAGCTTCTGAATATGGAGCTAATAAATTAATAATAAAATTTAAGTTTAAGAGTTGTGTAGTATTTAAGAGTTTCCATCTGTAGAATAACACATGATTTCCTGGTATTGTTAGTTGACTGTTGCCATAATAACTAAAATAAATTGAGTAATATTTTTTTTACGACGCTATCACATGTAACTATAACGTACTGGAATAATAAATTTAGGCGAGTTATGAGCTTACGTGAAAATCCAATAGACTGAAACATTTACAGCGTCATCAATGTTGTATGCAGAAACAAAAATATGTACTCAGTCATCCTAACCTCTGGCACAGTATAACGTGTATTCGATATAATAGAAGGGACGCTCGGATACAGGGTCAGATATGTGGAAAATCAAAAACAACAAATTTATGCCCAAAAAGCAAAATATTGTATATTTTTAAATCAATCTTAGCTATGGCTCTAACTCGGAAACAGCGATTCAATATTCAGTTGCTGAAGAAGTTATATTTTACAAGAAACTCATTGTTGATACAAACAATGGTGCCGGTGCAGATCAAGCTTAAGTTGCTAAACAAAAGTGAAAATGGAACGCCAATGCACCTGAGCTTACAGAATTCTTCCATTTAAATTATGTCAAGGTGAAAGACATCATAAGTAAACTTTTCGATATATACCGATATATATTTATTTCCAAATGAATGACAAAAGATATTATGTTATAGTAGATACTATTTTACGGAGGGTGGCAAAATTCTATTAAGTCTTAATACCGTGGCACAGGTTTGTTTGCACTTAATTTATTTTATTAGCATAATCAAGCCGTTTTCAGGCAGCAAGCCTACCGTGAAAGGACAGAGGTTTATCATTGACCTATTTCTGATTTTACTGATATGGTAAACTCTGCTGGTTTCATTATTAAAAATTCTATGTAATAATGATTTCACTCAAGGCAATACGTCATAAAACGAATTGCGATCAAGCAATAACTAAAATATAAATAATGCAATTGATATATCATATTTAAAGGGAAGTTTTAAAGGAAATAATTATACTCTTGTGTGTATTTATGTAGCTGGTAGTAACTGGGTACAACACATAATACACATAATTTATTAAGGATCGGCTGCCCAATTTTAATGACAAATGAAAATGCAATACATGTTTATTGAAGTTAACACCACAGTAGATGTGCCATCAGAGTTAGATTTATGGTTTCGGTATTATTGAATTCGGTAAGTGCAGTTTAAGTACAATTTTTAAAGTATTCAAAGTTGGAGGGAAGCATGATGTCTGACAAATTGAAAATAATTGGACTTTTTATGTCCATACTCATTCCCATTGTTACCCTCCCAAACTCTAGTGCCATTAAGAGGACTGGGTCCAATTGTATGAAGTATACAGGTGTCATTTTCCTGTTTGTGTTTACAAATGTTTACAAATATTAATCCAAAAATGCAGCTACATTGAATGCCCGAACTTCAAGTATAGTTTAACATAAATAAATAAACATTTAATAACCTTGTGCAATTCGATGAAATTTTACTGATACAATTAGAATATAGGACAAGTGAATTCATACAAATGGTATAAGAATAAAGATTTTAAGATAAGAACTTAACTAAAAAAAAAAACTCTGTGATGTCTGACCGTTAAGTCATGTCTAATTTGGAAAAATAAAATAGCATAACATAGCATATTGATACGGCTTACCTTATTATAAAATTTATCTGTTATTCCCAAACAAGGTAAGGCATGCCTAAGATAAAAAAAGATTTTCACGAGATTAATTTAAAAGTAAATGCGAAAAGAATTTAACGCAAAATAAATTGACGTTTCGTCAGCGTAGTGGGGTAAGCATTTAACTACGGACTTTTGGGTCCCGATCTCGAATCCCGCATACAGACACGTGTTAAAATTAGTACTTAAAATGGCAATTAAAAATCTCATTGGTGCCGGCGAGAATTGAAGCCGGGTTGATCTCGAACTGTGACATTTATGGAGAGCGGCTGTGAGTTACCTCGGCAGTCGGCGTAGCATGTTTGGGCCGTGCGTGCTCTCGGCGGAAATCTATCCTCTCCAATACTGCTCTCCAAAACTCCAATATAGCACAGTTACAATCATAACGAACACGTAATCTCGTGTGATATTGGGAACACAATAAAATACCACTGCCATTAGAGCCTATCATAAGTCCACTACTGAACATAGGATCCCCCATATATTGCCTCATAATGGAGATATTTATCATAGTTGCCACGCATGGCCGGTGGGTTGGTAACCACAATTTTTATTTTTTAATAGTTATTAGGAAGACGCTGCTGCCTATCTCCTGGTTTGTTTACCCCTGCCGCCTCTGACGTCACCCACGGGATATGGGGTAATGGTACACCGCTACTGCACGGTGGAAGGAAATAATTTAAAATATTTTATTATTTAAAAATGAAATACCCAATAATTTATCTATCCTTGTTTGGATTAATTCTAAGGTTCGTATTCATTCTAGAGATTTCCTAAGTTGCTGAAAGGAAGTTTTAAAATATTCGGATAGCCACTACGTGTACAGCAAACAAAGTGATAAATGAAACAAAGGACATGGATGGTTGTTATTTGGAAAACGGCTATAAACGAGCAGTGTTAGAAATTTACCGCTTCCAACTAATAAAATAAATAAAAAACATTAGTTTACTATTTGCTTTACGTTGTTTTACGTTGTAAAAAGAAAACATTAAAACATAGTTACGTATTAATGTATACTCTATATATGTCTTTTCTTTATAGTCGCAATTTATATATATATTTTAATTCATACATTAGTCTATCAAAAGTCCACTATTGAACATAGGCCTCCCGCAGTGTTTGTCAAATTTTTTTTATAGAATAAGGGTGAAAAGCGAGCACACAGTTCGCCAGTTCCAGTTCGCTACACTCACCATACGAAACCCAGTATTATCCTGCTTTTTCACGGTGGTATTGTGTGTGAGTATGGTCCTACCCCGGCCGAGCCGACCCATTCATGCTGTAGCTATAATAAAGCTGCAGCATGGCGCTACCACGTAAAAAGGAATAGGGTGTATATTTGCAATGGTTGACAATGACATGCTTAACACGCGATTGGCAACCGCAGTTTTTCAATAATTTGAGTTGTTATCACGAAGATATTGCTGTACATCTACTGTTTCATTTCCTTCTTTTGCTCTATACCACTCCCATGGAATGACAATAATATGAGATACATGTAGTGAATTTTCATACGACCCCCATTGGATGAAAATATGGGGTATATCAATAGTGGCAAAGAGGCGGGATCAAGTTTTTAATGGAACTATTTAGATGACATTAAGATTGCTATATTCCTTAGCCCTCTCAAAAGGGTGAAAAAATAACTTTTAATAAAAAGTAAAAACCGACTACAAAGAACTGAAACTAAGAAGAATAAAATAATTTTACTTTCTTAATATAGAAGAATTAAGGTCCGGCGACAGCTTTAATTCTTCAATAAAAATATGCGTAGCTCCAACTTTAAAATGTGGAACTATTTTATTGCTTTGATTTAATGAAAATTAACAAGAAATCATTACGTAATAATTATATTTCATTATCCTTTTTAGCCTTTGAAGTCGGCTTTTAAAGTAAATTTTTATATTTTGCTTACATAACTTTTACAATATGCTATCCCTTCGCTTTCATACTCAGCAAAAGTAAACAAATAAATTTTATTTTTATTTTCATTCACATTTTCAATCATCATATCAGAAAACTCTTTGTATAAGTACATCACCGCAGCTCTAGCGAGTGAATTATAGCCACGCCACTGCATGCACACACGCATGCACGCACGCTAGTTTCGTCATATTGCATGACCAGGTTTCTTTTTTAAAACGCAAGCAACAAACGAACTTACAGTCCATCTGATGGTAAGTGGCTATTGCAGTCCATGGACACCTGCAACCAAATTCAAATATAGAAACCTACAGATGCGTTGTTGTCAATGCAAGCATATAGCGGCAGATAGGTAAGAAGGTGACCTACACACACACAGAAAAGAACTCTTATCTTAGTCTTATTACCGGTAAAGAGATGCAGAACGCAGGTGTCATAACGCACACCATACGTAAAGGGGCTTGGCGTGATAAACTACTCCGCGCTAAAACTAATTGTTAGAATTATCAGAAATCCTTTTACCTTTAATATAAAACAGAATAGCTGTCTTAACAATACTAGACATCAAATATCTATATCAGCTACAGCGTCCATTAGAAAACGATTTAAAAAAAAACAACAGCAATGTCGAACTTATAACTGTTTTTTCAAAATGCATGCTGCTCAGTGCTAAAAATAATATTTTTTTAAACAAAAACACAACATGTGAGTCAACACTACGACTGCTGCACACCGAGGGCAACACCAACTTGAAACAAAAGGATACAAATGCGTTATTACTTCTTAGAATTTGCTGGTAGTAATATCTAAAAAAAGCTACTTTAAACACAAAAAGTCAATATGTTATAAACTCAAAAACAAAATATGCTTCTGCCATATTTTCTGCCTATTACTACCGGGCTACAAGCTTCAGTTTTGAAATTGCTTTTAAGATTGATATTGTAAACTGCAATTTATAGCGCTGACTTACCACGTGCTTGATCGTGCAGTAACACATCGTAAAATAAATCCCAAAAATATATATTACAAATATTTTAATTTCTTTTAAAGTAGCCATTGGTAACAACTGGCCCTAAAAGAGCTGCTATAACTCAAATTTTAAGAGACTCTACTAGCACTCTGGACCTTTAACCACATTTGAGACATTTACAAATGATAACACACCTGTACCCGGTGCACCCAGCTGACTGGCTGACGAGGCTCTGGAGACCGACCGCTGTAGGAAAACGCTGAACCCAAATTCACGGACTGGCGTGGGATGTAACATTACCAGTGCGAAGGTATCGGCTACTATAGCCATTACCTTCGCGCAGTACGAGGGGAGTGGTGCGTAGGCTTACCAATTCCTTAGCAGCGTAGAGAGTAGGTACAGGCAAATCTTTAAGGTAATGCTTGCTAGCTGGCACTTTGTGGATTAAACTAATACCAGTCTGCATTTAACATAAATCATCTTTTTACAAAACGCGGTTTATTGATAGTCTGCATTTGCTGTCAAGTTTTCCACTTTACATTTCAGTTCGCATATTTCCGCGGGACTTCTTTCGTAAAGCAGATTCTATTTCAAACTTGAGACTAATCAGAAACTACTTTTTGTACTAAGACGGTTATTACAAAACGTGGATCATTCCTAGTCTCAGGTTTTAACTAACAATATTCCTTATAAAATTTTCTGAAAATTAAGGCCCGTGACTATTAGTAATAATAAACCACGTTTTTATAAGACCGAAAAATTAGACAAAAGAATGTTTTTTCGTTTACGTAATTTTAAATTTTTAGACATAGTTATACAACCATTCTATTGTTAATCTGTGCAGCTGCGCTAGGGAAATAAACCTGTGTACGAGGTTTCTGTTATAACCATGACGTTAAACTAGAATTATAAATGAATATGCTTGAAGCAGCCGCTTGCACTCACTCTAGCTTAATTAATTGTTGCAGCTGTTTTGTAAAATGAAATCTATTATTTTTAAATATATTTTTTTTAACTTTTCAAATAAATTTACGGGGATATAATAGCAGAAAATGTAATCATATAAATAATTTTATAATATACTGCTGTTTTGATCCCAGAATTAAATTTCACTTATAGTTATTATGGTTTTGAAAAATTTGTATAATTTACCTTTATTATTTCGTTGTGTCAGGATTTATTTTAGGAATCAGCCAGATCAGCTGAGAGTTTGGAAAACCTAATAACCGATTAATTTATTAAGGTTGTTCGGATGCGATGAAATGCGGAATGAGTTTCAATGTATTGAGGAAGTAAGAATTTATTAAGAATTGTGTGGGAACAAGGTCCATTATCTTGATCATGTAAGCGAGCCGTGTACGAGAAAGTAATGGCACAAATTTTTGAATTTATGAATAAAATGCTGTGGAGTAAAATGAAAAATAAATAATTTAAAAGTATGAAATAAATATTTAAAAAAATACCTAATTATGTCAAATATGTATGATACATCATACCAATTCTACAGTGGAATTACTACGTGCACAGGGGGTTTGGCAGCCGACCTAGCCAAACCAAGATGAATATTATAATATAAGTATTAGAATGTAAGACTTTATTTAGGATTAACTTTTTTAAATATAAAAAATTAAACTGTCGGTGGGAGGTGTAGTGTAGCCTCCACGATAATATATATTAGTGTTAAGGTAGAATAAGTTAAGAGTAGTCTTATTAAAGTCATAGACAGATCAACACGCTTCTTATTGAAACTTTCAAACATTACACCAAAAGTATTCTTCCTCGCACAACTTTTTTGTGGAATCGACTTCCATCAGCGATGTTTTGTAGTTCAAGAAAAGATCCTACTCTTTTTTTAAAGGACCAACTGCTATTACCCTGGTTTTGCAGTTGTTCATGGGTGGAGGTAGTCACTTACACTTACAAAAAAGGAAATGTCTATACGCGACAGACCACGCATAATGTTTTGTAAATGATTATTTTAGTATGAGACACTCGGCAATATAATTTCCCTTTAAATTTTTGGAGCTAAATTAAAATATCGTGTTTTATTGCAAAATGGATTTGAGTGGAAAAGAACATCGGTCAAATACGACCTGACCAAAATATGAAACGACCACCAATGATTGATAAGTCAAAAAATAGTGACTTAGGTGTATATTAAATTACGGGGTCCAGCTTATTTTATTGGAGCCGGTAAAATAATTTAACTTTGTAATAAAAACCTCATTTACTACTTTTTATAGGTTTTGAACGCATCTAAGCCCGTCCCGTTTTTATCTGTGGTATACGTTTTATCATAACACTAAAGTAACACTAACATTATGCATTTACTTTTTTTAGATACTAGATTTTTTATTTATTATTGTAATGTATTATCAATAACATCATTTTTAGATGGGGATATGGATTAAGTATTCCGAAATGAGTTTCAAATGATAGGTTGACAGTAAATATAGAATGCACTAATACTTAGAACGGAACGTATTATGAGTGTCTCTATGTAGTCTGTGGTATTATGACACGAGAGCTGTCAAAGCGTGAGCAAAGGTCAAAGCATCTGTGTCTTAGATATTTAGCAGTGAAAAAATTAGAAAGGCTATTGATTAATTTTTGTGGTTTTAGCCATTGACTTATATAGTTAAGTATATAATACTGCATAGTTTTCATATCAATTGTCTACGCTGAGGTTGTAGTCATGGCTGCAGACTTATTACATCATAACCTCAAGCGTGACGAAATACATAACATAACGTTCTATGATCCTCGGCTTTTAAATAATATATTTTCAATTTAGGATTGAGATTATGCCCAGGGGGAACGGATTAGTCCATACACTAGTCATGTTCACGATATTTTATAGCCAGGTCACAGCATGTATGGGCCGTGACCGATGTTCTTTCGCTCAAAAAATCTTTACGACTTTCAATGTCGCCTAAAGCCAGACAAATCAAATCAATCATAGATTTTTTTCCTTACACTGTTATCCAGCAACAATCAGCAATTTTTTTTTTACCTACAATGCAAATTTAATTTAATAATGGTTGATATCGTTATTTTACTGCTAGCTTGATATTAAAGAGTAATTGTTTTTCTCTCACGCACGTTCGACAAACTTGTCGCCCTTTGACGGCTGTTACGGAAGGAAACGTGCTAGCGGTGAACAATGTAATTGAAAAGAATAGGCGAATTACGTGTGAAGAGATTCACCACATATTACAGATTGGACCGGGAAACGTTCACGAGAGTTCATGGTGCCGCACGAATTACGGATGCTCAGAAGTGGATCGCGCGGAATGGTACCGTCACGCAGGCTCTCGGCGTATTTACGTCATTATTTCAGGTGGTAAATCTTGGAATTATCAACATCATCCAGAAACAAAGCGTCAGCTTGAAATCGAAGTAACATAAAAGTCGAATGGCCACAAAGCACGGTCCTGAACTAACTGCATCCATCGACTTCTTGCATATCTTACTAGGTACACGACTGCCACTCAAAATTTTTTTTCCCCATCGGTGCCAGTGATGACTCATTTAAAATGATTAGCACAAAAATAGTACATATAGTGAAGTTCACTGAGTTGTAAAGTGTTCACTGCTATGAGCAACAAGCGACTGAATACAGGGTTCCGCGGACTACTGTATCACCATGACAACGCAACCGCACACTTAGCGCTCAAAATGAGGGACTTCTTGGACAGTACACCCGATAAGCTTTTGGGTCACCCTTCTTACAGACCTAATTACCGTTACAGTAACAGCCTATCAAAGTCCACTGTTAAACATAGGCCTCCCTCATAGACTGTTTCATAGGGAGGATATTTGCCATAGTTGTCACGCTTGGCAGGCGGGTTGGCAATCGCTGTTTTTTATTTTCAGTTATTATTAGGAAAATGCTGTTGCCTGTCTCCCGGTTTATTTCCCTCTGTAGCCTCTTCGACACCCACGCCACCATATGGTAAACAGATTTAATTATTAGGTAATGTGTAACTTTTTTTATTCCCTAAAATAAAATAAAAAACCTGCAAAGCGAGGACATGGCTCGTTTTCTGTCTAGAAACTGGTCCAGGTTGCTAACACACTATGCTACTCGTATGTTCCGGATTGAAGGTAAGACAGCCCGTATAAATAATGGAGGTGACCTTTGCTTGTAGTTGGATGCAGTTCTTTGAGATGCACTAGCCACATATCTTCATCAACATCATCAGGTAAATATAATATAGGCAAATACTACTAATTTTCATATTAGAAAGATACGTTAGTAATTAAATATAATTTAACTATTTATATTTAGGAAATGTTTATGAGGATGTGCCCAGTTTAAAACCATTTTAAAATAGAAGTGACCGTGTCGCGAGCGAGACCGGAGAATTATTAATGAGAGTCAATGCACCGCAACCGCCGTGAGCAGGGCTTGACACGAATTCGCTTTAAAATGTCCTTCTGTAAATTCATGTTGACAAGCTACATAGTGTCAGGGTGGTAGTCTCGTTTAATTTTAAATAATAAGCAGGATAAACTTTTTCTTATGATATAAAAATAAAGATAAATGCCGACTTCAATGATTATCGGATCTTATTGATGAAAATTAAATGTTTACGGCGTAAGGGGATCCACTTCTCCATGTTATCCCGTGGGTATCGTGAAAAACGACAGAAGGAAATTAAAAGAAGAAGGGCAGCAAAATCTTCCTGATACAACTTAAAATATTTTTAAAAAAACTGCGGTTATCAACCCGTCTGCGAGAAGGGTGGTAACTATGACAAATATCTGAAAATCTTAATTTTTTTTCTACGCCTAAACTGTGATGTAATGAGAGCTTCCACAACTTTTTCTGCCACCAAGGCGGCGCCACTTAGGCATTCCTAAGTGAAAATTTTGAGCGATGAAGTAAAATTTTTGATCGATTTCATGGAGAGGAAGTTAAACTGTTACAGCAATATAAAGGTTTTGTGTTATAGGTACCTATATACATTAGAAACCGAAAAACTTTTTGAAACACAACTTTTCACTTATGTAATATTATAAGATAAAGCTATTGTTCTTACAAAAAATAATATTAAAAAAAATCTAAAGTCGAATTGCGACAGTATTAGTCAAATTAAATAAGGTATCCAACTCATCTTTTTTTTAATCGTCAAATCTTGACAAAGCATTAATTCTACCGTAACGTCGTACGGTTTCTTTGTATACTATTGTATACATAATATGTAAACTATGAGAATTTAAACAAATATATGTTTCAAAATAAAGGAAAATTACTTACACATATTATTTCAGGAACCCCCTAAATAACAAGTTACCTACCACTTTATTATCAGTGAAAAATGCAAATCGCAGTAAACCGAAATAGTCGCAAACCATTACCTGTAACAAGACAATAATATCGTTAAAAAAATATGAAGTAAGGGTTACTTATAAGTACACTTTTAATACTTTACTCAATAAATATGTGTTATATTTGCGAAGAAATAATAATTAAATAAAGTAAAACTGATCGTAAAAATAATGTGTGATAAACAACATGTGAATGTACCACCCCATAACATTGCGATCACTTATCATTATGTGAGCCGTGTGCTTGTTTGCCTATCCTTCCGTAAAAAAGAGTGCGGGTAACCTCACACGGTTAAAGTAAAACTAATTAATTTTAATAAATATTATTATTTCATGTTTCTTTTATTTACATCTGTTATCTATTTAATTATGTTATTGTTTATTTATTAGTTTTTGGATTTAATACATTTTTTCTACTTAATAATAAAATATTTACCAATGAAATAATAATTATTATAGGTCCGTATTGAACTCAAATAGCGTCGTAAGAAATTTAACTTAAAAAAAAACCATAAACTAGATTAAAATATGTGTAAACTGATAATTCCTTTGGAAGCAAGAAATAAAACACGAAATACATACAATAATACTTCATTATTGTATGTAAAATGTTATTAAATAGCTTTCACTTTCACAGTAAACAATAATGCTGTAAATTTAATCAATATACAAGTTTAGAAAAAAATACATTATATACTTAACTTGAAAAGTACATATTATGATATTTAATCGATAAAGCATGACGTTTTACGCTTACAGTCAATAGTATTTAAATATACAAGAGAATGCGTATTCTCTTTAAGATGTTTTAGCGTAACATGTTGACTCGAGAAACCGTTTACAAACCCGTGACAGACTTTATTGCCATGATCATCCCTTGCATTAGTTGTAATCTACAATATTAGAGATATTTCAAACCGTAGTAGCTTATAGGATCAGCGCTCTCCATAAATTCATAGTACACAAGTAATCCGAGTTCCTGAGAGACAGTCCGAGGCCTGCCCGGAAGCACTGAAATTGTAAATTGCAATTTAAAGTGCTTTTAAAGGAAAACATTGTGAGAAAACAAGCATGCATAAAAGCAGACTAACTGCTTTATTCCCTTCTTAGAAACGAAAAGGACCTTGCCAAGCTGTGAGACGTATATAACATAAAATTTCCAAGTAGTTTTTAATTTACAAAGTGATTGCATATTTTATTATATTGAAATTCGTGTCGAAATAAGAGTAAAAGTATTTTAACTTTAGTACTCGCAATAAAAATCTCCTAAATGAACGCTATATAAAATTTTACGTTAATTTATGCTCGGAATCTAATTTAAGTTACGATGCACGAAGTAATACCTAAATTAAATATATTGCTCCCAGTAAATGAAAATCAAAGTAGGCAAGAGAATATAAACGTTAAAATGTACTGAAACGCACTAATTTTTGTGAGAGTAATAAATCTCATTTTACGAGTTTTTACATTTAAATATTTAGTTGTATTTTTGTTCTTCAGTGTTTTCTAGAAATCTCAAGAATAGTTTTGACAATGCTACTTCTACAGGTCAAATTAGGTTTGCTCAAGTTCTATGAATTAACGACGCGCAGCCAACTCTTAAGCTATCAGGATATCCACCCATCAATGTCGTCATAAAAATATAATTAGAAAGGCATTAAAAGTAAATAAATTAATAGTAAAAAAAAAACATTTCTAAAAAGAAGCTTCAAAGTACATATTGTATTCTTGTTTATGTATGTAGGTAAATCTCACGACAAGCTTTTATATCATAAAATTGTGTAATTTAATAAATCGATAATATATATATATATATATATATAAAATATTTTTGCTTTTTAATACGTATTTATTATTTGTTTGTATTTTGCTTGGAATAAACATTTCTTTAATAACTTAGAATAGGTGTAGTATTTATTTTTGTTAGTACCTATAATTTCTTTTTTTATAATAATTGTACCGTAGGATTCTATTTTTACTGCAGCTGTTTTTGATTCCATTTGAAATCCATTGTAGCTTTGCTTTTGTATTTAGTCTGACTTTACAATTAGGAAAACGAAGTTTATAAAATAGACAGAACTAATCATGGAATTCATTGAATGCTGCGCGTTTGGTTATTCCTCACTATATACTTCTGAAAATGAGATACATGCCAGATATGCTTTGAATTTTGCAATATTTTCAGTAGAGTATAATATAAATATTATTACTATTATTATTACTTATAAATATATATTACTTTTGGTGGTTCATTTTTTTGACTTTGTGTTAAAACTAAGCACCTGAGCAGTGTCATGGTCTGACAACCAGAGTGGCAAAACAGTCCCACTTGCACCTTTTACGTTACTAAGTACACGGTCAATGCATGACAGTCCTCTAGTGGGCTCCGTTATATGATGGTTTAGGTTATAGTTTTTAAGAATGTCTTGGAGATGAACCATGAAATGGAAAATTTATATTCGAGAACAAAGTATAGTCCGGCGCGAACAACTCTGGATATTAAGTTGGCTGATCATTGTGTATGTCATGTTTTTTTGCCTTAAGATTAAAAACAAAAAGGCAAGGAGTTCCAGAGAAGTGCAGCCTGAACGGTGAAGGATTTTCCAACGACATTTGTGAAATGTTGTGGGATACTTAATTTATAATTAGACGAGAAATGCAGAGTTCTATCATGCGTTGGGGAAAGGTATTGAAATTTGTCCTTGAGATAAGGAGTGGGTGGATCATTTAAGATAGAGAAGAGAATAAGCAAAATTTTAGAGTCACGCCTTTGTTTTATAGTGAGCCAATTAAGGCGAGAGCGATAGTGAGAAATATGATCATAAATTTGAAGGCTGAAAATATATCTGATTTTCTGACAGTTGAGAAGGCGCTCTAGCTTGTTAAGATTTGGTTTAAGTCTGGGTAGCACACATCTGCATAATCAATAATCGGTAGTATAAGTAGTAGCATAAGTTTAGTCTTAAAGCGAAGAATTTTTTTTAAGAGATAGAGAGAACGTAAAGCTCCATAGACTTTACGACATGTTTCAGAGACATGGACGCTCCAGTTCTCAGACGGGCTTCCGCAATCCACTTTTCGCCCTCCGGGAGACAGAAAGAGACGGGTAGCAAAACTCGTCGCCGGTTTTCCTCCCGGATTTCTTCTTTCTTCTTCGCATCCCTGCCCCATTAAAGGGCGCCGGGAACTTGGAGTCATTTCTTTTATTTCTTGCCTCATGGTGCGAAACTAGGGTGTGGTACATTTTACGCCGCTACACACGGCGGAGCCTGTTCTTTCGGCTTGTCGCTCGTTTAGCACCACCCGGGGACACGTGTAGGGTGGACCTAGGGTTAGGTGGTCGAAGCCTACGACGCGAGCGATTATATATTATATGGAGACTTATAAGAATAATAATAATATTTAAGTACAGTCTTTATGCGAGAACGAAATGATAAATATTATGACAGTACGGCCAAAATTTGAAGCCAGCTTATAAAGTTATCAAAGGGATCTAAACACCGACAAAGTTTGGTGTCATTCTTTAAACAATAAATAAGCCAGAGAAAAAGATAAATACAAGGTCCTTTTATAAATGTATTTTAGCTTCTAATGCAAAATGTATATATAAAAAAGGAATATTAAAATAATAGTATGTACTCGTAATAGATAAAGTCTTAAAACTCAGAATAAAAAAAAATAAAAAAAAAACAAAATCCAACTTTACAAGAGCGCATGTTAAATGGCATTATTTATTTTCAATTAATAAGTTTTACATATTTGTTATAATTTTCTAATGTTAAAAGGACAACGGACTAACTAGTCTATGTTAAAAATGGAGAGCTTCATACATCTGGCTCACACGATTATTGTAGATATTAAGATTACTAAGTCACACAATTTTATATGATGCAAGTAACTGAAAACAATATTGAGGTTAATTTAGATTTAGAAGTAGAAAACCTACATAGTACAATCATAGTTCAAATTATGTGTTCTACACACTCAGTGACTTTCAATACCTTTTCTAACAAAAGAGTGGTGATTTATTATAAAATACTTATCTTATTCAATATGGTCGTATATTGTACATATTTTGTGAATAAGATACACATTTGAGAGTAAAATTCTCCTTTTTCATCGACCCGTTACAGTCCACCGCTAGGTATGAGCCTTTCTCGCAGTAAGGAGGATTTGTCGTAACAGACATGCTTGGCAGGCGGATTTGCGAACGCAGTATAAGATGTCTCGAACATTTGGCGATTTTCCAGGTTTTGTTTGTTGCCAGTCTTGTGTTTTCCATCTAATATATACGATGGTTATATATCAACATCTATCGCAAACTGAAATCTCTATAGCATTTCCGAAAGCCGCCTTTAACTTCAGTTACGGGACTTTATGAGTAATAGACTCACGGCACGCTAAAATATTATGTAATGTGGAAGTGGTCTAATGTGACGAAAAATTTCTTCTTCCGAATTAGCGCATAATCCGCGCCAGGTGGGTAGGCATTAACATGATTAATGACTGCAAGTAATGGAGCTTTTCGCGTGATAAGATTAGAGGACATGTTGTGATCTAGCACAATTTATTTTATAGTTGAACTCTAACTAATTCTATTTCCAACCTATTTTACACAAATTAGATGTTCACAAATTAAGTGATACTTAATTCACAAAGTTAGTGGGCACGACACGCATTTGTTTTTATTGAAAGTAACCTACTTTCAGAACTTAATTCCACCCTCCCCATTCCACCATCGGACAACCAGGTGGTCGGCGGATCTTCATCCCTTTGTTGTCGATATTCCACGCATTCGAACCAATCGGTTTGCTTCGTCTTTCGTAATGTGTACAGCAAAGGAAAGGATTAGTTTTCCGGCGTCTAAATAGGTACTTGTTACGCTAAGGCAGTGCAATTTACCATATAGGGCTTCATCACCGCTTACCACCAGGTGGCAATGTATTTGTCAAACACTGGCATATAATAAGTGGAAAAAGCTTTTCAGCTACTCTGGTATTATTCTGCGAATGTTGCAAATAAATTTATTTTAAATTAACATTTTGACGAACATGTACCAACTAAAACATCCTCTCGATGTCTTCATCTATCACTACTAGCAAGGGTGCGGAGCGGGAGCGAGGATACGCCAAAATAGACGCATATAACCCCGCAGGATGCGGACATTCACATTACAACTATCAATTCGTCTGAATACACTGTCATGAGCCAGTAACTTTATTGAGTTACATTGTACCTGTTTATTGAAAAATTCAAAGCAAAAAAAAATCAAGTATGTTTTTGTTCTACAAATTTCTTATACCAATACAAACCAATACCATCTAAGTAATACTTAACAATAATAGTTTATAATACATATTTTTCTTCATTGACCTACAGCTAGAAATAGGTCTTTTCATTTGGAGGAAAGATTTACCTTAATAGTCACGCTTGTTTCGCAACGGTGCTGTTCTGGCTGTTTTACGGCAAGCGTAATCGATGGTTATATCGCTATCAGAATCCATAAGATCGTAGCATAGCTAGCATATCCCATAGTTGTCTCTTATGATACGCATACGTCGAAATGGGATGACGCTGATGAGATGGTGATCAACATTCATAAGAAGGGGCTAACACAACAAGAAATATATTAAAAAACAAGCAAAAACTTGATCAACAGCCTTTACAGTAATAGACTGCAAACGAGCCTGACGGTAAAGGGCTACGGAGATCTGGCATTAACATCAAAGAAAGAAGGTCATATTATATGTTATAATTTAACAGAACTAAGACGAAATGCATCACTGTCTTTTTTTTATTTATTAAAAAAGGAAGAGGTTCTCAATCTGGCTTCATGTTCTTTTTTTGTATGTAGGTATGTTACGCGAAAAATTATGAACCGATTTTGATGATTATTTTTTATTAAATAGTTTATAGACTTGAAGGGCGGTCCCATTTAATGGTAATAAAATAGGGAATGAAGTTCGAAGTTTAATCTTTAAGAACCGATTTTTATATATAGCCGTGTACCGCGACACAAATAAGATGGGGAGCGGAATCGGGTGTTAAAAAAAATTAAGTCGTTATGTTGCTCCTCCGCGCAACACATTCGCGCATCTTATACTAAACTTGTGTAAAGATGGCGATAGTTAACAGTTAAATTTATTTTATAATTAAAATTTATTACTTTAAAAATTATTTGAAAATTCTAATGGTTGTAAATATTTTTTTTTATTCAAACGGAAAGATAGTAAGTTTATATTGTTATGTCTGTGTTAGTTTCAACAAGTTAAATGATTTATTTTCATCAACATAAACCAATAACATCGTATTCGATAAAAATATTATTCGTTATTACGTGAAGAATAAAATATCTAACAACATTTAATTGTGAATACATAATTAATTAAAAATGGTCCCACAGCTTCTTAAGCAGTAAACTACAGTGCGCGTCGGAGCTGACACGCACCATTTTAATGGAAATAATTAGACGACATTGACCGTTTTCACTCAAAAGGGTAAAAAAATTAACTTTTAATAAAAGTAAGAGCCGACTTCAAACAACTAAAAAGAAGAAAATAATTTCACATTCTGAAGTCGGGGCTTTAATTTTTCTAGACATTAAATCTTAGCACCGATTTTTTTGTTTTGTGTTATTGAAGTTATACACGAATTTACAGTCCATCTGATGGTAAATGGCTACTGGAACGCGTAGGCACCTGCAACCATACATACAAAGTAGGCTGCGTTTTTATCTCTGAGGCTTAAGATGGAATGTTTCACAGATTGTTATTATACTGGCTCTTTTTATCCTTCAGACCAGAACACAGAAGTGCACGCACTGCTGCTTGGCGTCACAAATAGAAAAAAGGGTGGTACCTCCCTACCCAGACAGACTCCTAGGCTAAAAAAGAATCAAATTTTTAAGTGGTAGAGCCGCGCTGCAGCTATATTATGGTTGTAGCACGAATGGTTCGACTCGACCGGGGAAGGACCACACTCTCACAGATTACCAGCGTAAAATAGCACCTTAATGCTGCTGTGTTTCGTATGGTGAGTGTAGAGAACCGGAGACTATTTTTTCTGGAAACGAGGCATTGCATCTTTGTCCTCACGTGTGACAACGCATCTGCATTTTGATTCTTAATTGAGGATAGATGTGGACTGTGTGCTCATTGGTCACGCTTATTCTTTAAAAAAATCCTGCCACCTAGTATAAATTTAAGTTAATAAATAATATTAGTATAAATTTAAGACCTGTTCTTTGCAAGAAAAATCTTTATGTACCCCAAGAAACATTTTTAGAGCAGTGAAGTACGAATCAAAAACCGTTTCTGTTGATGCTTTGTGAAACTTTTTCCGTAGCAATTGCACTTGGCACACTTTCACTCAGCTCTGAAAAGTTGCTCAATACAAAATAGATACGTATATGCAAAAATAAAAGTGACCCTTATTACATGATCATTACGTATTATTAATAAAATTTTACATGGAGGGAAAAAAGAACAAATTACAATATCTAAATAATTAAATATTAATTAGACATTGTTATTTGTTATATAATGATCTCAATTTACAAATGTATTTGGACACTATAGCTTGTAATCGGAATTTTTTGCATGGCATGAGCCTAAATATGACGATCTATAATGTAATTTCACTATTGTAACACCATGTATACCCACCCATATTGCGCAAATAAAGATTGAAAAAAAAAAAGAAAAAAAAGTACTTGCATGGAAGGTTAAAAATTATAGAGGTACATAGTAACTCTAATATAAACTTTTCTGCTATTTTTAATTGAAGTAAAGGTGTCAAGCGAGCACACGTTACACCTGATGGTAAGTGAATGCTGTGGTCCATAGATGCTTACATATATCCTCGAATCAAATTGCATATGTATATGATTTGTCATTTATGAGGACTGAGATGAAATGCCTCGATATCCATAAAAAGGGTCACCGGTTCTCATCACTCAACATACAAACACGGTAGCATTATGCTGCCTTTTCACTCAGATATCCTTTACGAGCGACGAACTTCCTCGGTTGTCCTATTCGTGCTGAAGTCATAATACGCTGCAGCGTGGCTCTACCACTTATTTAATTAACGATAAAACTTTACGTATATAATGTATATGTGCACTATTTAATAGTACACGTTCAATTTAGCTTGCTGCTTAGTAATAATATATACTTAGTTTTCTTGTATTATTCACAAAATACACTTAACATTGTCAAAGTCTATGATTTTAAAATAAAAGAGAAGATGAAAAAGTAGACCAAGGACTAAAAACAAACGCGATACAAGTACGGCACCACAAGAAAATTTACATAACGCGCTCTCTTTGATATTGCGCTTGCCCTGAATATAAAAGAAGGAAATAACATGTGTTACTTTTTTAATGCAAACATCGGTCAACTTGACTTACAACTCTATTATAGTAATTATAGAAATAAAAATTGCCTGTAGAATTTCTTGTCAAAAATCTAATTAAAAAGGAAACTGTAAAGCAACTATAAATCATTAGAAATTTATTTGATAACAGTTAGATTCAAATACATTTCTCGTAACATAATTTGTAAAAAATAACTTTAACGGATTAAAAAGGGCTACGGCAGATTAAAATGATACGGGCAGTTGATATTTAAGTCTCCGCTTTCGTCATTGTCTTCTTATTTTTCATCAGTCCAGCGCAACCTACTGCTGAACATTGGGCTTTACAATTGCAGTAAGGCTTTGTCGTAATCATCATTGTATATCATATATATATATATATATATATATCAATTTAACGCCGATTGTCAATGCTGGTTTGGATTTTTTACATCTGGTGTAAATGTAACGTTTATACCCCCTATCTATCTTTCGAAGGACAGTGGTCTTGAATGTCTTAGTGCTGAATATCGGTATAAAGAATCTACTGTTTCATACCATCCCGTGTGAGTCGTAAGAGGCGACAGAGGGAAATGAAACAAAGGATGAATGGGAGAATCTTTCCGATAACAACCCAAAAATAATTTAAAAAAATGCATTTTCTAACCCGTCTGGCAAGTGTGGCAAACTATGGCAAACTAGAGGAAATCTATGGTAGAGGCCTATGTTTAGCAGTAAACTCTTGATGGGCTGTAATGAAAGAATGAATAAAAAAAACATGCGTGAGTGTCGTGGAACACTCGGTTGGAACGAAGTACCTTTCATAGTATACTATTATTGATAAACGTATTATATTATTGATTAACAAATACAAATAAATGAATTACTAGCGTCTATTAAAATGAAGTGTCATTTAAAATAATATTTCTTATATGGCAAGATAAGAAAAAGTGCGAGGGAGATGGATATTATTCCATCTCGCTTCCTTATAGCCGCCAACGCCGTCTACACTACGTCAGAAGGGGTCGTGAAGGAAAAATCTTACACTTTTTCTCGCTTAGCCCTCATCCGCCAAATTCGTAACGTCCGATAAAGAACTTCGTTCCAAAAATCCTATGGGTCATTTAACATCCGGAAATATTGAATTTAGGGATTTACTGTCCCTTATATCAAACCTACACTAGATTTTATTAATCCACTGCTGGACGATATCTTTTTTCAAGAATGTGTCAGATGGAAAGTATTTCTTAGACAATTTTTCATTAACACCACGCTGGGCAATTGAACTGGTAAGCGCAGAACCGATAACTTTATTTAGATTTTGTGGCGCACAATCATCAGTCTAGGCACTTAGTGGTCAATCACGCAGGTTTATTTCTCGTGATGATGCCTCGTTTCAAGGCGAAACATGTGTCGTTTTATCGACGGTGTTGTGTCTTTCCAAGTATAGCAGTGATAGTGCACGCCATTGAGGGAGGGAGGAGCGCGTTACTTTTCAAACTAGGTAAGACTCATCATTTTCATTTTGTACGCAGACCTTATCTAATCAACATCTTTAACAACGAGTTCGATAACTGACACAGCCAGTGGAAGTTTTAGTGCTGATTTACCATGTTGCCGACAAAAACAAAATATATCGTAATATACCAAACTAAAGCACAGTGGCACATATGCACAATGTTTACAGTTTACAGGTTTATTACTGTACGTAAGAGGTTTATACGTTACTTTACGCGCGGTACTAACAATTTAATAGAAGAATGGCGATTTTTTCCTTTTCTGCCTAGGAATCTGTCTGGGTATGTACCACCCTCTTACCAATTTCTGACACAAAAAAACAGCCACTATAACAACAGTTTGTGAGGTATTTCATCTTAGTCCTCAGAGGTGACAGTGAATCGAAAGCCTTCTTTGTTTGAAATTAGTTGCGAATGTCCGTGGACTGCCTCAACCACTTATCATCAGGTTTATTTAAAAAATTGTTCAGGCTTAGGCCGCACTCGTTACGATATCGCGAATATTCGAGTTTGCGATGTATGTAGTCACATCGACGCGATACTTCGTCACTTCAAGCGAATCCGAAGACACTTCGCTCCGCAGTCGGTAAATTCCAGCACATCAAAGGATTTTATCGCGATGAACTTTGCTTGGATGATCACACTTCAGTCAGCCCACAGACATCACAGGTAAGCACGTGTCGGCATTAATGGTACATTCAGTGTGATTTCAATCTGGATCGAAGTAACGACAAAATTTGAGAATTTAAACGTGATGGAGCCGATATTATGGAACCCAAAATAACCGGGTGAAAATGTAGCAAATAGTTTGATGTCATAAAATACAAAGCCATCGTGTCATTCATTTTGTTTTTGATTTTTGTTTGTCATGACTGAACATTGCAACGAAATAGTAGACCGAAGACGAAGTTTTCTCGCACGAACGTCTCTGATGTGCGAGGCCCTAGCATTAGAAAATAACAAAAATGAATTAATTATTGGTGCCCAATGTCAGGTAAACATAATTCATGTTTCATTAGCGAAAATTTAACTTTTTATAACCTTAAAGCTAAGAATCAGGGTGCTAAGAATCGGTGGAGGTTCGGCTGCCACCCACGACGACTCGACCTGGCAACTTATAACGCACGCACCTGAGGACTGACGAGAAGATCCTGAGCTGGAAGAAGAGATAGACAAGTTGCGCTGAATATTATATTATCCGAGGTCCAAGAGAGGGGAGGACACGGTAATCCTCGAATCCGGCAACTGTTCTATCACCGGAGAGGGACCATCTGTCCCAAGGAGGTGTCGGATTTATCGTCCACAAGTCTCTCGTTAACAACGTTAGAAGATTGGGAGTGTGACGACAGGTTGCGTACCTTATACTCAGAATCACCAAACGGTATTCGCTGAAGGTCATACAGGTTTACGCACCAACTTCTGGCACACCTCGATGAGAGGTGGAGGAAATGATGAGGATATCTCTAGAGCCATGCCTCTTAAACCCACTATACGGTGTTAATGGAGACTTCAACGCAAAGCTAGGCACAAGAGAGAACGGTGATTGAAAGAAATTGGATTAGGCAACGGAACCCATAAGTTAGCAGGCTTGACTTATGGAGAAAGAGGACTTCTATGATGAACTTCTTCCAGAAGCGGCCCCATGGTGAAGTGGACCTGGTCGAGCCCCGACGGTTCGACAAAATGAGATTGACTTCATTATGACTGAGACGCCAACTGTTCAGTGATGTCTCAGTGATCGCGAGGGTGAAAATCAGCGATCACCGAATGGTTAGAGGCACACTGAACCTAAACGTTGGAGGAGAGGTGTCGTCCAATGAAGTCAACGCCCGTCCCCTGTGCTCTAACCAAAGTCCCAAACCTTTCAGCTCGAGTTAAAACCGTTTTCAGTGCCTAGAAGATTGCAATGCAGTGGACGATATGAATGACAAGCTCGTGGAAACTGTCCATGCGGTCGGAGCTAAGTTTTGTAAGACCCGCCGCAGAAGAACACAAAATCCTCCGATCACACTTAATCTCATGGCTGTTAGACGGAAATGAAGCTGCAATTCAGTAGATTTGATAGCATGCAGGCAACTGAACAGACAGATTCCAAATGCATGGCGGGATTTGCGCAACTTCAATACAGCTCGTATTGAAGAAGCGATCGAGCGGAACCAGGGCTCCAAAGTCTTTGCCAGAGATCTGTCTGCCAGAAAGAGCCAACTGTCGAAGCTGAAGACCGAGTGTGGCAGCGTCGTTTCCGGACACCTGAGATTTTGAGTGAGATTGAGAGGTTCTATGGGCAGCTGCACATCATCGTTGGAGCCACACGCAAGTGTGAGTAACGATCCAAGAGCGAGTCTTATCCGACACTATTCGATGATATCCGGACGTCAGTCTGAGCGAGATTAGAATGGCTCTCCAGCACCTTAAAACGGCAGGCCCCGGCGAGGATGGAATTACAGCGAGCTTGAAAGCGGGTGGAAACCGGTACTTGAAGTCCTTCAGCTTTTAATTCCGTCCTATGGTGGCACTACACGGAGGCGTGGAGTGAGTGCGGTGGTCTTGTTTTCAAGAAAGGCGACAACGCCTTCGAAGAACTACAGACCGATTTCCTTCTGAGCCGCGTCTACGTGCTGTTTACGAGAGTCATTACGAATCGTCTCGCACGCAGACTCGACGACTTCAGCCCCTGAACAAGCCGAGTTTCAAAAAAGGTTTTAGACCAGGACCACATAGTACTTTCGGCAAATTGCAGAAGTCCGAGGAGTACATTTGCCACTATGTCTGGCGTATGTGGACTATGAGAAAGCCTTGATTCCGTCGAAATTTGGCGGTGCTGCAGTCCTTCAGCGGTGCCAAGTTGACTGTCGGTATATCAGCTGGAAGTGTTGTACAGTAGCCACGATGGCTATCCGAGTACAGAACCAGAGTACAAAACCTATCCAACTGAGAGGTGTAAGATAAGATTATATCCCGAAACTCTTCACCGCTGCATTGGAAGACGTTTTCAAGCTTCGGACTGGAAAGGATACGGCATTAACATCAATGGCGAGCACTCACTCACCTTCGATTTGCCGATGATATAGTCCTCATGGCAACTCGCTGAGGACCTAAGCATCTATGCCACGACTCAATAGTGCCTCCAACGGATAGGGTCTAAGATGAACATGGACAAAACAAAGATCATGTTTAATGTCCATGTCACACCTATGCCGGTAGTTGTTATACCTAAGCTCGAAGTTGTTGACGAATATGTTTACCTGGGACAAATAGTCCGACTAGGTAAGTCCAACTTCGACCGAGAGGTCAATCGACGGATTCAACTCGGCTGGGCAGCGTTCGGGAAATTACGGCATCTTCTCGTCAGGTATACCTCAAAACTTGAAAACGAGGCTGTACAACCAGTGTGTTGCCAGTGATGACCACGGAACTGAGACGTGGTCCTTCACTGCTGGCCGGATGAGGAAGCTCAAGGTCGCTCAGCGAGCTATGAGAGGCTGCCTGGGTCTCACTGCGTGATAAACTTAGAAATGAGGATATCCGCAGTAGAACCAGAGTGACCGACATAGCCCAACAGATTGTAAGCTGGTGGCATGGGCCGGTTACATAGCTCGAAGAACCGACAAACTGATGGGGAAAAAGGTTCTCGAGTGGCGGCCTCGGTACCGGCGGACGAAGTGGGCGTCCCCACTAGATGGAGTGACGACCTGGTAGACATGCAGTCGATGGATGGGTGGCTCAGGACCGTGCTTTGTGGCATTCCTTGGGGAGGCCTATGTTCAGCAGTGGACTTGTGAAGGCTGTAATGATGATGATGATGATGAACCTTAAAGCGTCCTGCAAATATTTAACATAATATGGTAATAAATAATAATAATATCTCGAAATTAAAAAAGTTTTCAGTATAAAATATAAATTAACCCTTTGTTAGTTGTTATAACACAGGACAGGCAAATTAATAATTTGCTTATGCCTGACATAATACATATAAAACCCTCGTGACCTTTGGGATCTCTTGGTACGAGTATAAGCAATATATTCAGTGACTAAAGGGGCATTCGAAAATAAAATACTCTTTAACCATTTGTTTGTTCAAATATTTTATCAGGAGTCTTAGATCATATATGGCCTTATTACAAAAAGTAGTTTATACTTAGTCCCAGGTTTAAACTAGAATTCGTTTCATGAAAGATGTCCCGCGGAAAAATGCGAACTATTATATAAAGTATAAAGTTTGACAGCATGTCAAATTTCTCGAATGTTTGTTCTTTAGAATTAATTATTTCAAAACGTTATTTATTCTCTCTTACTAAAAGCAACAAAACCCCAGGATATCATCGTATTTAATGTCAACACAGCTAATGTTATAATGGAATAAATAACGACATAGAGATATTTTTTTTATAATTCATTAAATTTAAATATTATTACCAAATTTACTACATATACATAAACACTCACGCCTGTCACCCAGAGGGGTAGGCAGAGACTACGGACTTCCACTTGGCACGATCCTGGCACACCTCTCTCGCCTCCTTTACATCCATATATCTACGCATACACGCTCGTCGGTTAAGGGTACTCCTAATCTGGCCCATTTTCAATATATCGCCAATTTGGTCGATAAACCTTCGTCTAGGGCGTCCCTTTCCGACTCTGCCGTTCACTTCTGCAGCATAAATTTGCTTGGTCACTCTTTCTTCGTTCATTCTTTCTACATGACCAAGCCACCGAAGCATTCCTTTCTTAATCCTGGTCACAACGTCATCTTGCAAACCACACTTTTCTCTTATCACACTATTTCTCACCCTGTCATTCAAATTCAGCCCTACCATACTCCTTAATGACCGCATTTCTACAGCATTTATTCTACTCTCATGCTTCTTCTGCCAGACCCAACTTTCACTACCATACATTAAAGTAGGGACTAACACAGCATTGTGAATTGCCAAACGTGCCTTTTTTGACACATTCTGACTCTTCACAATAGCGTGTAGAGCCCCATTCACTCTATTTCCTGCGTTCACTCGTCGTTCTATATCCTTATCATATCTACCATCCCTGCTAAATAAACATCCCAAATATACAAACTCATCCACTTGCTCAATCAACTCCCCTTCTATTCTTATTTCACATAACGTTTTACTTTCTTCTCTTTCAAAAACCATCACCTTCGTTTTACTTGCGTTCACTTTCATACCTCTTTCTTTTAATGACCGGTTCATTAAAGTAACCATCATTTGCAACTCGGCCGCCGACGATGCAAATATGACTTGATCATCGGCGTACAAAAGGCATTTGACGGTTAACTCACCCATTCTCAACCCACATTCTTCAACTTTCAAAGTTTGCAAACAACTGTCCATAAATAGGTTAAACAGCCAGGGGGAAGCTACACAGCCCTGTCTGACACCTTTTTGGATGCCAAACCAGTCCGAGTAGACCCCGTTGATCCTGACACAAGCACTAGAGTCCCTATAAAGAGAATTCAATGCCTGTATCAAACCAGCGCTCAAACCAAATGAGTTAAGTGTTTGCCATAACACATTCCTGTCCACTCTGTCATAAGCCTTTTCCAAGTCCATGAAAGCACAAAAACTGGTTTTGGCCAAAACTCTCCGTAATCATGCGCATGGAAAATACTTGATCCGTACACCCATTCTCTTTCTAAATCCAGCTTGCACATCCCAAATTTTTCCATCAGTTTCTTCCATAACTCTTTCAATTAACACCTTAGCATACAGTTTACCCACAATGCTAAGTGCTGATACCACGGTAGTTTTACAGTCCTGCTGTGACCCTTTTCCTTTATATATTGGGACTATAACGGCTTTGCACCAGTCTTCCGGTACCTGCTTCAGTTCCCAACATAAATTAAACAAGGTGTACAGCAGGCCTGCCACCACTCCCTCTCCAGCCCTTAGCATTTCGAGTGATACTCTATCATATCCGGCTGCCTTACCTGCTTTCATGCTTTTCATTGCTTTCATTATTTCATCTACACTTATCTCCCTACCTCTCCACTTCTTTCGGAATTTCTTTTTC
The DNA here is from genome assembly GCA_029286625.1 of Parnassius orleans. Lineage (NCBI taxonomy): Eukaryota > Metazoa > Arthropoda > Insecta > Lepidoptera > Papilionidae > Parnassius > Parnassius orleans. The sequence goes on from JAGSMP010000184.1 coordinate 1,030,129, forward strand.
ACTTAATTCAGACGACCCTTCACTCATAAACACGCTTTCAAAGTATTCCTTCCATCTCTTTAAATTCGAAACTTCATCATTCAGCATACAGCCATTCTCGTCTCGTATAGCATTCATTCTAGGCTGTTTTGAATTTCCCCTAGCAGTTCTTACGAGTTTCCAGAACATTTTAATATTTGCCTGGAAGTTATCGGATATCCTTCTATCATTCTAATCCGTTCTTTCTTGCTTTTTCCTTTCAACAACTTCTTTTACTCTCTTATTTATAAGTCTAAAGTCTGCCTTTTTTTTTTCAATCTCTTCATTCATACCCCCAGAATTACCAGCTTTGGTTGCCAGTAAATCTAGCCATGCTCTCTTCTTTGCTTCAACTTCCATCCGAATCTCATCATCCCACCACAACGTATTATTTTTCCTTTCATTTGTTCTCTTACTTACACCACATACTTCGGTGGCTGCATCCACCAAAACTTTCTTAACATTATTTCATACAGTCTTCAGGTCTAAATCATTCATACATATTTCATTCAAACCATTTATATTCTCCCTCAGTCTACATTTATACTTCTCTTTCACACCTTCATCTTGTAACCTCTCTGTTCTTATACGCTGTAACGCAGTGGTAGACACAGATGTCCAATGCCACCAACGCCTGAATAGACCATTAATTCGGCATAAGACCAAGTAATGATCCGTCCCTACGTTGGACCCCCGGTAAACTCTTGTATCTACCACTGCGCTCCGCATTCTTTCATCCACAATTATGAAATCTATTATGCTTCTATCATCACCTCTTTCCCATGTATACATGTGAATCCTCTTATGGCGAAAGAAAGTATTCGTCACAAAAAGATTCTTTTCCTCACATACGGCGAGGAGGTCTTCACCATTCTCATTTACACTTTCATCGCCAAACATTCCTAATATCCTTTCATAACCAGACCTCTTCACCCCAACCCTTTCATTAAAATCTCCTAACATAATGATATTTTCATTTCCCTTACATTTCATCAACACCATCCTTACCATGTCCCAAAACTGCTCTCGGATGTAAGTGGGCTTAGACATGTCTGGGGCGTACACCCTTAGCACAAACAACTTCTTTAAGCCCACTTTCATTCGTATCCATAGCAGCCTTGGCCACACATTCATACTCTTTCACACATTGACCCATTCTTTCTGAAAGGATGACACCGACTCCTGGCATGCCCGCTCGGTCTCGTCTACACCAGACCAGTAAGCGGTATACATGCCATGTGCAGTGGCATCCTTTCCTTTCGTTTCGTCTCATTTACATAACAGATCTATTCCTCTATCATTCATCATTTCGCATATTTCATCCATCTTATCATTCATTGCTCCACATACATTCAGCGTAGCCAGACGGGCCTCCGCAATCCACTTTTCGCCCCTCCGGGAGACAGAACGTGACGGGTGGCGAACCTCGTCGCCGTTTTACTCCCGGAGATTCTTCGCACCCCTGCCCCATTAAAGGGGCGCCGGGAACTCGGGGCCATTTCTTTAATGTGTTGGCTCATGGTGCGATCTAAGGGGGTGGTAGATTTTACGCCGCTACCATATGGCGAGGAGCCGAGTCTATCCTTTCGGCTTTGTCGCTCGTTTAGCACCACCCGGGGGACACGTGTAGGGTGGGCCTAGGGTTAGGTGGTCGAAGCCTACGGACGCGTCCGTAGGCTTCGACCACCTAACCTAAAATTTACTATTTACCTTTATTTAAAAAAAATGGTGTAGGTGTTCTTTTAAACGGCTTGACCAATTCTGATGAGATTTTTATGGGATACTTATGGGGTCACCTGGATATTTCTTAGCTATAATTGTACTCTATAATTATAATATTGGTAGATGGGTGCTGTTGTAGAGATCCATTAATCACGCGCGCTAAGCCGAAGTGGATCGCTAGTATTTTATAAATTTTGATAATTTTCATTACAATTCCGCATATAATAATTCGGTAATACTAGGATTTTCCTTTTTCTTCTTTCTTTAGAGCCGTGGTAGCTCAGGGGCTAAGTGCTCGCTGTAAATTTCACAGTTTGCGAGCAACCCGGGTTAGATCCCCACCGGCACCAATGAAATTGTTAATTGAAATTTTAAGTGCTGTTTTACCACGTGCTCGGCGGTGAAGGAAAACATCTTGAAGAAACCTGCACGTATAAGAAATAAGAAAAAAAATATTTCGAAGACATGTGAAGTTCGCCAACACGTATTGGGGCAGCGCGGCGGATATTTCCATGCCCTAAAACCCTCTCAGAAATGAGATATTATTGTACATTGGTACCGGCAGCCTGTACTATAATCCTGAATTGCAAATGCATTGCAGGATTATAGTACAGGAGTGTGAGCACAAACACAGGTACACTTTCTATTCCCTCACTCTCATAGTCCGATGGAACGGCAATTCGACACAACCGGAGAAAGACTAGGCGCATGATCCAAATCCAATGGCTTTACGTGCTTTCCGCGGCACGGGGGTGAAACGCCGCCAACTTTCTGCCTTTGGGCTGCTACAGAGAGTTTATTTACAGAAAAATCCAATAACTAATTTCGGCACGATCCGGGATTCAATCCCGGCCCCCTATAACGCAAAGGTTTAGCTAACAACAAGTCTAAAAGTATGTTTTTAAATTAAAGCTCACATGGTCGTAATTACGACTAGAAGAATGAACAGACATTTTAATTATAAGAAATTCAAAGTCCAACATTAAAGTTTAAATTGAGTTTCTATAACAGAGATTCAATTAGGCGGATAAGTCGCGCAGCGGGTAAGCATTTGGCTGCAGCGTTACGGGTCACGGGTTAGACACCCTCACGGAAGGAGTATTTGCATGGCGTACAAGGAGAAATTGTTCTGCGTGGATGTTTTGATATTATAAAACTCACAACGATACAAGAGATAAACCCACTGACCTCTATATATACAAGTACGCTGGACTGGCTATACCATACAAAATGGTTATGCCGATTTGAAGCGCCCTCATTATTCGTACCGGAAAAAAAAATTGACTTAATATGCCAAAGTCTGTTGTGTTATTTAAATCATATCTCTGTATTTTGAACTTTTAAACTAAAAAATTAAAGTATTTTATGTGGTTTGATTATGTTTGATTTAAGTTACATAATAAGAATTATTTTTAGTAATAATGAGTGTGCTTAATATGTAAAACTCGTTACCAAAAGAAAAGTGGGATAAAATTCCACAAGTAAGTGAATTTACAGCTAATATTAAACAAATTAAAACTATTTGATAATATAGGTACTTAAAAATTTGTTACTAATTTTAATATCGTAATTACAAACATGTTTGGCTTTATATTACTGAGTTTTGATAAACAATAAAATTCAATAGGGTTGTCGAGTTCCTTGGCTATAATACTTATCAATGTTCTTTTCTACCCATATCTGTTAACAACCAAAGTCGCCGACAACAGATAATTATCAAATGTTTATTAATTAACAGATTTCCAACTTAACCTAGACTAAATTATGGCTAAAAAGCACAAAAATTGGGAATTGGCGTCCGAAACAAAATGATTAATATCTTTGTTCTAAACACTTCACATACGACTGTTTTATTGGACATGAGAAAGGCACCTTGAAACCCCTTTGAAAAAGTGCAGTATACCCAGAATAATTTCTGGTAGTACCAGTACCAGTAAGTATAAAAGTATTAGATTATTATTTCTTGTTTTCCCCCAGACTCAAGGGCTATAGCCAAGTGTAGAAAGGTCGACTGATGATGACTTTGTACTTTTTGTACTTTGTGTTAATTTATATTTGGACTACAAAATTATTAATGTCCTTAGTGAGTTTGCGTGAGTTTAGGGGCAGGGGGGAGGGGGAGGGGGAGGGGTAGTAGCCGTGGCTTGGTAACCCATGGTAAACGTAGTGGCCACTCTGAGTGGGCTTGTCGAGCCCTTGGATGTGTGTTAGTGGGCTGCGGCTAAAGGATAATCCTCTCTCTATATCGCTGCAGCCAAGGTGGAGTCGCAAGGGAAGAAGGATTGTTGGTGCGGCGATGTGCCACTCGACTATCCTCCGCTACTTTGGCGGGGCTGTACCACTTAGTGCGAAGGTGGAACACCATGGGGTTTTAGTAGGTGCGAGTCCGACATAATCCGTTCTTGCCCCCGCGAAGCGGGTATGCGGAGGCATTTCCTCATTTGACACCCGGAACAAAATCTGTTCTGTAGTTACGAATAAAAACATAGATAGACCAACGCAACGTCGATCTTGGTTTTATATGAGGTATAAAGCTTGCGTCTAAGGCATAGGTATTAATTGATACATTTATTTATTGTATGGCATTATATTAATATGATACATAAATAGAATGGACGTTACGAGTAGGCCTGGGTAGAATATTTTATCGATATATTTTGTCACACTGTCTTATCTCTATTATTAGTTCCGTGGATGTTCACTTCTGCTGTCAGCGCCAAAATGGCGAAAATAAAATCGCCTCAATATGTCACGATGTATAGCCAGTCCATATATAGAGGTCAGTGGATAAACCTAATACGCGGGTAACTTTTAAAAATACTAGGGAATGCAAAATCAGTCGCTATCCCACTGCTACGCACCATAATTGTGATCAGTTCCGTTCATCATAAGTCTATAGTTGAATATAAGCCCGACTCTAAGATGTAGGTGCAGTCACCTGCTTCCATCGACTCATTGTAAGTCACATTGGATAAATTTTATATCTTTGAGGGGTCGCTATACTTTGCACTTGCAAATACGAGCACGCTACTCAAGAAACTTTGATGCCCAAAAAAATGTCAGTACGTTTAAAGATGGCCGGCCCATAATCACATCAGCTTTCTGTATCTTAGACATATGTTAATCATCTTTCTTTTGCTGCGGATATACCTTTCAAGGATTTTGTCTCACATAGTATATCATTATGAGTAAAATATACAAAGTAATGAAACTACGCAATTTGTCTTCAAATGCCAAGAATATACAACAAACACACGTTAAAGGAAAGGAAGTTTCGTTTAACTAATTCATACAAAATATGTGATGCTTTGTCATGACAAACCAACTGTCAAATATAACCACAGTGAGGGATTAATACGCACCATTTATTCATAATTATCTGATGTCATGTGCGAATAATTAGTAAGATATGTAAAATCAAAATTAGTAATGCAAGTATAAGTTTTTTTAAATAATATTAGAGCGACAAACGAGCTAACAAACAACTATGACCGACGCTGTAGTTATAGTATTATGATTATAGCACGAATGGGTCAGCTCAATCGGGGAAGGACCCCGCTCTTACAAAATATCAGCTTATAACTACTGTGTTTCGTATGGAAAGTGTAGAGAACCGGAAACCCCTTCTACTGGAAACGAGGTATATTATTTTCTGAGGGGTGAAAACGGATCCGCATTTTGATACTTAATCGAAGATAAAGTCTATGGGCCACTGGATCTACTTACCATCAGGTAGACTGTGTGCTAGTTTGTCACCCTTATACCATAAAAAAATACTATAAAATAATTTTAAAACACAGAAGGCCACAATTACCCATGATTATGAAATTCCTCAAAGCCTATAATTAGACTAATTCCCCTTACCCTTCAAACCGGAATGTAGCAGAAAGTGCAATGCAGCGGAGCAGCAGAAATTAGGAGTAGTAGTACCGACTGAAAAGTATTAGATTATTATTTCTAATGTTTTTTATTTCTTCTCTCCTTGTTTTCCCCAGACTCAAGGGCTATAGCCAAGTGGCTGGCCCGAAGTGAAGGGCTGGCCCAAAGTGGCCACTCTGAGTGGGCTTGTCGAGCCCATGGATGTGTGTTAGTTGGCTGCGGCTAAAGAATAATCATCTCTCTATATCGCTGCAGCTGACTGAGACGAAACCATAGGTAGGAAAGGAGTTCTGCTACATAGTATTTTTTACTCATTAGTGACGATTACTTGATAATATATGTAATAGTTTTTTTACTTAAATTATATAAGCTTAATTTTTTATTTTCTAATCTTATGCAGTTTTGGTTTAATATAACACAAAAACGTCCGTAACGGTAGCCAAAAATCATTAGGGCTTAATATTTTGATAAGTTGCAATATTTTTTACATTTAATAATAAGTCTTCATCTATGAAATTATCTTTCTGCAGTACAAGACCTATAATTAAATGTAAAAAAATAAATTAGCAAGTTATCAAAATAAAACTTATAAAGCAGCTTTTGACGGTAGCATCAAAACAATATTGGTCCATTTGCGTCAAATTGGCAAGGTAAAAAAGATTGACAAATGGGTGCCTCACGAACTCAACGATCCCCAGAGCGAAATACGCGTCGAGGAGTGCCTTGCACATCTCAACAGGCACACAAACGAAGGAATTTTAAACCGCATTGTTACCTGCTACGAAAAATGGATTCTGTTTGACAATCGCAAGCGCTCAGCAAGTTGGTTGGATCCTGGTTCAGCACCTAAACTATGACCCCCGGTAAACCCTTGTATCTACCACTGCGCTCCTCATTATTTCATCCACTATTATGAAATTTATCATGCTTCTATCATCACCTCTTTCCCATGTATACATGTGAATCCTCTTATGGCGAAAGAAAGTGTTCGTCACAAAAAGATCCTTTTCCACACATACGGTGAGGAGGTCTTCACCATTCTCATTTATACTTTCATCGCCAAACGTACCTAATATCCCTTCATAACCAGACCTCTTCACCCCAACCCTTTCATTAAAATCTCCTAACATAATAATATTCTCATTTCCATTACATTTCATCAACACCATCCTTACCATGTCCCAAAACTGCTCTCGGATATAAGTGGGCTTAGACATGTCTGGGGCGTACACCCCTACCTAGCACAAACAACTTCTTTAAGCCCACTTTCATTCGCATCCATAGCAGCCTTGGGCTTACATATTCATACTCTTTCACACATTGGCTCATTCTTTCTGAAAGGATGACACCGACTCCCTGGCATGCCCGCTCGGTCTCGTCTACACCAGACCAGTAAGCGGTATACATGCCATGTGCAGTGGCATCCTTTCCCTTTGGTTTCGTCTCATTTACACATAACACATCTATTTCTCTATCATTCATTGCTCCACATACATTCAGCGTAGCCAGACGGGCCTCCGCAATCCACTTTTCGCCCCTTCGAGAGACAGAACGTGACGGGTGGCGAACCTCGTCGCCGGTTTTTCTCCCGGAGATTCTTCGCACCCCTGCCCTATTAAAGGGGCGCCGGGAACTCGGGGCCATTTCTTTTGTTTGCTGGCTCATGGTGCGAACTAAGGGGTGGTAGATTTTACGCCGCTACCATACGGCGAGTAGCCGAGTCTATCCTTTCGGCTTTGTCGCTCGTTTAGCACCACCCGGGGGACACGTCAATAACATTCATACTTATACAATAAATTTAGATTTAAAGAAGAACAGAGAGGTTACAAGATGAAGGTGCAAAAGAGAAGTACAAATGTAGACTGAGAGAAAATATAAGTGGTATGGATGAATTGTGTATGAATGATTTAGACTTGGAGACTGTGTGGTATAATGTCAAGAAAGGTTTGGTGGATGCAGCTACCGAAGTATGTGGTGTAAGTAAGAGAACAAATGAAAAGAAAAATAACACTTTATGGTGGGATGATGAGGTACGGATGGAAGTAGAAGCAAAGAAGAGAGCATGGTTAGATTTACTAGCAACCAAGGCTAGTTATTCTAGCGGTATTGAAAGAAAAAGGCAGTCTTTAGACATTTAAATAAGAGAGTAAAAGAAGTAGTTGAAAGGAAAAAGCAAGAAAGAACGGATAAGAATGATAGAAGAATATCGGATAACTTCCAGGCAAATATTAAAATGTTCTGGAAACTCGTAAGAATTGCCAGGGGAAATTCAAAACAGCCTAGAATGGATGCTATACGAGACCAGAATGGCTGTATTCTGAATGACGAAGTGTCGAGTTTAAGGAGATGGAAGGAATACTTTGAAAGCGTGTTTATGAGTGATGAGACGTTTGAATTAAATGAAATAGAAATTCCGAAAGAAGAGGAAAGAGATAGAGAGATAAGTATAGATGAAATAATGAAAGCAATGAAAAGTATGAAAGCAGGTAAGGTAGCCGGATATGATAGAGTATCACTGAAATGCTAAGGGCTGGAGAGGAAGTGGTGGCAAACCTGCTGTACACCTTGTTTAATTTGTGTTGGGAACTTAAGCGGGTACCGGGAGACTGGTGCAAAGCCGTGATAGTCCCACTACATTAAGGAAAAGGATCGCAGCAGGATTGTAAAAACTACTGTGGTATCAGTCTTCTTAGCATTGTGGGAAAACTGTATGCTAAGGTACTAATTGAAAGAGTTATGAAAGATACTGATGGAAAAATTTGGGATGCAAGGGATTTAGAAAGGAATGGGATGTACGGATCAGGTCTTTTCCATGTGCATGATCGCGGTAAAGTTTTTGGCCAAAAACCAAAAGGTTTTTTGTGCGTTCGTGGACTTGGAAAAGGCTTATGATAGAGTGGACAGGGATGTATTATGGCAAACACTGAACTCATTTGGGTTGAGTGCTGGGTTGATACAGGCATTGAAGTCTCTGTATAGGGACTCCAGTGCTTGTGTCAGGATCAACGGGGCCTACTCGGACTGGTTTGGCATCCATAAAGGGGTCAGACAGGGCTGTGTGGCTTCCCCGTGGCTGTTCAACCTATTTATGGACAAGTTGTTTGGAAAATCTGAAAGTTGAAGAATGCGGGTTAAGAATGGGTGAGTTAACCGTCAAATGTCTTTTGTACGCCGATGATCAAGTTATACTCGCGTCGTCGGCGGCCGAGTTGCAAATGATGGTTACATTAATGAACATTTCATTAAAAGAAAGAGGAATGAAAGTAAGGCAAGTAAGACGAAAGTTATGGTCTTTGAAAGAGAAGAAAGTAAAACAATATGTGAAATAAGAATAGAAGGGGAATTGGTCGAGCAAGTAGATGAGTTTGTGTATTTGGGATGTGTATTTAGCAGGGATGGTAGGTATGATAAGGATATAGAACGACGAGTGAACGCAGGAAATAAAGTAAATAGGGCTCTACACTCTGTTGTGGAAAGTGAAAATGTGTCCAAAAAGGCACGTATGGCAATTCACAATGCTGTGTTAGTCCCTACTTTAATGTATGGTAGTGAAAGTTGGGTGTGGCAGAAGAAGCACGAGAGTAGAATAAATGCTGTAGAAATGCGGTCATTAAGGAGTATGTTAGGGCTGAATCTGAATGACAGAGTGAGAAATTGTGTGATAAGAGAAGAGTGTGGTTTGCAAGATGATGTTGTGACCAGGATTAAGAAAGGAATGCTTCGGTGGTTTGGTCATGTAGAAAGAATGAATGAGGAAAGAGTGACAAAGCAAATTTATGTGGCAGAGGTGAACGGCAGAGTCGGGAAGGACGCCCTAGACGAAGGTTTATCGACCAAATTGGCGATATACTGAAAATGGGCCAAATTAAGAGTACCCTTAATCGAAGAGCGTGTATGCGTAGGTATATGGATGTGGAGGAGGCGAGAGAGGTGTGTCAGGATCGTGCCAAATGGAAGTCCATAATCTCTGCCTACCCCTCTGGGTGACAGGCGTGAGTGTTTATGTTATGTTATGTTACAATAAATTTAAAACTTAATGTCACATTTAGGAAAAATATTCTACTATTAATAATCAACCTCGTCATATTTATAATCTTGAGATCAAATTTCGACAATAATTACTTTTAAAATATATCAATGGAATCAGCAAATTGGTACATACTTCATCCAGAAGACTTGGTACCGGTAAGATGCTAATATTAGGTCCTTACATATGAAATTAGCGTTTTGTCGTACTGACAACTTTGATCTGAAATATCTCGTCTTTGCTTAAGAATTCCAAATTCAAATTTATAAATTCATTTAGCTGGTACATTTGAGTTTTGAAAACAGTCATTCATTTGTTTTTTACTCATTATTTTATTCTTTGGCGTCGCTTATTACCGCATAATGGAAAAAATGAAATATCGGTATATTTACGAGTACGAGTTCTACCGTGGCACCAGTGCTACAGAAACAGCTCGAAGGATTTATGATGTGTACGGCGCTGGTGTCGCAAAAGAAAGCACGGTACGTTTTTGGTTTCAACGTTTTCGTTCTGGAAATTTCGACCTTCAGAACCAACCCCGTGGACGGCTGGAGACAAAGGTGGAAAATGAAGAATTAAAGGCTATTGTGGAAGCGGATCCATCACAAAGCACTTCAGAGATAGCTGCAGGCTTCGGGGTAAGGGATAAAACTGTATTAATCCACTTGAAGAAAATCGGGAAAGTAAAAAAAACTTGAACGATGGGTACCTCATGAATTGAGTGAATCGAACTTGCAAACACGCGTCGACTGCTGTGTTACTTTGCTCAACCGACACAATAATGAAGGGATTTTAAATCGAATCATTACTTGTGATGAAAAGTGGATACTGTACGATAATCGGAAGCGCTCGTCGCTATGGCTGAACCCTGGAGACCCAGCCAAATCCTGTCCTAAACGAAAATTGACTCAGAAAAATTTACTTGTGAGTGTTTGGTGGACTAGCGCCGGTGTCGTTCACTACAGTTTTCTAAAATCTGGCCAAACGATTACGGCAGATATCTATTGTCAGCAACTGAAAACCATGAAGAAAGAACTAGCTGCTAAACAACCGAGATTGGTCAATCGCTCTAGGCCACTGCTGCTTCACGACAACGTAAGACCACACACTGCACAACAAACAACCACTAAGTTAGATGAGCTACAATTGAATGTCTGCGACATGCACCGTTCTCCCCGGACCTTGCTCCAACAGATTACCATTTTTCCGGAATTTGGACAACTTCTTACAAGGAAAAAAATTCAACTCCGATGCGGCAGTCCAAACCGGTTTTTTTTAGTAAAGGGATCAATGAACTACCTATGAGATGGCAAAAGTGCATAGATAACAACGGTGCATACTTTGATTAATTAAATATATTTTACAAAAAAAAAAAACTTTATATTCCTCCCGTACAAAAAGCGAATTTCATATGTAAGTACCTAATAACATCTACATAATTTACGTAGCTGATATCCCTCTTGTCTAGTCTGAACTTCTTCGCATCATTACCAACTACCCGTAAAAACATAACTTTAATTTCACCGTCTTCTTCTACACAGGACAAAGCCTTTTTGTTATTGCCATAAACATAAACATGTAAAAAGTCACCAATTGATAACTGTCGATTTGTCGTAACTAGTGGAAGTCACTTGGTCCTCCTCTACATGATCATTTTGAAAACGAAATTTATCATCTATAGCCATCGATTTACGATTTTCCTTATCAATTTGTGACTCGTCATCACTATCGGATGAAGATCCATAGACAGCTCGGTAAATACTTCGTTGGGATGGTATATTTTGGATTTTTTTGAGCACGGCAAGAGGAACGTCTTCATCAGATGGATCTTGAACATCGTGCCTTTCTGGTTCGAGGATGCTTAGCAGGGTCAACATTTAATTGCTTTGCAGTATTACAATTCACTTGGTACGTTTTGGGGTTCAGGCAGTTGCAAAAACCTCTCTTTGTAAATTGTCGTGCCCGACGTACGTAAAGACCTAATATTTAAATGCTTATTCTTAGGTTTAATATTTCCTATAGAAACGATGTTTTTTTGTGATTTACGTTGCACTACTTCAATATTGGTTGGAACGAATTCAGTTTAATTTTGAATGAATGTATTTTAGCAACGCCATTCTACTCGGCGAAAGGAATATTCCTACCAAATTTCAAATCACTAGGCCTTATGGTTCCAGAGATATCGTGATGAGTCAGTACATAGGTGGATATATATATATATATAATATAGATATAGATTGGTATATATAATTTAGTAAATATTTATAATTATTTTCCATGGAATATTTAATTACAGACACAAATTTACTTAACCTGTTTATTAGTAAGTAATAAAGGCTGATAAACGAGCACAATTTTCCCTGATGGTAAAGTTAAGGAGTTCCTTTTTACTGGTAACGAGACATTCTATCTAAGTCCTCAGGTGTGACAACGCATATAAATCTTGATTCTTAATCATGGATAAATGTAAGGTGTCTATGGGACACAAGATCGATTTACCATCAGACGGACTGTGTGCTTGTTTGTCACTCTTACTCTCCGGTTCTCGTCACTTGTCATACGAATCACTGCAGTATTATACTGATATTGTGTAAGAGCTCAGTTCTTTCCTCGTCGAGCCCATCCTCTCGTGCTTGAGCCATAATACTGTGAAGGTCATGTATTTGTTTGGATTAATAAAATGATGAAACTTTTTACAAAGATTTATGATATCCCATCAGAAACATAATTGTGAAAAAGGGCCAAGTTCGGTACAAACGACCGAACCGACATTTGGACGCCGCGAACTTGGCCCCATTTTCAGATTTATCTTTTTGATGGGATATTACCTTACGATGAGACCAGAGAAATCCGTGCATTATCTTTTCCGTAGCTCGCTGAGTAACATAACAAGAAAGAGATATCGCCTACTAAGACGATTGTGGGCTAATGGAAAAGTGGAAATCTGAGTAGTTTTGACCGGTTTCGAGAAAACGTTTTTTTTTCAAACGCAAATAAAAAAATTACTACTACTATCCATTACCATCCGTTACAACATATAAAAGTATACACTGCCGAACATAGTCCTCCCACATAGATTGTCTCATAGGGGTGAATTTTGCCATAGTCGCCTCGCTTGGCAGGCGAATTGGCAACCGCAGTTTTTTATTATTTTAGTAGTTATCAGGAAGATGCTGCGGCCTAATCTCATGTTTCAGTTTCTCACTGTCGCTTCTTACGACACCCACGGGACGATATGGGGTAGAGCATTCTTACACCGCAAGCACACAGTCAGTACTAATGTCATTTTTATTTTTCAAGGTGTCTAGGTAATGTTCACATGGAATAAAAATAGAATGGACGCCGTTTCAAAACTGACCTGCGTGTGAGCCGCGCAGAACTCAGGCGTAGGTTGCCTAAATGGACTATGCACTGGGCACGATGCGGAGTGTTGTACGTGTGCCATGTGGTGAGCGTGCGTGTGCTGATGCGCGTGCGAATGATGCACGTGAGAGGGATGGCGGTGCGCGAGGCGCGACGGCTGGGGCGCATGGCGGGCGCAAAGATGCGTAGCGCTGCCATGGTGCTCCGCGAGAGACAGCGTCGAGCAAGACGGCCGCCAGTAGCCGCCCTCCTCCATGTCAGGTCCTGGGGGACATCGCGCTGCGCCACAGCACGCGCAGCGCCTCGTGCACGTCAGCGCATGTCGCCGCGCCTCGTGCGGGCACCAGTCCTCGCGCTCTCGGCCCGACACCCTTTCCACTCGTAGCTACCGTTCCCGCTAGCGTCTCCGCCGAGCGGATAGTCGCCAGCCGCGCATGGTCTCATTCGCACCGGATAAACACAAGCACTTCGAGTACTTTTATAGTATACACTTTCAAATATTATTACTTACACTGATTCTATGACGAAATTACGATTTTAACAAATATATTAGAACAATAGTACCGTTCGCTCGTTAAATAAAATGATGGTTAAGGCGACACATCGAAAACCGTTGAAGCGGGCTATCGGCGGACTGATCCGAGTGAAACATAATTTCTATAAAAACTTCAAAAACGCCGTCATAAGGTTTAAAATTGCCTAGCGCCCGCGACGATAACGACCGCTTAGAAATCGCTTAGAATCTTAAAATATTTTTAAAAAATTATTGATTTAAGTAATCAAAATAATGAGCAAGTAAATTACGAATATTGATGTTATGAATGTATTTGAGTGATTCCCAAGCATATAGATTAAGTAATTTCGTTTTAATTTCAACTATAGTGATTTTTTAGAGGTGTTTTCGCAAATAATTATGATCGAGTCAAAATTATACAATCGTGTTTTTGAACAAGCAAATTCAAGATAAAGACATGAATTTACCTATATCAAAATTCCAGTTTCGTTAGTCGTGTCATACTCCTATACTATTCGATGAAATGAGGTGCATTTTTTCGCGGTGTCGCCTTAAAGTGTGCGATGTCAACCATCTCGAAAGTAAATTGTTTTTGTTGCCTTCTATACCATCTTAAATTACTTTAGTTAAATTAATGAAAATTATTGGTTATAAATAAATGTATCTAAATATATAATGAGATTATGCAAATAGATAAAAATCATTATTAAGTATGTAATTATTAAGTACTTATGTATATAATATTAGTTGTATTCAATGTATAGCAAATATTTAGTATGCATACGAGTACATATAAATAGATATTTTATATTATTAGAGTTAATTAGCAATCATTATATTTTGTTTAAAATTTTTGAATACAAATTTTACTTCCTCCAAAATCAATGACGAGAGCTCTTGAAGCTTCCTCTGTCCCTTATATCATAGATTTTCTTCATCATACTGTCCTATCTCCCCCACAAAATGCTGTGAAATGTGTCACAATATTACCTCGTTTGCGTTTAAATTTACATTCTGGTAATCGATTGATTTGTTTCGTACCCAATTAAAGCTTTTCCGTTACTATAAAATTGATAAAGATTAAAAATTGGCACGGTAGATAACAATTCCCGTAGGATGATTTGCATTTAAATAACAAAAAAGATATGCAAATTCATTCAACTAATTAGTGTTTTTTATCAATATTCTAATTAGTTTTTAATTTTATTTCGTACATATGATTGAGGTCCAAAAGTAGGGGAATTAAGTAGTGGGGATATTTTTTCTTAGTACCGAACTCAGTATTAGTATAAAATATTTAATTTGTTTTACCACACATCCTCATTCTTTTACATGTAATTGTATAACAGACAAGTCAATCCTGCAGGCAGCAAAATCCGTTCTAATCGTTGTTTATGGGGATCAGTGCCATGGTTAAACAAAACAAGTTAAAATTGGCATGATTTACTTAAACAAGGCCGAGAAACGATTAAATTTGCCCCACGCCCAAAACGACTTTAAAAAATGATTTGTCTACATTATTATTCCAATATAAGATACCTACTATTTTGAGGATGCTGGACGACAATCTTGGCATGACAAATGTCTTTATTATAAGATCGGTCTCAAGAATGCTCATTGTGATTCCTATATTATGATGTTATATAGCAACGTATTATTTCTACACCACCAGATAATTGCTACAAATTTTAATAATAGCTTTCCCCAACATATGTCACATTGGCCTAAATAGCAATATCATTTTGTTAAGAAATAAATTTAAAAACATAAATTATAATAATATTTAAATAACAAAATGAAAACTAATTTTTATCTCTAATGACATATGCAGGTTAGCTACACCTTTATAAAAATAAACTTTATGTATTTCTTTTATGTAATAAAATTTTGAAAACATAAATTTGTAAGAGCTTTCTTTGAAAGCTCTTACAAATTAATAATTTCAAAATTTGAATTATCCTAATCCATTAGTCTTATACATAAATATGGCAAGTTGGTTTAGAGTTGCTGCCAGAACTCGGAACAAATAATAATATGGCATATAGAGCGCTGACTGCTGCAATTCAATTTAGGTCACTGGGTCGTCAGTTCGGACTCGTTGTCATACAATGAGATATCGCTGCAGTATTGGACGGTTTTACATCAGTCTTTACCTCTTTAGCTTGTTACTTTGACTTAGATAACTAGTCTTTAAGATATTAATGAATAATTGTACAACATTATTGTAAACTCTTAAAAAATGTAATGAACAAACATTATTACACTTCCGCATCAATTTTATATTTTACATTAATTTTGCACAAAGCTGTAGATTGATGTGTTAGGGGTGTTATTTTACTATATGATGAAATGATTCTTCTTCCCTTTAACATAACATAATCTTTAGTGGAAAAAGAACAAGCTCTTGTGGCTTTCCTTTGCGATTGCGTAAGGATCGATCGCCTACAAATTACCAAGAATTATCGTTATTTAAAATTGACTTCGAAATTAAAACTTTTTATAAAAACACAAAAACGACTTTAAAATCTACGAAGAATAAAATAATTTAACATTAGAGCTTCTGAAGTCAGTGCTATGTCATTGCATATCGAAGAATTAAATCCCTTCATTTTTCGTTTTCATTCATTAAACAACTTCAGAAACTGTTAAATGTCAATTTTAGTATTTTTGTAGTGGGTTAATACTTTTTGTTAACAGTTTAATTTTTTACCATTTTAAGTGGATTAAGGAATATCACATTTTCATGATAACAATTACAACATTGTCTTAATAGTTACGTTAAATTAATTATCCCCTTTTTTTTCTACCTAAAGAACTTTTTTCAAATTTATATGGGATTACCTCTGAAGTATAAACTATTTATTAAATGAAGAAACATTTAAGTCGGTTAAGTCGTATCCGAGAAATCGGATGTTTTTTAAATGCGCGTCGAATATTGAACCTTCTCGTTTTTTGAACTCTGATAAAAAAGAAGAGTTTATCACATATGCGGGTTAACACAACACACACTATCTGCGGGTTTGATCAACGGATTTTGGTTTTTTTATCGATAGAGTATGCTTTCACCGTGGTTAAATGGATTGTATAAATGTCCAGATTCGTTGAAAAAGAAAGTCGGTTTATATATATTTTTTTAAATACAATTATTTAATAATGTACAATAAAATATACAGACCTACAGCAAGCGCTAACAATATTTTTAAAGAATAAATACATAATGCTTTTAGAACTTGTTATATACATAATTGAATCTAGATCAGTTATATATAGCCTTCCTTCCTAATCAAAATTGACGAAAAATATTGCCGTCGGCACAGCTGAACACGACAATGAAAATAAATCAGCGCTCAGTGCGTGCTTCTGCATCGTAAAACCTTTATATGTTGTTCACATAAGTCGAATATGGCCGCGTTCACTCTCTTCCCGACAAGGGTTCAGTCAACAAGCTCTAATAGAATCATAATACAGTACAAAGGAAACTCTGAGTCATCAAATATAAAACCATGCGGGTATGTGTCCCTTTGTTTTGACTTTAAAATAGCTACAAGAAGTATGTATCATTTAATACATATAGTATAAATTTATGAACGTATAATACAAAAATAATAATAGTATTTTATGAATAATTAAAAAATCTGGTCCCTAATAATATGTACTTACCCATTCATAATGAATTTTTATTAACACCCCATACCTAGACAGCCACGCTGGTTTCTGCTTAGCGTCCCTACCGAGTTGGAACCGGTTTTATAGCGGTTTTTATGAATATTACCAGCAGATACTATTCCACGGTTTAGAAAGTTAAGTAAGTACCTAATAAAATTGACAAAATTTTCCATTTCCCTCCCTTCAAGTTCATAAGAATAAACGAAGCCAAACGCTTGCTTAAGAACCAACAGAATGACCGCATAAACACAGAAAGACCCAAATTCAGGTGGCAATAAGGTCCTAAGAATATTGTTATTTAAAATAGAAGCCAGATTAATGTTAACAGATTTAATAAACGTGACCTTAGGGTAAATTTAGATTCAAATCTCACCCTGGATAAGCGAACTGCAGATATATAAAATAAGTATTAACAAATTTTAGTTTCCATGACACGTATACGTATCGTCTATATCAATATTTTTATTTATAGAATAAGAGCGACAAATGAGCTCACAGCTCATCTGATGTTAAGTGGATGCATCCATAGGCATCTACAACTATCCTGAGTTAAGAAACAAAATGCAGATTCGATGAAATATCTGAGGACTAAGATGGAATGCCTTCCAGTAAATCATTTCCAGTAAAAAGTGTGTTCGGTAAAGGTATAAAGCACTCATCATACGAAACACAGCAGCATATTGCTGCTATTTTAAGCTGGTGTTTTTTTTGAGTATACATTCCCAGGTCCGACCCATTCGAGCAACAACCATAACATAGCTACATCATGACGCTACCACGTATATTATTTGTAAGATCTCATTTATAATAAGTTTGCCTAGGATTTTCTCAAATAAATGACAGAAACTCTCTTATGCCTAAGAATCTGTCTAGGTAGGTACCACCCTCGTGCCTATTTCTGCCGTAAATAGCAGTGCAAGCAATACTGTATTCCGGTCTGAAGAGTAAAGAAAGTCAGTAAGAAGGGTAAAAGCCATAATTACAGGCTGTCAGACATTCCATCTTAGTCTTCAGAGGTGACAACGCATCTCTAGCCTTCTTTGTTTGAAGCTGGTTGCAGGTGTCAATGGCCTGCAATATCACTTACCATCAGATGGTCTCTACTCGTAAGTTCGTTAAAAATGTGTTTATATGTATCAAACGAGGAACAAAATTTACAAACACGCAATCAAAATGTTTTCAAAACCCTATTAGACATGCTCATCTGTCCGAAAATCTGTGTCATCTGTGAGAAAGGTCATTTGCCTTTTCCCACTATGCCTTAAAGCCCAGTTGAAAAATTTTAGTTAAGTTGATTTTGTGCTTGTGTTTTCAGGTACGGTTTGTTAAAGAAAAGTTAGAATTGATGTCAATAAATTGAAAAAGTAGCAAGTTATTGACAAACATTTTATGTATCAACAATAATTTACATTAACTTTACAATTGGGTTTGAATTTAGTTCTAAATTAATCATGCAAAAGACGTGTATTGTGAATATTTCATGTCATCAAATAATAGAACCAGGTCAGGGTCACATAAGATTTAGATTTCAATCAAACTGTCCTCTCAGATCGAAATTGAAAGGAATTTTTTTTCATTACAGCCTAACAAAGACCGCTGCTGATAATAAGCCTCACCATAAAATGCCTCATAGGGGGACATTTGCCATAGTTGCCACGATTGGCAGGTGGTTTGGCAACCGCAGTTTTTTAATTTACTAGTTCTTATAAGGAAGTCGCTGCTGCCCATATGTGACAGTGAATTAGCCTTGCAGAAACCACATTTTTATTCCATGCTTTGAATGTTTGAGTTGTAGTAATAAAGGAACTTCATATAAATGTCAGAGTAACAATGATAAAGTAGAAAACTATATCTCACTAGCGCTCGGTATCTTATTTAGATGGTAATATGGACCGCAGTAAAAACATCTTTACAGTCAAAATGTTACCATCGTATTTTCGTTCCTCACTCCTGACTCCTGAGTGATATGTCTTTAGTTTAAATAAATATTCATTATAATATTAATTCCATACTTAAATTTATGTACATAAAATTTAATGTTGCATTTCTATAATAAATATATTATGCGGTTCAGAATACGTGTGTATTACTGACAGCAGATGTGCTACAATAATAACTAAGCTCTCGTACACATCACGGAGAACCTAAGATAGCTAACTAAGCCAATTTAATCCGACAAACGGGGTCGCTCGTACAAATTAAATCCTTTTCAATTCCTCGAACACTTGTCGCATTGATGTACAGCTTCATTGCGGGCGGTGGACGTTGGATCTCAATAAAGAATATTGGTGGTAATATAATTTCAGTTCTTCATAGATCTGATGACTACATATGGTTAAATCAATTTTGAAAATATACCCTATTTGGTGATAATGATGAACCTATTATATTTTACATTTTATTTTCAGATTACATTTCATTACAATAAATATCTTTTGTAAAATGTGGACGCCTATTTTAAAATATATAAACCCACAAAACAAAGGTTGAGTTGAAAGTCAACGCTTTCTTTGTTTTCTGTTTCCAGTGATTTTAATACTATTCTAATGTAAATAAAGACGTACTTTTAATAATATAATACAACAGTTCCATTGCATTTAATGTAGTCTAAAATTCTGCTTGTGTACTATATAATATTTATTAGATAAAAGTAAGTTACGAAGGAACCTGTATTTAAGGGTTGCCGATTGTCAATACTGATAAACATAGTTCTCACTCAGTTTATAGATATATTGAAATCGACAAAGAGAATTTCAAATATTAGAACGCTTGCCAACCGTCAGTGTCACTTCTATGAAGAGTCACAGTTGAGCTTTTCAATAAAAGAAAGATTATCTAGTATTTGAAATACTAACATTGATAATAATTTTTTTTTTCACTAAAAGAAAATCTATGACTAAGGAAAATAGGGTTCAGAGATATGTAAAAAAAATAATAAGAATGATAACAAAAACTGGTATTTTAATGAGAAAGTTACAATTTACTGGCGCGCATATCAATCTACTATTATCGATAATCTCATCCCGACCTCTAGACTGTGCAGGTGACTACATGAAATAAATTTCAGCACCCGTGGCACTGTCGACTTTGACTGCCTTCTAACAACGCAAAAACCTTGATATAAGCAGAAACTGCTAAGCTATACCGATTAATTAACTGACAGTTTTCGAGATGGTTGATGCGCATTGTGAAGTAATCGATTTTATTATCACCGGAGGCTTTCCTTCATTACTTACTCTAATAAAGTTAGCACGTTTGGAGTCACTATTTAGCTAGTTGTTAAAAGTGTTAGAAACGGATGCGTGGTTTTAAACGCACGGCGCGACGTCGACTGGCAATGGCAAGTAACCGGGCGCGTCGGAGGCTGCGCGGAGCATCCGCCCCCGCCTTCATTCACTCACACAACACCGACAAAGCCTAGCCCAAAACAGCCGGACTTTTAATGCGGCATGTGCCGTTTTCGGAGAAAATAGTAACAGAAGAGTGAAATTACGTAAGCGATTTAAACAACAATACAAAAATAAGAAGCTCCGAGAAATTAAAGATAGTTAAGAAATTGTAAAATTGCACAGTAATATCTATGACTTTATACAGGCGAAACAATAGTCAAAGAAAAATGATAAACCGAAAATTATGAATGCATTTCTTAAAAGATGATTAGATAGTTAATTGTTAATTAAAAGCGAAGTCTACACTTTATTTTACAAGGAATCTTGATTCTGACATAAGGACACTATTAAAACCTAATAAAAAGTTTTCTTGTTGATTTTTGTCGGCTTTTGACCGGATTTAAATCAATGTATTATAGCACATTTTCTTCTTAAGCGCAGGCTTATGTCCACTTGTGAACTTATACAGGCTGATAAATACAAAGCAGTACAACGCTTTTTGTATGTTATATACTGAGTGACTGACGATGACTCGAGAACTAATTACGGCTATCGGGATACACAAGCGTTAGACTTTGGCTGTAATAATTAAGTGTTATGGTGTAAGTAGTTTGACTGTTGGTACAAAACATTTTGCATTCAAGACTATTAATTACACATCTTAAAGGTTTTATATATAAAAAAAAATAGCATTTGTTAGAACCAAAAAGTTTTTTTAAATTTTTTTAAGTGTCGACACTGAATGAAAAAATTAGGCAGTGAATTTCCATTCAAATTAATATGTCGCATTTTTCAAATCAAAGAATATATCATAATTAGAATTTATCAATTCTACTAACCAATAAAAACTTATATCACTTTGAGGCAACCACCTTGGGTAGAAAACATAGTCTGATTAAAAAAACTGCTTATAATAAAAAGTAAAGCTGACTTCAACGAACATTATCTTATCAAATTGAAGTAACAGACGGACTTACAGTCTACCAAGTGATTTCTGCAGTTCATGGACACATGCAGCCAATTTCAATCAAGAAAGGCTACAGGTACTTTGTCACCTCTGAGGACTAAAATGGAAACAATGGAAACAAACAGACAACAAGAAAGTGACTTTATACAGCATTGTCATCCACTTCTGAGCTATATTTAAAAATCGATAGCAAAATTTGTACCAAACTGAGAAACAGAAAAGAAAGCGTGTTAATAAAAACGAAAAAATGATTGATGATGAATAAATTAAAAAAAATATGCAGTCGATATCTGCACCTGTAAGGCGAATTATTAAGTGGCAGGAAAATCTGGTTTTCAATCTCTTCAGGGAGGAGGAATAGGTGAAAAAGATATGGGACTCGAAATAAACGTCTAAAAATCATAAAATATATATATGAATATATTCTTACACTGCCCCTACACAGCAACTAATATTATTACATGGAATTTGATTAATTATTGTTACATACATAATCGTAACCAGATATTATCAATATTTGGCCCTTCTCACCTTCAGACAAAGAAGTTTGGCTTTTCAATGATTGAAATATATAACTAGATGTTATAAAGTTTAATTACAAAACGAAATACATATTGCTCCCAATAATAGGAAGGTAGTCACTATTATTCGGAGCAATATGTATAGCATTCCAAGTTAGCCCATAAAAATTGTTTATGAAACAAAAAATCCTTCCGCTTTCTCGTTTTATTACGGCCAGGAACGCTGCCAACTGCAGTTCCCTTACATTTTGTTTCTATGTGTTCAGTGACGTTACATCACAAAGAAATTTATCATTCGCCAAAGAAATGGAAAACACAAATTTAGAAGGCAAACATAATTTACAATAATATCAGCAATTTAAGCTACGTGAAAAAAGTAGGCTGTGGGTGAAGACTTAGAAAATAAATTTAAATAGTGCAGTGTACAATGTACTAATGTCACAAATTTTATTAGATAATTTACTTTTAATAAAAGAGTAAAAGCAGATATAATATTGTTGGATCAGGACCATGATTTAAGAATTTCCGAGGGAGCTATAAATTCAAGGCGCATACTCCACAATCAAGAAGTTCGAAGTTTCAAATCGAAAGAAAGCAACGATAAACGTCGAAATTCAACCCTTGCACGAAAATACTTCGATTGTGATTAGTGGTTTATCCAAAACTTACGTCTCGAATACGTACATTAATGTCTAATGATACTTAAAATAACTAGTGTCAAAGCATACCACTAGCATATGAGTAAAGAAACTAGTGACAAGTTGGGGAAATAATTTGGCGGCGTAAAAGAAACTATCATCCCATTTCGCGTCGTGGGTATCGTAAGAGGAAACTATGGGAGGGGCAGACTCTTGACATCTAATACATAGCGGTATACAATCTCGTATATTATGTCACATGTAAAATACTAAGAGAGCAGTTACAAAGTTGAGAGATATATTATATTATAGTTTTGCCCAGATCGGACCAAAAATTAATATTCAAAAACTGAAGGTAGAGCCGGTCTAACTATAAAATCGGGGCGTCAAACACCTCAGTACCCCCCGTGAAACGTGAAAAGTCGGCAATATTTTTTTTTAAATTAAACGCGATAAAATCCGTAAAATTAGTTTCATTTAATGTGTAGTGTTCGCGTAAATATAAGAAATCATTATGTGGACCAGCAGTAGAGGCTATGGCCGACTATTATTTATTTATTTTATTTTATACACTTTATTGTTAATACCTAAGATATTTGATTGATAATACCTAATAGATAAGGTAAAAAAGGGCGGACTGAATACTATGCGTTAATAAAGAAGAAAAAAATTAAACCGTGAAATCAAACTTCATTTATGTCGGTGAGAATTAGTTAGCTATGCTATGTTAGTCTTTAGTTTCAAGTTCCTATTATAACAACGTCGATCGACGTCATTTATTGACATTAACTTAATGGAATTCATTAGTGAGAAAATTCCAACATGCAGAGTGCTAGCCCTTTCCGAACATTCCCTTTGCTATATTATCATGATATGCCAGAATAAAATTTGGTGTTGAGAGATTTATGATTTTTTTTTAAATAGACAGTCATCAATTTAGTATTAATTTTTCTACTGCCTCGTTGGTGTAGTGGCCGTAAGAGTGAATACTGATCAAATCCGGAAATATCTATAGATCATAACCGGAGATTCTTTTTACTGGAAACGAGGCATTCAATCTTAGTCCTCACGGGTGACAACGCATCTGCATTTTGATTCATAATCGAGGATAGATATAGATGTCTATGGGCCACAGCAACCACTTACAATCAGGTGAAATGTGAGCTC
The DNA here is from genome assembly GCA_029286625.1 of Parnassius orleans. Classification (NCBI taxonomy): domain Eukaryota; kingdom Metazoa; phylum Arthropoda; class Insecta; order Lepidoptera; family Papilionidae; genus Parnassius; species Parnassius orleans. Next base: position 1,054,000 of record JAGSMP010000184.1, read on the forward strand.
GTTTGTCACATTCGTTTGTGACATTGACAGTTAGGGCTATGCTTTGAGAAAGGAATAAAGACTATAACTATGACATTAGGACGTTAAACAACAGTCTCCCTTTTGCCCATGGTGAAAGGCAATCGAAATATCGGGAGTATAAAAATAAGTAAATTAAAGTGATAAAATCCGTTTTACTTACTAGAGCAAGCAATACTTTAATGTAAAATTTAAAAGCATTTATACTATGGTGACATTGGCCTTTCCAAAATAAGCCAGTTGACATTCATTTCTTGGACGATAAGACTTTTCAGAAGACATTTTGTGCTACGTACAAAAAATCTTTTATTACAATTATTCCATTCCCACCACATTTTTTGATAATCTTATGTACGTCCTTCTGGTTGTCGGATTGATAAGAGCTCCAGTAAGTTGTCTGACACTTTCTTTTCTGTACTAATTGACTCTCCTCATTTTGCTCTACTGGTCTCTTGTACTTTATATTGCATAGAGCCTGAGATAAATCTGAAAGTTAATATACTTAGCATTATAACTACCGTATAAATGCAAACTTAGGTTGTGATAATATTAAAGGTAAAAAAAGGTAGGAAAAGTAAAATAGGTGGCATTTATTTCAACTTAACCTATTCTTTTTTATTGCTTCTTCATTTATAAAATATAAAAAAGAACCGCAAGTTCTAGAAATTTTAACTTAACTCGCAAGACTTCTTTGTAAAATCCCAATGAAGAAAGTTACGAAGAGACGGCCCCCAGTCCCCGGCGGCCGCGCTATTCCTGGCTACGGTGGCGACCATGGTAACGGCGGGGCAGGGGGTGCTAAGAATCTCCGGTGGAGGTTCGGTTGCCACCTACGACGACTCGACCTGGCAACTTATAACGCACGCACTCTGAGGACTGACGAGAAGATCCTGGAGCTGGAAGAAGAGATAGACAAGTTGCGCTGGAATATTATAGGATTATCCGAGGTCCGAAGAGAGGGGGAGGACACGGTAATCCTCGAATCCGGCAACTTGTTCTATCACCGGGAGGGCGACCATCTGTCCCAAGGAGGTGTCGGATTTATCGTCCACAAGTCTCTCGTTAACAACGTTGTAAATATTGGGAGTGTGTCGACGAGGGTTGCGTACCTTATACTCAGAATCACCAAACGGTATTCGCTGAAGGTCATACAGGTTTACGCACCAACTTCGGCACACCCCGATGAGGAGGTGGAGGAAATGTATGAGAATATCTCTAGAGCCATGCATTCCTCTAAAACCCACTATACGGTGTTAATGGGAGACTTCAACGCAAAACTGGGCACAAGAGAGAACGGTGAGCTGAAAGTAGGGAAATTCGGATTAGGGCAACGGAACCCAAGGGGCCAGCAGCTGGCCGACTTCATGGAGAAAGAGGGACTCTTTATGATGAACTCTTTCTTCCAGAAGCGGCCCCACAGGAAGTGGACCTGGTCGAGCCCCGACGGTTCGACAAAAAATGAGATTGACTTCATTATGACGACTAGACGCCAACTGTTCAGTGATGTCTCAGTGATGGCGAGGGTGAAAACTGGTAACGATCACCGAATGGTTAGAGGCACACTGAACCTAAACGTTAAGTTGGAGAGGTGTCGTCTAATGAAGTCAACGCTCCGTCCCCCTCGTGCTCTAATCCAAAGTCCCGAAACCTTTCAGCTCGAGTTACAAAACCGTTTTCAGTGCCTAGAAGATTGCAATGCAGTGGACGATATGAATGACAAGCTCGTGGAAACTGTCCATGCGGTCGGAGCTAAGTTTTGTAAGACCCGCCGCAGAAAAACACAAAAACTCTCCGATCACACTCTTAATCTCATGGCTGTTAGACGGGAAATAAAGCTGCAATCTTCAGTAGATTTGATAGCATACAGGCAACTGAACAGACAGATTTCCATATGCATGCGGCGGGACTTGCGCAACTTCAATGCAGCTCGTATTGAAGAAGCGATCGAGCGGAACCAGGGCTCCAAAGTCTTTGCCAGAGATCTGTCTACCAGAAAGAGTCAACTGTCGAAGCTGAAGACCGAGTGTGGCAGCGTGGTTTCCGGGACACCTGAGATTTTGAGTGAGATTGAGAGGTTCTATGGGCAGCTGTACACATCATCGTTGGAGCCACACGTAAGTGTGAGTAACGATCCAAGAACGAGTCTTATCCGACACTTTACCTGTGTACACCTGGTAGACAGGTATTGTTGCATGGAAAAAGGTAGTCAACCATGCAGTGGCATTTTCTATGTATATTGTTTTTTCGATTGAGACCAATTTTTTCGAGGAAAAGAATGACCGTAACCGGTAATTTTTTTTTAAATAATTTTTAATTAAAAATAGCCTTGCCAAGACATAGGATCAGCAATCACCCCGATTTCTATTTATTTATACATTTTATTATAAAAAAAATTATTTCACCAAGGAAAAGAATGAGGGGGTATTTTTTTAAGCCGGAGCCTCTACTATATACAATAATAACATAAAAACAAATTAAATGTAAAAATACATTCCAAAACTTTTTTTAATAGCATGTAAGTGCAAATTTTGTGGCCAGTACGCACGTAATTACAACAGAAGAAATTAAATTTCCTCTAAATTTGTTCATGAATTCGTCCTTATTTCTAATGCTACTTGTATCTAAAGACTTACAGTATAAAATAATTTGAAAAAAAATTTCATTCAATTAAATTATAATTCAATTGTACAACGAGATACTTCAAACCTAGAGATCAATCGATAGATCCAACTCGGCTGGGCAGTATTCGGGAGATTAAGACACATTTCCTACTCACGTATTCCTTAAGACCATAAAACAAGAGTGCCAGTGATGACATATGGAATGGAGACGTGGGCCTTTACTTTCCCTATAATAAAGCTTTTAAGGCGGCTCAGCGAGTTATGAAGAGCCTATGCTCAGAGAATCGGAGTAACCGATAGAGCCCAACGACGAATCGACAACCCATTGAGAAGAAAGCTTCTAGAGTGACTGCTTCGTAGCGACAAGTGGAAAGTAGGATTGCCCCCTATCAGACGGAGTGACGACCTGGTAAACATAACATGTAGGAAGTCAATGAACGCAGGTGACGTTAGACCGTTCTTTATGACATTGGAGGAGGCCTATTTTAGCAGTGTAATTTGTGAAGCCCACTCGTGAAGGGCTGTAATGATGATGATGATGATCATATATAATAATATATTTATAATTAAATTGTATTTTTTTTTACCTAGCTATTTATTGAATGCCAATAGATGTAACGAAGGTAAGATAAACATAATAAAATTACCATTCCATTCACTCTAAATGGTCCTTGAATAAGAAGAAAAACTAGGTCTAGACTACTTGTCTAAGTTAATGTCGTACATGAACACACATTGTGTCCAATTACAGAAAACGCCTACTATAGTCAATTCACGTTAAGAAAATAGTGAGTCATCGTTGTCCGTTGGCGTAACCACGCCCAACGACCAATCAGATCACAAAAAATTAGAATAAAAGTGAATTGATAAATCATAGCAGATCGTTTGAATTTTTACTCCACTGGAATACACCTTTACCCTGCAGCTCTACTGATCATGCCTTACTATTTTCTTAATTCCTTAATTATTTACACATTTTAACCACTTGAACCTTTCTAATAGTAGGAACAATTTGCCGTAATCCGACATCGCAATCGCAGTATTAGATATCTAGTAGACCTTTAACAATGGTCCCCGTCTCGAATCTGATATTTTATATATGACATAATACGCGACATAATACGCATATACTCGTACAAGAGCAAAAACGAATTGGTAATAAAATATTTATAAAAGTGTTATTAATACACATCTTACACACATTAATACTTTATCCGCGTTTTGTTTATACATTGCTCATAAATTATACCATGAATGATTGACATAAATTGATAATATAAATGGTCTTTGATTATCTTACCTAAATCTAAATATCGTAACTAGAGATGGGCCGAATATTCGTTTCATATTCGGTATTCGGCATATTCGGCAGCTTTACCGAATATTCGTATTCGGCTGAATATTCGGCTAAATCACCGAACAATCGTTGAAGTGCTACTCAAAGTGTCCACTGTATTGAAATGTACGAACATGTTTGTCCACATCTCAGATGTAACCTATAGACATATGGCCTTAGATAGCTCACCTTGAACAGTGCTTTTCAATTTTTCATACAGTTGTGGAATCACTGTTTCACCTATATATTTTCGGCTCGGTATTTGGTATTTGGGCTTTACCAACTGCATGAGCGAGATTAGAATGGCTCTCCAGCACCTTAAAAACGGCAAGGCCCCAGGCGAGGATGGAATTACGGCGGAGCTTCTGAAAGCGGGTGGAAAACCGGTACTTGAAGTCCTTCAGAAGCTCTTTAATTCCGTCCTACATGGTGGCACTACACCGGAGGCGTGGAGCAGAAGTGCGGTGGTCTTGTTCTTCAAGAAAGGCGACAACGCTCTCTTGAAGAACTACAGACCGATTTCCCTTCTGAGCCGCGTCTACGTGCTGTTTTCGAGAGTCATTACGAATCGTCTCGCACGCAGACTCGACGACTTCCAGCCTCCCGAACAAGCCGGTTTCCGAAAAGGCTTTAGCACCATAGACCACATACATACCCTTCGGCAAATTGTACAGAAGATCGAGGAGTACGATTTGTCACTATGTCTAGCGTATGTGGACTATGAAAGCCTTTGATTCCGTCGAAATTTGGACGGTGCTGCAGTCCCTTCAGCGATGCCAAGTTGACTGTCGGTATATCGAAGTGTTGAAGTGCTTGTACAGTAGGGCTACGATGGCTATCCGAGTACAGAACCAGAGTACAAAACCTATCCAACTGCAGAGGTGTAAGACAGGGTGACGTTATATCCCGAAACTCTTCACCGCTGCATTGGAAGACGTTTTCAAGCTTCTGGACTGGAAAGGATACGGCATTAACATCAATGGCGAGTACATCACTCACCTTCGATTTGCCGACGATATAGTCCTTATGGCAGAATCGCTGGAGGACCTAAGCACTATGCTCAATGACCTCAATAGTGCCTCCCAACGGATAGGTCTTAAGATGAACATGGACAAAACAAAGATCATGTTTAATGTCCATGTCACACCTATGCCGGTAGTTGTTGGGAGCACTAAGCTCGAAGTTGTTGACGAATATGTTTACCTGGGACAAATAGTCCGACTAGGTAAGTCCAACTTCGACCGAGAGGTCAATCGACGGATTCAACTCGGCTGGGCAACGTTCGGGAAATTACGGCACATCTTCTCGTAAGGTATACCTCAAAACTTGAAAAGGAGGCTGTACAACCAGTGCGTGTTGCCAGTGATGACCTACGGAACTGAGACGTGGTCCTTCACTGCTGGCCGGATGAGGAAGCTCAAGGTCGCTCAGCGAGCTATGGAGAGGGCTATGCTCGGAGTCTCACTGCGTGATAAACTTAGAAATGAGGATATCCGCAGTAGAACCAGAGTGACCGACATAGCCCAACAGATTAGTAAGCTGAAGTGGCAATGGGCCGGCCATATAGCTCGAAGAACCGACAACCGATGGGGAAAAAAGGTTCTCGAGTGGCGGCCTCGTACCGGCGGACGAAGTGTAGGGCGTCCCCCCACTAGATGGAGTGACGACCTGGTAAGACATGCAGGAAGTCGATGGATGCGGGTGGCTCAGGACCGTGCTTTGTGGCATTCCTTGGGGGAGGCCTATGTTCAGCAGTGGACTTGTGAAGGGCTGTAATGATGATGATGATGATGATACATTTTATTATAAAAAAAATTATTTCACCAAGGAAAAGAATGAGGGGGTATTTTTTTTAAGCCGGAGCCTCTACTATATACAATAATAACATAAAAACAAATTAAATGTAAAAAAACATTCCAAAACTTTTTTTAATAGCATGTAAGTGCAAATTTTGTGGCCAGTACGCACGTAATTACAACAGGAGAAATTAAACCTTTTTTTTGCGTTCCTCTAAATTTGTTCATGAATTCGTCCTTATTTCTAATGCTACTTGTATCTAAAGACTTACAGTATAAAATAATTTGAAAAAAAAATTTCATTTAATTAAATTATAATTCAATTGTACAACGAGATACTTCAAACCTAGAGATCAATCGATAGATCCAACTCGGCTGGGCAGTATTCGGGAGATTAAGACACATTTCCTCCTCACGTATTCCTTAAGACCATAAAACAAGAGTGCCAGTGATGACATATGGAATGGAGACGTGGGCCTTTACTTGCCCTATAATAAAGCTTTTAAGGCGGCTCAGCGAGTTATGAAGAGCCTATGCTCAGAGAATCGGAGTAACCGATAGAGCCCAACGACGAATCGACAACCCATTGAGAAGAAAGCTTCTAGAGTGACCGCTTCGTAGCGACAAGTGGAAAGTAGGATTGCCCCCTATCAGACGGAGTGACGACCTGGTAAACATAACATGTAGGAAGTCAATGAACGCAGGTGACTTTAGACCGTCCTTTATGACATTGGAGGAGGCCTATTTTAGCAGTGTAATTTGTGAAGCCCACTCGTGAAGGGCTGTAATGATGATGAAGATGATCATATGTATATAATAATATATTTTTAATTAAATTGTATTTTATTACCTAGCTATTTATTGAATGCCAATAGATGTAACGAAGATAAGATAAACATAATAAAATTACCATTCCATTCACTCTAAATGTTCCTTGAATAAGAAGAAAAACTAGGTCTAGACTACTTGTCTAAGTTAATGTCGTACATGAACACACATTGTGTCCAATTACAGAAAAACGCCTAATATAGTCAATTCACGTTAAGAAAATAGTGAGTCATCGTTGTCCGTTGGCGTAACCACGCCCAACGACCAATCAGATCACAAAAAATTAGAATAAAAGTGAATTGATAAATCATAGCAGATCGTTTGAATTTTTACTCCACTGGAATACACCTTTACCCTGCAGCTCTACTGATCATGCCTTACTATTTTCTTAATTCCTTAATTATTTACACATTTTAACCACTTGAACCTCTCTAATAGTAGGAACAATTTGCCGTAATCCGACATCGCAATCGCAGTATTAGATATCTAGTAGACCTTTAACAATGGTCCCCGTCTCGAATCTGATATTTTATATATGACATAATACGCGACATAATACGCATATACTCGTACAAGAGCAAAAACGAATTGGTAATAAAATATTTATAAAAGTGTTATTAATACACATCTTACACACATTAATACTTTATCCGCGTTTTGTTTATACATTGCTCATAAATTATACCATGAATGATTGACATAAATTGATAATATAAATGGTCTTTGATTATCTTACCTAAATCTAAATATCGTAACTAGATATGGGCCGAATATTCGTTTCATATTCGGTATTCGTCATATTCGGCAGCTTTACCGAATATTCGTATTCGGCTGAATATTCGGCTAAATCACCGAACATTCGTTGAAGTGGTACTCAAAGTGTCCACTGTATTGAAATGTACGAACATGTTTGTCCACATCTCAGATGTAACCTATAGACATTTGGCCTTAGATAGCTCACCTTGAATAGTGCTTTTCAATTTTTCATACAGTTGTGGAATCACTGTTTCACCTATATATTTTTGGCTCGGTATTTGGTATTTGGGCTTTACCAACTGCATGAGCCGATTAAAGCCTTTATCTTCGACTATAGGAATTGGCTGGTTGTCTATTGCTATCATTTCAGCAATTGAATTCGTAATTGGAAGTGATCTGGGGTCGTCGATTCGCCATTTGGAAATAAATGAATCTTCTAGTGTAGTTTGAGTAGATGTTGATAGAGGGTTGGGTGACCTGTGCAACTTCAGATTCTGTGTCGTTTCAATATTTTGTATATTTGAGCCTACCTGATGCACCGGTTTTTCCAGACCAGAAAATTCCGCAGTGTGTTTCAATTTTAAATGATTGCTCAAAGCTGAGGAAGCTTTCCGGCCGCTGCCACCCCGCGAAAGTATTTTTTCGCAAATCGTACATTTCACTTTACTTTGGTCATCAGTTTCTCTAAAATAAGTCGAAATAGTAGATCTTCTCCTGCCACTCATTTTTATCAATTTTCACTAAGAATACGAAACACTTTTTTTTTCTCACAAAAACAGTCAAAACATAAGCACGTGCCGGCAATTTGCTCAGTACTAGATGATGCAATAACATGTCAGGTGTGGCGGGGTAGCAAGGGGCAGGATCCGGCGCTAATCCCGCGTGCTTAAGGTAAACAAGTTTCGACATGAATTGGTTAGGTACCGAGGTGATCCTGTCGAATAATGTTCGGCCGAATATTCGGTTCGGTAAAAGTATTACCGAACTTTCGGCCGAATATTCGTATTCAGTGAAATCCATATTCGGCCCATCTCTAATCGTTACATGACTAGATCTTGTCCAGGCGAAGCCAGAGCGGGTCGCTAGTATATTATATAATGTAGGTATGTATATACATAAAGTTTAAGTGTGTCTGTAATATCAAAATAACTGTATTTTATTGAGCTGAGGGCTAAATTGAATGCCATTAAAACACGAATAACTATATTTTAAATTTTTGACTGTCTGATTGATTTTAGGAATTTTAGGATTTATGTAAATGATGTACAAAATTTGTCATACCTACATATTATATGTACGTATAATGAACCGTAAGTTCTAACTACGTGGTTTGTGACCGTAAAATGGCGGTCGCTGGTGCGTGATTTTATTTTAAAACTCATTCAATCGCAAATTTTCGAAAAATTGTCCGCAAAATGAAAAGGATTTAAAACCAAAAAAAATAGTCGCCATTATGGACGTATATTAAAAACGAGCTAAATCTCCTTAATAGAAGAGCGCAAAAAAGGCTTTAGAGATTTCCGGTACATCTGTAGTAACGACAGTAGCCTAATGGTTAGGGTTCGGACAGCAAACATAAAATGTCGTAGGATCAAATCCACCATTCGACTACTATGGTGAAACTCTCTTAACACAAGCATTTTAAGCTTACTTAGACTAGTTAAGGGAATATTAGTCCAGCCACATTACCATAAAAATAAGGTGAACCTCGGAATGAGAGATGATAAGCTGAATTTTCGTATATTATACCTTCATTATGGTGTTCTAAATGTTGTCTCAAAAGTCTCATAAAATCTAGTGTCTGCGTCGTGTTATTCAAGATCAAAGGTAAAATAACAGCGCTTTTTTGCACTTATTATATAACTTAATTATATAACTTTGCTTCTATTGCTCCAATGATGTTAACAACTATTATAAAATTTGCGACAAATTTTATTTGAAACATTTTTTCACGCGCTCAACCGTTTTTGCGATAGAGGGCGGTGAGTATCTCACAGCTGTGAGATATTCTATCTTAGTATTTTAGAGGTGACAACATATCTCCAACCTAATTTGTTAAATGTTTATTGCAGGTGTCCATGGACTACAGTGGCCAGGTGGACTATACTTTCATTTATCCTTCAGTTTTATTCCTAAAAAAAAAATTTACACTCGACCGACAGACAGACCTGCAACAGCCCTTCGAAAAACCCGCGTCGGAAGTCCGAGTCTTACCCAGAAAAATGTTATTAAAATCTTAAAGATAACTTATAAGACATCACTGACCGACTCAGCATACATCCAATCTAAGAATTACGTGTACGCAATTCTTCCATGAAATCAATAGTCGTGACATCACTTCTACTATCTTGTCATACTTTTACCAATTTCACTCTCGATTATACGAATATTAATTCTCAAAAGCAATTTGTTTCCACGCGTAGTCCCAAAAGGAACACCTGACTGAGTTTTCATTGAAGTCAATTCAGCGGTTCTTTATAAAAAAACAAGCTTTACCAAAGCAAAAAGTAATTTAACAGCCAAATGATTTTTTTTATTTATTTAATCTTTTTTACATCTACCTTATAATAAGGGATATAAAGGGCGGACTTAATGCCTTGTGGCATTCTCTACCTCTACCTCTACTCTATATATATATATATATATATATATATACTAATATTATAAAGAGGTAAAGTTTGTAAGTTTGTGAGTTTGTTTATAGAAAGTAATCTCTGGAACTGCTGAACCGATTTTAAAAATTCTTTCACCAGTAGAAAGCTACATTATTCCTCAGTGACATAGGCTATATTTGATTGTGATTAATAATATAGTTTAATGTGAAATAACAATATTTGTCAATAAATTCCGAGAAAAACGGGCTGATGCGTTGATTTACCGGCGTGCACTGACTTAACGGTTTGATATAGGTAAATATAATGTTCAACCCCTATTGTGTATTAAATATAAATGATAGATATGTAATGCCATGGAATTTTCTTAGAAGTAAAAGAAAAAGTATATGGTGATATTTAGATGTATTTTTCATACACGTCAGTCTATATTGAAATTACTGACTTTGTTTAAGGATATTGTCACCCAGAAACGATACAGTGAATGAAATAAATAAACCGATTTTACAGAAAATTCCTGGCCAAGTCAAACAGTATAAGTCAGTATATAACTATCCTCAATAATTTTTAAATTCTTTGAGCCCTTCTGGCCTACCACCTCACGACCTTATGTTAAAAGTCGGCATTCCTATCATGCTATTAAGAAACTTAAGCCCTCCCAACATGTGTAATGGCACAAGACTGATAAAAGATTTGCGGGACAATATAATCGTGGTGACCGTACTCACGGGGCCAGCAGTGGGACAACATGCTCATATTCATCATTTGATTCCAAAGGCAGCAGTTTCCAGTCAAAGTTTCATTTGCCCTCACGATAAATAAGTCCCAGGGTCAAACATTCTCTCTGGTGGACATTGACTTGAAAAAGGAGTGTTTTTCCCATGGCCAGTTATATGTTGGGTTATCTCAATTTGGAACTCCAGAAAACCAATACACTTTACTACCAGACAATAGTACAACATCAAACATAGTATACAGATAAGTCTTAAACATTTGACATACTCGCCCAATACATACTAGCAGATAACAAGAAATAAAATAAACATAAAATTAATCCTACACACTCAGTACTAAGAACCACGCAAGATAATTTCGTCACTAGTAAAAAAATTTGACGCCCAGCGAGGTGGGCACGGGTCGGCTAGTAAAGCAATAAAATGTAATTCTAATATTACTTTAAGTAAATCACTTAACTTCTTTTACACAACTTTAAAGTCAAAGGAGGAGGCAAAGTGGAAACATCATAACTATGACGTATTATGCATCACTAGAGCACTTCGAGGGAGCACACAATGAGTTGTCCCGAACAAAGGACTCATTTCTCCAGGATACTTCGGTATATGCGTTATCGATATATTTCTGTAGGTTGCACGGAGTTCGGTGGCTTGAATAGAAGCCGTTTGTTTGCGAAGCCTGAATTGCGAGCGCCGCGGGCTTCAGGTCGCCTGTGTTACTTACGAGAGCAAACTCTTTGCTTGTGTGCAAACATGTTTTTTTCTCAACCACAAACATATTTTTTCACGCTCCAAGGAAATTAAAAAATTGTTTTCTTATTTTTCAAACAATGTTGGTAGTCAATAAAATATTTATAATAAACTGTATCAATGCATTAGAGTTTTTAAGGTAATATTTTTTGTGTAATGAAGTTGTGTCAGGTATGTTAGACATACACATTGCACGTCTAACATACCTAAAAATATTTCATTAAGTTATATTTCGTCAGATCATACAGACATTTTTTTTAACAAATGGTTAGTAAAGGATTGACTGAAAATTTTAATGAATGACGGTCGCAATTCGGCCACTATGTGACCACTAGTTTCAATTATGTGTACTATATAGGTAATAGATCCAATTACCTATACTTTTAACATTACTTGCAGTCCAGACTGTGATTTTATTTCCACTACAGGAACTTAATATATTGTAAATATGAATTAGTTTGGTTTACAAATATAGAATTAGTCAATAACTAAACTAAAAGAAATATATTGTGTGAATATTAACTCCATAAAAACAATATAAACTTCTAAGTGGAATTATTTCGTAATTTTTCGTTTGCGAAATTTCAGTTTAAAAAAAAAATTAACTTACGCAAACTTATTTACATCATTACTGAGCTACTCGTTCTCTTTATTAAGTCGAAATGTGTCCCATACATTTCATTCATTTACTCAACACGCTAATGTCATATTATCGTCATAACTTGCTATAATTCCGTATGTTGAGTATGGGTATAGGGAAAGGCCATTGCGGGGGTAATTTTCGCAGGAGACAATACTTAAATTAACAAAAAATTGACGAGTTATATATAAATCTTAAGAAGTAACAAGTAAAAATAGAAAATTACAAAAGAGTAATCATAAAGCTGTATTATATACAAATTTGTTCGTTCTTTATTTCTATTCAATCTAAACACTCTAAAAGGCGTATGAAGTTTGTTGTCATTTTAATGGCGAGTTTTAGCCGTTTATGACAGGCAGAACACTGATATCTACTACTCCTGTTGGGTGCTTTATATAACAGGATTATAGATAACGATTTTTTATAATATTTACGCTAATACTACAAATGTCATAAAACTAAATTTAAGGATTTTATCACGTTTAATTTTAACTTTTTTACTTCCCGACGTTTCGGGCGCTTTACTGTACCCATGGGGGTGTTCGACGTCCTGATGTAGTTTATTATTATCATTATTATTTTATTGCAGTAAAGGTAAACCAATCGGAAATGGTCTACCGAAAATTGATTTGGATATTGAAAACCCTAAGACACGTAATACCCGATAGTACTAAACAGTCGGACCCTCTCAGATATCTTCTAAACCAAATATACACATCCCTTGCACAATCTATCATAACGTATTGCATTCCGGTGAGGGGTGGAGCTGCAAAGAACCAATTTCTCAACTTGGAAAGAGTCGAACGAACCCTTATTAAGGTCATGTATTTGAAAAAATTACCCTTTTGACTCAACTAAGGAATATCACAATCTCAATGGCCTCTAAATAGTTACATTTAAAACTTTGGCACCGTTAGTTGTGGAATACTCTTTCCAAATTTACCACTACCAAGTATAACCTTTTTAATAAAAAAGAATCATCAAAATCGGCTTACAATTAACGAAGATATCGCGTAACATATATACTAAAGAACGTACAATAGAATTGTAAGCCTTCTTTTGAAGTCGTCTAAAAATATATTTTATAGAAGAGGGGGCAAACAAGCCCACCTGATGGTAAGTGACTACCGCCGCCCATGAACAACTGCAACACATGGGGAATCGCAGGTGCGTTGCCGGCCTTTTAGAAAGGAATAAACTCTTTTCTTGAAGGTCCCTAAGTCGTATCGGTCCGGAAAAATTGCCAGTGATAAACGATCCCACGAACTCTTACTTGGACTCATTATTTTCACCTACACTCTATGACAGTGCCATGACAAAGAATATAAACGTAAAAAGTAATTGAAATATTAAAAAAAAAATTTATTATGTATTGTGATGACATAGGCAAAAATTTGGGCATGATGTTAAATAACTGTTTAAAAGGACATCTGATCAGTAATTATTGCATGCCTGGAGCATCTTTTAGTCATATAATGTATAGTAAATTTTGCCCTAATAGCACATTAATAATTCTTGTTGGGAGAAGAGGCAATGTAAACAAAAATCAATTATTACATATATTTATAATCTGAATACTTTAAATGTACATAAAACTATCTTGTTTACATTGCCTTACATACAGAGTTGGCCACAGGAAAATAAAATAAGATACGATTTAAATTTATTAATGAATAACCTTTGATGTAATAATAATGTAAACTTGACATTAAATTGTTATAATTATAATAATAGAATTAATTTAATAGACATAAATAATTTAATTAAGAAATTTTTGACTAGTGATAGTTATTACCTATCTAAATATAATTTAAGACATATAGCAAATGTGCCTATCTTATTGTTTATATATTAACTCAGCCAAGCACTTGGCTACACAGACATCTGCTTCTTTTGAGCAGTATAATGACTTAATATTTAATTTGGAATCAGTTCCAAGTAATTTAAATTAGAAAATGAGACAATAGAGGTAATCTCTAGCAGTTATAATAATTTAAATAATTTAGAATGTAGCTTACAAATCTTTAATTGTATGACTCCACAGAGTGATAAGAAAAATTGTTTACACCTGGTGCATCAAAATATACAAGGAATGATAGGCAAAGAGCTAGAAATTGAATTGTTCTTAAATAGCAACAATATTCATATTTTATGTATTACTGAACATTGGTTAAAAGCTTATAACTTAATGTTTAACTTCAGTAATCACCAGGTGGTCAGTTCGTTCAATAGAGAAACGGTTTTAAGAGGTGGCTCCTTAATATTAGCTAGTAAATTATTATCATGTAAAGAACGTAAAGATATTGTGAGCCTCTCTGTTGATCGAACTGTAGAAATGGCATGTGTTGAGTTTGAGCACCTCATTGTTGTGAGCGTCTACAGACGACTACTTGCTTTTTGTGAATATGTTCACAAAAAGCAAGTAGATGAGAAAGTTGTGTTTGTTCCAGTAAATGCAAGACGCTTGGAGAAGTTTAGAAGTAACATAGTGAAAAATCTTCCATCACTTTCATACCAAAATGATCCTGATTTTTTGTATGGAACATTGTTTAAGCTTATTTGCAATGGATTTATCAATACTTTTACTTCTAAAACATTCTCCTTGAACAGTCGAAAGTCATTCAATGAATGGGCGACAGTAGGAGTTCATAAGAACAGGCAAAGGTAATATGATCTTTACCATGAAAGGTCATATAATCCTAGCGTCGAATTTAGGGAATATGTAAAAAAATATTCAAAAATATTTAAAACTCCACAGCCAAGTCTTTGCATTTGAGCAACAAAATTAAGACGGCTTCTAATAAAATTAAAATGACATGGAGTATAATTAATAGCGAAACTGGTAAGATCAACTTTCGCAATTCAAACTACCAGTTAAGTGTTAACAACAAATTAACTGAATCAGATCAGGACATTGCAATGGTTTTTGAGAAATATTTTACTGATATTCCGATCTTAACCACTAAGTCACTGAATTCTTCTCCTGCCGTTGCCGAATCATTACTTAAACAAAATGTAAATGCGTGTACAAAGAATTTTAAATTTCATAAAGTATCATCAAAAGATATTATAAAATATTTTAAAACTATTGATATTAAGAAAACTGCGGATCTGTGGGGGATTTCCGTTAAAGTTATTGCGTCTATAATAGATACAATCGCGCCTCATCTAGCTATTATTTTTAATAATAGTATCGAATCTGGTGTCTTTCCTGATTTAATGAAGCATAGTAAAGTAATACCTTTATTTAAATCTGGTAGCACATTAGACCCCGCCAATTTTAGACCTATTTCTGTACTACCAACACTTAGTATGATTTTTGAAAAAATTATTCTTGATCAAATATTAAATTTCTGTAATATAAATAATTTACTTCATAAAAATCAATTTGGTTTCACAAGGGATCGCTCGACAACTGATGCCGGTGTTGAGCTGATTAAATATCTTTAATGCATGGGAAAATTCCCAGGATGCTTTGGGTATATTCTGTGACCAATCCAAGGACTTCGATTGTGTTCACCATGAAACATTAATCAGGAAACTTCAACACTACGGTGTAAGAAGTGATGCTCTTAAATTAATTATTTCATATTTAAGTAACATAACGCAAAAGTTGTCATTAACAGTATGAGCTCTTCCGGGTCGATGGTACAAATAGGCGTGCCTCAAGGCTCAATTCTCGGCCCTTTCTGTTTCTTGTATACATTAATGACTTATCTTACATAGTAAGGATAACCATGATATAGTATTATTTGCTGATGACACTCCTTTAATTTTCAAATTAAGACGACAATTAATAAAATATGACGAAGTAAATAATGCTATATCTAAATTAGTAAATTGGTTCAATGTTAATAATTTGTATTTAAATGGCACTAAAACGAAATGTATGAAATTCATGACTCCAAATGTCAAACAATTAAATACTAATGTGATTTTAAATGGGGAAGAACTGTGTCTTGTAGATACCATCATTTTTCTAGGAATCACACTAGACGTGAAGCTTCAATGGAGCCCCATATATCAAAACTACAAAGCAGACTTAGTTCTGCAGCATATGCTGCAAAAGATTAGAAATCTTACCAGTGTTGAAACAGCTAGACTAGTTTACTTTAGCTATTTCCATAGCATAATGTCGTATGGTATTTTGCTATGGGGATACGCAGCTGACACTGAAATTATTTTTGTTTTACAGAAGAGGGCCATAAGAGCAATTTATGATTTAAAGCCTAAAGAGTCGTTGCGACAAAAATTTAAGGAAATTAATATATTAACTTTGGCCTCTCAATACATATATGAAAATGTAATGTACGTACACAAAAATAAAAGTAGTTTTACAAAAATAAGTGATATTCATTCTGTAAATACTAGGAACAGACAAAAGCTAGTAGTAGTACCAGTTACTCGACTCCATCGAGTCAGTAATTCATTCTTGGGGCGATGTATAGGCATTTACAACATAATCTCAGAAAATATGCAAAATTTGACCTGCTCAAAGTTCAAAAACTTAATGAAACAAAGTTTGTATAAAAAGGTTTATTATAATATTAAGGAATTTATGCATGATAATAACCCCTGGGAATGAGGTGATCGCTACCAAGCTATTTCTAATTTGTTTTGTGTTGTTAATTGTGTAACATACATGATTGTAAGCTGTTATTTTAAAAAAAAAAAGTCCCGCTGGGTTTCCTGCTGGTTCTTCCCAGGACAGAGGTTTTTTTCGAACCAGTGGTAATTAAACAAAAGAGTGACTTTCAATAAGTATTATTTATAATCTATATCGAATAAAAAGTTTCTGTTTCTGTTTTAAAGAGGTTGTGCGAGAAAGAAAACTCCTATTAAACCGCACAGTGGTGGACCGCCAAGCATCCAGATCATGTGGATGGTATCGTGAGTTTTGTCGCGATGTGCGTTCGTGAAATTTGGCAACTGGGATTAATCTGAACGATTCCTCAGAGCACTCTCCGCGGTAGATGCGAAAGAAAATGCAAAGGGATGCAACGTCCCTTCGCAGCGCCAGCGAATCGAGCCGATCGAAAGAACTCGGTCGTGAACGATTTTAGCCGCTCTGCGGTGGATGCGGTCAAGTGGAAGAAGCTGGCACTGGGGTATCCCGGCCCAGAGATGAGAACAGTATTCCATGTGAGGCCGAACTTGCGGCTTGTAAAATTGCAAGCGGTATGCCGGCATGAAATACTCTGGCTCTACTGAGCACGCCAAGCTTTTTAAAGGCCAATTTAGCCTTCCCTTCCAAGTGACAACGAAACTGCACATAATTCGATATGTCGACGCCGAGGATTCCGATATTAGCTGAAGCAGCAAGGGGAGTGCTCTGAAATTGAAGAGATACAACAAATGGGTTCTTTTTAGCGTTAAATGCGCAAAGCTGTGTCTTCTGAGAGTTAAACTGGACTAGATTTAGTCGTCCCCAATCCAAGACTTTATTTAACAACGACTCGACTTCAGACCCAAGTTTGTTCCGGTACTCGATGACGTGATCCCGAGAAATATTGGCACAGCCGGTGTAAAAAGCATCACCTGTGCTGTCGTCCGCACAGCAATGAATGCTACTGGTTTGCAACATAACAATGAAATGCAGAAGGAACAGCGTAGGTGATAGCACACTGCCAAAGCAAACACCAGCATTGATAGGCTTGTAATCTGAGTATGCACCGTCTACTACGACCTTGATGCTCCGATCAGCAAGGAAACTGGTGATTCAATTGCACAATTTATCCGGAAGCCCAATAAGAAGGTAGCTTTGAAAGAAGCTTTTGTGCCAAACCCGATCGAAGGCGTACGCTATGTCCAAACGAATGGCCTCCCCCTTGGACTCTACTGCCTCCGCCCATCAGGGATTCAGGTAGGACAGAAAATCACCCGCTAATCGACCCCGACGAAAACCGTATTGGTCGTCACTAATCAACTGGTGATACTCAAGGTACCTTATGAGCTGGCAGTTTATAATTGATTAAATTATTTTGGAAAACAAGGAGGTAATGGCGATGGGCTTGTAGTTGGACGGGTCTGAGCGGTCGCCTTTTTTAGGGATCGGGTGGACCAAAGCTGTCTTCCATGAATTCGGTCCTACGCCTTAGGTGTAGGAGTACCGGAAAAGACGCGTTAAAACCGGTGCCAACTCGGTAGCACACGTCTTCAGCGCAATGGGGGGGACTCCATCAGGCCCACAGGACTTATTGCGTCCAAGGACAGGACGCAACAAGAATGGTCGGCGGTGTGTTCCCTTCGTCATCGAAAAACGAGTTGGACGCAAAGAGCGTCGAAACGAAAACCGAGCTTGTTCACGTTAATTCGCGGGCGCGGTCACGAAATATCAAACACATAGCATTATATGCAAGTGTTCACGAAAAAAACGCAGGTACGGTTGAAGTAGCGGGCAAGCTGGCGACTATCGCGCGCAGCGCGCTCGCGGCAATATCAAACGAATGAAGTTGTTTGTGTGTGTTCACGTCGAACTAGCGGCGGAATGCGCGATTTACTCGCGACTTCAGGTAAGATCAACAATTTTGAACTTGTCGTTACAAGCGATCGACCATTTAACCCAATGGACTCGCCTCGCATGATTATTCCCCTCTGCCAGTTGTTTTCTTTCTTTATTAATTTCGTACACACCAATTCTACTTTTTGTTATTTCCCACCTTAGGTAAGAATTTTCGATTAAAAATAAAAGTTCGTGGTCCATGTTCACAACCTCTAACAACACGTCACACTCGCGCAAACGATAAACACGTGAACACGAGCTCGCCCAAACCACCACGCCGACTGCCGCCGACGCGCCCGCGTGTTCTACCTGAACAAGCACTAACAGATCGGCTTTTATCTTTTCGGCATGGGCCGGTGAGTCGTCCTCCCTGTGCAGAGATGGTAGAGATGGCTGACAGAAGTTCGCTTGAACAGCCTTGGCTAGAGACCGAAATGCACGGGTTTCCGAAGGAAGGCGAACTAGTTTCTCGCCAATTCTGTCAATGTGCTGAAAGACTTCTTTTTAAGAGCGCTGGTGTTTACATCCCTGGACGTTGATGCCTCAGCCCAAGCCCGGTAGCACTCCAGCTTATATCGCGATGCTATTTTACAGGAGCGACCAAACCATTGCTGGGATCTGCCACCGATGGGCACCACAGAAGATGGAATAAAAAGTTCCATACGCTGAAGTACCACATCAGCGACAGAATCAGAAACAACGTTGGGATCGTCCAGCGACAAGCAAACCCGCCAAAACCAAGGGTAGGATGCAAAAAAAGACCGCATCCTATCCCTATAGTACCAAACACGGCGGCAGCCTGCAGAATGCAACCGCGATGTAAGCGTGAGTGGAACCACACTCCGGACTAGACAATGGACCGAGGAGCCAAGAGGGGCGTCGACGGAAACCTGATATCCGTTCGGATGAGAGGTCAGCAGAAGGTCCAACAGGAAGGTGCATGATCCTCCATATCTGGAATCCGCGTAGGCGAAGTAACCAGTTGTGCCAGACCATATGCCATGGCAAAGTCATAAACAGATCTCCCCGCATGGTCGGTTAAACGTGAACTGAGCCATACGGTGTGGTGGGCGTTAAAATCGTCCAGAATCTCTGCAGATGGAATCTGCTGTAGCAAGGAATCTGTAGCCATTAGAACGTGGTCGATGAGTCGATCTGTGTCGGCATTACCGCTATGGGAGCTATAGAGCAGCATATAGATGCGCGGGTGGTCGTCGCTGTCTACGCGTAGCCAAAGGATGGACAGGTCCGAACCTTCAAGACTGCCGAGACGTCGAGAACAGACAAAGGCACAAGGGAGTGTTCCAATTTCTACCCCGGGTAGGAGAGATACGATGTATCAGCCGGAGAGGACACCTGCTTCCCGGTCAGAAATAGCAATGCCGGCTTCGCCGTCTCCAGATGGTAGTGGACGGCGTTTAGGTTCGAGTGAAGTCCTTTGATGTTGCAGAAATTCACGGAGATCCCCCCCCCCCCAATAAGCTGGGCAGCCTGAGCACCCACGCTCAGGAGTGGTGTAGCGTGGTTGTGGATGCTCAGCGAGGGATTCTCCATTACCAGGGGTGCTGATACCCTCCTGGGGTAGTATCTCATTTAATTCCGCTACCATGTTGATGGGGGAGGGGGAGGGCCTCCGGTCACCTGCACTCACCAGACGAAACACCGAAGCAGCGCTTCTATTTCACGCTGGTATTCTGTGAGGTCGTCGTACCACCCCAGTTCGAACCGGCCAATACGTGCAACAGTAAAAGCTGGCGCGTGGCTCTACCACTGTTAACTTAGTTAAGTAAGTTACACAAGTCTTACTAGCATAAAAAGCTAGTTATGAAGTCCCCTTTTCTTATATTTTAAGTTTGTGTTTGAACGTTAAGACTTTGGAAACAATGGAACGATAATAATAAGAGAAGAGTGAAGCTGAATGACATCAGAATTAAAGGCAACTTCAAAAAATAACAGACAATCTACTTGTACTAGAAGACATTTTTCAAGAAGAGACAATGACATTTTTTGTATCCACAAAAAATAATGTTTTATGAAAGTTTGGAATAGTGATGAACTGAGTGAATAGGTATTAATTGAGAAAACTTTAAAAACAAATCGAAAAAGAAACTTACACGAAGGAGTTTTGTAATCAGGACACGAGACTAACTTAATTGTCTGTGATAAACGTGGAGCTCAAGACACGTGTCGACGGCTAACATGATTTATGTTGATTAACTGAACAATATGAACTAGGTCGCATAATACAATTTTATCTTATGCAAGAAATTGAAGGCAACACTGATGTTTCTAGTATTTATTTTATAACACAATAGTAGTTGATATGTGCAATCCATATAGCAACTCATTTTCCATGAAATTATTAAATAACAAAAATTTGCATTATTGTGTTACATGAATTTAATACATATCTGAAAAAGATATGAGTATAAGAACGCATAATTTCTTTCACATATTATAAATTTATGTTTGTGCAAATGTGATATGCGCTTTGTGACGGGTAATTTTCACTTCCCTGATATTTGTTTCTTTTTTTGCAGAATTAGCGCATAATCCGCACTTGGTAGAAACATTAAAAATATTAATGACTGCCAGCAACATGCCTTTTGACGTGATATGAGCAGAAGACAAATTTTGATATTGCACCACTTATTTTATTGTCAAATTAAACTGCAATTAGTTTAGTAGTTAACTTATTACTCTCACCAAGCTTTTCTTTGCTCATAAATATAGCCATATATAAAAGTAGCCAGCCTTTCGGTTTCCTACAGGATGCATTTCGGGGACCATCGGACAACCAGAAGTTCGGTCAATCTCCACCATTTCGTTGTTGACTTACCATGCATTCAAACCAAACGGTTTGCTACATCGTTCGTCATGCGTACAGAAAACGAGTGGAATAAGTTGCGAGCATATGTTTTTCCATCCGATTACAATGTAGGTGTCTGGCTGAGTGAATAGGCTTTTATTAAGTCTATGCGCTATTTCACCCTATTTCACCATAATATCGTTTAATTTTTCCAAAATCCTTTCTTAGTGGATGCTTACGTAATAAAAGGACAATTTTGTCCCAATTTTACATATGAATAAAATTATTTAATAAATATTTTAATCGGAAACAATAATAATTAAAATCGGTATTTTTTTTTTAAAGTGAAATTATTTCGGTATGTCTATTTACTGTAAACGCCAACAGATAAGATTAAGATTGCTTTTCCTAATTTATCTCAAACTCGGCGAAAAGAAAATAAACATGTTTTACAAATATAGCGAGTTTTTACATCTAAGATATTAATTAAGGTGAATTTTAATATAATTTCATGCTTCTAGATCCAGCGGTTTGGGTTGTACGTCATAAGTCATAATACAAACATTGCACCCTTGTTTTAAAACCAGACCAAAATTTTTGAAAAACTAAATGATGTCTATTTTATTATTATGATTCAAGAGTATTTGCACCAGTGTTTAAAAAAATCATTGACTATTTTTTTCTCCAAACTAATTTGAACAACCTCTGGCCTCCTCGAAAGGGTTGTTTTAAAAATCGTAAAATACAGTATAATTTATTTTATTTGCAGAGTACTTTCGATGGGTTTCAAATCAATCGCTACATAAAATAAAAAGTTTCATAAAAACTGTAACAGCCTTAAAAAAAATTTTACTAAAAACGGTTACCGTATATGTATTTTGATAGTACATATTTAGAGCCTTGTGAAATATGTAGAGAAGATGGCAAGAGATCCGACGGTATGACTTTGGTTCCTTGGGAGAGAGGTAAAGCCCTACCCTCTCATCTCAGGGGTACCTCGTTTAGAGCCGGGGCGGCATCATAGGCAGCTGAACTAAGTAAGTGCCGCAAATATAAGTTTATGATAGATGCCTACATATTTGTGCCATTTTCTGTAGAGACAATGAGATTAGAAATTAGAGGTCCATGGGGTACATGTGCGGTGAAGTTCCTAAAGGAACTATATCTGCGCATGCGACTGTTCATCGCTGCTGGTGATAAGAGAGCTGGTTCTTTTCTCGCTCAAAGGCAAAAATAAAATAAATAAATAAATAGCCATTCAGCGAGGAAACGGAGCCAGCGTTCTTGGCAAGATACAACGTATTATACGAGTTTATATCCCGCAGAGATGACAGTACCTTCCTCTGAGGTGAAATCTATATAGAATTAAAGGCTATGGTTAGAAGTCAAAGGGACGACATTTTCGGAACAAATCTGCATAATGAGCCCTTGGTACCATTTTTCCTCATAACATCATTTGCGTAGACCCAAAAAATCTTAGAGTATTTATAAGCATAGCTTGCTTGCCATTTATACTCTAAGCATATTATTACCAATTTTTCTGTTTGAAACTCCTATTATTAATTTTTTTTAAATATATTTAATTAATCAAAGTATGCACCGTTGTTATCTATGCACTTTTGCCATCTTATAGGTTGTTCATTGATCCCTTTACGAAAAAAACCATGGGGGCGAGAATCAATAAACTCTTTGAAGGCGGTTTGGACTGTCGCATCGGAGTTGAATTTTTTTTCTTGTAAGAAGTTGTCGAAATTCCGGAAAAAATGGTAATCTGTTGGAGCAAGGTCCGGGGAGTACGGTGGATTTCACAGACATTCCAATTGTAGCTCATTTAAAGTGGTTGTTTGTTGTGCAGTGTGTGGTCTTGAGTTGTCGTGAAACAGCAGTGGCCTAGAGCGATTGAGCAATCTCGGTTCTTTAGCAGCTAGTTCTTTCTTCATGGTTTGCAGTTGCTGACAATAGATAACTGCCGTAATCGTTTGGCCAGATTTTAGAAAGCTGTAATGAACGACACCAGCGCTAGCCAACAAACACTCACAAGTAACTTTTCTGAGTCAATTTTCGTTTAGGGCAGGATTTGCCTGGGTCTCAGGGTTCAGCCATTGCGACGAACGCTTCCGATTATCGTACAGTATCCACTTTTCATCACAAGTAATAATTCGATTTAAAATCCTTCATTATTGTGTCGGTTGAGCAAAGTAACACATCAGTCGACGCGTGTTTGCAAGTTCGATTCACTAAATTCATGAGGTACCCATCGTTCAAGTTTTTTTACTTTCCCGATTTGCTTCAAGTGGATTAATACAGTTTTATCACTTACCCCGAAGCCTGCAGCTATCTCTGAAGTGCTTTGTGATGGATCCGCTTCCACAATAGCCTTTAATTCTTCATTTTCCACTTTGGTCTACGGCCGTCCACGGGGTTGGTTCTGAGGGTCGAAATTTCCAGAACGAAAACGTTGAAACCAAAACGTACCGTGCTTTCTTTTGCGACACCAGCGCCGTACACATCATTAATCCTTCGAACTGTTTCTGCAGCACTGGTGCCACGGTAGAACTCGTACTCGTAAATATACCGATATTTCATGTTTTCCATTGTGCGGTAATAAGCGATGCCAAAGAATAAAATAATGAGGAAAAAACAAATGAATGACTGTCTTCAATACTCAAATGTACCAGCTAAATGAATTTATAAATTTGAATTTGGAATTCTTAACCAAAGAGGAGATATTTCAGATCAAAGTGGTCAGTACGACAAAACGCTAATTTCATATATAAGGACCTAATAATAAAGTTTAATTTTTCGCACAAACTAAATATCCAATTATTATATATTTTTTTTCCTGATAAATGATGATACGTATACGTTTTAAATTAATTAAAAATAATTGTGAACTGAGAAAGATTGAGATTATGTATAACATATAAAATAACGAACACTTTTCATTCAATCACACACAAACATGCGTTTATATGAGAAATGTATTTTTTTTACTGCAAACTTTTATAACAATGGTACAGATTCACTCTGTGTTCAACAAAATACAATAGCTGTGAACTCTAAAGTAAGGACATTATTGTTTTTTTTACTCATAACTCAGCTCCGGAAGTAAACATGTATTCAACAGCGGGATAAATTTGAATACATTTTTCGTCGTGCGTAAAACGGGATTATTTTATCTGGATGCAATCGTTCACAAGCTTTTGTTTCGAGTCGTATTGATTTAAATCGAAATGACAGGATAATTCAAAAAGCTTTTCTTATATAAAGTCATTTTGAAGGGTTTAATTATATATTTATACGCCTTAGAGGGGCGGCGTAAGAGAATCCCTATCATCTTCGGGGTGTTGTAAGAGGCGACAGAGAAAAGTCGCCTATAAAGAGCAGTATTTTCCTGATAAGAACGCAAAACAGACTGCGGTTGCCAAGCCACCTGCAACGCGATAAAACTATGGCAACTACCCCGCCTATGAGGCAACCGACCTTGGCCTATATGTTCAGCATTGGACTGTTGATAGGCAGTAGTAAATGTTATAACCCAACACTATGATTTTCTCCTGTAAATTGGAGGTGCCTAGTTAACAAATATAATTTGCTCAAAGGCAAACAACCAGTTCCGGAACAATTATTTGTAGGCCATGAAAATACTTGTTTCGTGCGGGGTTCGAAGCTGCGCCACTCGGCGCGGCGGCGCAACTTAATGCTAAGCCACTGCGCTACGGAGCCGTATACATGAACTATGTTTCAAGTTTGAAGGTTAATTTTATCATACTGTGTTCATGCCTCAATCTGAGTAGTCTGTCATGAAACAGAACCATTTGATCGTGCTCTAACCATCCATTGTGTGCGAAAATTCAACGATCCACAAACAGGCAGATAGCGTATGGGACATAAAATATTGTGATCAATCGATCGGAAAACGTTTCAACACTTATGAAATTTGAAATGTTGAGTCATTGGTTGGTAAAGCCTTGTCATTTCGGTTTTTTCGATTCATTTAACGTTTTTAAAATTACATAAGCACAATATTTTCTTGTATATTTAATGAAAACAGCTGTACATTTTCATTAAATTTTGACATTAAAGTGGGTAAGTATAATATATACATTTTTTTTGTTTTGAAAGTTATTCAATGACATAAAAAAATAATTTTACCATCATTTATTATGCCTATATTATCCGAATTTACATTTAAAATCATTATTAAACTTCTCTGTAAGCAGTAATGGCTGCGAAACCACATGTTAAAGTGTTTCCAACCGACCTATAATTTTAGGTTTTTATATACTTACTCAAATTAAGATTAAAGCCCTTATTTTGAGACGGGCTAGTTTTTGCAACTCTGCGTCTAAGCGCTTATTTCGTGTGAAATACTTACTTTTTACTACTTATAATTACATTATCATCATTATTATTGCAGTCCTTTACAAGTCCACTGCTGAATACAGACATCCCCCAAGGAACGCCACAAAGCACGGTCCTGAGCCACCTGCATCCATCGACTTCCTGTATATCTTACCAGGTCGTCACTCCATCTAGTGGGGGGCCGCCCTTCACTTAGCTTACCGGTGCGAGTTCACCACTCGCGAACCTTTCTTTTCCATCGGTTGTAGGTTCTTTGAGCTATATGGGCAGCCCATAGCCACTTCAGCTTACTAATCCGTTAGGCTGTGTCGTTTACTCTGGTTCTACTCCAGATATCCTCATTTCTAAATCTATCACGCAGAGAAACCCCGAGCATGGCCCTTTCCATAGTTCGCTGAACCTTGAACTTCCTCATACGCCCAGGAGAAAAGGTCCATGTCTCAGACGCATATCTCATCACTGGCAACACGCCCAGCACGGCTAGCATGGGCTGGGGACAAAAAATTTATCCCACGATTATATCCACTGACAAGAGATAAAATTATCTTGTCTTTATGCTAAAGCACAGCAACGGGGAGAAGTATATCCCCGTTTGACATAACGAGTAGACATATGTCCCCCGTCCGTAGCATGGAGCCAAATGAAAGATAAAAAATTATGCTTTTTTGACATTTAAAAGGTACAATTTTATCCTAGTTCATTGGACGTGGCTTTAAGTTTATATTCATACAAAAAATCTATCTAAGTCTAAGTCTATCTCCCATTTTATCTACTGTGGATATTATATCCACCGGTATGCCCATGCTCGAAGGGTGGATAAAACTAAGCGAAGGGGTAAACATTTTCTCCTTTCCCGGGGATAAAATTGTCTCCTGGTCCTGCCCATGCTAGCCCTGCTGGTTGAATAATCTTGTTTTCAAGTTTTGAGCTATACCTGACAAGAAGATGTATCGTAATCTCCCGAACGCTGCCCGTCGATTGACCTCTCGGTCAAATACGACTTACCTTGTCAGACTATTTGGGTAAACAGACTATTTGGGCATAAGTGTGACATGGAAGTTACACATATAAATACAAATTATTATATAAAATACTTACATATTATTATCTAGGTAGTTATTACATCAACCGTTAATTAAAAATGTTAACAGACATAGTCTGTGAACGAAAACCAAAACAAGGCTGAACTTTGCTATCCTTAAATTAAAGAGGCTCGACATTTTATAAAGTTTGTACGGCTTATATAAGTACATAAGATAGCAAAGTCGCTTCCATTAACAACAAACATAAGACGCAACTTAGTTGTGAAGTTATATTATGAAGATAATATTCAGAGACCATTCTGAACAATAATTCAGAGCTTAATTAAAAAATATGTTACAGAAATAGCTTCCTACCCTAAAAATATTGCTTTTTTTCCTTTTGAGTGGGCTACTATAATAACCCGTGTAAAGAAAAGAGCATTAAGAAACTTAAAGTAAGACCTAACCGCAATACCAAGGGCCATATTGAAGAAAAAAAACTTTAAACACTACGGGAAGTCTGCTGTCGGTAAAAATATTAACAGACATACCCCTGCTATTACGTCACATTTGTTAGATAGTTTCGTTGACCACCAATCTTGGAAAATAACACCGATTCCTATCAAGGATGATGTCGTAAGGCTAGTGAATAAAAAAAACTTATTTCAACAAAGAAGATATCTGAGTGTCTTCCCTCTGCTTGGGATAAAATCAAAATATACATAAAATCAAATAAGGATAATATCCAAGCATATCATTGCAAGACTTTAATTAACTGTAAACTCGTTTGGCGATAAAAATATTAATATTAAAAGCTAAAGGTAGCCCGGGTTAACAAGGACTACAGGCCATTGAACACCTCAATCCTCCCGTGACCATAATGCTGTGAAAAAATTTAATACAAGTTAAAATCGACGCGATAAAATCCGTAAAGTTGTGTGACACTGTTAAATTTCAACACCTTATTAGGTAATTAAACAACCAACTGTAGGTGGTAGAGTCTGTGCAGCGTTGTAATTAGTGCGACACTGTAAGACTCTAGACATACACCCTGTAACTCTGAAGTGTACTTACGCCCGCACTTAGAACGATTGTAATTCTCAGTGTTTGCTTGTTAAAAGTGTACTTATTTTTTAATTATTTTGTGCCAGCACATTTTTTTAATGTAGTACATATCCCTTTCGTGCCAGTCTAAATCAATTGTGCGGGTTACAAGATTGCGTTTAGCCCATCAGTTTTACGTTTTTTGTGGACGGGCCCAGTGTCAAACGATTGTGCGGGTAGAGATATTTCACTTCCTGTGAAAATTTTGGACGGCTCGTTAGTCGGCGAGCAGGAATCAAACTATTCTGACAGTCAAAAATCACGCTTCCCGATTTAGCGATCGAAAGTGTCACATTTCATTTATTTTGTAAGTGTAGTGAAATTACGTCATAATAATTAGTTAAATAGATAAATATACGAGTAAATTCTTTCAGTGTTAGTTACGATGCTTGGAGAGAATTAGTTTCGTTGTAACGACGTTAATGAACTTTTCTGACACAATTGTATTAACCTGGACCCCACATAACCTAAAACGTCTGATAGGATTATAATGATAACTTATACAGGGTTACTGGGAATTAGACAACTTCCTGGCAGGGCGTGATAGGGGTCAAAATGCTACAAATTTGAACCCCCATATGTATGGCCGAAAACGAACAGGTCTTGAGATATACGGATTTTAAAGATGTTTCAATAATCACCCAGAATTTCGTATTAAATTCTAAATAAAAATAAAATTTTTTTGTATGCTTTCTTTTAAGTTTATTTATTTGCTTGAAGCTTCAACCAAATGAATACAATCTTAATAAATTCTTTTTTTTTCTTTTTTTACACTTTATGTATCATAAAATGTTACGTACTTCAAAAAATTACTATGACATGAGACATAAAAGTATTTTAAAAAACATGCCCATTTAATCAGCTATCCATAAAGGTAATAATATCCCGGTGAAGTCAATGAATAATAATAATAAAATGGTCTTTTACTTAACGCAGGTAGAGAACGGCAAAGAATGATTGCTTTTAGGAACGAAATTGCACACTTTTAGTCATTTGGCGTCTGAATGGTTGTTGACAACTAGTCAGAAAGCAGACGGCCATTATTGAGTAGTAGCGACGCTCGTAAGGTTGTTAGTTAGTTTCGACTATCGCTGCGCAAGCACGTATTTAAACTTTCTTCTAATAAACTCTCATCGCGTTAATTCATTTGTTATTGTTTTCAGTCGTTATCGATACTGTTATCATTGCTGTTATCGTTATCGGTTACTGACTGTTCATTGTTACTGTTTTTGTGCGTTGAAGTTAAAATGGCGTCATATTCTAATAAAGAATATGCCGACATCATGTACTGTTATGGTTTTGCTGACGGCAACGCTGCTGGGGCTCGTAGAGAATATCAACGTCGCTTTCCTGATCGCCGGCTTCCCCACGTTTCTGTTTTCGGAGCTACCTATCGACGATTAAGTGAAAGCGGCACTATTCACAGAAATCAAGTAGATACTAGCAGACCACGACGTTTTACGGCTGACGATGAAGAAACAATTATGCAACATTTTATTGACGACACTAACGTCTCAACGAACATTGTAGCACTTTGAAGCGCCGGCTCGTTATGTCCCAGTGGAAGGTATGGTTGGTGGTGCACCAGTCAGGCCAACATCCGTACCATTACCAACCGGTACAAACGCTGTGCGAGGGCGATCCGGCGAGTAGACTCCAGTTTTGTCGTTTCATGTTGAAAGCCGACGCAGACGAAGAAAATTTTTTAAGAAACATTCTATGGACGGATATGAGTCCAACTTTGACCGAGATGGTATTACAAACTACCATAATCTTCATTACTAGGCACTGAAAGTGGACAAAAATCCAAAAAAAAACTTAAAGAAACAGCGTCACAGCGCAGATTTTCTTTGAATGAGTGGTATTGTAAATGACAAAATTAATAAGTTTTTCATTTACAATACTCAGCCATAAAATAGGGCCTTATTTTATGCCACAAAATTTAAACGGGGAAATTTACGAATTTTTTGTGAAATGATTTGGAAACTTATTAGTAGATGTTCCAGAAGAAATTAAAGTAATTTGATTTATCAGCATGAGGCTGTCCAGCTCACTTCCGGTATCCTGATTTGACGCCACTGGACTTCTGCGTTTGGGGTCACATGAAGGACTTAGTCTAAGTGTCCCCAGTGAATTCTCTTGAAGAACTTCGAAAGCGTATCTTAAATGCGGCAGAGCAGATTAGGGCTACAATATCTTCAAAAATAACTAAAACCGAAGTTAGGAAAATAATCAGGACGTGCAAGGCTCATATTGAGCAAGATCTTTAAAAAACTTAGTAAAAAAATTGTTTAAGTTTAGAAATGACCCACATTAGTTTAATTGACAGTACGTTATGAATAAATGTCTTCACCGTGATATTATTACCTTTTTGGATAGCTGATTAAATGAGCATGTTTTTTAAAATATTTTTATGTCTCATGTCATAGTAATTTTTTGAGGTACGTAACATTTTATCATACATTAAGTGTAAAAAAAAGAAAAAATAAATAATTTATTAAGATCCATAATTTTTTATTGTGAATACTTCTTGTACTTTTTATGATTGTATTCACTTGAATGAAGCTTCAAGAAAATAAATAAACTTAAAAGGAAGCATACAAAAAAAGGTTTTATTTTTATTCAGAATTTAATACGAAATATTGAGTGATTATTGAAAAATCCTGTTCATTTTCGGCCATACATATGGGGGGTCAAATTTGTAGCATTTTGACTCCCCTATCACGCCCTGCCAGGAAGTTGTCGAGTTCCCAGTAACCCTGTATTTTCAGAGATTCTGCACATTGTGAGCCGGTGCAGAAATACTTAACGATTCTGAGGACTATATTGATGATAGAGACGACCTGGACGTCGCTGCTGAGGAGGATATCGAATGTTCTGGCTCCTTTTTATCAGACTCCGAGGGCGATAAAGATAACAACGTTCCCGTGAGTCATATAGCAGGGTGGCAAAAGAAGTCCTTCAATGGCAAACCTGTGCCGCAAGATGCTGATCGTTTTGCAGATGATATCTACACTCCAGCAGAATATTTTGAACGGTATTTTACTGTAGAACTATTTAAACAAACTGCTTTGACCAATAGTCAGTACTACATGGTAATTACTGGTGTACAAATTAAACCTGTTTGTACTTTAGCAGATATAAAAAGGTTTTCGGGATTCATGCCATGGTTGGATATAAAAAGTTTGCAAGACAGAAGATGTACTGGAACGAGAAATTCAGGTATGAACAGATTGCAAGCGCAATGTCTAGGGAGCGGTTCTTTCCCCTCAGAATAAACCTGCATGTGTTATACGTTACCTCTGTAAATCAGACTGAAGAAAATTTAAAGAATAAGCTGTGGCGAGTTCAGCCTGTTATCGACCGAGTCCGAAACAGGTGGCTAGAGTTACCTCGAACTTTTCGTAATTTTTCAATAGATGAACAGATGATACCTTTTGACGGTTGTAGTGTAAGATTGCAGGTAGTTGTAAAAATAATCCTCGTCCAACAGGATTGTGGAACTTCATCATGACTAACTATAAGGGAATTGTATTGGACTTTGAAATTTGTCAAGGTGATACTTAACTTACCTGATTTCCAGTTTGGCGTCGGAGTTGCTGTCGTGTTGCACTTAGGTAGTTCACTGATTGAAGGAAGCTTCCTCTATTTCGATCGCTATTTTTCCTCACTCCCTTTGATGAACGAGTTGGTAAAACGGAAAATAGAGGGTACAGAAACTTTGATAGCTAATCGGTTCAATGCTAAAAAGGATAAGTTTGATTTTAAAAAGAATCACAGGATGACGACAAGAGAAGATGAGAAGATTGTCGATTGTGATAATACTATCAGTGTCGTTAAATGGAAAGACAATAAAGGAGTGCTCATGGTCTCAACAGCTTTTGGAGCCGAGCCCCGGACCCATTTTTTTTTTTAATATAGAAAACGTTACCGCCACACTAGGGTGTTTTCCTGTATCGTGGGGCAGTTTACATACATAAATTTCACAAGGACAAACATCCAGACCCGGAACAATTATTTATAGGCCATACAAATATACTTGTTCCGTGCGGGATTCGAACCCGCGGCCCTTAGCGCAGCAACTCATTGCTAAGCCACTGCCGTGGCGCAGTGGCTTAGCAATGAGGAGCCGTCTAAATGTTTCAAGATGGGATAAAAAGAAGAAGCAATACGATTAGGTTTCGTGACCAGCCATAATAAAAAACTAAAATACTTAGAAGTGTGGCGTGGATGTATGCGATCAAATAACGGAGAATTATCGCACATTGCGTAAATCCAGCAAGTAAACTGTTGGTTTGAATATCGAGCTGACTGTAAATCTAATAACCGCAAATCCAAAGACATCATGGACTTGCTATCGTTCCGGATGTCTATCAGTGACCACCAGCTAATTAATTGATCAAAGCCAGAGACAAAGCGACGAGCTAGAGTTTGCTGAATTACCTTTCTCGTCTAGATACCGAGTGAAGTCTCTTCCCACAATCGACCGTCAGTACGACGGTTTTTACCACTGACCTGTTTTCGACACTCTGAAGCAACATCGTTGTTGTCGTGCTCCAGGCTGCAGTAGCCGAAGTCGCAGTTCTTGCACAAAATGCGACATCTATTTGTGTCTTACCAAAGCCCGTAATTGCTATTTTGATTTCCACAACAAAGACTAAAATAAGTTTAAGTAATTGTAAGAGAAAATTGATCTCATGTCATGTGTTCATTACTAATGTTTAAGACAAATTTTGAAGTGTTAACCTACTTTGTATTTTTCTAATAAATGTTACTAATTTCTTATCTACATATATTGCATTAATTTTCTCTCAGCTAAAATATAATAACACAGACAGGTAGGCCCTACCTTGACACAATTGTGAGCATCAATGAATGAATGAATGAATGAATGATTAGATATTACAGAATTGCCAGACTGGTACCTAACTTGTGAGAGACTGGTGCCTGATGTAGGTATAAAAACCTGTATTACAGGTCACCAGGGCTCCCCCGCGGCCAGAGCATCAATCTGAGTAATACAAAACAAAAAAGGAGATTATAATTATGTACCTAAATAAACAAAATTAACTACAGTAATTGCAGATTTCACATCAATGGGTGTATGTATTATGTATAGTGTTTATTGATCATGAGGGCGAGTTCGTGCGTACGTGTGTGTGTGTGTGTGTGTGTGTGTGTGTGTGTGTGTGTGTGCGTGCGTGCGTGCGTGCGTGTGTGTGTGTGTGTGTGTGTGTGTGTTGTGGGGTCCACTGTTGGAAAGCGGAACAGGAGACCATCTTGATGATTCGGCAGTCAGCTACATTTTTAAGACTTGAAGATGTAAATGAGCTTGCATAACCTAGTGACAAGTACATCAATGTGTGGCTTGAAAATCAGGGTTTGGTCTATTATGATTCCGAGATATTTAATCTTGTCAGTTCTTTGTATAGCGAGACAATGGCAAATAGTCGGCTCAGAGTTGCAAACGTGGGCTGTGATGAAGAGGGAGGAGGGTTTTGGCTCGACCTAAGTGTGAAGGTTTAGTATTTTGTTTTGGCAATGTTTAATGTCAACACATTTCTTTGTAACCAGAGGCAATTAGTAAAACTGCTTTGTGCAGAATCAAAGACCTCCCTCCAACTATTACCACTGAAGAATAATGCAGTATCGTCGGCAAATGAGAATATTTTCCCTTTGTGTAGCTGAAGCTGGCATAAGTCATTGACGTATACCAGGAACAGCGTTGGGC
Organism: Parnassius orleans; assembly: GCA_029286625.1. Lineage (NCBI taxonomy): Eukaryota > Metazoa > Arthropoda > Insecta > Lepidoptera > Papilionidae > Parnassius > Parnassius orleans. The sequence continues at coordinate 1,087,624 of JAGSMP010000184.1, forward strand.
TGAGTAGTATGCTACCTTGTGGCAAACCAAATTCGACAGTTAACTCGTCACTTATTTTATTCTCTATTCCGACTCTCTGCTTTCTTCCACTTAGATAATTTGCTATTAATTGCAGAGGTAAGCCTCTCACACCAATTTTTTCCAGCTTAGTTATAAGGTTCGGGATGAGGACAGTGACAAATGCCTTTGCTAAATCGAGGAATATAGTTAAACATTTTCATCTTTCATCCAAGTTGGTTATAATTGAGTTAACAAGCTCGTGTACCGCGTTATTTGTTGACTTTCCTTGGCGAAATCCAAATGGCACTGGTGAAAGGAGACTATTGCCCTCTATAAAATTGATTGATCGTTTATTTATTAAGCGCTCTAAGATTTTGGACAGTGTGGGTAAGATGGAAATTGGCCTATAGTCATTGACACAGTCCCTCTCACCGCTTTTGTGAATAGGTTTAATGAGCGCTGTTTTGAAAGCTGACGGAAAGATTCCTGTAGATAAAGCCAGGTTACAAATATGTGTAATAGGGGGGTAAGAATATGTATATATCTCTTAAGTATTACACTAGAAATCTGATCTGATTTGTAGCATGACAAAGGATTTGGTGTGGGATGGATATAAGACGTCAGGTTCAGTAGAATTTTTATGTCTAGATTTTATGATTCAGCCAAATTCCTTCCTATATTAGCAAAAGTAGTTAATGTCATTAATACTTTTTGGATTTTATGGAGAGAGAAGACAGGATGAGTGGTCTACTAGCTTATTGGAGCCGCTCAGCTTTTTAATGGCTTCCCACAGTTTCTTTTTATTATGTTTCGCTTTTTCAATCTCTTGTTTCTCATAGTCTTTTTTTTGCCTTTTTTAAAATAGAGTTACAGTAGTTCCGGTAGAGTTTGTAGGTTAGTTTTAGCACTTCATTTTCAGGGTCCTTTTTTAATTTCTTGTAAAGGTTGTCCCCATTTTTCATACACTGCAGTAAGCCTTTGGTGACCCATGGTTTTCTGATAAGTTTTCTTTTGGGAGTTATAACCAAGGTGGTGTTATCTGTTATGGATGTGGTTAAATATTTCAGAAATAGGTCTGTTGCTAGGTTTACATCCATGCAATCAATAATAATTTGGTATTCAATTTTTTGTATAGCTTTATCTAATTCCAGAAAATCAATGCGATAACATGCTTGAGTAATGCTAATGGCTACACTTTCATGGTCAGTAATCGATGACTCCAAAATGAAATAAGTGACCGCTAATTTAGTTTTAATTATGGTATGGTCCAGGCATGCTCTACCAAGTGTAGGTTTCCTGTGACCTGGAAGCATGCTATGACTCGCCAATACATGTAGGTAGTCATGTGAACGCTTATCAGAGCTATTCGGGACTATATCGATATTGATGTCGCCACAGAGAATTATGTTTATATAGCTATTAAGTTTGGACAGGAGGGAGTCGATGGAACATATGAAATTGCTGGTATTAGATTGGCTAGTGGTCTATATATGCCAATAATACAGGTTTCGGAGTTGAGCCTTAGTAGCAGACAATTGGCGTCGCTGATTTGGGGTTCTTCAAAAGTTACTTTTAGGTGTTTATTATAATATACGACCACTCCCTCATTCTGGGTCTTATGGGTAGTTGTTGTTATATAATTGTAGTTGTCTAGATTAGGTGTGGACTTAGCCGATGGTAGCCAATATTCAGAAAGTACTAGTATATCCCAGGATATTTCGGATCTTTGTAAGAATGTAGTTAAATTAGGCATATTACGGTTAATACTACGGATGTTTTGTGAAAAAAGGTTTAGTGTGCAATTATTGTTTTAATACGTTGTTTAATATTGTCAATGTCGCATACGACTGCTTCAGCAACCTGTATAGTATTCAGATCTGAATTTAGAATTTCAATATCTTGCATATTTGAAAGTGTCCCATATTGTATAATATACGAGGGTGATCCAAAAGTAATGATAATGAAAATAAAACACGGTAATTAAAGTTAAAATAATAATTTACTTTTCTACATAGTCTCCTAACAAATCAATACATTTAGTCCATCTTTTTCTAAACCTAGGATTCCTTTGAAAAATTTCTTTGTCTTAACCCTCCCAAAACGCTTCAACACCGGCCATTACTTCGCTATCGTCTTCGAATTTCTTGCCTCAGGCGTTCCTTGAGCCGAGGAAAGAGGTAGAAATCACTAGGAGCTAGATCTGGCGAATAAGGAGGGTGTTCGAGCAGTTCGAATCCCGTTTCTTGAATGGCAGCCATCGCAACTGCGGCTTTGTGAGCCGGTGCGTTGTCTTGGTGAAACAGCACTCCAGCTCGCAGTTTGCCGCGTCTTTTTCCTTAATGGCCTCCCGTAATCTTCTTATTTGGTCTGCGTAGTAGAGCCCGTAATAGTGGCTCCCTTTTCCAAATATTCCACAATAATTATGCCTTGAGCGTCCCAAAAAACAGATGCCATAACCTTTCCCGCCGAACTTGAAACTTTGAATTTCTTTGGCGTCGGTGAGGAGGCTCGCTTCAAGTCATCGATTGTTGTTTCGTTTCAGGATCAAAATGGTGGATCCAGGTCTCGTCCATAGTCACAAAACGGAACAAAAAATTTTCTTGATCTGCTTGGAACTTTTCGAGATTGACCCTCGAAATGTCAACTCGATTTTTCTTTTGCTCGTCGGTTAACATTCTGGGTACCCAACGCGCAGAGACCTTTTTCATATGCAACTCGTTCGCAAGGGTTCTTTGAACGCTGCCATATGAGATCCCTGTGACCTCAGCTACATGCCTGATGGTCACTCTTCGATCTGCCAACACAACATCTTCGACTTTTTTCACGTTGTCTTCAGTGAGGGACGTGGATGGGCGTCCTTCGCGATGTTCATCTACAGTGGATGTTCTGCCCAGTTTAAACTCCTTGGCTCAGTGTGCAACTGTAGAATATGGAGGAGCAGAGTCCCCAATGTTTCCACTAAGTCACTGTGTATGTCTTTTGAAGACATTTTTTCAAACAAGTATGATGACAGCTCTAATTTCGTTTTCTCCATGTTGATGTTATCTCTTTGACAGTTCGTATTCAAATGAATGTATCTCCTGGAAATCGTGATCTATTTATATGATTTTTTTAGGCTGACGTAGTGAGTATATAAGCAAGCAAAAAATTTATTTTTTGGATTTTTATGCGGACCTGAAATAACCGATTATCATTACTTTTGGATCACCCCTCGTATAGGATGACAGTCACGGAAATTTACTCGTGACTTTAAAATTATAGACTTAACTTTATGATCTGGTAGAATACATGTAGCCGAACAAAGAGTAATGCGACACTTTATTATAGTTAGAGTAATTATGTTATTCGACGATATAGTTTGTTTGTGTAACGTGTAATGAGTAAAGAGTATGATAAGTATCTGTTGTGTGAGTAGTGACTTTGAGTGTGAATGTCTGCAAATCTTATGGGAGTAAAAAATATTAAAATAAAGGAATTGAACAAGCATATCTAATAACAAGGTAAAAAACTTAAATAACAAAACAGTGATCGCTGTAACCCAGTATGACTAGTCATATGATAAGTTTATGTAAATCAATTTCTTCTTCGATAGGTATTGGCGCTGATCCCTCCTCCTTCTTCACAAAGACCTTCCCATGCCTTGTCCAGGCTGTAGCAAGCTTTTTGCTTTTGACATTTTGCCGTGCGAGGTAGAATATTCTTCTTGCTTTACTTGTAAAATACTCAGAGATATTATATAGGGCGCGATGGTCCCGGTAGATTCATGTGATCTGAGTTTAATTGAGGCTCCTTGCCATCGCGTTTTGTCTTATTATATATTTTGTATTTTGAGATTAAGGATTCTTTTCGGAGGGAAGTTGTGAAGTCTACCACTAGTGCCTCAGACTTGGAGCGATAAATATTTCTGATTTCCGATTCTTGAATTAAAGTTTCCAGGCCCAGTGTCGAACCAAGTTTTTGGATTATATGAGTGAGAGCTTCTTTATTTTCATTTTTTTGTTTGGATAAGTTGCGATTTTCAATAGTAGTACTACAAGTATTCCTTTCGAAGAGTTCTAATTTATGTTCTAAGGCGGACACTCGCTTCTTATAATCACTATTTTCTTGTTCCAGGGTATTAATTTTTAGTAATAATTCTTCATGCCGATTGGTAAACATTTCTAGAGATTTTTGTAAGTCTTGATTTTGTGTCTTTATAGCAGTGAGAGTGTTATTCAACAATTCCAACTTATGATCATGTTGCTCTTCAAGTTCGTTCTCAATCACGTATTGTGCTTGGGTTGTGATGGGCCTAGCATGATACAACTGTGGCACTCACAATTGTGCGTAGGAAATGAAGAACCCAGTATGATAATGTTGGTATACGAATTATACAAGATGGCGTCGGGAAATCCGGAAAAAAAATTAGCTAGAATTCGTTCTCAGAATTACAAGTTTCTTCGTAGCTAGGCACCGTAGGTAGGTAGGCGTCGTAGGTAAATTAAGTATCGATGTAATCTAAGTTTATAATGAGGACGTAAAATAATTAAGTAAATAATTAAAGTCGAAGTAATTTAAAAGAGCGCGCAATAAATCACACGGTATACGTTTTCAGTTACAAACGAGTATAAATTAAAAAAGAAATAACGATTATGGTCAAAGATAAACTATATTCCTTTTTTATCTCAAGGTTTTATGTAAAGAGCGAATACCTGTCTCAAACTTTTAGAGACGGGTAGATTGTATTATAGCGGTCCAACCAACATGTAAATAAAGATATATGAAATATTAACATAAAAATCCCTCACGAACATTCAGTAATCATACGAAAAGCTGAAGCGAACTGATAAGCTTAGCACATATAGATTAAACAAGTACTTGAGTTACTTGACCTGATGAATATTAATTAGTTCGTTGTGTGAGTGCTCTACATGATACAAACGTAAGCACATCTTACTATATTATGTATTGTACACGGTTGCTAAGTCATGACCTTATATGAGTATATCAGCATTTTATTAAGCGGTATGGACTCCTTTTCTTCCTTGGTGTCCGTTTGGGTGAGTAAAACAAACTTATCAATTTCAACCGCCAAGTAACAGTGTATAGACTGTTGCTCGGTTTCAAACGTATAAATACCAAGCTACGAGACATTCCATCTTTCAGATTTAAGGACAACCTTCTTGGTTGGAGCCAAATATAATCATAGGTGTCCCAATGTTACTTAAATGTTTAAAAAAATGTCAAATACGGTATCTACACAATTTTCCATGAAATTCACAACCATCATAGCCTCCAAGTTTTAATATCTAGAGTACAGAGGCAAATTGTAGAACATAATATAAAAACTCACAGTGTTCTATTAAAATAAGTGATATAAAGTAACAGTCCATTAACTTTTGCCTCTTCTAAATCTTGTCGAAGAAAAAATAGCTTGAAGACATGTAAAAAGCCCTATACTTTTTTGTAGCATCGCAGAACTCTGATATAAAAATGCGATGGCAATATCGTCGCACAACGGTATCGTATACGAGCCAAAACACAACCGAAGCCTAAATCACACTATGAAAATTTCTGAACGACTGCATAAATAGAATAAGCTCCGTACTACCAACAGAAGCCTAGGCCGTTCCCGGGCTGAACCCTTTCTTTTCTTCCACGGCAAAAACATATAAAATATAATTGACAAAGTGTAAAAGGTTTGTACCCAGACCGACAACGGGAAACAGCGTGAAATGTATAAAACGTCTAGCAAACCACAGTATACGAGTAAATACATTCAAATAAACCGCATGACGTACATACTCGTACATACACAGACGAAAATTCGACTGCCGAGCGCTACAAATTAATCTTCCCTTATAAGATAGGGCCCATGATTCCAAATAAATTTCACACAATCAAGTATCTCGTACATATTAATACGTGAAAAGAATACTCTGTAGCATTTTAAGTAAGTCGGGAGAAGACGTCCTGCGTTTCGTGGAAGAACGAAGCCGATGCCGCATTGAAGATCCGATCTCTTTACATTTGCAGCGTTTGGAGTCTAATAGGTCAACGAACTTTAAATCCTACGTAATCCAGGTTCCTGTAAAACACAAAGAGACATTCCTCGCTCCCGATTTCTGGCCCTCTGGGGTAGTGTTTCGCCGATACAGGGACGCGCCAAAGAAGAAAGTTCCTAAATAGTGTTATGTCTATATTTTATATATATTTTAGGTTAATATATACATTGCTATGGGCCAATGTTCTTAATTTTAAGTCCTTGATGCCTGAAATAAAGTTATTGTATTTAATGTGATTAACATTGGCCGCACGGAGGTGTGAGTGTAAGATTTGGCATAGTTAAAATTTATGTGGAGAAGAAGTGCAGAAAGCTAAAGTGTATATATAGTAATGTGTATAATATAAAATAAAATAAAACATTCATAGTTTACGTTCATACCACCAATATCAATCTTTAAACATTTGTGGAACCTCTTTGCGGAATAGTCTACCACCTGCGACTTTTCCGAACCGATAGGACTTAGGGACCTTCAAGAAAAGCTTACACCTGCAATTCTCTCGGTGTTGCAGATGTTCATGGGCAGTGGTAGTCACTTACCATCAGGTGAGCCGCATGCTCGTTTGCCCTCTCTTTTATAAAAACATTCACACTGCCAATGTCAATTGTCAAGCACATATTAGTCTACGGTCAAACGGTCGCACACAGTAGAGATTGTCGGCAAAGAATTTTAAATGTTTCCAACAAAATAATTGACTGAAAGAGCTGTAAAACTTGTGATTTCTAATGTTCCAAAATTTGTTTTCAAATATATATTTTTATATTAGAAGGGCAAACGATCATGCGGCTCAACAGATGTTAAGTGACTACCGCCGCCCGAACAACTGCAACACCAGGGAATTGCAAATGCGTTGCTGGCTTTTTGAAAAGTGGAAGCTCTTTTCTTGAAAGTCCCAAAGTCGTATCGGTCTGGAAAAATCACTTTTGGTAGTCGATTCCACAAGGAAGTTGTGCGGGGAAGAAGTTTTCTTTCTTGTAAATTGCACAGTGGTGGACTGCCAATCATCCAGGGTGGACCGCTAATCATCCAGATGGTATGGATGGTAAATCGAGTTTTGTCGCGATGTGCGATGGTGAAATTGAGTGTCTGGAATTAGTCCGAACAATTAATCTGAGCAATTCCGTGGTAGATGCGATAGAAAACGCAAAGAGATGCAACATCTCTTCACAGCGCCAGTGAGTCAAACCGATCGGAAAGAGCTCGGTCGCCGACGATTCGAACCGCTCTGCGCAATCAAATCAAATTTTATGATCCACCGGTTACAGTCGATATAATCGCGCCTCAACTAACTATTATTTTTAATACTAGTATCGAATATGGTGTGTTTCCTGATTTGATGAAGCATAGTAAATAATACCTTTATTTACATCTGGTAGTACATTAGACCCGCCAATTTTAGACCTATTTCTGTACTGCCAACACTAAGTAAAATTTTTGAAAAACTATTCTTGATCAAATGTTAATTTTTTTAATGTTAATAATTTACTTCATAAAAATCAATTCGGTTTCATAAGGGTCGCTCGACAACTGATGCTGGTGTTTGAGCTGATTAAATATATTTTCAATGCATGGGAGAATTCACAGGATGCTTTGGGTATATTCTGTGACCTATCCAAAGCCTTCGATTGTGTTCACCATGAAACATTAATCAGGAAACTACAACACTACGGTGTAAATAATGCTCTTAAATTAATTGTTTCATATTTAAGTAACAGAACGCAAAAGTTGTCATTAATAGTATGAGCTCTTCCGGGTCGATCGTACAAATGGGCGTGCCTCAAGGCTCAATTCTCGGCCCCTTTCTGTTTCTTGTATATATTAATGACTTACCTTACATAGTAGGGGATAACCATAACATAGTATTATTTGCTGATGACATTTCATTAATTTATTATTAAAACGACTATTATTAAAATATGACGAAGTAAATAATGCTATATCTAAATTAGTAAATTGGTTTAATGTTAATAACTTGCATTTAAATAGCACTAAAACGAAATGTATGAAGTTCATGATTCCAAATGTCAGACAATTAAATACTAATTTAATTTTAAATGGGGAGGAACTGAGTCTTGTCGATACCACCATTTTTCTTGGAATAACACTAGAGGCGAAGCTTCAATGGAGCCCCCATATATCAAAGTTAGCAAGCAGACTTAGTTCTGCAGCATATGCTGTAAAAAAGATTAGAAATCTTACCAGTGTGGAAACAGCTAGACTTGTTTACTAATAGCTATTTCCATAGCATAATGTCGTATGGTATTTTCCTATGGGGACACGCGACTGACACTGAAATAATTTTTGTTGTACAGAAGAGGGCCATAAGAGCAATCTATGATTTAAAACCTAAAGAGTCACTCCGACAAAAATTTAAGGAAATTAATATATTAACTTTGGCCTCTCAATACATTTATGAAAATGTAATGTATGCACACAAAAATAAACGTAGTTATACAAGAATAAGTGATATTCATTCTGTAAATACTAGGAACAAACACAAGCTAGTAGTACCAGTTACTCGACTCCACCGAGTCAGTAATTCATTCTTGGGGCGATGTATACGCTTTTACAACAAAATCCCAGAAAATATACAAAATTCGACCTGCTTAAAATTCAAAAACTTTATTAAACATAGTTTGTATAAAAAGTGTTATTATAATATTAAGGAATTTATGTATGATAATAACCCCTGGGAATGAGGTGTTCGCTACCAAGCTATTTCTTATTTGTTTTGTGTGGTTAATTGTGTAACATGCATGATAGTAAGCTGTTATTTTTAAAAAAAAGTCCCGCTGGGTTTCTTGCTGGTTCTTCCCAGGACAGATGTTTTTTTTCGAACCAGTGTTAATTAAACAAAAGAGTGACTTTGAATAAGTATTATTTATAATCTATATTGAATAAAAAAGTTTCCGTTTCTGTTTCTGTTACAGGATGTTTTGCAAGGAATAAATTCAGTGGCGATGGCGCTGCGATCCGCCATTTGGTGTTATAAAATATTATTTAATTGTATCCACATGCAAATAGGAAAACAAACGGCCTCTATTCAAGTAGTGTTAGTTTCAGTATGAAGGTGAAATAGATATAATTAAATGAAATTATAAGATTAGAATTAATATTCATAAAAATGTCATTTATCTAATTACATTTTAATTAATTAGTTGATGTCACTTAAAATGAAGAAATTCTTAAGGAGAATAAAATGCATTGTCAGTTAAAAATTTTGGTTACTTTTTAAAACCATCCAGTCTTGGACGTCTCGTATGGTGGGTAAAAAAAAGTCTTCGTGGTGTCGTACAAATATTCAGTTACATAAATTTATAGCGAAGAAGATAGAGTCAAAATTTTAAGTTTTCTGAAATGTAGCTTTACAACTCTATCCGTTCGTTTTATGCCACATATTGACCGTACACAGCGGTAAATATAGTATTCAGGGCACACCTTTGTGCCATGAATACTATATTTACATTACTGCCATTACCCCAGAAGTAGTGTTTCCACTTTTAGGGATTTTTCCCTTTTTTAGGGAAAACTAAGTGAAATTGTACATGACTAGGGATTATTTTAATAAGACAGGGATTTAGGGAAATTCGGGGAAAAATCAAAACTTATGATGGTAACCCTGCTGTAGTATATACAAACTCTATGGTGCCACCGCCCGCAGTTCATTTTTGAAAGGGGAATCCCCCGTACTATTAATGAATGTAATCCGTCCAATTTTAATTTGTCATTTATAATATCAGTTCCGTTGTTTTAGATGTAGTCGGAACTTAGTCATAGTATGTATACCTACCAAGGCTTACTTGATTTGATTAGTTTTGTTTCATTTACATACTGCATTCCGAATTGGGCCTCGGAATACAAAAAATATTGAATTTTTCTTTTCGATTAAATTGTAAGTAATTTAAAATGGAAGAAGATAATGAAACACCATCCTCTTCGACTTTAAATTCAGCAGGTAAAGAAAGAAAATACGTGCAAAAATTTAAAACTTCTTGGCTGGAGCATCCTGATTTTAAGTCTTGGCTGAAGAAATCTGATAAAGGTGAGACAAAAGCTTACTGTAAATATGCGATTGTGATCTTGTATGTGGAATGTCCGAATTACTTAAACATAAAAACAGTGCCAAACACACCAAAAAGGTGGCTGTTATTTCGCAATGTGGAAGAATGTCAACTTTTTTAACAAAAATCAGATGCACGCTACTAATGTATTAAAAATGGAAAAAAAATGTGCGGCTTTCTTGCGAAACATGATCTACCAATTTCTTTAGTCGATGATTTTGTATCGCTGTTACGAAACTTGTTTCCGGAATCGAAATGTTTAGAAGACGTGCATCTAGGAAAACGAAAAGCAACAAATATTTTACGTCAAGTCACAGGAGCGATATAATATTTCGCAACAGGAAGTGATTGATATCATGAGTGATTAATATTTTGGTACGTGGTAGAGCCACGCTATTAATAGCATAGTTGTAGCACGAATGAGTCGGCTCGACCGGGGAAGGACCACGCTCTCACAGAATACCAGCGTAAAATAACAGCTTAATGCTGCTGTGTTTCGTATGGTGAGTGTAGAGGACCGGAGACCTTTTTTACTGGAAAAGAGGCATTCTATCTTAGTCCTCACGGCTGACAACGCATCTGCATTTAAATTCGCAAACGAAGATAGATGTAGATGTCTATGGGCCACAGCAACCACTTACCATCAGGTGGACTAACTATGTGCTCGTTTGTCACCTTTATTCTATAAAAAAAATGAAGAATAGCTATTTTAATATAATAATAGATGAAACAACAGATCTGTCTGTGAAAAAACAGTTGGCTGTTATTATAACAGTTTTAATAGTTTGACAAAAAAAGTGGAATGCAGATTTTTTGATATGATAGATATGGTATCCTCCAAACAATAAAAGGAAGTTTTTCAAAACATGAAGTACCTCTTGATCATGTCTTCGGACTTACGTCAGATACGACGAACGTAATGATGGGAAAGCACAATTCAGTTCAGGCTTTACTAAAAACTGAAATTCCACATCTGGTGGTTATAGAGTGCTCATGCTATTTAATACATCTCGCGACATCATATGCCTCCCGTAAACTACCTAAAAATTTAGAAGATTTGTGCCGTAATATACCTGCATATTTTCATATGAGCCCTAAGCGAACAGAATCACTCAAACAGTTTCAGGATTTTCTAAAAATTTACCAACATAAATTACTTTCTGCAGCAAATACAAGATAGTTGTCACTTCAAGCTTGTGTCGACAGGATATTAGAGCAGTATGATGCATTGAAATTATTTTTTACGGGGGCAGTTTTTGAGGATCCCTCTAATACTAATGATTCCATCTTGAACATTCTTAATAACCCATTTAATAAAGCATTATTACACTTCATGAGTTACGTCTTCTCTATAACTAACGATTTTAATACCTTTTTTCAAACAAAACCACCACAATTATTTATACTGCCAGAGATGGTTCGGAAAATTTTGAACACTTTTTTGTGCAACTTTGTCAAAAAGGAGCACCTGAGTCTGAGCTCGGATCTAAAGAGCCTTAAGCAAATTGACGTCACTAAAACAGAAATTCACCTCAATAATGATCATATATACGTTGGTATGGAAGCACATGCGATACTTGAAGATTTAAAGACAAAAGCCCCAATAGAAGAAGTGAACAAATTATATGCTAGTTGTCGTGAATTTTATGTGGAAATAGTATTGCAAATCCAAAAGCGGTTCGACTTGAATGAGAAACTTTTTGACTTATTGAAGTATGTGGATGCAAAAATAGCAAGAAATCTGGAGAAACAATCAGTGAAAGATGTGTTTGATAAATTTAACTTTTTAACAACAAAATGCAACATGCAAAAAGCAGATAACGAATGGAGAAATCAAGCTTTTATAGACTTAAAGCATTTTGGAGTTGAAAGCGAAGAAGAATTAAAAACATGCCACCCGACATAGGGACAAACCAAAATTGTAAGTGGAAACTCTGCCCAGAAGATAAGACTATATGTATCTAACAATTACTGCTACATATCCATGGTAATTGCTGCTACATATCCATGGTAAGTATTTTGATGGTTATCAGGCGAGCATTGACTGTTACATTCTACCTAGAATTACAAATTCACTGCCTAGCTCTTATATAGATATGCGTCAAATATCTATACCGCCAGGTCTTCAATTAGCAGATCCTACCTTTAATTTACCTTCAGCCATCGATATTCTCGTAGGCGCTGAAGTCTTTTGGGACGTCTTAAGTTCAAACTTTATAAATTTAGGTAATAACCAACCCAAGCTTCACTCATCCAAATTGGGTTGGCTTATTTCAGGCTGTGTGTATCAATCGCCTTCTTGTACTCAGCCTTCTTTGTGTCATTTTACGTCACAAGAAGAGTCTGAACAGCTTACACGCTTTTGGGAGTTAGACTCCGTGTCTTCTGTGCATGGTTTCTCTACGGAAGAGCAGACGTGTGAAAATAAATTTCAAGAAACGACACGTCGCGACGCACATGGCCGCATCATAGTCACTATACCATTAAAGAATTCGCTTGATAGCTTAGGTGACTCTTACGTCATGGCCAAGCGTCGGTTTCTCTCATTAGAGCGTAGGTTTGAACGTGATTTCACTTTTAAACAAAGATATCTTGCATTCATTAATGAGTACATACAACTTAATCACATGACTGAAAACAAAACATCAGATCGTTTTAAATATAATTATTACGTGCCGCATCATGGTGTTGTACGCGAGTCGAGTCGAGTACCACCACAAAACTTCGTGTGGTGTTCGACGCTTCGGCTGCAACTACTTCAGGCAAATCCTTCAATGATATTCAGATGGCAGGTCCAACTGTCCAGCTGGATTTACTTTATATTCTTTTAAGATTCAGACAACATAGGTTTGTTGTAACGGGCGACATTGAAAAAAGTATAGGGCCATTTTAGTGGAGCCTCGTCAGCGTTCGTTACAACAAATCGTTTTTAGGTTCGATTCTTCTGAGCCCTCTAAAACTTATTCTCTGAATACAGTAACATCCGGCACTGCTTCAGCTCTGTATCTTGCCACAAGGTGTTTAGTTTCCCTTGCTGATGAGTGCTCAGACTCCAAAGTTAGTAACTCTATTAAACGCGACTTTTATGTCGATGACTACTTAAGCGGCGGAGATTCGATTGAGTCAGTCATACAACTCTGTCGAGGTGTCATTAATACTCTCGAATCAGCAAAATTTTACCTTAGAAAGTGGCAGTCTAATAGCCTTGAAATTTTGGAGTCAGTCACCAATATTCAAAATAAGCACTCAGAAAAGGCTCTTAATCTTAATGAATCTCCAAGCAAAACACTAGGACTATTCTGGGACTCACATGTGGACAATCTTTTCTTTTCAATTAAATCAAGTGTTATAAACAAAATAACAAAACGCATTATTTTATCCTTAATTAGTCAGGTTTTTGATCCCCTTGGTCTCGTTGGTCCATGCATTGCTCAGGCCAAAATTTTACTTCAGCAGCTTTGGGTACATAAACATGATTGGGATGAAGACGTTCCAGTTGAGATAAAATCATCATTTATTGAATTCGTCACTTCGCTTCCTCATCTAAACTCAATTCGAATTCCCCGTTAGGTTTTATGTATCAGCGCTTCTTTGATTGAGCTTCACATCTTTACGGATGCTTCTGAGCGTGCTTACGGCGCCTGTGTGTATGTTCGATCAGTCGCAGAAGATGGAACGGTTTGTGTTCGCCTGTTAGCCTCCAAAATAAGGTAGCACCTATTAAGCTAACAACTATACCACGCTTAGAACTGTGTGGCGCTTTACTGGAGACACGACTATATACCAAGGTAATTAAGTCCCTTACCCTTCTATTTAGAAAATCATTTTTCTGATGTGACTCAACAATCGTCCTTGGATGGCTTTCCACACAACCCAGTCAACTTAATAATTTTGTACGTAACAGAGTTTCTGAGGTGCAGGAAGCCACGATCGGCCTACCAAACTGAATCCTGCAGATCTCGTATCTCGCGGGGTGAAGGCTGATACTATCAGCGCGTCTACACTTTGGTGGTCTGGTCCAGATTTTCTTCATAACCTAGTCATTAAATTTCCAACATGTCCCAATAGTCAAAATATTACGTTACCTGAAACTTCATTACACACTTTTATCAAAAATAATGTAATAGATTACAGTAACAATGCAATAACTCAATTAATTTACAAACTTTCATTTTGTTTCACTTTCATTAGCTTATGTCAACAGGTTTATTCATAATTGCAGATTTGCAAATAACAAAATTTTATCTCACTTGTCTCATTCAGAATTACAGCGTTCACAAAATCTAATTATACAATGTGCTCAGCAGGAAATGTTCCCTGAGGAATATAATACTCTTAAATGTAATAAAATATTACACAGTAAAAATAGATTGATCAGTCTCTCTCCTTTTATTGATTCTTGTAACATATTACGTGTAGGCGGACGCCTTCAAAACTCTAACTACACTTACGATGTAAAGCATCCCATATTACTCTGTAGTAAACATCACCTCACTAAAATAATATTTAAATCGTACCACCTCTCTCTCTTTCATGCAGGACCTCAACTACTTTTAGCAAATATAAGACTAACATATTGGCCGCTCGGTGGTAGAAACTTAGCTAAACAAATCGTACGAACTTGTATTCGATGTACTCGCGTAAAGGGCAAGCCCATTCAGGTCATTATGGGTAACCTACCTAGTGATAGGACGCAGCTTGATTTCCCATTTTTAACCACAGGCTTAGATTTTGCCGGGCCAGTGCTAATAGCGGATCGTAAAGGCAGACATTTGTGTTTTTGTGTGCTTTGCAGTTAGAGCCGTCCACTTGGAGTTGGTCTCCGATCTAACAAAGGAGTATTTTCTTGCCGCCTTTAGTCGGTTTGTCGCACGTCGTGGCAAGCCTCAGCGCGTGTACTCCGACAACGGCAATACCTTTGTAGGAGCTTTCAATGAGCTTAAACGATTTTTACAATTATCTTACAATGATATAGAGTCAGACATTGCAAACCAAGGCATAGATTTTAAATTTATACCACCTTATTCACCTCATTTTGGGGGCATTTAGAAGGCAGCAGTAAAGTCAACCAAACATCTTTTACGTCGTACTCTCGGTCTTACTCATCTAACTTATGAAGAGCTTTCGACGTGTCTGAGTCAGATAGAGGCCATCTTAAATTCCAGACCGTTTACCCCTCTGTCCTCAGATCCTTCTGATCTCTCCTATCTTTCCCCTTCTCACTTCCTGATCGGACGACCACTCAAATCAGTTCCGCATCCTCAGATCGCTGACAGCAACATCGACTTCCACGCTACCAGCGAGTCGAAAAGCTTCGGCAGCATTTCTGGCACCGGTTTTCCAATGAGTACATTACCGCTTTACAACAGCGAACGAAGTGGAAAACCGCTGATTAAGAGCTGAAGAGAGGCACCATGGTCTTAGTGATGGACGTCAATCGACCTCCTCTTCTTTGGCTGATGGGTAGAGTGATCGCCATAAGACCAGGATCGGATGTGACCCTGGAGAGTTGACGACATTTTCACTACAAAAGGAACAATCACATGAGCATATAATAACATCCGCCCTCTTCCAGTGTCTCCTGCGTCATCTTGAAGCCTTCTTGCTTCAATCCGGGGAATATGTTCCTGACGTCACTGCCCATTATTCTCCCCGGCTCGTATCGTCGGGCAGCAAACCTCAAACCGGTTCTGCGAGCGCTTCGCGGCCCCACCACCATCATGGACAACGCGGCACTACAACGCACTACTTGCTCGGAACCACCCGGTTACGCTATTATGCGTATTACGGCTACCTCTTATGTACCAACTAATAAATTACCTATATACAGCCTACATATTGAAGTACTTATTTAAGTCAAGAATTCCACCAGCACAAGTGGAGCTTGATACTCAACACCTATCTTAGTTCTTTCTAGGTTTATTTTTTAATTGTTATTTTGTAGCCATTTTATTATATTTGTTAAACTCATGTTAATGTGAATTTCATTATAATATATAAAAGTTATATCATGAGCAAATAAAAGATATCATTTTATATTATATCTTTTCTGTTCTACGTTAAAATAAATTTTACTTTTACGTGTTATTTGTATTTTATTAGATAAGTACGAAATCATTAGTTTTAGTGTTTCCTCTAATACCATGTCCCCCTTTTCTCAATAAAAATTTGTTTTCAACAAAGTCAAAAGCCTTAGTCATATTTAGGAATAATGCATACACTAGTTTCTTGTTGTCCATTTTGTTGTTGAAGTTTTGTCATATTGTTTTAACTTTTAGCTTAAAATATTTTTTATCATGGGAAATAATATTATAATTAACGAAATATAAGTTATAACTACTTTGAAAAAATTAAATTTTAATAAATACATAATATATTATATAGAGTAAAATAAGAGCTAAATAATATAACGCCATCAATAATTAATTGCAAAATTATAACGTCCATCTTAAATTAACTGTTTTTAAAATAATGTAACATATTACCTAATATATTAAAGGAAAACTCATTACATTTCTTATATTTACGTGAACACGACACATTAAATGAAAATCATTTTACGGATTTTATCGCGTTTAATTTTAACTTTTTAATTCCCAACGTTTCGGGCGGGAGGGACTGAGGTGTTTGACGACCCGATGTCATAGTTAGCCCGGCTACCTTCAGTTTTTGAATATTAACAAGCTCATTAGTATAAATTAGGAAGTTGTTATATTAAAATAAATATTTGAGAAAAATCATATTTTTATAGAAAACGAACGTCAATTCTTACAATTAAAGTATGTACCTACCTATATAATTTATAAAACAAGAACTAATTTAAGTAGCGTTTAAAAAAAAACTTGCCTCGTTACGAAAGAAACTTAAGACAACACACATACAAACACCTAACACCACCGGAACAAAGAAGGTGGCAACGGAACAATGACAAATTAAGCGGCTGGAGTGCAAGTGGGACTCGTGTTCCGAGGACACTGTAGTAACATTATTTAACGACAGCAAATTTTATGCACTACTTACTTTTAAACAAATAATGTTCATTCGTCACTGTTAACCGACACCGACAAAAATATTGAAAAATTAAGTCCCTTCCTCGTCTGACATATTGACCAAATCAAATATTGTAAACTCATAGCAAGTACAAACATACATATGTATGTTATTATTATATGGAGAATAATATATATTAATATGTTTACTATATCTTATAGAGAAGAAAAACTCAGGTTAATCTAGTTTCTCTCTATCTAAATACTTGCAATATATATAGCTAAAAAATAGTCTGGTCAATTAAGTAAAATATTGTGTGGCCTTTAAAGTGTAATTTAACGTAGTCAAACTGTGCATTTCGGTAGATCTACTTCTTGAAAGAAGTCATAAGTATTGATACCTAGCCCCGAAGAATTTTAGAAGTAATTCCATTTCTTTTCGTCGTCAATGCCATGATTCTCCGGCCAAGAACTCTTACGCACACGCTGTGCTCTATGTAGCGGAAAAGTGGACAATGGACCATTAAATTGGTTAATGAGTTGTTGCGTTGGGGGCCGCGGGTTCGAATCCCGCACGGAACAAGTATTTGTATGGCCTACAAATAATTGTTCCGGGTCTGGATGTTTGTCCTCTTGAAATATATGTTTGTAAACTGCCTCCACGATACAGGAGAAAATCCTAGTGTGGGGGTAACGTTTTTTTATAAATTTATTATAAATGAAGACACTATACAGATTGTGTATTAGTTGATGTCACAGCCATCTAGTTTAATTAGACCTTTAGTTAACAACCTAGTCTTTTTACTTAGTAACGCCGTTTAACTCAATGACCAGCGACCGTCTCGTTGAATGAAATTTAAGGTAACCATGCCTATTATGCGTGGCAACTATGGTAATATCGCTAGCCTGAGCCTAATTATGCGCTATGTGCTATATTAAATAAATTTACGCGGCTTTACTGTGACCCAAGGGGCACCACAACCGAACCTCAACCTACTGTCACTGATATTATAAGATAGGTGCAATGTTGTATTAGACGCATCGGCTGAATATAATTCAGGCCGCTAGTTGAACGGCGCCGTTTAGTAAAAAGGCTAGTCTGTTAACTGAAAGGCTAATTAAACTAGTCTGCTGTGACATATACACAGAATATTTTAATACTTTATGATACATCAATAAATGTATAAGTATAATAAAACTAATATAAAATTACGTAAAAAAAATGGCTAAGCGCTCGCTGTAAATATCACAGTACGCGAGCAACCCGGGTTCGATCCCCGCCGGCACGGCCGGATTTACCACGTGCTCGGCGGTGAAGGAAAACATCGTGGGGAAACCTGCATATCTGAGAAATAAGAAAAAATATTTCGAAGACATGTGAAGTCCGCTAACACACACATTTCCTTACCCTAAAACCCTCTCAGAAATGAGAGGCCTGTGCCCAGCAGTGGGACGTATATAAGCTGTAACTTTAACTTAACTAACTTTTTGTTGTAAAAATAAATAAATTATGTCCTCCTGCCAAACAATTTTCATGGTTATCTTGGTTATCAGCCTAGAATCTATTTAAATTTATTCAAGGATATCATCAAAATGAACCTTAGTAATGCTACACAATGATACAACAAAATGAAATTACATTATATTATTAACATTATATTATTATACCCCATATGATCCCGTGGCGTAAGAGGCGACAAAAAGTAATGAAACAATAGATGTGCAACAGCATCTACCTGACAACAACTCAAAGTAATAAATAACCGCGGTTTCCACCAACCCACCTATTATGCGTGGCAACTATGGCAAACATTCTCCCTGTTAGGCAATCTATGGGAGAGACCTACGTTCGGTGATGGACTATAATAGGCTGTAATGAATTAATATTAACGTCATTAAGTTTTCATACTTTGGTTCGCACTGAGTGGTTGTTTTAGCACGCGAAATATGTCATATTACCTTTGACGTAAATTCTTACATTTATTTCGCTATATTACACATCTCCCTTTACACCGGTGAACCATCATCTCGCTTCAATTGAAATCATTCAACTGTGAACGAATCATTTTATAAAGCGACAATTCACGACGAAATATATTTTATGCTTAAATGTCTATAATAAGAGTACTGACTAAACCTACACCGCACAGGAACAGCATAATCTACTCGCACTGGTAATATTGCTTCTCATCGCCAGTTTATGAAACTTATGTTTAGTGACTTTGAATTATTTTAATTATTTTTCAATATTAGTCGATTTCCATGTAGTAGTGGCGTAAAAGATCCACTACCCATACCTCTTAGCGGCGTAACAAAATCTATTCCGTTGGTGTTTTAGAGGCAAGAGAAATTCGCTGGACCAGAGCTTCAGTAGTTTATCGAAACATTTCACCATATTATCAACATAATATGTTAATCAACATAATATGTTGATAATATGGTGAAATGTTTATATTCCACTTAAACTTCTTGCTCCTAATAAATTAAATATTATATAAATGACAAAAATATCACGGATATAACTATTGATTTAAAAACAAAGTTGCGGCAACGTAATTTTGAAATTATCTAAGCGGCTTTTGGGTCGTTATGGTCAAAAATTAAAATGAATCATAATTAAGAAAATAAATTTATTTTCTTTAATTATTCCATGCTTATAAAGTTAACTCATATTTTTAAATTGTAATTATAAGCGGAAATATGTTAAACGTACAAAGCCACATTCTATAGATGTGTTATACAGTTATACTTCGTATTTGAAATGCACTATAGTAGTGATTATTATTAGGTTCTTACATATGAAATTGGCGTTTTGTACAGGAGGAATATAAAGTAATTTTTTTTTGTAAAATATATTTAATTAATCAAAGTATGCACCGTTGTTATCTATGCACTTTTGCCATCTCATAGGTAGTTCATTGATCCCTTTACTAAAAACCATGGGGACGAGAATGAATAAACTCTTTGAAGGCGGTTTGGACTGCCGCATCGGAGTTGAATTTTTTCCTAGTAAGAAGTTGTCCAAATTCCGGAAAAATGGTAATCTGTTGGAGCAAGGTCCGGGAGTATGGTGGATGTCCCAGACATTCCAATTGTAGCTCATTTAAAGTGGTTGTTTGTTGTGCAGTGTGTGGTCTTGCGTTGTCGTGAAG
Source organism: Parnassius orleans (assembly GCA_029286625.1). Classification (NCBI taxonomy): domain Eukaryota; kingdom Metazoa; phylum Arthropoda; class Insecta; order Lepidoptera; family Papilionidae; genus Parnassius; species Parnassius orleans. Next base: position 1,107,870 of record JAGSMP010000184.1, read on the forward strand.
CAGCAGTGGCCTAGAGCGATTGACCAATCTCGGTTCTACAGCAGCTAGTCCTTCCTTCATGGTTTGCAGTTGCTGACAATAGATATCTGCCGTAAACGTTTGGCCAGATTTTAGAAAGGTGTGGTGAACGACACCAGCGCTAGCCAACAAACACTCACAAGTAAATTTTTCTGAGTCAATTTTCGTTTAGGGCAGGATTTGGCTGGGTCTCCAGGGTTCAGCCATTGCGACGAGCGCTTCCGATTATCGTACAGTATCCACTTTTCATCACAAGTAATGATTCGATTTAAAATCCATTATTGTGTCGGTTGAGCAAAGTAACACAGCAGTAGACGCGTGTTTGCAAGTTCAATTCACTAAATTCATGAGGTACCCATCGTTCAAGTTTTTCTACTTTCCCGATTTGCTTTAAGTGGATATTAATACAGTTTTATCACTTACCCCGAAGCCTGCAGCTATCTCTAAGTGCTTTGTGATGGATCCGCTTCCACAATAGCCTTTAATTCTTCATTTTCCACTTTGGTCTCCGGCCGTCCACGGGGTTGGTTCTGTAGGTCAAAATTTCCAGAACGAAAACGTTGAAACCAAAAACGTACCGTGCTTTCTTTTGCGACACCAGCGCCGTACACATCATTAATCCTTCGAGCTGTTTCTGCAGCACTGGTGCCACGGTAGAACTCGTACTCGTAAATATACCGATATTTCATGTTTTCCATTGTGCGGTAGTAAGCGACGCCAAAGAATAAAATAATGAGGAAAAAACAAATGAATGACTGTTTTCAAAACTCAAATGTACCAGCTAAATGAATTTATTAATTTGAATTTGGAATTCTTAAACAAAGAGGAGATATTTCAGATCAAAGTGGTCATTACGACAAAACGCTAAATTTATATGTAAGGACCTAATATAAAACAAAAATCAGAACCAATATTAATTTTGCTAGCCGACTTCAAAAGAGTTCAGAAACGACTATTTTATTATAACTACTATTATAATATGTGTAATAAATACTAATAGTGAGTCAACTCCTTTGTTATACCGCAAAATAACTACAAGGCTGTCGTCGCGCAAAAATATACATGGGTTGTCACAAAAATATTTCCTTAGATAATAATATCATAACATTATATTTTATCTGTATTCCTCATAATAATGTATTCTTCTATACAAAGATAGAAAGTAATTAATACTTAACAAAACTAGTTGCATCCCGCAGCTTCACCTGATACGTCGTGATGAAAACAAAGACGTGTGCTTGTGCAGGTACGTACCTACCTAATTTTACTTTATTATACCTATATAGCAGTATCTCAGGTATTCCGCTTAAAATATTGAATAGGTGGTTGACCAGAATAAATAAAACAGGTTAAAATATACGTTGATTCTGTTTATTCAACGCACGCTCCTTGTTACCGACAAATATTTACGACATTTATTAATGGGTTTTTTAATTGTATTTTGTTGAATTTAATGATATAATGAATTTTCATCCTTACATATAATTCAATTGAAAATCGTGATGGAAAGCATCACAAGGTTGTAAGAATTCAATTTTACTTAAGGCGTCATACAATATTTTAAGAATATTTTCAAATAAGTTAATTAAATTATAAAAATAATACCGAGTAATATCATGTTGCTGGGTGGACACCAAACGCGTGCAACTGATTCCGTGTTCGTGACACTCCTAAACGGGCGTACCGGTACGCCAGCGAAGCTGACCGGTACTACCGCAGACGTCGCGGGCATGAGGGGGACTCCGCTCTCCTTCATACCGCGCCCCATCGTTGCTCCATCATAGTCGCCGAGTTAACTCACTATTAGTATTATTTACACATGTCTGTTTATAAAATAAGTCCTTCAGTTACCATCGTCCTATTTGGGTCCATTTTTAATCGTTATAGCGGTCAAACCGCAAACTCAATAATTATGCTCGTAGTTCATTCCTACTGTGACGGGCAACTACGGAACCCTAAAGCCGCGTATCGATTACGCGCTCCTGACGCGCGCGCCTTGAATGACCGCGCCGACCAGTGCGTTCCGTGGAATGCGCTCCAAATGTTCTAAGTGTATCAACTAAGCGCGCCTGGCGCGCGCGGCAGACGTTTCAGTGTTTGACCGTTCAACATGGATGTCGGTCTTGTACGAGCAGCTGCCGCTTTCATGGTTCCATGCATCTTCTCTGAGCGCTTTTATGATAAAAACGACTTTTCTTTTGAACCATATAATTTTATCAATTTAAGGCAACTTTGGTTATCCATAGCTCGGAACGCAACGAACACACGAATAATAAAAACAACCGTCCCAACTGGCGCGCGCGCCAAAACTTAGCTACTTTGATGCGCTGTATAAAACCGACACTAGATGGAGCAGCCCGCTCCACGTTTGAGCGTTCCAACCAACAATTTGGTGCGCGTTCCAAAGCGGTATCCATTTCGCGCGGCTGGAGCGCGCGCCAATGTTCGACCTCTTGGAGCCCATAATCGATACGCGGCTTAACTCTACATTATGCATGGTCCCACACGCACTTGCCCGGTTTTTTGTAAATATGTTTTACGCGATATATTCGTCAATGTAGAATTCAAATTATTTTTATTAAATAGCTCCTATACTTCAGGGGTGGTCCCATAAATATTTGAGGGAAAATTTTCACATCTAAAGATGGGAAAATAGAATATGAAGTTTTTAATGTAACTACTCGTATTTAGACCACATTCTAGTTATTACCATAAGCTTGTGACATTCCTTCAGGGTCCACTTAAAGGAGTCAAAAAATTTACCCTTTAATAAATGTAAAAAGCGACTTAAAAAAAATAGTTTCACATTCTAAAGTCGGGTCTTCAAATCTTCTATACAATGTCTTAGTACCGATTTCTGAGTGTGAAATTATTTAATTAATTTTTGGTTCTTCGGCTTCTACTTTTTATTAATTTATAAATACAAATCTAGGATGTACAATAAACTAACTATGCATTAAAATATTTACCTACCTCAATTTGACATTTGACATCATTAACTATATTTTTATTGTAAAAATTTAATTAAAGTATTGGTGAATGGTTTATGCCTTGTTCTATACTGCAAGAAAAAGACGTGGCGCATTTTATAACAAAACTTCAGCAGATTTAGCCAAAATGACTTTCTACGATCATTAACGCTGTAGAAGACTATAAAAATGAATGGGTATGACATACCTAAACATTACCTAAACCGTTACATTTATAACCATTACCTAACCTGACTTAACGATAATTTTATACATTTTTAATTTTCTATAGCGTTTACTATCAATAAAGTCATGAAGTCATAGAATGTCATCTAGAATAACCCCGCTGTATTGCATCCCAGAGGCAATTTCGCCCACATAAAAGAAGACGACGCGACGGTCGTTCTTTTTTGTAACGTTATTACGTATCCCTCTCCAAGTTAATTGGGATGTTTATCCCTAACCAATCACTCCTTTTTAACTTTTACTTTCTTCCGTTCAGTCACTTAAAAGTACATTCCTCGTTAAAAATTGAAACAATTCAACGATTTTCCGAAAAGTTTAAGTATTAGGTCAATTCAAGTTTGATTCTCCAGGTCAAGGTTAATTCTTATGTTACTTATCGTATCGTTATACGTTAAAAAATATTAGTTAGCGTAATTTGATATTAATAGTTAAAAAAACTTAGGTCAAGCAGAATTTTTAAGGAAATAATTAGATTACATAATTTATCAGCAAAAATATCACACACTACATATTTTGTTACAACTTTTTTATTTACATTATATTACTTCATCAATATTTTTATAATATAACGCAAAAACACCAATTATGATAGAAAAAAATATTTTCATAAAACAAATGTTTATCGGTGGCGAAACTCAAATTAGCGACTTTTACGTGTTACCAAGTCAATGTAAACATGGCTATTCGATAGTTATTAAAACTAAGTTGTCTACAAAATAGGGTGCAAATATTAATAAATCAACTTTTTTCTCAATTTTAACCATTCTATGTGTATACATGCCCAAATATTCCATACATATATTAGTTGGATAGAAAGGCATCTTATATGCCCAAGGAGCTTGGTCTAACTCTGACTAATACCGCGGGAATCTCATAAATATTTCATGAAAGTAGGTGCCCCTTAATATAACTCCCTATCTCGTGTCAATTTCTGTTAAGGTTCATTTTTGTCTACTTGGATTGGTTTGATTAACTATTTATAAGTTTCGAACGACCATTCATGCGAACGTAACATGCGGCTGAAATAGTAGAATCTCAACAATTGAAAACTTGTAAGGAACATTTTGTACGTTACGTATGTATGCCATACATCAGTTTAATACGAATGGAATGACAAGTAGCTAGGAAATAAATGTAACAAATACTTAAAGCGTTTAAAAAAAATCCTATTTTAATAAATCCCAAATAGGATTCCAATTCAACTGTAGTTTGAATTTATACGTGAACCAAAATCGACGCGCCTTTTTACTTAAGGATGTACAAATACCTTTTTTTATATTACGGTATAAAAATGGGTCAAGTGCAAGCTATACTTGCACAGGTTTGATTGCGTTAATACATTTTTACAAGGTAGAGATACGCTGCAGCTATATTGTAGCATCATGAATGGGTTTGCTTGACCGGGGAAGGACCACGCTCTCACTGAATACCAGCGTAGAATAGCAGCTTAACACTGCTGTGTTTTCATATCTTAGTCCTTAGGGGTGACAGCGCATCTAAATGTTGATTCCCTAACGAGGATAGATGTAGGTGCCTATAGGCCACAGCATCCACTAACCATCAGATGATCGTTTCTCATCTACGTTTAAAAAAAATACAACTATTCAATTCTACAACTTTTTTCTTAATGATAATGAATACTATTTCTCGCACACAGGCTACCGTAATATAAATCGTAGTGGACATCAAATGGCAGTAGTAGTTTACTATTTTTTACATTTAATACTATGGTAACTTATAATTTGATTAACTGATCATCAGTAAGCTGAAGTAGCAATGCGCCGGTCATATAGCATATAGCACCAGGTTTTAAATTGACGATCTGGTGATAGATGCAGGAAGTCGATGTGATTTGTGGCATACCTTGGGAGAGGCCTATGTTAGTCAGTGATCTTGTGAAGGGCTGTAATGATAATTTGTTGGCCATGCAAATATTGGTTCCATGCAGGATTCGTACACGTGACCCGCAGCGCCGCGAGCGTTGTTATACACATAATTCCTAACGAGTAACTCAACCTTCTAACTCAATGATTTTTTATTTTATTTAGCCTATTTGCGACCAAAACTGAAGCAAGAGAACACAAGAGGAGTTTGCGAGGAAGTGTGTTACCGTTAGAGCCTATTAAAGTCCACTGCTGAAGATAGGGAAGGTGATATTAGCGGATTGGCAAACGAAGTTTTTTATTTTTAGTCGTTACAAGAAGACGTTATTTTTCGTCGAAGACGCTGCTACCCAGATAATTTGTTTCCCTCTGTCGCCTCTTACGACACCCACGGGATGATATGGGATAGTTGATATTCTTACACCGCCACTATTCCGTAATAGAAGCATGAAGTGTGTGATTGTTAAAAATGAGTGGTCTTTTAGAACCAACGTTCACAGTTAAGTCATTTAAGTTTTAAAATGAAAATTACTACAAAAGTGTGCATTTAAACCATAAGAAAAATTTGATAAAATTGATATCAAAGGGCTCAGACATTTTGTATACATTGCACATAACGTTGCGCTACATAGTAGATGATAGGAGCGTCAAAATTTGTTATTAGTTTCTCCCTTTTACCGTATTTCGGCTTCAATAAGTGCCTATTTGTTCGTACAAATAGGAGTTGAAGCTTCAAATGATTTTTGTTTAAAATTAGTTACACTTGTATGTTAGACGCAAAATTTTACTTGTATTTAACACTACAAAACAAAGCATCCAAAATTTTAAATTAATAAATACTTTAAATTTCAATACATTAAAATTTAAATACCAGCGTAAAAAGCAGTATGACACTGCTGTTTCGTGAGTGTAGAGGTCTGGAGACGCATTTTACTGGTAACGGACCTACTATATTAGTTATCAGGGCTGCCTACGCATCTGCATTTTTTTCTTAAACGATGATAAATGTAGGTGTCTGTTTAGTTTGTCAGCATTCACTTACCTTCACATAGAGCCGTGGTAACTCAGATGGTTAGCGCTCGCTGTAAATTTCACAGTACGCGAGCAAACCGGGTTCGATTCCGCCGGTACCAATGAAATTGTTAATTGCAATTTTAAGTCCTGGTTTACCACGTGCTCGGCAAACCCTCTCAGAAATGAGAGGAGGCCTGTGCCCAGCAGTGGGACGTATATAGGCTGTAACTTTAACTTTTAACTTTTTTTACCACGTGCTCGGCGGTGAAGGAAAACATTGTGAGGAAACCGGCATGTCTGAGAAATAAGAAAAAAAATATTTCGAAGACATGTGAAATTCGCCAAAACGCATTGGGGCAGCGTGGCGGACACTTCCTTGCCCTAAAACCCTCTCAGAAATGAGGGGAGGCCTGTGCCCAGCAGTGGGCCGTATATATGCTGTAACTTTACTTTACTTACCTTCAGGTAGAATGTGCTCGTTTGTCACACATAATTCAAATATATATTTTTTGTTGAAAGGTCTTGCAGCTAATGTCGTAATAAATATAATAATCATATTCCAAAATAGCAACCATCTTTACCTCGTTTCCAGTTCTAGTTAGAGTTATGTTTAAAGTTTGAAGGCTATCGGGAAGTTGCCTTAAATCCTATTAAAATTTGTACCGAGACAAACAAACGTCCAGATAGACAAGGATGTGAGTTTATATTTCATAGTAATCATTAAATATTTAAAGTTTTAAGTCTCTAGCTAAAACAGTATATTTTACATCGTCATCTCTGTTCTGAGCAAAGTATATTAAATAAAGGTTTCAATTCTATAGCCCAACGGAAATTTAGTTTAAAATCGATTGATAATTTGTACCGAACAGACAAACAAATCAAAAGGGAGTTAAGGACCTCTTGTATCTTGTTGTACGGTGAGTACGCGCAGGTATGAACACGTTAATTCGTTGGCCACAATTGTTGAGAGAATTAGTACTAAAATGAGGAGAATTAAAAAAAATAACGTATGGCCGGCCCTTGAACTATTTTTAATATTTGACTGATTTTGTTTTTCATAACATAAAAATAAAAAACAATTTGTAAAATGTCACATCATTTCCTAAAAACCAGTAGGCATTTTCATTTAATATACTTAAGGTTTACATCGTTTCATTATAAAAACTATGCAAGGTACACGTTTAAATAGTAATTTAGTAAGATCTTTATAATGTTTTTTCGAGTCAATTATTATGATTCGCCTTTCTGTCCTTACAAAGGCTTCGATTGGCTGATAAAGGAAGAAAGAAGAAAGATGTGTGCGTGAATGCGTGTCGAGAAGTTGAACATAGTTTCGAATTTTGATACGTAAAAGTGGTGCGATTTTGTGTATTTACATGTGCACATGTGAACTATTAGTGAAAACAACTGCTCTAATGGTACTTTAAGATAATAATATGTTTTCTTAGGAGCCTTGAGATACTGTCGTCATCGACAGTCTGCTGGCACAAGCTGCCGTTAATATCTAAAAACTTAGTAATGTGACGCATCTATATACATACTATAAAGGAGATTTATATAAATAATTTTATATAAATATTTAATATATAATAAAATAATTTTATATAAATAATATAACTTTTTATTAATTGACACTGACAAAAGTACAACATTGCGAGTCCGTTACTAAAGAGACACTGGCTAAAGTATAATCTGTTCGCTTAGACACGGTCGCCTTTGTGTCGCGCCGCCTTGGCGCATGCCGCATCTTGTCAAAGGCGTACACTGGCAGGAGAATTTGGCATTTTAAAAGTAAGCGCCGTAGTGAAAGGTTCCTTGCTACCTAACTTGAGTTTATTATTTATATTCGTATTTTATTACAATAAGTAGTAAAATACGAATATAAATAGTATTATTCTATTTTAATAATAGAAAAACATTTATTTAACAAACACAATAAAAAATAATAAAACAAAAGCATAATAATAAGTGCGCCTCCGGGTGTACCGACACTGTCTTCGCGAGCAGACTATATGGCGGCTGTACACGCTCGTCTCGTTGCCTCGCGTACCTCTCGTCGCGTAGGGGCTAGACACGAGAGCACACCATGTACACACTCGTATCACTAGAACTACGGATGCCCGCTGCGATGGACCTAGAAGAAACTGTTGCTATGTTTTGCCTTTGTGCTATTAGTTATTATAATTTATACACATTTAGCATAAAAAGAAAATTAATAAGCCATGACGAAGAAGAAGATGGCGAATGGTTTCTATTCACCGTAACAGAACCATGTAACTACCTATATTTTATTCAACAATATTGAACCCTACAGTACATGTGTACAGGCGCGCTCTCGTTTTCATCACGAGACCCACAAGACCCTTTGACTCGAACGCAAAAAACCGACACGCTTCCGAGAGCGAACGAGGGCCGCGAGATGCGACGAGGGCACCATGTACACGCTCGTACTCGGCCTGTGTACAGCCGCCAATACAATAATACGAGTCGATCACCAAAGAAGAAAAACTGGTACGTACCTTGAAGTGCGGCAGCGCGAGCAAACGACGCAGGTCGTGTGCGGCCGCGGCGGATGGCGGTGCGGGCGCGCCGGCGGGCGCGGCCCGCAGCCTGGCCGCCGCCTCCAGCGCCTGCGCACACTTCCACGTGGTACAGCCATGCTTCAGCTATATATTTATATATATAGCTGAAGCATGTTTATATATTTTTTTACGTGGTAGAGCCATGCTGCAACTATATTAATAGTATAGTTGTAGCACGAATGGGTCGGCTCGACCGGGGAAGGACCACGCTCTCACAGAATACCAGCGTAAAATAGCAGCTTAATGCTGCTGTGTTTCGTATGGTGAGTGTAGAGAACCGGAGACCCTTTTTACTGGAAAAGAGGCATTCTATCTTAGTTCTCACGGCTGACAACACATCTGCATTTAAATTCGCAAACGAAGATAGATGTAGATGTCTATGGGTCACAGCAACCACTTACCATCAGGTGGACTGTGTGCTCGTTTGTCACCCTTATTCTATAAAAAATAAAATAAAATTATGGTTGTAGCACGAATAGGTCGGCTCGACCGGGGTAAGACCACGCTCTCACAGAACACCAGCGTAAAATAGCAGCTCGATGCTGCCGTTTCTGTATGGTGAGTGAAGAGAACCGCAGAGACCCTTTTTGCTGGAAACGAGGCATACCATCTTAGTTCTCAGGGGTGACAATCGGGGATTCTTAATCGAGGATAGATGTAGATGTCTATGGGCCACAGCAACCACTTACCATCAGGTGGGCTGTGTGCTCGTTTGTCACCCCCAAAAAAAAACACTACACCGTCAGCCACTATCAGTGGGCGTCGTTAAGAAAACTGTGATTAATTTTATTAAATTATAATATCTTCGTCATAATTACGACTTGACATTTTTATGTTTAAATTTTTATAGACTCTTTATGTTTATATAAAAAATAACCATAGAATATAATAAATTACAGTTTATATTGATAATTACAGAAGATCAGTTACATCTGTTTTATGTATCACGGTCAAATTCTTGTTTCCTGCTTTCTTGCGATCCGTCATGATCTTATTTATGCTTCCTACAAGCTTAAACCTCCTGATTTCTGTCCCCGTATTCTGAATTTACACAACTTCTCCAAAATTAATATGGACAATTTGATGCATTACGTAAGATTATCAGATTTATGATTGTCACTACCTTACAGCACCTACTATTATAGCTATTAAAGCTTTTGTTCGACTCTTACCCAAAGTTCATAACTCTGTAACTCCTAATCAGTTACGTCCAATATCTATTCTGCTATTTCTCTCCAAAGTTCTGGAAGCCTGTACGCAAGCAAATATCTATGTTCGTTACTAAACATAACCTACTGAGTGCTTATCAATCATATTTTCGCTCCGGCCTCAGCAAAACTACTGTGATGATGATATTAGATAAAGTATGGAGGACCAAAGAATTACGGTGTTGGTGCTTGTGGATTTTTCGAACGCTTTTAACACAGTCAAAGACGATATCCTACTTTCCATCCTATCTCATCTTAACTTTACAGACTCAGCCTTGGAGTGGTTTTCGTATAATCTTCGCTGGCGACAGGAGTCAGTTAACCTTGGGCAAAAGACCTCAGCTTGGGCTGACATTGTAAATTGTAATTGTAATATTGAGTCTCGATGATGCGATACAAAAATTAAATGAGAATCTGAATATTATCAAAGTCTGGTCCTAGCCTCATGGAGTTACTGTTAATCCCTTAAAATGCCAAGCAATCTTGGTTGGCAGTTCGAGGAAGCTGGCTAAAATTAACCTTCCCTCTAATATAATAATATATTAATAATACCGTACAGTAACGTCGTCAAAAATCTAGGTTTGCTAATAGACAAAACTCTGAATTGGAAAGAGCAAATTACAAATATTTTCCGTAAAGTCACTGCCACGTTACAATCTCTTTATCGTTTAAACTATTTTCTCCCTTTGAAATCGAAGTTAATGCTGGTGTAAACGCTCTATCGACTATACATATATGTGCTATCCAGACATATTCCAAGAACTTCTTAACAATCTGGAACACAATCTTTAACAACTGTATTATATTCATTTTTAGTTTACGAAAGTATGATCATATTTCCCAATATCGTTTACAAATGAAGTGACTTACTATTTTTCAAAGGCGTCAATCCAGAATTCTACTTGTTCTTTTGCCCTACTTCATATCTTAAGGACTAATTCCAACATCCTCAACTCAAGACTTTTGCTCTTTGTCGGACTGTAAGCTTAGCATTCCAAACCAAAGCTTTTACACCTTGGTCAAAACAGGAAACATTACCAATACGTACTTCAAATGGAAACGCAAAAACGGCCAGATTAAAATAAACACAGACACGGTTACAATATGATGAACTAGCAGCCATTCGAATTCTGATATTTGACGATTACCAATGTCGTCGAGACCAAGTTGTCACAAAAATATCACATAAAATTTTATGATTTTATGTGATATTTTAACTTTATGATTTTATGTGATATTTTTTCTTTAAGTTTTTACCTGACGCGCTCGCGACCTCGCATCAGCGGCTGGGGCTCGTCCACTGCTCACTACCACGGTGCAAGCGATTCGGTCATAAACCTGCACGAGTAAAAATATGTCATAAATAATATTAGGATTAAAACATTAGTAAATTTATTCATTTACATAACATAATAACGTATAATACAATATTTACCAAAGTACAAAACTAAGATGTATTATAATATAATCCTACTACCCTCGGTATAGTAGCAATAATGCTAACTGCGTTTCCTCCCTGGATGTACGTGGCCTTTCCATAAGAAAATATGCTACAAAAAAACTCAAACGGTCTTATTTACGGGTCAATAATTAGTTAGGTAGTAGGATTACGGGTTAATAAGTAGTTCCACATTGGAATCTATTACACATACTAAATAAAATTGTTATGTCTGTCTGTTATTTAGGAATTTTTGATACCCTATGGTTTTTTCTCTCTGTCTGTTTGTTTGTGTGACACGATGCAATATTGTAAAATAGTCCTGTTATTTATATCAGGATGCAAACAAAATATTGCTCATTACCGTCTTATTTCTGTTTTGCCTGCACAGCACTTAAACGTTTTTTTTTATAGTATAGGGTGACAAACGAGCACACAGTCCACCTGATGGTAAGTGGGTACTGTGGCCCATAGACATCTACAATAAGATCTCAATCTCAATTAAGAATCAAAATACAGACTAAGTGAGGACTAAGATTGAATGCCTCGTTTCCAGTAAAAAGGGTCTCCGGTTCTCTACACTCACCATACGAAACACAGCAGCATTAAGCTGCTATTTTACGCTGGTATTCTGTGAGGGCGTGGTCCTACCTCAGTCGAGCCGACCCATTCGCGCTACAACCATAATATAATGGCAGCGTGGCTCTACCACGTAAGAAAATATATTTAATATATATTGGAAAGTTTAATGCTTGATCAAAATATTATTCATTTCATAATATTAAAAAATACATAATCAACAGTAATCAATAGTGACAATCGGAATTATTATAGAATTCAAAACATTTTCATGTTTTAGACAGATAAGATTAGATAGAAATAAATTGCATAATCTCCGGGCCCAGGAGTGCGAATGGATGTTACTCAGGTGCCAATCCTCAGTCCATATTTATTTATCATTAATAAAATAATAATTGGGTCGGGGAAAAAGTTCCTTCGTATTTTATATACAAGTTCAAGACATTTTTTTAAAAGCTTAATTACATTTAATTATAATATGTATGTGGTCTATTGTTCGACAACTTGTTGCCATCTTGTAGGTAGTGACATAATCCCGTTGCTGTAGAAATTTTGGGATTTTTGATCAAAAAAATGCGACAAGTAGTTTTAACAGTCCTCTCTTGATATTAAAACCAGCCAGATATAAACAGTACAACCAAAGAGATTTTTCTTCAATTTTATACAAACAAAATACGAAGAAACTTTTCCCCAACCTATTATTAACGACATGCCGCAGTGAAAGACGTGACTGCATTTCTTTTATCTGATGAGAATTTCTTTTACCTAATGCTTTTATTTAAAATCAATAGTTAACATTTAAATATATGCATAGTCATGCAAAGTTTTATTACCTCTAGAAGCGCCCTTAGCTGTGAATCATCAAGCACACTATGGAACAGGTCCGGATCCATAAACAGCGGCCCGTCCTGAAGAACAGCCACGTCGTCCAACGACTCCACCACCAGGTTGACAGCTGTTAAAAAAATATGAAAACAACTTTATATACATAAGACACTAGTTAACCTATAAATATAACCCTCTGCTAAATATTTTTTTTAAATAACCAGACAGAAGACGAGAAGCAGTTTCAAAGATGTGAGACGTCTTGTACTGCGATCGTCAATTTACCCGCGAAGCGTAGCGATGCGGAAAATTTCCTCGCTATGCGAGAAGCCAATAAAGTAGACAAGAAACGGGCTAATAAAAAGGAGTTTTTTATTTATTTATGCATAACATCTCATTTTCTTTTACTGTCCTATTTTTTTTTTTTTTAGATTAATTTAAATATCAATAAATTATGTATTCCAATGAAGTTTTGTAGGTAAAATCTATAAGGACGACATGTTATTAAACTACGTTAACATAACGCGTAAGTGCCATAAGACTCCTGGCACTTACGACGTTTTGGTCACAAGAAAAATATACTCTATTAGGGATCTAGCTCTGCATGTTTTAATAGTTTGGTTAGACGACATAAGAAATGTTTTAGCGCTGCAGCAAACACCTCAGTCAGTCCACAGCGCTCTCGCCCCGCGCAGTCCCCCATTGTCATCAAGTTGCTACACGTTTTTTGTTTGAAGTAGCTTTTTAATACAGTTGCTCAAAAAGTGGCGTATTGCAGGGATGTATAGCGTTCGGGATGTGGGCTATTACATACTCAAGCTTTTCCTTTACCTTTTCCGAACTCGTGCGTTCTCTTTCCCAACTGTCAAAATAATGTCTATTAAAAAGAAAAAACCAACCACGAAGATTTTACTAAAAAAAATTCATAGAAGTTTTTATGATTCATGCAAATATTTCTAAAAAGAAGCTACTAATTTGTTTCAATATCAGATTTAATAATTTGATTCAATGAGTTAGGTTAGGTTTCATTTCATTTCATCTCATTAAATTTCATTCTCATTTCATATCAATAAAAAAATTCTACTGAAAACTTGGCTGTATGGGCATAGTTCCCTTTGCCTACCCAGAATGGGTGAAGAAAACAAAAAAAATCTCTGCTTATATTCTTTTACGGTTGGCGCCATTTTCCAAAAATATTCTTTATGAGTTTAGTTGTTTGTTGCACAAAATGAGTAATTTTGACGATATTTTATTTGAATTAACACCACCGGAACTCAGTATAATTGCACAAAATGCTTCGGAGAACATTTTACCGGAAAAGTCAAAAAGTCGCTACATATCTACATACGACGAATTTACTGCGTGGAGATAAGAGAAAAAAACAAATAGTTTTTCAGAAAATGTTATGTTGGCATACATCTACGAACTCTCAGCAAAATTAAAACCTTCTACGTTATGGTCGAGGTTTTCGATGATAAAAAGTATGCTGAAAATAAGGAACAACGTGGATATAAGTGAATACCCAAAACTAAATGCTTTCTTAAAACGACAATTAGACGGTTTTACAACTAAAAAGTCGAAAAATATTAACATCGAATGAAGTGGAAAGGTTTTTGAACGAAGCTCCCGATGATCGTTATTTAGCCACAAAGGTAATTTATTAATAAATACTTATATTTTTCTTTAGTATTCAGTTTACGAAATCGCAAAATACAGTCAATATATTATTTAAAAAAATATTAATCAAATCCCTTTTTTTGTAGGTTGCACTGATTTTTGGCGTAGTTGGAGCTTGCCGCAGAGAGGAGTTAGCCAATATTACTTTAAAAGATATTGAGGCCCATGGAAAAATGCTACTAATCAAAATTCCGAATACAAAAAATAAGATACCGAGAAGCTTTGTTGTTGAAGGAGATTTTCTTAGAATAGTGCAAAAGATATGAATCATGGTCCCAAAAGCAAAACCGACCGTTTTTCCTAAATTATCAAAAAGGGAAGTGTACAGCTCAAGCAATCGGGATAAACAAATTTGGTAATATGCCAAAAGAAATAGCTACGTTTCTTGGTCTGCCGGATGCTGAGTATTATACTGGACACAGCTTCAGGAGGACCTCTGCTACATTATTTGCAGATTCAGGAGCCAATTTGACGTCCTTAAAGCGACTAGGAGGTTGGAAGTCAGACAAAGTTGCAGAAGGCTATATTGCTGATTCATTAAACAACAAACTAGAAACTGGGAAAAAAATCATACAATCCATTAATTTAAAGTCCAGTCCGTCTCCTTCACATGACAATATTGAAGAGAACGTTCGTCCATCTACCTTCGTTGATAATGATAATTCATCAGATCCAATTCCATCAACTAGCAAACGCCATTGTATAACACCTTTGACAAATATACATGAACAATCATACGAAATTAATAATAGTTTGTCTCAAACAGTAAATATGCAACCTAAAACTTCCCCAGTTAGTATAAAAAACTGTACCAATTTCAATGTATATGTGAATTAAAACTTTTATAAGAATTAAATGATTAGTTAGTTGAGTTTATTGTGTTTTTATTATTTTATTAAATTGCTTCATTTTTTCGCAACTGTATTAAAAATAGTTGTTCAGTACACGTGCGGAACCGTCATTGCAACTTGTTCCGACTGTCAACCCTCACCTTCGGCTGCACCTCGGCTCGGGTAGACATTTGTCGGAACTCTTTGCAATGACAGGCTTTCCGCACTCGTAATGAAATATACTATTCTAGTACAAATAACTCGACGCTTAAAATCTTACCGGCCGCGTTGGCTTCCTCGAGCAGTACGTGGCGCCGCTGTTCATCTTCGTCATCGTCATCAACTGCGGCGGCTGCAAGCGTGGCTGCCCGCAGTCGTCGGCGACTGTTGAACTTCTTTAGTTCCTCTACCGTAGCCGCCAGGTGGATGCGGTTTTGCTTGTCGCGATCCTTCGATAACAATATGGTAGTATTTTTAAAATATTTTTATTAATTTTAGAGTATCGCAGTCGTGCTCCGTGTCGGAGACGTAATCGTACTTACCATGTAATGGCAGTGTAAGAATATCCACTATCCCATAACATCCCGTGGGTGTCGTAAGAGGTGACAGAGGGAAACAAACCAGGAGATAGGCAGCAGCGTCTTCCTAATAACAACTAGAAAAAAAAACTGCCAAAAGTCTCGTGTCAAAAGCACTTTGTAGTTAACTTTGGGCATAGACATTCTAATTTTGAGGCTTATGTTATCAAATTCACAGTTGTAATTAGTTAAACCAAAAGTTAAAAGGGTGGTACTGAAATAAAATTTTCGATTCATATTTATTTACTTGTGTTGGCGAGGTAAAGGAAAAATAATTTAGTTAATGTAATAGAAGAAACTTTATAAACCTGGCTTACTTACCCTTATCCACCGGTGGTTAAGAACTTCTTGTATATTAATTCGTTGCGTATGATCTACAGTAAGCATGCGCTGCACTAAGTCCTTAGCTGCGTCGCTGATGTCTTCCCAAAGAGGGGCGTCGAACTTAAAAACAATTTTTCTTTTATTTAATTGCTATTATTAATAATACATTTTTCAAATAAGTTAAGAATAATTATACAATAAAATGTTCAATAAAGTACAAAAGATCTCAAAGCATAGCGTTAGAGGTAGAAAAATTTTTCTTCCTTCAAATCGTTTTTTTAATCGACAGTGGTGTTTCCTAGAATAGAGGTTAGAGTGGTCTAGGGTTAAATGGTGGCAGTAAAGGGGGGAGGTACGTTCCAAGCTAGGTAATTTATTTTTCACGCAGATCGTAAATAATTAATTTTAAAAATATATTGTTACTATTGTTCACAATTCTTAAATTACACATATAAGTAAAATCCCAACGGAAATTCAAAGTTCAAAAGGCACTCTTTACATTACCAAAATTTCTGTTAAAATGTAAGCACTACTGTGAGCAGGAGACCACTAAGACTCAGATCAAGTGTAAAATCAACATAAAATATTATGTGGCAAATTATATCATGAAGGCAAAGCTTATTATTAAAAACATTATAGAGTACAAACAATTAAAATATTAACAAAAGTGATAACATACCCTGAGCCGTCCTCGGCATATTGCCTCGAAAAGTCTCTCCCTTGTCCCAGTGAACGGCAAATATCCCACCAGCAGCACGTGGAGCAGGATTCCAGCTGCCCAAACGTCCACGGGCTTTCCATACAGCTGACTCGACACCACTTCCGGGGCCATATAATGTGGCGTTCCGATACGACCTATTAATTGATATTAAAAATATATATTTCAAGAATATTATTGAAATGGGGCATTTTTTTTAATAACAGAAATTATTCAACAAAAAACAGATCACAACAAATGGTTTATCCCAATCAGATTTTTAATATACTTTTACAGTTATACCATTGGAAATTTACATATCATTTTAATTAATTTAGATATTAAATAATATGAAATTCTTTCCTTTTGATTTGAAAACTTCTATTTCTTTATTATTATGTTTTTAAGTATTTTATAACCAGTACCTATAGATCAAATAAAATATTTTACTCTTGTTTATCACAAAATATGGTAGATCAAAGTAAAATTTATAGATCAAATGTTAGACAGTAACCGTCTATTTACTAAACTTAAATATGTGACATCTTCCGCGCTACAGTTATGTGAATTACTTATGAAGCTTAACCAAAAAAAAACATTTTGACAATTAAATAAAAGCTTCATGCCAACTGAAATCATAATTTATATTACTCCTTAACGCTATAATTATAAATTTGCACAGTTTATCTATTTTTATTGTTCAATATTATATACGGTGACAGACAATACTAAGCGAAATAATTTGAGCTTTAACATAAACAATTCAACTTTTAAAAGAGTGTATTTTATTGAGATTGTTTTATTATTCTAGTAATAAGCAAATGAAGGAAAATTAATGAAATTGAAAACAAGATAGTTTAAACTAACTCACACTGTAAAAAATAACAATTTAAAAATGTCCAAAATTAAGAATATTAAACACAAAATAAAAAATATATATATAACTAAGGTCTGATTTTTCAATTGTTAGATAAAAGTTAACCATTAAATTATAACCTGACTAAATATAAAAGTGAAACAATTGAACGATTTTATTCATATAATTTATCTGATGATTGAAAGATTAGCTTAGGGCTAATTTTTGCAGATTTTGTTTTAATAACTACAGTGTGAATTAGCTTTTTATCTGTGAATGTGACACAAAACATCAACAGGATTATACAGGGGATTAGCCAAAACCGTTGACAATAATTACAGTGTCATTAGGAACAAGTGCCAATGCATTAACTTTGTTAATTATTAAGTGTTCATTAAAGTGAACATATTCTATTGTTGTGTCTCAATAAATTCAACACATGTCTGCAGTAGAAGACACATTGTGACAATAAGTTGGTGATGCATGAGTGACGACACATGTGCCAATGAGATTCGCACATAATGTCCATGCAGTTAGGGCACAAATCGGTTTGCTTTCGATGTCTTACCATACTCATCTGATTTGAGATACGCTTGGCCCATAGGACCCACTAGTGGTCGATTGTCCATCACCAGTTCTGTACAATACAATCCTAAATCACCAATTTGGAAATTGAAAAAATATACAAACTAGGAGAATTGTTAGTTTAACTATCTCAATGTGTGGGTTTTTATCAAATTCGTAAGTGGATGTTTGGTATTATTTTGTTCGTATTTTGTATGACTGGTTATGAAAAGCTAAGAATGTAGTAACTTTTTATTGAGTAAGCAGTGCCAATTATTTCTTATGTCCGATTACTATAATATATTCAAGAATATTACATTCTCAGTTACGATTCATTTTATTATAATATACAAAATGCCTGAAAGTTTTTATAACAAACTATTCGTGCGTCTACTTACGACTTAAAACAAACAACTGTCAGCAGCTGAACCTATATTTTGATATTTTTTTATGCAATTTCCGATCAATAGAACGAGTCGTAAGGTTTTTATAAACATAGAAACCAGGCATTAATTATCAAGGTATAGGCAGAAAATAGTAGGAAATCTTGCGAATTAGTAAATATCTGAGCTTCAGCTTAATAATACCAAAATTCCATAATGTTGCCTTCATGAGTCACCATTCTATTTATTTTGAAAACTCATCTCCAAACATCTCAGTCTCATCTAAAATTCTATGATTAAGGTAGATTGAGAATAAAAATTTCCTCAGTGATACTATTAGAAAATTTTGTCATTAATAATTATAAATTTAAAAAAAGCTGTATTAAATTTTTATATTGCTTAAATCTTAACTAATATAATATTATTTATACATAATATATTTCGCTTTATTTTTAAATAAAAAACTAAAACCCAAACCCTACATTATATACATACAGGTATAGTGTTATTTTGCAATAACCGGCCAAATTTGCAGGGAAGGTTCAGAATAAGTAATATAGGCAAATGTTGAAGAAAATTAATTTAAAAATCTCAAACATTCGGTGTTTTTTATCTTTTAAATTCAAAATGCGTGGCAATGCATTATTTTAACTGATTCTACTGCGCACGCACACATTCGTCAGGATCGATTGGTAGGCCAAAACATTGTAGCCCATAAATCACATTCAATTTGGGATAATTTCAAATAAAAGTAGAAGCCTTATTCAGTCGTATTTTCAAAAACTACAATAACGGTATATCATTATTTATATATTTGAACTTAAGTTTAAAATTTGGCTACTCTTTGAAAAATAACCCTGTATAGTAAGTCGTAATAAAAATTAAAAAAAAACTCGTTTACAAGAAAGTTAAAGTACACTAGTTCTGTTACATGTATATGTTTTCAGAGTTATTTAATGTCCTCCAAACTGAATTTCGGTCACGGCGGCCAGTCGCAACGGAGACTAGCCGTCTATGCACGACACGTGCACTCTCTATTTTAGTCCGATTGGTCGGCAATCAGACACGACCGAAGAGATCAGGCGCAGGACCAACGCTTTACATACTTTCCGAGGCACAGGGGTGAAACACCGGCAACTTTCTCACTCCGAGATGCTACTGAGAATTTCTTGTTTAATAATTCTGTCTTCCTTGACCGAAAAATTAGGACAACATCGGATTGTAATTTAAAATATAAAAACTCAATCACAAGTAGAACATACATGTCGGCCTTATTGCTTACAGATTGCGATAGCACCACTATCAAAGGGAGTTGCAATATTTTCAATAAATAATGAACGCTACTGAACGCAGGGTTCCTCCTAAAGATTTTGCCATAATCACCACGATTTGCGTAGTATGGTTATTTTAACTAAAGTAAATAATAATAATAATGCTTTATTTTACCAATAAATTTTAACAAATAAATGTAGTCCCGTAATGGATCACCAGCTGATTAGTGACCGCCATTACGGTTTTCGTCGGGGTCGATCAGCTGGTGATCTTCTGGTCTACCTGACTCATAGATGGGCGGAGGCAGTAGAGTCCAAGGGGGAGGCATTGGCCGTTAGTTTGGACATTGCGAAGGCTTTCGATCGGGTTTGGCACAAAGCGCTTCTTTCGAAGCTCCCTTCCTATGGGCTTCAAGAGAAATTGTGCAATTGGATCACCAGCTTTCTTGCAGATCGGAGCATCAAGGTCGTTGTAGATGGTGCATACTCCGACTACAAGCCTATTAAAGCCGGTGTTCCACAAGGCTGCGTGCTATCACCAACGCTGTTTCTTCTGCATATCAATGATATGTTGCAAACCGGTAGCATTCATTGCTATGCGGGTGACAGCACTGGTGATGCTCTATACACCGGCCGTGCCAATATTTCTCGGGAAAACGTCGCCGAGTACCGGAACAAACTTGTGTCTGAAGTCGAGTCTTTGCTGAACAAAGTCTCGGATTGAAACGACTAAATCTAGTCCAGTTTAATCCTCAGAAGACACAAGTTTGCGCGTTTACCGCTAAAAAGAACCCCTTTGTCGTGTATCCTCAGTTTCAAGGTACTCCCCTTGTTGCCTCAGCCAGTATCGGAATCCTCGGCGTCGACATATCGAGTGACTTGCAGTTTCTTGGTCACTTGGAAGAGAAGGCCAAATTGGCCTCTAAAAGCTTGGCGTGCTCAGCAGAGCGGGACAGTATTTCATGCCGGCACACCGCCTGCAACTTTACAAGGCGCAGGTTCGGCCTCACATGGAATACTGTTCCCATCTCTGGGCTGGGGCTCCCGAGTGCCAGCTCCTTCCACTTGACCGCATCCAGCGCAGAGCGGCTCGAATCTTCGACGACCGAGTCTTTTCCGATCGGCTCGATTCATTGGCGCTGCGAAGAGATGTTGCATCTCTTTGCATTTTCTTTCGCATTTGCCACGGGGAGTGCTCTGAGGTTGTTCCGATTAATCCCAGCCGCCAAATTTCACGAACGCACATCGCGGCAGAACTCCCGATACCATCCACATCATCTGGATGATTGGCGGTCCACCACTGTGCGCCGCATGCTCGTTTGCCACCTCCCTATAAAAATTCCTGACTCCCAATGTAGGTGAAACCTATATCTCAGGAGCCAGTGTCTTCTCACAAAATAACTGTACAAATTACGTATATGTTGGCAAAAATAAAAAATCAATTAATGAAAGTAAAATACTATAGTATAGCTGTGTGTGTGTGTGTGTGGGAGAGTGTGTATGTGTGTGTGTGAG
The DNA here is from genome assembly GCA_029286625.1 of Parnassius orleans. Classification (NCBI taxonomy): domain Eukaryota; kingdom Metazoa; phylum Arthropoda; class Insecta; order Lepidoptera; family Papilionidae; genus Parnassius; species Parnassius orleans. The sequence continues at coordinate 1,129,327 of JAGSMP010000184.1, forward strand.
AGAAATGTGTGTGTGTGTGTGTGTGTGAGTGTGTGTGTGTGTGTGTGTGTGTGTGTGTGTGTGTGTGTGTGTGTGTGTGTGTGTGTGTGTGTGTGTGTGTGTGTGTGTGTGTGTGTGTGTGTGTGGGAGAGTGTGTATGTGTGTGTGTGTGCGTATGTGCGCATAGCGTTTACCGGGTGGGGCTCGGTGAGCAGCAGGTGCTGGTAGTTGTGCGGCGACGCCGAAGCCGCCCAGCTTAACGGGCGCGCAGTTGTCTCTGCCCGCAAGCAGCACGCAATGCGGACGCACGTCGCGATGTACTATGTCATTCTCGTGGCAGTAGCGCAACGCCTCGAGAATTTGCCGCATGTAGTGACTGCAACAAACGTATTTTTAGCCGACTGCATATTTTCTGTTTGTTACATGATATCTTTGCCAGTTGTGACCTGATTTTGATGACTTTTATAATAAATAGACTATTTCTTAAGGGTGGTGCCATATAAGTTTGTAGAAAATAATTCCACTTAAAAAATAAGGGATAGTAAAAATGTTAATGTGTGTGTAACTGTGAACTTTTTCTAAAGTTTTATTTTGTCGTGAACAGTTTTTGTTGGCTACAAACCACGATACATTTTATTATGCTTTAAAACAAGCAACAAGCAATTCAATAGTCAGTTATGTTTATTTATTAATCAAAAGCAGTGGCATGATAGTAATATAATGCTTCTGTGTTACATATAATTACTGAGTGAACTGAGAGTTCATTTGGGTTGCAGTATATTTAAATTTTAATACTTAATTAAAAGTAGATCTAGGTGTCATTATGCCACAATATACACTGATCATGACATAAACTGTGGTTCTCTGTATCCTACTAATCCTACTAATATTATATTAATATTATAAATGTGAAAGTTTGTGAGGATGTATGGATGTTTATTACTCTTCCACGCAAAAACTATTGAATGTATTTTAATGAAACTTTACAATAATATAACGCATACATCAGAACAACACATAGGCTATAATTAATAAAGATATAGTGTAAATTGGTCAAAATATAACGATAAGTGTTAAGTAAGTCTGAAAAAATCTGTCATCTGCGAGCTATTTTACCGTGCGGTGAAAAAAAAGTAAGAGTTATACAAATATATGATGGAATTGTTTCTCCTAAATAATTCTACAAAAAAAAGTCCACGACAGTATATATCTATCTTTTATGTGTAAGCCATTATTACCAAAATAGTGAACCATAAATACAATAAAATTTGATACTTTATTTCCAATGCACATTTTGCAGTAACAAATTGATTTTATTAAAATAAATACTTTAATCGCTTCTGATGTTCAAAGTAGATAAACTTTGTCTTTTAAACTACGTAATTTGGTCAAATATTTTAAAAGTAACGACGATATAAAATTGTGCGGTCCGGCGAGCGCAGGGCGGTCGGGCGTACTGCGGGCGAGGTGAGGGAAAACATCGCTCATCGCCGTGTGAGCAAATGTACCTCTTCACGCTTAAACTGCTGAACCGATTTAGATGAGATTTGGTATCGAGATAGTTTAGTCCCGGGGAAGGAAATAGGATAACTTTGATCACGGAAATCATACCTAAAAAGGGTGATGGAATTTACTATGAAAGTGCGATTATTGATCGATCACCTATCGTTTATAGTATAATATCTACGCGAAAGTCGCAGGCAAAAGCTAGTGTATTAATATATTTAAGACCAAAATACTGTTGTTACATGTAGGACAATTATAATCTTAAATATATACCTTTAAACACATTGTGGAATATTCTTTTTTTTACAGAATTAGGGTGACAAGCGAGCACACAGTCCACCTAATGGTAAGTGAATGCTGTGGCTTATAGACATCGACATCTATCCTAGAATAATAATAAAAATGCAGAATGCATTGTCACCCCTAAGGACAATTAAATGTATAATATAACATGCCAAAGCTGGTACTGCAATTGTCAAACCAAATCATGTTTTTCTTCTTTTAAAACAAACTTACAGCCTTTATACATCGCACTGCTAGGCACAGGCGTGCTCTCATTTCTGTAATAATTTACTGCTGGACTGGGCCACTCTAATTATAGGAAGCATTTACCGTAATCGCCGCGCTAAGTCGGTGGATTGACGATCGCAGTATTAGATATCTCGGGTTTACATTTGGCATAATATGTATATCGAGTGGTATACCTCCCTATATTGGACACCATGAGCACTCCGGCTTTTCCCATAGTCGCCTCTCACGACACCGGCAAAACGAAATGGGGTGACAGATACTGTTACGCCACCAGACGGTAAAAACTCATACTCATAATTAAATTTAAATAAACTCTGGAGTTATGATTATCAAATACCAACTAAACGAGGTCAGAGTCATGATAGAAATATGTTACGTTCAATTTGATTGAAAAATATATGATCCATAAAATACCATAAGTATTTTAAAATAATTAACTTAAATAATTGTAATAGAATGTCTTTTTTAAATTTATGATTTATTTGAAATTGAAAAGAACAATCAAAATTCTAAAGTATATACAACATAACGTTTCTATAATGCATATGTTTAATTTGTCAGTATAACTGAAAAGATTATTACATTTTTTCCTGAATATTTACATTATTTGATCTCTGCAATTTATCTCTTTAGCCACTTCTAATCTGATATTGAGCCCATAATGCATTTGATAATACATAATATATATAATCAAGAATTATTCCCATCTTCCCTTAACTGTTCAAATAATTTTATTGAGTAATTCAATGCATTTCAAACGTGAAACACAGCACAAAACAAGGGCCATTGATAGGACTCAAAATGTCAATAAAAAGTTTACAGTTCCACTGCTGAAACTGAAACTGGAGTTTTAATTATATGAAACCAGGATTAGTTACTATATTTGCAGTAATTTTAGAAAATTGCCCAATTAACAAGCATGGCATAAAATAAAAATAGGCTTTATACACTAACTTAGTTCTGAGACATAATATGTATTATTAAAGAAATACAACTAATTTTAGTTTTCACTGGATCTGGTCGAATTTATATAGAACTCTCTACATGTATATAATAAATCAGCAAATTGGTTGATAGTCTTGTTGTTACATATGTAAACACATACAGTTTAAAATGATAACCTCCATTTTTGAAGTTACTCAAAAACATAAATCGTTTACTTTTTATAGTACAAATTCTACTATTTATAAAGAAAAAAATATTTTAACAATATACAATGTAAAATAAATCTTACCAAGCAACAGCCTCACTGTATACAAATCCAGCGGTTGCCCTTCGTACAACTTCAAAGCAGAGGTCTGATCCATCCATACTGGAATGAAATAATAATACTTATAATAACTTAAAATTTCATAATACAATTTGCGTTTTATAATAAAGAGTCATTTTTATCACAGATATTACCGCAGAGGAAATGCTTCTTCTATTTTGCACTTTTCCATCTGTTTTAAGTAAAATATATAAATAAATAAATAAAATTGATTTGTACAAGTGGTATAAAATTTCTATGGATAAAAATTTTGGTCAACAAAAAGTCAGATAAAGAAGTAACAAACAGTTGAGGGAGTTCCATTTAGCAGCAATAGATATTCCGTCTGCCAATATCTTCAGGATGTCGTTGCTATTGCCTACGACTAACGGTAGCAATCGATTTTTTTTATAGGATAGGCTGACAAACGAGCACACAGTCCACCTGATGGTTAGTGGTTGCTGTGGCCCATAGACAGCTACATCTATCCTCGATTACGAATCAAAATGCAGATGCGTTGACACCCGTGAGGACTAAGATGGAATGCCTCGTTTCCAGTAAAATGGGTCTCCGGTTCTCTACACTCACCATACGAAACATAGCAGCATTAAGCTGCTATTTTACACTGGTATTCTGTGAGAGCATGGTCGTTCCCCGGTTGAGCCGACCCATTCGTGCTACAACTATACTACTAATATAGCTGCAGCATGGGGCTCTACCATGTGCTTAATGTTAATAGTAAAAATATATAATAATTGCAATAAACATGTGGTAAAGGCTTTTTACCACGAGTCTTTTTAATCTTCTTGTCTATCCTTGGTGCCACCTGTTTACCTATTTCTGCCGCCAAGCAGCAGTGCACCCAAAAGTGTTTAAAGGGTAAGAGAGTTATTACAATAACTGGCTGTGAAAAGTTTCGTCATAATGGTAACCTATTTCTATTTTTATGTTAATAACACATCCCTCCTTTCTCTATTTGAAGTAAGTTGTAGTTGTACATAGACTAATGGAGAATTAGCCTCTTACCATTACTACTGTGAACTTTATGCTCACTCCAATATTATGAAAAATTTATTTAATGACAAACAATCACATTTCATTAATTCAGACTATCACGTCTGTACTACTGTACAACATAGGTCTCCACCAAAGATTGCCTCAAAAGGGTGATATTTGCCATAGTTGTTACGCTTGGCTGACAAGTTGAAGTATTAATTATTTTAAGTTATTATCAGGACAAAACTGCTACCCATATCCCGTTTCATTCCCCTCTGTCACCTCATTTGATATCCACAGAATCATATGGGGCATCATAAGAGATATGCTGTCACACTAATGCGAGTATGAATATGATAACTAAAATTCGAAACTGGAACCTTAAGGATTTTGATATTTTATAACACTAAGCAGTTTTAATATTTTTTTTGTATTGGTTTAATTGTTAGAGATAGGTACATAATTAAAACAAATATTCTTTACTTACTATTCAAAAACCATATACAGCATTCCCTCTGAACTGTAAGTTTCTAATAGTTCCACAATATGGGGATGCTTGAGCATATGACATATTGTAGCTTCCCGTTTCAAATCTGTAAATATGTAATATTACTGCATAAATATATTCAACATACAGAAATGTGTTTAATATAATTTAAAATTAAAAATTTTGTACAACCGACTTCAATATAAATTATTAAGAATAACTCAAAAACTATTGGTCAGACCTTGATCAAATTTATATGGAACCACATGAGAAGCACCAGCTTTCAAATAAAAAAAGAATCATCGAAATTGGTTCACCCAGAAAAAATTTATGAGGTAACACACATAAAATAAAGGTACAGTCGAATTGAGTACCATCTCCTTTTTGAAGTCGGTAGAAAATAAAGTTCATGTAATCAATTTATTAATGTATTGATTATTCCAAAATGTAATGCAATAGCTAGTAAATGTATTATACAGTAGATAAACAGAAGTATATTACTCTATTTATTTTTCATTAAGGGCATAAAAATCCTCTTTTTTTGCTAGATTCTATAAAACCTTCGCTGGAAATCATTGAAGTAATATGCGGTACATACTAGAACAGATACCACAAACATAATCTGTGAGGCAGAGCGGGGCAAGTGGTCACAGGTACGGAGTACCTTTTTATGGCACAGACTAAGTAATTTTGAGCCCGTGGGCTCTAACGTGTGTTGCAAACAAAACCCAAAAACAACTCGGAAACGAGAAGAGGCCTGTGAACAGCCCGGCTAGCATGGGCGGGGGACAAAAAAAGCCCATGCTAGCCGTGCAGGTGTGGAATGTATATTATAGGTTTTAACTTTACTTTACTTTTTTACTATTACGATTTAAGCAAAATTATAAGCACATCTAGTTAGAATTATGGAGAACAGTATGGTTTTATTAAATTAAACAATATAAAAATCAAAGCCAATGAAGAATAAATATTTATTTGTTTTTTGTTTTTTAATGCAAATAAAATTAATTTCTAGGATTTTATTATGCTAAACCTACTAACTGTATTTACTACAAAAGTTACAGCCTATATACATCCCACTGTTGGACACAGGCACCCTCTCATTTCTTAAAGGGTTTTAGGGCAAGGAAATGTCCACCGTGCTGCCCCAATGCGTGTTAGCTAACTTCACATGTCTTTGAAATATTTTTTTTTCTTATTTTTTAGACATACAGGTTTCCTCACAATGTTTTCCTTCACCGCCGAGCATGTGGTAAATCAGCACTTCAAATTGCAATTAACAATTTCAAATGTGCTGTCGGGGATTGAACCCGGATTACTCGTGTATTGTGAATTCTACAGCGAGTGCTTAGCCTCTGAGCTGCCACAGCTCATTTACTACAAAGCAGATAAAATATTGTATAAATTAAATAAACATTGAACACTGGAGTTATGTAAATATTAAACCTTAAATTGCTTATCAATTAATAAAAAATACCTTTACAATTTTAAGTCACAGAAAGTAGTATTCAATTATTTAAAAAAGTATGAAAATAGTACCTGCAGTACTGAGACCAGGGCTTGCAGTAAAGCGAGCTACGTCAACTATTTTAACAGCAAATTGTTGTCCAGTCTGACGATGTACACAGCGTCTGACAAGGCTAAATGGTCCCCTACAAAATATATAGGTACATTTAGACTTATTTAGTATTAAAACAATTTTTAACAATTCATAAACATTACTTTACTCTTTTTTGGTACACAATAAGAGATTTAAAGCAAGTACATTAGAGAATATTTTTCGAAGAATTTATTTTACACTTACTTGCCAATAATTTCACATAATTCGTAGACATCATCAAATAATACTTCGTCTTCAGCCATTTTTTACAAAAACTGGTTTAATTGTGTTTCAGAAATATCGATAAAATATCATATTCAAAAATGTGTAACTTCAAAATACGAAGGTTACGCCCCGAGAGGAAAATTCATACATTAAAAGATTAAAATACGTTATAATAACACTGAATAATACAGAAGATTAAAAAATATAATAGTCTAATCACACACAGCAAAAAATTGTGTACTTATGTGCAATTTGTGCATATTTAAATAATGAAAATTCGCGACATTTCTCTGAATTTTCCAAGGCTGTGAAAACACTCCACTGTAAGAACTTCAAAAATAAAATATTTATAATATAGCTCCCATGAAAGTAGTTAATTAATTGCGTGCAGTCTATGAATTTCTCATATGATAATTTGTGAAAATTGTAAAATAAAATAATTCCACTATTATTTTCTATTTACTTTTGACATTTACTGAGGGTTGCAAATATTCGAAGATTCGAACTGTAATTTTATGTTGCGACTTGCGATAAGCGAGTGTGACCAACTTAATATCAGGAATCCTACCATCACACCATCAGGGATCATTATTTACTCTGTCCTACCATAGAAGAAAAATAATGTTTAAACTAACCAAAGAACTAATTTTGTTAATATTTAAAATTTAATTTATCTTTTATTAAGTTTGTAATTTTACGGATCTTAGTGTAGTGTCTTGTACTGTCTCTTATAAATATATATATAACAAATGATAAGATAGAATAATATAATATAAGTTATAAAATATAAAATAAGTAAATAAGAACCCAATCAGACGGTATCCCTCAGCAGGGAAAACTAAACGTCCAAGGGTTAGGTAGAAATAGAGACAAGTGGTAAAATTAAAAATTTTGTACAACCGACTTCAATATAAATTATTAAGTATAACTTAAAAACTATTAGTCAGACCTTATATGGGACCACATGAGAAGCAAAAACTTTCAAATAAAGAAAGAATCATCAAAATCGGTTCACCTAGGAAAAAGTTATGAGGTAACACACATAAAAACAGCATTTTTATCTTGCATGCATAAAATATATCACCAACTAATTGTTTCATATCCGCCTCATCGATACTTACTTTCCGTGACATCTGAGGGAATACCGGGGGTATCGGTATGTTTTAGCCTCGGAAAGCCTTTACGTTGATGCGCTATAATCTCCATGGTTTAATGTGTTCTTCCCAGACTGGTGATCTATTTTCTATCTAGAAAATTGTACAATGTACCACTAGGGGTGTATTGTATCTTTGAGCAAAAAAGTGGCAAGTGGCTAACTGCGCCCTATGCTATTTTCACCGATTCTGTCTCCCGGCCAACAACAAATGAAAAGAAAGTGCGTATTCATTAATATTCAAATATTTAACGTTTCTTTTAAGCGATAGTATTCTTAGTAATTCTTTATGAAAATACGTTTATAAATCCATTACGGCAGAATTTTCGTCCATATGGTCACACTGTAACTACTATGTGTTGTGTTGCTAGCAATACGGCATAAAACGATTCTTACAATACAATTTAATTTTTCTACAATCATTGTCATAACAATTAGATTGTATTTTATCTTTTCCAAAGAAAATAAATATATTAACACAAAAATGTATACTTTCAGTTTTTCTCATTTACTATCCTGTAACAATTGCTACATTATATGGGCCGCTCCGTCCTACTCTTTTGATAGGAAGTATTTACCGTAATTGCCACACAACCCAAGGACTACATTTTTATTTATTAAGTAATTAATATGTATATTAATTGTCTTTCTAAAAGGCCTCTAAAATTGAGGTGCCTACTATGAATTTCATGTCTTGCGCTTCTGAAGACTAAAGACGCTTCCCGCCGCGGCTCCTAGTATTTTATATCTGACAATATGACATGATACGAAATAGTTTTAAACGACGTGTACAAGATGGTTAAACTGTCGGATATCATTTATAATCTTTATGGCATACCCATAGTCGCCTCTCACGACACCCACGGAATAATGATAGTAGTGGTAGTAGTAGTAGGGGATACTCTTACGCCGCCACTACACGGCATAGGTCCATAATAATGTATAAATTTTATTTATACGAGAGGGGGCAAACGAGCATACGGCTCACCTGATGGTAAGTGACTACCGCCGCCCATGAACAACTGCAACACCAGGGGAATTGCAGGTGCGTTGCCGACCTGCAATTCCCCTGGTGTAGTAGATGCGAAAGAAAATGCAAAGGGATGCAACATCTCTTCGCAGCGCCAGTGAATTTAGCCGATCGGAAAGGACTCAGTCGTTGACGATTCGAGCAGATCTGTGCTGGATGCGGTCAAGTGGAAGGAGCTGGCACTGGGGAGCCCCAGCCCAGAGATGGGAATAGTATTCCATGTGAGGCCGAACCTGCGCCTTGTAAAGTTGCAGGCGGTGTGCCGGCATGAAATATTATCCCGCTCTCCTGAGCACGCCAAGCATTTTAGAGGCCAATTTGGCCTTCTCTTCCAAGTGACCACGAAACTGCACGTCATTCGATATGTCGACGCCGAGGATTCCAATACTGGCTGAGGCAATAAGGGGAGTGCCTTGAAACTGAGGAGATACGACAAAGGGTTTTAGCGGTAAACGCGCAAACTTGTGTCTTCTGAGGATTAAACTGGACTAGATTTAGTTTACAGTGAGGTATATCCTGTCTGACGTATACGCAAACTTCAGCGCGGGGCACAAAGAAGTGTTCTAATTTGTACCCCGGGTAGGACAAGTACGAAGTATCAGCCGGAGAGGACACCTGTGTCTTGGTCAAAAAGAGCAAGGCCGGCTTCGCCGTCTCCAGATGGTAGTGGACGGCATTAAGGTTCGAGTGAAGTCCCCTGATGTTGCAGAAGTTCACGGATAGCGTGGCAGGGGCCACCATGGTTTTATCGCTCTGTTTGCCCCATGCAGTGTTAGTATAGAGAGGGATTTTGCTAAGGTCGTGGGCGATTCTTACTGCCCAGAACTGTCAACCGTCACGAGTGATACAGTCGGAATCGGGGTCCGCACACCTCTGCTCGGACTTCGGTTAGAAAAGATGATCTAAAGATTGGTCACGAACCAAATCATCACTATCATCATTATTATCATCATACTTCTTCTATACAGCTCGTGGAGGTCGCGAGCCCTAATTGAGACGAAGATGTAAAAGCAAAAGTCTAATAACACTAAAATCACAGAATATAGAAAAACGAACTGAAGAGACATGACTGTGTTAGACAGTTTTCTTTAAAAGATTTTAATTATTTTTATTTCTAGACATAAAAGATATGGAGATAAATATGTTACATAACTTATGCTATACGTAGCATAACTTATTAAATTTCTAGAGAAAACAAATAAAAATAATAGATATTGTTTAGTCTGCAACTCAGTATAGTGCTTCGAACCCATTTTATACTTTCAATGCCCGAATCGTATTAAGGTAAATATAAGTATGTTGACATCGGCATCAGCAGTTGGGCTGTCATCAGTGCGGATATGTTGCCTGAGGAAGTAGGTAAGTACATTTACGTGGCGCGTACAGTTCTTTACATACGGCGATTTCTAGTCAAAAGAAAAGAAAACGATGGTATTTTCGGAAAATTATCTTTTAGCGACTCAAGCGCCACGGAGGACCATGGTACCCGAAACAAAAAACGAGTTGTCTTCCACCGGGTATTAGGGGCCCCTCACGACATAGTCTAATAAAATGCCATAAAAAGGAGACAAAACAAAGCAAAGGAGTGGGATAATTTGCCAGAGTCTGTTTTTCTATCCGATAATAACGTGGGTATCTTGAAGACAAGAGTGAATAGGCTTTTAGTAAGCTAAGTCAGTGCGCTTTACCATCTTCGCCTGAATCACCACTTACCATCAAGTGGGATAGTAGTTAAGCACTGGCTTATAATGGTTAAAAAAACTATTTGCGTGATTTCCACATGTCCGACACGCGTTTCCCACGCGTTATATCTTGATTTAATTTTTGTTGTTTTTACTCGAGTCATCCAGTAAAATACGCTTTTCCTCAAAGCTTTTATTATAATTAAAAACTGAATTGTTTTTGTTTTGCTTGCTCGTAAAGTACGCCAACTATTTCGGAAACAGGTAGTGTGTAGCACAACAATTTCAAATATTTATGAAACATAATTTTCAAATTATGTTTTAAATTTAAATACTTTTCTATATTGTTTCCCAATGTATATATATATATTAATCAGTGATCATTTAGCCGTTCCATTCCTAAAAATGGTATTATCCCATGTGTAATAATAGTAAATAAAAACACTTTCCATATTATAATAAAACAAAAAACCAAGTAAAATACTTATTTATTGTAATATATTAATATACATAAATAACATTGCAAGTAATAAATAAATAAGTATTATTCTGACATTTAAGTGAGGGAAATAAGATTGTTCATAAAATTGAATTTACTTATTAAGTCTTACTAAGCTAAATTAAAAATTTAAGATTAACTAATGGCCGACACACACGATCAGTTAAACTGATCAGTTGAACTGACGTACATCCAAAAACTGACCGTGAGTTGGAAATCTTAAGTTGAAACTTGAAGCCAGTAATTGGGGAAATCGTTTTGGCTTACATACGTTTGAACTGATCAGTTAAATAGATCAGTTCAACGGACCGTGTGTGTCGGCCATAATAATAAAAGATGTCTTCATCGTCGTGAGTAAACATATTACTGTTGATCATCAATAAACAAGTTTCAGATTTATTACACAAATATCACGGTCCATTGCAAGGGTTTACAAACTTTATGAATCATTATGACAATTTGAAGAATATGTAGGTAATGGAACACACACACACACACACACACACACACACACACACACACACACACACACACACACACACACACACACACACACACACGCGCGCACGCACACACATATACACGTTTCTTTTTAGTGATGATGAAAAATAAAAAAATAGGTAAGTAAATGAACAGGTAATAAATACTCATACCTTAGGTATGTCCTTAATGCATATTATAAACTTTTCCCGACGCTTATTTTATATAAATATATAATATATTAGGGACTACATTTCAAGCAACAGTCGAGCTTAATAAACCTTTGTACAATAATAATTAATTACGCCACTAAACATATTATCAAAGAGGTTTTAATACTTTAGATGCTAAGAATTTAATGCGAAATGTAATATAATATAGGTATACTAGGTATTCAGTCAAAAATCTGGTTCTTACTATTATAAATATAGCTATAAGAGGTTGTTTTATAAATAGATACCGTTATAAACGGTGTCCCGCATTTAATTTTATTATAATTCTTGCACAAACTTGTATTAAATATTTAATAAAGCGGTCCTAGAAGAGTCTTTATGATTTTAGTTATGTATGACAAGCGCTTTAGCGAACTTTATACATAAATGTATGTATTTTAAAAACCTTTACATTGTGAAAAGGGGTCGTTTACTTATTAGGTAAAATTTTTAACGTTGTTATTTTTAAACATTGTGGAATATAATTAATTAGCAAAAATTTCGATTTTAGGACGCTTAAGTACGTTAAGTACTTTTATTTATTAATTTAATTAATGTTCGGGACTCAGTTGAAAAAAGAATAATTACAATTTTATTAAATGCTATGGGCTACACCGTATAACAGTACTGTTTACTTTTCTTTTAAAATACTCGCAATCGGGAACAGTTATTACGATATCGGAGTTATCGATTTTCGCATTTCGTGCCTTGTTAACGCTTACCAAGTAACTGCAGTTGTAATCTAACTCGTAGATATCAAATGTTGTTTCCTGAAATTAAAATAAATTGTATGAATCATCGTCATTATTACAGCCCATCGCAACATACGCCTCCCCCGAAGAATGCTACTAGGCACGGTCCTGATCCACCGGCATCCATCAACTTCCTGTATGTCTTACCAGATCGTCACTCCATCTAATGGGGGGCAGAACTACACTTCGCTTACTGGTACGAGTCTGCCACATATCAACCTTTCTTCCCCATCGGTTGTCGAAGTATAAGTTACCGTTACCGTTACAGTCCTAGTCCACTGTTGAACATAGGCCTCCCCCATAGATTGCCTCATAGGGGGGGATATTTGCCATAGTTGCCACGCTTGGCGAGCGGGTTGGCAACCGTAGTTTTATTATTTTTAGTCGTTATTAGGAAGACGCTGCTGCCCATCTCCTGATTTGTTTCCCTCTGTCGCCTTTTACGACACCCACGGGATGTTATGGCTTAGTGGATATTCTTACACCGCCACTACACGGTATAAGTATTAGTGTCGTAGTATAAGTGTCGTAAGAATAATACATTATATTTATGATATATATAGGTTTAAGGAACTGGAAAAAAAAGAAATGAATCATGATGACATTCCTAGGCTTGGGCTATTATCTCTAGGCCTGAATTTAAAAAATAAGTAATTACATTGTAAGGAACCACCTGTAACGCTTACAATAAAATTACTGTAGTAATCGATTTGTACCACTTTCTTGTATTATAATGTGTATTTTTGTGGAATAAGTGAACACTAATTTATATTTAATTGGTTATGTATGCACATATTATCTTCTGTACATAGAACTATATCATGAGAAACAATGTATTTTTTCCTGTTGATTGCATAATTTTGTCACTAGTCTATATAAAGTCGCCATTAATGTAAACATGAGTTTATTAATAGTTTTCACCTAGATATAAATATCTTATATGATGAGTTAACCCAACGAAATCGCTACCCAACTTAAGTTTTTGAGTTCTGATAAAATTAACTAAACATTTTATTCAAAATATTACTTGTTTTGTTTGATATTTGCTGGTTTTGCAATAACGGATATTTTCATTCATCAAATAAGAGTTACCCGTTAAACAAAACTATCGGCTCTTTATTTATTTATACTTCCATGCACAAAATAGTACATATGGCGGACTTAATGCCATAGGGCATAGGGCATTCTCACCCATTCATCCATTAGGCTAAACAGAGATAGACGTTTAAGAGGCGGTGCAGCAATAATCAAACTAGAGAGGGTTATATATATATATATATATATATATATACACATAATACATATAAATATTATCTATGTCAGAATAAATATGATAAACAAATAATATGACCTGTTAAGTTTAAAAGTGAAACAATTGAACTATTTTGTTGCTAATTTTTCTATTTTGTTTATGTTGTATTTTATCCTGTAAATAACTTTTATCTGAGGAATAAGAGAATCCACCCTTAAAAGAAATAATTTTCAACAGTTTTTATGCTATAATATCGGGCCTTCTTAACAATTAACATTTACAGTTGTAATGCCACCGATTTCTATTCAGTTCTCTGATAAAGCAAAAACTCCAGCTTGAGTGTATTATTAATATTAAAACAATAGTTCCAGACTTTGTTACCGGTTCTTCCCTGAAAAGGTGTAATATTTCGAATCGGTAGTCGATTTTGACGGTCATAAGAACTTGAAAATTATTATATGTAATTGTTAATTGTTAGGTATTTGTCAGGTTCGTAAGTTTATTCACAGGTCGACTTTACAACTTAGCTTAATAACTCCATTACCTCTTAAAGTTTTTAAAGCGTTTAAACCTTAAATACTGCTTAGAAATTTATAGGGTCTAAAACAATCTTATAAATTAAAATTTATGTAATTTTCTCTAGCTATTAAAGATTTTTTTCTAAAAGCCAGCAACACTTTGTGATGAGAATGAGAAATGCACAACGTATTCTATAAAATAACTAAAATAACTTCAAAAAAACAATATAAAGAAATTCATTGGGTTGCAGCGATGAAAATGCATCCAACTCGTGATAAGTTGTAGCGGTGTTGCCAAAGCCCACAAGCTGCGGCCTGTAGCATAGTTGAAGTAAATTCTTCCCAACAGTCTCTAAGCACTCAATTTCTGGACATGGGTCTTTCCGTAGTTTATAGGACCGGCCGTAATCGCCACGTTTCGCACGCTGCTTTGCGATCGGAGTATATGACGTCTCGCTACTTTGTTGCTGTTCCCTAATATATTCTGGTTAATTTATAAGTGCCTGTGAGATAGTTATCCCGCCTTATAACGGAAGTTACAAGATCATCATGATCATATTTTCCTAAGTGGCCTCTTAAGATGTGGTGATGGATGCCTTACATGGCAAACGATTTTGATAATTCATTTCAACTAATTTTTGAACTTGAAACTTATTACTTAAAAAAAAAAATTATTTTTTAATGACTCTTGAACTATATTAGTACTTGAGACGTGATGCGTTCATAAACAAACAAACAGATAGACAGACACAATTCTAAAAATGTACAACACACATGTCACAAAAATATACATTGTACAGACACCTGCAATTTACATTTAGCACATAAATTTTTTAATTTAACTTTAACTTCCATTATGTTATTTTAAAACGTTTCAACATTTTCATTGTATTAGGTACACATACAAAGAACTAATATTGTAAATTAACACTTATGAACGTATTAGGTATGCATTGTATAAAATATTATAGTTATGTAGCTGGTCTTAGGTTAATAGGTTGACTATATTGTATAGCTCTACACGGAAACGTCTAAATATGAATGATTGTTAGTTAGTTTTGAAATATTAACTAATAACGTTCATTGTACTTTTAATTATTTTTATGATTTTTGAACAAAACTCGTATACAGACCTCGGTTATTGCCAATAAATCTTTATCTTGCTTTTGCGGTTTTTGACATTTTATTGTTTTCCAATGGACGAAGAATCTGTAAAAATAATTTTGAGTTAAATGTATTAAATTAAGATAAACTTTTATTTTTTGCTATTAAATATATTCATTACGTTACCTTCTGGTCTTATCATTTTTGTTACTTATAGGTTCCCAAGAGATTTTAGCTCGCAATTTATGATCCACCCAAATAATTTTGTTTAGCTTAAGATTTCTTATTTTTTTATTTTCTTTTTTTCGAAGAGGTTCTGGTCGTTTTGGCTGCACTGTAGGGGAACAGTGGAAACATTTGAAAATATTTGCATCAGTTGGTATCTACATTTTATCATTATCACAATATCTTATTTATATCCGGATAAAATATTTTTCTATTCATACATCGATTACATTAAGTATTCAGTATCTCTATCATTACTGCCCATCATAAATCTGCTGTTGAATATAAGCCTCTCTTATTGATTGATACAAAGTACGGTAGTGAACCACCTGCTACTATCGACTACCTGCATGCTTTATTTCATTTTGTCACTTCATCTAGTGGAGGGTTGCCTAATTGAGGATGAATGTTGTACGATTATTTATTTAATTTCTTCTGTTCAATAATGTTCTGGCATTGCAATGCCAGAAAGCAGTTCAAATTTATCCGTTATGAGTATAGGTATATATATGCGCTGTATTCCACAAACGCTTTTGAAAATAATATCTGCGAAGAAATTATGATCATGAAAATAAACAATATATATTCAAGTACACAATTTAATATTTTCGACACAAATAACATTCCATATTAATCACTACGATGAATAAAATATATCTTTATATTTTTCTATTTTTTTCTTCATCAGACCATAATGCTTCCCCCACAATAGTAGAAATTACCACCGCCACTTGACAGGGGATTAGTGACCAGTGATCACAGTATTAAACATTTCGCAACTTTAAAACTGCTCCCCTACACCATTCTGGGTATTTTAAATGCTTTAAATACTGCAAATGTAAGCAGTCGAAAGATATATGACAATAATAATTTAAACAATCAAAATGTATTATCATATGTTATACCAATGCTGGATCTACATTCATTTAAATTATACGTTAAATAGCACGCTGACACCTTTGCCGTAGTAATTTTTCTTCCATTTACACCTTTGCGGGATTTGAGTTCTATACTTACATTTTTGGTTGGACTTTTCGCAATTGATTGGTAGCTAAAGAATATTTCGTTAGTTTGAAGCGAGCGCCACCTACAGGTTATCTAACCTACCTAATATACCTAATTTTTCTCCGAGTGACAAGTTATCAAAAATTATGTATATTATATTTTTCGGTTTATACAAAGGTACTCTGTGGATATATCAACTTACATCTCTTATAATTTCTTCAGATCTCAGATGGTTTATTCTATTTCATACTATCATAAATAATAAAATAATTAAATCCCACTAGATACAAATCAACGGCGGAATAAGAAAAATAGAGACAGAAATCTAGAACCATCATTCACAAAATGGCTACAACTGATTGTAAAGGTATCATATTATTAAGGACGCGACAATAGTTATTTTGCGGTTTTGCCTAGTGGATTGTGTAACTACTCTTCGCTCTTCACTTGCCTATTTCTGATTGAACGTTTGTTCAATAAAATTAAAAATAAATTTAAAGTCTAAATATATATAGATATCTTTGAAGATGACGTGTAGATCTTGTAGATCTTTCAACTAGCGTTTGCCCGCGGCTTCGCTCTCGTGGAAATCGGAAAACGACATCATTTCTAAAAATCACATCTAGTGTGTGTATTCTAAGACCTAAGATAGCATAGATAGGTAAATACAAAATTAGGAACCGTACATTTTTTAGGATGAAAATTATCCTATTTCACTCTCGCACCCTTATACTATCTCTTTGCAAAAAAATCATGTCAATCCGTTGTCGCGTTGTTGCATGAAAGAAGGACAAACCAACGAACGTATTTGCTCTTTTATAATATTATAGAATGGATTGTTTCTTAAGATATATCTACCCTTTTTTGGGTATTAAAATATTCATTGCATGTATGCAATAATATTTCAGGACGAGATACAAACTGTCATCCAAAAACTATATTTCGCACAAATGTTTTTTGTCAAGCTATGTATTAGGTTTTATTTAAGTACAGAAAAATCTTTAACTAAACAAAATATTTGTATAAACAATGAACATATTTATGGCCAGTTTCTTAATACCCTTGCAACAGAAGTCTGCTGCACGAGAATCGATGAACGCATAGAAGGCGTGCTTTACTGCTTCTTCGAAATTAAAATTCTCGCCTATCAAAAATTTATCTAAACTTCGAAGAAATTAAAGTCTTTTAGTGCAAAAACTTTTAGAAAACATGGTGGATGAGGAAGACTCTCAAGTTTTAGCTCTGCTAATTTCGGCAACATCTGTTGTGCAATATGTGGCCAGGCGTTGTTATGAAGAAGAGCAGTTCACCAATCTGGCTTGTTTAAGTTCCAAATTCTCCACCTTCATTTGAAATTCCTGACAATAAATATCAGTGTTTCTTTCTTTTACCGATTTGCCGATTCGTTAGACACTTACATGAAAAGCCTAGCTCAGCCGTAGCATAGTTTAAAGACCCTTGTCTAAACTGTGGCCGTAGTTTGAGCTGGATCAGCTTCCTGTATCACCTTCAATTCATTATTATCAACTTTATTTACCGTGCGGCTTTGAAGTTTGTTTGTAAAGTCAAAATTTCCCGAACGAAAGCAATTGTACCAATAATGCACTTTTAATAAATTGCCTTTATTTGTGTTTAGACTTCTAAGTCATAGATAAAGATAGTTAACTTGAAAAACGCAATTTCGAGATCATAACATAAAATTTTTAAACTAACTTACCGTTTTTTGTATTAGTCGTGTTATAGAATATAGCTGCCTTCTCGCTACGCAGTTTTCCGAGGCCAAATTGGCTTATGGTTTGTACTTGAAGAAAGTACATTGAGTTTGGTTGCAAATCTTTTATTTCCACGTACGTTTGCTCCTGATAACATGGACATAAGATAATAAACCAATTAGATTTACCATTTTTAATGACAGCTGTATATGGTCAACCGTAACCGTTACAGCCTATAAAAAGTTCACCGCTGAAAATAGGCCTCTCGCACAGATTGTCTCATATCGGGATATTTGCCATAGTTGCCACGCTAGGCAATTTAAAAATTTTATTCCGGATTTAGGAAGATTCCGCTACTCTACCTTGAGGCATTGAAATATCCGTGAAGGATGTGAGGTCGATAAAAACAAATGATAATAATAACCTGAAATACATTTAACAAGGACTACCAGCTAACTAAGCTTGTATAGATAAGCAAGCATATATTATAGATTTTAAAGTATAATTTACCTTTGGTACTGCCTGATGATTTACAAGAACTGAATCTAGTTCTCTGCCTAGACCACGAACTCTCCTGCTCCAAAAGACTTTGTAACGCATAATAGGTAAATCGGAACGAGGTTCTTTCCATTCTAATCGTATGGTGACACTTCCTGCGATACATGAAAAACAATTAAATGTTATTATTAAATAGCTGAAAGAGAAATTTTATTACACTATAGACACTTGTAATTTAACAAACATTGTTATTATTTTTTATAAAAGGGTTTTTTTTTGTAAAAGGCACACAGTCTACCTTATGGTGAGTAGATGCTGTATGTAGACACCTATATCTATCTTCGTAAGAATCAAACTGCAGATGAGTTGTCACCTTTTTTTTTTTTTTTTTGCGGATGGAAAATCATCTAATGACGCCTTTCGCTGTGGGTGGAGCGGAAGGGTGTCGAACTTTACTGACTAAAACCATCCGTGTTCCTTCAGTGCCCTTACGTTCCGGAGCCGCGGTATCTCTTTCGAACAGCCCGCAGCCCCGGCAGGCGTCGGCCCTTGCGGGCCCCTTCACGCTGCTGACAGCTCTTTGAGGCGCGCGTGGAACAAAACGCGCCGTCGACACGGCCTGTCGTCGTTAGACGGACGGACGGCGAGCTACCATTGCTCGCCGTCCACAGGTCCGCGCCTACGGTGGTCAGGGGCCACGACGTAGCCCCGACGCCCGGGGCGTCTCCCGCGGCGGCCGGGAAGGAAAGCTGTTGCTCTTTCCCTCTCCCGCTCCGCCACCTCCTTCGCTAGCATCACTGCTTCGCAGAAGGTGGTGACGGCATCCCATTCCGTCTCGCTCCGGACCATGGCTTCGACCAGGGCCGGACGCGAGTCGCCGCCGCCTATCGCCGCTACGAGTACACGGCGGTGCTCCGCCCAAGCAGGGCACACCTCACGGTGTGCTCCACCGTGTCCTCCGGTCGATCCTCGCAGTGGGAGCACGGGCGTTTCCTCCCGCCCGATTCGGTGCAGGAACCTCCCGAACACACCGTGTCCGGTGAGGACCTGCGTCAGGCGGAAGGTGAGGACACCGAGTTGTCACCCTGAGGAATTAAAATTGAATGTCTTACCAGTCACTCATTATACAAAAAAACAGCAGCATTATGGTGCCATTTCACATTGTTATTCCATGAGAGCGTGGTCCTTTCCCGTTCAAGACGATTCAACCATTCTGCATTCACAACACAGCTGTAGCGGATATGAGTTTAAGATACTGATGATAGGAAATTGACAGTTATCACATGACTTACCATTTTCTGTTTTAACAGGTTGGACTCTCAATTTTTTCGGCGCCGGAGGTGGCCTAGGACCTTTCCGCGGTGTGAAGGGTGCGCTCGGTACCGAAAAGCCTCGAGTTCCGGACGCACTAACTGCAGCTACCCGGAACCGGTACCATCGACCAGGCTTCAAATGATTTCGAAGTGATACTTTTGTTCTAAAAAAAGTATTTAAAAACTAAGTAAATGTAACTACAAAATTGAAAGTATTTTTGTAATGTTTTTTTGATTAAAAAAAACATGATTACTTTTTGTGTTACACATTAATTTACGCGAAGTTCTTATTAAATAACTAATCATTTGACGGTTTTCCCTTAAATTTTGTGGTGACTGTAAAAGCGGTTTAAATCAAAAGAAATATAATAATATCTCGCTATTTTACGGACAAATCAGTTGCTTAATCGATGATGTAACATTCAAAGCCATCTATGACGTATGATATTATTTCTAGAAACAGTGACGTCAACAAAAATTATATTAGATAACTAAGTGCTTGGTCTTATTTTTTACAGGTGCCCGATAACAAAATAATAAATTTTTAATGATATGTACACTAATTGTTGGTTTATTTTATCGTATAAGAAGTGTAGGGTTAATAAACTTTTAACAAATGATGCATAAAAACTAAATAGTAAGAAGGTATACTCTGCAAATGATGTTCGAAATTGACCAAGATTAATTTCGAGGCGCAACTTTCGATGCTATTGAAAGCTGTCAGCGCACATTTTGAAGGTGTGTAGGCATAATTGGAAGCACTCACTTGTGCTAATCTACCGTGCCCGAAACAATCACACGTTAAGATCGAAATGCCATAAACATGGGAACAGATGCAGGAACCAAATAATTTAGAACAAAAATATAAATATAAAATCACAGTCTTTTTTTTTTCAAAAATTTACTTAATGTAATACTTCTAATTACATTTTCATCGTACAATCACTCACAAATCCAGAGCTGAAAAGAGGCCTCTCCAAGGAACGACAAATTCGCCTAGTGTCCTGGGCCACCTGCACCTGCATTGACTTTCTGCATGTCTTACCAGGCTGCCATTCCATCGAGGTCACACTATACCCCGTTTACCGGTACGAGGCTGCCAAGAAACTTTCTTCCTCATCTGTTGTCGCTTCTCCGAGCTATGTGGCTGGCCCATTGCTATTTATTGTTATTTAAACATTTGGATTGTGTCAGTTAAATTGGTTCTACTGCGGATATCTTCGTTATGGATTATATCACGCAAAGAAACTCGGAGCTTAGCCTTCTCCACACTTCGCTCAGCGAATTTAAGCTGTCCGTATCTAGGGTCTTCTTTGTTCTTTATAATTAATTTTATTACAGAAATAAAAACTTACCGGTCATTTGAAAGCTTTCGGTATCTATTTATAGTATTTGTAATTATAAGTATAGAACTGAGAATGCATAATTATTTAAAAAGGACGCGACTTTTTGGTTTATGATTGTTTTTGTTGATTGATTGTTATCAAAATCATAGAACAATGAAAGAATACGTTGCTTGGTACGTATAGTTTTAATATTACAACCGGGTTTCTGGTTGTGTTGGCTAAGTGACTGGCGAATTTAATAAGCTCTTTTACTGTTATGATCGATATAGAAAAATTATATATAGATAGTATATTTAACCTTATGGTGACGGTGTAAGAATATCCACTACCCTATATCGTCCCGTGGGTATCGTAAGAGGCGAAATAGGGAAACTGAAACAAGAGATGGTCAGCAGTATCTTATTGATAACAACGCAAAATAATAAAAGAAAACTGCGGTAGCCAGCGTGGCAACGATGGCAAAATTCACGATGGAAAAAGTATGAGTCAATCTATGTAGCCGTGTAGTGGCGGGTTAGAATACCCACTACCCCATATCTTCCCGTGGGTGTCGTAAGAGGCGACAGAGGGAAACTGAGGCAGAAGATGGCAGCAGCATCTTTCTGATAACAGCAACAACAATAAAAAACTGCGGTTGCTAACCCGCTCGCCAAGCGTGGCAACTACGGCAATATCCCCAATGAAGAAAGTTACGAAGAGACGGCCTGACCTTCGGCGGCCCCGCTATTCCTGGCTACGGTGGCGACCATGGTAACGGCGGGGTAGGGGTGCTAAGAATCTCCGGTGGAGGTTCGGTTGCCACCACGACGACTCGACCTGGCAACTTATAACGCACGCACTCTGAGGACTGACGAGAAGATCCTGGAGCTGGAAGAAGAGATAGACAAGTTGCGCTGGAATATTATAGGATTATCCGAGGTCCGAAGAGAGGGGAGGACACGGTAATCCTCGAATCCGGCAACTTGTTCTATCACCGGGAGGGCGACCATCTGTCCCAAGGAGGTGTCGGATTTATCGTCCACATGTCTCGTTAACAACGTTGTAAAATTGGGAGTGTGTCGACGAGGGTTGCGTACCTTATACTCAGAATCACCAAACGGTATTCGCTGAAGGTCATACAGACTTACGCACCAACTTCGGCACACCCCGATGAGAGGTGGAGAAATGAGTGAGGATATCTCTAGAGCCATGCATTCCTCTAAAACCCACTATACGGTGTTAATGGGAGACTTCAACGCAAAGCTAGGCACAAGAGAGAACGGTGAGCTGAAAGTAGGAAATTCGGATTAGGCCAACGGAACCCAAGGGTCAGCAGTTGGCCGACTTCATGGAGAAAGAGGGACTCTTTATGATAAACTCTTTCTTCCAGAAGCGGCCCCACAGGAAGTGGACCTGGTCGAGCCCCGACGGTTCGACAAAAATGAGATTGACTTCATTATGACGACTAGACGCCAACTGTTCATGATGTCTCAGTGATCGCGAGGGTGAAAACTGGTAGCGATCACCGAATGGATGAGGCACACTGAACCTAAACGTCAAGTTGGAAGGTGTCGTCTAATGAAGTCAACGCTCCGTCCCCTCGTGCTCTAATCCAAAGTCCCGAAACCTTTCAGCTCGGTTACAAACCGTTTTCAGTGCCTAGAAGATTGCAATGCAGTGGACGATATGAATGACAAGCTCGTGGAAACTGTCCATGCGGTCGGAGCTAAGTTTTGTAAGACCCGCCGCAGAAGAACACAAAAACTCTCCGATCACACTCTTAATCTCATGGCTGTTAGACGGGAAATGAAGCTGCAATCTTCAGTAGATTTGATAGCATACAGGCAACTGAACAGACAGATCTCCAAATGCATGCGGCGGGACTTGCGCAACTTCAATACAGCTCGTATTGAAGAAGCGATCGAGCGGAACCAGGGCTCAAAGTCTTTGCCAGAGATCTGTCTGCCAAGCATAACTATCGAAGCTGAAGACCGAGTGTGGCAGCGTCGTTTCGGGACACCTGAGATTTTGAGTGAGATTGAGAGGTTCTATGGGCAGCTGTACACGTCATCGTTGGAGTCATACGCAAGTGTGAGTAACGATCCAAGAGCGAGTCTTATCCGACACTATTCCGATGATATCCCGGACGTCAGTCTGAGCGAGATTAGAATGGCTCTCCAGCACCTTAAAAACGGCAAGGCCCAGGCGTGGATGGAATTACAGCGGGCTTCTGAAGCGGGTGGAAAACCGGTACTTGAAGTCCTTCAGGCTAATTCCGTCACCATAATAGCACTACACCGGGCGTGGAGCAGAAGTGCGGTGGTCTTGTTCTTCAAGAAGGCGACAACGCTCTCTTGAAGAACTACAGACCATTTCCTTCTGAGCCGCGTCTACGTGTTGTTTTCGAGTCATTACGAATCGTCTCGCACGCAGACTCGACGACTTCCAGCCTCGAACAAGCCGGTTTCCGAAAAGGCTTTAGCACCATAGACCATACCCTTCGGCAAATTGTACAGAAGTCCGAGGAGTACAATTTGCCACATATCTGGCGTATGTGGACTGTAAACCTCTGATTCCGTCGAAATTTGGGCGGTGCTGCAGTCCCTTCAGCGGTGCCAAGTTGACTGTCGGTATATCGAGTGCTGAAGTGCTTGTACAGTAGGGCTACGATGGCTATCCGAGTACAGAACCAGGTACAAAACCTATCCAACTGCAGAGGTGTAAGACAGGGTGACGTTATATCCCCGAAACTCTTCACCGCTGCATTGGAAGACGTTTTCAAGCTTCTGGACTGGAAAGGATACGGCATTAACATCAATGGCAGTACATCACTCACCTTCGATTTGCCGATGATATAGTCCTTATGGCAGAATCGCTGGAGGACCTAAGCACTATGCTCAATGACCTCAATAGTGCCTCCCAACGGATAGGTCTTAAGATGAACATGGACAAAACAAGATCATGTTTAATGTCCATGTCACACCTATGCCAGTAGTTGTTGGGAGCACTAAGCTCGAAGTTGTTGACGAATATGTTTACCTGGGACAAATAGTCCGACTAGGTAAGTCAACTTCGACCGAGAGGTCAATCGACGGATTCAACTCGGCTGGGCAGCGTTCGAGAGTACGGCATCTTCTCGTCAGGTATACCTCAAAACTTGAAAACGATGCTGTACAACCAGTGCGTGTTGCCAGTGATGACCTACGGAACTGAGACGTGGTCCTTCACTGCTGGCCGGATGAGGAAGCTCAAGGTCGCTCAGCGAGCTATGGAGGTATGCTCGAGTCTCACCGTGATAAACTTAGAAATGGGATATCCGCAGTAGAACCAGAGTGCCGACATAGCCAACAGATTAGTAAGCTGAAGTGGCAATGGGCCGGCCATGTAGCTCGAAGAACCGACAACCGATGGGGAAAAAAGGTTCTTGAGTGGCGGCCTCGTACCGGCGGACGTGTAGGGCGTCCCCACTAGATGGAGTGACGACCTGGTAAGACATGCAGGAAGTCGATGGATGCGGGTGGCTCAGGACCGTGCTTTGTGGCATTCCTTGGGGGAGGCCTATGTTCAGCAGAGGACTTGTGAAGGGCTGTAATGATGATGATGATGATGATGAATCTATGTAGGTCTAAAATCAGCAGTGGACTGTATTATAGCTGTAATGGAATGGAATGGATTAATGGATAGCTGTTAAAAATTTGTAAAATTAAAATAAATTTCCATTTACTTGAATAGATTATAACATTTATGGTGAAATAGTTCAAAACCATGAGACCAAAACAAAAGTTCAATGTTGTTTTAATTATGTACTCACTTATTCGTTCGCAATAGTAAGTTCCAGTCGCCTAATCCTGCTTCTTCATACTTGGCCCTAGATGATGTTGTTCTTCCAACAGATACAAAATTCGACCTGGAACTGTACGAGCCACGTCTCCAACTCCATTAGACCATCTAATGAGCACGGAACGTCGTTTTTCTTTAATTTCCTCTAAAGTTTGCATGGCTGGCAGACCTTCGTAAAAATTTATTAAAGTTATTTTTAAAATATCCTTAGAAAATATTATGATACATTTTTTTTACATTGAAATACATGACACTCTAGTTTAATGGTAATCATGTTGATGTGCTGATAGCTAAATACGGTGATATGTTTCGGTAGTTGAGCACGGTGATATGTTTCGGTTAAAAGTAAAAAATATTTAGTATCTAATAAAGCATTAAATGTGACAAGTTGTTCGTAATGGTGTTAACTTTTTTTACATGGTGAAATGCCTACGCATACTTGCTGCTACTAAAACCTCTTGGAGTTCCACCTTCGCCATATGTAGCTATTTTGCATTATAGGTAGGGCCACGGGAAAGCTTTGGTACAAATCCGCGGCACCTCCTCAGGAGAGATCAACTGGGAACTTAAGCAACAATAGGGGAGTTGTTGCTTAGGTTCCCAGTTGATCTCTCTGGTTTTAACTTGACTTAACTAACTACCTTAACTACTACTAACTTGTTAAGATCATAGCAAGATTAAGCTAGTGCAGCATCAGAGACACGGGGTCATAATATGATATTAACGGTTTGCTATCCCATGTACGCTATGAACCACCGAACGCATATCCCATAGACTGGTAATGATAAGTAGATTTACCGGCGCGAGGGTGTTGGCTCTGCATTTGCCAAACATTTGCCCAGGTTGATGATTATAGACAAATATTTTGTATGCATGGTAATTGAGTAGTTGATAACACCACTAATAAATAACTACATAATATACGAGGGGAAGTAAATAAGTTCGCGGAACGGAGGCCAAGAACTAATAAAATATCGTCACACTTATTTTTCTTTCTCAATATATTCGAGTTAATTAATGTTTTAGGCGTCTAAAAATTATTTTCCTTATTCTTAAAATAGGCAGAAATCGCACTCTTGAATTTATCGTCACACGCAAATATTTTCCTTCTTTTTCATTTTTGGAAATAAATAATAATCGCTACACATTAAGTCTGGCAGTAAGGTATATGATCAAAAATTTCAGAGGCTATTCTTTGTACAGCAGTCATCGCAGTATGCAACTTGTGCACGGGTTATTGTTAAAAGGGTGCATGATTTTTTTGTTTAGTTTTCTTTCTATTTTCTCTTCACAGCATCTTTTAACCTTTCATTTCCAGTGTGGTATTCTTCCGTTATGGAAATATCCTTTTCTTTGCAACCAACTAAAATAATTCGTTTGTAATCACAAAAACTGTAGTTTCCGGCTGATAGGGACAGCTTGAATTTCTTAGGGGTGGTGTGAATTTTTTGTGTCTTGGCATCATCCTGCCTAAACTCAGGCTTATAATGATGAACCCAAGTTTTATCTTCAGTAACAATGCAACCATTTGTTACAACCCAATGCATTCTTTATTGTTTTTGCTACGAAGATCGTTTTTGTGTGGCGTGGGAATTATCGGCAACCACCTTGCACTCATTGGACATGTCAAGAAGATCATGCAAAATGTTTAATAAGTAATACACTTACAATTTATGTACGTTTTTTTTCTTTTATATATTTTTTTTCATTATATACTAGCAATCCGCCCCGGCTTCACACGGGTGATTTCCAGATCTCGACAATAGCACCAATTACCGGGTCCAATTGTGAATCTAAATCATCCGAGGACCCACTCACATGTGTATATTATGTTATATGTAAAAAAATCATCAAAATCGGTCCAGCCGTTTTTGAGTTTTGAGACTAACAGACAGCAATTTCTTTTTGTAAATAATGTTTTTCCCAGGACAAGAGTTAAGTAACTCTTCCCTAACAGTTTGAACAGTTTTTCAGCTTAGTTCGGACTTTAAGACGGCTTAAAGATGGCGCGAAATATGATTTTATGTATTTTTAAAATTGTCTTACCTATTTGCTTGTTAAATCAATAGCTCAGCTCCCAGTGAATAATGAGATGATTGTTTTGAAGTTTGGCATTACTGAGCCTAAATTAATATATATATATATATATATAAAGGACCTCATCCTCTTCTTCCTCTTTTACTTACCTCTTTATTCCGCAAACTTATTGACTTGGACTGGTTATTTGAATTTCTACTTTTAGACGCGTCTAATAACTTTGTTGGTTTTTATTTTAAGTTGAATTATATTCTTTATATTTAAAAATATACAAATATGTTTATTTGAGTCAAAAATATGACGTCATTGTACTATGTGGTCATATAATTTTTTACAAGAAATGGTTGTTTTGAAAAATAATTTCAATTAACTCTCAAACACTCAATTGACATTCCTTAAAAAAAAGAAAACTAAGTCACCAATGGATTAAAAAGATTGATAAAGAAAGAAGAGAAGAACTAACCAGATATAGTTAAAAGGTCAACCGGTTCACTGCAAGTAGAGCTGCATCCGTGCCGACAGCAGCGCTGCGTTCCGTCACATTGCGAGTCCATGTTACAGGCTTCAATACACGCTGCTGACCAACGAGTATGCTCTGTGCTCGGGCAAGTGCCAGGTTTCCTCTCTTGCAATCGGCATGTTGTTCGACACTGATTTTCATATTTTCATTTAATAATCAACGTTTAGGATTTCTTAAATTTTCTACATACTTGGTAATTCTAGGACTCCATTTTTGCCCTCTTACAAATTTCTGCTACCAACAAGCAGTGTCTACACAACTATGGTCAGGTCTGAAGGCATTAATCAGCATCATTATTACAGCTTATCAAAGTCCACTGTTGTACATAATTGCAACAGTAGCCACACTTGGCAGGCGGGTTGACAACCGCAATTTTTCTTTGAGTTGTTATCAGGATGATGCTGCCTATCTCCTTTTGCAGTTTCCCTCTGTCGCCTCTTACGCCGCTACTAGACGGCATTTCTGCAGTCTAAGTCTGAAGGGTATAGATTGTCAGTATAATTACAAGCTATGAGGCATTCCATCTTGGTTCTCGTAGGAGCAAACGCATCTGTAGCCTTCTTTGTTAGAAGTTGATTGCATGTGTCCTTGAGCTGCAGTAGCCACTTAACATCAGGTGGACTGTGAATTCGTTTGTGATTTGAATTTCATAAAAAAAAAGATTAAGATAAAAATATTGGTCATAGCATAAAGAGCTTTTTGTACAATACAGAGTCATGGTCAGTCAGATATATATTTCATAACACAACGGTTCATATCATGAAAGTATTAGTTCTTTTTTGTGTGTGGCCTTACTTTTATTTTAACCTAGCGATCCGCCTGACTTGACTTCGCCTCGATATGATCTATTAATGTAACGTCATTACGATCGAACTTAATCAAAGGTTTATTTAAACAATTATTCGTTTTTATAACCGGGTTAAATATAGTCCAGATCACCCTTTTAAAAATGGTTATTTATGTGTTAATAGCATGCAAATAACACCCTGAGCTTAATAGTAGCCAGTAATTTCAATATTACAGCTTACACTTCAATTTTATTTATATGTATAAATTGAAATGAAATAACGTACGTACTAAGATGTAAAGACGTGCCTCGCAATGTAAATTTCAATCATCGATAGAGAGATTTTTATTTTACGTAATCTAATATAATAATGATTATATCAAAATAGTAGATATCATTATTTTATTTTATACTTTTCAAGAATCATCAACACACCCAGGATTGACTGGTAGAGAATAAGCATTATGTATCCAATAGGTATTAAGTTCGCCCTTTGTAATATTTTATTTCATGAGGCTACAATAAAGAATACATAAATAAAAAGTGATGAAAATACTACAAAAATAATCCAATGATAATCATGTCAATACTGGTGATAGCAATGATGGTGATGATATTCTTCTATCCAATTTGCCACTACTCCCTTCTTCTATCCAATTTACCATTAATCCACCACTGGTAGTTGTTACCGGTATAGGTTTCAATATACTAGCGGTACAAGTATGCCGCAAACGAGAAAGCAATGTGACACTCATCCTTTACTTCCCGAATCTGATGTAACGATAATGAAATATTACTGGATTGAAGGACCATTCTTATAAGCAGTCTTTAGTATTGAAAATTAATGTTAAATGAAAAAGGCGTCTGTCTGGCTGGCAATGAAGGGGGCAGTCTGGCGCCGATATTATATAATATCTTGATTAATTTCACATTATTTAAGACATACTATTCGAATATACTTGTAATTTATATGCTATATACATAATATATCAAAGATGGAATGGAACCATGCGTCACTTTGCGAAAATACTTTATAATGTGGTAGAGACAGAGTGCAACTTATTATGGCTTTAGAATGAATGGGTCGCCACGACCGGGGAAGGAACATAATATTGATGATGTGTTTCGCAATATGAGCGAAGAGAACCGGAGTTCCTCTTCATTGAAAACGGGGCATTCCATGTTAGTCTTCAGGGGTCACCTTTACTTTGATTCTTAATCGAGGATAAATGTGACCGTGGGCCACGGCATCTACTTAATATTGAAAATTACTTAACAGGTTGAATGATGTATCCACGTTTTTCACCCATACTTCTATTAAAAAGTAAAGTAAAAATAAAGTTAGAGCTAATATACGTCCAACTGCTGAGCAATAAAGTTAGAGCTAATATACGTCCAACTGCTGAGCATAAAGCTCCTCTCATTCCTTAGGTGGTTATAGGTCAAGGAAATATCCACCGCGCTGCCTCGGTTCGTCTTGACGGATTTTACATATCTTCGAAATATATTTTTTAATTTCTCAGACGTATAGGTTTCTCCACGATGTTTTTCACCGCAGAGCACATAGAAAATCAGCACTTAAAATTGAAATTAACAATTTCATTAGTGCCGGCGGGGATCGAATCCAGGTTCTGCGTATATTTGCCTTTAAACGCTTAGCCCTAGAATCATCAGGGCTTCTATTTAAAAATATTAAAAATTTGTCTAAGCTGTCATAGATTGTAGAGACCATTTTATTTTTGCACAGGATCTTAGCTAATTAATTTTCAAATATTTAACAATTCCGTAATTGGTTCAAGTTCAATGCACGGTTTTAAAATAAAACATTTGAAATAAGTATTTCACGAAATAAATCTTTTTGCAATAATCATAACACTGTTAATAAGACAAGAGTAACTTTCCTATTATTAGGACACTTAGATTGTATATGCTTCAAAGAAAATAAGTCATTCATACGCACCCGTTACTTTAGGTCATTTGACTAATTTAATTAGCATTTGTTAGGTTTTGAAATAACGACTCCTTTAAAGTTCACAATGATTCATCGTTTAGTTATTGGCTCGGTGTAATTCTTATATAGAAGATAGAAGGCATCCTGATACCTAAGTAGAAAGCGTTTTTTTTGTTTTTATGTCGTTTTTATGTTATGTGTTTTTTATATTGCTTTTTACGTTTGGAAATTTTATCTGGTACTAATATACGTTTTTATTATTTGATATTTATAATTCCATCTTTCTCTTGTAAAGTATCATAGCTTTACCTACTCTTTAATCATTGCAATGCTATGCAATTAAATATTTTATTTTTAGTAATCCTTATCTTAAGGAATATTTATGACAAAACGCCAATGCCAAGGAAACTTTTTAATGTTTCTATTTTGTAATTTGATTCTGTCTAGTTTTTTTCTAGTATCAAACGTATAATGTTCGACATAAACTTGTTTGTTTCAAATAAAGTTTGATATTTAATCTAATTTCATGTCAAACATAAATTTTAATGTAATCTAAATATTTTCTGGTTATTATGAAACATTAAATGGAAAATATTTTACCTGCACCTTGTCATCCTTGCTTACATCGAAGCAGACCAGATCACATCTAGTTTTTGATAATGGATCTGTTTGTAGTCTTGAGTATCTTCGAACTTTAGATAAAACAATGGGAGCAACACATAATAACACTATAAACATTTTGGCTGGCATCTTGATCGTCATAAAATTTTACGACAACTCAAATTATAAGTCTCTAAGATATGTTTCTGTACGGTCTGTAAAAAACAAACGCTTTTTCAGTCTTGACGAATGGTAAAAAAGCCTGTAATTAATGATGGAATATCTCAGCTGTAGTTATTTACAGTTTGGTTCTTAGTGATTTGTATTGTTAATAATATGGGAATTGTTTGGTGGCGATACTCGATACAAATTATTGTTTTACAACTTTATTGAAGTAGCACTACTTGTGCGTGTGCGTTTGTATATATTTTAAAAATTACCAACAGAGTGTGCTCGGCTCTAAATTAATTGGACAATTATGATTAAAATAATGTCGTTGAAGTCTTTTAATGCTTCAAATTTATGGTATGGAGTAAAAAAATTAATTAATGTAATGTCTTTTAATAATGTTTTCATGTATACTAATATTTATTTATGTAAACAACTTTTTAAATTTAATACCGTGCTGTGGATCAAAAATTTCCTCTTAATTTTTAGTCTTAGGGTTATGACCTAGGATATCTTCCAAAAACTATGATATACACTCTTAGTATTAAAACATATCACCTCAAATGGTTATGACCACTTATATGAACACTCGATTAAGGATCTTAATACCAGAGTTAGTTTTAACTGAAAATTGCATTTTGATTTTTGAACGTGTGTCATTGACCCGGAGCTTTGACAGGAAACAAATAAAAACTTGACAGTAGCGGGAACGTACGCGTCGTTTGAAATGCGCGGTAATACTGACATGCCTGTACGCATCGTTAGCGATTCGTGCCTCTGCTTCATTAATACACGTTGGTGATGCTTTCCTGCCTATACGGCGTTGACGGAAGGTTGCTTTTACCCGGCCGGTTTCCTAATTAAAAAATGAACAGCGTCTTCCTGTTGCACTAGCATAGCTCAACCTGTTGGCTTTTTGATTGTTGTTATTATCACCTTTGCTGCATTTCTGTAGTATGACCGCATAAATACTGCAATCAATGAAAGAGAAAGTGAATGGAAATATTTTTCTCATAACGTTGTTTTTGTTATGAGCATTTTTATTGAACTTGTAATTTTTTTTATTACGTCATACAACTGTGACTGTAGTTCTGTATGGATTAGGAAATATCAAGCAATGAGGTATTTTAAAAAGTACAAAAAGATACAAAGAATAGAAGAAAACATAATAAGAACTTACAGAATTGCATTAAAAGTGTCCTCTTTATTGCTATTGCCGACCCATTCGAAATAAATATGATGCAAGTATAACGCATGTGGTAACCATCGCCCTCCTCGACCATATTTTTTTATAGAATAAGGGTGACAAACGAGCACACAGTCCACCTTGGTATGATAGTAGGTGGACGCTGTGGCCCATAGAATTGGTAAACCACGTAAAATATATTAAAGGCAAGTGGACAACCCGTCACGCGACGCCTTTCGAACCGTTCTGTTATTCTTCTGACTGATTTCAATAATACTAAAAACTATCAAATGATATCGAAATCTTTCAACTCTGCAGGACATATTAATGTGCCATAAACGCTAACACAGAATATTCATTCGTTCTTGCCTACCTGTTCTCTATATAACGCTACAAATATAGTCTGAGGAAGGCTAAGGCGCAGTATTAAAGACATTAACTTATCAATGGCACTACAGGCTCGAATACCAATAAATTTTGTTTTTGCACCATGTTAGCACCGATTTAGATTTAAACGCACAAATACGTAATAAGAACGCAATATCGATGTTAGGTGTTCTGTTTATCAGGCCACGTTGAGGTCGCTTAGCACATAGATTAAGTAGCTTATTCTGCTCATTTAATCAACCTATACGATTCCATAGGACATGGTAACATGTCTGTGAAGTTGGCGGTGTTTTACCCCCGTGCGTCGAAAAGCGCGTAAAGTCGTTGGTCCTGCGCCTGATCTCTCGCCGGTAGTGTCAGATTGCTGTCGAACTATGCGATTACAAGAATAGGTAGTGCACGTGTGCTCGCGCACCCAGGAGGATAATCTTGTCTTGCGCAAATTCTCCGTTGAGTCTGATCGCCTTGACCAAAAATCTGTCTGGGGGACATTACAATTTATTACGATGCGGGTCTTCTAGACCGAATTTCAACATCATACCAACAACTTAACAATTACCAACATCTTTGACTGCCTCGTTGATCTAGTGATCGTAAGCGCGACTGCTGATAACGTGACCCTCAGTTCGAACATCTGGTCTGCTACTGATGACACTGATACTACTATCCTGGTCCGGGATGCTACTAAGAATTTATTCTTGGAGTGAGGAAGTTGGCGGTGTTTCATCCCTGTTCCTCAGAAAGCACGTAAAATAGTCGTTATTGCGCCTGATTTTTCTCCGGTCATGTCGGATTGTCCCTTTGGACTGTGAGGGTTAGGGGATAGAGAGTGCACCTGTGCTTGCACCTTTTACAGTCGGGCACTATAATCCTGCCCTGCGCAGATGGCTGGTGGACTTGCCGCCGATACCGGGATTGGGTCTGCAAGACATTACTACGATTTTTTTACGACTTACTTAACATTTATCGTTATATTTTGGCCAATTTACACAATATCTTTATTAATTATAGCTTATGTGTTATTATGATGTATGAGCTATATAATTGCAAAGTTTCATTGAAAAGTATTTAGTAGTTTTTGCGTGAAAGAGTAACAAACATCCATACATCCTCACAAACTTTCATTTTTATAATATTAGTAGGATACAACAAGTTTGCACAAAAGCAAAGAATTTAATTTTAAATATTAATTGTAACAGTACATATCGTAGCTTGTTAATAGTAACTTATAGATTATATTTGTAGTTGCATAATTTTTGCTTAAAAATAGTTAACTTTTTGAATTTATTACTTCAATAAATGATATAACAGTCCCTACTTTTAAGTTAATAATTTATTGTGGTGCTTTTTTATAGGACAAGGGTGAAAAACAAGCACACAGGCCATCTGATGGTAATAAGTTGTTGCTGTAGACCATAGACATCTACATATATCTTCGATTAAGAATCAAAATGCAGATACGTTGTCACCCCTGAGGACTACGATAGAATGCCCCGTTTCCAGTGAAAATGTTCTCCGCTTCTCTACACTCACCATACGAAACACAGCAGCATTAAGCTGCTATGTACGCTGGTATTTTGTGACAGTGTGGTCCTATCTCGGTCCAGCTGTCCCATTTGTGCTACAACTACTATGTAGCTGCAGCATGGCTCTACCACGTAAGAAAACTTCATAACTTATGGTAATCAAAACTAGGTAAGATTGAAAACAGAACGTTTTGTTTCCTATTTTTCAAGTTTTGTAGTAATAAGTATCTATCCAAAGAGAAACACATTTAATTATATTATTATACTTTAATGTTCACCAAAAAATAAATTTAAAAAGAAGTAGTATTAAAGGTCTTATCACTATGAAATTGATTTCTTTCTGATGACTTTTGCATATAGAACTGCGTATATATTTCAAATCATGTTTTTCACATAATATGAAAGTTGTACTGACTGCCCAGAAATGTTATTACAATAAAGGTGAAAAATATTTTTCTGAGATTAAGGTGCATATATACAATTGTGAGGATTACCAAGTTTTAAGATCACATCCGTCCTTTAACAATTACGTGCACTATCACTTGCCACTACTAAGCCCAACACTACTACATCCAGCACAACTCTAACCTCTACATTTAGATATACACACGGCGTCGATAATACAACATGTATTTTGCCTCTAAAATAAGCGTCATCGGGAGAAATAGGATCTGCGATGGCTAACCGCTAAGTAAAGTAAAAAGAAAAAAAGTAACACTTCTCCTTGCTTAGCTATAGCTATCGCAGAGCCAATTTATTATGCTGGCTCTCTCACTTTTCTAACCGGAAAACAAAAGTGGGCAGTTTCGAACCTACTACGCAACGTTACAACAAGTCGGAACTCTGAATCATTATGTTTCTATCTCTTTAACGACATAATAATCCTTGCAATGTGCAAGGAGGAGATAAGCCTCTTATTTTTCGATATCATTATAACGGTTGTAAATTGGGAGAGACATAAGTCTAAGTTTCTCCTAATTAAGAAACGTATTGAACTATGTGCATGCTCTTTATGATGATGCAGCCCAATAAGTACGAGGGGCAGATATTATGAAAATGTTTTATGGTTACTATTAAAACTTTCGCTATTATTATTTCCTACATTAAAACTCTCTGCCAAACTTTTACCTACATTTACAAAATAATTATTTATAAGATTAACAGATAATTGTGGCGTACTGGATATATTCAAAAGTTCTCTGTGTTTCATGTTACCTATAATATCAGTAAGTACGTCCCATAGCTTTTTATTATTATTTTTAGCCATATTACACTATTTAAAATTTACTTTCAATTATAAATAGTTATTTATCATTAAGAGAATAATAAGTAAATAACCACATCAATTTTATGTTATTTTTAAGTTTACACTTAATTTTATATTTATTATTATAATTTATTGTCCCCTGATCTGGTAATAAATCTGTTAGTAGTCTTTAAATAATATTTAACAATTTGAATTAAGTATTTATGATATATATAACTTTAAAAATTAATTCAAAATAATTTTAACCCGTTGAATCGATTAACAGCTAGGGTGAAAGGTATTCTTTCATTATTTTTATTAGCAAATCTTATCTACGTCTGAACTGGCGCAAAATTGAACAAATTTAATTCGTATGCACTGTGCATCAGGAGCACTAATTAATCTCTCGAAGGGCATCCGGCGCACGCGCAGAGAAGCAATCAACCGGTCGTTGAATCTTCAGCTCCTTTGTGAGCCATATATCTTGTCCATTTTGTTGTTTCCTTTTTGTTTTCACTGAAGGACTGTGGCTAATGAGATGAACTCTTTTGTTACTGTTCCTTGAATTGAGAAATAATTTCGGATTATATAGTTTTGTTTTATTTATATACGTACATTAATAAACATTATAATAGAAGTTTGTAATATTACTTTCAATCAAACAATTTAGGGCCGATTTTTTTATCGTAATAATAGTGTTATCAATGAATCAAATTATATCCTGACTGAACATAAAAGTGAAACAATTGAACTATTTTATTTATACAGCTTTAATTTTTAATTTCTTTGTGTTATATTTTATTTTATGAACAACTCTTATCTGATGATAAAAATCGCCCCACTATTTATGTAAGAGACTGATAGCAAAAGACACCGATTGTGCAAGTATTTATTGTACTTAACTAATTTTACATAATTAATCAATGTCATGGAATACAAATTTTGCAATTATTAAGTACACTCATTGACATTATTATCACAGGTGCTTTTCAAAATATCTTCTTTAGTTTGAATTTAGAGTGATATGTAAGCTTACATATCACTCTAAATTCAAAATAAAGAAAATATTTATTAAAGATAACAGGATTAAAATGATAATGAATTATGTATGTATATATATATATATATATATATATATATCATAAATAATATATATATATATATATATATATATATATATATATATATATATATATATATATATATATGTGTATATATGTATATATATATTATTACAGCGATTTAGAAGTAGCGCTGAGACATCCTAAAATATTTAGATTCGGAAGTTCGCAATCCCTGTGTGGGCCCCGGTGGCTTTTTTAATGAAGTTGTTTTGAAAAACTTGAAGTTTTTGAAAGTTGCTCTTGTTCGCAGGGGCATAGACTACGCATGCGTGTGACATAATAGGTCTTAGGCAAGTTTTATAAAGATGGAGCTTATGCCATATGGCCAGGTTGAGCAAAATATCGTATTTTAGACACGATTTTGAGACACGATAATTAATTATCTTGAAATAGTACATGCTCGAAAAAATATGCGCATATATATATTTCATACTCAATTAAATTCTTAATTGAATGGATTTGTAAAATTCTTTATATAATTATAAATATAAGAAAATTATAATTTAATTGCCGGGATAAAATTTGACGTTTGAGTTTTTGTTTTTATAAGCGATAACCATTTTTTACGTGGTAGAGCCATGCTGCAGCTAAATTGTGGTTGCAGCAGGAATGGGTAGGCTCACCGGGGTAGGAGCACGCTCTCACAGAATATCAGCGTAAAATAGCAGCTTAACGCTGCTGTGTTTCGTATGGTAAGTGTAGAGAACCGGAGACTCTTTTTACTGGAAACGAGGCATTCTATCTTAGTCCTCGCGGGTGACAACGCATCTGCATTTTGATTCGTAATCGAGGTTAGATGTAGATGTCTATGAGCCACAGCAAACACTTACCATCAGGTGGACTGTGTGCTCATTTGTCACCCTTATCATATAAAAAAAAATCGATAATCTGAAAGGCATGTTATTGAATTAGATTCTTTACCGGCTATATTTTCTTAGTTCCTTTATTTCCTGATAACAAGCAAAAATGTTTCAAATAAAATAACTATCAGTGGGAAGGGAGGAAAACTTTGCCTTTAGGACTATTTTAAGGACTACTTATTTGCTTCTACTATTGACAAGTGGATGGATGCGACCAGTAACAAATTTGGTTCACGCGTACAACACGAATAGTTTTCGCGAAGGTCATACCGTTTTGAAGAGTGACTATGTATTTTGTCGTCGATACCTAGGGAATTGTGTGACCGTTAAAAGGTGATCGATAAGGAATTTTGTCAGCAGAGAGAACATTATTAATTACTTAGTCCTGCGTGATATTACTCAAAGTCAAATAGAAGTGGGGACAGGACGGAGCTCAGTAGAACCACGGCTTTTAAGAAGCGCTTTGTAGAGCGAACTCTCCCTATTATATAATGAAAAAAGCGGTTAGCAACGATGTCGATGATCCTATCAGATACGTTAAGTTTATAGAGCTTGTAAATTGGAATTAATGGTGGCAGTGATAGTACATGCATTTTTGGAAGGAACGCAGGTGCTCTTAGGGACTAACTAAACTTATTCAGCTCTAGCTATTCAGCTTTTGTCCACAGAAAACACCAGTTTTGTATGGAGATGCGTACGCATCCGTTCAGCTTTCCGCGTCTATTCAGCTTTCGCGACAAACAGGCATAAAATGAGGACAAGTGTGTTTCTATCATAACGCTAATATCTGATTTCAGCGCTGTTCCGTCGCGTTCAGCGCTGTTCTGCCACGTTCAGCGCTGTTCCGCAGCGTTCAGCGCTGTACGCGGAATGTCCTCGACGAAAAGTTGCGACTTGCATTGGTTGAAACATTTAATTTAGCATTATTATCTATGTAATCATTTCACATGCAATAATCGAGAGAATGTGAAAACAGAAATTATTTTGTATTTTGCTTTTGTAACCCTGGTCGCAATAGCTCTGCAACTTCGTTAAATTTTTAAATATTCATGGGAAAATGCTCTTTAAATTTAATATAGTTTTCTTCTAATTCGGGTATCAATGTCACGTATTCTCTAACCAAGTTTCTGTTTCTCCAAAGGGTCGACCCCACAGTCGTTTGCGTTTATTACGTTCCAATTTTTCTGAAAGAAGCGTAACGATAATAATATCGCACATGAATCGGTCCATGTTGAGTGCAAAACACTAAATGAAAATAGTTTACCGTAAGCATGTAATCGCTTCTCAGTCATCCAGTGCTTTACGCGACAGATA
Source organism: Parnassius orleans (assembly GCA_029286625.1). Taxonomy (NCBI): domain Eukaryota; kingdom Metazoa; phylum Arthropoda; class Insecta; order Lepidoptera; family Papilionidae; genus Parnassius; species Parnassius orleans. The sequence continues at coordinate 1,168,206 of JAGSMP010000184.1, forward strand.
GAAGCGTTCTAGCGGAGATAGTACGCTATGACGGCCTTTTACAAACTTACGATGTTGTACGCGGCTGATAGAAGCGGAACTGTATAAGTGTAACCAAAATCATCCAGCGAATCGCGAATGTAGTTGAATAAATGTAGTTACTCCCTTAAAGCTAGTTAATAGAAACTAGTTTATTTTTCATTCAGATCTTAGCTAACATTTTTTGCATCCTTGATTTGGCGAATTTCCGCAAAATAACGCCTCATTCTACTAATTAGCAAACAAGCTAATTAGCGAAATGAGTGAGAATGATTTTCAAAGAATTAACCTTTGATCTTGGGTATTGAATATGTGCTCAGAATACTTATTATACAGACACTATATTACAGATTATAAAGGATGTTGAGGTAGATCTGTACTAGTTGAATTGACGCAACTACTTTTTTAACTAGCTAGAAAGCAAAAGTTAAATCCTGAAGATAAAAATGAAACATTAAATTAAAGGTAGTTGTCTTTGCTGGCTTTTAAATGTGAGTGCTTAAAATAAATTGGATAGGGATGAGATATCTTCAAATTGTTATTTTCTATTAATAATTCCTATAGATATAGAATAGCTCTTGTAAGAAGAAATTTCAATCGATGTTTAAAGATGATAGATGATTACCTTTTACAAACGCGAGCTTAACGCCTGTCATCCGAACGTAACCTAAGGCTCATGATGGTTTATTATGAACTGTATAAAATGGAATGGCTGCAAATGATTTTTATAAAATATTTAATAAATAAGCCGTATGTTATCTCACATGGGATTTTTTTTTAGTTTAGAATCCTTTAATGGTTTTGTAAAGTTTATTGAGGGTTATTTTGCTTTTACTTTCTATTGAATCCTGTTATATATTATATTTCTATCGAAAGATTACTTGAAAAGGAAGAAAATTTATCATTATTTGAATTTCTTTAACACATCAGAGTAGCTAGTATTCACAGTGCGCAATTACAGTAACTTGAGAATTTCGTCACGGGCCGCGGATGGCGGACAGGTTATGCTTGTAAAACAAGTTATTTGTAATGAAATATATTTAAAAACAATTAAAGTGATAGAGAATTTCACTTATTATTAATATAATAATAATAATAATAATCATCATCATTACAGCCCTTCATAAGTCCGCTGCTGAGCATGGGCCTCCCCCAAAGAATGCCACAAAACACGGTCCTGAGCCACCTGCATCTATCGACTTCCTGCATGTCTTACCAATTCGTCACTCCATCTAGTGGGGAGCGCCCTACACTTTGCCTACCGGTACGAGGCTGCCACTCCAGAACCTTCATCGGTTAATATAATGTCACCCAAAAATTCAAATAAAAAATCATATTTAGTTTCGGAAACGGAATTCATCTTCTTCTTTATTATCGTTAGTTCGTATCCGTAAAGGCTACTGTTGAACATTGCCCTATTTATATGAAGAATTTGCTTTAATCCTCACACCTGACAGGAAGATTAGCGATCGCAGTGCTAGAAGTCCACACCTCACACTGCTCTTCATCACCGGTCTGGTTGGTTTATTACCATTTATCGGAAGCCACAAGATCTTTTTGGTATTTCCTATAGGCGCCTCTTACGACACCCACGGGACATAATGGGGCGCTAGATTCTCTTAATAAATCTCATCATAATAAACTTATAATCCTTCTCGGAGGTTAAATGTTTTTATTGATACATATTATATTTTTAGATGTGTCAAACATATTTAAGTACAAATCAATAAATTCATCCGGCTCGGTCAAAATGTTTATTTAAATGCTCGTTTGACTAGATATAGGAGCTAAGCTACGGTGTAGGATAGGAGAGACGTGACAATCACAGAAAAACGAGACTCGAATCCAACAATTTATCTTTTTACACAAATTATTGCTTCGTCTGGGGTTCCAGTGTAGCAAGCAAGATTCTCTGACCACTATGTCGCTCGGTCATCGACTCAAGATGTTATATTATACAGTCAGAATTAAAAGAGGAAACAGGTAGTCTATTGCGCTTATGTCTATCGCTATCTATCTCTATCCGATGAAAGACTTTTGCTTATATTACAGAAAGAAAAATGAATGATATCTGTAATTCAACATCTACAATGTAGCTGTATTATGAAAAAATAAATATGTCGGCTCGACTATTAAAGAACTAGGCGCTCACTGAATAATGACGTAAAATAAAATCATAAATAATGTTTTTCATATGGTGAGTGACGAAAGCCGCCATTTTTACTGATACGAGGAATTAGTCCTCAGAGCAATATCGCATCTGCATTTTGATTCTTAATCGAGAATGTGTTTAGGGGTCTACAGATTCAACATTTACTTTCTCGTACCATCAGAAAGATTATGATCGTTAGTCACCCTATCTATATTTAAAAAAACATGATTTAAATCTGATCAATTTTATGCTCGGTCCTCAAAATTAAAATTCATCGTTAGAACTTTGTAGAACATTCATTTGAACAACCAATAATCTACACCAATGGAAATTTAAATATCTGTCTGTATTAGCGAAATAAGTAACTGTATTTTATTGATTTGCATGCCATTATGACATGAGTAAACATTTAAAAAAAAATCTGTGTGTCTGTCCGGGCTAATGTTCGGAACTGCTGAACCAGTTGTGATGAAAGTTCACAAGCAGATATACAGCATTGCCAGGAGTGATCTAGTCTATATTTTATACAGAAAAAATGTAGTTTTTTTTAACGGTCTTCGGTGTCAATCTTAAATCCAAATAACGCCACATTAATAAATCTCACCCAGGCGAAGCAAGAGCGGATTAAAACGTTTAACAAAACTGGCATTAAAAAATATTTCTATAAAATGTATTGATTTTTCTAACATATTCACGAAATAGAATTAGTGAAATTGTTCCTAAGTATTTCAATTTTGTGTCAAATTTGCAACACAAGACCACTTTATTCACATTTTGTGTCAAATTAGCAACAAAAGGTCACATTGTAGTAATTCTATGAGTGCTAAGATAGTGTCGTGGTTCTGTCCATGGGGGTGGTTCTCCTGGTGCAGGATGGTGTTGCTGATAGGCTGCCCTGTGTTAAGTCGGGATGGGTGGTGAGTTTGCACACTTTGGTGTTATCATGTAATTATGTCCTTCACGCTACATCAGTGTGTAATTGTGACGGGGACATATTACGGTATGGTCGAACTGTAATTGCTCTATACTGAATGTATAGTGCGTTACGTTGTCTTATTACTGATAATGATTAATTGCGTAAGCAAGAGAGCAAATTGAACATCCGCTCTCACACTTTTACCATTTTTAACAATTAACATTCCCTGATGTATTTCCGAGATCAGAACAGGGATCTCCTGTTGTATTTCCTATATCAGAATTGGCCTTATACTGTGTTTTATTATCAACATACTTTTTAATTTGTAATGAATGAACTATTTATGTATACAAATAAATAATCTATACAAATAAATAAAATTGAAGTGTCTGTTTGTAATGTGAAAATAACAGCTTTTTACTAAATGCATATGAAAATATATACGGTACTTATAACAAAAACACAATTTTTAAAATTTTTGTCTGTCTGTCTATCTGTCTGTCTGTCTGTTTGTTCCGGCTAATCTCCGAAACGGCTGGACCGATTTCGACGGGATTTTCACTGGCAGATAGCTGATGTTATAAGGAGTAACTTAGGCTACTTATATTTTAGAGAAATAATTAGGGTTCCGCGCAACATAATTAAAACCCTAAATTACACGCGGGCGAAGTCGCGGGGAACAGCTAGTTCTAAATAAATCAAATCTTAAGCTAATTTTTCAGCCCTATTTTCTTAACAAAAATAAATTTATTTAATAGTACCCGGCGTTACTTTTTGGTAATCCATTGTATTTTTCAACGATGATTATCTTGACTTTTTGCTAATGTCTCTCGTGTGACTTATGTTTTGGATATTTGACATTTTGGACGTTGTTGTAGTATTTTCTATCGATACCTTTCATTCAATTCCGTCTAAAATGATTCACATTCTAAATTCCATTCAGTTTCTCTCATTCCTCAAACGGCAGATTGGCGATTGAAATATCAGATAACTCGCTCTTCACTGCCCCAAACTACCGGACTGAGTATTTTACCTCTGGCGTATAGGACATGGGTATACAGATATCTTTTTGTTTTATCTAGATATTTTGTAATTGTTGTTGGGTCAGGAGATCTTTCTACTTTTCACGGGCTAAAATGTAAGATTAAAGGTTGATATTTTCATCGTCAGAATTGTTCAGAAGTGTTATGTGTATAAAACGTATTCATTCAGTCTAACGTTCGTATTGATAAGCGAAAAACAAAGATATATTACGCGAACCGAATGTTGTCACCAATCAAGCGCGCTATCCTTCATCTATGTTCGGCCTCTGAGCTAACGATTCTTCGGATGTGTGTCATATAGTTTTTTTAGATATATTTTTTATTACATTACAAACATTTTAGCACTATTCCGTATATAATATATAATTGCCGTGGTTGCAAATAGTTATCTTAATGGTTCAGACGATATAAGTATGTACCTGTGTCTTTGCATCGTTAAAAGAGACGTAATTTACTAACTTAATTGCCATTTGAATGAACCTCAACACTAATTGTTTAGTTATTGTATTATTTATTTTACCAACTGACATGAAAGACAAAAATACTGAATAGATTTTTGTTATAAACAAAAAAACATTGCCCTGATTTCTTCTCTATCGTGAGGGCGTTTACCGTTTCCGTTTCAGCCCATTAAAGTCCACTGTTGAACATAGGCCTCCCCCGTAAATTGTCTTTGCGGGTTGGCAACTGCAAAGTGAAGTAAAGTAACAGCCTATATACGTCCCACTGCGGGGCACAGGCCTCCTCTCATTTTTGAGAGGGCAACCGCAGTATTTTTATTTTTAATCGTTATTAGGAAGACGCTGTTACCCATCTCCTGATCTTACGACACCCACGGGATGATATGGGGTAGTGGATATTCTTACACCGCCACTACACGGTACGTTTACAAATTTATGAGGCGTTTAACATTTATATAATATACAGGGACAAATATCCACAACCTTACAAATATTTGTATGCCCTTAAAATAGCTTTCCGTGCGAGATTCGAACCCGCGTCCCGCCGCGCTCCAGCCAAACGGTTAGCCACAATGCTACCGAGACGTGAAACGATCTTTACATAGAGACACGTAGAAGTACCACACGTTCCTTTTAAAGGCATCCCAAGCTGCATGACGGGTCTGGGACTTTTCCTTGTCCCAAAGCCCTGCCAGGGATTAGATCTGTACCCAGTAGTGGGACATATAGCGATAATTACTTTAAATTAATATGTTAAGGAGCACTACGTAGGAAGGTTAATTCACATAAAAATATATTTATTATTTTATTGTTAATTAATAACACATAAAGTAACAATACTTCATATTCTATGATATTTAAATATGATAAAACTAAGTAAATTAAATAACAAAGACGTAAAATATCAAATCCAATTACAAATTTATACATTTTAGTTATATTGAGATTTAATTTTAATAAAAATTACGATTTCTTGAACATTTCGAAAATTATTTAAATCTTTTATTAAGTTTGAAATTGAATGAAACTTCGATCGAAATTGAACATCTTGAAGGTTGACAAATATTTATTAACACAAAAGGCTCGCAAAATAGTTTTATTTCTTAGTGGTAGTTGGAGCAACGGTGGTACCACCAGTTCCCGCTGTGGTTGCAGCGGCGGTGGTGGCAGCGGCGGTGGTGGCAGCGGCTGCTGGTGTTGCCGTGGTAGAAAGTAAACTCCAAGGTGAAAGGTTCATGAGCCATGTGCCGTTTCTATTTGACACAGTAACACCCATACCAGTCATAGGAGCTTAAAAGTAAATCAAATTAAATATTTTTAAATTAAGTCAATCAAATAATCTTTATTTTTAGACTATTTTCCCCATCACTGCAGGTTTTGAATATTTAACAATTCGTGACTTAAACTTTAGAAATAGTAATGTACTACTCCAGACCGAATTATTGTTAATAGCGGACAATCTCAACGGAGACTAGTTATCTGCGCAGGACAGGATTATGGTGACCGAGTGTAAAGCACAGGTGCTCTCTCTATTCTCTCACTCTCATAGTCCGATGGGACAGTAATTCCAAACGACCGGAGAGAGATCAGGCGCAAGCCCAACAGCTTTACGTTCTTTCCGAGATACGGGGGTAAAAAACCGCCAATTTCCTGACTTCAGGGTGCTACTGAGATTTTCCTGACAAAAAACGCAATAACTGACTTTGTTCTGACCTTACACTAAGCCATTCATTCATTATAAAAATAAAATTGTTATTTAATTCAATGTAACATTAGAATAGAGAGAGAGAGAGAGAGAGAGAGAGAGAGAGAGAGAGAGAGATAAGGAATATTTGATATTTAATCAAAAGGAAAATGGGATTTTTGGACCTGAAGTTAACTAATTGGTTTATACTTTAAAAATTGGCTATATTTTTCTAAAGTAAATTACAAAAAAGTAGCTCTTTTTACAATCTAGAATTCGAAATTCCTACTTTCATCTTGTTAAAACCTGGGCCCAAGAATGTATGGAGACGTTTCCTTCTCCTTTAATAATTAGAACTATTACCTATTACTTAGTTGACCTGTTTATTGTAATATAGTAAAATGATAATTATATATATATATATATTTAATTAAACCAAATAATCCTTATACCTTAAAATTATGTTTAATCAGTTGTGGTTTATTTCTGTACGCATACAAATCTGTGTGTATATACATTTCGATTTTATATCAATTAAATTACTGTTGAGATTTTACTTCTGGAGTCAGGCACGCTATCTTGTGCCTGACTCCAGAAGTAAAATACTAGCTTCGCTCAATGCGGGTCCGGTCGATTTAAATAGAAAGAGGCATGAAAATGGATCCATGCACTCTTGACACTACGTAGATTATATATTCTGAGTTTCATCGAAATCGAAAGTTAGTATGAAACAGATAGCAATAAAAAATTGCAGCGGAGTTGAGCATAATAGGGCTACGCTATGCTCCGCCCCAATAAAAAACTGCGGTTACCAACTCGGTTACCAAAAGTGGCAACTATGGTAAATATCTTTGCCAGTCAAACTATGAGGAGGCCTCGTTCAGGAGTGGAGTTTTGTCAGGTGGTAATGATGATAATAATGACTTACGAATCACGAAGCTAAGAGGAGCCATATTGGGATTCGGTCTGTCTGTTGAAGGTCGTCGTCTTGAACGCGTTGGACAGTCATCACACGACCCGAATAAGTCATCAAAATAGTCTTCCGTACTAGTGCTTGTAGTGCTTGTTGTACTCACATCGTCGTCGTCATCACAGAAGAGCTCACACCAAAACCATGTGCCGAATAAAGGCTGAAAATCGAATTTTAATCTTCATATTATATCAGCACTTTTGTTTTATTTATTACTTACTTTTGGCACTAATTCGAATACCTTGTTCGTTCAATTTTCAATTGAGGTCCAATAATGAAGGTTAAACTTTGGTTGCCGAGATATAAAATTTAAATTTTTAGTGTTAAGTAAAAGGAAAATGATGCGAGGAAACCAACTGACTGAGAAAATATATATTCAGAAGTGGCTGCAAATAGATTTTTCAATAATGATTGCAATTTATTTTTGAGTCTTGGTTCCTCAGATGATAGTCTTCGTCTTAAGTTTTATATTAAACGAGCAATATGATCCTGCCAACACCAATGGCACTGTTAGGAAACTTCTAATCTATCAAGTACTCCACGATACAGGAAAATATAAAGGGGTTACCTGCATACAATTAAGAATATTCCGAGAATATGTGAAGCCCGCCCACATACACTGTTATTAGCTAAGCGCAGCGGACAATTTCTAGCTCCACGACACTCTTAGAAGTGTTGCAGTCAACTGGTTGGGATTCCAAGTCAGATCAGACGGACTGTTGTCTCGTTTGATTCTCAAATATTAAAAAAAAGAGATTTCGCAAGATAAAGACCGCGTCAGTGATGATTATAACGCTATGATTTCTTAGCTGATGCTTATTATTCCTACAAGGCGATGACAGATCCCGATTTAAAATAACGACACTTGAAAATATTTCAGTTATAATAATAATTTTTGATTACCTACAGACTTAAAATTAATTTGATATAAAATAGGATTAACAAACCTTGCCTACTGCCGAATGAAAACTCATTGATAAAACAAGAAAATACATACACGTCCTCACAACACTCATGTTTGTTGTTGTATTATGAAAACTGTTCTGTCGGTTCCTTTCATACTTATAACGCAGCCTTTACGTAAGTTAGACGAATTATTGCCAATAGGTGCGTGGTCAAAGATTATGCGTAACGAAACATTTTTTTATTTATTAAAATTTTCATTTGTTATTCGTTTTATATCATTTGCAAAATGATTTTTCAGGAATTACATATTATCAAAAACAACCATATATGGTACAAAAATGGACTTCGTCTATGTTATGATCACTTTGCTAGCTTATCGACAACACATAAGAGATAAAAAAATTAGAAAAAAAAAATGGGTTGGTTGATGTTGAATTGTATTCTTCATAAAATGATTCAATGGCTTTGTTGTAGAAAGATTAGGATTCGTCACAATATATCCGCAGAAAATTAAATTTTTTGTATTAAGTCTGGATTATAAATTCAGCGGTCGTCGGTCGTGATTTGATAGTTCTAGTCAGTGAAGTTCTAGTGAGGATCTCTGAAAAACTATTTTAGTACTGATTTATATATGACATTACGCCATCATCAATTCATAATAGTTACTGTTGAATATGAGCATATTAAAATTTGCGAGAATTTGTCATAATTGACATGTTTGGCAGGAGGATTAGTATTCGCCATATCAAAAAGGTCGCGCTGGGTTTTTCGCTGATTCTTCCCAGGACAGAGTTTTTTCCGAATCAGTTGTAAAGCTTTTACATGGTAGATCTATATACTGGTATAGTTGTAGCACGTATGGATCGGCTCGACCGGGAAAGAACCACGCTCTCACAGAATACCAGCGTAAAATAGCAGCTTAACGCTTCTGTGTTTCGTATGGTGAGTGTAAAGAACCAGAGACCCTGTTTACTGTAAACGAGATATTCAATCTCAAGCCTCACGGGTGACAACGCATCAGGATTTTGATTCGTAATCGAGGATAGATGTAGATGTCTATGGGCCACAGCAACCACTTACCATCAGGTGGACTGTGTGCACGTTTGTCACCCTTATCCTATAAAAAAATTAAATGACTTTCAATAAGTAAAATAAGTTGAATTAAAAAAAATGTCCTATTCGATTCTATTCTATTTTAAAAACGCCTTGGACCTTAAACACTGCCCTCCAACTTCTTCTTCCTCATCGGCCCGTAAAAACCTTCCGTTGTTGAGAAAATAGGCGTCCGCGGTTCCAGAAGTCTTGCACCTTTGAGTCATCCCGTCGTTGTGTATTTTATGTACTATTAAACGGTATATCTATACGGGATAATTATATGATGTGATGCCCGCGGTTTTTTCTTGTGTTTTTATTTTTTCTGCCTAGGAGTCGGACAGGGAAGGCAGAGGGTACTATCCTCTTTCCTACTATATTTCTACTGCCTGCATTGTTGTGCTAGGATCCGTATTCTGATCTGAACGATATAGTAAGTCCATCTTAGTCCTCAGAGGTAGCAAAGCATTTATCGTCTTCTTAGTTTGAAGTTTACCAGACGTTTTGCATCTTGACGCTGCTGTCCATCATCATCTAATTCCTGTAGTAGGAGAAATCCTAGTTTAGGAAATGTTCAACGTGTAAGATTGTCTTATTTTATTTATTGTAACATATTTGTTAGGCTATCCGTTTTTTAATCTTTGATAAAAATTGCCTTCAGTGGTATTGTAGAAATTCTAATTTAATATTATAGAACAAGCTAGTGTTTACATGAATAAATGTTTTAATTTTACTCGGGTATTGTAGTCCCTCGTCGTTTGGACACGGTCAAGTTTGAATGTCAACGTATACGTGTGTGTACATGTGGTTTGTGTCTGCTTATTGTATCGGATGCAGACAAAGCCTGTTGAATACAAATTACTTCAAGGAACAATGTCCGTGAGCTGGGAGTACTTCGATGGCTCATTGTATTGCGTATCTATTTAAAAATGATGTTAAGAGAATTATTATTTTTTAACATATAAACTAATTAAAACTATATACTGGGCATCTTCAACCTATTACTTCTTCAACAATTTTTTTGGCTTAACGGGGTCCGAGTAGCTCACTCCTGTTTGGAATCTGCCAATACCCTTTGGGGATTGTAGGGTGGAAGTTATGTACGTAAGTAATTATTTTGGTTAACCACGTGCTCAGCGAAGGGAGAAAATTCAAGCGAAAATCTGCAGGTCTGTTGAATCAAAAACTCCGAGGATATAATATTATGAAGTCCGCCGCAGTTATTCCGCTGCACTGGTACAGCGATAACTCTCTTCAGAAATTAGAGGACCTGTACTCAGCACCAGCTCTTGCGTCTAGTAAGGATGTAACTTTACTCTTTTTCCAGAACGCGCTGCATTCTAAAATCCAAATAGCGGTTATCTATTTGAAAATTCCGAACCCAAATCTGTGAGACTGATGATACGGAGTAGCATAGCTTGTCTGAGGGTGTCGGCTTAGCGGTCACCAACACATTTCTTTTAAAAAGTGCACGAAGTAAATTTTATTGTTCGCGAGCAACCCGGGTTCGATTCCAGCCAGCAGCCAGCACCAATGAAATTGTTAATTTCCATGTTAAATGCTGATTTACTACTCGAGTACTCGGCGATGAAGGAAAACATTGCGGGAAAATCTGCGTGTCGAAGGAATAAAATACGAGGATATTTGTAAAGTCCGCCAACACGAACTGGAGCAGCGCGGCCGACTATTTGGTCCAAACCCTCTTAGTGAGAGGAGGCCTGTGCACATATAAATCGATTCGTGACCCAAAAAGTTAAGCAAGTAGATCAGAGGTTCTTAACCTTGGGATGCAATTCAAATTGCGGTCGCGGGAATTATTCCAAGTGGGTCGCTAGAGGGCCATAATTGATTACAAAATAACTAGTGATTGAATGTATTTAATTTATCACTACGTTTTAAATCCCAGCTAACTTTACTTGCAAAAAAGTTCGATGGCCATGATATTGCTTAATTTGTACTCTTATTTTCATCTCAAAAGCACCTCTGACACCATTACACCACCATGCACACCCTGAGCACACCATTGACACTTGACTGTAGTATAAATGATACTTACATAATTTGAATCACTTTGTGTTTATGTTTAGGTTAAGAACCGCTACATCTTTACAGCCAAGATAAGTTCATATATTTGGAGGTAGAAAGGTTAAGTAGAAAAAAATCCTTTAACTTGTCATACATAAGTTACCGTTACAGCCTATCGAGGTCCACTGCTGAACCATAGTTGCCACGCTTGGTGGGCCGATTGGCAACCGCAGCTTTTTTATTTTATTAGTTGTTATAAGGAAGACACTGCTGACTATCTCCTGATTTGTTAGAATATCCACGACCCCATGTCATGCATAAGTAAAAAACGTTGAGTCGATATATAAACAACAGTTAATTTTTTCATATTTTTAATTACTTCCACTTAATAACACATGTAATTTACAAACAAAAAAAAAACATTATTTTGTTATAAAAATTTAAATACCTTGTAAAATATTATTAATGTACGTAACAATGTATACATACATATACTGTACGTAACTATGTGTATGTATGTAATTACATACATGCACATGCGAAACAAAAAAAATAATAAGGGTTCATTAAAATGAACAAACTATCAAGTTGATTAATGTTTATGATTATAGAATCATTTGAAAGAAGTTTATTGAAAATTAATTCTCAAAATTAACATTGTATTCAATCTTAGGTCGTTTTATTGTCTTACTGCCAACTTCCACGAGTATTGGCGAATAGTTGAATTTTGCTGGTGTTGACGTGCAGTTGTTATGGGGTATCGGGAACACGTATTTAATATCAACATCATATCTGTGAAAAATAATCATACACAAATTAACATATTATATTTATGTAATATGCTACGGGGAAGAAAGATTCTCAAGTGGCAAACTCGTACTTGCAAGCACAGTGGATACCTTTTTCGTAGATGGAGTGACCATCTGATAAAACATAATATATACAGTCGAAGGATGCTTGTGTCTTGTGGTTGTGCTTAGTGGCAATCTGTAGGGACCGCCTATGTTCAGCCATGGAATTGATGTAAGCAATCGTAATAATGATGATATTGTTGCGCGCTACTATTAATGTTTTGTTCATGGCAACAATAGCCACTAGCGCCCTCTGGTATCGAGTAGCCGAACTAGGAGAGTCAAGATCCTTCTAGAAATTTCGGGACAGATATGTACTCGAATATTCCAGATGTTTCTACTGTAGAAGGCTCTGGAAAGTATCTGAGGCGCTATATAAGGCCGGTATAGACCACGACCGAGGCAGTATTGAATTGGCGATACAAGCGAAGACTTCGAAGCGATAAAACTGCGAACAAAAGCGATCTGTAGTAAAATTGTGTTTTGTTATTAGTGTGGTTTAAAGTTGTAATTAGTGTTGTGTAATAAAAGTGTCAATTTTGGTAATTCACTCGGCAGTTTTTAATTGTCTCGAACCCTAAGCTCGTAACAATTGGTGTCAGAAGTGGGATTTAATCATGCCGATTTTACCTAAAGATGACATGGAGGGTATCCGTACCCGAAGTCAACGCCAACAGGAGAAGGACCAGAGACGATTTGGTGGTACAACGTCGCAAGCGTCGGAGGGCCAGCTGCCGACCACGGAGGTCGGCCCGTCAGCAGCTCCTGCATTTGCAGCACCTGACTTAGGTGCTCTGATGATGATGCTGCAGGAGCAGGCCCGCCGACAGGAGGAACAGATGATTCTCATGAAGGACCTTCACGCTGCCTTCGGGAAAGAGATAAGGGAGGTGAAGGATAGGGTTGCTCAACATGACAACCGCCTGTCGGAAGCTGAAACCCGAATCAACCAAGTGAACAATCGGGTTGACAACGTGATGGCTGACGTGAAGAAAACGCTGGACGACTTAAAAATTGGGGATGGAATTACAGCTCCCGTGATAGCTACAACACCTTCGCTACGTAGATTCAAAGTGCCGCCGTTCGACGGGACTTCTTCCTGGTCGGCCTACAAAATCCAGTTCGAGGCTGTCATGAAGGCAAACGGCTGGAATAAAAGCCAGGCCATGACCGCTCTCACCCTAGGCCTGCGCGACCAGGCCTTAACTGTTCTGGAAGCTCTCGGTAAGGAAGTGACTTACGAGCAGCTCCTTGAGGCATTGGAGGCAAGATATGGCGACGCCCACCTGGAACACGTCTTTCGTGCGCAGCTCTAAGATCGCGTGCAACGCAGCAACGAAAACCTGCAGCAGTGGGCCCTTGAGGTGGAAAAGCTGGTTCGAAAAGCATACCAGTCTGTACCTGCGCTCATTGTAGGGAACCTGGTGCAGACATTCATCGACGGCATCCGCGACCTTGAAGTCAGAGCTGCTGTGAGGCTCGGGCACCACGAGACGCTTAAGGACGCGTTAACCCATGCACTGGAGGTGGAAGCTGTGCGGCAGGATCATCGTTCCCATCGCGTCAGGAGGTTGCAGCAGCTACAGTTCGCGACCGCAATAAGGATACAGCCCTAGGTGCTACGGCTGTGGGGAAAGGGCCATATTCGACCCAGCTGTCCTAAGCGAACTGTAGAAAGGAGGTGATCGATCTCGAGAGGTAGTGCGGCTAACAGCACCGCCCAGCAGCAGCAGGGAAACGAGTAAAAGCCAGGACTGCGGGGCGGGTGCTGGCTGATGTTAAAGAGCCCCAAGATTTCGATCTCACAAACCCATGATGGGAACAGCCTAATCATCAAAGGCGAGGTCAACGGAACGCCGTGTAAACTGACCATAGACACTGGAGCCTCTCGCACGGTTGTCAGCTCCGACTTTTAAGTCAGTTCCTTGGGAACCCGCACAACCGAGAACGCATTAATTTGGTAACAGCCACCGGTCAGCATACCCGTCCGTGGAGAGAAGGAGATGGAGTTGAAGCTAGCAACATGATCTACCTGCATAATGTCATCGTGGCTGATATAATGGACGACTGCATCCTGGGCCTAGACTTCATGAGGAAGAATTGTTGTGAGGTCGACGTTAAGCAAGGTGTTTTGAAATGTGGACAGGAGGAACTTTTCGTAGAAGGGGCGTTACCAGGGAATGTGTACAGCCTTAAGAAGATTGTTCTGCCGCCGAGATCGGAAACGATTGTGCCGGTTAGTCTTCCTCGGAATCCTGGGCAAGCTCATCGTTGTGTACTCGTGGAAAGGGTGGACAATGACCTTCCGTGGAAAGTGGCTCGAACCTTGGTCAGAACCACCGACATCTCAGGAGTACGTGTGCTGAACCTTTGTGATCAGGAACAGATTATGGAAAAAGGCACACTGGTTGGTACTTGTGAGGAAGTGGATTGGTTGCGTAGGTGCCAATATCTATCGACTGGGACCCCCAGCAAGGATGCACAAACGAGGGTGACCACACTTTTAGAAGACTGTCGCAGCGTTCTCTCCCCGAATGAAATGGTCAACGCGAAGAAGTTGTTACTCAAGTACGCCGATGTTTTCTCGTCTAACGATGCTGACATAGGAAAGACTGGCTTAGTTCAACACAAAATAAACACAGGAGAAGAATTGCCTATCCGTCAGCGGCCAAGAAGATTGCCTGTAGCACGTGAAAAGGAAGTGGAAACCATGATTGAGGGAATGGTGAAGGATGGTGTTATTGAACCTTCATCTAGTCCATGGTGTTCACCTGTGGTGCTGGTAAAGAAGAAGGACGGCAGCATGCGGTTTTGTGTTGACTACCGCCGTCTGAACGACGTTACGAAGAAGGACAGCTATCCCTTGCCAAGAATTGATGACACGCTGAGCATGCTTACAGGCGTAAAGTGGTTTAGTACGCTGGACCTGAAAAGTGGCTACTGGCAGGTTGAAATAGACCCTAAGGACAAGGAGAAAACTGCATTCTCCACAGGAAAGGGTCTGTGGCAATTTAAAGTCATGCCGTTTGATTGTGTAATTCTCCAGCAACGTTTGAAAGGTTGATGGAACTTGTACTACCGGCTAATTGGCGACGCCTGTCTGGTCTACTTGGATGACATCATCATCGTAGGCCGTACGTTTGAGGAACACCAAAACCTGGAACGCGTGCTCATGAAGATCCAGAGTGCCAACCTCAAGTTGAGTCCGAAGAAATGCTCACTATTCAAACGGCAAGTTAGCTTTTTGGGGTATGTAGTGTCGGAAGAAGGTATCCGCACGGATCCAGAGAAAATTGCCGCTGTCAAGGATTGGCCGGTTCCAAAAGATAAGACACAGGTTAGAGCATTTTTGGGTTTGTGCTCTATTATCGGCGATTTGAAAGAACTTTGCAGATATAGCCAAACCTCTGCACAAGCTAACCGAGGAGAAGCGACATTTCTGCTGGGATGAAAGTTGCGATATCGCATTCCAGGAGCTCAAGGACCGTCTGTGCAAAACACCTATTTTGGGGTACCCTGATGCGAGCAAGGAATTTATAGTTGACACAGACGCAAGTGATATAGGACTTGGTGTGTTGTCTCAAAGGAATGGTGATTAAGAGGTTGTGATAGCGTACTTCAGCAAGTCTTTGTCAAAGCCGGAAAGGAACTATTGTCACAAGACGGAATTGCTTGCTGTGGTAAAGTCCTTGCATCATTTTAGCAAATATCTTCTGGGGCGGAAATTTCTCTTACGAACTGACCATGCTGCACTGAAATGCTATTGCAGTTCAAAAATCCAGAAGGACAAGTTGCGAGATGGATTGAACTACTACAGGAATACGACTTTGTGATCGAACATCGCAGCGGAAATCTCATGGCAACGCAGATGCATTGTCAAGAAGACCTTGTCCTGAAGATTGCAAGCATTGTACTAGGCAAGAGGGTAAGGAAGTGGTATCTGTGAGGATGCTTATGACAGACCAGCTCAACAATGAGTGGAAAGACAGCCTACAACATGCACAGCAGGAAGATTCGGACATCAAGCCGATTCTAGAATGGATGAAGGCCAGTGCTCCTAGCCCAAGTGGAGTGACGTTTCAGCGATGAGTTCGACCACGAAAAGCTATTGGGCCCAATGGGACAGCTTGCTGATTCAGGATGGAGTCTTGTGCCGTAAATGGGAAAATGGTCAGAGACAGTTGTCATTTGCAAATGGTTGTCCCTAAAGCTAAAGTACCGGATGTTCTACAGCTGTACCATAATGGTTGTTCAGGAGGCCACCTGGGAGTTAAACGAACTCTACTGAAGATCCGAGAACGGTTTTACTGGGTCCACTGTCGTGACGATGTCGAGGACTGGTGTCGCAAATGTACAAGTTGTGAGGCTGTAAAGGGACCTCAAACTCGTAGTAGAGGTGCATTGAAATTGTACAATGTTGGTGCACCATAGGAGAGGATAGCCATTGACGTTACGGGGCCGTTTCCGGAAAGTGAAAGTGGTAACAAGTATTTCATGGTTGTGATGGATTACTTCACTAAGTGGCCAGAAGTCTTCACCATTCGAAATCAAGAAGCTTCAACAGTTGCAGATAAACTAGTACATGAAGTCTTCTGTCGTTTTGGAGTACCTTTAGAGATTCACAGCGATCAAGGAAGGAATTTTGAGTCTCAAATATTCCAGGAAACTTGCCGAGTTATGGGTACTCATAAAACAAGAACAACTTCTTACCACCCACAATCTGATGGAATGGTAGAACGATTTAATCAGCCATTGGAGAGGTACTTAGCAAAAGTTGTGGAAAAACGTCAACGAGACTGGGACAGGCACATACAACCGTTTTTGTTGTCCAATCGAAGCGCAGTTCACGAAAGTACATCAGTGACACCAGCTTTCGCAAACTTTGGGAGAGAATTACGGCTGCCTGCAGACCTGATCACCGGAATACCACCTGATGCCCCACGTAGTGTAACCGATTATGCAAATGACTTGCGGAACAAAATGAATGCCATTTATGAGCACGTCAGACAATCGGGACAGCAAACGTCTGAGAAGATGAAAACACGGTATGACCGCAAAATGAACAACAAAGGGTTTGACGAAGGTTCACTAGTGTGGTTACACAATCCAGTTCGCAGCAAAGGGAAATCTCCTAAACTTCAAGCTAAATGGGACGGACCGTACCGGATTGTGACAAGGATCAATGACGTAACCTACCGGATACAGAAAAGTGCAAGAGGTACTCCTAAGATCGTCCATGTGGATCGACTGGCGCGTTATTATGGGGCCAATAATGCTCGGGACGAGCATGTCTTAGGAGGGGGCAGTGTTGCGCGCCACTATTAATGTTTTGTTCATGGCAACACTAGCCACTAGCGCCCTCTGGTATCGAGTAGCCGAACTAGGAGAGTCAAGATCCTTCTAGAAATTTCGGGACAGATATGTACTCGAATATTCCAGATGTTTCTACTGTAGAAGGCTCTGGAAAGTATCTGAGGCGCTATATAAGGCCGGTATAGACCACGACCGAGACAGTATTGAATTGGCGATACAAGCGAAGACTTCGAAGCGATACAACTGCGAACAAAAGCGATCTGTAGTAAAATTGTGTTTTGTTATTAGTGTGGTTTAAAGTTGTAATTAGTGTTGTGTAATAAAAGTGTCAATTTTGGTAATTCACTCGGCAGTTTTTAATTGTCTCGAACCCTAAGCTCGTAACAATATGCTAACGTAGCGAAAAAATCTGATATCGTTAAACCGTTGTTGCAATTTTTTGTATAATTGTCGAACATTTGGTTTGGTTCGATGAATCGTTAAAAGCGAGGGTTAGAAAAAAAAACTTAAGAAATGCACCCAGAAGTTATTAATAAATTTGAAGCTGTTATTCTAACCCCATAAATCCTGGGTTAACCGTGCAGTGGTAGGAATATTCACTACCCCATATCGTCCCGTGGCTATCGTAAGAGGCAAAAGATGGAAAGTGAAACAGGAGTTCCTGTTAAAGTTAAAGCAAGTTCCTGTTAAAAGCTGAAATAAAAAAAAACTGCAGTAGCCAACTCGCCTGACAAGCGTGTCAGCTATGGCAAAATCTCCCCTAGGGAGGCCTATGTTCCGCAGTGGACTTTTATATTTAACTCAGTCAAGTTTTTGACTACCAAGACTGCTTTTATTGAGCATCATAATTATTTGACATTTAATTTGGAATCAGTTCCAACTAATTTAAATTAGTGAATGCGACAATAGTGGCAATCTTTAGCAATAATAAGAGTTTAATTAATTTAGAATGCAGCCCACAAATAATTAATAAAAATTGTCTACTGGTGCATCAAAATATACAAGGCATGATGGGCAAAGAATTGGAAGTTGACTTGTTTTTAAATTGTAACAACATACATATCCTTTGTATTACTGAAGATTGGCTAAAAGATTATAATTTAATGTTTAATTTCAGAAATCACCAGGTGGTCAGTTCCTTCAATAGAGAAAAAAGTTTACGTGGTGGCTCCTTAATATTAGCAGATAAATCATTATTATATAAAGAACGTAAGGATATTGTGAGCGTCTCTGTTGAGCGAACTGTAGAAATGGCTCGTGTCGAGCTCGAGCACCTCATTGTTGTATTTACAGACCCCCGTGTGCTACTTCTGACTATTTTGAAAAGATTGTGGAAGAAGTTTTGCTCAAACTTAGTAAACAGAACAAGTCTGTTGTAATATGTGGAGACTTTAATTCAATCTCCTTGAAAATTCTTCCATAAGTATTATGTTTAGCTCATTGTTTAAATCGTATAATCTTGTTAATTTATTCTTAGAACCAACACGTATTGCTGGGCCTAGTGCGACCTGAATAGATAACATTTTTACAGATGTTAAGCCCTTGTCAATTATTCAAAATTTAAGTTCGGATCACTGTGGACAGTTCGTCTCATTGCTTAACATACACAAAAAAACAGAAAAGTTGTGTTTGTTCGAATAAATGAACATCGCTTGAAGAGGTTTATAAGAATTATAATAAAAAGACTTCCATCACTTTCGTTTACAAATAGTGCCGATTATTTATATGGTGCGTTATTTAAAATTATAAGTTGTGAATTAAGTAGAATATTTACTTCTAAAACTTTCTCTTTTAACAGTCGCAAATCATTTAATGAATGGGCGACAGTAGGAATTTATAAAAGTAGGCAAAGGTTATACGAGCTTTATAATGAAAGATCATATAATAGTAGTGTTATATTTAGAGATTATATAAAAACATATTCTAAAATATAAAAAAGTGTACTCCACAGCTAAGGCTTTTCATTTCAGCAACAAAATTAAAACTGCATCCAACAAAATTAAAATGAGTAGGAGAATAATAAATAGTGAAACGGGCAAGGTCAAACCGCGCAACTCGGATTTTTAATTGAATATTAACAATAATTTAACTCAATCTGATTAAGAAGTTGCTATGGTTTTTGAGAAACATTTTACTGATGTTCCTTTATTGACAACAAAATCCTTAAATTCTTCTCCTACTGTCGCCAAATCATTGCTTAAACAAAATGTAAAGGCTTGTTCAAATACTTTTAAATTCCATAGAGTATTGCCAAAAAATATCGTTAAATATTTTAAAACTATTGATGTTACGGCAAACTTATGGGGGATTTCCGTTAAAGTTATTTTATCTATAATAGATACAATAGCACCTTATCTAGCCACTATATTTAATACTAGCGTCGAATCTGGTGTGTTTCCTGATTTAATAAAACATAGTAAAGTCATACCTTTATTTAAATCTGGTAGTACATTAGACCCCGCCAATTTTAGACCAATTTTTGTACTACCAACATTAAGTAAAATTTTTGAATAAATAATTTAATTCAGATGTTAAGTTTCTTTAATATTAATAAATTGCTTCATAAAAATCAATTCGGTTTTACAAGGGGTCGCTCGACAACTGACGCTGGAGTTGAGCTTATTAAACTTATTTTTTAATAAGACCTTTCCAAGGCCTTCGAATGTGTTCACCATGAGACATTAATCAGGAAGTTACAGTACTATGGTGTCAAGAACACAGCGCTTAAACTTATTATTTCATATTTAAGTAATAGAATGCAGAAAGTTATTATCAGTGGTAAAAGTTCTTCCGGGTCACCTGTACTAATGGTGTCCTCAGGGCTCGATTCTCGGCCCATTCCTATTTTAGCGTATATTAATGACTTACCTTCCTTGTAGGGATAATCATGATATAGTATTATTTGCTAATGATACCTCCTTGATTTTTAAACTTAAACGTCAATCATTTAAATGTGACGAAGTGAATAATGCTATATCAAAATTAGTGCATTGGTAATAATCTACATTTAAACGGAAATAAAACTAAATGTATTAAATTTACAACATCGAATGTTAAAATCTGTAACCAATGTGTTTTTAAATGGGAAGAACTGAGCCCTGTAGAATCCACTGTTTTCTTGGCATCACTCTCGACGCAAAGCTTCATTGGGGCCCCATATATCCAAACTAGCAAGCAGACTAAGTCCTGCAGCCTATTCTGTAAAAAGATTAGAGGTCTTACTAGACTACTAGCTAGATTGGTTTATTTCAGTTATTTCCATAGCATAATGTCTTATGGGATTTTGCTATGGGGAAATGCGGCTGATTCAGAAACTATTTTTGTTTTACAGAAGAGAACTATTAGAGCTATTTACAACCTAAAACCGAGAGAGTCTCTTAGAGATAAATTTAAAGAAATAAATATATTAACTTTGGCCTCTCAGTATATTTACGAAAATTTAATGTATGTTCACAAAAATAAAGGTAGTTTTATAAAAAAAATGATATACACTCTGTAAACACTAGGAACAAACATAAGCTAGTGATACCAGTTTCTCGACTCCACAGAGTCAGTAATTCATTCTTGGGGCAATGTATACGCTATTACTACAAAGTCCCAGAAAATATACAAGGTCTTTCTATTACCAAGTTTAAATATTTACTTAAACAAAAACTGTATAAAAAGGATTATTATAATATAAATGAATACATGATTGAATAACCCCTGAGAATGAGGTGGTCGCTTCCAAGCTGTTTCTAAAATAAATTTTGTAAATAGTTTGTAACCATTTATATTGTAAAATTTATTTTAAAAAAAAGTCCCGCTGGGTTTCTTGCTGGTTCTTCCCAGGACAGAGGGTTTTTTCGAACCAGTGGTAAAGTAAAAAATTACTTTCAATAAAAATTACACATGTGATCTATATTGAATAAAAATTTATTCTATTCTATTCTAGGCTGTAATGGATACAATTGGTGGATACAATTTTTTTGGTACCGCCATCCACTAACCCAGTACGCTAAAAACTAAGCAGTGTCATCGAACAGTGGTAAAACGGTGTTATTTTAGCAATTTATTTATTATTGTTACGGCAAGTATTAAATACACTGCCGCGCTTAGGGTTACCAGACGTCAGGATTTCTCTTGACATGTCAGGATTTTAGGCATTTTTGGTGAGTTAATGAAATAAGTTAGTAGTAATAAGTTAGTAGTGCATGAATTCTATTAATATATTACTAATGATGCTACTTGCAAGAAATAATGTAGAAATGTTTAAATTTATTTAAAATATAAAAACCTAATATGATTAAAATCAGTTTAGCACTTACATATCTTTATATTATTATTGGACATATTAAAAAGTTGGTGTTGTTGATTGACTACGGTATTCAAGAAGTATTTTACCTATGTAACTTATTACATGTAATATGGCAACAATGTTATATGAACTGACGTTCATAGGCCTGGTGTTTCTGCTCTATTTCAAATGATAGTGAAACAACATTACACATTCACACATTACAAATAATTCAATAGAGTAATTAACGCAATGAAATTAATAATGTTTATGAGACTTGCACCCGATGTTCTAATGCAATAGTCTACTAATACAGAAGTTTATTTATAGCGCAGCACATAAAATTGCACAGTACGCGAGCAACCCGGTTTCGATTCCCGCCGGCACCAATGAAATTGTAAATTGAAATTTTAAAAGCTGGTAAATCAGCCACAACGTGCTCGGCGGTGAAGGAAAACAATGTAAGGAATCCTGCATGTCCGAGAAATAAGAAAAAAATATATATTTCGAAGACATGTGAAGTTCACCAACACCAATGCGTGTTGGGCATCTCGGCATACATTTCCTTGCTCTAAAACCCTCGCAGGAATGAGATGAGGCCTGTGCCCAGCTGTGGGATAGGCTGTAACTTCAACTTTTGACTTTAACTTAAAATTGTAGACATCATCATCACAGTCCATCTTAAAACTATTGCTGAACATAGGCTCGTCCTAAAGATTGCCACTAAGTAGGGTCTTGCCGTGCCTTTTTTTATAGGAGAGGGGGCAAACGAGCATACAGCTCACCTGATGGTAAGTGACTACCGCCACCATGAACAACTGAAATACCAGGGGAATTGCAGGTGCGTTGCCGGCCATTTAGAAAGGAGTAAGCTCTTTTCTTGAAGGTCCCTAAGTCGTATCGGTTCGGAAAAATCGCCGGTGGTAAACTATTCCACAGAAAGGTCGTACGAGGAAGAAAACTCCTAGTAAAACGTATAGTGGTGGACCGCCAAGCATCCAGATGGTGTGGATGTTATCGGGAGTTTTGCCGCGATGTGCGTTCGTGAAATTTGGCGGCTGGGATTAATCCGAACAATTCTATGAGTCATGCCATGAGAAATGCCATAAGTGTGGTAAGAAGCGACTGAAGGAAACTGAAACAAGAAATGGGCAGCAACTTTCTATTAAGAGCTCAAATAATTAAAATAAACCCGCCTGCCAAGCGTGGCGACTACGGTAAATATCTCTATCCCTGAGGCAATCATTGTCTCTGCTTAGCAGTGGACTTTTGACAGGTAATAAATGATGACTTAATTTAAAACTTATTTCTAACTTATTCGTTTACGCCAGGTATACAATTCCCAGACCGGCAACGGTGAGCAGTATTAAAGGTGCGAGACGTATGGTACTTTGATCATCAATCCGCTTGTCAAGCGTGACTATTAAGGAAAAACAAAAACGAAGAATTGATAAAAAGAAGAAGACGAAGGGTAATAAAAAGTAACAGACTATTGGTGTCCAACTGCAGGGCTCAGGGAATTTAGAGGTGGTTAAAGCAGTGGTGTTTTAAATACCACTTTGCGCAAGCAACCCGATGTCTCTTTTCGTTGTCTGTACGGTTGTAGTAACATCTAAAGCTGCTTGCTGGAGAAACTGATAAAGGAAGGCATCGTGAAGAAACCTGAAATCTTGGGATATTTAAATATCTGTTCTTAATACATTTTGTATTAGGACGCATGTGATCTTACACACACCAGCGCCTACTAGGATGTAATTTGGTTTCTTTGGGTTTGGTTAGTAGCGGTGCCAGTGAAGGTGAAGCCTGTAGGGGAACACGTTTGAAATAGCGAATGATAAAAAGGAGGTGTGTTGCAAGGGCACAGAACGCATTATCGCAATTCCGCGTGCAATATTATCGACCGTCAAAACATACCTATCTGGAAGAGCATTTAGTATTCAGTAGTAGAGCCCTAGCTGCAGCGTGGCTCTATCACGTGTAAACATAAAACTTTGAAAATATACCTCGGTAGCTTATCTCTCAAGTACGCCATCACATTCTTTGGCAAAACAGTCTTCCGTGACAAAATGAATGCACTTAAGTATCGGGTGCCTTCTCTCTGTTCTGCGCAATGCAGTAGTAACGCCCAAGTTTTATATTCCGTATCAAGGACGTAAGTATTGTAAATCCCGTCATCTGTAAATAATACCATGAATTAAGTAAAACAAAATAATTATTTAAAAAAATAATTAGTAATTTTAAAAACATATTTCTATTTTTAGCATATTTTTAAAATAATTTTAACAAATTATTGACGAAGAAATTTATTGAGGCGCTTAGCCCGTGAATTAAAACGGCAATTTTTAAGTTTTGATTGACCACGTGCTCGTCGGTGCAGGAACAATCGTAAGGTGTTGGTGCATGACAGTGAAATATGATTTTCAAGGACGTGTGAAGCCCGCAACCACATACTAAAGCAGAAAAAAAATTTAAGAAGTAATAGGCGCATTACTTCTTTAATTTTTTTACTATCCATACTCCCTTTTTTTGGGTAATCGTGGTCTGAGTGGACACTGATATTTGGACTCTGTCTACCCCTTGGAGATCACAGGCGTGATATTTATGTACATGTATATGTAAATTTGAACCTTTCTGTGTTTATTATTACAAAAAAACGTGGGAGTTTTGAAAAGGCCTAAAAACCTTTAAAATCTCTGGTCTAAATGTCCACTCTTTTATTTCATTGCATTGAGGAGTAAAAGTTGATGTTAACTGAAATCGCCAAGCGTAAAGTAAAATAAAGGAAATAGATTTCCGACAATTCAAAAAAATGGGCGCGTCATTTAGCAACTTACACTGCTTGTTTGCATTATTTCCTCCCACTATTTTTTTGTATATTTTTTAAAGTAGATAGTAACACATGTTGTGTGGTCAAAATGTGAAAAACAGTGAAAAACGTTGCTACATTTTTAGCCTCGCTAATGAAGAAATATAGATTACCAAATGAAATATTTTCATGCCGCTACTTGTTTTAGCTTTTAAATAATTATGATAAATATGTCTAACAAATTCATTATTTTATTAAAATGCCGTGTAGTGGCGGCATAAGAGAATCCTCTGCCCCATATCTTATCGTAGGTGTTGTTGGAGGTGACAAAGGAAAACTGAAACAGGAGATGGTCAACAGTATTTTTTCCTCATAAGGGCTTAAATAATTTAAAAAAAGGGCAGCTGCCTGCATGAGGCAAACTATGAGGGGGGGAGGGGCGTATGTTCAGCAGTGGACTTTTACAGTCGGTTGTAATGGATAAATAAATTACCTACTTATACAGATTAGTAGCGGTAGCTATTAATATTATGTAAAATATCATTATATATACACATAAATCGGTTGGAGGGCAAATAGATTTTAAAAGAAAAATATTACAAATATGAAATGTTTTTTCTGTTGTTATAATAAAATCTAATATTAAAATTTCATCAGTACATCTGACCGAATTTTAATGAAAAGTAAGGTATTACTATTATACTAAATACTTTGTTAAATATACATATTTTTAGATAATTAATCAAATGAGCAGAAATTTAGATTTCACGGTGTAATTATATTTTACGCTTCTATGATTGGTTTATCATACAATAATTTGAATTCAAATGATTCGTTTGAAGTTCACATTTTCATAATGAAGAAATTGTGAAGTAAATCAAGTCAATAAATTTTGTATATATTTCTTTTTGTTATTTACTTACAAGTGAGCTCGGAATGAGTCCAATGCGCGGGCTCGTTCATGTCCACCCGCCAGGTTATGTTGCCGAGCAAGTTCTCTCCGAGAGGATCGTCGGCGAAGCGGTACGTGAAGTTCATCGTCACACCTGGGGTCCATTCTACGGAACCATCTGAAAAGTTTAATAAAAATACCTGTTAGCTTCATTTTGTTAATTTACTTTTCGTGAAGTGTTGAGACGTATTTTGTACGCTGTTTACAATATTGTGGTTTTAAAATTGATTCAGTCACATCAGTAATTAACATAGAAAGTAAGTTCCATATGGATTAAGGTGCATCCATTCATTCATAGTCACCTTGCAGTAAAATATTTTAATAATGAGGAGTTTTGAACCGGAAAAAAAAACTATTAAGTTTTTAAATACTACTTACTACTAGTCTTTAAGTAATAACATAGTCATTAAACACTTGTAAGGATTTAGTCCTCTTTATGAGCTTTTCCATCAGAGGACAATCCTTCTTCACTGCTATCCAGCGCAGGATACTGTTGCAGCACCCACGGACTCTGGTTGTTTTCGCGGAGGCTGGTTTCTTGCACCATATTGCATTAAAGCCATCTGTCCGCGCCATAGTGAACATCCATCCAGAACCGAGGCAACCGCAACAGCCTCCTAGACGCGTTCTTATATTAGAATTGCTTATATTAATGATCGCAGTGTTCGATATTATAGGGATTGCGGCTGCATGTAGCCTTTACTATTTAGACACAGCTTGTCATTCTTGTCAAGCTGTGTCTTTGTCTGCTTCTGCAGATATGCAGGAAGTCGATGGATGCAGCTGGCTCTGGACGGTGTTTTGTGGCATTCCTTGAGGGAGGCCTATGTTGAGCAGTGGACTAGTAGTAGACTAGTAGTCAAGTAGCTATATTGTCGGTTATTCCGTGAGGGAAAAGGAATGGAAGTGGGGAACAGATTATAGTAGAAATGTATAGGATAGGAAAAGGGAGGATGAAGTAGGATACCGCAGATCCCGAAGAAATGCAAAGAGTGAGTGATAGGTAGTGCCTACTATAAGCATAAGAAGAGACTTTTTTGCCGTAATACTAGTTCATTGAGACAAAATTAAATGTTCAAACTAAGTAAAGAAATAATAATAACAGTTTTATAAACAAATACTAGTAAATTAAAAAGGGAGTAAAAATAAAGAACGTAAAGTTACAGCATATACGTTTCCTATATTTACGTTTCCTCCTCTTATTTCTGAGAAAGGTGTGCAGCAAAAAGTACGCATCCTCAGTGCGTGTTGGCAGACTTCACATATCGTGGAAATATTTTGTTCCTCAGACAGGCAGGGAACTCACGACGATCCCCTTTACCGCCAAGTACGAGGTAAACTAATATTTAAAATTGCAATTAACAATTTCATTGGTGCCGGCGGGAATCGAAACCTAGTTGCTTTCTTACTATGCAATTTACGGCGAGCGCTTAGACCCCAAGCTAAAATGGCTCTAAAAAAGGGGAATTGTTTAAGCAAATATGTAAAGCAAAATAGAAATAAACTACAATAGAAATACATAAATAAAACATATTTTAAAGGATAACGACAAAACCAACCCGCAGTTTGCACGTGGTCATCCTCCGTGAATACAGCTCTCATACAGCTGTAGGAAAGAGCTTCTTCAGCGCTAGCATAGTATTCAACCACGTACCAATCACCCAACATCTGAAAGTTAAGAAAAGTTAAGGTAACTAAAAGGAGTTAATAATAATATTTGGTCAAAAAGGTTCAACTAACTTCATTTGTTGACAAGTTCTCTTTGTAGCCTATGGACTTTTGAAGCTAACTCCAATTAGGAAGCCACAGGTGCGATTAATCAGATAGAGTGTCTAACAGCATGTAATATGTCCAATAACACACTGTAGCTTTGTATAAGAAATTGCTAAGAGAATTGTTGTAATCAATCAAATTACACTAAAAATGCCTCAACATATCTAAATGAGAGGCGGCCTGTAGCAGTAATCGTTAATATTATGTATAGTGCCTACACTCAGTTACATTATCATTTTGCTCAGTGTTTTTGTGTAGGCGTTTTAACTATTAAAATCAATTGATATGTTTACTCTTGCGTAACTATGTTAAAATATATAAATAATGTTAAAATATAAAATCATCCCTAAGAGGCAATCTTTGGGGGAGGCCCATGTTCAGCAGTGGACTTTGACAGGCTGTAACGGTAGGTAACTTATGTATGACAAGTAAAGTTAAAGGATTTTTTCTACTTTACCTTCCTACCTCAAAATTTTATTAATTAATTATCCTATTTTTTTATTACTTATGCTTGTATTGTAAATATGCAAATACATTTCTATGAACTACCTACCGACTTTTGTTTCATTACTAGCAAAAAGCGGTGCTTGGAGAACTCGCGAAGTTTTCTATACTCGTTCCACAAGTCACAAGATCTTTCTGGCATATAGTCTCCTCTTACGAAAAATTCGGCACGAAATGTGGTCATGGATTTACTAAAGCCTACCATTTACTTTTATTTCATTCGCCTTTATATACTTAAGCTTACATTCTACTACTTAATTACTACGGATCATAAAGCTTTTAGCTTGTCTGTGAAAAACAATAGCCTAGACTCGTTAAGCAATATAAACTTGTAACTATATAACAAATATAAATTCGTTATATAGTTACAAATTTATCGAATTGAGAACCTCCCTTAAAAAGGAG
This sequence comes from Parnassius orleans, assembly GCA_029286625.1. Taxonomy (NCBI): domain Eukaryota; kingdom Metazoa; phylum Arthropoda; class Insecta; order Lepidoptera; family Papilionidae; genus Parnassius; species Parnassius orleans. The sequence goes on from JAGSMP010000184.1 coordinate 1,196,353, forward strand.
GAGGTTCTCAATTGAATGTATGTTTCTTTTTGTGTGTATGTTACGCGATATCTTCTCAGATTATGAAATAATTTTGATGATTATTTTTTTAAATAGTTTATACACTGAGGTTGGTCCCATATAAATTTGGAGAAATAAATTTCACCCCTAAGGGCAGCAAATAAATAACTTCTTAGCAATTTGAAGTCGGATTTTACTTTTTGTTAAAAGTTATAATTATTAATCTTTAATTTTGACAAAATAAAAGATTTTATACTTTTCAGCTCGGTGACGTAGTTAAATATTTGGGTGCAGCGCAGCAGTCTGTGAGTTCGAATTCCGCACAGAATAGCGATTTGTGTTCTAGGTCCATATACAATTGAATTATCTAAAACGCCTCTACGATACAGAAGGAATTCCTTGTGGATTAAATACATTTGATAAACCATAACACGGTTTTAAAACTGTAATCTCACATGAAGTATGCTTGGTAATGTAATGATGTAAACGAAATTAATGTTATTAAAATGGCGAAAAATAACTTAATGGTCGTATTTAAATAATGAGTAGTTCGTCGGTAAACAGCAGCGTGTTCAATCGTTATCATTCATCCGCCACCTACGCGCAATGTTTAATTGACTGCTTCCACCAGTTTAAAATTAAAATTGCTTGCTAACAGATTGTTTCATTTACATACTTAAAAAAATATGATTTTGTATACTTTTAATAGAACGACATTTTTTTTATATAAGAGGGTCAAATGAGTATGCGGCTCACCCGATGGTAATTACCGCCGTCCATGAACAACTGTAACAGTTACAGGGGAATTGCAGAATCGTTGCCGGCCTTTTAAATAAGAGTAGGCTCTTTTATTATTCGTAATTATAATAGTCATAGTTTATTTCATTCATGAGTAAACATAGGATGGCTTAAGAATTTCATGATACCCATTTGGGCAGAACAATATAGAAAAAAACAACATGAATTTAATTGAAAATACATCATTATAAATAAATAAATATTAAAATTATTTTACATTATTGTATGCATCAAATTTAAGAATTAAATAAAATAAAGTTTGATAAGATTTAAGCGTGTAGCAGACGTTTATATATATTTCATATTATCATTAAAACATTATTGTTTTTAAAACAAATTATAAAAACATCCATGGAATAATAATAATATAGTTTTTAATTAATTAATTAATATCAATCCATCAATCAATCAATATATTGTTTATTGTACACCAATAAACATTAGAACGAGACAAAATGAAATAAATATATAGAAAGTACAATAGGCGATCTTGCCGCTCTGGAAGCGATTTCTTCCAGATAACCCTTGTTTAGCAAAGAACTGTTGTTTACAGCAAATTGCGAATAGGGAAAGGTGTACATAAATTAGACAATTAAGTTAAAAAAATATAGAAATATATAAATACACACAAGATGATGACGGTTGAGGATAGGTAGGATAGATAGAATTAAGGACGGAAATTATGATGGGAAATATTAGAGTTCCAAGTAATAAATTTTGAGTAGATTTTTGAAGGAAAAAAGGGACTGAGCACGTCGAATATATAACGGCAAGAAGTTCCACAAGCGTACAGCTGTAACCAAAAATGATTTATTGAAGCAGGAAGATGAATGTGCTGGAATACGAAGCGAAAAATTGATAGTGGAACGTAGATGACGATCGCGAGAGGAGGAAATGAATTCAAAGCGGTCTTTCAGGTAACGTGGAGTAGAGGGATTGAACAGTATGTTGTATATAGCAGAAAGGATGTGAGTATTTCTGCGAAGGCGAATCTGCTGCTTGCTGTTAAATAAGGAGTGTGACTAAAAATTTTAATATGATAATTAGGTTGATGTAGCTTAGGTATTTTTTTTTGAGGATTGTGTCAATAAAGATTAAGGGGTTATTTTTATTAATTTATATTTTTCTGAAATTTACATGCCAAGTAGTGAAAGGATGTATAATTTAATAAAATGTGGCTCGCATGTATCTGTATTTCTGATATTAACAATATTAAGTAATACGGATTTTTCCTGCAATATAAAAAGGTCATTTTCGTTCGCACTATTTCACCATAAAATAATGTCGTAATTTAGCCACAAACAGGCTGCTGTTATTGTTTTCTAATCCGTGATTAATTTAAGTCCAAAAAGGGCGTATGTGAATTTGGGTAGTTTATCCTTTATTTTTTCTATAAGTACATTCCATTTTATGTGGGTTGATAAGTGACATTTCAATAGCCATTAGACTGCAATTTTTTTATGTTCGCGTTATTATTTTTAGTATTGCGGTTAAATTAAAAAAAATCTATTATTTTAGGTTTAGCGTAGTTTATAAGGTTATTGTTTTTAATATTGGTCTTTTATCCTTACTTGGTTACGTTTATTAATGTAAGATGGAATTTGTTTTTAAATTCGTTGGCTTGACGAGTATCTATTAATTTTTTCGGAAGCTCATTGATATACTCGCATATTAGGAAATAAATCAGTTTATAGATTTAGAATCAGATAAGAAGTATTTAAGTATGTTTTAGAATCGTGAATATAAATTTGCACAAATAGAGTTCTATTCTTCATGTAGAAGATATGTCACATTTGGGTCTCTGATTCCTATATTGTATAACTTTGTTAACACAATGTCATATATAGCTTTATCACATGTTGGAGCAAAACGCCAACCGCGTAATGTTTTTAAGTAATTCAAGTTAGTGCTTGATGTACCAATTTATAAATGGTTAAAAAAATAATACTAATGATCCGCCCCGTCTTCGCATGGGTGATTTCTGGATCTCGATAACGGCGCCACCTACCGGGTCCAATTGTAAATCTAAACCATCCCGAGACCCACTCAAACACACAGAAAAAATTTCATCAAAATCGGTCTAGCCGTTTAGTAGGAGTTCAGTGACAAACGCACGTACAGAAGAATTATATATAATACTAATGATCCAACCCAGCTTAGCACGGGTGATTTCTGGATCTCGACAACGGCGCCACATACCGCGTTCAATTGTGAATCTAAACCAATCAGGGTCCCACTCAAACACACACAAAAAAATTCATCATAATCGGTTCAGTCATTTTCTAGTTTTTTTTTGTTATTTTTTTTGTTATTTGTTTTTTGTTTTTTGGTTCAGTCATTTTCTAGTTTTTGCAAGATTAACGCACAGCAATTGATTTTTATATATATAGATAAAGATGTATACGAGATTCGCGATATATGATGATATAATTATATTACGAAAACCGTTTAGGTAGACGTATGACAGAGTGTAGACCGCGCTTGGGTAAAAGCAGTATGAGACAACCCCTGGCTAGATGGAACGACGATCTGGGCTATACGGGTGGTAGTAACTGAACACTTAAATGCAAAGATCTGCCTAAGTGGTGCGCCTTGGGAAACATCTTTGTCCACCAATGGGCTGTCGCAGGCTGGTGATAATGTGGCCTACCAAAAAGAATATGATCACTACGTTTTACATAATATATAGCTATGAATTTGGTAATACTCAAATCGATGATTTACATTTGAAAGGGAACTAAAATTAATAATTTTAATTTTGAGATAGCCGTGGTTAACTATGACATTGGGCGTCGAACATGTCAGTCCCCCCCGTGACCATGGGTGCTGTAAAGTGCTCGAAACGTCGGGAATATAAAACAAGTTAATATACGCGCTAAAATCCGTAAAACTATTTTTATTCGAATTATTTAGGTAGAATTAATGCAACGTAAAATATTAGTGATATAACTTCCTTACGTGTGCGGGCTATTATCAAGAATTTCACATTCTTGGCGTATAAGGTATGAGTCAGGCCCTTCTATCCATTTTCGTCTAGCCCGGCCACGTGGTACTCGTATTTATGCCTTGTTCGCCCATTCTATCCAAAAAAATATCCATTTATATATGTTTTAGGCAGGTTATGGTATTTACCAATTTAACATAATGGTGCTTTTACACTAGTCCTTTACAATTTATTAATAAATATTAGGTTAAACTTATGATTGTTATTTCAAAACTATGTGCGGTTTGAATAATTCTTAGGTAACTGTGTACAATGATTTAACGTTTAAATGAACCTACAGATTTAATAAATTTGTTTGAATAATAATGAAATATTTTTTCTTATAATAATAATGTAATATTTTTTCTTATTAGGTACATAAAAATTTAAAGTTGTCGTGTTATTAGCTTTTACACTGTTTTTTTTTGTTTATGTCCATTATGTGATCATTCATTAAATAAATAGTTATTCGAAAATCATGGTATGGTTAAATGAGTAGATTTTGTAGTACCTGTGAGAGGTCGAAATGCGGAACAGCTCGCACTTCTGGACACTTCCTTTTGTTCACTATTCTTCCAAAAGCAACGACGCACAAAATAGCTAGGATCACAAACCAAAGCACTGTTTTGGTCATTGTTTCCAACTGGCTCCCTACGAAAACCTAAGAAAATTACAATACAAAAAGGCGCTCAAAAATCACTCAATTATTTGCAATATTTTGTTTTAACTTGCTTTGATTGCCAAAACGTATTATTCATTTGAGGGTTAACGTTGAACTAACAAAAGGGAATTGTTATCAATATTGTATGGGACATTTGTTAATGTGTTGGCATGGAACGCTTACAGCATACCATTATCATGATGTATCTATGAGTCATTTTATTTATTCTGGTATTTTTGTGTATTGTTTTACTTTTGACAAATACTGTAATATTTTTAACAGTATTAAAGAATGATCTCTATGCAATTCCTAAAAAATATAAAATAAATCGATGTTGATAAAAGGCACAAGAAGGTTAACAGTTCATTAAATATATAATATATTTAATTAATGATCAACATATTAATAAATTCGTTGACAAATAACGTTTAATAGGCCTAAATGTCACCATCATAATAATAGCCTAATAAACAATTAATGTTATCTTATACTATTAATATTCTTTTGAGAGAGCATGATAAAAAAAAAGATAATAAATCCCATGGTCTCAAAAGTGCAAAAAATCTATAACGATACTGCCAGTTTGTCAACGACTCACGATAAAATCTTACTCAACCAATGTATTGTATTAAAAAAATTAAACGATATTAATAAATATTATAGACGGTATATCGAAACTACACAAATAAGAGCTAGATTTTATTATGACGTAATAGAAAACGAGAAGTGTGAAAAATACTATCAACACTTGCTTGATATGGCTTTAGCTCAAGCGGGGACAGGTGTATCCTACGAAAATATCGCGACTGTGTGATAGCAGCGTAAAAGAGACGACGATGCCCCGTGGGTGTCATAACGACTAAAGGTAATGCTAAAAGAGATACTAATAATCAATTAAAACGGTAGTAGATTAAAAAAATGTTTTTGAACATAGGACACAATTTTTTTTATAAGACAAACGTGTGACCAACGAGCACACTGTCCACCTGATGGTAAGTGGATGCTGTGGCCTATAGACATCTACAAAAATTCTCGTTAAGAATCAAAATGCAGATACGTTGTCACCTCTGAGGACTAAAATAGAATGCCTCATTTCCAGTAAAAAGGGTCTCCGATTCTCTACACTCACCATACGAAACACAGCAGCATTAAGTTGCTATTTTACGCTGGTATTCTCTTTTCTATTTTATTTTTACGTCGAAAAATATTAAGACCTTATTTTAATCTGCTGATCTCGGAAAGAAAGCGAAAATCTTAATACCAAAGAAATCAAAAGGAAAATAGCCAATGGACGGAAAATATATTGGTCACGAAGTTGGTGAAGGAGATTATAACATTTACAGATTTTAGTAAAAAAATTAAGGGCTGGGTCTTTAATAAGTAAGGAATATCATAGTAGTTTCGAGATATAAAGGCTATTTTATTTGGGCTGTATAAATATATAAATGTAAATTAAAATGATAAATATACATAAATATTAATAAAATAAAAGAAATACATAAAAATACATAAAGAAATAAAAACCCAACCAGATGGAAGCCCTCGGCAGGGGAGACGAAACGGCCGAGGGTTAGGGGGAAAGAGAAAGATACCGGCGCACGATGTGGGCGTTATCATGGAGCACCGCCTTCTGCATTTGAGGCCGGAGTAGTCCATCACAGAGTCCCAGTCGCCTCAGATGACCTGAGAGACTGACCGGGATTAGCCCGTTCGCAGAAACGATCACAGGAAGAATTTCGGTCGGCAGTCCACCCCACATGTCGGTCACCTTGTGAGCCAGGTCCAGATATTTTGTTCGCTAATCTGTTTCGGCTTTCACGAGGTTCTCGTCATACGGAATGGTAATGTCGACCAAAAATATCCTTGACTGTGCCCACTCAATAAGCACAATATCAGGCTGATTCGCAAGAATAGTCATGTCTGTGATGATGGCCCGGTCGCAGTAGAGCCTGGTGCGGTCATTTTCAAGCACTTCTTCCGACAAGTACTTGTAATACGGCAATTTCCGGTCCACGAGAACGTATTTCAGAGCGAGCTCCTGGTGTAGAATTCTGGCTACTAGGTTGTGCCTGTGCAAGTACTCAGAGTTAGAAAGCGCCGAACAACCGGAGATGACATGCCTAAGTGACTCACCGGGATAGCGATAAGCTTGAAAGATTAAGCTTGAAAGATGTCGACAGTGCCATCCCTTAGGATGTATATCAGATAATTGTTGGTCTTAATAACCTGATCCTGTATAGCACAGACCCTCGGTTTCCCCAAAGAGGTCACCAAAACGTAGCCGTCGGAGGGAGGCAACTGTGTCTACGAAAGGCTCATGTAGGAGCTAGTTCCTCTTCAATACGGTCTCCCGGTCGGAAATGCCCTGTACTGCCGGGTCTTGCCATTACTCGTTGACTAAGGATAGAGGGGTAAGCCGTTTATCACAAGAAATGGCGTCCCTATAGAATGGATCATCCGATCTCGTCAGAAAGTAATTAAGGAGGCTGCACATTTCGTGATTATGCATGGTAAGCGCGCTTAAAAAGCCACGCCCACCATGTTTCCGCGGTAAGTACAGCCTCATAATCGACGATCTCGGGTGATGCTTCCTATGGGACGTCGTAGTAGTGCGGACTTTTCTATCAAGGGCGTTAAGTTCAGTTTGAGTCCACCTAAGTATGCCAAAGGTATATATGAGTACAGGCATGACCCAACCGTTATATGCATGTGTCTTATTCACACCAGACAAAAGGCTATTAAGCACTTTGGTCAAGCGTGCACAAAAAACATCGCAAACGGACTGTTTCATACCCACCTCATCGATACCGATGTTCTGTGACATACCCAGGTATCAATATGTTTCAGCCTCGGAAAGGGTCCTTAAGTTGGTAGGCATCGATAAATCTGTGCCCTCAGAGTTACCTCCTTTCCGAAGCTGAAATCCCCTCCCTGCTTCCTTCAGTAAGGTGAGGCAAAACCAGATTGGACTCAAACAATCGCCCTGGAAGATACCCCTTCCTATCCTTAGGCGACTTTCTTTCAATCCCCGTCAATTTCCCGGCTGGCTTCCAAATAGGTCACTAGCATTGGGTTTAGAGCCCTCACGACAGTCCGATTCCGCTTGTTTAGGGTTATGCGGGGAAGTAGCGGTCGATATTCGAGAGGCGTACTGCGCATATCCTCAATCGCCTCTTCCAATGTACTCCTCATTTGCTATAGTTCTAGTTCCTGGATGGCTGGCCCATCATCGTCTGAATCAACCACAACTGGGGATTCACGGCAGTATACACGTGTGCGGGTTGCTATACAACTTGTGGCGCCGCATCCTCAGCCGTAGTATTTTCATCCGATGAGGGTACAACCTCACGTCGTAGCCGTTCGAGTTCGGTGCCATCAGATATGTGTGAGCGCAAGATATACCGAACTCGGTCTGCCAGATTTTGCTCGGTGACGGTTATAGATTACTCCAGCTGAGCAAAAAGTCGATGCATCCTAACCCGGTACGCAAAACCTCAATTTCTCCCCCTTTCACCCTAAAATACGCCCGCAATCCGTTGCTATTCATCTGCATTGTCCAACGCATGCGGCGTACTCCACCAGTGGCGGGTACCAATTGCTGGGCCCGCGAATACCCTGCTGACACCAAGCCAGCTGGTGGGGATGATAGATGTGAGGAGCTGCTGGGTGGCCGTGCAGCACCTCGCGCTCGGCTGGCATTTCACATGCTGTCGCGTCCAGCGCCAGCTACAGACGCGCCCTGGCGACCTCCAAGCAGCGGCCCTTTGCGCGTTCTTCTGTGTTCCATCATCCATTTAATGGGCGTCAGTTAACGGGAGACGCCCAGACCTGGCAAGTTTCATGGTGAGACCATGTGCACAAGCGGATCTTTGCACCTTCAATTTTACCGAGGCACGGCATTAACACCTCTGGGCAAGGTGCTGACTATTATTTTTATTATTATATAAATCTAATATTGCGTTTGTTTATTATTTAGTGTTCATGATTTCTGCTTTTCAATTCAAAATATTGTCTATTTTAAACTGCACAACGTTGCAGTTATTGTTCAGCTGCATTATTTAAAAAAATATTTTAAGCATCATTTTTACGTGTAGAATGTATGATTAATATGAAAAGGTACATTTTTATAATACAAATATTTTAAACAAATATTTTCGAGTAAATTTTTAACTTTATTTTTTAGATTAAGAATGACAAACAAGACAGTCCACCTGATGGTAAGTGGATGCAGTGATGGTAAGTGGAACTTTTTTTAAAGTTTTATATGGTTTATTTTGTATCTGTGAATATTTAAGTATTTTTGTAGTGATATATAATACTAGCTGTTCCCCGCGTCTTTGCTTGCGTGTAATTGAAGGCTTTAATTTTTTTGCGCAGAACCCTGATTCGTTTTCCAAAATTAAAGTAGCCTAAGTTACTCCTTATAACATCAGCTATCTGTCAGTGAAAGACCTGTCAAAATCGGTCCAGCCATTTCGGAGATCAGCCGGAACAAATAGACAGACAGACAAAAACTTTTTCCAAAAGTTTTATCCTTTTATTAACCATCATCATTGTCATCATCATTACAGCCTATCAAACTGCCAATAAATGGTAGTGGCGGCTTAAAAGAATCCACAACCTCATATCATCCTTTTATTGATCTAAAATAAATATTAAGTCGTTACCTACTCGTATGAAATTCCCGTTTTTTATTAAATAAATTAACGTATTTTTTGGATATTTTTTATTTCTATTAATCAAAGTAATCACAAAATGCAATCGATGCATCTTTGACAACGCAGTGGCAGTTTATTGATGCCCTTCTTGAAGAAATCTGCTGTACTGGGGGCAACAAACTCTTCAAAGGCATTTTGTACTGCCTCTCGGGTATTGAATTCATTTCCCGTCAAAAAGTTATCCAAATTTTAGAAAAAGTAGAAATCTGTAGATTGAGTACGGCAAATGACGGAGAGCTCTAACCCCAGCTCTTGTAACTTGGAGACCGTCTGTTGTGCAGTATGAGGTCGCGCGTTGTCGTGTAGGGTAGCGGGGACGAGCGATTGATCAAAGCTGGTTGGAGACGTGCGAGCTTCTCCATCATTGTGTTCATTTCTTCACAGTAAACATCTGCAATTATCTGCATCTCGTTTGGTAAGTAGCTGTGATAAATTACACCGGCGCTAGACTACCAAACAGTGACAATCACTTTTTTAGAGGTAAGTTTTCGTTTAGGGCATTGTTTAGGCGCTGAAACAGAATCCAACCAACTTGCTGAGCGCTTGCGATTGTCAAACAGAATCCAGTTTCCGTCGCAGTTTAGTGCTCATCTTAAGGTCCTCCAGCAAATCTGCCATAAGGACTATATCGTCGGCAAATCGAAGGTGATTGATGTACTCGCCGTTGATGTTAATACCGTATCCTTTCCAGTCTAGTGGCTTGAAAACGTCTTCCAATGCTGCGGTGAAGAGTTTCGGGGATATAACGTCACTCTGTCTTACACCTCTCTGCAGTTGGATAGGTTTCGTACTCTGGTTCTGTACTCGGATAACCATCATAGCCCTACTGTACAAACACTTCAGCACTTCGATATACCGAGAGTCAACTTGGCACCGCTGAAGGGACTGCAGCACCGCCCAAATTTCGACGGAATCAAAGGCTTTCTTATAGTCCACATACGCCAGACATAGTGGCAAATTGTACTCTTCAGACTTCTGTACAATTTGCCGAAGGGTATGTATGTGGTCTATGGTGCTAAAGTCTTTTCGGAAACCGGCTTGTTCGGGAGGCTGGAAGTCGTCGAGTCTGCATGCGAGACGATTCCTAATGACTCTCGAAAACAGCACGTAGACGCGGCTCAGAAGGGAAATCGGTCTGTAGTTTTTCAAGAGAGCGTTGTCGCCTTTCTTAAAGAAAAAGACCACCGCACTTCTGCTCCACGCCTCCGGAGTAGTGCCACCATGGAGGACGGAAATAAAGAGCTTCTGAAGGACTACAAGTACCGGTTTTCCACCCGCTTTCAGAAGCTGCGCTGTAATTCCATCCTCGCCTGGGGCCTTGCCGTTTTTAAGGTGCTGGAGAGCCATTCTAATCTCGCTCAGACTGACGTCCGGAATATCATCGGGATCTAGTACCCATTAGAAATTAAATGGCATTATTTTCAAACCGTAGCCATATATTTTAAAAAACCGGCAATGGATGACAAAGAAATGTTCTCAAAAGGCCTGCGACTCGTAGATACGCTAGGTAGCATAGTTTAAGGCCCCGTCGTGCCTCATTACTTGCCTACTCTTTATGACCAGAGGTCGGTGGATACGGTTGGCTCAAGATGCATTGACGTAGAAAACAATGTCGCTGGATATAATCAGTGTCTCTATCAGTGAACTCTTATTTAAACAAAATTGGGCCAAGCTACTACATAAAATCAGGATATTATATAAAAAATATTGTATCACTATTTTTCTTATTGAAAATACTCTTTTTAAGTTTTTTTGAAGCCGAGCTACCTCAGGGGCTAAGCAATCGCTGTAAATTTCGCAGTACGCGAGCAACCCAGGTTCGATCCCCGCCGGCACCAATGAAATTGTAAATTGTAATTTTAAGTGCTGATTTACCACGTGCTCGGCGATGAAAGAAAACATCGTGAGGAAACCTGCTTGTCTGAGAAATAAGAAAAAATAATATTTCGAAGACATGTTGTGTAGTCCGTCACACACGCATTGAAACTGCGCGGTAGACTTTTTCTTGCCCTAAAACCCTCTCAGAAATGAGAGGAGGCCTATGCCTAGCAGTGGGACGTACATAGACTGTAACTTTAACTTTTAAATACTCTTTTAACTTTTTGATGTGTTGTGTTATAATTCATTCATTCATAACAGCCTATCAAAAGTCCACAGCTACATACGCTATACGTTGCATCATAAGGCGGATATTTGCCATAATTGTCAGTGCTCTTTTATTCTTTTGTGTTGTTAACAGGAAGAAAGAAAGAAAATCTAGCTCTCACAGAATATATGCATAAAAAGCAGCTTAATGCTGCTCTTTTTCGTATGTTGAGTGTAGAGAACCGGATACCTTTTTTACTGGAAATGAGGCATTCCATCTTAGTCTTCAGGGGTGACAACGCATCTGCATTTTGATTCTTAATCAAGGATAGATGTAGATTTCTATGCGTCACATCATTCACTTACTATCAGGTGGACTGGAGCTCGTTTATCGCTCGTCTATCTGCGGGTAGCATTGAACTCCCTCTTACGACACCCATGAAGTAAAATTGGATGTGTCACGATAAATACGATAAAAAAATAATAAATTGATTCTTTCTTTCTATCACTGATCAGAAAATATAATTAAAATAAAAAATTAGGATTCTTTATTATTATTTCAACATGTAAACAAGAAATTTGACAGGTAATATGTATTTTTATGAACCAAAAGATGTTACTCAAGTCACAGGTGTGATGGTAGACTGGTTTCTAATCGTAAGTATTAAGCAAAATTCATGCCGTTATAACGCGTTTTTATAACCTACTTGTCGCAAATACAAGATCCATAAATTGCTATAAAAGTCAACAGGATTCACAGGTATGCATTTTATATTGCCCGTTAAAGTTTTTGCTTATTTTATTTAAGTATTTCATTAATTTTAATGCTAATTGAAAATTATGTAATACGGGTTTGGCAGCAATACAACTGAAAATAAACCAAAAAATTATCACGTTATTTTGCAACGTAAGAAATAATACTTTTATTTATAGAATAATGGTGACACAGTGCACTTGATGGTAAATGGATGCTGTGTCTCAGAGACATCTAAATTTATCTTTGATTAAGAATCAAAATGCAAATGCGTTGTCAGCCCTGAGGGGTAAGATCTTGTACGTGGTAGAGCCAAGCTGCAGCTATATTTATATAATAGTATAGTTGTAGCACGAATGGGTCGGCTCGACCGGGGAAGGACCACGCTCTCACAGAATACCAGCGTAAAATAGTAGCTTAATTCTTCTGTGTTTCGTATGGTGAGTGTAGAGAACCGGAGACCCTTTTTACTGGATAAGAGGTATTCCATCTTAGTCCTCAAGGCTGACAACGCATCTGCATTTTGATCCGCAAGCGAGGAGAGATGTAGATGTCTATGGGCCTCAGCAACCACTTACCATCAGGTGGACTGTGTGCTTGTTTGTCACCCTATTTCTATAAAAAAAAAAGATGAAATGCCTTGTTTTCAGTTAAAAGACGTTGGTATCCATTCGTGCTACAACCATAGTAAAACTGCAGCGTAACTCTACCACTTTTCACATTTAGATATTCAGACTGATAATACTAGAATAGCAAACATTTCAAAATCATCTACAGTATTATCTGTATGGTCCTATAGTGCTTACGTACATTAATTTCTAAATCGATAACCAATCCTTTTCTTATTTTAGTTAACTTTATAGATAAGCTTCTAAGTAATAATAAAAATACCATCGCTATGGAATGTGGCTTTATCTGAATAAACTCGAGCACTATTACTATAGAAAGTGTTTTTACTTTTACGTACTACTACAGTAGTCTGTGTTTTCACCGATTTGCCTGTACTTGTATCAATGCGGTTAGGAGAACATCTTTATTATTCAAGCCTATACTCTGTTGTGCGTATTAGGTATTTATACTTGCAATACTCTTCACTTACTTTGCACTTCGAATGAATAGACCTACCTCCTATAAAGACAGAGATTTTTTTACAGTAATGAATTGGAAATATATAAAAATATCATTATTATTAAAATGTGTACGTATTAATTATACTCGTATTAGAGTATAGAAGTAGGTCTGTTGTTTGTTTACGTAGTCCTTTATTCCTTTAATTATTGATAATTTGTTAGGGATTTTATAAATTTTGGTTACATGAATATCAATAAAGGTTATGTCGATAATATGAAACACCTCCGTGTCTCAGAAAGCACGTAAAGCCCTTGGTCCTGCGCCTGATCGCTCTCCGGTTGTATCGGATTGCCGCCCCATCGGGCGATGAGAGGTACTACGAGTATAATCCTTTCCTGCGCTACAGGCTACTCCCCATTGAGATTGAACGCCTTGAACGTTCGCTCTGGAGGACTTTATTACATTTTTTTTTTAATTTTGACGTACATATTATGTGTAATGATTCTTATTATCATTTATAATTAGCACGAATTGGGCAAATTAATAACAATCGCGATTCATTTTTCTTGAAGTGGTTGCAATGGTAATATAAGTATTAATTTTAATAGGTATCTTCTCTCTTCCAAGTTAAGAGATTATAAGATTAAAATACAATGACGTTGAAAATAAAATAAAATTGCAAAAATCGCCGCACATGATTGGCGAATGTCGGTCATAGTATAGAAAATATAAACATTTTTATTTCACTCTGTACCTAAACCTGAGTGTTGATTTTAAACAAACGTAAAAGGCTTGTTCCTAGAAAATTAATCCTCTTCTGTCCGTTGCTTATTCTTCGCTCCGTGTTCGCGTATAGAATCGCCAACGATTCTAAATTAGCTACCACCTCAAGAATCACAATTGTTACCTTTTTGTAGTAGACCTAAAGTAAACAGAACACGTATAAAGTAGCTGCACACTTTCTTAACATTCCTCAAAACCTTTCTTTTAATGCCTCATCTGTGAACTGTGTGTCCTTATTCGAATTCAAGAGGTGTAAATATTGAACGCTTTTATGACGACTCCTCTTAATATATTTTTATTTAACGTTCAAGGTCGATGACCTTGACCATCTCTTTAATTTAGTTTAAGATAAACTTAATCAGAATAGTGATCTATAAACCCACTTGTTATACGAAACGCTTCTAATGCATATGGATGGGTTAATCCAAATTAGAGAAAATATTTCACATTTAAATCAGGTAATATAATAATGTCGATAAGAAGAAGTATGAACGTAAATCTGTACGTATTATGTTTGTGTCATTTTGAATTAAAAAAATAATCATCATTAATTTAAATATATTTTTGGGTGACGTCAAACATAATATACGCTGTGGGGGTATTTCACATAAATTAATTTACGTGCATATGGTTTTCATTAATTACGCAAGAACCCACATACAATGTAGGAGATACAAATACTTTTCCCGTGCGGGATTCGAGCCCGCGGCATGCAGCGCCGCAGCCAACCGCGTAGCAACTAAGCTAACAAACTGTAAAAAAAAAATATATTATGTCGAACAATGTAATATACATATATACATGATCATGGAACCTTAATTTAATACCCGGCCTTATGTCTATGAACACGAAGCCAAAGCAGGTCGGGGTCAGGCTTTAAATTTTAAAGTACGCGAGCGACCCGAGTTAGGTCCCTTCCATTATTATTAAATTTTGTCAACTTCATTTTCAGTATATTATGCATAAATTAAATAAATAATAAATGAGTTCTTTTTTCAACGCATCTGTCTCAAATTAATATTATAGCTTTGTGGATGAATACAATGTAAATTCAGTCTTCTAAGAGGGTTACCCGTTACAGCCTATTAAAGTTCAATGCTGAACGTAGGCCTCCCGACCGGCCTATAATAATGTCCTCCAGACCGAATTTCAGCCAGCCTCAACGGAGACTAGCCATCGGCGCAGGACAGGATTATAGAGCCCAAGTGTATGCGCAAGCACAGGTGCACTCTCTATTCCCTCACTCTGAGACGGTAAACCGACACGACCGGAAAGAGATCAGGCGCAGGACCAAAGGCTTTACGTGCTTTCCGAGGCACGGGGGTAAGACACCGCCAACTTCCTGACTCCGGGCAGCTACTGAGAATTTCTTGATGGAAAAGCTCAATAACTGATTTTTTTGGCCCGACCCGGGATTCAAACCCGGGACCTCATGATCTATAGTCGCATTTTTTTTTATAGGAAAGGGTGACAAATGAGCACACAGTCCACCTGATGGTAAGTGGTTACTGTGACCCATAGACATCTACATTTATCCTCAATAAAGAATCAAAATGCAGATGCGTCGTCACCCGTGAGGACTAAGATGGAATGCCTCTTTTCCAGTAAAATGGGTCTCCGGTTCTCTACACTCACCATACGAAACACAGCAGCATTAAGCTGCTATTTTACGCTGGTATTCTGTGAGAGCGTGGTCCTTCCCCGGTCGAGCCGACCCATTCGTGCTACAACTATACTACTAATATAGCTGCAGCATGGCTCTACCACGTAAAATCATTACTACAACCACTAAACCAACGAGGCAGTAATCATCCCTCTCCCATATATTGCCATATCCATTGCCATAATATTGCATGCATTATTCAATTATTAATTAATTTCTAGACATTTCTAAGTAAATACGAATAATGTTAATTAATTTTATTTAATATTTTTATGTTTTAATTAAGTTTTCCCACACAATGTATATTGTTTTTGGAATAAATAACTAATGACTAATGACATATCATATAGCTCATATTCAGGGATGTTCGCCATAGTTGCCACGCTTGGCAAGCGGGTTGGCAACCGCAATCTTTATTTTTAGTCGTTATTAGGAAGCCTCTGTTGCCCACCTGATTTATTTCCCTTTGTCACCTCTTACGACACCCACGAGATTATATGGGGTAGTGGATATTCTTACACCGCCACTACAAGGTAAGTCTTTTGAAAGGATTATGGAGCCATTATTTCGGCATGTTGCTGCAATGCGCCTTGGCGGACTTCACATGTCTTATCTTCGAAATATTTTATTTCTGCACCATTCCTCCGGATGTTTTCCTTTTCTTTTCGTAATTTACGGCGAGCTCCTAAGCAAACTTGACTCAGTAAAAGTATATTCTTTTTATACTGTGTTACATACTTTATAAAATCCGATTGAATTCACAATATTTTATATGTTGTGTATTCATTAGTCTATATGTTTAATATGATAATGATAATTGAAATTGTGTTAACATTAAATAATATACCGTATAAAAAGAAATATACAAAGAGAAAAAGCGAAAGCTTATAAAACAATTCAGTTGAATTTCTAAAACTTTCATAAGGATTCTTTTCGTACGCAGGCAATATTAGAGAACATAAAATTAAAATACAAACTGATAAAATAAAAATTCATTAAATTTTATTGAAGGTGAAACTGGATCTAATCGATTCTTTCACTGCCTTTTATAAATTAAAATGACTTACTTATATAACTTGATAAAGAGGTTGCTGTATAAATCGTTATATTATAAACTAGCTTTGTCCGCGACATCGTTCGCATATAATTATTTGGTTCTATTGCAGGGTAAATTGTTATTTTATTTGGTTTTTAATTCATAGATTGTTGAAAATTTTAATACCACATTATCTGCTTTGTCAACACCTGATTTACCATGTAGTCGTCGGTGAAGGCTAACATTGCAATCTTTTCTCGCGAGTACATTTCTAAAAATTAAAATAAGTACTAAAATATGCAGACTTTTCTCTGCTCCTGTTCCAAAAAAAGTTCTTGAGTTATTAAGGTCTGAAAATGGTCATTTTTATTACCTACTCGCTAGCTCATTTATCGAAAACCTAGACCACTTCTATTATGAAACTTGAAATTTAGCATCAGGCTTCATCTTTAGGCAGATCCAAGAAAAAAATTAAAACTACAAATTCGATATTAGGTGTCGGTCGACTCAATAACTGTGTCGACATAATAATAAACCGACAGTTGGTGCGGAAATTTTTAAGATTCGTATAGTTTAGAATTCAAATTATTTTATATACGAGGAAGAGCCTTATTATAATAATTAAAAATTAAAAATTTGTACCACTGACGTCAATATATATTATTAAGGATAACTCAAAAACTATTAGTCAACCTTGATCAAATTTATATGGGACCACATGAAAAGCACCAGCTTTCAAATAAAATAAAAATCATCGAAATCGGTTCACGTAGAACAAAGTTATGAGGTAACACATAAAAAATAAAATAAAAAAACATACAGCCGAATTGAGTACCTCCTCCTTTTTGAAGTCGGTAGAAAATACGCGAACAGAAGTGATTTGGGCGATTAAATCACACAAGAACTATTTTAGAGAAAGTCGTGATCCAACGGTAATCGTGTTGATTTTCGTAATAATGTTTTAATTGTTCGTACAACTACAAAAAAGAAACAGTCATTAAGGATGCCCAAAATTTAAAATACAAGAGTGTAATTGACAACTGTGCTTTCGAGATTTACATTCTTAACCGGCTGCCCTTTTTATAATTAAACGCGAATGTGGGCGGCCTCTTCTCGGTTTTCAAGGCGGTACTTTAATAACTTTCTTCAGTACTAGTTACACATGCCATTTATTTTAGTTTTTAGTTTATTTTTAGTATAATATACGATATACTTCCTCTCATTTGTAAGAGGGTTTTAGAGCAATGAGTCCACCGCGTTGCTTCATTGCGTGTTGGTGGACCCACATATTCCTCATGGATTTATTATATTTATTTATTCCTCATATTATCTTTAATCGCTCAGCAAGTTGCAATTAACAATTTCATTGGTGCTGGCGGAAGACGAACTCGGGCTGCTCGTGTACTGTGAAATTTAGGTAGGGCGCGTGGCTAGGCCCTCCGCCACAGATAATTTACTTTTATAAAATAAAATAATTTTCTGTCAGAGGTTATGTATTCAGAAGTGTTTATTGAGTTTGATTTGATAAGAGCAAGTTACTGCACTGAATTCATTAAATATATTTATAAGAAAATAATTTTAATAAAAAGTAGAAGCCAACTTCAACAACAACAAAATAATAAATCAACCTCGCAGAAAAATTAAAGCCCCGACTTCAGAATGTAAAATTATTTTATTCTCTTTAGTTGTTTGAAATCTGCTTTTACTTTTTAACAAAAGTCATTGTTTTTACGCTTTTTAGTGAACTATATTATTATGTAATATTCCACTATCTATATGTCGGCTAAATAGTTCCATTAAAAAATATTTTTACCACATTTATATGGAACTACCCCTGAAGTCTGCCTATCTATTTAATAAAAAAAGTATCATCAAAATCGGTTCACAATTGACGAAGATATCGCGTAACATATATACAAAAAACGTACAGTCGAATTGTTAACTTCCTTCTTCATTGAAGGCGGCTAATAAGAATTATTTTCACATTAAAAGTGATTATAATAGTCTATACCATTTTGCTAAAAATATGCAAAATATTACATAGCTTTGCAGTGGCAATGGGACGGCAATATAGCTTTAAGAACCGACAACGTCAATAACTTGTTAAAACTAACTTTGTGCTAATATTGATGACACAAATTATTAAAGAAAATTAAGTTATATTTACGAGTAATTTGAAATATCGTATTTGAACATCATCATCACATGATAATTTTAAAAAGTATAGCTTTTAACAATACCACCATCTTATTTATAATCTTCTCTTTTTCTTCTTCATTTTCTTTCTATGCATAAAATGCAACGTATGTCTGTCTGTCTGTCACTCATAACTTGAGAACCACTTAATAGATTTTGATTCGGTTTTTATTTATTTATTTAACAACTTATGTACACACAAAGCAATGTTACAATGAAAAATAAAAAGATATTTTGTACAAAGGCACAGCTTATTTCATATTGAAATTTCTTCCAGCAGGCCCGATACTGGAAAGATTCAAAGTGAAGCAGATTTTTACTGTAAGTTAAGATTTCTTCGGAAAGGTTTTAAGATGTGTATCATTACGCTATGACCAAAGGGGGCTGCGTGATAGGAGTTTAAATGAAACACATCGTGGTGGTAATCTAATGGCCGCGTAATCGAATCTCACACCGAACACAACTTTTTTATTATTTTGTGTAGTAATAAAGTTTCATTAAGATAAGTGTGATACTTAGGTTACTTAAGTCAAAACCACATGAGTAAATAAACGGAACAGAGGCAAAGCTTCCTAAGAACGTGCAAAATTGTTACCTATTTTGGTAGGGTTGTCACAATAGGTGAAGACAAATTAAACAAAACAATATCTATCATATTATTGCATTGTCACTGAAGTTACGGTAAACAAAACTGCAATCCAATCAGACATTGGGAAGTAGTTCAAATCTTACTTGCAATATGTGAACTTAATCCACATACCTACTACATACCAACCCACCCACATACCTACGTACAAATGTTTAGTAAAAGCTTGTAATAACAATAAAAAGTTAAAAACACACCGTCTAGTACCCTCTTCTTATTAAAAAATGATCATACAATAAAATAAAGGTTCTTGAAAAAATAATAATCAAATATTTACTTACCTAGTACTCCTTGGGATAGTTATATGATATATGTTTATTTTTTCTTGTATTATTCATACACACAGTACAATAAACAACCATTATTAATAATACCACGTTTTTACATTAAAATATTCAAACTTGCAACTAACAAAACAAACAACGTGCGTCGCACTGACCCTGAGATATTGTCCACTGGCTGTGCCAGCGAACCGGTTTTTTCCAGTCTCGCCGCGTACGCGACAAGCGGCCAGTGGTCATGCACACATGCCCCGCGTGCTTGTAGTAGTGCAACCGATTCGCGCGGTTGTATGAAGCTTTACCACTGTTCCGTTTATTTACTCATTTGTCAAAACTACGCAGTCTGGCTGTATATGTATACTTATGATTTTCTTTATTGTCAACCTAGATACCCTATTGACATTGTAGAAATTTACTATAAGGTGTGTTACAAGGGCAAAAAATACATACAGGGCGGGCGGAGCCGCGGGCAAAAGGCGATCAATATATAATCTAACACGCAGTAAAACAATATACAATAACGTAATTTAATATAATATAATACAAAGATAGATAAATAAAAGACTCAGTCGAATGGAGTAAATCATGTTTATACAATATCTAGATGGCGCTGCACATTTTACAATGCGATATATTTTGACCTCAACTTTACAATACGACATGCCTCGATTTCAGCAAACAATATTAAGATTAAAATGTATACATATATCTTCAATTTTGTAAAACGTTGAGCTATTATGTACTGCGTACTAGGGGCGATACTGCATTAGTTACGCTGTCCCATTCAATTGCGGCGATGTCGTCGCACTTTACTCAGCCACTCGCTAGGTGCTAATGAGTTGATACGCGATGTGTTGATTATATAAAAAAAAATATTCTTGATAAAATATGCCATGGTGTGTTTTAGATATTGCACTAATAATTCAAAAAATTTGCATATAGCAAGGCTTATTATCAGTGAATAAGATACTTAATTAATAAAAAAGTATTAAAGATTAATAGTCATACAAATTATTCCTAAGACGCCATCTCGTGTCATGGAATAAAGATTATGAAATTAATTTGTTCAAATGCGACGTTTCTGTGGGTAAGTGTAGACGATTATATTATGCACAGTTTTTTTTAGAAACAAATAGAAGTATTCATAATTAGGCTAAATTTCTGATGTTAAAATTTGCTGATTATTCTTTTATTAAATTTTTAGGTTTCCACGTCCAAGACATAAAAACAGGGAAAAGTGGAATAAATCCGTTCATTTTTGACTCTCGCGTGCCCAGCACATACTCTTATTCTAATCTAGATAAATATATTTTTAAATTAAATGTTATATTAATAAATTTTGTTAAATCAAACATACCTTTGGTATGTCTTTTATATTTAACATAGTTCCCTTTTAAAATATTCAAATAAAAATATCATTGAAATGTAATTGTAATATAATATTATGTAATATTAGATTAAATTAGCACATATTATATGCAAAATAAATGACAAATTTTTCAAATTGTACTCGATATAATTTACATAATTAGCAATTCAATCTAACAATCTATTATTATATACCTACTGATCGTTCTACCTACGTAATATAATCTATGATAAAAACCTAGAGAGACACTGACCTCTATATATACAAGTAGAGAGAAGTCTTTAACTGACTCAAGAAAGGAAAAAAGTTACGGTAAGAGAGAGAGAGAAACCAATTTAGCACGTTATAGATCAAGATCCCAGGGCCACCAGACGTCACTTATTTTCTGACGAATGAAATGTGTAAGATTGAGTAGTGTTGTATACGTAAAAATAAGCTGGGAGAATTAACGTGAGTTGAGGAATGTTTTTACGTACCTTGATTACCTGATACCTGGAAAATGGCCCACTGGCCAAGCTAGCAGCTAGGCATGCGGTCATAGTACATTCTAACACTACTCAATATTACACATTTCGTTCGTCAGAAAATAAGTGACGTTTGGTTGCCTTGGGATCTTGGACTATTATTTACGTATGTGTGTCTTCCTAACATCAATTGTCACTCGAAAGATAACGTCCCTTTAGGCATAGGGTTCTGTATGGATGTGCTTTTGTGTTTAGCAAGATAAACACGAAAGCACATCCATACAGAAAAGGAGCCATACGACCTAGCACTACATTACTATTGATTATCGCGCAGCAACTGCAACAACACAACAAGCTGATGATGTGATACTAGGTTCAAATTCCGGTCAGGCTAAAATTACAGTTATTAGATTTTTCGGTTCATAATTCTGAATAGTCGCCCGGAGTCAGGAAGCGGATGGTGTTTCACCCCCATGTCTCAGAAAGGACGTAAAACCGTTGGTCTATTTTGTTAGAGAGTACGGGAATAGAGAGTACACCTGTGTTTGCACGCACGCTCGAGCACTATAATACTGTCCTATGGCTGTTTATAGAATAAGGATCGTTTCCTGTAAATAGAGCCGCCGGTTCGCTATTTCACGCTGGTATACTGGGAAAACGTGGTCCTTCTCCAGTCGAGCCGATCTATTCGTCCTATAGCCATAAAATAGCTGCAGCATGGCTTTGCCAAATAAAAGGGCTAGTCCCCGTTGAGATTGGCCATTGTGACTGCCGACATTACTGAGGTCGATACGACATTAGTATTAGTATAACTCGTATAATTTACTATATTTGCTATACTTACTTCATCATGCATTGAGATGTTCATGGAGCAAATAAGGTAGTCAATTTACAGTATCCCATATTTAAGACAACGTCAATAAAGACGCACTTACACTTTCTACCTAAACACTCTACCTGTAGTTTGTTTTAATTTCTAACGACTAATGACTTGTTAGTAAGTGGGCCCTCAATCTTTTATATTTAATGAGGTGCATATTTTTAAATAAAACATACAATTTGACAAAATGCACGTTTATTAAAAATAGATAATACCTACTTTAATGTATGGTAGTGAAAGTTAGGTCTGGCAGAAGAAGCATGAGAGCAGAATAAATGCTGTAGAAATGCGGTCATTAAGGAGTATGTTAGTGCTGAATCTAAATGACACAGTGAGAAATTGTGTGATAAGAGAAAAGTGTGGTTTGCAAGATGACGTTGTGACCAGGATTATGAAAGGAATGCTTTGGTGGTTTGGTCATGTAGAAAGAATGAACGAGGAAAGAGAGTCAAAGCAAATTTATATTGCATATGTGAATGGCAGAGTCAGGAAGGTTTTCGACCAAATTGGCGATATATTGAAAATGGGCCAGATTATGAGTACCCTTAACCGACGAGCGTGTATGCGTAGATATATGGATGTAAAGGAGGCGAGAGAGGTGTGTCAGGATCGTGCCAAATAGAAGTCCGTAGTCTCTGCCTACCCCTCTGGATGACAGGCGTGAGTGTTTATGTTATGTAGATAACAAACAATGGTATATAAGTATTTATAATTGAAGTAAATTATTATATTCATTTAGTGAACATCAAATATATTTTTAGTATGTATTATAAAAGTTGTCGAATAAGGTACTTATATAAATTGAAAGGTACTGTGTAATAGATGTGCAGCAAATACAATAATGTGTGCATGTTCCCGTTAAGACAGGTAAAATAAACGGTATTAACATCAATGGCGAGTACATCACGCACCTTCAATTAGCCGATGATATAGTCCTTATGGCAGAATCGGTGGAGGACCTAAGCACTATGCTCAATGACCTTAATCGTGTCTCCCAACGGATAGTTGAAGATGAACATGGACAAAACAAAGATCATGTGTAATGTTCATGTCACAACTATGCCGGTAGTTGTTAGGAGCACTAAGCTCGAAGTTGTTGACGAGTATGTTTACCTGGGACAAATAGGTAAGTCCAACTTCGACCGAGAGGTCAATCGACGGATTCAACTCGGCTGGGCAGCGTTCGGGAAATTACGACACATCTTCTCGTCAGGTATACCTCAAAACCTGAAAACGAGATTGTACAACCAGTGCGTGTTGCCAGTGATGACTTATGGATCTGAGACGTGGTCCTTCACTGCTGGCCGTATGAGGACGCTCAAGGTCGCTCAGCGAGCTATGAAGAGGGCTGCGCTCGGGGTTTTTCTGCGTGATAAACTTAGAAAGGAGGATATCCGCAGTTGAACCAGAGTGACCGACGTAGCCCAACGAATTAGTAAGCTGAAGTGGCAATGGGCCGGCCATATAGCTCGAAGAACCGACAACTGATGGGGAAAAAAGGTTCTCGAGTGGAAGCCTCGTACTGGTAGGCGAAGTGTAGGGCGACCCCCCACTAGATGGAGCGACGACCTGGTAAGACATGCAGGAAGTCGATGGATGCAGGTGGCTCAGGACCGTGCTTTATGGCATTCCTTGGGGGAGGCCTATGTTCAGTAGTGGACTTGTGAAGGGCTGTAATGATGATGATGATTATTATTATTTAACAGGTAGTGTCACCTACAGGGAATGAAAATTTAAAAATTAAAATCAATCAGATCAAGTTATTTAATTTACTTGTTTATGTACACAGGTAAATCTTAATGTAATAAGATAAATTTAAAGGAAAATTTTATTTTATTATTTTTAGCGCATTTAAATAAAATCTTGTTTTAAAAAAAGTGTTTTTACTTTTACTTTATGTTCTATTATATTATGTTCAGCAGTGGCTGTAATGATGATGATGATGATATTCTGATTAGGTGTTCAGAAACGTAAAGTAAACCATACAAAAATACATCTAATACATCTTTCGATCGCTTCGTTGAACGATTTACTTGCAAAAACAAAGAAAATACGTAACATAAGTTAAAACAACCGAAGAAGACTACGTTATCCAGACATGTATTGTGTACAATTACTTATAAGAAAATTATAAATTTTATTTAAACATTGATATTATTACACAAGTAAGGGTGACAAGCAAGCACACCGCTAGTTCAAGTAGACACCTACATTCTCGACGTTGTCATCCCTGATTAACATAAGATGGAATGCCTCGTTATGCCCAGTAATATGAGCCTACGGTTCTCGTCACACTCTATACGAAACACAGAGTGAGTGAGGAATTTGTTTAGCAGAGGACTTTTGGCAGTCTGTGGGGAATAAGGAAATCCGCATTAAAAATAATCTTTATAAATGGTGTTTTCACACAATTCTAAGTACTAACAAGCAATAAAATACGTTTGAGAGAAGCTTTCGATAATAACTTTCATTTTTATCGTATAAAATTTAGGTCGTAACTAGATAATTGATGTTATGAGAGTAAATCATGGTCATTATTTAAACTCAATTTAAAAATCAAGTGGTTATATATTTCGGGTAAGATTTTTCAAGAGAAAGTAAATCATTCTACGAATACTTATACAAACCGGTCGCGGCACGGTGTTCAAGTCCAAATTTATTATTTATAAATTATTTATTACTTCTTGTTTTAAAGTATAGTTTCGTGTTTCAAATAAGTTTAAGTAAAGTTTGTTTGGTAGAAAAGACCACACACATTTAAGTTTCCTCTCTTTTTTACTTCTTCATCAGTACATTAAAGTTCACTACTAAATAAAGACCTTTTTATGGGGGCAATCATCTTCCCGAAGATATCGTAAGAGACTCAGACAGAGATAGAGAGAGAGAGAGACAGAGACAGAGATGTCTTACGATATCTTCGGGAAGATGAGAAATGCAAGAATGATTTCATGGCTAATGTGTCCATCGTCGATATATTGTCAGCACTATAACCATCTCATTTACCTGGACATGATTCACTGGGCGGTTGGTGTGTTTTTCTGCCTAGGAGTCCGTCCGTACCACCCTTTTAGCTATTTCTGCCGTCAAACAGTAGTGAGTGCACTGCTCTGAAGGGAATAGATAGCCATTGTACAACAGGTTTTTTTTATAGGATAAAGGTGACAAACGAGCACACAGTCCACCTAAAGGTAAGTGGTTGCTGTGGCCCATAGACATCCTCGATTACAAATCAAAATGCAGATACGTTGTCACCCGTGAGGACTAAGATGGAATGCCTCGTTTCCAGTAAAAAGGATCTCCGGTTCTCTACACTCACCATACGAAACAGCGGCGTTCAGCTGCTATTTTATGCTGATATTCTGTGAGATCGTGGTCCATCCCCGGTCGAGCCGACCCATTCGTGCTATAACTATACCACTAATATAGCTCTAGCTCTACCACGTAAAAAAGGTTGTGAGGCAATCCATCTTAGTTATCGCCTGTCAGCTCATTTAATGTCACATCAAAGGACTGTATTGTTTTAAGTGTTGGAGAACATGATAAAAACCTTATAAATTAATGATAGAGTTAAGTAGCTTTCTAAAAACAATAGATAAAGAGTGTCTTGTATTAGTTTTAGGAATTCGCACAAATATGTACTTAAATGAATGGAAACTTAATAATATTCTGAAAATAACATGTAATCAATACCAAAATTGCCACTTTATCGAATATACTGAGATTTCGAAAAAATATGATTTATGTAAAAAATCAAATTATTAATCAAAATTATTATAATTTAAAGTTTTTAAGTTTTATGCAACGTTCCAGAGTAATAAAAGGAAATATACGCAGGGAAGTATGCCGTTATAACATTGACACACAAAAAAAATCGTACGTCGTAATACGCCAATAAAAACACAGACTAAAATTACATCCTACTTCTTACCTATTCCAAACATAATTCATAAAGCCCCAACAAAAAACAGCAAAAATAACATCATACTTTACAGTACTACCACCTAAATCTAAAACTAAGCAACAAACGTTTTTTCGTACCCAACACTAGTAAGTATGTACTAAAACTGATGCATCAAAATATAGCTAGCATTTACAGTAAGAAAAAACTGCTCGAGGAGGCTCTTATCCAAATTCGCCCCGACGTAGTTTGTCTGTCAGAAACCTTCATTCCAAAGGGGTGTGAATCAAACGTAAGTATTAATAACTATAATGTAGCATCAACGTACTGCAGGCATAAGAAACAGAATAGAGGAGGTGTATGTATATTAGTAAGACTGAACTTGCAATATAAAAATCTAGAAATACCTAAAAATATGCTACTAACGAAACTTTTGAATGTTGCGGGATTGAAATAATAAACCACAAAATCGTCGTCATATGTTTATATAGAACACCCAGCTCTAACATTCAATTATTTTTACATAAGTTTAACACGTTTTTGCATCACATAACCGAACAGAATAAAATAAAAATAACTATAGCAGGAGACTTTAATATCGATACTCTCAAACATAGTAGCACAAATAATTTTTTTTTGGATATTTTATTGAACTATAGCTTAATAACTCATATTGACAAACCCACAAGACGTAATGCATGTATAGATCATATAATTAGTAACATTTACAATGCTTACGGGGAACAATTGGAATTAGCATTGTCAGACCACAATACAGCGCAAATGGTACATGTACCTGTACAACAACAAATCTATAGCCCTTTGAAACATTACTTTATCTTCAAAAGGGATTACTGTGAAGATAATATTACAAAATTTCACGAATGTATGTGTAGTATAAATTGGTCACATATTTATAGTGAAAATGACATAAATATTGCATTTGATAAATTTCATGAACTATTCCTGCTAATGTATGAATTGTGCTTTCCTCAGACGCGCATTAAAATTCTGAACAAACCATCTAAACCTAGGTGGTTGACTAAAGGCTTAACGGTTAGTTGTAAAACGAAAAGAAAATTACAGTTACAATATTACAAACACAATACTAATGAAAACAAAATTAAATACATAAAATACACAAAGCTCCTTAAAAAATGTTTTCGCCTTTCTGAAAAAATTAACAACTATAAGTTTGTGAAGAATTCAAAAAATAAGTGTAAAGCTGCGTGGAAAGTTGTTAAACAGGGATCTCATAAAAGTAATAAAGACTTAGTTATAAATGGAATAGAGGTTGACAATAAATTAATTACAGATCCTACTAAAATCGCTGCGTCATTTAATGAATATTTCATTAGTCTTACTAATAGATCTCCCACTAATAAATATATTAACACAAATAAAACTACTATATCTAGCAGTATTTTTTTGAAGCCATATGGTTATGCCGATGTAATGAATATAATAAGGTCATTGAATGACACAAACGCAGTGGGATATGATTCAGTTTCCACGAAAATAATAAAATGTTGCAGTAAAGAATTAGTACACATTTTAACCTACCTCATTAATCTTTCTTTTACTAATGGCAAATTTCCAGATAGTTTAAAGAAATCTATAGTAAAGCCGCTCCATAAAAAAGATGATAAACGTCATATGTGTAATTATCGCCCCATAACTTTAGTGCCTATTTTTTCCAAAATATTTGAAAAAGCAATGTACAAGCGCATAATAGAATTCACCTCAAAATTTAATATAATAATAAATGAACAATTTGGATTCCAAAGCAATAAATCAACTACCCATGCATGTTTTAATCTTGTAAAAAATGTTGTTAATAATTTAGATGACAAAAATCACACTTCAGTAATATTCATAGATATGAGTAAAGCCTTTGATTTCGTTTCACACAAACTTCTACTAAACAAACTCGACAACTTAGGCATTCGCGGACCGGCATTAAGTTGGATAGAATCATATCTTAAAGATCGAAAACAAAGTGTAGAAATTTCAAGGTTAAATTATAATAAGGAACTTGAGCAGTATAAATCACCGTACCTAATTAATGGATATGGCGTGCCACTGGGCATTACACTTGGTCCACTATTATTTTAATTTTATATTAATGACATCTCTTATGTAACGAATAAATTATTGACTTTATTTGTAGATGATATTGCCATGCTATTGACATGTAACAAAAAATCTGACATTGGTAAATTTGTAAATGACATTAATACTAACATAATAATTTACACATGAATATAGGCAAAACCAAGTTAATACAATTTTTAATAAAAAAAATAATGAAATAAAGCTAAATATTGTATACAATGGCGAACAAATAAAACAAGTACAAGAAATTTCCTTTCTCGGTATACATATGGATACATTTTGTAACTGGAAAACTCACATAGAAAACGTATGTAATAAACTTAACCGCTTTGTTTACACATTACGGAACCTTACAAAGACGGTATCGCAATCAACAGCTCTTATGGCGTATTACGGATACTTTTATTGTATACTTAGCTACGGTGTAATAATATGGGGAAATTCTGTAGACATCAAGTTTTCGTTGTGCAAAAAAATTTCTACGTGCAATATGTAATATGGCCCCACATGAATCGTGCAAACCAATATTTAGAAATTTAAGTGTTAACACTTCCTTGCATATACATCCTCAAAACAGCAAAATTTGAGAAAAATAATCCTGAGCTGTTTATAACTGCTGGAGATATTATCAACTCTAAACTTTTAAGGAATCCAGGTAAATTAGTAATTGATAAAATACCAAAAACAGTTAATTATCATAAAAATTGCTATGCAATGTGCATAAAAGTATTTAACGCAATACCCAGTAATATAAAACTACAACCAAGGAAGCGTTTCGGGAACGAGTTGAAAAAGTGGCTAGTTAATAAATCTTTTTATTCGGTTAGCGAGTTGTTGGAAAAACAATATCTTTAAATTCCTGATGATTTTTTTAAATAATAATATTTTGACAATTATATATTATAATTTGACATGAAATTATAAATATTAATGATGTGATAGTGCATCATTAATATTTATAATTTCTGATTTTTTTTTTGGTTATTTATTATGCAATATCTGTATTTTTTTTGTAATTTTAATTTATAATGTACTTAATAATACTTAATATTTTTAAAATTCAATAATTTTCTACACCAGAAATGGTTAATGTGTTGTACTATATTTTTTGTTACAACTGTAAAACACACATTATGCAAAATAAATAAATGACTATCACGTTCATTGCGTTAGGGTATACAAAGGATCTCCTGCGCGATTTGCAGCCAGTGCGGGAATCAAAGTCCTTATTTCTCCCTCTATGCGGCAAGCTATATTTCTAACCGTATGACAAAGACAAATATATAAATTTGATTCTCACTCAAAGCTTGACTTGGTGATGTAGTTAAATTTTTTGGAGACTGATTAGGTCTCTAACGCACTGAGTAGAAACATTATTCTCACGGTGCGTCTAGAGATCTTACATGCTTCCTAAGTTCTAAGACTCGTAACCGCAAGGAGTGAAGGGTGGACGACGCGGAAGCCGCGCGCTTTGATTTAGTGTTGTGACACGCACACGCATCAAAGCGAGAGCTCGTGTTCATTCTATTGCAAATGACGCGTAATTTTTTTTTTATAAAACGAATCGTCGTTAGTTTAGTAAGTATTTGATCTCAAACCAAAGAAAATAAAAAAAATATAATTATAAAAAACGATTGTCTGCTGGGATCAAGCTACAATAACCTTTTAGTTAGTACAAGTTCCAAAAACCTTTTTATGTGCTTCGAAATTCATTTAATCAAGGGATTACTTCTCATCATGAGAATGCCCCCCTCATTTAATCCTCCTTATTTAAGGCAATTTAGTTTATTAGTAATCAAAATTGTTTAGTAGTGAGTTAGTTGTGAAGTAACACGATCAAGTAACAACTTGTGCTTGTTTCTTCATAATTGTAATTTTTAGTTTTACTTTGTAAAATTTATATTATTAAAAAAAATCATCTTTGCAAATAACTCACTACTGAACAGTTTTGTGGAAATTTGGCATAAAAAAGAAGATAGTCTTGACTACTTTATTTTGAAAAATTAAAAACGATGTATTAATATGATTTACTTGTAAAACTCCCTGAGGGAAGATGTACATATCACGCTCAGCAATGAGGTGACAAAAAAGGCTGCTACTAACTATTAAGTCTTACAATGAATAGCACACATGCTCCCTAAAAAACCAAAATAATAGTAACTTAGTGCGTCCAATGTAATCAAACAATGTGTTTGCCATGTTTTAATGCAAAACATTTTGTTTAATTTTTATAAACTGATTTTTTACTCCATTCCCATCACTAGCCGTAACACAAACTACACTATCTTTATTGCGGCTAAAGATGTAATCGATACCCTATTTAGATTTTTTTTACTCTGTAGTTTATCTTCGTAATTGTGTGTGAATCTATACAAAGATAGAGCAATTGATTAGCTACTACTCACAATAAATTATTATAGCTTTATTAATATAACTTTATTATTACTAGCTTTTGCCCGCGACTTCGTCCGCGTGGAGTTCGGTTATATCGCGCCCATGTGTGAAAAAGAGTCTGCTGGTACAAGCCACAATTATAACTGGATGTCGCGGGCAAAAGCTAGTAATCTACAAAACTTCTTTATACACCACATTTTTTGCTAATCTATTACTGTGTGCCAAAATTATCAGACTACTGGGCGAGCTTACGCGTGAGCAAGCCACATAGAATTGCCAGTGTAAAAAACAATTTTCTCTCAAGTCTATACCCGCAAATTTGAATACCAGCGTAAAATAGCAGCTTAACGCTGCTGTGTTTCGTATGGTGAGTGTAGAGAACCAGAGACCCATTTTACTGGAAACGAGGCATTCCATCTTAGTCCTCACGGGTGACAACACGTCTGCATTTTGATTCGTAATCGAGGATAGATGTAGATGTCTATGGGTTATAGAAACCACTTACCATTAGGTGGGCTGTGTGTTCGTTTGTCACCCTTATCCTATAAAACCTATAAATTTTAATGTCTGCCCTTGTGACTTGTTTATGGTCATTGCAAAGCAGACTTTGAGGGGAAACTGTATTCGTTTGAATTCAAAAGGAAGATCATTCGGGATCAAGGGAATTCTTGGTACAAATACAGTTTCCCCTTGCGCACATCCAGTTATAATTGTGGCTTCCACTACATTGCGATGTAACGCTTTTACTTTTAGTCTGGTTCCGTTGCACAGTTGAGGAGGTTTTAAATTTCGCAACAACATAACAGGAGTGAAGTTTCAGTGAATTAAGAAATTCGACAGTGTAGTTAATTGCGTCATCTGTGTTGACCACAGAGTCTATTGACGTGTACACCATTTCTTCCCCCTCAAAAGACGTTAACAGTATATCGTTAATTGCCGCTGCTTGGTCGTTTTTCGGGGTTAGTATGGCACGTTCACACAACCATTCCATTGGCTTATCGTAGATATGAGCAACATCTGCGTAAATTTTGGATACTAACTCCTGTAACGTAAATACAACTGTGCACAAATTATCAGGGATGGTTATCATTCCGTCATTTATCGGGTAATCACCGTTGCTGAGTTCAAGTAGGAGATTCGCAAATCCACCAGCAGACTCTTTTTCTCCTAAGTGCACCCGCGTATTTTTCGAGAAGTTGAGGATTTTAATAAGAAGCCATAAAGTGGATCTCTTAAGACACGCCTCAACTTCATCTGCTCTAGTTTCTTTTGGCACTGCTCGTAGAGTCTGTCTAAAATCTCCAGCCAGCAAAACCGTTACATCACCCATTAACTTCTTATTTCCTGTTGTATCTTGTAGAGTTCTGTTTAAAGCCTCTACGCCACCCTTATGAGCCATGGTTATTTCATCCCACACTATCATTTTCGTATGTTTTAATACTTCAGCAAAATTACTTTGTTTCGATATATTACAAATGGGAGTATCAGCTGTTGTTAAATTGAGTGGTAACTTGAAGGTAGCATGAGCAGTTTGTCCACCCTCAAGCAGTGTAGCTGCAATCCCAGAAGAAGCCACAGCCAAAGCAATTCCGCGAGTACTACAAACTTTTGCTAATAGCAAATTTATTACCTGTTTACTTTATTACTTGTTATTTACTGTTTACTTGTTATTTATTGTTTTGCCTGTTCCACCGGGAGCATCTAAAAAGAATATTCCACCCTCATTTGATTCAATTTTTGTGTTAATTTAATTGATTTTTGTTTGTCATTCAGTAATCCTTCATTATTTTTAACTGTGTTTTCTAATGATGCTAAGTCGTAACTTGTCTCTTTAAGAAACTCTTTATTTTCAAATTGTTGTTCTTTGCTTGGCTGAGGTAACCCATACTCTTTTAGTAGCCGACCACCCAACGCTAATACGGCATCTTCTATTACCGAAAGGCATTTGTTAAATAACACATCTGTTATATGCTCTACATCCACATCTCCCTGTCTTTCTAATTGCCTTTTAAAATCTTCACATAGGTATTTTTTGAATTTCTCCCAAAGGCTTAAAGGGTCTGATACTTGGCAGAACACTAAAATAATCTTAAAAAGATCCCGAATCATTAGCGGTGATTGGCAAATTGCTGCCTATTCCATTGCTGCTAACAAATGCTGATCATCTTCAAGCAAGCTAAGAGCTTTGCACGCTGATTGGAACGTGGAATATACATGACCATCTACAGTTTTTAACGCTTCAAATGAAATTGGGCCCCGGATCTCATGAAGAAGCATGCGAAGGTGATAGCATTCTGTATTGTTTGGATGCACAGTATAAACCCTGCCCAGAACGTGCTCTTTTTAGACCCCTGGCCAGCCTTCAACGTTTGCTCCTCTCTTTCTCCTTTGGAACTTTCTTTTATCCCAAACGTAGTATGCAGGTACTTCTAGGTAGAGCAATGTTTTTCGATTTGTGTAAAGTTATCTTTTGATATAATTTAATCTCTCTGTTTCTATTTTGGCGTATTTATCCACCAAATATTGACTAAAAAGGGCACGATAGTTGACTAAATAAGTCAACTACTGACTTTTTAGTCAATATTATCTTCTCCTTCTTTAATCATTATTCTATAGGAATAGAAACTTGCAGAAGAGACAGTTTTATTAAGCGGCAACTTAGTTGTGGGATCGCGTTGTGGTATGTTGATTGAATACCCATCATTCACTCAGCAAAACATCAATGGATACTACAGCGCATCATATGCTCGATGTATCTCACTAATACGCTGCAGTGAATTACTTCGGCTCTCGAGGATGATGTCCCTTCGATCAAATTATTGATCCATTAACACTAAAGCCACTTCATTTCTAGTTGGTGCATTGTACCTACCTCTATGTTCTTCTGGTGGTTTTTATCAGCATGTATGATAACTTTGTATGACTCTGAAGGAGGGGTTTTATCAATGGCACTTTTCAGATCTTTTATATAGGGGTTCACTTGATGCAGCATATTCTGCAATTGTTTGATTAAATTTGGCTTTAAGTTAGGAAATTTAGAACAACGAGTCTTTGCTTCTCGATCATCTTCACCTGCGAAATATATATGAAGGTACTGAGCGACATGTTCGTCTTCTCGTAATATACTTCCAATTAAATGGTAGACCTGGCCTTGTACTTTAAAAGTCGGTGAAAAACCATCTGCTGTTACCTGTTTACCACCAAAGGAAGTCATCTGGAAACAGGCATTATATTTACGAATATTACCCATGAAAATCATTAATCAAACTAAAGATTGGTTCAGGCAGTTGTTTCAACCGATCAAGTTGCACTTTTCCAGGGCTGCAACACATACCAGGTGTCTCATCCTTCCATTTCAGCGCATTGCATCACTGACACTTGTATGTCATAGAACCCAAGGCTACACTGCTGCCAGTTCTATAAGCAATATCAGGATCATACTCCATAGCGGAATGGACCTTGTTTTTCCATAAACGCAGTGTAATGTTTTCCTCATACCGTGACCGAATTGCTCTATGCACTTGTGGATTCGCAGTTTGGTAATTTGCAACAGCTTGCCTGTGTACATCGGGATTTTTTTCCTGATAAGCGGACACAGCTTTACAGTTTGTATCTGGCGATATGGCTGCCTATATCTTTCTTGTGCACTTTTTAATTGACTTTTTCTTGTGTAATTAGTAAATTTCGACTTTCGTTTATTTTTCTTTTTTTAATATTTTAATGACGACGATACAGATTGATCTGTTCCGCTGGTTGGAGATGATATTTCACTGTTTACAAAAGATGTAACAGTTAAATGGTCAAGCTCTGAAAAAGGATCACGCTCTACGACAGGTACCTCCATGCGACCCTGTGTAATTTTCTTCGCAACAATAGGCAGATAGGCGTCAAAATGTCCATTAGATAAATCATGGCTAAATCGTAATCGCCTTACTGGACAGATATCTGTTCCGGACTCTGTGTATAGCAGACCGTTTCGATATACTTCAAACCGAAACGGAAATATTAATCCTGCAGCTACCAATTCACAAAGTCCACCGTAAGTTTCATTTTTTAACATATCGGCTGAATATTCATTTGCTGTTGAATAATTATCGCCATTTCTGTCGTGAGTCATAACTGAAAACCTAGGCCAATAATTTACCACAAATCTAACAATTTGTGAACGCACCACCATCGCATTTTCTTGGGTTCCGTACATCAAAAATTAAAGAGCACGAAACAAACAGGCGCCGTCACCTATAATGGAGACGACAGTATGTTCTTCTATTTTTCCTTTAACATTAAGAATTTCTGTAGTCATTTTTTCAGTGAAAAAAATAATACTTCTATCAACAATACATAATCACAAAGCATATCGAATTCCAAGTTTGAACAGTGATTGTAAGAAAGACAAGATCAAGCAACTAATCCGAAACACGAAGCAAATCTTAAACCGTAAGCAAGCAAACAAAGTCGAAGTCTAGTCAAATATCCGTTAACAGTGAATAGGTACCGTATGTGGTACAGGTTGAAGCGCTCATTTACCATTCACTTTATATTCGTTCGAAAAACACAACGTTACCGCGTTCTAAAACGATACCAACGCCATCTATTGGTAGGGATTGGAACTTGAAGATCAATACAAAATAGGTAGGTACCTAAGTATTTCTTTTGGTTTTGCCATTTTATTAATTTGTCAAAAAATATATTTGGTTTGGTTGTTTATTTTCATTGTTTTTTAATTTTTAAATTAGTATTTTTTCGTTCAGGTGTAATTTTGTGCAAATTTGTTGTACAAATCTTCTTGTCCATTTTGTTTTATGTTTTTGTGCAATAAAAGTATATTCTATTCTATTCTAATAAATTAAGTTTAAAATATTTATCAATATCATTTACCTTATTTACGACCCAAAAACCTTAAAAATGATACCCAAGTCACCCAACCCATGATGATTTTCACATACAAACATACATCTATCCATCCTTCCATCCATGTTGGTTTCATACCATAATCGATGCCATTTTCGTAATTAACGTCCCAAAAAACCATAAAATGACACTATACTGACATTTCAATCACATAGCACCCCCACAGGGGATCATCATCATCATTACAGCCCATCACAAGTCCACTGCTGAACATAGGCCTCCCGGAATGCCACAAAGAACGGTCCTGAGCCACCTGCATCCCGTCTGCTACGTTGGATTTTGAAATAGTTGTTGTTTTCGTAATCAGCGACCCGATAAACCATAAAAACGATACCCATGTTGATTTTCAGAATTTGTCACCCGTTTTCCACCTTTGAGGGGTTGAATTCTGAAAGAGCCTGAAACATTTGTTTACTCATTTAATGATAGGTGTACTCCTGTGAAGTTTCGAATAAAATAGTTGAACTAATCTTGTTTCCCCATACAAATTTTTAACCCCTTTTTCACTCCCTTAGGGATTGAATTTTCAAAAACCCTAGGACACGTAATTGTTTATTTCTAATTGTTAACCTAAAAACAAAGTTTCAGGCTTCTAGGTCCAAACATGAAGGACTTCCATACAAACTTTTAACCCCTTTTTCACCCCCTTAGGGGGTGAATTTTCAAAAAATCCTTTCTTAGCGGATGCCTACGTCATTACAACTGTCTGTATGCCAAATTTCAGCGAAATCCGTTCAGTAGTTTCGGCTGTACCTTGATAGAAGAGTCAGTCAGGTTTGCCTTTTATATTATATAGATTTAAAAACTATTATTTTTGTGAGGTTGAAAAGGTTTCATACGTACAGTAGTAAAGTTAGCATATGAGTTCTAATCGATTTCCGACGCACCGGCTGAAAGTTCTTTGAAAACGGCCTCGCAGCTAACGTGCTATCTATCCATGACATAAATAATAATGTTGTATGAAATGTTAATATTTTATGCAAGAAAACCTAAAAATATTTACAGAAATGTCTAATTTAAATAAAAAATTACATATTTTTGTTAACTTTCATTTAAATGATCTTAACCGCTATGGCTACGGACTACTATTTCTTTCAACTCTTAATATCAAGTGGCTACTTTAGAGTCGGTGGAAAGACATGTGATGTGACTTATAGGTGATTCTTGATACTTTGAGATTGAGACTAAATTGCAAATCACAAGCAAAATTGCAAAATAACATTTATTACTTGTGGTCTAATGAGAAGCGTCCTTTAAATTACAAATAATAATTAAAGAGTTTAGACCCGCGATAGGAGCATCATCGAAGGCTCGTGACATCTGGTAATGTAATCGACAATCCGCCTGCCAAGTGTGGCTAGTGAAGCAAATCCGGGAGAGACCCATGTCCAGCAGTGGACGTTTATGGGTTGCTGGTAAATTTAGTTACCGTCACCGTTGTATCTCATTAAAGTCCATGAACATAGACCTCCTTCATATATTACCTCTTGGCAAGCGGATTGGCAACCGCAGTTTTTTTATTTTTAGTCGTGATTAGGAAGACGCTGCTGCCCATCTCCTGATGTTTCACTCTGTCGTGGATATTCTTATACCGCCACAACACGGCGGCGCAGCGGTAAATTTAGTTAACCGTATAATTTAAGTACTTTTCTAGAAGAAATCCTCATATCGTACACGTTAGTCACGCATTGGGGCAACTCTGAGGACTGTTTGCTGTAATTCTATTTATTTTATGCTACCGAAACACATCAACACAGACAAGCGGGCGCCGAACGTCAAGCAGATACCGAGATGTTGGCTAGTTATTGCCGCGGCGGGCGAAAAGTTGGAGTTGTGACAGTGTTGGTCCGGTTTGAGATGATATAAATAGCAACGATCATTTCATGATTTGCGTAGTTGATGTGGTTCCGAAAACATTCATTTGCCGTCATGATTGCATTATTTTTTAGAAAATTGAAGCGATAAATTTAATCACAGTTCATGTGATGGCAAGTGCTACTATAGCCTAAGGACCCCGCAGTTAACTTAAACAAAGAAAGATACAGATTCTTTGTCACCTATAAGCACTTAAATAGAGTGCCTTACAGCCTGTAATTATACTGTCTCTCTGCAACGGTCATACCGGCTGTTTGGCGGCAATAATAGGTTACAAGGTGGTACCTAGTATCTACCCAGATAGACTCCTAGGCATAAAAGGACTCCTGCCATCTATTAAAATTAGCAGTTACTCAATTTCTTTATATAACCTAATCTTAATTTCCGGTCAGAATCGAAACCTGTGACCCACATCTGATCGGGCCTAATCTGACACAATCCAGAATGCTAATCGTTTAAGCGATACGATACGAATGCTTAAATAAAGATAAATAAATAAAATCGCGTTGATGGAGAAAAATGTGGGTCAGTGTGTTGACCGCGCGGAGTCCGGCATGGGTGTGTACGCATGTGTTGGGTGACCCCAAGTGTGGAATTTTACACAGGACAAATAAAAATATAAAAAAATATTTTATTCTAAATTAAAAAAGAATCTAGCTACTTACAGTTTTTTGGCAATAAATGTTATTTTTAGATCGGCAAAAGGCAAGAATAATAATTTTATTGCTGAGGAAATGCGAGTGACAATATATTCGAAGAATAGGTTTTCAACAGATCTACTGCTATCGCACTGCGCCTGATATTTCTCTGTACAGAGTGCGAGAAAGACAACAGCAACTCGGAATATTGCATTTGAAAAATTGTAGATACCATCATTGCGTATTCCCCTGTTTCCTCCTACAAAATTAACCTATTTTAATGACTGTTTTCACAAGAACGTACGTCTGTATATAGCGATGAACGTATGTGTGTATTTAGATTATATCGTAAAAAATATTTTGCTCTTGTGTCATTATCAAGGAAGAAAACAAAGGAAAACGTTTGTATGAACTAAACGCAGCCGGATGCTTCTTAATTTGAATATTGATATATCTACGTTAGATGAGTATGTGGTCTGTATTTAGATATTTTTCAATTTACATTAAGTTAGCTTTCTACTATCAGTCCTTGATAATTTCATAATTAAATGGTCAACCTTAACACTTAACCTATTAAATCTTCTATAAAAAATCAAAGAAGTTGAAATTTTGTGTTTCAGACTTGGTGTAAATTATAATCAAGCATATTAATTAAACCTAATCCGTTATAGCCATAAATCGATCGTTTAAAGTTGATGAAATGGAAGTTAATTAAAAATCAATCAAATTAGTAACATAAACAATTTGTATCAACAAGATTATTTAAAGTAAAACTAATTGTGTATTTTTGTACATAAAGTCTATATTTCGTCTATATTTTTTTAAATGTTTGTTTATTTGCTCTACACTACTGCAAAGTAAATAGCATATGGCCACTATTACATTGAAGCACCAGAGCTTAAACATTATTTAGAGTTTTGAAGTTTACTTGTCCGTAGTAAAATGTATCATAATGGCTTGTCGTCATACAGCAAGGTCCCTCTTAACCTTATCTTTGGTGAACTGCTTGATTAACTTATTTCGATGTTACTGTTGTATTCGATTCTTTATTGACTGATCTATAGTTTTCTATTGCAGATGTCCTTAACAAGTAAACCTTAAGGAAGTAAAATAGTTATCGTTTTCTAATCAACGTCACGTCTAATCAACGCAACGCCTTGATATTTTTGTTTTGAAAACTGGGATCACAGTTAACTGGTATAAATATAAGCGTGAATATTATCAGGCATTATATTCGCCCATATAACCGGTGGCAAAAAGTTGAGTGCGGAAAAGTATAAATAAATTAATAAACGTCTATTTCTAACACAGATGAATATTTTAATTCCACATGCCGTTAAAAAGTCACATTTCTTCTCCGTAGAGATTTTGTACGTCTGCATTTTAAATCATCACCACATTTTCACTTAGGAACGTTTTTAGAAGAAGTCAATGGGCTTACGAGTATATCGTTTGAACATTTATTTAAATAATGTTTAGCTAATGAAGGTATTTACGACTTAACGATATAAGCTAATCAGTCATGAGGACCTCACGCATACACGGCATACAGGTCATCAACAGACAACATTATTTTCTAAAGCCAAAATGTTGATGCAAAATATAATGCGTGGATAATTTTATAAGAAATTAGCACGAAACTTCATTAACGTCCATACAAAAATATTTATGAAATTCTTCTTGGATTTGTGTATTCCAAACATTTTTCGGTCTCCTGATGCTTAAAAAT
The DNA here is from genome assembly GCA_029286625.1 of Parnassius orleans. NCBI lineage: Eukaryota > Metazoa > Arthropoda > Insecta > Lepidoptera > Papilionidae > Parnassius > Parnassius orleans. Next base: position 1,236,301 of record JAGSMP010000184.1, read on the forward strand.
AGCTTGACACCAAATTAAAACCAAATTGAAAATCATAGGCATAGAGAACAATTAATGAATACCATCATTTGTTATGTAAGTTTTAATGTTCGACTTTCGAATAGATTTACTTTTATAAATAGCTTTAATAAGTTGGTGTGTATTAATATATTATAATACTAGCAGAATATTTCAAACTATTTCTCAATGATCACTATTGTTTAGTTCTTATCTAAACAATCGTTTTAAAGGCAAGGATGACGACAAATATTTTTTATATGGAATAAGGATGACATACGAGCACACAGTGCACCTGATAGTAAGTAGCACTGTGGTCTATAGACACCTTCTATCCTCAATCGAGGATTTACGAAAGAGTCTAGTCTATAAATCAAAATGTAAATGCGTAATCACCCCTGAGGCTAAGGTATAATGCCACGTTATCAGTAAAAACGGTCTTCGGTTCACTTATTATGCTGGTATTCTTTGAGAGCGTGGTCCTTCCTCGGTAGAGCCGACCCACTCTTGCTGCAACTATAACTGCAGCGTGGTTTTTCACGTTAAACTTTGCATTTTTTCAAATGTTCTTCACTATAAGTGTCAATGCATCACCTTTCTCAAACTTTTATCTAAAATGGTCGGGTATTTTTAAAGCGTTATCCTCGAAAAGTGTAAAAAAATTGCATGAAAGTAACGCTTGTCTCGTTCATGGAGAGGAAGAGAATCCAGATTTGTAATTTCTTTAGATCTCTCTCTGCGATTCTTCTTAAGGAGAAAAATTGGGGGATAGCACATAAAAGAGGTTTTTCGAAATAAGTTGAACAAAATTAAGGACTAATTATTTAATATATTAAATGATTTTTTAAGAGCTTTTGACTGACACTTCACGTGATTACCTAAAAACATTTTTCCCATTTTATCCTCCAAAAGCACTATTAATTCGGGTAACAATTAATTTTTTAACTGGAATTTGATTTTTAAATATCTCGCCTGTGTTTTTGTAACTCGTTTAATATGCTCAATTTTAACCTAGATGATCATCATCAATCAATTGAAACACGAAAGGATCTTTTAATCTTTTGATTTTGTGTAATGTCCTTCATTCATTTAAAAAATTGGAGCATCTCACATGGATAATATAATATACGTAATTTGGACACTTATGTAACTTTATATCATGCTTTGTTTTAGTGCGCTATGCATATTATCTACAAGAAATTCCTTATTGATCATTTCATTACAAAACTGTATTCTAGAATTACCTACGAGTCTAGCACCTACTAGTCCCTAATTTTCTTAAATATTATCTAACTACTATCGATAATTATAAATCTCTCTTGTCCATTCTCAATTAAAAGGGAAGAAATTAATATGATAGATTCCTAGATCCCGCGTGTTAAGTCAATGTGATTGAATTAATTTCATTAATTTAATATTAATTTTATAAACATAAACCGCAGTCGTTGAATTAAAAATAACTTTGAGGCAAAGGAACTAAAAAAAGGAATTTCAAATATGTAAAACAAACAGACTTCGCGTCGCGGTCACAGATAGCGAAAGCTCTTATTGACATATTGGAAAGTAGCCACTACTTGTAGTAAGACATTAAAAATGTATTCTCTATAATAAATGAGGTAAGGTTGAAGTTCCTTATGAATTTCCGTAAAGTTCAACGTCTAAACGTAGGCGGTTCATATCGTGTAATAGACATATTTAGGTTGAGTGTTCGACAACATTCTTGGTCAATAAATTTTCATTGGGTGCATCAACATCAAAGTGTCACATTCAATAATGCTATGAATGGTACGAAATTGTATTTTTAATCACTTGTATCATCAATCATCAAATATATTTAATTTTTAATTTAGGTACTAACTTAGTAAATTTAAAATAAATTAAATAACAAAATTTGGGAAGTCCAAAATTGTGCGTTCGCCTCATGCACTCATATTGCAATCAATTCCATACGTGGTAGAGCTATGATGTAGCTATATTATAGTTGTAGTAAGAATGCGTCGGCTCGAACGGGAAGGACCTCGCTCTTAAAAAATAGTATCATAATGCTGATGTGTTTCGTATGGTGAGTGTAGAGAACCGGAGACCCTTTTTACTGGAAACGGGTATTTCATCTAAGTCCTTCATTCATTTAATCTCAACCAAGGATAGATGCAGATATCATTCACTTGTCATCAGATGGACTGTATGTATATTATATAAAAATGAAATAAAAATAAAGAAATAAATTTTAAATCCCAACATTTGACGAGTATATATATATATATATATATATATATATATATATATATATATATATATATATATATATATATATATATATACTGGGTTATTTTACAATAACCGGCCAAATTTACTACTAAATAATGAAGAAAAATTAATTTAAAAAAATCTCAAACATTCTGTCCTGTCATATCTTTTAAATTCAAAATGCGTGGTAATGCATTATTTTAACTGATTTTACCGCGCACGCACACATTCGTAAGGGTCGATCGGTAGACAATTACCTTGTTGCTCATAAATCACATTCAATTTGGGATAATTTCAAATAAAAGTAGAAGCTTTATTTACTCGTATTTTCAAAAATTGCAATAGCGGTATATCATTATTTATATATTATTTGAACTTAAGTTTAAAATTTGGCTACTCTTTGAAAAATAACCCTGTATATTAGACAAACGTACCCATAGATACTAGTACTCAACTCCAAGTAACCAAGGCTAAGATGAAATACTTTCGGAGTAAATATATTGTTAGCCCTGCGGTCTTTAATATCTCATAGCCCAATCTAGTTTTATCTATTATCTTTAATTTAGAATAAAACAGTGGTGCATTGCTGCTTAGCAGCAGAAGTAGCTAAGAGTGTAGCACCTAAGCAGACGGAGTAGAATCCAGGCAGAAAGAAAGGAGCAATAAAATGATACACGTCGACTCTCTTTTAATAAAAAGTGTTATAAGCTGTAAGTAATAAAGTCTATACTTATCGTTTATAAATGTTGACATAATCCCTTTATCCATTGTTCCATGCAGTTATATCTGCTACTACGTTGAAATTAAAATAAAAGTTGACCACGGTGACATCGTAACGAAACCGGATCCTAGTCTTAGTAAGATAGATGATTCTTTTAGGTTCATAGTGACTATGTATTTAAGCCTAAAGTTTATGTTTCCTTTTAATAAGTTGTTTGGTTTATCATTATTTTTATAGGAAAGACGTAGACCTTCTCGTAGTAGCAACTATATATAGCAATACTGATGAAGCCTTTTCGGGAATAGCAACTGCGAAGTGCAATAAAAAATTGTACCTGACGGCGAATTAAGAATAGTTACTTGTCTTTTACTTTCACACGATTGAAGTATACAAATGTAAATATTCATATCAATATTTGTAATAAGTCAAATCGTAATTTTAAACCATTACTAAATCAAATCCATATCCTCAATACAAGCCTAAAGGTTCAACAGTAAATGAATTCATTAGCTGTATATACATATAGAATAATCAATTTAAAAAACACGTAAGGAGATAGGATAAATGGCGTCGTCTTCTAGAAATGTATAGTATCGCATCCGGGGCGATTGGCACGCGACATGTATGTTCGTGGTAATAAACGTACGCTACGTTAGGCTGAGAACTTTTTCAATATTTTTTAAGTTTAATAACGCTATGTATATTATATTTGTATAAATAACATAATAACCTTGGGTTGAATTAAATAGAGCTTATTCTCGAATATATTATTACACAAGTTCTTTAGATAATATTCATTCATTTATCATTCATAACAGCCTTAAAGAGTCCACTGCTGAACATAGGCCTTACCCCATTGATCGTCTTATAGAGGAGAAAGCGCCATTTTGTCGACGCTTGGCAGGCAGGTTAGTAACTGCAGTTTTTTTTTAATTATTTTTAGTTGTTATCAGAAAGATGCTGCTACTCATCTCCTGTTTCATTTTCTCAAAAGATGATATGAGGTAGTGGATATTCTTACGCTGCTAATACACAACATTAGAACACATATATGATATGTATATATTTCATAATTTTTTTACGTATCCGCATTTAAGAATTTAAGAACAATTAATAACATTTCAAAATAATATTCTACAACTTTTTACACCTTCTATTTTTGTCTTTTAAAAGAGGTGGAAAAAAAATCACTTATACTCTTTTTATTAATATTCCCTACCATTGACAACCTATTTTCAAGCAAAGTGAGTTGTTGTATATACTTTATGTCACAAGTAGGTCCTATCTGGTCCTTAGCTAATTACTAATCTATACATATGAATAAAATTGAAGTGTCTTTCTGTAATATTGATGTAATATTGAAGGTTATTTGCATGCTATTAAGACATCAATAACCATTTTTAAAATTTTTGTCTATCTGACTGTCCGAGCTAATCTTCGAAATGGCTGAACCGATTATAATGAAACTTGACAAACAGATAAAGAGCAATGTCAATAATCTAGACTATATTTATCCGAAAAGCTTAGAGTTTTTCTTTGAAAATACTAGATATTGGTAAAATAAATGGTCTGTGATTATATTAAACCCAAATTAATATAACAATTCGCTAGTCATTAATAAAGTAACAACACATTATCTGCTTGACCACAAACATGACAATAGAAGCCGGTTTGAAATTATAATACGTCAACTTATGTTGCACGTTTGTGCCCCATGCCACTCAGAACAATTCCGTTTGGAGTAACTACACTTGGAATTTGTGATTTCGGTCGAATGATCGGACGACAATAGGTGCGTCATATTGCGACAGCTATTTAGATTACAAAGTAATAAAAGTACGCACTTGAATCACGTGAACTGTCGAAGCTCGGCAACAAACAGCCCACTTGCACGCATCCTACTCGCGACCTTGGCGACCGACATGCGCCCCAACGACGCGCGACGTTTCACTTCCTTTTTAAATTATTGTTTAAAAAAAAACTCAAAAAGCTCACACTAAAGCTCACGCTAAAGCTCAAATTAAAAGATACATAATATTTAATCGATTATAAATATTTATCGATTTCTTTTATTAAACAAAATCAGTGTCGTTATTTCTCTTGTATAGAGAGAGAAAACATCCACCGCTGTGATTATCGACCAGTGTATGTGCACGCGTGTGTTTGTAACTTAATAATGTACTATATACTATATTGACACCTTATTATTTGTACAATCTACCTATAAACAATCAATTGTTGGACACACTCTCATTGTTGTAAGGATTTACCTTAAACATCACGCTTTCTTAGACCTCTCTTTGTAAAGACTTCCCCTGCAAAGTTGAGGTGGTGTCGCAGTGTGGGCGATGCGCAGCAATATACCTACGCAATAAAATTTCTTTGGGAACAGAGCATCACACAGCTCTTGATTTTATTATAGAGATTTATTCAAATATATAAAAAATAATGTTTGTTTGTTTGTATTTTATGCGCTGCCATACCGTTCATCAGATTGCGCTAAAACTTTGTCAACTTATTGCTTGCACTTGTGCGAAGGTTATAGGCATAGTATAATTAACTTACAGTGGGTGGCGTGCGTATTCTAACGACAAATTTATCTGAAAGTTATATATCATCCAATTTCAATTAAAATCTTCCAAATTTAAAACAATATTTCCACAATTATTTCTTTTGCGGCAGCAACGCACCTGGTACCAGATATTAGATCATAAACTTCTTACACGATCTGAAAAACTGCTGATGTCAGATAATTCCAGAATGCTATTGTGGGTGATGTTCTTGCCACGTAGAAAAGCGCACGGCGCTGGATTGCATTTAATGTCCTCCAGACCGGTTTTCAGTTACAGCGGGCATTTTGAACGGAGTCTAGCCATCTGCGCAGGACAAGATTATAGTGATATACACGAGAGTGTGCGCAAGCACAGGTGCAATCTCTATTACCTCACTCTCATAGCTCGATGGGACGGCAATCTGACACGACCGAAAAGAGATCAGGATCAAAAGCTTTACGTGCTTTCCGATGCTCGGGGGTGAAACTTCCGGACTCTGTTCGCTACTGAGAATTTCTTGACACAAAAACCCAATAGCTGATTTTTACCCCGATCCGAGATTCGACCCAGAACCTCATGCTCAGCAGTCGCGTTTATTATTACAAGACTAACGAAGCAGTCTTCCGTCTGCTATGAATAATATATATATATATATATATATATTATATAACAGTGACGTAGCTTTGGTTGCTGGTCCCCCTACCCCCCCCCCCTTTGCTAATTTTCCAAGTGGCTACTGCAATTCATGAACACCTGCAGCCAACATCATACAAACAAATCTACAGATTCGTTGTCACCCTTGAGGACTGAAATGTCTCACATCTGTAATTAAACTGTCTTTATTATTTAGACCGGTACACAGCAATGCAAACAATATAATATTATCAATATACATCTAAAACACTAGCCGTGGTATAACAAAAACCACCTAGGCACTATTTTATGATTATTTTATTAGTTGGTATTCATTTGAATTTTATTCATATTACTAGCTATAATCGTTATTAACCGATTCCTAGACAATTTAAGTAAAGTTATCCTATGCTTTTGATTTTTATAAAATATTCCATGCATGATAACTTTCTTTATATTGTTTTTAGCGCTAACCCCTATATGGTGACTGTAAATTGTGTATAATTTTCATAGATCGTCATTGATTATATATATGATTCTGTCGCTTATTTTAAAATATTTTATTTTTATAGATTATACTAAAATATATTATGGTACTAGTTGTTCACATTACCTTCGGATGAGATACGCAGCATCAGTAGAAGGGCGCGGTGCTCCCCACACATCGCTGACTCACCTAACTAGCTGGCAAATATCAATACTGAAGCCCTGACAAACAGTTCCTAGTAGTCATCATTAGCTATATCACCGCTAAGAGTTTCCACTTTTATATAAAATCTCTTTTGTATAAATATCTATTTAATCTCTTTATAAAGTCTATTTTCCGCAAGTACTTCACTCGTAACAAACGCAAACTTCCTCAACGGAACCATATCTGACACCAGTCTTTGGATTAATTTTCCGCCATTAGTTGGTTGATAGAGCCTCATACTCAGGCAGCGAGGTGTACCACATACATCAATAGACGACACTTAAGGGAAAAGTAATTACCTTGTTATCTCACTAAGATAATATTTTTAATGACGAAAACAATTTTGAATAAATATATTTTATTTATCAAAACAAAATAAAAGTTGTATGAGTATCTCATTTAAAATAAAGAAGTAAAATCCGGTATTAGTAAACTTTTCTTATGCTTAGTATAAATTGGTGATCGTGTAAAATTCCACGGTGTGACATTTAACCTGCGATGATTGCCCAAAATTTCTCTGCTGTGGCGATCTCATTTATGTGTCCCTTTTTATTTTTAGTTTTTTGTTGTCAAGGCGTCAGGTGAAAGTACGTACTATTAAAACAAATATGATTTACTGTATTAAATTTTTTAATCGATCTCAGAATTCGTTTGCGTAGAACTTAAAACGTTTTCGATACAAAATATATAACGGACGGAAAAAGATATATATATATAGATATATATATATATATATTAAATAGTTATATTTTAATTCCGTCTTTTTATAAAATGCAAGTCGGTAGAGTTGCATCTTATCTATTTTTTTTACTTTGTACGGTAAAAACTGTCATAACAATTAACTTCATTCATAAGTGGCGGAGATTCTTTCTTTGACTATTCTTTTAAGCGTATTATGCGAAATCTTCGCTGATTATACATCAATTTTAATGATTCTAATTTTATTGAATAGACTATTTACTCATTTAAAATTGAAGAAATAATTCCATACTTAGGGAAGAAAAAATACGGGATGAAATTTTCAACGTATTGAATGAAACTATTTTTCAGGTTTTATCGCGTTTAATTTTACTATTTTGATTCCCGACTTTTCGGGTGCTTTACAACACCCATGGTCACAGGAGGGACTGAGGTGTTTGACGTCCCAATGTCATAGTTAGCCCTATTCAAAAACTGAAGGTAGCCGGGCTAACTGCGGCATTTGGACGTCAAACACCTCAGTCCCCGTGACCATGGGTGCTGCAAAGCACCGAAACGTCGGGAATCAAAATAGTAAAATTAAACGCGATAAAATCCGTAAAATAGTTTTATTCAATGTGTAGTGTTCGCGTAAATATAAGAAATAATTTTCAATGTAATTATATAGACGACGTTCTATTTGTCATAAAGAACTTGTCTTACAGTTAATTCCACTCTGGGTCAAACAATCAAACTTTTAAAAAACAAAAAATCAACTTCAAAAAAGTAAAAACAATAAAATAATTTCCAAATAAAAAAGTGTGTTGCAGAATTGAAGTCCCGACTTCAGAAATTAATAAATTATGGGGAATAATTTTACTCTTTTTAGTTTTTTGGGGACGTTTTATACTTTTTTTAAGTTTTATTATTACTGAATCATTACAAATATTATTCGCCGTGTAGTGGCGGTGTAAGAAAATTCACAACCCCGTCCCGTGGTTGCTGAAAAAGGCTTAGAGGAAAGAAACAGGAGATGAGTAGCAGCATCTTTCCGATAACAACTCAAAATAATAAAAACCCACCTGTCAAGCGTGGCAACTATGGCAAATATCTCCTCTATGAGGCAATCTAGGGGGTAGGCATATATTAAACGATATTCAACCATCCAATAATTTACTCGTCCTACTTGTACGAAAATAAAATTTTAATAAAATTGAGATGGTATGATTTGTGTGCAAGCAACGAGATAAGCGGCTGATAGCGTCACAGATTACGTTCACCGCTGCAAGCGCTACGCCGCACAGATAGAGCGTTGATTGCACTGTCACGTTAATTAAAGCCGATGTTAACTCGTCAGGCGTGAAATGATCAATGTTTTTTCAGTGGTCATGCGACGTATAAGCATTTTATTGTAACAAAAAAATATTTTTATAGTATAGGTATCAAGAACTTAACAAAGAAAATAATAGATGAATTAATTATGTTGTGTTTTAATATACAATAAAGGCGACAAACGAGCACACCTAATGGTAAGTGGATATATACATAGACATCTACATCTATCATCAGTTAAGAATCAAAAAGCAGATGGTGACGCATCTGCATTTTGATGAGACTAAGATTTCCTCGAGGAATCGTTTTCAGTTAAAAGGATCTACGGTTCTCTTCACTCACCATACAAAACCTGTATTCTGTGAAAGCGTAGTCTTCCCAGTCGAACCGACCCATTCGTGCTACAACCATAACATACCACTACTATAATAGGCACAAAAAAGACTAGACCCTTGACAGGTAAATTGGCAATCGCATTCGTCTCGGGCCTCTTACGACAAAACTCTAATGCTGCTCTCCGTCGTAGCTTTGGTATGTCTATTTGCCATATAGATGATAGTTATCCATTTATCACGAACCATTTTTCTGGCACGCTTCATAGTCGTATCTAACGCAAAATGGCGTGCCACATTATTATGGCGCCACCACAAGATAAACATTTTCTTATAGATTTTTTATGCAATTTTCTTGTTATAAAGTATTACAAAAAAAAGCATGCGTTGTTTACCTTACTATCACCTTTCCTACACAGTACAGCAACTAAGCAAATGGATTGCCGTGTAGTGGCGGTCTTAAGATAATCCATCACCTTCGTCCCGTGGTTGTCGTAAGAATCGACTATGGGCTACGCCAGTAACTACAAACACCTGCACTCACTTCGAACAAAGAAGGCTACAAAGTGTTGTTACCTATGAAAACTCAGATGGAATGTCACCGCTTGTAATTGTTTTGGTACTTCATACCGGAACACGTCAGTAATGCACAGCTGCAAGGCGGCATAAATAGTCGGAATGATACCTGTGATTAAAATAATAAAGTTTTCAGAAAAAAAGTTGCAATAGTGCACATTAAATAAAAAGTGTATTTTCAAAGAATTGTCAATAAGTAATATATAAAAATTAAAATGATGTATCAAATATTTAAGTTAAATATAATAATCTCGTAAATTATATGCAGTGGTTGCTTGCTTCACCTACTAAACGCTGTACTTTTAGTTTGTAAAGGGAAACCTATTATATTATACATTATAGTTAAAAAATTTGTTTTGTTGTTCAATCTGATACGTTGTTGGTTTTTTAAGAAATAAAATAAAATAAAGTACTCAAGTACTAAAAGGAAAAAAGAAACAGTTTTATGTGTATTAATGCATAAATATATATTAATTTATAACAAATTTTTGGCCGAGTAATGGCGTTTTTTTATAGAATAGGGGTGACCAACGAGCACACAGTCCACCTGATGGTAAGTGGACGCTGTGGCCCATAGACATTAATCCTCGATTGAGAATCAAAATGCAGATGCGTTGTCACCCCTGAGGACTAAAATAGAATGCCTCGTTTCCAGTAAAAAGGGTCTCCAGTTCTCTACACTCACCATACGAAAGATAGCAGCATTTAGCTGTTATTTTACGCTAAAAGTAAGAATATCTACTACCCTATTCCATCCCGTGGGTGTCGTAACAGGCGATAGAGGTAAACTGAACTAGAATATGGGCGGCAGCATCTTCCTGATAAAAGCTGAATAAAAATAAAAAACGCGGTTGCCAACCCGCTCACCAAGCCTGGTAACTATGGCAAATATGAGCCAATCTACGAGAAAGACCCATGTTCAGCAGTGGGCTTGTGTTAGGCTGTAATGGAAATGGTTATTATAAATTAATAAAGTGTCGTACACACAATTTACTTTTTTTTATTCATGTTGCTTTTTCATCAACCGACTCAAAAAAAGGAAGAGGTTCTCAATTCGTCGGATTTTTTTTAATGTCTGTTCAGCGATTATTTTTACATATCACGACATATGGCCAAATAATTCTGTGCTACGTCAACCAATTTCGATGATTATAATCTTTTTACTTCTTAGAAGTTAGTTTTTACATTTTCAAAGTTTTAATATTTTCCTATTAAGTTAGGATTTGTTAGTAAGTAATCAATCAGAACAATACTATCTGATGTACATAGCGATGCACGCTTCCAGTCAAAATAATATTTTCTAGAGCCGACTCTGAGCAACCTTCTAATATGACCTCTCGCCGGGTGAGGTTCATTCATCACATGTGGCCTTTAATTCAGCCGACTCAATCAGTTCGGAAATTTGGTATGTATGTAGGCAGACTTTCTCCGGGTGAAACGAGTATGGAAGAGGGGGGCACGACCTTGTTAGAGGGAGGCTGGCACCTGCGGTGTATCCACTTGTCACTCTCCGATCGGCGCGCGCGCACCGCCGCCACCGATATACAAACGCGTAGCCGGGCACGTGCGTTCGTCCTGCGAATTTTCCGATAATTATCTTTCAGCCGTGGGACCATTTTAGTGAGAACTGTGAGCTTATGTGTGGACGTTTCTGTTATTGATTCGGGAAATTGAACGGTATGTACTAAAGTCATATAAATTTGTTTACAGCATTATTATTGACTGTAATATAAGTTGTGTTTTAGCAAAAGTAGCTTTTAAATTCTATTGATAGGGTACTGTCTTGCCATACCTATATGTACCTATACGCGCATTGGGCAATAAAATAATCAAATGTTAGATAAATAAGCAAACTCATTAGACACGAATCAGACTAATATTAAGAAACTTTATACAGCGTAAAGATAATAGGTGTTAATTAGAAAATACAATACACAAGGAAGTAGCTGCTTGGAAAGTTAATGTTTTATTAATTTAAAACAATGGTATAATAAAACTGTGTAAATTTCGTAAAACTAAAACGAAAATTAATTTGAATAAAAACTATGTCAGAAATAATAAGCTGCATTGAGCTATTCAGAATGGATCGTTGATCGAAGCGACCTCGAATTGTAAACATTCGAAGAATATCTTAAAAACCTTAATTTACATTTTCATGTCAGTGACATTATAATATATGCAATGTTCCGCTTTTTTATTGCATTAAGGTAAAAAATTATTCAAAATTTGAAATTTTATACCACATTTTGTATGAAAACTAGGAAGGTTATTTGTTTTAGTAAATGATAGTTCCACTGATTATTTTATTTATCTATAAAAATGAGTAATACTGATTTGGAATGAATGCAAACAGATACATTAAAGTGATTGTACCGATCATACGAAAACTTCACTGACCGCTTCACACGTTGTACTACTAAATCGACGATGCGTTTTATATGATCATGTAATAAATTTAATACTAGCGGTGTTAGGTTGATAGTAGCGTGATCATAAAAAATAATGAGGTCATTGTTATGTGTTAATGTCATTTACAGTCTAATAAAATTTACGTGTAGTTTTTTTAAGGATATGTTCTTTTGACCACGCCTAATATTATCCTATTTAGGGCAAATTTTTTAAACGTCAAATGAAATCAAATAAATTATAACCCGACTGAATATAAAAGTGCAACAATTGCACTATTTTACTTTTACACCTGTACTCATTTATGTTGAATTTTATCCTATGAATAAATTTATCTAACGATCGAATAATCGGCCCTTACTAGCTTAAATTATATCATCGAAATATTACATATTCACATTTATTTTAAATCCTATACTATTGAAATGTTTTGCTTAGAGAGTTGTTCGAATTGTTGTTAAGTGCACAAGCCTATCTTATTGATCTTCAACATATATAGAAATTTTGTGTATCTATTCTATCTTTTGCACCCTTATACTCACAGACATTAGTATACATTAACATAAGACGGTTATATTTCATTTTGTGAGAAGAATAAAGATAAAATAGTTATTTATGAACTGCTTATGTTTTTCTAAATCTCACAACTTTTTGTGAATGATATTAATCCGAATATAATGTATCTTTAAGGCGAGAATGAATAGGATTTTTTTAAGCTAAGTCAGTTTGTTTTACTATCTTCGGCTACATCACCGCTTACTGACAAGTAGAAGTGTAGGCAAGCACTGGTTTTAATAGATTCGATCCTAACAATACATTTTTCACATTAGATTGTTTTATATCCATAATATAAAATCTAGTTTGTCTAGCGCCTGGTATCAATAGCCTCTACGCTACCGTCATATGCGTATGCGCTTTCTCGCTTCGTCCTCCTTTTGAGCGTGCATCGGACGTTGATTTGTTTTGTTTACATGCGTACGAGGAGACGTAAAAGGTGTCAATCCATTTTTGAACATCGTTATTACCGATGTTATGTTAATTACAAACCCACGTACAAACAAACGTAATATATTAGGAGTGTTATTGAATTGCATTCCCTTTTAAAGATATCAGTAACATTTGATAATAAAATTACAATTATGTCATATGAAACGATGTCTTTTATTACAATTGGAACACGTATAAAAGAACTTTAGAACTCTGATGCATGTATGCAACTTTTTTCTTTTCTTTTAAAACATTTCCATTCCAGCTCTATTGCTAGCACGGATCGTAAACATTTTACTATGGAAACGTAGAGATAGATATATATTAGACTTCCGAACCCATTACAACAACTTCCGAGTAGGTAGTTAATAAAACATAATACAAAAATCTTTTCCGGAACTCCCAACTAACAAAGATTCATCCATTTCTTATATTAGGTCAATTAATCTGTTGACTTACTTGAATGGACTTTAATTGGTATAGTACTTATTAGTAATTTTAAAGAATCTGCTTCTAACAGCACTTATCCCAAGTTATTTGAGGTCGACGTAGCATGTCCATAGATACGTGGTATCTCAGGAGCTAAGCGCTCGCCGTTAATTTCACAGAACGCGAGCAACCCGGGTTCAATCCCCGCTGGCACTAATTAAATTGCCGGCTGCTCGGCTGTGAAGAAAGACATCGTGAGGGAACCTGCATGTCTAAAAAATTTATAAAATTAAAAAAATCAAAGATACGTATAGTCCGCTAACACGCATTGGGGCAGCGCGGTGGACACTTCCTTACCCTAAAACCCTCTCAATAATGAGATGATGCCTGTGCCCAGGAGGAGGCATATATAGGCTTTAACTTTACTTTAGCATGCCCATTCTCCTCTGTTAGTCGTCATCTACTTACTCACTCCTTTCTTAGGCAATTGTCCCACCGCCAACGATGAACGAAAAGCGAGTAGTGCTAGAAACAAGATAAGAGTTGGCGAGCAGCGAGAAGTTAGTATACGGTTCCGATAGTTTTGTCACTGGGCTATATGCAAGTGCACTCAGATCCGCGCGGTAGAGTAAAATGACCGCTGGTTGGTCTCTCGGCGTGAGTTCTGACCGCCAAGCGAGCATCGCTGAGCGAGTTTTATCTTTGATAGCTCTTGTCGCTGCGACAAACTAGTGTAGAGAGAGTTTTCGCCGGCAGTGTGAACAGCCAGCGATCAACTATTGTTATATGTATCTCTTTTGTTGACACGAGATCTATACCTGTCGTTCGTTTCTTCAGCGAGAAAATAGTCGATAACTAATCGGTTCCTCGTTGGCGGCGGGACAAGTGCGTTACGCATGTCATCGCCGACACAGTCCATCCATCTTTTCTTAGACCTCCCTCAATTCTTATATCCATCCACTTTCATGTCAAAAATAAATACAATGTTAAAAATATATAGAAATTATTAAAAATTAACTAATTTTCGAAAATGTGAAACCTTATGCCGCATCTCACGCAATCTGAAGTCGTGCGCAATTGAAAGCGACGCTTCGTGAATTGCGAAATCTATAACGTAACGTGTAACAAGTACATACACCGTAAATCAATTTATTACTCGTAAAAAAACTCTTGGTCCATTAGAATTATCCATTGGATTTTCACGGATGACTCACGCATAATAAGACCATTTAGATTTTTGATTTAATTTCCGTAGTAGATCATTTATTAGTTATTACGACTGAATTTTACTAAACTTAATCAATCAAGATCGTAATAACGATTCGTCGAGGCAATGAAAGGTTTTTTATTAATCGTTTACGGATGTAGTTATTAGCCGGCAATATTCTTCGAACCGAACCGAGGAAGAAAGTTTTGATAGTAGGCAAGCACAATGTAGGGCGATTCTTCACTAGATGGAGAGACGACCTGATGATTTATGTTGGTGGTCTATAGATTTAAACCTTCTATATTCAGCAGAATATCTGTAATTATCTCTAATAATGCTATAATTGTTATGATATTCATGGAACTCTGAGTAATAATATAAGAAATTATATTGATTAACGTCAGTTTGGGGTACCGAAGTATTTTTGTTAGATGTTTTATTATGCTTCACTTTTGTATATATATGTATATTTGATTCTCATATTGCGACGGACTTTTCTTTAAAGTGATAGTGAAAAAAATGTATGACAAAGGAAAATGTTTTAGTTTCTTTTCAAATTCAGGATGCGAGTGAAATTAAGAATGACATTTATACTGCAAAATATATAGTGTGACGATGATAAATATGTACAATAAATGCACATCCTAATATTGCATAGTGCTTACTCGGTACAGTTAGTGTTCAGTGTTCCTTCAACATCGCGTAACTTTCTGTGTTTAAAGAAATATTTATACTCATCTGCGATAGTGTGCAGAAACCAGTGTTAATACTGGTTTCCATGGCCAGTTAGTGGATTTGGGATTCAGTATAATTTAAAAGATGGAAAGGATGTTCAAAGTATTAAGTAAACTTCGTAATAAAAACGAAACGGACTCAGAATAACTGCGAATGCGATTCCACAACTTGTCTTCCTTATACCCGAGGACACGGCGTGCACGCATTGCAGCCGGATTGGCAACCGCATTATTTTTATTATTTCGAGTTGGTATTAGGAAGATGCTGCTCTCTTTCATTTCTGTTTCACTTTACCTCTGTCGCTTTTTACAACGACCAGAAGATCTTATAGGGTAGTAGATCCACTACATGGCAATCAATATAAAGCCCAAATTGTATTGCTTGTGAATCGCATAACTGAAACCCAGCTGACCTTGTTGTGGCGATGTAAGAATATCCACTACCCCAAAATCGTCCCGTGGGTGTCGTAAGAGACGACATTGAGAAACAAACCAGGAGATTAGCAGCTGCGTCTTTCTTATAAAAACGAAAAAATAAAAAATTACGGATGCCAATCCAACTGCCAAGCATGGCAGCGATAGCAAATATCTCCCCTATAAGGCAATCTATGGGAAGGCTATTTTATGTTCAGCAGTGGACTTATGATAGGCTGTTAACGGTAACATTATACCTGAAACCTAACTATATAAAAATTGGACAAGTTCAAGACTAAACTCAGAACGAGAGCTTAAACTTGGGACGCGTGTGCTGGCAATTCTCAATTAGCCCGGAGTCTTGATTCACAATAAATTAATTAAAAATATCGTGTCTAATTTGGCAGTTAAAAGTAAGGTAAAAAAAACACTGTTCCCCATAATTGGGTCCTGTAATTTAGATATGATATTATTTAAGTAAATTTATATTTTTTATAGGATAAGGGTAACAAACGAGCACACAGTCCATCTGATGGTAAGTGGTTGCTGTGGCCCATATACATCTACATCTATCCTCGATTACGAATCAAAATGCAGATGCATTGTCACCCGTGAGAACTATGATGGAATGCCCTGTTTCCAGTAGAAAGGGTCTTCGGTTCTCTACACTCACCATACAAAACACAGCAGCGTTAAGCTTCTTTTTTACGCTGGTATTCTGTGAGAGCGTGGTCCTTCCCCGGTCGACCCATTCGTGCTACAACTATACTAGTAATATAGTTGCAACATGACTCTACCACTTAAAATATGCTTTCAATATTTTTCTATATCATTCACATAGTACGCTAGCTTTAACGGAAAATAGATGTTATAGATTACAAAATTATCATCAAAAAGGGTTTATGTATACAGCTACTCAGTATGTGATAATCTTAGTCAATAGTGAAAATATAGTATTTTAGAGATTATTTTCAGCATACTTAAGCAAACATTGGAATAGAGTAGTGGTCACGTAAACAGGAAACGCGCAACCGACGCGACACGTGTGTCGGCATTCG
This sequence comes from Parnassius orleans, assembly GCA_029286625.1. Classification (NCBI taxonomy): domain Eukaryota; kingdom Metazoa; phylum Arthropoda; class Insecta; order Lepidoptera; family Papilionidae; genus Parnassius; species Parnassius orleans. The sequence continues at coordinate 1,253,295 of JAGSMP010000184.1, forward strand.
TTTAATCACAGTTTAATCGTTACGTTAATAGGTGAAACTTATCTCCGGCCTGGTATCGACCAGGAGCCTCCCGTCCGTTTGTTTTTTTTGCTATTTTCCGCACTTTCTCTAGTTAAGGTTCATAGAAGTGGGGATCAATTATAAAAACCTTTAACAGTTTCTTTTTAAAATTGTACTCAAAGATTGATAATATTTCTACCATTTAAATCTAGCACAGCAAGTGTCGATTTATACGAGTACCTTTATATTTTACGTTGGATGTATTTAGTGAACGATTATATGCATAATTTTTACTGCGTTCAAGTAAAATTTATGCCCTCATTGATCAGTCCAAATTAACTACAGTTCTCACATATGTGGAAATAGTTTTGGTAGACTTCGTTTTTGCACGTTTGTGAAAGAAAAACATCGTGACATCTATTTATAAATTCTTACTTTTATCATATTTCACACCATCTGTATTATACTTGAAGATATACTCAGTTAAATTTGGCATTTAAAAGGAAATCAAAAATTAAAGATGAAATCACGTAACGCATGAATTATCTTCGTTTTTCGTATTAGAAAAGTAAGGACGCACCTTTATTTTTCTAAACTAACAGTTTATTTGCAGGAAAGTTTTTTTTAATTGGCTGCATCAAAGTTAACAAAAACACAGGCAATGGAACATAACATTTAATTATTATAAAGGTAATATTAAAATAAACTGTCACACACAGTTTTCACTACATTGAAGTAAAAGAGGTCGAACGACGTATTTAGTTAATGGTTATAAAACCTGTCAAGCTTTCTAGATTGATCTGCTTCAACTCCGAACACAGATCTTTTTAATGTATTTAAGTCTTTTAATGTAAAATAATACAATATTTTATCTCAAAATTTATAAATTATCACCACTCATTTGCAATTTTTGATTATTTCATATCGTAATTGATTATGAAATATAAATAAAAAATAACAATTTTGTCCGTATTTTGTTGTTAAAACTGTGAAGGATATATTTTAACCCAGATATTTTATCCGTCCTGACCCACCCATTATCTATGTCTTTACATACGCAATAAGATCGCACGTAGGTTGCACTTAGTGTTAAAACAAGGGTCAATTACAACACCAGGCTTACTATCATGCTATTTATACAGAAATTTTGTTTCTGGTAGAAATTTAAAACTATGGCCCGCGATATTGTAGTCAGGTACTCTGAGCACTAAGACACGCGGTTGTAATAGATCGTGTAGAGAAAGTTTATTTCTTGGGTCAAATAAATAACACTGGGCGCCGTGATAATGGTGTTAAATGTAGAATATTATTTTAAAATGGTTGGCTATGCATCAATTTATAACAAGCTATAGATACTTTTACCAATAATCATTACATATGTAAAGATGTCACAATAAAAGTACCTTATTTATCAATATTTTATGGTATGTGGCTCAAGTATGTCTCTGAGAGATGGCTACATATTTGTGCCATTTGCTTTAGAGACTCAGTCCGTGGGGTTTGTCACCGCTGATGATAAGTCTGTTGGATCTTTTCACGCTCTTAGGTTAAGTATGGGCATTCAGCCTGTATGATAATTTAATTTTTAGTTTTTTTATGATGGTAGTAAATATTGTACATTTTAAAAAGTTGAAGATAAAAATCGATTTAAAAATATAGTAACATTTGTTCGTGCATCTGTTGCATGCTACATTTACTATAATGAGTCATTTGTTCTCACGAGAACTTGGATGCAGATGAAAGTACTGTGAAATCTGTTCTTAAGCTTTTTACGTCACATCATACTGTTAGTGAGAGCTATCGGTACCACCGTTGATAATCAATCGCGACATTTTTTTTTTTCAAAAAATTGATTCTTTAGTTTCGGCTTTTGCAACTGCCACAGAGTCGGCACGTAACGTGGTTGCAAACGAGATTAAAACTACTTTTATTCCTAAATATTACACTATATCTAATTAGCATATTAGAAGATATAATGGTAGTTATCCTCTTTATCAAAAACCTTTTCTCGTTTAGTTTGAAAATATATGATGAAGTAATTATAAGCAATTTATGTTTTAGAGTCAAGTACCTGCTACATTAAATTATTATTGCCTAAGTGGTTCAGACTTACAGTTTAAAGTTGAATAATAGGCGTTCGGCGAAGTTTATTCTAACTACATCATGAACAGACAAAAAATATTCAATGATGATAAGATTTAGCCATCTCATTGCACGTGTGCCTCGGAGCGCTTTGATCTGGGAAGGAAAAATAAAGTATGATTTACAAAAATTAAAAAGCATAGGTTTACGAATGAAGTGGAATACATATTCCACTTGTTGACAATCTACATGATTAACACAAAATTTGTGTCAACTTTTTAGCTCGTACTATTTATATAAACTTAAAATGCATGCGTAACATAGTTTCATCTTTAATTTTTTTACTTCTTTAAAAATGCAAATTTTGTTTTTATTTTAAATAAATGCGTTATATGACAATTAATGCTGATAGTAAAAATGAATAAATAAAAGAGAAAACGCTCAAAAGTATTCGAAGTAGCTAATTTGCACGTACAAATGATCTTTTGTTTTCATCATACCTCTATGGCTGGCACGTGTTCTCACAGTATTTGCTTCGAAATTCGAAATTTCCTACGAATTGTTGCGCGTGATAAAGGAGAAATTTAAAATAAGTAAGCGTGGTAATATAAAGTGTTCACACGATATTCCATGTTCTTCTGTAATCAAAACCCATATGCATATGCATTTAGTTTTTACTTTATTAAATTTCTTTTTTAATACTTGATTAATTTATTTTATTTTAATAAAAGTACATATAAGAGGATTGTTTCCAGTATGTGTCAATTTATATTGCATACATTAAATAACGATGTATGCCACGGTTCTTCTTTTTCTAGTCTTCAAAAAATTCTTTTTTAATTTCTCAGACATGCATATTTCGTCACAATGTTTTTTTTACAGCGCCAAGCACGTGGTAAATCAGCTATTGAACTTGGTTAACTGGCACACTATGAACTTTGAAGGCGAGGGCTTATCCACTAAACTACCACTATGATTTATATTTTGGTGTTTCATAATATAAGTAATATCAGAACATAAAAGTCCAAATTCAAAGCACTGTCAGTATTTTCTTTGACATGAAATTAAGCGACAGTAGCCTAATGGTTATGGTGCAGGCCGTAATCTGGGAATCATCCACATATGTAACTACTTTTTTTTTATAGGATAAGGGTGACAAGCGAGCAAACAGTCCACCTGATGGGAAGTGATTGCTGTGGCCCATAGACATCTACATCCATCCTCGTTTGCGAATCAAAATGCAGATGCGTTATCAGCCGTGAGGATTAAGATGGAATGCCTCTTTTCCAGTAAAAAGAATGTCCGGTTCTCTACACTCACCATACGAAACACAGCAGGATTAAGCTGCTATTTTACGCTGGTATACCGTGAGAGCATGGTCCTTCCCCAGTCGAGCCACCCATTCGTGCTACAACTATACAATTTAAATTACTTTTTTTTTAATCTACTTACGACACCATGTGACGATCGCACCATGTTATGCATGTATTATGTATGATTAGTGGAGTACATAGTTACCTCATCCTGGGTTCTGGGTTCGATTATTACCCAAAACTACTATTAGGTTGTTCAGAAATATTAGTTAATGGTTTTGAGGGTATAGACATTTTTCTTATATTTGACACTGCTTTTAAAAATACCTCGGCCAACAAACTGTCAAATGAACTTTAATTTATATCATCAACGTAGAAAACTATTGACAATTGACGATCTATGTTTTTTTTTTGCAAAAACAGGGCGTTAAAATAACGACTTAAATATATGTTGTATCCTTATTTCTTAATTAGGTCATCGGCTTTTCGCTTAGTTTACTCTGGGAATCAAACAAACCTTGACATGTCTTATTGAATTCCCACATCCTCGTTATTAATTATAATATAGGTAAATGAATGAAGGTTGGAAACTTTAAACAATTCTAATGCCTCCTCTACACTACTCGCGATACTTCTACTGATCGAAGTTGGACGAGGCGGATAGTGTAGAGAGGTACTTCGATTCGCTTCGTGCAACCTCGCTTCGCCTCGGGCGACTTCCGATCGCTGTCGGTTTTTTGCGCCAGATTCAAAGGACTTCGCGAAGTACCCCGAAGTTACACGAAGCGTCTCACTACACTACTCGGCATACGCCAATTATGAATATTTTTTTATATATATAAATATTAAATATGTAGCTTTCTACATAATTATTTATTTAGTTAACGCATTAACGTCTTACTGTTCACACAATTAGGTACCTCTATAGCAGCTGCCTCTTGAACGTTATTCATGTTAAAGGTGCGGGAGACTCAAGATGACTGAGCTCTTCGCGAAGTAACACGAGTGTGTAGTCACGTTCTTCGGACTGCGATCGACTTCACCCAGCACTTCGTCGAAGTTACTTCGCGAGTAGTGTAGAGGAGGCATAACGTTTTTGTAGGAATATAAATAATAAGTGGTAGAGCCATGATGCAGCTATATTACTGGTATAGTTGCAGCACGAATGGGTCGGCTCGACCGGGGAAGGACCGCGCTCTCACAGAATACCAGCGTAAAATAGCAGTTTCGTATGGTGAGTGTAGAGAAACGGAGACGCTTTTTACTGGAAAAGAGGCATTCTATCTTAGTCCTCACGGCTGACAACGCATCTGCATTTAAATTCGCAAACGAAGATAGATGTAGATGTCTATGTGCCACAGCAACCACTTACCATCAGGTGGACTGTGTGCTCGTTTGTCACCCTTATTCTATAAAAAAAAATTTTTTGACGGAATCAAAGGCTTTCTCATAGTCCACATACGCAATACAAAGTGGCAGATTGTACTCTTCGGTGTTCTGTACAATTTGCCGAAGGGTATGAATGTGGTCTATGGAGCTATAGACTATTCGGAAACCGGCTTGTTCGGGAGGCTGGAAATGTCGAGTCTGCATGCGAGACGATTCGTAATGACTCTCAAAAACAGCACTTAGACGCCGCTCAGAAGGGAAATCGATCTGTAGTTTTTCAAGAGAGCATTGGCGCCTTTCTTGAAGAACAAGGCCACCGCACTTCTGTTCCACGCCTCCGGTGTAGTGCCACCATAGAGCACCCGCTTTCAGAAGATCCGCTGTAATTCCATCCTTGCCCGGGGACTTTCCGTTTTTAAGGTGCTGGAGAGCCATTCTACTGACGTCCGGGATATCATCGGAATAGTGTCGGATAAGACTTGCTATTGGATCGTTACTCACACTTGCGTGTGGCTCTAACGATGATGTATACAGCTGCCCATAGAACCACTCAATCTAAATTAAAATCTCAGGTGTCCCGGAAACGATGCTGCCACATTCGGTCTTCAGCTTCGACAGTTGACTCTTTCTGGCAGACAGATCTCTGGCAAAGACTTTTCAGCCCTGGATCCTTTCGATCGCTTCTTCAATACGAGCTGTATTAAAGTTGCGTAAGTCCCGCCGCATGCACTTGGAAATCTGTCTGTTCAGTTGTCTGTATTCTGTCAAATCTACTGAAGACTGCAACTTCATTCCCGTCTAACAGCCATGAGATTAAGAACGTGATCGGAGAGTTTTTGTGTTCTTCTGCGACGGGTCTTACAGAACTTAGCTTCGACCGCATGGACAGTTTCCACAAGCTTGTCATTCATATCGTCCACTTTATTGCAGTCTTCTAGGCACTGAAAACGATTTGGTAACTCGAGCGGAAAGTTTTCGGGGCTTTGGATTAGAGTACGAGGGGGACGGAACGTTGACTTTATTAGACGTGACCTCTTATATTAACGTTAAGGTTCAGTGTACCTCTCACCATTCGATGAACGCTGCCAGTTTTCACCCTCGCGATCACTGAAACGACAATGAACAGTTGTCGTCTGGTCGTCACAACGAAGTCAATCTCATTTTTTGTCGAACCGTCGGGGCTCGACTAGGCCCACTTTCTGTAGGGCCGCTTTTTGAAGAAAGATTTCATCATAAAGAGTCCCTATTTCTTCATAAAGTCAGCTAGCTGCTGGCCCCTTGGATTCCGTTGCCCTATTCCAAATTTCCCTACCTTCAGCTCACCGTTCTCTTTTGTGCCGAGTTTTGCGTTGAAGTCTCCCATTAATACCGTATAGTAAGTTTTGGAGGAATGCATGGCTCTAGAGATATCCTCATACATTTCCTCCACCTCCTCATCGGGGTGTGCCGAGGTTGGTGCGTAAACCTGTATGATCTTCAGCGAATACCGTTTGGTGATTCTGTATAATGTACGCAATCCTCGTCGATACACTCCCAATCTTTACAACGTTGTAAACGAGAGACTTGTGGACGATAAATCCGACACCACTTTGGGACAGATGTTCGCCCTCCCGGTGATAGAACAAGTTGCCGGATTTGAGGATTACCGCGTCCTTCCCCTCTCTTCGGACCTCAGATAATCTTATAATATCCCAGCGCAACTTGTCTATCTCTTCTTCCAGCTCCAAGGTCTTCTCGTCAGTCCTCAGTGTGCGTGCGTTATATGTTGCTAGGTCGAGTCATCTTAGGTGGCAACAAAACCTCCGCTAGTTGCCACGCTTGGCGTGCGGGTTGGCAACCGCAGTTTTTTTATTGTAATTTGCTGCTATCAGAAGACGCTGCTGCCCATCTTCTGACTCATATGGGGTAGTAAGTATTTTTACCCGCCACTGAACGGAGACATTTACTGTTAAGTCCGATCTAAAGGACATGGAGAGCGAATATAATTACAGGCAGTGAGGTATTCCGAAATACTACTGCAGGTGATCACGCATCTATGGCTATTTTAAGTTATGTGTGGGTTCCCTGACTATTACCTACCATAAAAACCTAACTTTTCTATTGCATGCCGTAAGCGCTAAGTGTGCAGGTATGTTCTACTAGGGCCTAAAAATTAAAATTCCAACGTTTTGTCGCATGAAATCGTATCTAGCAATCATATTGTACATATAAGTGATATAAAAAGCACATTTTTAGAAAGATAAATGATTGTTAAATTTATTAATATTTTTTTTAAATCGATTAATTGCTATTTTTACATAAAAAAGGGGTTTTAGTGGCTTATGGTGTGGATTTATCAACACGATAACTTTTTGATAACACGATACTGGCTTCGTAAACACGATAACTTTTGAAAATATCAATTGTTCAATTCAATCTATTTTTAAAACTCTTCATCTATCATGTGGGAAGCCGTTGAATGTAAATGGCAGTTTAATTTTGTTTAGTTTAGTTATAATTAATTTTTTTTCGGCTGCGAAATGTCTAAATATTCGGTGTTTTACAGCCTTGTATGTTATTTTTTACTAAATAGAGACTGCGTCACTCACTCGGTTAGTTCGGCGCACAAAACACAATTACTCTCTACCAAGAGGTTCAGCGTCAAATGCCGTAGTTAGTGGACACTTTATCGGTTGTTTGCAGCGGCTCAAAAAGATCGCTGTACAAATTACACAATATTCGAAAAACCAAATTTCTTACATACTTGATTATAATAATAATCTGAAATTTTTATTACAATATTTTAAAAACACAGAATAAATAATAGTAGTACGTACTAAAAGTAAGTAGGATGTAATATTTATACTTAAATAGGTCTTGGACTTTATGGAGTGACCTGAGTCGTGCACTTTTGGATTTTCCAAACTTTTTTTTTTAAATTGAAGTTTGACATAAAATTATCGGAAAATTGGAAGTATAATAAGGTTATTAGTGAAAACTTGTGTGTATTTAAACTACTTTAAAAATTCCATATAATCATGTTATACGTAATTTTTTTAATGCGCTTAGGGCATGCCCAATTGGATCTACCAATATTTTATTTATACTTTACATTTTTCTAATCGTAAATTCTATCTGTTATTTGCTATCTTATAAGTATGAAACAGGACACAAAAAAAAGTTATAACTTTATCACCTTTTCGTCATTTTTTATTGTACACAAGTTATTTTTTTCATTTGTATTGAACGTACATTTAAATCAGCTGGGAGAATTAACGTGAGGTGAGTAATGTTTTTACGTACCTTGATTACCTGATACCTGGAAAATAGCCCACTAGCCAAGCTAGCAGGTAGGCATGCGATCATAGTACATACTAACACTACTCAATCATACGTATTTCGTTCGTCAGAAAATAAGTGACGTCTGGTGGCCCTGAGATCTTGCTCTATACGATTTTAGTGCAGATAACGACAGATTTGTATGTATTTTCATGAGTTTTCTTTAAATTATGAAGAAATTTGCATCTTTTGAAAATCAATAAAATTTCGCGGACATGTATTTACCAACTCGCACTTGCACATTATACGATCTAAGGTGCGCAGGCTTATTACTTCAATCGTTTCATTTTGATATAAATAATATAACAGTTAACGTGATTATCGGGTAAACATTTAATAGACAGTTATAAAAATCGATATCGACATTGACACCACGTAAAACATCGATACTCGTATCGCTAATTAGTCGCCGGGTGAAAGTTACCGACCGACTGACCACAATCCGAACCAAGCTCGATGTTTCGGCGGTGCCGATTTTAGATCGATTCTACTTTCGTTTTTGACTACTCTTACTCGCCATTCACTACAAGTGTTAATTGAAATTCCGATTTATTTTTTTCATTACATCTCTCGCATTTGCATATTAAATAGTTGGAGTGATATCATCAATGCTCACATAGTAATCTTTTCTCAATAGTTTTAAAATCAATAAAAATTAATACGTATACTATAGTGAAAGATAGGTGATGAATAAATAATAATCAGCGGAAAGGAAATAATAGGCGAATATATCCTGAGAAAATAAATCGTATAATGGAAATGGCAAATAAAATGCTGCTATTACTTTATAATATTTCAATTGATTACTATTAATAAATTAATAAATTTCTGGGATAAAATTTAAAACTTTAGTGATTGATTGGTTTTTAAATATATAATATAATATTTAAGCAACAGTAGCCTAGTGGTAGGGTGCGGACCGCGAACTAAAAGGTTGCGGTTTCGAATCCGCCATTCGACTACTGTCGTGAACCAAAGGATTTTCAGCTTACCAGTGGTGGTTAAAGGAATATTATTAATATTAATAGCATTACTAGTATTTTTAATTATTAATAAAAAAATCTTCTCAATATTATATGGGTCAAAGCATGAAGTATTAGTGTGGCCACTTTGATTTAAAATTAAACTTGCATGATCCAAGATTCATGATTAAAACTTTATTATAACATAAAAACTATAACGTTCTAAATTCAAAATATCATTATATTATTACAATTCTATTGTTCTTACATTCAGTATTTGAAAAGTTAAACAAGGAATCCTGGAAATAAGAGTAATTGTCGAATAAAAGTGTTGACTTGGTTCTAACGCAGTAGAGGCAGCAGGCGTTTGGAGAGGACAAGACTAACGATTGCACTGTGCGTTTTTAGTTTGATTATTTTCGTAGTGGTGACGTCGACTTGAAGAACGAACCACTTGGAAGACGAGACACGATAAATTAAAGGTTAAGTTAGAAGCCGATCCTTATCAAGCAACCAATCCTTATCAACCAAACCAACCGAGATTGACCCATTTGCACCAATTGGAAAAATGGGTCCTCATGATTCTAAATTGCATAAAGGAGAAGATTTATTAAAGTATAACAGTGTTTGGCACAAAGCGCTTCTTTCGTTGATTCCATCTTATGGACTTCCCGAGAAATTATGCAATTGGATCACTAGTTTTCTCTCAATTAAGTACCTAGTCGACTGTGCATGCTCCGACTGCAAGATAGTAAATGCTGGTATTCCACATGGCTGCGTGCTATCGCCTACCTTGTTTCTTCTGCATATCAACGATATGTTACCAGTAACATTCATTGTTACGCAGATGACAGCAATGGCGATGCCTTATAACACGTCGTCGAGTGCCGGAATAAATTTGTGTCTGAAACTCTGAAATCGAGTATTTGTTGAACAAAGTCTCGGATTGGGGCAGACTAAATCTAGACCAGTTCAAAACCCAGAAGAAACAATTTGCGCGTTTACCGCTAAAAAGAACCTTTTTGTCGTATCTCCTCAATTTCAAGGCACTCCTCTCGTTGCCTCAGCTAGCATCGGAATCCTCGGCGTCGACATATCGAATGACGTTCAGTTTCGTGGTCACTTGAGGGAAGGCCAAATTGGCCTCTAAAAAGCTTGGCGTACTTTGTAGAGCGGGACAGTATTTCATGCCGGCACACCGCTTGCAACTTTACAAGGCGCAATTTCGGCCTCACATGGAATACTGTTCTCATCTCTGAGCCGGAGCAGCCCAGTGCCAACACCTTCAACTTCATCGCATTCAGCGCAGAGCGGCTCAAATAGTCGACGACAGAGTTCTTTCTGATCGGCTCGATTCTCTGGCGTTGCGAAGAGATGTTGCATCCCTTTGCATTTTCTATCGCATCTACTACGAGGAATGCTGTGAGGAATTGTTTGGATTAATTCCAGCCTCCAAATTATACGAACGCCCATCGCAACAAAACTCACGGTACCATCCACACTATCTGTACGCTTGCCGGTCCACCACTGTGCGTTTTACAAAGAGTTTTCTTCCTCATACAACCTCTTTGTGGAATGGTTTACCACCGGTGATTTTTCTGGTCCGATACGACTTAGGGACTTTCAAGAAAAGAGCTTTCTAAAAGGCTGGCAACGTACCTGCAATTCCCCATGTATTGCAGTTGTTCATGGGCGGCGGTAGTCACTTACCATCAGGTGAGCCCCATGCTCGTGTGCCCCCTCTTCTATAAAATATATATTTAGACGACTTCAAAAGAAGGTTTACCATTCGATTGTACGTTCTTTAGTATATATATGTTACGCGATATCTTCGTTAATTGTGAGCCGATTTTGATGATTCTTTTTTATTAAAACGCACCTGCAACTCCCCATGTTTTGCAGTTGTTCATGGGCGGCGGTAGTCACTTATCATCAGGTAAACCGCATGCTCGTTTGCTCCCCCCCCCCTCCCTAATTAAGAAAAAAAAACAAAAAAACGCATGAAATCTTTGCTTGCTTTAATAAGTAGGTACAAAAAAAGGTGATTTTGTACGGAATTGTGAAAAACGCAATGGCTAAACCCAGGTTAAATACCGGAACAATGCTCTAGAGCGAAGCTCACCCATGTAAAGTAATGGTAATTGTATGTTGGGCTCTTTATGGTGTAATTCACTATAGCATTTTGAGATTTTGTATCAATAACAGTAGATGTCTATTGTGAAATACTTCGAATAATCATTATTCGAAGTATAATACTAATATAAGGCGAAACTATCAAAGAAACAACCCCAACCAGTCAATCGATCTTCACCATTATTGCGCCATGATATCGCAAGAACTCGTTCTGCTTTTTTAGATTACAAGACCCGCAGTTAGAAATCATTACTATTGTCGTATTTGGACAATTTCCTGCAAGGGAAAAAAATTGTTCTCAGGAAGCGGTACATAATGCCTTCATACGCTTGTTAGATTTTTTTTACAAATGAGGGTCAGTAATTATATTAAATAAATATTTTTTCTTAAAAAAGGTGTATAATCATAATGTAAGGTGCGAAAACCGATCACACAGTCATGGATGTAAATGGATGCTGCGGCCCATAGACATCTACATCTATCCTTGATAAAGAATCAAAATGCAGATGCGTTGTCATACCTTTAGGAATAAGATGGAATGCCTCGATTACTAGTAAAAAAAGTCTCCGGTTCTGTACACTCACCACCGTACGGAACACAGCAGCATTAAGTTGCTATTTTACGCTGATATTCCGTGGGAGCATCTATCCGATCTATTCGCGCTGCAGCCATAATACAGCTGCAGCGTGACTCTATCATTTAAAAAGCGGCCTTTTCATGCTTTAACCTCTAATACATATTTGCAAGCGGTTTTGTGGACACATATAAAAGATTATGTCTTGTGCAGAGAGCTAGTCTCGCGACATGTCGGAAATTCGGTCTGGAGGATGTTATTACTAGTCGACGAATAATTTTATAAGTAATTTCTTTGCTACTTCCTGTTACGATTGTCAGAAATAATTCTCAATTAGACACAATAGCTAACTGTTAAAAATAAAATTTAAATATATTTTTTGCTTGTCCCTTGTTCTGTTCCCTTTACCTATTTAATTAAGACGTCTCTATATATCATTTCAGCCCATCACAAGTCCATTGCTGAACATAGGCCTCCCCTAAGAAAGGCTACAAAGCATGGCCCTCAGCTACTACATGAAAGGTCGTCACTTCATCTAGTGTTTCTTTCTTTCACTTCGTTTGTCGGTTTCTCGAGCTAATTATGGTCGGCACATTGTCACTTCAGCTAATTGACCCGTTGGGCTATGTTGGTTACTCTGGTTCTACTACGGATATTATCAATCAGAGAAACTTTGAGCATAGCCTTCTCGACTATATTTCGATGAGCGACCTTAAGCTTCCTTATTTATCTATCAGTGAAAGTGCCTAGTATTAAGATAACATTTTTAGAAGGATTTCCTTTCAGGGTGGTCCAAAAATTTTGCCTTTATTTGTAGCAGATTAACGGTTATACTCTACTTCAAACGAGTTCCTCCGTGTTACCCTATTGAGGTGTATTAAGCTGATTTACTTTACGAGAATCAACTCACAGCCCTAAGACCGGCAATAAAACACGTGTTTTTCTAAACGCCGGAGATGACCCCGAGTCGATGTGTGCCAGCAGGTCTACGTATGTAGGTTTACGAGGCAGTCTCGCGGGTTCCCAGTGTGGGTGCCGCTGCATTGTCTCTTGTTTAATTGCAACGGGGTGTAACTGTTTGCATTTTCTAGAAATGTTGATATCTTAATACTTAAATTTATATTTATTTCAGAATTACTACATCCCTGTCAATAACACTGTTGTTTCGCTTACCAATAACATGTAGTTTTTTCATAGAATATATACAAAACGAATTAGGTACAAAAATATGATATTTAGAGTAATTGTAAACAAAGCTAGCTACAAAATATAATTTAAAGGAGATACTTAATAATCTTTTTCATACTAAATATTTTCAAGAAAAACTTTTCATAATTATCAGCAATCGTAGACATTTTATAAAAGTATCTTCTTTCCACTACTCTACAATCGTCTTAACTATGTTAAACAGAAAATATGAAATTGTATGTGTATATAACTTAAACTATAATAAAGTATTCTAAATTTTCATTGAACAGAATTCGATCCTCGCCGGCACGAATGAAATCGTTGTTTTAAATTTTATGTATCTATATTATTTGTCTGCCTGTGTTCTTTGTGCTGATTTACCACGTGCTCGGCGGTGAAAAAAACATCGGGAGGAAACCTGCATGTCTGAGAAATAAGAAAAATAATATTTTGAAGACAGTTTACCAACACGCGTAGGGGCAGCGCAGCGGACATTTCCTTGCCCTAAACCCTCTCAAAAATGAGATAAGGCCTGTGCCTAGCAGTGGAACGTTCATAGGCTGTAACTTTAACTGTTTTTTATTCCTTGCCTTGAGGAGGTGTTCGGCAACAATACGATCTTCCCTGCTTCAAAACTATCAGTGTTGTAACACTAATTGCAGGATCGGAATTTGGGGAAATTAAAGTGTCGGACACCTAGGTACAATATCAACACAACTTCCAAAATCAATAATTAATGCTTTTGCAAAAATGTTTGCTCCGCCTTGAATCTAAACCCAGGAACCCGTAACTTGGTATTCAAGTACTTATTCGGATCACTAGGCCACGTGGACGTTGCCAGGTATCATTGACGTAGAAAAGGGTGGGCTAGAGGAGCCATACCAGTTATTTTGGGAAAGAACTGTCAGCTGTCATGCAAGTAAAATCTTTAAAAAAAAGGAAATATTGTTCTTATATGTTACTTTCGATTAAAATGTAGCATTGAAAATGCCGAAAATAGATATAATCAGCACACACATACACACTTGCCAAAGTTAAGGAATTAGGGATAAGAATAAAAAATATTAAATTGTTAAAATTATTTTCTAAAAATACAGACCATATAAAGAAAATATTTATAAATTATGTATTACTAACAATACTTGGGAAAAGGATAAAATTTTCGATTCTAGCGGCTCTCTAACTAAATAATTAGCTGTATTTTACATTGTTTGATTGGAATTATTAGTACTCATATGGTATGCACTCATTTATATCTTTTCATAACATCTCTCAGCGTGACCGCGACATAGACGTGATAAGTTAACGGAGTTGTAGAATCTCAAGAGCCCTCTAAACGTCGGCAGTTGGAGAAAGTGTAAACAAATCTAACGCTTTCATTCGAACGTGTTTTTTTCGTTTGCTTATCTTCTTGGCATGTTTATACTAGGTTAAAAAACATTATTGTTCATCAAATTTCATTTTTCCTTCTGCGTATTTATGTCAAGTAAATATTTACAACCTGTGTTTAATTACTATTAGAAATTAAAACAAACAATTGTTAACAACGTGAGATTTTTAGAAATGACGATAGCTGTGCACATTAATAATTACAACTTGGGAATAGTGCATAGCTGCCTATGGTCAGCTATGGACTGTTTATCTGTAAGGTTTTCCATAGTTAAAAAACTGCATTTTGGCGGTCGGCAAGAGCTCTGAAAATGTCGCAACGATTCCCCCATTAGTTAGACCTGATGGTCAGTTCACGTTCGATGCATGGCAGATAGCATCGAGAGCCAATGCTCTTTTAGCACTCTACCTGTCAATCCAGTCTACCTGAATAAGATGGACGAGGAAGCGGCTAAATTTATCCGTCACCAACGGATAATCCTCTCCCCGCTCGTTACCTTTGATGAGGTCAAGACCATCATCAAAAATCTCAAACCCTGGAAAGCGCCAGGCGCTGACGGTATTAATAATAAGGTGCTTGTTTAATGCCTTCCCCTCTAAATTATCTGCCTTTTAGTGGCTATTTTTAATTGAAGAAGGAAAGAAGCAGACGTCATCGGTTTTCATAAACCGAACAAATCGAGGGATTGGGCATCCAGCTATAGAGCCTTCAGTCTCCTCAATGCCATGAGAAAAATCTATGAGCGCATCATCCTTAGTCGACTGAAGGATGTTGTGCTAGACAAAAACCTGATTCCCTACGAGCAGTTTGCTTTTCGAGCCAAACGCTCTTGTGTTCAACAAGTACACCGGTTCACGGAGCGCATCTTAGATTATGCCACAAAGTCGAACAGGCGAACTGCATTTACTGGTGCTCTGTTCTGTTTCACGTGACAAGCAAAAGCATTTTCAAAGTACGTACTAAAAAAAACACTTTAGTACGATTTAAAATTACTTGTACCATACAAGTTATTTATTATCTGTTTACATCAAAATTTGCATACAGGACGAAGGCGACAGTAACAAGTAGTGTAGCGTGGTTTTCATTGTCGCATTTTACTTTTACTTTCGAGTGCGCGGGCGCGGGGGCAACGCACTCGAGATATAGTGTGCAGATTGTGTGGTCCGAACCGGCTAGTCATTGATATTGTCTGCCGGCGGTCTAGACTTTGAATTGATGATCTAAATTAATCTTATTTTTGGTGTGCGAAGATACGAACACACAAGAAAGATATTCATTATGTTTTTTTAAAGCATACAATAAAGGACTTTAACCTTATGTTTAGGGGGTAAATATTTAAAAAAAATCTTTACTTCACTTCTTAATCTCATTCACATGTCTTTCTATTTTTCTGCGTCAACTTTGTTTCCAGCAAAATTTCATACGTAATTTTATAAATTATTGATAAATAAAGCAAAGAAAAATATATTTAAGGCATGTTAACTTTTACACTTACTACAACGTTTTAAAAATAAAAATTATGAGTAATATGATACGGATCCGAAAGTGTACACGAATTAATCATCTGATAAAGCTAACTTGACTCATTGAAGGGCTAATCTGTCTAATCGGTGTCAAAACTCTTCAGTGAAAGTGAGAGGTGTATGCCCACAACATGCCAACTCTTGCTGTTGCTTAATGGACTTTAATGCTTGTTTCGTTCAAGGACGCCACTTTAGTTAGATATAACTATAAAAACATAATAATGGTAGCAGCAAATACCTAAATAAAGAAATAAGTTAAAATACGTTTTACAATAACGTTTTATACAATGAATTACTTACTTATAAAAGGAATTTAATGATTTTGATGAAACTTTTTGTGTTTATTTGAATGGGTCTTCAGATGGTTTAGATTTACATTTGGACCCGGTAGGTGGCGCTAGTATTAAATAAATTTGTAAGTACAATGAACGTATTTTGAAATGTGATTAATAAAATACTATAGTATTATGTCGACACTATTAAATTAAAATCACATCAAAATCTTTTTATTTCATAAAACAAGATTAATATGTTATTAGAATTATGTGATAAAATAGCCGTTGGTCAGTCATTCAATTAATAATAACAATACCAGTAATAAGGAAACATTATAAAAAATGTGACGCCAAAATACGTCAATCAAAACATACACTAAATTGTTGTTCAGATAATGTTATTAGGACATCTATAATTTTTGATGTTTAAATACTATATATATAATAAAATTACAAGTAGCAATGCATTTATGGTTACGGGTAATAAAGCAATCATAACCGCACCCTGCAATTCCACAATGGCCAGTGCAATAGCGACCGCATACTTTGCAACAGAAATGCATTGAAAAACTTCGAAGTACCTGCTATAAAGAGTTCCGGCACTAGTACACCCAATACTTTCTCCCGAAGCTCCCACGCCCCACTTGCCCCGAAATGCCCCAACCCGTTGAGCGGGAACGCCCAAAATATTTGGTGATTAAAACCGATCGGTGTGCTCGAGTCTTTACTTTCGACTTTTTAACTCCACCCAATTAAGTTTGGCAGGCTACGGCCCCAATGTGAGGGCGGCACGACTTATGTTTTTGCATGATTTTCACGTCGCGCACGTGTTAAACAGGCTTAATTCGTTTGACTTGAAGTAGTATTTCGATGTTTTGATTGTATCGAGAAACCTTGATATACGAAAATACGATTGCATTTAAAAACAAAATTAATGAGCAATACCTCGAAAGTATCACAAGATAAGTTTGTCACAACTTATAAATAACTACTTGTAACTGTGCCCAACATGCATTGCAATGCCTCCCTTTTCTACCGACTTCTAAAAGGAGGAGGTACTCAATTCGACTGTATGTTTTTTTGTTTTTTTTTTATGTGTGTTACCTCATATCTTTTTTCTGGGTGAACCGATTTCGATGATTATTTTTTTATTTAAAAGCTGGTGCTTCTCATGTGGTCCCATATAATTGATCAAGGTATGGCCAAGAACTTACTAAATTTTCATCCAGATCGGATTAATGGTCTAGGAACGCATAGAAAACGAAACATATTTTGTTAGAAGCCTTCGCGGACACGCACTCAACGACTCACCAGTTTCATTGTGATGAGATAAAAGGTATGAGAAAAATTAATTTTCATATAAACTGATATTGTTAATAGAGCTGACTAGAAAAAATTAAAAAAATGTTCAAAAATAAAATAAAATCAAAAGAAAATCATAAACATGAATTATACATATTGAAATATAGATAGTAACGTAAACATTTAAGAAATTGCGACGACATCTAAAAACAAAATCATACAATTCATGAGTGTGGCCAGTGATGAGCTGCGGAATTGAGATTTAATCCTTAACAGGTGGCTGCTAAAGGAAGTCAACTAGAAGAGTTCTTACTTGTTGTTTATCGAGAATGTAGCTAATAGAACCAGAGTAATCAACGTAATATTATCTCTATCATCATAATGGGCTTCCTTCTTCCTTTGGGACGTACGGGTGGATTTGTTATTGTTTACACAGCTACACGGATAAAACCTACTTAGAAACTCTACTCTCGAACATCATAGGCTGGTGATGGAGACTAGCACCAGAGCGAGGGTACTAGCTTCGCGCTTACCAACCTGCTAGCATATTCAAGCAAAACATCGGCAGCCAGCGAATTGAAATTTCAATTTAAAATTCAACCTACACTGGGGACTGAATCTTGATTATTTGGTTTTAATTCACGGTTCAGGGACTCGTAAGTTGTAAGTGCTATTCAGCTAGTCATATTTCAAGATAAATAACAAGGAAAGGCTAAAAAGGGTTTTTACAATTACTAAAATGATAATTAAAAAAAACATAACACAAAGTAATGATAAAAACATCATTATGTTGTAATTTTCGTCCGTTGATGTTAAAAATGAGTAGATTTTAGAAAACGAAAAACACATGTACTCGTATACATAGTAGTCTTTGTCAACATTTCCCACAAAAGGCTATACCGCATAGCTTAACACGACGAGAAGGTGACCTTGCGACCTTAAATTTCTAACTGAAAGTGCTTCATTATTCAGTTATATGTCTTTACTTATTTCTCTCATATTTACTAATTCACCATTGTGACGATAACAATGACCAATAAACGACTTTAAAACTGAGGTTTTATTTCTAATGTTATGGTTTTCAAAATAATTATTTTCTAACTTTATACACCCGCAATTTACAAAAACCCCGTTTAAATGAGTCGTTTTTGAAAATGCCATTAGATACATTGGTCTCTTGACCTAGAAAATCTATACATAAATTTTAAGCTTTTGGACAATCTGAGACGTTAAACTCGACACAAATATTAAAAACTATCAAAATATTAACCTCATATAATCTATAAAACGGCAAAAGAAATATCACCGAATTTACAAAATAAAATATTTAATCATAATAAAATCTTTAGATTTTAAATTATACAGTGAAACAAGTTTTATATTATTTAGCTAGCCACTCTAAGCTAATCACTTAATATGCATTTAAACGAAAGTCCTGTCACTCAATTTATCTGTTTGTAGCTATTAGTAAAACCAAACTAGACTAATTAAATGTCAGAAAAGTAATTTAAATATATCATTAATTTTCTTCACAGATATTGAATTCGTGGTTTAGTGGTCTGGAACTCAAATAAGAAGTAGTGGTTCTGGCTTCGTAAACTACGAGTTTGAGGGCCAATGTTTTTTTTAAAATACTTTTTATAATTGTGATTTTCCTTGACTTTCGAGCAATGCTTTCAAATTTATCTTCGAAATTATCGCATAAGCGTGAAGAGACACTTCTGTCGGTACTTTGGTAGACAAGGACTAAAGAGAAATCCTTTCAATTCAGGTCATTTTTTCATCAACCCGCAAAAGTCCACTTTCAGACATGGGATTCTCCCGTTGATAGGATTGGCCCTTACCTATTTATAATATAACTCTAATAAGAAGATTTGCAGCACCAATTTTACGTGGTAGAGCCATGCTGCAGCTATATTAATGGTATAGTTGTAGCACGAATGGGTTGGCTCGACCGTGGAATGACCACGCTCTTACAGAATACCATCGTAAAATAGCAGCTTAACGTTGCTGTGTTTCGTATGGTGAGTGTAGAGAATCGGAGACCCTTTTTACTGGAAACGAGACATTCCATCTTAGTCCTCACGGGTGACAACGCATTTGCATTTTGATTCGTAATTGAGAATAGATGAAGATGTCTATGGGCCACAGCAACCACTTACCATCAGGTGTACTTTGTGCTCGTTTGTTACTCTTATCCTATAAAAAAAACAGTCAACTCACACAGTCGACGCTGCTCCCCGTTACCGTTCTAGATATAGGTTCTATTACTCTGTACCACACAGCGCGGTGTTCAGGTAGGGTTTATTCAAATCTGTTATGTCTTTTTATAAAACTGAAGTGCTAAACGAACTTAATGTCCACCTGATAGTAAGTGGCTACTGCGATCCATGGACATCAGCAGCCAACCTCCAACAAAGAAGGCTACAGATGCGTTGTCACCCCTGAGGAATAAGAAAGAAGCCCTCACAGTCTGTGATTATACTGGCTGACTATACTCCTAATGCCGGAATACAGTAATACAAGCATTGGGCGGCAGAAATAGGTATGTAAGAGAGTGGAATCGATTCGTGGTACGTGGTGTTAAGTGTTTCGTGTCAAGAATATAAATATTAGCAAAGTTATACCTTAATGAATTTTATTTAAACATTTTTCTGAATTTTATTGAAACCTATCATCACTAGCATACATTCCACCTAATGGTAAGTGTTTGAAACATGGGAGGTAGGCTATAACAGTGTGAGAGACACTGGTATCATGACCAAACAAGCAGACCGAGCAACCTTAAATTTAGATTTGAGCAAGAACCAATTGTGTTCTTGCTCAAATCTTTCCTCCTAAGTTTGGCTAGTAGCCATGGCGCAATTATTACAGTATATGCATAATAAACAACTTCCTAATGAATAACCGAAACATGTCGCTATAATTAAAATTAACTACAAAAACATCATCATGCCTGAAATATAAATAGATCTTGTGACCGCGCAGAAACCAGCTACTCCCGGAGTCAATAAGTTGGTGACATAGACCGAACTTACTGACTTTGGGCTGTTACTTAGAATTTATTGATAGAAAAACCTAATAACTGATGAAGTTGTCATAAGTCATAAATTATAGTATATTTTGTACAAATTTAATCTAAGATGCAGAACACCGCTATAAATCAACTAATGGCGATAAATATTTGTTTCGTGGGTATAATACGACAATAGAACCATATTTGTCCTGAATACGGGAGATTTTCCCATAGTACTCAAAACTGGGATACGAGTAGGTTCACACAAAGTAGGTTCATCGTGGAAGAGAATTGCGGTATCAAATACAATTAATTAGTTATACCAATGAGTATCGTCTAAACTTCTGAAATAAGTGCAGGTGTGTCACTTGCAGTAGGCAAGTAGTTTATTAATACGAGTATATACATTCTACTAAATAACAACCAGAAATACTGCGATAGTCAAAAACAAATTCAGGAGCATTAGTATTTATGTAACATGTACATATATCATTGTTATTGACTTTCGGCCAAAGCCCTCTAAAGAATAATATCTTCTAAGACTTGACTGTCTCGTTGGCCAAGTCGTAGACGCGATTGCTGATCATGAGTTCCCAGGATATGAGGTTCGAATCCCAAGTCAAGCCAAAATTAGTTATTGGGGTTTTCTGTCAAGAAGTTCTCATTAGCGGTCCGAAGTCAGGAAATTGGCGGTGTTTCACCCCCGTGCCTCGGAAAGCACGTGAAGCCGTTTGTCCTGCCCTTGATCTCTTACCGTCCCATCAGACTATGAGAATGAGGGAAAAGAGAGTGCACCTGTATTTACGCATACACTCGGGCACTATAATCGGGTCCTGTGCAGATGGCTAGTCTCCATTGAGACTAGCCATCGTAATCGAAATTCGGTCTGGAGGACATTATTATTAACTTCAAAGAAGTTCCAAATAGCGAGGTTATTGAATCACCTAGAATTCGACGTTTCTTAAAAAGAAGACTTAATATTAAGCACTTAATATTAAAGCCACTTACTTAATATTAAGCAGGGATCGATTCAATACGTAAATCAATACAATGTTACATTCGAGAACCTTTTATCCATATTGAATAGTTTTTTTTTTCTATGGATGAAAGGTTCTAAAATACATGGGACGAGCAACATTAACCATATAGTGGCGGTGTAAGAATATCCACTACCCCATATTGTCCCGAGGGTGTCGTAAGAGACGACAGAGCTGAGGGCAGCAGCATCCTGAAAACAACTCAAAATAATAAAAAACTGACATAATGTATCAAAGAATGAAGCCCCGGACTTCAGAACCTGCTGAGAGATTACATAGATTTTTTTTTGTTTTCGAAGTCGATTTTACCTGAGTTTATTTTTTACCCTCTTGTGTGAACTAAGGAATACCACAATTTCAAGATAACAACTACAATGTCATCAGGAACTGCATCTCTTATTTTCTAAACTTAGGGGTAAAAAAATCTTATTATTTATAGAGTAACACCCCTGAAAAGAGAATAATTAAAATCGGTTCATAAACAAAAAATAAACATGCGTGAGTGTCGTGGAACACTCGTTTAGAACGAAGTTCCTTTCGTAGTATATTATTATTGATAAACGTATTATATTGTTGATTAACAAATACAAATAAATTAATTACTATCGTCTATTAAACGACATTTAAAATAATATTTCTTTCATGGCAAGATAAGAAAAAGGGAGATGGATATTATTTCCATCTAGCTCGCACTATAGAAAGGGGGTCGTGACGGAAAAATTTTATACTTTTTCTCGCCTAGGTCCAATCCGTCAAATTCGTACCGTGCGATAAGGAACTTCGTTCTAAAAAGTTATACTCGAGCATACATATAAATATAAAATATGTACAGACGAAATGAGAACATCATCTTTTAGTAAAGTTAAAAAAGAAGAGTATAGGTAATAGTTTTTTTTTTGTTATTTACAAATAACTTGAATAAATATTTTTATTGAAATGTGTAAAAGAAAGTTTCAGTAGATATAAACATACGTTATGTTCAGTTTTCTTACTCATGTTCTATACTAATTATAATTTCAATCAGAAGGCATTTCGTATTATTACATAGATTTCTGTAATTAAATATTTATACGTTGTAAATCTATATATATATATAATCATATTGGATTTTTTTTATAGGATAGGGTGACAAACGAGCACACAGTCCACCTGATGGTAAGTGGTTGCTGTGACCCATAGACATCTACATTTATCCTCAATAAAGAATCAAAATGCAGATGCGTCGTCACCCGTGAGGACTAAGATGGAATGCCTCGTTTCCAGTAAAAAGGGTCACCGATTCTCTACACTCACCATACGAAACACAGCAGTGTCAAGCTGCCATTTTACGCTGGTATTCTGTGAGAGC
Organism: Parnassius orleans; assembly: GCA_029286625.1. Classification (NCBI taxonomy): domain Eukaryota; kingdom Metazoa; phylum Arthropoda; class Insecta; order Lepidoptera; family Papilionidae; genus Parnassius; species Parnassius orleans. The sequence goes on from JAGSMP010000184.1 coordinate 1,276,145, forward strand.
GTGGTCCTTCCCCGGTCGAGCCGACCCATTTGTGCTACAACTATACTACTAATATAGCTGTAGCATGGCTCTACCACGTACAAAATATTATACCGTGTAGTGACTATGTAAGAATATCCACTACCACATATCATCCCGTGGGTATCGTAACAGACGACGGAGGGTAACAAATCAGGAGACGATTAACAGCGTCTTCCTAATAAAGACTAAAAATAAAAAACGCGGTTACTAACCCACTTGGCAAGCGTAGCAACTACGGCAAATATCCCTCCTATGAGGCAATCTATGGGGGAGGCCTATGTTCAGCAGTGAACTTATAGGACTAATAGGCTGTAATGGTTACGGTATACGTACTGTAGAGTCATTTAGTAGTTGATGGGCTAAGCGGTCGCTCCAAATTTCCACAGTGACATTGTTACTCGTAATTCTAATTTTAAGTGCTGATTTACACTTGCTCAGCGGTGGAGAAAACCTGTATGTCGGAAGAATAAAATATTTCAAAAACAGTTAAATTCGACTTGCTAATTTTAAAGCACTTTCGTTAGGTTAAATTTGCCAGAGCCATATTTAATTATATCTTTATTTTGTTTACAGTTCACGATGCGGCAAAGACGTGCTTTGGCTATAGGCATCCTTCTCATATTACAAACGGTAAGACTTGTCAATTTACTCATATTATACTGTAAGCTTTTATTACTAAATACTAACTGGCACCCGGCACGCTGCTGCCGCAGAAGAAATAATTGTGGAAATATCGTTTAAAATTTGGAAGAGTTATATTGTTTAATTAGGAATGATAATGATAATAATATACAACTTTCAAATAAATTTGTCGGTACTACACGCGCGCCACCTACTGTAAGTTAATTAGTACAATTATTTGCCTATAACCTTCGCGGAAGTGCAAGCAATAAGTTCACAAAGTTTTATCGCAATCTGATGAACGGTATGGCAGAGCATAAAATACGAACAAACAAAAATTAATTTTTATATATTACATTAAGCTTTATTAATTATTAGCTTAGATATTGCAATAATGTTAAGCAGTATAGCACAGAACTTATTTTTGCACCTTAAGATATACAGAGCTTCAAACGTCGCGTTACAACACTGCAAGCGTGGAACTGCAAGTCAAAAATTGTGTTTTCTAGAAGATTATTAAGTCAATATCTTTTTAAATGTACGTAAATACATAGAAGTTTCTCGTTTTGAGCAATTACATCAATTAGTCTCCTATATTATTATTATCAGCTGATAGCTCTACATTAATTTTAAAAGTACCAAGAGACAAACCATTTTCTACCGACTTCAGATAGGAGGTACGCAATTCGACTGTATGTTTTTTTATGTGTGTTACCTCATAACTTTTTTCTGGGTAAACCGATTTCGATTATTCTTTTTTTATTTGAAAGCTGGTGCTTTACATATAGTCCCGTATAAATTTGATCAAGGTTTGACTAATAACTTTTGAGTTATTCTTTATAATTTATATTGAAGTCGGTTGTACAAAATATTAAATTTTAATTATGCAATTTTAAGTTACGCAAAAACCCAATACTTTATACTTTTACTTAAATATTATACATTTTTAGAAATATTAGAAATTATTTACGTTTTAATAATATTAGAACGAGAAATATTAGTTACCTTTTATAGTACAATGTCCACAGCTTATTTTATTCCAAATAACATAAGGATTTAGGGACGCAACTTCTGAAGTAGATAGAACATATTTCATCGAAAAGGACGATGAAGATTAAAAATAAATAATTTGTATTATTAATGCTAAATATTTTATGTGTTTTTTTTGCTAAAGGAAGAACTTGATAAAATTATGTGTAACAACGCAATTTAAACAATACATGAAACGTATTCACTTACACAAACAAAGTGGAACGGCGCTCAGCACTTGAAAGTTAATGATTTTTAATCGACGCACTTTTACCGTTTATAGTACATCACAAGCAACCGCCAAGAAATCACCGTGCCTCGGTGGTGTTTTCACAAAATGTCTATAATCGATGGTGGATTAATTTTATTGCCTGTTCATCGCCTCTTAAACGATTTATATCATGTGCCAATATGTTTCGTCTTTAATCGTCTAGGCTAGTTAATAATTACGCCTTACGTTTAGAAGTAGGTTATTTTCAAAAACATTACAGTTAATACTCGTTATTAACGAGTATATTGAATTAATTAAATTTTATTGAGAGATCTTACAACAGAATTAATATTTCATTACAATATATTTCGATTTGTATCTTATATCTGGGAACAATGTTAGGAATTCATTACAAATTAAAAATGCATGAACTGAATAATATACTGAATAATATATTTAAAATAAAATATACTATTTTAAATATTCTGTATTGAACTATATTCCGTGTTTTGAGTTATGGTAAGTCACCAACGTTTGATTAAGTTTATATTTTGGTGATTCGTCTTATCTGTGAGAATCTTCGAAGCAATTAAGACTGTTAGTTTATAATTTAAATAAATATATTTTATATACGCAGTGGCTTAGCAATGAGTTGCAGCGCTAAGAAACAAGTATTTGTATGGCCTACAAATAATTGTTCTGGGTCTGGATGTTTGTCCTTGTGAAATCTTTGTATGTAAACTGCCCCCGCGATACAGGAGAAAATCCTAGTGTGGAGGTAAAGTTAAATAAAAAAAAATTGGCTAAGAATTCAATTCGGTACTTACGAAATTGTCAGAACCAAAATTTGTAATAGATTAAAAAGTAAACCAGTCAAAATGTAATAATAAGAGCAACCACCTCAAAAGCTCTCTTATTAAACATTATAAACATCAATGTATAATTTCCAAGTAAAATTTATGAAGCAGTTACACGACTATCAACTTCACTTCATACGAATGTAAAGTCGTTAGTAGTTTTCACATTTGGCTTGTGAGAAGTCAGTAATGCGTCCTAATATGAGCTTTGATACTATAACTTTAGAACTGATATAAAACGAAAATAACCAGATAAGATTTTTAAACTGGATAGGTAGAATATGAATACCTGTTTTACCTGTCATTATATTGTAGTAATATGTAGTATGGTGACTGCCTCGTTGGTCTCGTGATCGTAAGAGCTGACGACTACTGATCATGTGATCCCGGGTTCGAAATCAGTCAAGAAATTTTCAGTAGCAGTCCTAAGGAAGATAGTTTACGGTGTTTTACCCCATGCTTTGAAAAGCATGTTAAGTCATTGATCTTGCGCCTGATCATTCTCTCGTCATGTTGGATTGCCCTCCCATCGGACTATAAGTGTAAGGGAACCGAGAGTGCAATTGTGCTTGCGCACTCACTCGTGCACTATAATCCTGTCCTGCGCAAATGGCTAGACCAGGCTCTGTTTGACCGGAATTCGGTCAGGAGAACATTATTTTATTGTATTATTCTAAAGTATAGAGAAGTGCAGATGTCCCACAGCTGTGCTCAGATCTCCTTTAGTTCCTAAAAGGGTTTCAGACTAAACTAAAAAGGTTTTATCACGATGTCAGCACTAATAACAAATTTAATGGTATCAGCCGGTATCGAACTCTGCTCTCGTTCTATGAAATAAGTAAGGCGTGTGCTTATCGTCTGAGTTGGCGTTGTGGTGTCGGTGTAATGATTCATTTCATAATCGCAATCGGTTTTTCTTTTGTTTATTGGCTTAAATTACTTTCCTCTGACACTATTTCGTAATGAGACACATTTTTATGTGTACGCAAATGTTTCATAATTTATCTTTTGTTTGTTTAGCTTGTGTTCTCTTTTAAGATTACTTGAATATCGTTATAACGTTTTTATCACTGAAGTTTTGTATCCGCTTTACTGGTTTATCATTTTATTAAAATTTAATTAAACTATTTTACGGGATTCCCCGTAACCATGGGTCCTAAAGCATTCAAAAAGTCGGGAATTAAAAATAAGTTAAACATGATAGCTAGCAGCTATTCGAACATCGTTTAGTCTAAAGTTTTAGATAGAGAATTGTGAAAAGATTTGGTAGGTAGCCTATACAATCACAAAACAATTATCCCATTAGTCGCGTTTTACGGCATGCTAGGCAAATAACATAGTTGGCACATGCTTTTTTGGTATAAGTCTCACATATACATGGGACTTTAAAGTCCCTCACTAACATGGGAAGCGAACGCGATAAAACCTGTAAAATTTGTTTTATTCAATGAGTATGTATAAGAATTGTTTTTAATTTTTCAAACTACCCGACGGACAAGTGTGACCTACTTGCCAATTGCTCGTGAAGAACACGTTATACCGTACCTTGAGAAGAACAAAAGCATAAGTGGTCTTATGTCGATTTGTTTGTTTTTACGCCATCAAAAGTATTAAGGAAGTAGTGTTAAAATTTGTTATCTGTGCATTTTTGCCTTTGAATAAAATATATCAACTAAAAAGTAGTTATATGGATTACGCAGAAAATAAATAAATAACATACACGTACATAACTTAACAACTTTTTAAACCTGAAGAAATATAATTATTAATTTCAGTAAACGTTTGAAAGTCTTTTTTGTCGTAAAATTTTAAATGTTGTAATTCATGTAAACATTATAACATAAATTTTCCATGATCAATATTATTTTTCCCCACAAATTATCGCGATTACCACTAACTATGTTATAAACTTATTTACAAATAAAAGCTCTTTGATTGATTAAGCAATGTGATTGTCTTAATTTCTAAGCGTAATATCGATTACGGCTTTGTTCCCCTAAAAATAAAACTGTCCTATTCATCTAAGCTCGCATACTTAAGAATTGTTTGAAAGGATTCTGAGCTAAGCGCGAATATGTGCAGGAGTGCGGGGAACGGTGTCGAGTTCCTGCATGTCTTACCAGGTCGACACTCCATATAGTGGGGGGTCGCCCTATACTTCGCCTTCCGGTACGAGGCTGCCACTCGAGAACCTTTTTTATCCATCGGTTGTCGGTTCTTCGAGGTATATGGGCGGCCCATTGCCACTTCAGCTTACTAATCCGTTGGGCTATGTCGGTCACTCTGGTTATACTGCGGATATCCTCATTTCTAAGTTTATCACGCAGAGAAACCCCGAGCATAGCCCTCTCCATAGCTCGCTGAGCGACCTTGATCTTGGTCTTAGATCCATAAGTCATCACTGGCAACACGCACTGATTGCACAATCTCGTTTTCAGGTTTTGAGGTATACCTGACGAGAAGATTTGTCGTAATTTCCCGAACGCTGCTGAGTCGAGTTGAATGCGTCGATTGACATCTCGGTCGAAGTTGGACTTACCTAGTCGAACTATTTGTGCCAGGTAAACATACTCGTCAACAACTTCGAGCCTAGTGCTCCCAACAACTACCGGCATAAATATGACATGGTCATTAAACATGATCTTTGTTTTGTCCATGTTCATTTAAGACCTGGGAGACACCATTAAGACCATTGTGCATAGTGCTTAGGTGCTCCAGCGATTCTGCAATAAGGACTATATCATCGGCAAATCGAAGGTGTGTGATGTACTCGCCATTGATGTCAATACCGTATCTTTTCCAGTTCAGTAGCTTGAAAACGTCTTCCAATGCAGCGGTGTAGAGTTTCGGGGATATAACATCACCCTGTCTTACACCTATCTGCGGTTGGATAGGTTTCGTACTTTAATTCTGTACTCGGATAGCCATCGTAGCCCTACTGTACAAACACTTCAGCACTTCGACATACCGACAGTCAACTTAGCACTGCTGAAGGGACTGTAGCACCGCTCAAATTTCTACGGAATCAAAGGATTTCTCATAGTCCACATACGCAAGACAAAGTAGCAGATTGTACTCTTTGCTTTTCTGTACAATTTTCCGAAACTATGGTACTAAAGCCTTTTCGGAAACCGGCTTGTTCCGGAGGCTGGAAGTCGTCGAGTCTGAGTGCGAGACAATTCGTAATGACTCTCGAAAACAGCACGTAGACGCGGCTCAAAAAGAAAATTGGTCTGTAGTTCTCAAGAGAGCGTTGTCGCCTTTCTTGAAGAACAAGACCACCGCACTTCTGCATCACGCCTCCGGAGTAGTATCACCATGGAGGACGGAATTAAAGAGCTTCTGAAGGACTTCAAGTACCGGGTTTCCACCCGCTTTCAGAAGCTCCGGTGTGATTTCATCCTCGCCTGGGGCCTTGCCGTTTTTAAGGTGCTGGAGAGCCATTCTAATCTCGCTCAGACTGACGTCCGCAATATCATCGGAATAGTATCGGATAAGGCTTGCTCTTGGGTCGTTACTCACACTTGCGTGTGACTGTTCAGTGTGACAGTGCAACGTTGACGTGTTCAGCTGCCCATAGAACCTCTCAATCTTACTCAAAATCTGAGGTGTCACGGAAACGATGCTGCCACACTTGGTCTTCAGCTTTGACATTTCTCTCTTTCTGGCAAACAGATCTCTGGCAAAGACTTTGGAGCCTTGGTTCCGCTCGATCGCTTCTTCAATACAAGCTGTATTGAAGTTGCGTAAGTCCCGCCGCATGCATTTGGAGATATGTCTGTTCAGTTGCCTGTATGCTGTCAAATCTGTTAAAGAGACATCATCTTCATTTCCCGTCTAACAGCCATGAGATTAAGAGTGTGATCGGAGAATTTTTGTGTTCTTCTGCGGCGGGTCTTGCAGAACTTAGCTCCGACCGCATAAACAGTTTCCACGAGCTGGTCATTCATATCGTCCACTGCATTGCAGTCTTCTAGGCACTGAAAACGGTTTTGTAACTCAAGCTGAAAGGTTTCGGGACTTTGAATTAGAGCACGAGGGGGACGGAGCGTTGACTTCATTAGACGGGACCTCTCCAACTGAACGTTTAGGTTCAGTGTGTCTCTAACGTAGGTAGCGATCACCGAATGTTTAGCCATTCGGTGATCGCTACCAGTTTTCACCCTCGCGATTACTGAGACATCACAGAACAGTTGTTGTCTGGTCGTCATAATGAAGTCAATCTTATTTTTTGTCGAACCATCGCAAAGAGTCCCTCTTTCACCATGAAGTCGACCAGGTGCTGGTCCCTTGCGTTCCGTTGCCCTATTCCGAATTTACCTACCTTCAGCTCACCGTTCTCTCTTATGCCTAGTTTTGCGTTGAAGTCTCCCATTAACACCGCATAGTGAGTGGGTTTTGGAAGAATGCATGGCTCTAGATATATCCTAATATATTTTCTCCACCTCGTCATTGGGATTTATCGCGGTTGGCGCGTAAATCTGTATGACTTTCAGCGAATACCGTTTGGTAATTCTGAGTATAAGGTACGAAACCCTCGTCGACACACTCCCAATTTTTACAACGTTGTTAACGAGAGACTTGTGGACGATAAATCCGACACCTCCTTGGGACAGATGGTCGCCCTCCCGGTGATAGAACAAGTTGCCGGATTCGAGGATTACCGTGTCCTCCCCCTCTCTTTGGAACTCGGATAATCCTACAAAATGACAGCGTAACTTGTCTATCTCTTCTTTTAACTCCAGGATCTTCTCGTCAGTCCTCAGGGTTGTATGTTGGCAGGTCGAATCGTCTTAGGTGGCAACCGAACCTCCACCGGAGATTTTTAGCACCTCCTGTCGCGCCGTTACCATGGTCGCCACCGTAGCCAGGAATAGCGGGGCCGCCGGGGACTTGGGGCCGCCTCTTCGTAACTTTCATCAGGGGGATATTTGCTATAGTTCTTTTATTGTAATATTGCTGTTATCAGGAATCTCCTGGCTGTTTCCCACTGTCGCCTCTTACGACACCCACGGGAAGATATGGGGTAGTGGATATTCTTAACCGCGAATATCCTAGTCCATGTCAGATGCTGTTTTTAATTTTTATGAGTATAAGTGGTTTTCATGTCAGCAGTTTCCAAATACTAAATTGTAATTTAATCATTAAACTTCATAGGTATTATTTTTGTTATGTACGTCAGATGCTGGGTTTAGTTTTTATAAGAACAAGTTGTTTCCTAAATAATAATGTAGCACAATTATTAAATAAGTTTGAATCCTATGATCTCATTTCATACGTAAGATAACGTTAATGTTTTTATTTTATTTTAGGTGGGAGATTTTTTTTATTACTGTTTTTAATAAAAGTTAAGTTTATATTGCCAATTAAAAATAGCGCCATGATAGCATTCATTTTAATAAAAATGATATGATTTTAAAAATAATATGCCTTTTATTATTTCATTGAAAAATTAACAAATTTTCCCATAACAAAGTATGCTTACGTCATAAGAATATATTATCTAGAGAGAAAAAAATGTTAATGTTTTAACCACATGTACTTCTCATATTTTTCAAATAGAAAAAAGGCATAAAGAGTACTTATTTTTATTATTTAACAAATTAGTTCAGTGAAAAAAAGCATGTTATTACTTCCCTTTCAGACTGATTCCATTCCATGGTGATGTATTCACGAATATTTTTCTAAAATATTAATTTTCTAAAGAACATTGGTGTATATCTTCATACATTTCTCTTTAAAAAAGAGGCTAATAAAGAGTAGCGTAATTTAAATCAACTTTAATAACTAATTAAATGTAAACTTCTACTTTTAGCTTGTTTAATTAATGAAAACAGTATTTTTGACGCAATTTTTCATTAATAAGGCGAAATTGCCAGATTCTTCAATAAAAAGATATTAAGAAATAAGTAGTTTTTTCGCTCTCCTGTAAAATGTACTTTTTACACTTATGCTTCTGTTCTTCTCAAGGTACGTACGTGGTAGAGATAAGCTGCAGCTATATTTTGATTGTGGCTCAAAAAAGGCTGCTCGATCCTTGAAAGACCTCATTCTCATAGAATACTATCGCAAAATAGCAACTTAATGCTGTTAATGTTTCGTATGATGATGAGTGTAGAGAACTGGAGACCATTTTTACTGGAAACGAGGCATTCCATCCTAGCTCTTTGCGGTGACAACGCATCTGTATTTTGATCATCCTCTTACCATCATGTTAGCGAGCTTATGTTCGTTTGTCTCCCTTATTCTACATAAAAACATGGTTTTCTTATCTGTATATGTTGCGTGTCTGTGTCGTTGTATCTAAATTAACATTTGTTTTTTAACAACATATTATATGTTTATAATATATATATATATATATATCCTCGCTAGTTACCCATGTAACTAGTGACACAGTAACACTTAAACCATAGAAAAAAGAATATATCGAATACACTGCGCTGTGAAACACTTCGTATGTTGCCTGACTTTTATTTACGACTGGTCAGGTCATTCAACAGTAGCTCAAAAAAAATTGCGTATACTCTTCAAATATAGGGCTATAGAGCATTTGCATTGAAGCACATACACTATACTACACATGGTACAAAACGAGTCCCTTAACGCAATGTACCTAACGGACAATTTAGAACAGAGTGTGATCCTTTTTGCTTTGTACATTGGAGATAACATTCCTTTAAAGCAAAATAATGGTTAGCCACACATAGCAGCGATAGTAAGGTATTTAAGAAGTTAGTAGGGTATCGATATCGAAGATTTTGAGTACTCAGCACGCTCGTCAGAACTAAACGACACAATGTGTTAGGGAATAAATGCTAATAATGGGGTTTGAAAATTTTAGCCGCTTTAACACATTAATTTTGAGCTATGATAAGACATTATAAATGTAAATTTTTAACTACGTTATTAATTCTTTAGATTTTTTTCCAATAATTCAGTTTTATTTTTTCCGAGAATATTTATTCAATCCTAATTAAATCTCAATATGAACAATTTTATGCTAAGTTGTCTTTGTTTTTGTTGCGTTTCTCCAAATGTGTGTACCATGTACCGTGTACATGTGTACATAGTGAAGAGGTACGGGGAACACCTAAGACTTTTTATATGATGTTTATTGCTTTCATTCATAAATTCTGCCGTAGTCTTTACGTTCCTGAATGAAACTTTATCGGGTAATGGGTACCGAACGCCCCCCCCCCCTCCCCCAATCTATGTGCGCATCCTGGACATTCTGCAAGTTTCTGGTTTTGGCGGGAACTTGACGGGCGGCGATTTGCTGCTACTGTATTATTGTTTAAATAATGGTTTGAAGTGGATATTGATGTGTAGAAGTGGTGCGATTTTATGTATTACATTTCTGCGCTATTAGTGGAACTCAAGTTGCCGTCAAAATCTCCCAATAACTACCGCAATGTGACGCATCAACATATTATGAAGCAGTGTACTATAAAGGATTATTATAACTTGATACTGAGATAAATGTAGACATGGCTTAAAGCACAGGCATCCAAGCCAAAAATTAATTTAAAAAATCTGCAAGTTTCTGTGACAGCGTAGTATAACAATAGCATAGTCGATTCTTCCTTTACGATAGTGAATATTATTTAGAAGATTCGTCTCCAACACTTTAAGTATAAGATAGAAAAACATAATCATCAGAATAAATGGACAAACAGGGCGTGTCTGGAGGAAACAGAACGAGATGGAGTCTAATACGGTCAGCGAGTAGAGACCCCAAACATGGACGTAGCGACCTACTGCGCGGCGACGGACGTGCCCAGTTCCGTCTACGCACACTATTTACCTGTTTAGCCTTTACTGTGGAAAGTAAGAAGGCTACTGAACTCGTCCGGACTTCAATGTAAAACAACACATTATAAACAACACCAGTTTAAACCTCCTCTTTAATAAAAGCTTGAAAGATAATATTAAAAGTTAGATCTAAAATTCTTGATAGCACGCACTAAAGCTCACTAAATAATAAGAAACTAATGTCGTTAAATCTCGTGATGTCTAAGACGTCGTTAAATCTCGTGATGTCTCTATCACCTTAAGTCAAAGTGACTGTGATACCACGATACTTAACGACATCTTAAAATTGAGTAGCGTTTGAGTATTTGGCCATAAAAGACTAGATAATTCTAATATTATCATATAAGTATACAGTTTTTTACTTTATGCAATTAACAAAAAAATTACTATTTTAAAACAGAATCCTCTTTTTGTTACACTTCAAATAATACGACAGTTGGGTATATACAAGTGTATGTAACTATACATATAAACAAATGGATAGTTAAATAGTAAAAATATCTGTAATATATTTGTAAATAGAGTTCTGTCTTCTATGATAATTTCATACAGAGAGTGAGCAATGTAATTAAATAATAAAAAAATAAGCTTAATTACTCAAAAGCAACCACATGTGAACAATGAACAACGTTCACAGATCGGTAGAGTCCGGTAAGTAAAAACTCAGTATAAATTTGTTCTGGCGATGCCGATTCATGACAATAGACGGGTGTCGCCGTGAAGAGTAAAAGCCCGCTTTCCCGAGCACCGGTGGCATCGCGACCTACAGCATCGACACACATCTTACTCAAAATCCTGCTCGTTTGTAACTACTACTACATACCTGAGTATATCCTAGATATTTTATGTGTAGATATTGGCAAAAATCCTAATAAAACTTTTGTTTGGATCACATTTATATTATTACTCAAAGTAACAGACGAAAAAAATTATTGCGAGCAATAATAGTAAAATGTATGTACTATTATTTTATCACTAAATACAGATTTTATACTCAAAGTTTTAAAAACCAATAATAATTTCTATTATCATCGTTATAATCATCATCAAGTCCAATGCTTAATATAGGTCTCTCCAACTTCCGAGTAATGCCACAAAACTCGGTTCTGAGCCACCTCCATCCATCGATTTCCTGCTCGTCATTCTATCTTGTGGGCGATCGCCTTACACTTCGCTTATCGGTGCGATAATAGTTAATAGGGTACAGTGATAATAATCTATATAGTAACGAGTAATTTAAATGGCGCCACGTGACGAGGTAGCACCGACTACAAGTATTACTTTAGCGAGAAACGAACACCTTTGGAAATTATAACACAACAATTAGAATAGTATTTCAAGAAAACTAGGAACTTTAATAATTCTGTCTAAAAGTCGATCTGATTAGGCCTGCGCTGATGTGTTTCGATGTGAAGGGTATGGAAAACCAGTATAATTACAGGCTATAAGGCATACCATCTTAGGTACTATATCAATAATTTAAAATTAAATATTTTGTACAACCGACTTCAATATAAATTATTAAGAATAACTCTAAAACTACTGATCAGACCTTGATCAAATTTGTATGGGACCACATGAAAAGCACCAGCTTTCAAATAAAACAGAATCATCGAAATCGGTCCACCCAGAATAAAAGTTATGAGGTAACACACATAAAAAAACATACAGTCGAATTGAGTACCTCCTCCTTTTTGAAGTCGATAGAAAAGGTGACAATGCATCTGTAGCCTTCTTTGTTTGAAGTTGTTTTAGCTTGCAGATGTCCATGGACTGCAGTAGCTACTTACCATCAGGTGGACTGTAAGTTGTATCACATAGCTATATAAAAAAAAGTATCAACTTCTTACCTATTTCTGCTATTAATTATTACAACTGCTGCTGTACCATGGTTTGAAGGACATAAAGAGCCAGTAAATTTACAGAGTTTATTACAAAATTTAAAATATTTCTTCTTAATCCACAGGGTGACATGACCTGTATCTTTTTTATTTGAAGTTGGTATGCAGGTGTTGCAGGTGCAGTATAAAGTAGCCTTACCATCAGGTTGACTGTTAGCTGTTACTTTATAATTATAAAAAAATGCTCCAGTAAAACGCATAAATGATACATCCGCAGCGTTTTAATGAAAGTAAAATTAGTTCGTAAAGATCAACGACCGCGCACTGACACACTGCACTTGAGACGGCCACTCCTCGCACCTACTCGCGTGTACTCGCGCTATTCTCGTTTCACTGCAGCTCTACAGTAAACATACATTTCTACAGAAAAGTGGTACTATGTATTCGACATTAGTCACGCACTCATGATTTACTTTATAATTAAAAATAAACTGGTGTTTTAAATTACGGAATGATGCCTGTATCTTTTACTAGTCTCACTTGTTAGTACGCATTTTTCTTATATATATAGAAATTAATACATTAAGTATTATTATCAAAAAGTGTGGTAGAGTAAGTTAAGAAAGTTCATTACCACATCTCAGTAAGACTCAGCTAAGGAAACTGCTAATATCTCGTGACCTCCGATAGATAACGATTAAACTATTACGTGTTTGTAGCACCAGATAATAGGTGTGAAAAACTACTAACCTATTTCGTCCTGTGGGAATCGTAAGAAGCTGGTATGAGAAATGATAGAAACATATGACATTTTCCGTTAATATGGCCCATATGATGACTGTAGCCATGTAGTAATTAAAGTTAAAATGTTAATATTACTGGCTATATAATAAGCACCGGCCTCCCTTCATTTCTGAGAGGGTTTGAAAAGTATAAAATGCCCAGGGCTGATGATGATAGCTATGATAAAGAGAGGTAATTAAGAATATAAATTATATTTTATTAAAATTGTCATGCGTTGACGCCAGTACTGTTAATCCTATGAAACCAATTTAATTAATTTAATTGAGTCTGTACTCTTTTTGTTATTTTTTGTAATCCATTATAAAAATTGCCCAGATTGTCGATATTATCAATGTCATAATTCATGTTATTGTCTTTAAATTCTCTTTCACGGTCCAATGTTTATTGAAATTGTAGTGCGCGTCATCCTTGCGTTAAGATTACGATCTAAAATTATTACTGCGTTCGCCCACCGAGGGACTTTTATAAGCTCACTCATAAATCTTAATTGAAGAAAAAAGTCTCTACACATCTTGAGTTGAGGCCAATACTTTCTAATTTCATAGCTAGAGGCGAAATAAACAAGCGATATAAAAGTATTGACGGTGCGTTAACTTTAATTTCTTAGATGTTCTTAAATAGGTGTTGAGAAAGGAAACTCTAAGACATTAAATTTAATCACTGTAATAATACATTACATACAACTCTATAAAATACCTTTAATATTACCTTTTGCATTTTAAGTAAATAATAATATAATTTAACGTGATGATTTCCTTGCCGATTTAGACCACGTCATCAACTTCCAAATATAAACGTAAACTACAACTACACAAGTCATATTATAGTGCTACAAATAAACCACCCTCACCTACTCATATCTGATGGGAAGAAATAAAAGCAATCGCATTACATCTGAATCTGAAAACGAATGATTTGTATGTTTACGCAAATGATGACATCTAGAAAGATTCAACGCAAGATCCTTGACAAATATAACGTATATTATGTATGTTAGTTAATTTTTAAAGGTTCTAGGTATACACAACACTTTCAAAATAACATAAAATACTTAAAATACAGAGTAATCAAATAGGATGATAATTTAAATTTAAATCAAGTAAATAAAACTTGAAACATCAGCAACTTTCACGTCGTTCTATACAAGCTTTTGAAAATGGATTCTTAAGGCTTCCAGCTAGCGACCCAGAAAGTTTTGACACATAGCTTTGACACAGGTTTTGATTTTTGTTTTATGTGCGGTCAGTGTGCCGAATTTAATAATTATTCAAATATTGCCCTAGGCCTGAGTGAAATCAAAATACTTGTTATATATTTGTATACAAGAATTTCCTTTATAATATATTATTTTTGTTACAACCCTTTCAATATTTAAATTCACTTAAAAACAACTTAAGAAATAAATGTTTAGTTTTTATATATATTTTACAGATTTATTAATAAGTTCGTTTTTTTATAAGCATTCATGTTTGACTGCCTTAGAAACAGGGTAATGTTTATCGAGTTGTACATATGTACATATGTCTATTTCTTGGCATGCTCTGTAGCCTAAACAAGCTTCAACATAATATAAGATGTCATTAGATTAGTCTTAATTGTGGAAGTGACATAGGCTATATAATATTTATACGAGTATATTGCACCTGCAAATACAAAAAAGGAGAGGGAAGGTTTTTTTCAGTAAACTTTTTAAAGCAGTCGGGTTTCTTTTAATTATTGTTTTAACTATTAAGCTTGTTACATATCCTTAGCAAAAAAATTAAATGCTAACTTTTAATACATTTTTTTTCAGAGCACTATTCTATGCGAACAAACGTCGAACGAGAATGGTGGCGGCGGAGGAGGCACCAATTCCGATTCGAACAATGCTGTGGAGCCGTCTTCCGATCAACTGGCCATGGAGTCTTCTGAGAGAGAGACACCGAGCCACGCGTACAACGGACCGCCGCCTCCAGTACCACCCCAGCATAACAGGAGACAGAATCCACCACACCTTCAAACGCATCATTCATTAGGTAATTGGAAAATACTTCAACTAAATTATTTGCATGTATGTGTAAATGGTAAACAACTAGGTTTCCGAATGTTAATCTCACGTGCACTGAGAACTTCTGACAATACTTTCTATAAAATGAGGCTCTTGTCATTTTATTTCAACTTTCAATTTTTAGGAACTTTATTTGAAAATCTGAACTCAAAAAAATATCATCAGTTATTTATTTTAAAAAGGAACATAATTATAACGGGGTTTTTTGGCTTTTCACTTACCAACTTGTCTGCCCTCTAGATATCCTTTACGAACTCGTAGTTAGTATTATATCGTTCTGCCTGTATTAAAGAATATCATCACTAATCTATCGGCAATGCTGATGTGATGTAAACTATAGAAATTTTGAAAATATGGTTTCTCTTTATTCAAGATTAATTTTAAAAAGAAAACTGCAAATTGAAGTCACATTTTAATATTTAGAAACAGGAATAACAATACATTTTATTCTTATTATTTCAGGTATGTCGAGAATTCCCAATCATCACCAAATTCATTCCAAGCCTTATGCTCTTGGGCCACCTGTTAACCATCTTAAAAACGATATTGGATCTGGATTCCGTGGACCACCTCCACAACAGGCACCGCCGGCAGATTCACAAACTGCAGCCAGTGATAAAGTATTTACCGGCGCCGGAGACGTGTGGCCAGCTCCTGCTCCTGATATGCCGAAGATAGTCTCACTTGATGTAAAATGCGAAAAAAATGCCATGCGAGTGTTTCTCAGTTTCGATAAACCTTTCTTTGGCATTGTTTTTTCAAAAGGACATTATTCAAATCATCAGTGCGTACATTTACCCCCTAATTTGGGAAGGACTTCAGCGTCATTCGAAATTGGTGCCCATGCTTGTGGAACTGCAGGCAGTGGAGATCCAAGGTATAGAGGCGATGCCGCTGCTACTGGAACCTATTTTGAAAATGTAATCGTAATTCAGTACGATCCTCAAGTACAAGAAGTTTGGGATCAAGCGCGGAAACTACGGTGTACTTGGCACGACCAGTACGAAAAGGCTGTCACGTTTAGGCCATTCCCTGTAGACATGCTTGACGTAGTAAGAGCAGATTTTGCTGGAGATAATGTTGGTTGCTGGATGCAGATTCAAGTTGGAAAGGGACCCTGGGCATCAGAAGTATCTGGATTAGTAAAAATAGGCCAAACAATGACTATGGTGTTAGCTATCAAAGATGATGACGCAAAATTCGATATGTTAGTAAGAGATTGTGTAGCACACGATGGCCAACGTGCTCCTATACAATTAGTTGATAGACGTGGTTGCGTAACTCGTCCAAAGTTGATGTCAAGATTCACAAAAATAAAGAATTTCGGCGCTAGTGCATCTGTTTTATCTTATGCTCATTTCCAAGCCTTTAAGTTCCCCGACTCTATGGAAGTTCACTTCCAGTGTACAATACAAATCTGTAGATATCGCTGTCCTGAACAGTGTTCCGACGGTGGTCACAATTTAATAGCACAGCATGTAGAGTACGGCCCCCCTCAAATAGATGCTTATCCAGTTGGTGCAGAAATCAGAAGAGATGAACGTAGAGTCCGAAGACAACGTCGCGCTACATCACCTGAGAAAGAAGTTGGAGTAAACAGAGTTATACGAGTTGTATCAGCAGGTGACCTGAATATGGATTCTTCTGAAGAAAACTCTATACCTAAAATTGTTCCTACTCCTGGGTTAGTTTGCATGACAACTCCAGGATTTGCAGTAACACTCGGTGCTCTCCTTGCTACTCTAATTTGCTCGTGCGCAGTATCAGCAGTATTGTTTTTAAAGTTGAGGCCTATAACAAGTCTAAAGAAGAAAACAGCTGTAATCACAACAACAATAGCTCATCCACATGCATCCGCTGGACCTCATGTAATCTCAAAGAGTCGGTTCTACTCATAACATTGTATCATTAAATAAATTTGTAAATATTAGTGTGATGAGACTGAAGTATATAGAACATGCCAATTTTATTTTGCGTTTAATCTATGTGCTCACGTGTAAATCCACTCTTTGGAAAATACTTAGTTGTACTGAATTACGTAACTTTATTATAAATTATACACTATACAAGAACGCTATGATGGGAGTTTGATTATATTATGCTTAATTTTTGGGTAAATATTTTGGATACTTCAGCTTGTTAATAAGACTTCTGCACATTTGATAATATTTCTTTGATTTGCATTAATTTTATTTACAAAAACAAAATTGATTTCCAATATAACTATAATGTAAAATAATAGATAAAGGAACTGTATAAAATGTAAATGATTAAAAATAAAATATGTTTGGACCAGAAATACTACTAAGACAATAGTGAAATCAATATAATGAAAATGTTGTAATTTTTTTTAATAACATGATGATGTTTTCAAATTTGGGGACACTAGTTGTAAAAAGAAATATAGTTAACGCTATATTATAATATAATGTAAGTACAATCTTCCGTTACCCCTTTTTGAATATTATTTGAAATAGGGGCAACGGAAAATCTAATACGTGGTATATCAGCATTTAGGTGAACCGCTAGAATTAATGTAACTTGTCATTAGTGTTAATATTATTTATTGTAGTTTAGTGTCGATATAGAAATAACTACTCTTAATTTTATTTTGTTTCATACCACCTGAGTACCTCCTCTTCTGTATTTTAAGTGTACTGTATTTTAGTACATGTTTTAATATAAAATTTATTAATTTGTGCTGTATTAAATTTGACGTAGAAAGGTTCAATATGTTAAATTAAACCCATAATTGTCTATGTGATTTACTGTATTAAACATATGTAGTATTTTGTTACTTAATGGTTGTTCTGACAGTAACAAATTTGTATTATTAATTTATTTCAATTTAAAGAATAAAATTGTTTATTTCAAAATATGTTATTTAAATTTCTTCCTTTCACATACATTGTACAAGGTCTTGCTCATGTTCATGAATTATAATAAAAATAAGATACGTTTCTTATATAAGTCTCACTGGGAGTATTAGGGTGATCGTAGATTGTACCTATTAACCATATATTTTATCTTATCTAATATTGTGCATTTATCAATGACATTTAAATAGTAGTAAAGTTAAAAATAGTAAAAAAATATGCAAATGTTCCCAATGCCATCTATTTAAAGCTCTTTGGTATTTATGGGGGGATTTCAGCACTAAAATACAATTTAAATTAATACCTTTATTGATTGACAATACAACTATCAGATCTTAGTTTTTTCATAAGCCTACCATATGGCTTACATACTCTGCATCTCTCCACCTTTAAATATAAAAACATAAGTGCAAAAGTGCATAATAAATCATGTAAGTTTAAAGTTATAATAATTATTATCTTAAGGTAATTTCTCATCAACTTACTGCTGGAAATTGGTCTTTCTAATTGTCAATGAATTGTAATTCACCAAGTTTCGCAGGCGGATTGGCAATCGCAGTGCGAAATTTCTCTCATATTGGATGCTAACATCTTCGCCCGTCTGCGTAATTTACATTTAGTATATTGTAAGAAATTATTCCACATCTGATGTTAAAAATTATTCTCAAAATTATTTAAATAAAAGAACACTACTCTGTAATAAACCCTGCTTACTATCGGGACCCAATTACATGATAACACCAAAGTATGCAAACCTTCAGCAACAATACCCATCTCAATGTAACACAGGGCAGCCTCTCAGCAACACGATCTTCCTTGCCTACACTAGTAGAATACCCCAACGGGCATAGTAACGACAGTGAGACTCGTAGAGTTACAGACCTATGCCTCTTAGTCGCCTTTGCGATACTTTATACTGCGTCTATTAGTCTGCGGTTAGGGCGTACGAAATAAATTATTATATAATTTTATTATTAATAGAATTACACAATCATCGGAGATTTTGTGGAAACAAATAACTATATCAATCCATCTAATTATAAGTAGGAAGTAGCTGTAACGGTCAAACTATCTTTCCAGATATCATCTGGTATGCAGCACTAAAGACAAGGACACAACCATATTATAACCAAACCCTAAAATTAACACTAAGTGTTTTTGCACAAATGTTGGCATTAGCTGGGATTCGTACATTATCATCATCGTTATTACATTCACAAGTTCCCTGTTGAACTTAAACCTCACCCAAAGAATGTCACAAAACGCAATCTTGAGCCACCTGCTTCCATTGACTTCCTGCATATCTTACAAGGTCGTCACTTCATCTAGTGAGGGGCCACCGTACAATTTACTTACGGTGCAAGGTTTCCACTCCAGAACCTTTCTTCCCCATCGGGTGTCGGTTTCTCTAATTCAGACACTTCAGGTTACTCATGCGTTGAGCTATGTCGGTTATTCTGGTTCTACTGCGGATATCATTATTTCTAAGTCAATCACGCAGAGAAAGCACGAGCATAGCCCTCTCCATAGCTCCCTGAGCAACCTTGAGCTTCGCTGACAACACGCAGTGGTGCATAATCTTGTTTTCAAGATTCGAAAATATGTGTCGTAGTCTCCCGAACGCTCTCCAGCCAAGTTGAATTCGCCAATTGAACTCTCGGTCGAAGTTTGACTTACCCAGTCGGACTATCTGTCCTGGGTAAACATACTCGTCGACAACTCACAACAACTACCGACATAGGTGTGACATGGACGTTTCACATGACTTTTGTTTTGTCCATATTAATTTTAAGACCTAGCGTTGGGAGACACTATTGAGGTCATTGTTTAGGTCCTCCAGCGATTCTGTCATAAGGACTAAATCGTAACTAAATCGTAAACAAAGATGAGCGATAACTCCAAATGTCAAACATCTAAATACCAATGTAATTTTAAATGGGGAGGAACTGAGACTTGTCGATACCACCATTTTTCTTGGAATCACACTAGACGCGAAGCTTCAATGGGACCCCCGTATATAAAACTATTGTTGAAACAGTTAAACTAGTCCAGATTACTTTAGCTATTTCCATAGAACAATGTCGTATGGTATATTGCTATGGGGACACACGACTGACCATGAAATTATATTTGTTTTACAGAAGAGGGCCGAGAGTCGCTCAGACAAAAAAATTAAGGACATTAATATATTAACTTTGGCCTCTCAATACATTTATGAAAATGTAATATACGTACACAAAAATATAAGTATTTTTACAACATAAGTGGTATTCCTTCTGTAAATAGTAGGAAGAGACAGAAGCTAGTGGTACCAGTAGTAATTCATTATTGGGGCGATGTATACGCTTTTACAACGAAATCCCAGAAAATATATATAATTTGACCTGCTCAAAGTTCAAAAACTATATTAAAATAAGTATGTATAAAAAGGGTTATTATAATAGTAAGGAATATATGGATGATAATACCCCTAGGAATGAGGTGATCGCTACCAAGCTATTTCTAATTTGTTTTGTATTGTTAATTGTGTAACATACATGATTGTAAGCTGTTTTTTTTTTTAAAAGTCCCGCTGAGTTTCTTGCTGGTTCTTCCCAGGACAGAGGATTTATTCCTAACCAGTGGTAAATTAAACAAAATAATGACTTTCAATTAGTATTATTTGTAAACTATATTGAATAAAAAAGTTTCTGTTTCTGTTTCTAACGTCACCCCGTCTTACACCTCTCTGCAGTTGGATAGGTTTCGTACTCTGGTTCTGTACTAGGATAGCCATCGTAGCCCTATACACTTCAGCACTTCGATATACCGACAGTCAAATTGGCACCGCTGAAGGGACTGTAGCACCATCTGAATTTCGACGGACTCAAAGGCTTTCTAAGAGTTCACATACGCAAGACAAAGTGGCAGGAAACACGAAAAGAATATAAACATTTTGTAACTGAATACTTACAGTTAAAATCTTATGACGAAACTAAAACTATGTCAAAAACGCGCGCACGCACGCACACACGCACGCACGCACACACTTTCATTACTAGCCTATATTTAGTATCTATTTATCATAGTAAGTCACGTCGGCCAGCTGTTGACCCCTTGGTCTCTGTTGCCCTATTCTTAACTTCCCTACCTCCAGCTCACCGTTATCTCTTGTTCTAAAATCCAATAAACGCCATATAGTGGATTTTGGAGGAATGCATGGCTCTAGCGATATTCTCAAGCATTTCCTCCACCGTTGGTGCGTAAGCCTGTACAACTTTCAAAGCAACGTTTGGTGATTCTGAGTATAAGGTACGCAACCCTCGTCGACACACTTCCAATTTTTACAACGTAGTTAACGAGAAACTTGTGGACGATAAATGCGACACCTTCTTAGGACGAGGATTACTGTGTCCTCCCCCTCTCTTCGGAACTCAGATAATCTCTTCTTCCAGCTCCAGAATCTTCTCGTCAGTCCTCAGGGTGTGTGTGTTAAATGTCGCCAGGTTGAGCCATCTTAGCTGACGATCGAACCTTCACCGAAGAATCTTAGCACCGCCTGCCCCGCCGTTACCATGGTCGCCACGTGGCTAGTATCAGGGCGTCAGCGATTGGGGGCCATTTCTTTGTATCGTTGCTCATGATGTTTGCCATAGTTGCCACGCTTGGCAAGCGGGTTGGCAATCATAGCTTTTAACTGAATTTATTTGTAAAACTTTAAACAACGTATCCTGGAAGTTGAGGCTAAGGCTCTTTCTACGTCTGTGTGAACAAAAAATAACAAATATTGTCAGATTATGAGGGCACATAAATTTTAATTGCCGCCGAAACCATTCACTCATGCTTATTTTCTTGACACGCAGTCAAGAATTGAGTTGAGCATCACTTAAAATGTACGTAGAGCTCCGTCTACCTTTCTTTGATTGTCTGAGAAACAAAACTAGTTAGTAGCTACCGTAGCATACCGTTAATTGGGTTATCGGTCATTTCATATACTTTGTTTTAATTTAAAAAGGTATACCTTTTTTTCTGAAAATGTCTTATTTTGAGTTGATCGCATCTTTTGATAAGAGTTTGTAATTAGTTGTATAAGATACCAGACACCACGTATTTATTACTTCGTAGTTTAAATTTAGGTTCACAGTTGAAACTCAGCTAAATTAGGTTTAATAAAACTAAACTTTCTATAATAGAAATTGTACAAAAATACCAGTTAATAATGTTATAATATCATGTAGTAAAATAAATATTTTATCTGTATGTTTTAAAAATAACACCTAATTAACTAAAAACGGTAAACTGACCAAGTTTTAACATGGTAAATTAAATTCTATGATGTATTCATTAAAGACGATGTGCCAGTTAAAAGAATCTGACTATAAAAGAATTGTGAATGTGACACAATTACATAAAAGAAATGAGTAAAATATATTCATTCATTTATTTATTACAGCCTATCAAAGTCCACTGCTGTAGTTAGGCCTCCCCGATAGATTTCCTCATGAGGTGGATACTTGCCATTGTTGCCATACTTGGCAAGTGGATTATCAGCTGCATTTTTATTTTATAGTTTTGCGAAGACGCTGCTGACCATTTCCTGGTTTTTATCGCGTTTAATTTTGCTATTTTTTGATTCCCGACGTTTCGGGTGTTTTACAGCAACCCATAGTCATGGGGGGGACTGAGATGTTTGACGTCCCGATGTCATAGTTAGCCCGGCTACCTTCAGTTTTTTAATATTAATTTTTGGTTGGATCTACCAATGTGTACTGTTCGCGTAAATATAAGAAATCATTATCTCCTGGTATCTTATGTCGCCTCTTACAACACCCACGGGACGAAATGGGGTAGTGGATATTCTTACACAGCAACTAGGCGATGGAAATGCTTAAAATGTATATTTTACTTAGTGTTTAAAATAAAAAATAAAAATATTATTACAATACAACAAAATGGCTCCTAAATCCTTGAATGGTTCATCCGCGGCTGGAGTCCTGTTGCTTTTGCACTTTACGGTTATTTTATATAACATATTATTTTACATCCTCATATTTAATGAAATAATTTTAAATTGATTTACGAGATGCAGAATAGAAAAGCTGCTGACTACCTCCTGAAGAAAAAAAACAGTTTTTAATTTTTCTGTCAAAAACTTCTCAGTAGCAGCACGGAGTCAGGAAGGTGGCGGTGATTCACACCCGTGCCTCGGAAACCACGTAAGCCGTTGATCCCGCACCTTTCGTACATCATAAGGACACGTACCTAAAGTTAAAGTTAAAGTTGCAGCCTATATACACATCCCACTGCTGGGCACAAGCCTCCTCTCATTTCTGAGAGGGTTTTAGGGCAAGGAAAAGTCCGCCGGACTGCCCCAATGCGTGTTGGCGAACTTCAAATTCCTTCGAATTTTTTTTTCTTATTTCTCAGACAAGCAGGTTTCCCCACGATGTTTTCCTTCACCGCCGAGTACGTGGTAAATCAGCACTTAAAATTGCAATTTCACTGGTGCCGGCGGGGATCTCTCTGTTCTTATTTTTTTTTTAAACTGAAGTGACAAACGAACTGTCGAACGAATAGTCCATCTGATGGTAAGTCGATGCTGCAATCTATATACACAAGTGGCCTACTTTAAAGAAAGAATGCGAAGAGCCGTGTTGTCACTTCTGAGGACCAAGATGGAATGCCTCACAGCCTGTAATTATACTGGCTCTCTAAACCCATCAGACCAAAATACAGCAGTGCTCACACTGCTGCTTGACGGTAGACAGAAGAAACAAATAAGGGGGTGGTACCGACCCAGACAGACTGCTAGGCTGAAAAGGTGTCCTCCTAACTAATAATTTAGTTGTCATCCAAAATTAGTGAACTTAAATACCATAGACTGATGACATCTTTCAGAACGGAGTACTGCTGTTTGGCGGCAAAAATACGTAAGAGGGTGATACCTTTTTTTTTAGTATAAGGATGAAAAACGAGCACACAGTCCACCTTATGGTAAGTGGATGGCTCATAGGCGTCTACACTTATCCTCGATTAAGAATCAAAATGCAGATGCGTTGCCATCCCTGAGGATCAAGATGGAATGTATGTATCGTTTCCAGTAAAAAATATCTCCGGTTCTCCACATTTACCATACGAAACAAAGCATTGAGCCGCTATTTTACGCTGGTATTATAGTTGTAGCACGAGTCACTACACAATTCTAAATAAATGCATTTGCTATCGCTGTAACGAAATTTGAAGGTCTCATTAGAAATAGATTTTTTTTTAAATAATAATTATTGAAAGTAACTCTTATGTTTAATTTCCCCCAAAGTTTTTTGAAAATATCTCTATCCTGAGAAGAACCAGCAAGAATCTCAGCGAGATTAATCACATTTCTCCTCCTGTGAGTTCGTTTTCAAGTTGGTGGTAATGCTATAAATTTTTCCCTTTAATCTACAAATTTTTCCCTTTTGAAAGTTTCGAAAATTATTACGGGGATAAAAAATTCTTTGCGTCACTTTCAACGTATTTTTTATTCCATTAAACAAATTAACAAGTGATGTCAGCTCACAATCATTTCGTCACAATCATACAGTAAACTTAAACATTAACAGAATATTTTATAGTTTACAATAAATAAATGAACTCCCCAGTAATACACAAGAAGAAAGATATACATTACACCGAAAGTACCATAACCGCATCAAAAATAACTTACTGGAAGTAGATTTTTTTCTGTTACAACGTAAATAATATAGCGATAAAATAAAATTGCACTTAGAGAAAAAATGTTGTGTTCTCACAAAATATTTTGTAACTTAAATAATAGTATTTAAAATAAATGCAAGCTATTTGGGCTAAGTAAAAGTTGATTCATTTTGGTAGAAATTATTCTGAAAACGCAATGCTTAATACGATCTTGCAAAGAAAATACAATATGTTTGCCCTCTTAGGGTAAATGAACACGATGTTACCAAATAACTTAATTTTTAGGATATTTGATAAGAGGAAATACGGGCGGCAAGACAATTGAAGAATAAGCTTATTGCTGTCGCGCTGTAGCTCAAACCTCAGGCAGCTCGGACTGTTCAGACTTATTCCCTTGTTTCCTCTTCTATAACTGTAGCGATTTGATTTTTTTCGAGAACTACAGAAGAAGGATTGTGGCTATGTTTGTACATTTTTCTTTTAGTTCTGATGTTTGTCTACAGGATGTCTGATAGCGACGGTATAACTGGTTAATTTTAGTAATTTCAGGAAGTTCCTAGTATAAAAATAATTATTTAATAAAATCATAAGAATATGGCAGTGGTACATAGATTGTATCGTAAAAAATATTTGCTCTAGTGTCATTATCCAGGGAGAAAATATTGAAATACGTTTGAATGAACTAAACGCCACCCGTATATCATCGTACAACGTGTGAACTACACAACATTAAAATTTAATCTTAATTATCATATTTGTAAGTACCAATATAATTATTATTGGAACGAAGTTTTGGAACGAAGTTCCTTATCGCACGATACGATATCGTACGAATTTGACGGATGGGGGTTAGGCGAGAAGAAGTGTAAGATTCTATAGTGCGAGCGAGATGGAATAATATCCATCTCCCTCGCATTTTCTCTTATCTTGCCATGAAAGAAATATTATTTTAAATGATGCTTCATTTTAATAGACGCTAGTAATTCA
This sequence comes from Parnassius orleans, assembly GCA_029286625.1. Lineage (NCBI taxonomy): Eukaryota > Metazoa > Arthropoda > Insecta > Lepidoptera > Papilionidae > Parnassius > Parnassius orleans. Next base: position 1,301,926 of record JAGSMP010000184.1, read on the forward strand.
TTTATTTTGTATTTGTTAATCAATAATATAATACGTTTATCAATAATAATATACTTCGAAAGGAACTTCGTTCCAACCGAGTGTTCCAAGACACTCACGCATGTTTTTTTTATAGAGGCGCAAACATCGTATTTCCTATAAATTCCAAAACCAAACGTCATTTTAAATATAAATGCTTACACACAATGCTTATATTTCTATTAATAATAGCAACTAGACGTAAGATCAAACTACAAATATTTGTGTTGAGCAATATTAGGAAACAATAACTATAATAATAAATGCAATTTAAATGCAGCGACAACTAAGTCGAACGATGATTTGATGTTAATTAAATTATCATAAAATTCATTGGTGTTTTAATTAAAATACTTATCTATATTATTATAATTCAATTATATATTATTATAATTATTATCATTGATTTTAACTAAGTAATGAATCGTCGAAACACGAATGTATTAATGACGGTTTAGGTACAGAAGAAAATTAATCTACAATATCTTACAAGTTACCAAATCTAAGAGAAATATAATATATAATAACGGTATTATTTATTATAATGCCTTTGATAGGTCTATAAAGTTCAAGAATATAACTCGTCAGAATTTTTCACTAAACATTTTTAATTATTTAAATGCGTAATTGCAACTAATGCAGAGTTAAACTTACTAGTTAGTGCCGTAAAGAAATAATAATAATTTTTGTAAGGCTGAATAAGAACATAAGAATGTAGTGTTATTTATAAATTATCTTATGCTGTGTACATTATGTAAAATGCAAGATATTTTAAATATTGAAGGATATTTTTAAGAGATATCCTTTCGAACAGTACTCGACTGTATACAGTATTCTTGTAATACACACAAATAAACTTAGGAATGTTTAATTATACTTAACCTAATGGCATGACTCGACGTTTACTCTTATGAGCTAAATACAAAGAACACGACACAATTGAAGGTAGTTACGAAAAAAGAATCCAACTCACAAAGAAATATTTTGGAGATATTGTCGTTTAAATTTAAAGTTTAGACCATTATTCTGTGATAATTGCTTCAAATTGTTTGTAATTTACAATTATTTTGTTTCCATGTGAAAGAAGAGACCCTATGGATTATTATGTGTAGGTATAACTTATTTTTAACTCGAGGGTTGGATCCCTTTAGCTTATCTACGTCCATATTTAAATTATTATTTTTTAAATAAGGTGAATTCTGTACAAATCTTATCATAAAATGTATAAATATTCACAACAGTGAAAAATCAGGTTTCAGAGGACTTTGTCCGTAGCACGACTTAGCACCATCGTTATTACTGAGGCATTTTAGAAAAAATCAGAAATTTATAAGTAATTAAGTTTTTTAAAGTACATTTGTATAGATAAGGACTTAATACACTTTAACGTTTAAATATAAACGTACATTTGATACAAAACAATCACTGACCATCTCAATATTTTCCAATAAATTATTTTCAAAAAATAGATTGACATATCTATACATAATTAAAACCAAACTTCTGATTACAGTTTAGTGTATTGCAAGATACAGTAGGATGCGGTTTATAAAAATGGACGGAATACAGCAACATGTTGTTATCGCTAGAAACTAGAACAGTCTTGATAGGAGCTCATATGAACATTACGTCAGCCTTCATGAGAAAGATGTGGGTGGGGAGGGGAGCCCAAGAGTCTTAGAGCCATCCATGCAGCAAGAGAGTGAGATGCCGGAGCTGGTGATATTGGCACTGGGGGCTCGGAGGCCATTCTTGAGCGAAGTTTGTGGAGCAGCACAGCAGCGGCTAGAGCTGCACCAGCTGCAGCGCCTGCTGCAGACGCGAATAACGCTCCAAAACTCACTGCACCCATACACACACCGTAGACAACCTGCAACAATGTTATTTTACGATATAATATCCCCCGGACCGAATTTCGGTCAAAGTGGCCAGTCTCATCGGAGACTAGCCATCTGCGCAGGACAGGATTATAGTGCCCGAGTGTATGCGACAAGTGCACTCTCTATTTTCTCACTCTCATATCCCGTTGGGACGGTAATACTAATAAGACACAACCGGAGAAAGATCAGGTGCAGGACCAATGAATTTACGTGCTTTCCGAGGGAAAGGGGTGTAACACCGCCAACTTCCTCATACCGGGCTGCTACAGAGAATTTCTTGTCAGAAAAACCCAATAATTGATTTTGACGCGGGACTCGAAACCGGCACCTCAAGATTATCAGTCGTTTACGACCACTACACCAAAGAGAGAGTCAAGTTGAGATATAATAAGTGAAACTTATTCTCTCTCATCTATCATCATACTTTTTAAAATTGCTTTTAAATAATAGTTAGTACCCAATTTTGTTTTCCGTGTAGTAATGGTTTCATGAATTTTTATTATCTCTCATGTCGTAACTGTCGACTATGGGAAGTTCATAATATATTCCGAAAGGGTCGATGACGAGGACTAGAGTCATGTATGCGTCATTTGGTGCACTTATTTGTTCGCCAAGTATGGTGATAACACAAATCCTTTCTACAATGGTAGAAGCCCATTTTAATCAGTAAATTTTATCAATAAATATTTTCGGACTAGTGAAGGGAAAGACGACTTCAAGGCAAATTTTGTCTCAGTTAAATTTCACAAAACACTAAACATTAGTATACAATAAAGGAAATTAATCGAAACGAATGTGTTTATGAACTCCTTACCTCTTCCCGTATTCTCCCACTGAAAACAGTCACAGGTTCTCTAGATGGTCCGAATGCTAAGTCTGCTTCAGAAACAACATCGTAAATTCCTGAAACACCGACATCCGCAGATCTGGCATCACGCACCGTGCGACGTTTCCTTAAAGATCTAGGACCAGCGACAGCTGGACCACGCGCTTTTGTTGGGATCGCCGATTCTCCTCCCTGTCCTTTATTCATACTCGAAGCAAGGTTCCTTGGCCCATGTGGGAAACGTTCGTGTTCAGGCGTTCGATCCTGAAATGATACGTAATGCAAATTTTAATATTTCGATATTTTAACTTCAACTTTGTTCGTATATAGTATTTCTAATATAGCCTATGTACGTCCCATTGTTGGGCATAGGCCTCCTCTCATTTCTGAGAGGGTTTTAGGGAAAGGAATTGTCCGCCGCGCAGCTCCAATGCGTATTGGCGAACTTCACATGTCTTTGAAATTTTTTTTTCTTATTACTCCGACATGCAGATTTCCTCAAGATGTTTTCCTCACCACCGAGCACGTGGTAAATCAGCACTTAAAATTGAAATTAACTATTTCATTGGTGCCGGCGAGCGCAATAATCACAAGTGGACACACAACTATTGTATTCCGTGTCGAAAGGTAAGAAAGAAAGTACATTAACATGCTGTGTAGCATTCCATTTCATTACTCAGCAGTGACATCGCAGACCTTTGATTAATGTCCATAGTTACTATTTAACATCAGGTGCATAAGGTGTTATTGCTTAAAGTTGCACTTACAGTGAATGGTCTCTTGTTTAACGATTCGAAAGCGTCTTCCAGAGATGAAATTTGATCAGATTCGGATTCCATGACAGGAGCTGGAGCCCGCTGAGGTAGTGGTGCTGGCGCCGGTACGACGTCGCCTGAGACCTCATCTCCGAAGGCTTCCTCCAGAGGCAGACGTTGATACTCCTCTGCTAGACTCGTGTCCGAACCATCAGCAGAAGAGTCACTGCGAAATTTTCAAAACAATGAGTGAAAGTATAGTTTTAAAGCAAATTATAAATATAATGCGTTTGACCGTGCAGCTTAAGTCGTGTAATCGCTACAGACAAGTGTTTGTAAAACTAAAAAACTATAAAGTTTGCTCATGTACCTCATGTACCATTGTACGATTTATGTTTTAAAAACACTTCCACGTCACAGCAGACATTTTAGAAGGTATCCATTTTTTAAGAAAGATATAACGACTTAAGGGAAGAAATACTACGAAAGATAAAATACAATTTACGAAATTTTACAGAAAAAAAGGAATCCAACTCAAAAAGAAACTAAAGATATTGCCGTTTAAATTTGAAAAAATAAATAGACCCTTTACACATTTTGATATAATATATTACTCATTTCTTACTCGTAATTTCGATAAAGTCATATTGAAATTTACCTGATATCATTACTATCTTGATGTGTTCTATCATCCTTCCTGTCCAGTGCTCCATGTCTTTGCGGTGTTACGCCCTCAAGTTGACAATGATCAAGACATCCGTGTCTGCAGATTTCAACTTTGCACCGAATGTGGACACTGAGAGCGTCGGGGAATTTAAACGCGTGGAAGAAGGCGTAAGTTATAACTGTAGCTCTTTCATCTGCTGCTTTTGCCTTAAGGAATCTGTAAGTTGATAAATATTAGACTATATAATTGCCTTTTTTTAATAATTGGTTTTTAAAAATTTTTAATAATTTTTTTTAATTTTTAATACAACAAAACAATAATAAAACGTTTCGGTGAGAAAACTAAAACTTTCTACGGTTTATTTGCTAATATATTAAGGCTAGGAATATTGAATTTAAAACATAATAAGACTTTGACTGAACTTGGATAGGTCATGTTAAACTGAGGAACCATCTTCGGCTACATCACCACCTATCATCAGGTGAAATGTTAGTTATGCATTTGCCTGGAATAGATTAAAAACTCTTCCTACAATGGTATATTAACTCTTTCAATTAAGGTTTTGCGACGCTGTTCATTTTGGTCAATAATTTTAATGTACTTGTAAAGGATAAGGTCTCTGTGGTAATCATTTAGCGTTCAGCGTTCACTACTTGAGACATATTAATAACACACGAGCGTGTGTTTGTAGACGAGCGATAAAGGGTGAAGAATTTTAAGTATTTTTCTCTATATACTTTGTTGGTAACTGTACAAGTTGTTAAAAGGAAGCTTCGGTTCTAAAAGCTCGCTGTAATTTTTTATAAAACATGAGCAACCCGGATTTGGCACTTATAAAATTGTTAATTGCAGTCTTAAGTACTAATTACATTAATTGATTATACTGAAAACATTGTGAGGAAACCTACATGTCCTACATGACGTGATATGGGGTAGTGAATAATGTAAGAGGCCACAGAAGGAAACAAATCAGGAGATGGCAGCAGTGTCTTACTAATAACGAATAAAAATAAAAATAATGCGCATGCTAAGCGTGGCAACTATGTCAAATATCCCCCTTGTGAGGCAATCTATGGGGGAGGCCTATGTTCAGCAGTGGACTTTCAGCAATAGACTGCAACGGTAACGGTAGTAGACGTGATGTCCGTCAACACACACTGGAGCAGCGTGAAGGACTAATTTACCATACCCTCTCAGAAATGAGAGGAGGCTTGTGCCTAGCAGCGGGAGAGTGTATATAGGACGTAACTTTGCTTTACTATGGTATCCTATGAAACTTTGCTTACCTGGAAATCATTTTAGGGCGTAAGACACATCCATATTCATCTGATAACTGAATAACGTGTCCAGAGCCATCGGAAGCAGCGCACGACTTTACTCGCATATCGAACTCACCTAAAAATAACGTTATTAAAATATTAAACAGTTCAAGGCAGAAAAAATATATTATCTAAATAACAAACACTCCGGCAAGCGGCGAAAAATCACGCTTTGTCTTTCGCGTGGTCTTTCGCTGGCCAGCATAAAGTAGCAGCTTAATGCTGCTGTGTTTCATATTGTGAGTGTAGAGAACCGGAGGCCCTTTTAACTCTAAACGATATATACGACGATACGGGTGATAACACAGCACAGAGGCGAAGCGTTTTGTTGCGACGCTGCAGGGACGCGGTTTCGAAACCCGCATGGAACAAGTTGTGTTTGTACTACAAATAATTTTCTGGGTCTGGATGTGTGACCTTGTGCCATTTATATGTAAACCGCCTCCACGATACAGGAGATAATGCTACTGTTGGGGTAACTCTTACCACTTAATAAATCCCTGGCAGTTAATTATCGTTAAACGTTCATTTGTGGCTAGATTTTAAGTGAATACTAACTAAATATTGCAAGTAAGCCGCAAACATTTAACGCCTAACCAAGCATACCTACATAAAGACGGAAACAAAGAACAAATATTCCATTAAACAATGCAAGCAAAATTAAGCTGTCTGAGTACAACGTCAGACTTTCTGTGAGCATTCTGATATTACAAACGACGCTGTACGAGCGCTAATATGCTGCTCAAAGAACAACGCATGTTTAATTGAAAATAATAGCTTTATATCAAACATTTTCACATCTATATTTATAATGGCTAGGAGACAGTATCAGAGACATTGACATTCACAACCCAAGCGCAGCCTTATTTTTAATCATTTTAATTAAAAAAATTTGTACAACCGACTTCAATATAAATTATTAAGAAAAACTCAAAAACTATTCGTCAGACCTGATCAAATTTATATGGGACCACATGAAAAGCACCAGCTTTCAAATAAAAAAAGAATCATCGAAAACAGTTCACTCAGAAAAATTTATGAGGTAACACACATAAAGAAAACATACTTTTATTGAGTACCTCCTCCTTTTTGAAATCGTTAGAAAAAGGCCGAAAACCAACAATTTGGGTTGGCTATAGACGTCCGGTACTTGATTTTAATTATGTTTTCACTTTAGTAGGCTTGTCAGTGTAAAGTATGAACCTTTTACACTGTTTTTGGATATCGGAAATTCGTTTTAAATTAATTACAATAAAAATAAATTTCACTAAAAATTGCGTATAACGAAACGCAAATATTAGGATGCTTGTCAGGGTGAAGCTTGAACCTTTTACACTGGTTTTGGATGTCGGAAATGCGTTTTGAATTATTTACGATAAAAATAAATTTCAATAAAATTGCGTATAACGAAACGCAAACATGTCAATTTGGTCTAGTGTTATGAAGTAGATGTCCGGTACTTGATTTTAACTATGTTTTCAGTTTAGGAGGTTTGTCAGGGTTAAGCTTGAACCTTTTATTCTGTTTTTGGATTTTGGAAATGTGTTTTGAATTAATTACGATAAAAATAAATTTCACTAACTAAAAATTGCATGTAACGAAATGGATCACCCATAAAAAAGTTAATTACTCAGACCCAGACAATAAATTTGTGGTTCAAGATGGGACTCATACACAACGAACTGAGTTGCAGTGGAGATCAGTCAAGAGGTTTTTCAGAAAACAAAAATTATAACAATTCACATTACATTGTTTCATTTACCACTATCATGGCAGAGTTTAGGTCAACCTGACCTTATAGATAAGATAGGTCGAATCTGTACTAAAACCGAATCAGCACGCCCCGACTCCACGTAGTCTTGTCTGCCCTACCCCTAGAGTGTTTTTGTAAAGCCGTAGGCGCGGAGGGAGAGGGACTGCACTTCCCGCAGCGCCGAAGCCGTTGCAAAAGTAACTTTGAGTCAATATTCCTGTGTAAAAAAGTGAGGTTATGATTTTACAAAAAAAATTATTACTCATAAACTATACATTTCCGCAAGAGGGAAGGGTAGTGGGGCTTCCCTGAACCTTCCTCCCCCTCTCCCACCCCGTACTGGAGTACCAGATGTCTATAGTTTTACCAACAATTTTTTTGCACAAATGCTATCCGGATGGGATTCGAACCTATGACCCGTAACGTAACATACAAATACTGTGACCTCAATATCTAGTAGTTGCTGCATTTTAATTTTTGATTATAATTTTACCGTTAAGTAAAGTTTCATTTAGTCCAATTCTTGTCGTCTTTTACTTAGTTCACAAAACGAAATGTAGTGAGTAGTTCTCTTATTCCGCCACCACAAGCTGTCTTGTTGGTCTGGTTTTTTTTATAGGAGAGGGGCAAACGAGCATGCGGGTCACCTGATGGTAAGTGACTACCGCCGCTCATGAACAACTGCAACACCAGGGGAATTGCAGATGCGTTGCCAGCCTTTTAAGAAGGAGTAGGCTCTTTTCTTGAAGGTCTCTAAGTCGTATCGATCCGGAAAAATCGCTGGTGGTAATCGATTCCACAAGGAAGTTGTGCGAGGAAGAAAACTTCTTCTAAATCGCACAGTGGTGAACCGCCAATCATCCAGATGGTATGAATGGTATCTCGAGTTCTGTCGCGATGTGCGATGGTGAAATTGAGCGGCTGGAATTAGTCCGAACAATTCTTCAGAGAGATCTGTGTACGCGAGTCTGCATACGCGAAAATTCTCTGAAGTAGTCCGGAGTCAGGAAGTTGGCGGCGTTTCACCTACTTGCCTTGGAAAGCAACAGGAAACATAAAAGTGGATAATCATTCACTAAGTTCTTAGTGTTTGTTGTGGAGCTCCGCAATCACGCACAGGAAAGACTTTTAAGAGCCATTTGTGTAACCGGTAGTGGTTCAAAATCGGATACACTTTACCCAAACTTTACGTTCGTTGTTAAAACCAGGCAGTTGATATTTTCCTTACTTTCTCCTTTTAAATTATGATTCAGCTTAACAACGCTAACATTAGGGCCCTCAACAATTTGACTAGAAGAACTATTTTGAAAACACTTTGTAAGGAACAACACGGAACTTAAAGCGTGTAACCTTAAAATGTTTTACGTGACTTCGCCACAAACACGGTACAATGTTATATTACAAGTACAAGAGTGAAATGGTGATTTTAACTTTTAAAGATTTACCTACACAACTTTAAAGCAATGCGTACATTAAAACACACAATGTTTAGTGAACATCAATTATTTAAATATTTTTTATGATTTTATAAATTAATTTTTAGGAATTTAAATCCTTGGGAATTAAAAAATAACAAATATATATAAATAATCCTTAAATTTCTAACGGGGTAAATAACTTTACCGTGTCTACTAACTACCCCATAACATCGTCCGTGAATGTCGTAAGAGGCGACAGAAGACAAATTTAAGAAGGCGTTAACTGGCCAGCATTATTGCAAGATTTTGAGCCAACTCGCCACACTAAATACGAGTAGGAAATTTTTCCTCACTGAGGTAAGAGTTTATCAATATACCTAAACATACATAAATACCATGATAAACGTTGACAGCAAGTTGACTGAGTTTTGTACGTTGCGGTATGTCCGTATAATTTTCTCTCAAACAATTTTTTGCGGGTATTCTTTGCAGGTCAACAAGCGATATGTTCCAGAGGTTGATGACGTTTACAATTGAGATGTAGTTGGCAGTTTAAAATCAACTTACAACTTAACATTTGCTTTATCTTTAAAAGCGTTTAAATTCAAATAAACGTTAAAAATTTAAGAGCTTGTGTGTAGTGTGCAAGATTTTAATCTATTTATATATATTCTTGTTTGACACTGCCAATGGTTATGAAATTAATATTTATAAAGGTATCGAATTTATTATTGAAACAATTGTAACAAATGCAATATTTATTAACTGAAATTGCTTAACCTAATATTTTTTTCAAATAGCATACATAACATAAAGGTCTAATAAAAAATATAAACAATATACTATTATTATCGCAAAAACATTTCACTTAAAAAGCCGATGACTTCTAAGCTAGTCAGCCTCTCACGCAAGCTAGTACGCAAGTTATTAATCTTATTTAAGACAAAAATCATTCAGCGTGGTTATTAATGCTAGTAAACATTGACCTTGAGGCTGCTGGATGTGCGACTACGCCATACCTTGTCCTTACTCTCATAGCTCGCTCGGCTCGGGGCCCGTTAAACCAACTCATTCGAACGTATTTGTCCAGTCCACTTTTTACTATTCTACGTACCGTTAACGTGTCTGTTTACACACTATTATTACCCTGTTAGAGACGGTTTCGCGAGTTTTGGAGCTCGTGTGACGAGTATTCCTGAGAAAATTGCTGGTCGGAATTTTTATACGCGCTGCAAGACGTTCTTAAATATTAAAATATAAATATTAATACAATGTTGTAAAAAATATCTATATTCAAAACTAAGCAAATTGATACTGATATTATATACTATATATAAAATTATATTGTATATAATATACATACATAATGTATAATATATATAATGTACATTCTAGATAATTTATATGATATTATGTAAGAAATTAAGCAAGATTCAAATGATTTGGTTAAAATATATGAATTCCTCCTTCAAAACCAAATTATTTTAATATACTTCACTTATGATTTTAAACACAGTTTTTCCTTTTTATGCCTGAACCACCAACCCCCTTCCCACTAGGATTTTATACTGCATCTTTGAGGCTTTTTACGTATATAAATTGCATATAGTCAAACATCTAGACCTGGAACAATTATTTGTAGGCCATTTAAACAAATTTTCCGTGCGGGTTCCGAACCCGTTGTCCGCAACCAAACGCTGCGCAACACGCAACAGTTCACCGAGTCATAAATAGTTCACTAATTTCTTAGTTGAATTGAAAACATAGTGGCAACCGAATAAAATCAATTTATGAACGACTAAAACCGCAAATACAATTAGGCGCAACAAACTACTTTATACATGCCCATCGTTCGCAAATGTTGTAATTACGGCCATAAGGCGGGCCAGCTTACAGCGACTACCGTAAAAAATACAAAACGCCGTACCAAATTTTTGCTAATATGATTTGGTTAAACATAGACATTACATATTAAACTCATTCGTATTTCCTCCTGTTAATTGATATATTAAGTAAAGGTGAAGAAACTAAGGACTGAGAAACACGCTGTTATATTACAGTGTCCTTAGTGGTGGTCACTTCTCTTATGTCGCCACTGATTGTAGTGGCGGCGTAAGATAATTCACTACTCAATATCATCTCGTACTCACGGAACAAATATTTAATATTCGTTCTATATTTGAGTGTTGTCCATGTGCAGTTTATAAATTAAATGTAACACAACCACGACACAGATAAAATTTCTAGTGTAAAAGAGTTCAACGCGTTTCTTCTTAAAAAATCTTTTATTTATTGCACATGCATCTCAAAATTTATGTTACACGAGTTGGGGCAATATCAAGTTCTATACATTTCTACGTCCTAGATTGTCTAATGGTTTATAATCATTGAAGGTTTAAGCTAAATAAAATCGAACTAAACTCTTCCGTTTATTCAAAATAAATACTAAATACCGATTTGCAATAAAACATGTGTTTTTCCACTTATTAAAGCATTGGGCTTTAATGAGCAAAATAAACACAAAATTAAGTAACCCTTAATATATTCGAAAAGAGTCAAAACTGCTACTAAATATCTAAAACATCTAAAAGATGAATAAAAAGCGTGAGAATTTCGAAGTACTGAGCTACGTGGGTGAAAACTAGCGTCACTTTCAACTTTCGACCAGGCTCTATCGACCTTTGACGCTGCACCCATATTCATTGTAATATCTTCCAATTCAGGAAAATTTCATTAGTTACTAGTCTTATAACATATACAAACACGAATTAAAAGTAAGTATATATTTATATATTATCTTAAGTATTCGTTTAAAATATATTTCAAAAAATAATGTTTACATTTGAATCCTTCACACAAAATATACAAACATTCAATACAGTAAGTTTTACGTAGTCATTGTGTTCTTTTCGCATTTTAAAAGACCATTGTAAGATCAAATTGTGCAAATGGAAAAGATTGTTAACTTTAACAAAATTAATTTATAATGAAAGCCTTAAAGCTTGATCTTAAATCTGATAGTGAGGAATTGTAAGAGTTTGTTACTGATTTCGGATAACATTCATGTTTATTTCCATTAATATTTACGTGATTTTTATCACGATAATAATAATTTAATATTGATTCTACAATGAAAAAAAACAAATTTAAAAAGAACTAGCCCACTGTTTTGAGGGTCATAGTTAATTTTATTAATCACAAGCGTATTCACACCGCAGGATTGAATGAAAATAATTTTACTGATTGTATCGCGTTCAATTTTAAGAATGTGTAGTATTCGCGTAAATATAAAAAATCATTATGTAATTTACTGTAGGATATGTCTGTTTAACCAACTATGTGTCAACTAGCAAGCACAGGTGGTAATTTGTAGAAAAGTGGACATATTCCTCTTACAATAATAATGTTCTTTCAAATAAATTACCTTACCTAATTTATTAACACCATATATGCAATACTATCACACAAATGCTTAATAAATCAGTGTTCTTTCAACACTTTTTTTTTTTGATGAAAACACTATACATTTGTTGATATTTGCAGTGGGATATAAATCAAAGACTTGTCGAATTTTGAAATTAACTTTAATTATTTCTTCTTTATATGCGTTAAACGAATAATAATATTGTTAAGAAAATGAAGTTATTTTGGTCTAAATAAATAATAAAATCGATATATGGATAAATTTGATTTAATTATTCATTAACTTTCACAGCTGAATAATAGCTCTATTTGTAAATTTCCCGTGTTGCGTATGTATCACATGCTTCATTTTATTAATACTTATCAGAGTACTCTAGTTACCTGGGATAGGCAAAGTTAATAACTGAACCTTCGTGGTGGTTATTTTTACTTTATTCACTTTATAATAGTAATATTAACTACGCCTTATCACATCACTCTGTGTAAAAATATGCAATGGTTCCCTTTATTTAATCCACTGCCGAACTATTTACCATATTTAGTAAAACTAATCTAATGGATATTATCGCGTTTAACTTATTGTTTTCGAGCTTATGGGTGACTGTAACCTTCTGAGGTGTTTTAACTTTTTTATGTAAATATGTTTTTATAAATGGAAATTGTTTAAACATAATTTATACGATATACTAGTAGTTGAATAATAATTTGGAAAATATTTGCTAAATTCCAAATAATATGTTATTAAAATTATTACTAAAATATAGTCTTTTATAATAATTTATTTCCTTTTATTAACAATTTTTATAGGATCAGAGCGACAAGCGAGCAAACAGTCCACCTGATAGTAAGTGGTTGCTATGGCCCATAGACATTTACATCTATCCTCGTTTGCGAAACAAAATGCAGATGCGTTGTCAGCCGTGAGGACCAAGATCGAATCCCTCCTTTTCAGTAAAAAGGGTCTCCGGTTCTCTACACTCACCATACGAAACACAGCAGCATTAAGCTGCTATTTTACGCTGGTATTCTGTGAGAGCGTGGTCCTTCCCCGGTCGAGTCGACCCATTCGTGCTACAACTATACAATTAATATAGTTGCAGCATGGCTCTACCACGTTCAAAAATATGTAATAACATCTTAAAAATTTTATCGCAATTCTCAATGTTTAAAATTACTGTTCAATATATGTATATAATAAGAACATTTTTAAAATTTATAATGTAACCGTGTGGTGGTGACGTTATGCGGCGAAAAATCTAACATTGAATGAGTATAAGGCGACTAGGGGAAAAGCAAGGGAGATTTCACGGCTTCCTATAGATGGCGGTATAAATATCTATGTGTAAAATACCTAAAACGAGACTGGGGTCAGGTGTCGAAACTGCGATTCGTCTGATTACTGCAATCGCCGATCTGTATTCCGAGCGTGGCGTTTATGGTAACTTTTCCCATACTATAAAAAGCCTACATCTAGCTAAGGGGCTGAAGACGCAAAAGAAGACTAGTGAGAAGTTAATACTAGAAATAAAGCACTTTTAATAAATAGTTTAATAAGGACACATACATTTTCAAACATTATTTTAAATGTGTAGTAATAATTGAAAGAAAGTTGAACGAAGAAAAATGACATCGTTATCGCTTGCAGCTACGAGAATATTTTATAACAGAAGAAGACAGTTAAACGTTCGCACCTACAGTGTATCTGAATTTTATTGGCGTCAATCAAATCTAACGGAGTAAGTTACAACTTATTATAATAACGAATTCCATACAATGGATTACGCGTTATATTAGAGTAGTACTTTCGATATCCAATAAAATTTACCAGTTCTCCGTAATATATAACAAAGCAAATTTCAGTCAAATATAATAATTTTACCGACACCAATAATGGTGGTAACCTGTTATTAGTTTTATAAATTAATTATCAGTACTAATTTCCTATAAATTAATAAACAAACAACTAGTTTTTTCAATTATTTAATATATCTTACTAAATACTAATAAATAAATAAAATAAAATTTGTTAGTACGCATCAGTCTCCCGTAGTCTACATTCCGTCCCTTCAGCGACAGTGTAACCGATCCCTGCACTAGAGAGCAAATTCGTCAAATCGGTTTAAAAGTTTTCCATGTGGTAGTGACGTAAGTAAATCGGTAAAAATTGGTGTCGTTAAAGCGGCTATGAAATCCAAACGAAACTAAAGAAAGATATCGAGGATAACAAAAATTACGCTGAACGATAAACACCCGAAGAGTAAGCAGTTCGTAGGGTGCGATACGTCTGGTACTGCGGTTGACAATCACGCCTTTAGCGTGAGATTAAGGTAAATATTCCCCTAAATATAATTAAAGGTCTAAAGTGATAAAAAGTATAATTAAATTGCTTCCTTGGAAATCGACATTAGGACATCTTTTTTGTTATTGCCAATCTTAGATTTTTTTATAGAATAAGGTTGACAAACGAGCACACAGTCCACCTGATGGTAAGGGGATGTTGTGGCCCATAGACATCTACATTTATCCTTGATTAAGAATCAAAATTCACATGCGTTGTCACCCCTGAGGACTGAGATGGAATCCCTCGTTTCCAGTAAAAGGGTCTCTGGTTCTCTACACTCACTATACGAAACACAGCAGCATTAAGCTGCTATTATACGCTGGTATTCTGTTAGAGCGTGGTCCAACCCCGTTTGAGCAGACCCATTGGTGCTACATTCAAATATAGCCGTGGCGTGGTAGAGCCACGTTGCAGCTATATTTTCCCACGTAAGATAAAATAGGATAAAATAGGAATAAGATAAAATAGGATTCACAAAAATTATTTCTAATGAGATAGTTCGTTCGTAAATTAGTTATTTATATACGTGACGGGCTAAGTCCGTTGCGTAATATACATAATTAAGAAAGACTAACAAAATTATAAAACTTACCTCGATAATCGTTGATCGCTACGACCAAAGTTAACGTAGAACCGAGAGGAACTATTCCAGAGACTGGTGCCGCCCAAGGACCTTTCCCTGCTTGTATCTCCATCCAACAGTCGACGTTGTCGCCTAAAGAAATTCAAGTAAAATATATTTATTTTTAACAACCTCTAACTCTTAAGGCTTTTTTCTTTAAGGCTTTTACTCTATGATAGTTTACTGTTTCAGTCTATTGCCACACTTGGCGAGAATTTTTTGGTCTAAAACTTTTTTTAGATGCGCAATAATTATTACAAGGGTTATCCTTTTACTAGATTTTTATTTTTACCAGGTGGTAGGACTCCGCCTCTGTCTAAAAATTAATCGGGCTTGATGCCATTTCTTACCTATATCTGTCACCAAGCAACAGTTTAGACACGAATGTGCCTTGAACATTGCAGTCTTAATTAGCAATTGGCGAAATGAACCCTCGTCAGCAGAAATCAAAAAAGGAGAAAGCTGAAATCGTCACAAATAGGATCGTGATATGTATATGCTATCATAATGACGTAAATGTTCCCTTGCAAGAACTTACCTCTAAAATCGAGTTGCACGACGTCTAAATCAGCAATAACCATCGGGGGTTTAGATGCTGTTTTCTCATAATCATTGAACCATTCGCAACGCAATCGCTTCGCCTCATCCCACACCTCGAGCAAATCTTTGTCATACTGCACCACTACTGTGTTCTCATAAAACTGCCCGTGGAGGTCTGAAATAATAAACAGAAGTGATAGTTGGTTTAAAACCTTTGAAAACTAAGAGATACAGAAATAAAATTTGTCAAAGTGCGATTGTTGGGATACGCGTTCCGCTTCGGCAATGCCGATTATATGGCTCCCATTAATCCCAAAGTTTATAGACTAGTAGTGCTATAGGGTTTGTTATAATTTTAATCGAAAGTGTTATATGAGAGATATAATAAAATGCAGTCGTCTTCTCTGACTTAAAAAGTTCTCGAATCTCGTCACACGCCACACAAAACACTGCAGCATTACGTTGCTATTTTACACTGTTAATCTGTGACAACTTGATCTTTCCCCAGTCGAGCAAGCTTAAAATTTTTAAGGATGGTCGAAACTAATAATGTTAGTTTCAAAAATAGACTTTTAATAAAAATAGAAACTGGCTTAAAAAACCAAAAATAATAAAATAATTTCCACATAATTTTATTCTTTGTGATTTTTTTCCACTTTTGAAGTTTTGAAGGTTTAGATATTGGATTTTCATGAGCATCTTCGTGAAGACAGCTGAATTAAAATAACAAACTGCGGTTGCCAACCCGCTTGCCAACCAGCTTGCCAAGCATTGCAACTTATAAAATAGCCCCCCCCCCCACGTCTCATGAGGCAATCTATAGACGAGACCAATGTTGCAAATAATTTGTATTTGCGGCTTTCAAATAATTTTTCCTTTTGGGAATCGAACACATGGCCGGCAACGCTGTAGGCAAAAGTTTATCCATCGCGCTAACAAGCCATAAAAGCCATAATATAATAATTGTAAGAATTGTGAATTTTCTTTAACATACAAATAAGATTTTTTTTAATCCTTATTATTACTAGGGCTATACGCGGATGAACTCGCGCAAAAAGTGGAAGTCGTCCGAAGAACGCGGATCGAAGACAAGTCTCCCGGTCGACGCTACACAAGCGATAATGAATCTTAAAAGCTTCAATCGCCTCCTTTTAATACCGCGAATCATTAGGACGGTATTATTGCAAAGCGATGCATACGGCTATCATATCCGAACTCTATTACTAACGACGTAAAAAGGATTTCCAATTGTACCATTTAGTATTCGCAGGAAGCACACAGGGTACAAAGTCGCAAACAGTGAGTTTCTTCGGAAAGGAAATACTTCAGAGTATTGGATTCAGGGATGGCGTCTCTGAGGCGACAATCACAGGAAAATGTGCCTTACACGCCTATGTTATGCGGTCTGGTCGGGTGGCGATTCTAAGAAACAATGCTCACTCTACGTTCGCAGAAAGAGCGGGCCTCTCTGTCCGTTACATACACTAGCCATAGTGGACATAACTAGGAATCGGAACGAGAAAAACTCACTTTACTTTGTTGAAATGGGACCGAAGAGCAGTATAAGTTTCCTAAGGACGCTTTATTGGAATATTGTTAGGAATCGTTGTAATTATGAGACAAATAATTTAAACAACACACAAAAGTTATATTTTAATTAATTTCATTCAACTGAATATCATTTTAGAATCGGTGTCTTGTTCCTAAAATACAGAACTGATATTTCATAGTACGCGATCAAAACAAGCGTTATGCCAACCAACGAAAGTGTTAATTGCAATTTTAAGTAAAGACTTCCATGAATACTATATTTTAAGTGTTAATTTACTATGTACTTTGTGAAAATCTCTGAGAGGTGACTATTTGTCAAATATTTATGACATATTTGTGACATATTTGTGCCATTTGCTTTAAAGACTATCAAACCAAAGAGTCCTGCGATGAAGTTCCTAAAGAAACTGGAATATGCGACTTGTCATCGTTGCGGGTGATAAGAGGGCTGGATCTTTTCTCGCTAAAAGGTGATACAGCTATTCAGCGAGGAAACGCCGCCAGCGTTTTTGGCACTATACCTAGACTAGAAGTGTTTGATTATATAACTTTTTAGTTTTAGTATTATTAAGGTAATAAATATTATTTATACAAGCGATCCGTCCCGGCTTCGCACGGGTGATTTTTGGATCTCGACAACAGCGCTGCCTACCGGGTTCAATTGTGAATCTATACCATTCAGGTGCCCACTTAAACACACATAAAAAAATTCATCAAAATCGGTCCAATCATTTTCGAGTTTTTGCGAGACTAAGGAGAGCAATTGATTTTTACATATAAAGATTTTAATGTTATGTAAATAAACGTTTTTAAGGTCATGTAAAGTTCACCAACACTTATTGAGATAACACGACGGACTCTATCCTGCTTTAAAAGTTATCTCAAAAATAATATTACTCGTACTTTACTTCTAAAACATTTCCACTTAAAATTTGCAATTTAAATCAATAATTTTTATTTAACAGTCACAGACTATAAGAAAGCATTAAAATAAAAGTTTTCTGCTTTCATGTTAATGTGAATTTATATCTACTAAAAGCAAATACGAGGTCGTGGGAGACACACTAAATAGACGCGTTTATCTGCTTCAGTAGATTAATCGGTCACGAAATAACGACAAGCAGTGAACGGTCACACAATCCTTAAAGGGTATGAAAGCACTTTCATACCTTCATGTTATATGCAACTGTGTGCAGATTTTTATATATAAAGATTATAAAATTCTTGCCGATCGAAGACCAAACTTATATTTTATAGTATTATTTATAGTATATAACATATACATACTTCTATACTTACGGAAGGTATTAAATACCAAAGCTTTTTTATAGAACTAAAACTCGAAAATGGCTCGGCGGATTTTGATGAATTTTTTTGTGTGTGATTGAGTGAGTCCCTAAATGGTTTAGATTCACAGTAAGACATGGTAGGTGGCGCTGTGTTGAGATCCAGTAATCACTCGCGCGAAGCCGGGGCGAATCACTAGTCTCTATATATAAAAATCAATTGCTGTCCGTTAGTCTCGCAAAAACTCGAAAATGGCTGAACCGATTTTGATAAAAAAATTGTGTGTGTTGAGTGGGTTCCTGGATGGTTTAGATTTACAATTGGACCCGGTAAGTGGCTCTGTTGTTGAGATCCAGAAATCACCCGTGCGAAACCGGAGCGGATCGCTAGTTTGAAATATATAATATGTTAAAGATTACTAATGTTATGAAAAAAAAAAACTAAAAATAAAGTAAAGATAACTTATGTTAAAGATAACTAATTAAAGATAAACGAAATTAATGCTTCACCTGTCACATAAATAGCGAGCGCCGACGGTTCGACAAAAAATGAGATTGACTTCATTATGACGACTGGCAACTTTTCAGTGATGTCTCAGTGATTGCGAGGGTGAAAACCGGCAGCAATCACCGAATAGTGAGAGGCACACTGAACCTAAACGTTAAGTTGGAGAGGTCACGTCTAATGAAGTCAACGCTCCCTCGTGCTCTAATCCAAACTCCCGAAAAGTTTCAGTTCGAGTTACAAAATCGTTTTATGTACCTACAAGATTGCAATGCAGTGGAAGATATGAATGACAAGCTCGTGGAAACTGTCCATGCGGTCGGAGCTCAGTTTTGCAAAACCAGTCGCAAAAGAACACAAAAACTCTCCGATCACACTCTTATTCTCATGGCTGTTAGACGGGAAATGAAACTGCAGTCTTCAGCAGATTTGACAGCATACAAGCAACTGAACAGACAGATCTTCAAATGCATGCGGTGGGACTTACGCAACTTTAATACAGCTCGTATTGAAGAAGCGATCGAGCGGAACCAGGGCTCCAAAGTCTTTGCCAGAGATCTGTCTGCCAGAAAGAACCAACTG
The DNA here is from genome assembly GCA_029286625.1 of Parnassius orleans. Taxonomy (NCBI): domain Eukaryota; kingdom Metazoa; phylum Arthropoda; class Insecta; order Lepidoptera; family Papilionidae; genus Parnassius; species Parnassius orleans. The sequence continues at coordinate 1,321,412 of JAGSMP010000184.1, forward strand.
TTGAGGCTGAAGCATCTTTTATGGAACACCTGAGATTTTGAGTGAGATTGAGAGGTTCTATGGGCAGCTGTCATTGTTGGAGCCACACGCAAGTGTGAGTAACGATCCGAGAACAAGTCTTATCCGACACTATTCCTATGATATTCCGGACGTCAGTCTGAGTGAAGTTAGATTGGCTCTCCAGCACCTTAAAAACGGCAAGTTCTCGGGCGAGGATAAAATTACAGCAGATTTCCCTTTTGAGCCGCGTCTACGTGCTGTTTTAGAGAGTCATTACGATTTGTCTCACACGCAGACTCGACGACTTCGAGGCTCCCGAACAAGCCGGTTTCCGAAAAGACTTTCGCACCTTAGACCATATACATATCCTTCGGCAAATTATACAGAAGATCGAGGAGTACAATCTGCCACTTCGCCTTGCGTATGTGGACTATGAAAAAGCCTTTGAATTCGTCGAAAGGTTCTGCAGTCCCTTCAGCGGTGCCAAGTTGACTCTCAATATATCGAAGTGCTGAAGTGTTTGTACAGTAGTGCTACGATGGCTCTCCGAGTGCAGAACCAGAGTACGAAACCTATCCAACTGCAGAAAGGTGTAAGACAGGGTGACGTTATATCCCCGAAACTCTTCACCGCTGCATTGGAAGACGTTTTCAAGCTACTGGACTAGAAAGTATACGGTATTATGGATCTGAGGCGTGGTCCTTCACTGCTGGCCGTATGAGGAAGCTCAAGGGCGCTCAGCGAGCTATGGAGAGGGCTATGCTCGAAGTTTCTCTGCGTGATTAACTTAGAAATGAGGATATCCGCTGTAGAACCAGAGTAACCGACATAGCCCAACGGATTAGTAAGCTGAAGCGGCAATGGCCGGCCATATAGCTAGAAGAACCGACAACCTATGGGCAAAAAGGCGAAGTGTAAGGCGACCCCAACTAGATGGAGTGATGATCTGGTAAGACATGCAGGAATTCGATGGATGCTGGGGGCTCAGGACCGTGCTTTGAGGCATTCCTTGGGGAAGCCTATGTGCAGAAGTGGACTTGTGAAGGGCTGTAATGATGTTGATGATGAAATTAATGCGAAGTGATAATCTGTCAATAATAAATAAATACACAGCCCACCATAGAAGGTTTAGATTAACTCTTCAAGGGTAACTACGTGTCTGCAAGCCTTTTCTCTCGAAATCGAATTGCAATAGTCCATTACCGGTCCGTTGGTAACTTACTGATATAATAGATATATTGCAAAATTATTTATGCAATTATCACATAAATCAATGTTAATAAAGCAAATCATGACATTTATATGCACGATGAAAACGGTATCTCACTTATAATGCATATTTGCATTGCTACTCTATTCAGTGATCACATAAATTATGCCAATAATGCTAATACTTTAACAGGATTAAGTTTGACTTTAAAGATTATATAACATGATTTATATAAAAGATGATGGTTAGTGCTTAATCTGCGAGGATGATAGACTTCACATTAATTTATAATAATATACTATTGAAAATATTACTATGGACTTTTTACTTTTATTTCTGCTCACATTCCCACAAAAACATACACTCACACACACACACACACACACACACACACACACACACACACACACACACACACACACACACACACACACACACACAAACGCGTTAAAAATTACATTTACTCCCTAATGCTAGTTCTTGCCTTGCCTTTTGTTATTTTTTATTAATATTGTATTGTCTCGTTGGATGAGCGGAGTACCTAGTAATACAAGTTTCCAACCTAATAGAGGGGCCCTTGCGACTGTTTTAAAATGTATCATTGTAAATCAATAAATCATTTTTTATTTTTTTTCATGGGCCACATCATCCACTTAATATCATATGGACTGTGTGGTCATTGGTGGTTCTTATTTCTATATAAAAAAAAACTTGATAAATTACTGTGGGACGAATTAAATAAATAATAAATCTGAAAGTGATCTGTCACATCTTTTTGATTGACGGAATCAAAATAAGTTATACCACAGTTGTCATGTGTAAGCAAAATTTTCATAGACTCATACCGGTTTCTTTACTCATGTGCTCATACTACACTTCACATCAACAGTAACAACAACAGACTTTCGGGATATCTTTCTAGTCTGTAAATTCGTTTTCAAAACTTTCAGTCATCAATCGGAAAAATTGACTATTAAAACATAATACTGTAACATTGTAATTAATTGTATAATGCATTGTGAATTTAATAGAATTTTGTTAAAACCATGATTGGATTGCTTTATTTATTTATTCGATATTTAATCACCTATATGTACTTTCTAATGCATTCCTTAATTAAAAAAATATTTATAATAAAGACACTAAAATTATAAAGATTTATTTTAATAAATTATAAATCTCGTGTAAAAGATTCTACAGCAAAATATTGCAAAGTGCTTTAATGTTCGTATTTCCATTTAATTCGCACAATCCTTTAACTTTTTTTACATTCCTTATTTACGATAATGTGTCAAAATGACCACAATTTCGTGAAATTAATTGTTAATAGCTCACGGTTGCAAAAATAAAGAACAAAGGAGAATGTGTTTCATAAATTTGATCAAGTGTACTTTCAATTGAACTTATGGGTTAATAAAAAGCCGTTGAATGTTTCGTAAATGACCGAACAAACTGCACTTAAACGTACTTTAACGAGGCTGTGAAACAATTGACGCAGCACGGAAGCACCAGCGTAGAGTCTTCAATTACCGAGCGTCCCCACTCCCTTTTCAACTGACTTTTTAATAAGTTTGTCGCATTAAAGTCACAAGAAACGTCTATTTTCAATTCAATGTCTTCATTTAAAATGACTCCCAGTTTATACTTTTAATTACTTACTATAACATCCTCGTAAGATATTTGATTACATTATGTATTGATGGTAAATAAAGAGAAGACAAGAAGTCAACAATTTTTTATCAATTGGTCATTGAAATCATTTATCTGATAATTAAAAATAAATATAATTTATATTTTGTAAGTTAATAATGGAAATATATCTACAAATTTAATTTAGTCTTAAGCCTGGCCGAAATAAAATAGATTTTGACTATTTTTAACCGTCTTCAAAAAAGGAGATAGTTCTTAATATAATTTCTCAATATAAATTTTAATGAAGATATTAATGTAATTATTTGAACGACGTTCTTATCTTCTGATATTTCTTGGTCTCAAAAGGTTACAGAATAAACATTAAAAAAGTGAAAACAAACTTCAAAAACTAAAATGTATAAAATATTAGTATTTTATTCTTATAGTATTTTATTCTTATAAGTTTTCGAGGTCGATTTTTACTTTTTTTAAGTTTATTTTTTGTTTCAATTGAAGATAGTGGTTTTCTGTTCAATTTAATATATTTATTATATTTAAGGATTCAAGACATTTTTAATCTTTAGAAAAATTTATGTTTATCATATTTATACAATTCTAGCTCTCGTAAAGAAAGTACATGACGCACAGCTTAAAGTCTTATTACAGGGTTATTTTTCAAAGAGTAGCCAAATTTTAAACATAAGTTCAAATATATAAATAATGATATACCGTTATTGCAGTTTTTAAAAATACGAGTAAATAAGCGTTCTACTTTTATTTGAAATTATCTCAAATTGAATGTAATTTATGGCCAACAACGTATTTGCCTACCGATCGACCCTTACGAATGTGTGCGTGCGTAGTAAAATCAGTTAAAATAATGCATTACCACGCATTTTGAATTTAAGAGATAAAGAGGACAGAATTAGTGAGATTTTTTTAATTAATTTTTCTTCACCATTTGCCTGTATTACTTATTCTGAACCTTCTCTGCAAATTTGGCCAGTTATTGCAAAATAACCCTGTACATTAGTCTTAGAAATAAATTTCAGCAATTCCAGTCACAGCCCTTTACCGATCTCGAATACACATCACACAACAAACACACACAACAAAACACACAACACAACAAAAATACATCATAAAAAATGAAGATTCATATTCATGTTTGTAGCATACAACTATTAGTAATAACTAGTTAGATCTAATAGTTTATTGCTTTGATAAACTGATAACAATCTTATGTCAGGTACTGACACGAGAAGAGATTATCACTTCATAATAAAGGTGGGCCAACTCAAAACTTGAACATAAATTAGTTTTTAATTTTAACGGACGTCAAATGTTTAAGTCGGGAACAGTGTTAATTTATGATGAGGTTAGCTTGTATCAGAACGTCAGCCATCCTATTGGAAGTACATTATGTATGTTTTACAAATCTAAAGCTATCACTTTGTAAGCAAATTTTTTCCTCTATGGAAACTATTTTTATATTCTGAAGCGATAAAAGAATGGCTTTGTTTCTTTTTATCAAGATGGAACTAACGTGGGTGTCGTAAAAGGCGACAGAGTAAAATAAAACAGAAGATGGGCAGCAGCACATAACAACACGAAATATTAAAAAATCCACCTGTCACGTATTATTATAGATATTTGATAGTTATCACAACTATGTATATATCTATTCTTTGAGGCAATCTATGGAGGAGGTCTATGTAAGGCAGTGGACATTTGATATGTTTTTAATGAATAAATGAATGGGAATAACGAGGATGCGACTCATTGTAGGCAGGTGACCGTGCCGCCAATAATAATTTTACGTACGATGCTAACATTTTTAAAGGTAGGAGGTAGAAAATAATACTCAATAAAGTGCTCTAGTGAGGCAGAAAACTTCTGAACAGTTACACAGTGCTGGACCGCCAACCATATAGATGGTGTGGATGAAATTGAAAATTATATCGTTAAACTGAGGGGCTAGATTTAAAGTTCTTAAGGAGTAAACTCCAATGAACTCCAATAAACTCCAAAAACTTCGTCTCTATTGCTTTCGCCCATCGCTGTTATCCACTACAATTTTTTATAATCTCAAAATCTCTTGTGGTGTTAATGCGTTTATTAACATAACTCCAGATATCTAAATGTCGGTTGTAAGTTGGTATTACTTAAGATATAATCTTTGTAAAATAAAATAGAAGAAGATGTTCTATTTTAAGTGGAAACTCGTACTTTTTTAATTTCATGTGAAAATATTTTTTATGGTTGACAATGTTTAAATAGAAAAGTAAGACAACATAAGAAGAAAGATTACATAAAATGCTAATACTATTTAAATTAAACGCCAAAATCTTAAGAAAAACACAAGACTTTTTTTTAAATAATATAACTCATTAATTAGAAGCAAAGGGGAAAACGCTGGCATTAAAATAGCAAAGTAATCAACCAAAAAAAAGTTCAATCCCGATGGATTTAATGAAATAATTCTTTGTTATTTTTAATGCTGCTATATCTTGTGTTCGGCGGTAAAGGAAAACATTGTGAGGAAATGCATGTCTGCGTATCTAGAAAATACAAAAAATCATGAGGTAATCTAAAGTTTGCCAACATACTCGAGGTCACTCCAGAGGGTACTTCCCTGATTTAAAACCCTATCGGAAATAAGAGGAGGCATGTGAGATGTGATTAGATACATACATCAATTCCATATTTGTATTTACCGTAAACCTAAATAAGTTAACTGGAAGGATTCTTTGATTTTAATATATATTTAGTATCAATACATACAATCTGTTATAACTAGCATGAGTTTGATTTACAACTTAATATATTAATTTAAAAAAACGTTTAGTGCCTTTTAATTACCATAGTTCACGTGTCCCGCATTCAAGAACATATTTATGGATTTCACACATAATCCGCGGTCCATTTTCACAAATTAAAGCGTAACGGGCATCGCTTTATAGCGGTCATTAAAGTAAAAGTTAAGTCATAATTTTTTTTATGTTTACCAAACATATAAATAACTTAACATAAAAAGTTTTTAATATACAAGTAAGGATGACAGGCCTGCCGAAATTATTGAAACAGGAGATGGGCAGCAGCATCTTCCTGATAACAATTCAAAAATAATAGAAAATTGCGTTGTTTGTTGTCAACCCGTCTGCGACTTGTGATAAGCAGTCGACTATTTACATGAAACTCTCAGGAAAAACAGACAGACAGCCGGACACCGATTCCATAATATTCCGTTTTGTTGAATTTTAGTGCATAAAACTAAAAAATGTCAATTAGCTATAGTTTTTCTTAGTTACATTCATGTATATAAAGTGCGATTAAAAGTAACATGACAATAATTGAAAGGAAAAATTCCCACTGTCCACATTTACCTTTGCCTTTCTGTATATCAAGATAGCGCTAATAAGTTCACATACGTTATCCGAATACTTTCTCGTCTGAGATAGTGAGATAAGATTTTAATAAGCGTACGCAATATAAATCAGAAAAACTCACCAGGTTTCGTTCCACATTTCGCGTACGCGATCCTAAACGAGAAATATGTTTGTCCCGTGGATGGCGGCACGTACACACATCGGGGGTCGCCATGTTGCCCTGTAAAGGAATAAATATGTTAAAGAAAATTTCATCAAAGCAAGTTTTTTCTCGAGAACCTTAATGTACTATTTGACGTGATTTTTTGTGCGAAATAAATTTTATTTAAATGAGTACTATCATTCAATAAAAGCTGTTGATTGTAAATTAAGGTATAAATTTTATGAACACAGTCCTTATATTAGAAGCAGATATAAACGCGAAATCCATCGACTTTGGTTTTTAATAAAATATTTTTGAAATGTATGGTTGTAGCACGAATGGATCGGTTAGGCCGGGGAAAGACCACGCTCTCACAGAATACCAGCGTAAAATAGCAGCTTAATGCTGATGTGTTTCGTATGGTGAGTGTAGAGAACCGGAGAACGTGTTTTTACTGAAAGCGAGGCATTCTATCTTAGACCTCAGGGGTGACAACTCATCTGCATTTTGATTCTTAATTGAGGATATATTTAGATGGCTACAGCATACACTCAGGTGTACTGTATGCTCGTTTGACCCTTATACACATCTTGAAGCCGTGGTGGCTCAGATGCTAAGCGCTCGCTGCAAATTTTACAGTACGCAAGCAACCCGCGTTCCACACCAATGAAATTGTTAATTGCAGTTTTAAGTGCTGATTTACCTCGAAAACATCGCGAGGAAACCTACATATCTAGAAGTAAAATAGTTCAAGGACATGTGATTTCCGCCAACACGCATTGGAACAGCACGATGGACTAATTGCTCCCTCATATCCCATACCTATATAGATTATAAATAATACTTTTTGAAAGTTATTCCTATGTTTAACTAGCGACCTGCCCCGGCTTCACCTGGGTGGTGTCTATTAATGTCATTTCTGTCATCATTTATATTTAGGATCATCATGAACGACCATTCATTTTATCAAATTATCAATTTAACAGAAATCTCTAAGCTCTCTGCCATTGCTCTTTATCTGTTCGTGAAGTTTCATTACAATCGGTTCAGCTGTTCAGACGATTAGCCTGGACAGACAGACAGACAGACAAAATTTTTTTTTAATTTTTATGCAAGTTTTACTAGCATGCAAACAATTAGGGGGTTGTTTGCTTAATAGAAGGAAATTTAAAAATATATGTTTAAATTTACGACTAGTTCAGTATATTCTCTTCTGGAACGATAACCAGAGAATACCTGGGAAGAACTAGCAAGAAACTCAGTGGGACTTTTTCTAAAAAACTATATTAATCATATACCACGTGCTCAGCGATGAAGGAAAACATCGTGAGGAAACCTGCATGTGTCTGATAAATAAGAAAAAAATATTTAAAAGTCATGTGAAGTTCGCCACCACGTATTGGGGCAGCGTGTGGGCATTTCCTTGCCCTAAAACCCTCTCAGAAATAAGAAGTAGCCTGTGCCTGTATAAAAGTTTCTTCGTATTTTATATACAAATACAAGATTTTTAAAAGTTTCATTACAGCCCTTCACAAGTCCACTGCTGAACTAAGGCCTCCCCCAAGGAATGCCACAAAGCAAGGTCCTGAGCCACCTGCATCCATCGACTTCTTGCATGTCTTACCAGGTCGTCATACAACGTCAACAACTTCGAGCTTAGTGCTCCCAACATCTACCGGCACAGGTGTGACATGGACATTAAACATGATCTCTGTTTTGTCCATGTTCATCTTAAGACCTATCCGTTGGGAGACACTATTGAGGTCATTGAGCATAGCTCCAGCAATTCTGCCATAAGGACTATATCGTCGGCAAATCGAAGGTGAGTGATGTACTCGCCATTGATATTGATACCGTATCCTTTTCAGTCCAGTAACTTGAAAACGTCTTCCAATGCAGCGGTGAAGAGTTTCGGGGATATAACGTCACCCTGTCTTACACCTCTCTGCAGTTGGATAGGTTTCGTACTCTGATTCTGTACTCGGATGGCCATCGTAGCCCTACTGTACAAACACTTCAGCACTTCGATATACCGACAGTCAACTTGGCACCGCTTAAGGGACTGTAGCACCGCCCGAATTTCGACGGAATCAAAGGCTTTCTCATAGCACACATCCACGTCCACACACGCAAGGCAAAGTGGAAGATTGTACTCTTCGGTCTTCTGTACAATTTTCCGAAGGGTATGTATGTGGTCTATGGTACTAAAGCCTTTTCGGAAACCAGCTTGTTCGGGAGGTTTGAAGTCGCCAAATCTGCGTGCGAGACGATTCGTAATGACTCTCGAAAACAGCACGTAGGTGCGGCTCAGAAGGGAAATCGGTCTGTTGTTCTTCAAGAGAGCGTTGTCTGAGCTGTTTCGCCTTTCTTGAAGAACAAGACCACCCCACTTCTGCTCCACGCCTCCGGAGTAGTCCCATCATGGAGGACGGAATTTAAAATCAAAGTTTAATTACATTTCATTTTAATATAATATATGTGCCATTTTGTTCAATAACTTGTTGCCATCTTGTAGTTAGTGCATAATCCCGTTGCTGTAGAAATCGTGGAATTTTTGATTAAAAAAATGCGACAAGTAGTTTTGACAGTCCTCTCTTGATGCCAACCTAACACTACCCAAAGAATTATGGAGAGACCGAAACAGGTGAAAATCTGAGGGTGCAAGGTCAGAACTATATGGTAGATGCATTAACACTTTCTAACCAAGCTCTCTCAATTTTTGCTGAGTGGTCAAAGATATGTGTGGTCTGGCGTTATCATGATGAAAGGCCACTCCTTTTCTGTTGATCAATTCCGGCCGTTTTCTCTTAATTTTTTGGTTGAGTTTCATTAGTTTTTGGCAGTAGAGATCCGAATCGATGACTTTGCCCGGCGGTAAAAGCTCATAATAAACGATGCCCTTCCAATACCACCATACACACAGCATCACCTTATTGCGTGTTAATCCAGGCTTCGCTAAGTGTGTGGAGCTTGACTACCCTTTGACCATGATTTTTTTCGCACGTTCTTGTCATAGGTGATCCACTTTTTATCACCAGTGATCAATCTTTTCATAAATGGTTCGGTTTCACTACGTTTCAATAGAGAATCGCAAATGAGTACACGATTCATTAGGTTTCTTTCAGTGAGCTCGTGCAGTACCCAAATATCGAGCTTTTTTGTATAGCCAGACTTTTTCTAATGGGTCAAAACTGTTTTGTGGTCAATGTTCAATTCCTCGGCTATGTCTTAACTACTAATATGCCGATCTTACTCCACTTTTTCAAAAATCTTTGACATCAAAATTCCCGGACTGAAAACGCTTGAACCAACTTTGTGCTACTCTTACTGACACAACATTAGGTCCATAAACGTCACAAATATTTTTCGCGGCTTGAATAATATTTTCCCCTTGTAATAAAACTTCAGAATGTATCGAATTTCTTCGTTAGATTCACTCATTTTGGCGGGCAGAAAAACAGTTGAGAAATGGCGGGAAAGTGTTTTTACTTTTTATTTTTATTTTTCTTAATGTCCTATATGTATTATATTAAAACCAGCCAGATACAAACAGTATCAACCAAAGATATTTTACTTTAATTTTATACAAACAAAATACCAAGAAACTTTTTCCCCGACTTATTATATACTTTAACTTTTCTACCGACTTTAAAAAGGAGAAGGTACTCAATTCGACTGTATGTTTTGTTTAATGTGTTACCTCATAACTTTTTTCTGGGTGAACTGATTTCGATGATTATTTTTTATTTGAAAGCTGGTGCTTTTCATGTGATCCCATATAAATTTTTTCAAAGTTTGACCAATTGTTTTTGAATTATTCTTAGTAATTTATATTGAAGTCGTTTGTACAACATTTTTAATTTTAAATAATTAATCTTTATATACTGATCATATTAGAAATAGCTTGGTAGCGATCACCTCATTTCCAGGGGTTAATTATCATCCATGAATTCCTTAATAACAGATAATAATAAGTATTCTTTACTTGTCATAGCATGAATAGTAAAAGTCCATCAAAAAAAATGCCATATAATTTTTTTTGTCGATATCGCTAAATTTCAAACATTCATGACTGCTAAACAACCATTTGTCTACTGTACTGGTATGAGCCCTTTAGAAGCTGTTGATGATGAAGCTGAAGATATACTCCTGATCGTATTCAACCGCGGCAAAGATGTGCGAAGATCTGAGAATAGATTTGAATGCAGTATCGAAGACACTTTTAAAAGTAATTGTGACAAACCAGCACACAACCCCCTGGTAGTGATAAAGAAATGCAGATAGATTGTCACCCCTAGGGTCTAAGACTCTGGTACTCGTCACTCACCATTTGAAACGAAGCAACATTATGCTGCTATTTCACGCTGTTACTCTGTGTGAATATGGTCCGTTCTCGGTTTGGTCGACCTATTCCTGCTGCAGTGATAACATACCGCAGCGTTGCTTTACCAGGTATAAACAACTACAACTAGTCACACAATTGATTTTTAAAATAAGAAAAAGCCTTTTTATTTGCATTTTTTAACATTTTTGTCTTAGTTTTACATTTTAAGTTGCTGTTTCGTCTCGCTGATTAGTGCATAGACACGGAAAAAATTGATTAACTCCGCCTGGCCGATTACTGCGCAACTTTCCAAAAAACAAATGAAACAATATATCAATTTTACTTTTCAATGGAATGTCGGTTTTTGCAACGACCAAAGACAAAATGTATTTTAATCGTTCTCCCTTTTATTTAAATTTATTTCTTAAAAACACTGTAAACAATGTTCATTTCTTTATGATTTTCTGGTTGAACCGTTTTAAATATATAAATTGTAGGCCATAATATTCAGACCCGGAACAATGATTTTTAAGCCATGGCAACACTTGTTCCGTATGAGATTCAAACCCTCAACCACTGCAAGTAGGATTTCCTCAAAACGAGTATAAACAGTTTTATACTTTTATTTACATGATAATACCACACTTTTACTTCTGCCGCACTTTAAGTTTGTCATTGCGCATCGTAATTTATTACGTAACTTTACTATGATTGCAATGCACATTATTGTCTGTGTGTGGCAATAAATAAATTGAATTGAATATGTTGCATGTTTCTAGAAAGATTTAAATTATTTAGAATGTCAGACTGGCTTATTCCACAATTCCTTTGTCATTCATTTTGTGTTAATTACAAATTTACTTTATGCATAGTCGCATTCTGTGTGAGTAGCGAACGTAATTTAATTTTAAAACGGCATCCACTATATGAGTGGAACTTTTTAATGCTCGCCTTCTTATTACAAAACTTTTATTAGTAGTCTCGGGCTTATACTATGATCTAAGCAGAATCTTTTTCATCATTGACGTCCTTAGCCACGGCGCTATAGTCTTCGCGAAATTTAACATTTGCTGTCAAATTTCATACTTTAGTTCGCATATTTTCGCGGGACTTCTTTTTTAAACAGATTCTTGTTTTCACATGAGACTAATTATAAACTACCTTTTGTAATAAGACGGTAAGAGTTTAGTTTCGCTATATATGAAATACGTAAGATGATTATGATGATGATGATCATCATCATTACAGCCTATTAAAGTCCACTGCTGAACATAGCCCTTACGTAGGTATATTACATGGTAATAGTTAAAAAGTTACTGCGGCTTATATTTAAGGATTTAGGTTTTTAGATGCTCTAAAATTTTCAGATTAATTCAATTATAAATTTGCATGGTAAAAAATATTGGACATAAAAACAAATATTCATAAGCATTTTTATCCAATTACGCTAATATGTTCCAAATTACTGGTAATTAACGCCCTGTCCCCACATTTTCTTCATTAATTATATGTTAATTGGGTAGCAATAACTTAAAATAAACACATAGTGAAGAGGAAAAAATAAATATCTGCAAACAAATCAATATTACTAGAGCTAGTTTTTTTTTCTAGAAGTCTATTTGGGTTGGTATCACCCTCTTAAATATTGCCGCCAAATACCAGAGCTAGCACTGTTGTCTTCCAGTCTGAAGTGTATAATACAGGCTATGACATTCATTGGCATTCCATCTTAGTCCTCAAAAGTGACAGAGAATGCATACAGATGCGTTGTCTGTCCACCTTCTTAGTTTAAAGTTGACTGCAGATGTCAATGGACTGCAGTAGCCACTTACCATCAGGTGAACTCTAAGTTCGTTTACTACTTCAGTTTTGTAAAAAAAAACAGCGTAACAAGTTTTGACATCGTCTGGCAGTGTACTCAGTTATTCAAAATATATGAAACAGATCCAAGACATAAGAGTAGGAATTCTCAGTTTACAAACCTCTTTTTTCTTGGGAAATGCCCACTGCCTACTAAAGTTGCCCACGGCTTGAAGACTAATAAATTACTGTTATTTGGGCTATTGTACTGGAAATTCTAGTCAGTATCACGGAGTATATAAAGGCAGCGTTGTCCGAGTATGTACACCATATAGGTAAGTGATCCGTTACAAAATAAAACCTTACAATTTGTACTTGAAAACTTTTAAGTTAATAATTAGTGGCGATTTTATTTTCTAACTAGTAGTATATTAATGAATGAAATGTTTTACATGAGTGAATTAGGTACAACAATTTATAGTGAAAACCTTATTTCAATTATTTATATATTCGGGCGACGTTCAGTCTATATAAACGTATTTCTGTATTTTCTCCCTGCTGAAACTAGAGTAAATATTTTTAAGTTACAATCTTTGGCCATGGAAGAAAAAGGGGAGATCTCCCACCGGGCAGGGTGTTCAGCCCGGGGAGTGGCCAACGCTTCGTATGTTAGTACAAAGCTGTTCTATTTAAAGCGCAGTACTTCGGAACTTTGATAGCGTGATTTAAATGTCAGTGTGTTTTCGCTTACACTTACCACAAATCTATGTCTATGTCTGCCACGTTCCTTTGTTATGGGTTTTTTCATAAATTAATTATTTTAAAAACTAGGAACCTTCTAAAATTACTAAATCTGTTCAAATATACTTCAGTTATTAGCATATTTAGAAAAAAGATATATTTTTTTCATTGTACTATGTATTTTAATGATATTTTCCGTATAAGACCTAAAATTAACTTTCATCCAAATCAAATATTCGTTAAAAGGCTTGCAATCAATAAACAAGAACTGCGAACAAAATTGAGCTGCGAGGAGTACCTTTTCGAAGAGAGATTGATGGGCGAACCCATTGTCTTGCCAGACGCCTTTTTCGTTTTGCTTTTATTTAAAGGAACATAGCACAAACAAAATTTTGCTGCCAAAATTATTTATATAATTTTATTTATATTCTACTTATAAGAAATTTTTTTTCGTAATTTTTAATTTAAAGTCATTTAATTGATTTCTCAACCAAGGCCTACAACAACTTAACAAATGTTCTAAAGAAGGCTTTTGTTTAAACAAAACATTCGAGATATGTACTGTTTGAAACGGTTGTATCTTATCTAGAACGCACATAGAAATGATAACTCAGCGTATATCGTTGTTAGTGAAACCTCAGCAATTACAAGTTACAATTAGTAGCGCTCTGAATACAGTTTGCTGTGCACTCTTATTTAAGTCAGATAATTTCATAGAACCTGGGGAACCAATATATCATTCAATGTCATTGTATTTCATTAATTAATATTAGAGTGAGATAGTAGTCAAGATAATTAAATTGCGTTAAGAAGTGAGATTTGGAGTGTGGAGCTACTCTGAATGTATGTTTTATTTCTATGACGTCAGGTCATCGCGCAGTCTATAGAATAGAATTTGATTATAGGATTGGCATAAGTTTTTTTTTATAGAATGGTGTGACAAACAAGCACACAGTCCACCTGATGGTAAGTGGATGCAGTGGCCTATAGACATCTACATTTATCTTCAATTAAGAATCAAAATGCAAATGCGTTGTCACCCTTGAGGACTACGATGGAATGCCTCGTTTCCAGTAAAAAGGGTCTCCGGTTATATACACTCACCATACGAAACACAGCAGCATTAAGCTGCTATTTTACGCTGGTATTCTGTGAAAGCGTGGTCCTTCCCCGGTCGAGCCGACCCATTCGTGCTACAACCATAATAGAGCTGCAGCATAGCTCTACCACGTAAAAAACTGTCTCACTCAGAGTATATCAATTGAAGAACCAAAAGTAAGCCTTAAATGCACCATGAATAAAAATAGAGTAATAACCGAGAAATAGATTTTATCAATTACTTTGGCGAAACTCCAAACTCTATAGTTTCACTTGGTGATAACAATCGAAAGTTATATAACATAGAACAGATTTCTTTCTTTCTTTCTATTTTGGATTCTATTCTATATCGATTTCTACACTCAATTTTGTTGGTACCGACTTGTTAGTTCAAAATAACCGATAAAATTAAAGTCGTAAATACCTTTCATAATCATAGTTGTGTCTACCAATCGACTAAATTCGATTTAATGTCCTCCTGACCGAATTGCGCTCTCAGCGACCTGTCTCATCGGAGACTAGCCATCTGCGCAGGACAGGATTAAAGTGCTTGCGCACACAGCCGTGCACCCTCTATTCTCTCACTGTTATTGTTCGATAGGATAGTAATTCGATACGAATGGAGAGAGATCAAGCTGCTACTGAGAATTTTTTGACAGTAAGCCTAATATAGTATAACTAATTATAATCCGACCTGGGATCCGGACCCGGAACCATATGATCAACAGTCGTGTTTACGACCAGACCAACAAGGTAGTGAAATCAATGTAATGCTGATACGACCAACGTTTAACCTGAACCAATTGCAGTCGACTAAATTGTATGAACTGAAATTGTTGAACACAATCTTGTAGAAATAATTTCCATTATTACAGCGAATTGATGAGGTGTTCAAGAAATTATATTAAATTACCTTTAGATGACACGATGCCCTCGAATGGATGTGAGAATGTAAGGTGTACATCCATGTGATCCTTGCCGCACATGACTTCTAACGACTGAATGACGGGCATGCCCTCTGGCCTCTCCATTGGCCACAGTTCGCCAGCACGAACTCTTGTCTGTAATGAAAATATTGAATTAATTTTACTTCTTGGCAAACGTCAACTTATTTACACGCATACGTATTAATAAGTTGAAGTATGCTTGATATTATAGTACCTGAATATTTAATCTCAGGTCGTAGGTTTAAATTTCAGTGGAGACATAATTAGAACCAAAAAAACTTTTATAGGTGTCTGTCATTACATCTACTATCTTAGGCCGGATCCAAATTTGATCATCTTGGTGTAAATGATACTTGACACGTCGCATCCCAGTGTCGCTTTGGTGTAAATGACACCAGATTAGCCGCGCCTCTAGTCGGCTTTTTCTCGATTATAAAAGAGGATTCTACATACCGCTACACGGTCTTGAAAAGTTCGGACGTGGAAAAGATACGAGAATCGGAGGAAAATATGTAGCGTCCAGGTATGAATAAAGTTACGCCGATACACTGATATGATACAACGTTACGGCTAGTGATACAATATGATCAAAATGGGTTCATACTTAAGATACCTACTAGTACTCAATACGATACGCCTGATCAAGATACGTAAAGTTGATCAAATGTCGACCCGGCTTAAGTCTGTCTCCCCTTTCATTGTATAAGTGTAAATGCGTATTTAGTGCTATCCTGACGGTAAGTGAAAACTGTCAGTGCGTACGGAACGCACTGACGATGCGTCGGCTAATGCTATTTTGTAGGTATACTCTAGGTAAGTATGCATCAGCATTCGTTCCAGACACAGTACTTGTCATTTTTATAACCATTAATAAATTTATCAGTTATTCTTTACCAACTTTTTTGTAAGGTCGATTAGAAAAAAGAATCACCAAAGAAGGTACCATTTCAATCCACTCATTCAAAATAAGCTGCTTGATGGAGAATTTCATAAAATGTTTTCAATTCATGAGCTATTTTCATCGCAACAGTACTACCTCACTTCCGCTCGACACCTGCGTCCACGTCCACGTGACACTAGTGGGCTCGGGTACACTTACACGAATGAGTGCCTCTGTGTTCACGCGTACACATGTATCCACTATGAGTAATTATAGGGCTATAAGGGTACCGCTTTGTTTATAGCTTCGGAAAGTATTGTATTCAGAAAATTCACCGTTGTTAGTACGTCTTTACAACATAATTAAATAATTCAAATAGTTTTCTTCTAATGTGTGGTGGCCGAGAATCTATCACCCCCTACCCTCCCATGGATATAATAAGAGGCTTATGGCTTCCGATAGATGGCGGTATACGCCAGATGTATATAATTAAACCAACGACGGACACCAGTATCAAAGGTACGAGACGTCTGATCTTCAATTCACCTGCTAAGCGTGACGATAAAGGTAAATCCCTCCTACAGCGAGAGAGGTCCAGCAGTGGAGTTTTAAGAAGGTTAATGACAAAGATGAAAAAGAAAATATTCTTGAATAAATGAATGAATGAAATATACTTTATTGTACAACAGGAAAATATAAGAGAAAATAAGACAACATATTATTTAAAGGTACAATTGGCGGCCTTGTCCTTATATATTATTTTTGAGTAGAAAAATTTTGTATCATAGTTTATAACAAAAGAGATCTTAGAAAGTATAGAAACGAGATTTGTAGGTGCTATAAAAATGATGCGCCTAACTGATTTTAATGATACCATGTGATAAGAATCTTTGTACGGTACAACATGATCCGAGAAACAAAAAAAACGCTTTAATTAACAATAATTGAATGTAATCATAAAAACTAAGCACATTTTCAATAGTCACACCTAACTTACGCTCTTGTTATCTCAACAATAAGATTCTGTTTAGAAAGGCTTTAGCGCTACATAATGTTACACTTATGGCAACTATACTTTTCCTGACGAATATAGACGTGTAACGACAGGTTTCTTCGAAGGGAACAGTGTAAACATTATAAACGGGTATCGAATAATGCCTGAGTGAAGCGGTTATATTGAAATTGCATGATTGGCAAAACCGTGTACGTTTATGAATGGTGCGATTAAAAAATGAAGGTTTGATTGCGTTAAGGTTTATGAAGTTTGAGGTCACGTAATATATGATGTGTGAATCTTTCTTTCATTTAAGACTCTATAGATACTATCAGAGTATCGGTTGCCTATTAATATTAATATTATAACATATAAGTATTAATATTAAGCACACGAAGTCTTCAAATTTGGAAACCTAGGGTAAATCCAACCCTTTTAACGGTTATGTTCCATTACGAACAGTAATAGTAGTCTCAATCTAAATACTCACTTTAAAATGTTATTTTTTCTTCTTTTCGTACCAATCAGAACTCCAATATGACAAAACGATTAATAACTAAAGTGAAGTGGTGCTTCTTGAAGTAGAAGATGAACGTCAGTGTAAAATAAATACGACAACATATTCTTTACACAGGTTGCTCTTATTAAAAATAAAAATATAAATTTTTTATATTCGCACGAATGCTACACAATGAGAATTTTATATCGTTAAATTTGACTTATTTTTACTTAATATAATACCCGACGTTTCGGGTGTTTTACAACACTCCCGTGACTATGGGTGCTTTAAAGCAAAATAAAATTAATAATAATATAATATTAGTAGTGAAATTAATAAAAACGCAATATTAGTTTTATTCATAAATAAGAATACAAAAAAAAATATACAAGACCATACAGTACCTTTCGTAAATTATGTTAATAAGATTAAATTCGACATGCAAAAAAATGAATTATCTTACCAAAATATAATAACAGTTTTCACTACTATGCCATAGTTCCAAATAAAAAAGTCTACCTTTCGTAAATTATGTTGATAAGATTAAATTTGACATGAAAACTAAATGAATTATCTTACCAAAATATAATAACAATTTTCACTACTATGCCATAGTTCCAAATAAAGAAGTCTACCCTTCGTAAATTATGTTTGTAAGAATAAATTCGACATGAAAAATAAATGAATTATCTTACCAAAATGTAATAACAGTTTTCACTGCTATGCCATAGTTCGAAATAAAAAAGTCTACCTTTCGTAAATTATGTTGATAAGATTAAATTTGACATGAAAACTAAATGAATTATCTTACCAAAATATAATAACAGTTTTCACTATTATGCCATAGTTCCAAATAAAGAAGTCCCATGGTACAAAATGTTACGATGAATCGCGAGCGCACGTTCCAGGAACGGAGCAAACGCATTTCGTTCCCACGCGCCATGAAAGAATTCACAAAACGAGATGCACTTATTTGACCTCTGTATGTATGAATAGATGCAACGATACGATCCCTCATAATTAAAATTGATGTATAAGAAAGATCAACAATTATTGAAAAATTTTTAAGGGTTATCCTTTCTTTAAATTAATTGATTCTGTATGCATTTTGATCTGAAAATATATGATTTTAAAAACAATTGCTTCATATAGTTTCGATGATAAGAGAAAAGTGTAATAACTACATATAACACTCTAAATAATTCATGTAGAAGCGTAACATATTTTTTGTCCATCCATCAATAATTAAATCATTAATGTAATTTATTTGAATTTCATGTATGAAATGCAAATGCGAATAATTTGTCAATATTTTATTGTTCAATAATTACGACTGTGTTATGTATATTTGCAAGATTTTAATCTTCAGTAAATTTTCCGTAGTGCAAATAATGTAAGCATGATTTGCATATAAAAATGACACGATTGCTTTTTATACTAAAGCCTTTATACTAACACCGACCTTACGGGTAGTCCAGTTTCTTTTTGATATAGAATCAAATTACGTTCTCACAACTGCAGTATTGGGTTTGTAAATATTCATATTTATCCTATTTATCTAATTTTTTATAGATTAAAGGTGATTAAAGGTGACGTGTCCACTGCCACCGTCAAAACATAAAAGCTTCATATTAAAAAATCTCGCGCTATTTCTATATTTAAATTCATATATTTTACGTGGTGAGCCACGCTGCTATATTATGGTTGTAGCATGAACGGGTCGGCTCGACCGGAGTAGGACCACGCTCTCACAGAATACCAACGTAAAATAGCAGCTTAATACTGCTCTGTGTTTGAGACCTGTGTGTGTGTGTGAGCCCTTTCTTACTTGTCACGGTAACGGGGCATTTTAGTCCTCAGGGATGACAACGAATCTGTATTTTGATTCTTAATTGAGTATAAATGTCCACTTACCATCAGGTGGACTGTGTGCTCGTTTGTCACTCTTTCTATAAAAAAATAATATTCATTCATTGATTACAGTCTATCAAAATACCACTACTTAATAGGCCTCCTCAATAGGTTGCCTCATAAGATGTTTGCCATAGTTGCCAGGCTTGGCAGGCGGGTAATTACTGAGTTGTATTAAGAAAATGCTGTACGAGTGTTCCTCTGTTGCCTCTTACAGCAACCACGGGTATAAAAGAATCCACTACTGCCCTACATCATCGTCATCATCGTCATCACCATTCATTATTTCAGCTCTCCACAAGTTCACTGCATCATCATCCATAGTTCTGAGCCACCTGTATCCATCAACTTCCTGCATACGCATACTTATATATAATTCATAGTCCTGAATTCTTCGACCTTGAATCTTGAATCGACCTTGAATCTTTCGACCTTTTTGTATAAAATATTTACAATTTTGTAAAGTAATGATTATGTACTTAAAATGATTTCTCCTTAATATACGACTGTAAATATTCGTGTGTGTTCTTAATAATTAACGCCACTTGAAAGTATATAGAATCGATTAGAAATCGACTTTATAACGATCTCACGATGTGAAGTAGCTCCATACTTGGCTCAACGACACGCGATTTTATTACACATATATTAATTATCTTTCAATAACTCATTATTAAAGTACATTCTATTTGCATATCTTTCAAAAGACATTTACATGATTTATTCTAGTAACGTTACCGTTTTTCTCTTATTGCTTATACCTGGTTCCACCTAAACACAGGCAGTAACTACGTAGCACAGCTGTACATTTAAAAATGTATAAATTAGTACTTAAACAGTTGATGTTCCATACCATCAGCTTATTACATTATTCATACGAGGTTCATACATACATTATTCGTACGAATTAATATCACTAGTAGATTTTCAATACTGATAATTTTGTTTATGAAGTATACAGATAAGTATGTTTCCGGAAATTACCAAAAATAAAAAATGTTTAAAAATAAAGCAATTCTGAAACATTATATACTTTCTCGATCTTTCTCGAGGGATAATTTTGAAGATTATCTCTACTACTACTCTACCATCGTATAAATAAAGTTTGAAGACTGTTTAGGGAATATGTGAAACAAAATTAAACACCAATTAATTATATTTTCATTTTTAAAATTTTATTTAATTGATAAAGTCAATGACAGATGATCAAAGATCATACTGTCTCAACATTACTTTATAACTTCAACTTCGTCTACATTAAAGTATAGCTATTCAGCAAGGACTCATAGCCAGCTTTCTGGACACGATGCCGCAGGAAGTATGAGTGTATAATATATTTTTTTTATTATAATAAATATTTTATATTATTATGGTACGTAAATAAACCATTTTATTCGAAACGTCTTCAAATTGCCACGATTTTTAAATATCACATGTGTGTTAATGTTAAAGCATATTATAAGTAAATACTTAATTTAAATCACCTTTGTGATATAACATTTGAGAAAGAGAACTAAGAAAACAATTGGAAAAACAGACAAACTTTTCTTCATGCTGAACTCTTTTTGATACAGAAATCTTAAAATATATAATTTTCAACACACCAAATTTTGGTCACAGGAGCCAGTCTCAGCGGAGACTAGCCATCTGTGCAGATAATAGTGCACGAGTGTGTGCGTAAGCACTAGTGCACTCTCTATTCTGTCATTATCATAGCCGATGGGACGGCAGTCATACACAACCGGAAAGAGATCAGGCGTAGGACCAACGTCTTTACGTGCTTTCCGAGACGGAGGGGTGAAACACTGCCAACTTCCTAACACCGGGCTGCTACTAAGATTTTTTACAGAAAAACACAATAATTGTTTTTGGCGCGAACCCGGGACCACATGATCAACAGTCTCGCAAACGCTAATCTATACAAATCTGTCTATTTTTTTCCTTGGGAATTAAGCTGCAGCCAGGGCTCGGAAACCGGTTTAAATTCGAAACCGGTTTCGGTCATTGACCCCAAAACCGGTTTAGAATTTAAACCGGTATTCCACAAACCGGTTTTTGTGGAATACCGGTTTTTCACAAATTTAGGTTTAGGTAGTAACAATTAACCGGTTAAAACCAAGCTTTGTAATGTCCCCGCCCTCTCCCTTACCCCGCTTGTATTCAACTTTGTACGGCTGCGCTCTGTTGAATTCACGAAGTTTTTAGACGCACGTACGATATATTCATTGCATCAACGCGACTTCCTTATAACGACATCCCTCATATTTTTTCATCTTTCAGCAATTACCGTATTATAAATAACAGAGATAAGTTTTGTTTCAATTAATTATGCGTTATCTCCACTTTAAAATTAAGTTTCGATATCATGTTTAATTTGACCTTATATATTTATATTGACTTTAATTATATTGAAAGTTTTCTACTAAAATTACGCTTTGCATCTTTAATTCAATGCCTTTAGTTTTAGTAATATATCGCAATAAATGATGAACTTTCTTAACAGAAAACACGATTTTTTTAAAGTTGATGAAATTATATGTTACAGTATTTGTTATTTTTAGGACTGAAGTGAGGCAGATCACCAGATTTTTTAGATTTAGAAGCTCGTGATTAGAACCAACCTCTATCTCAGTCTTTGCAAAAACTAATAATTACCACTTCTGAGGTAAATAAAGTTTAATTAGAAGTCGTGTCTTTACACGATAAAAAAAAATTGTTATTATATATATTAATAAAAATAAATTACCATTTTTCACATCTCTTTAATGAGGAACTGAAGCATATCTTAATATGTTGTATACGTACAAGATGCTACTAAAAATATTAGTTTTTTTTAAATAGAGTAGAAGGTAACCACATAGACGAAATTGACTTTACTGATACTGAAGTCAATAAAGAAAGATAATAATTTGAATCTAACAAATCATTATAATTAAAATCGGCTATATTTTGCTGTCGACTGTCACGAAATACATATACTGAAAATTTCTGTCATTTACTAACAGTAATTATTAATAACTCCCAATGAACTAGATACTCAACAGTATAAATCACACTGATATTTACGATCTTGTATTGAATTATAAAGAGAATGATTAAAAGTGCAACCAAGTTTCCTCACGCCTCAAGATCAAAATAATATAGTGATCGCTTTTGAATTTTTACAACCTTTCATACTTTACCAATATCAAAGAAAATATACATTACGCGAACCAATATGGAATTAAATCTATTTAAATAAATAAAATTGAAGTATCTGTTTGTAATGTCAAAATAACAGATTTTTACCAAATACATATTATGAAAGTTGGGTGCGTTGCCGGCCTTTTAGAAGGAGTAAGCTTTTTTCTTGAAGGTCCCTAAGTCGTATCGGTCCGAAAAATCGCCGGTGGTAAACAATTCCACAGAGAAGTTGAGCAAGGAATTATTTAAGGAATTATTAGTTTTATACGTGGTAGAGCCATGCTGCAGCTATATTAGTAGTATAGCTGTAGCACGAATGGGCTGGCTCTACCGAAGAAGGACCACGCTCTCACAGAATATTAGCGTAAAATAGCAGCTTAACACTGCTGTGTTTCGTATGGTGAGTTTAGAGAACCGGAGACCCTTTTTACTGGAAGAGAGGCATTCCATCTTAGTCCTCACGGGTGACAACGTATCTGCATTTTGATTTGCAAACGAGGATATGTGTAGATATCTAAGGACCACAGCAACCACTTGACCATCAGGTGGACTGTGCTTGTTTGTCACCCTATCCTATAAAAAAGGAAGAAAACCTAGTAAAACGCAGACTGGTGGACCGTCAAGCATCCAGATGGAAAGGATGGTATTGTGAATTTCGACGCGATGTGCGTTCGTGAAATATGGCGGCTGGAATTATCCAAACCTCAGAGTACTCCTGTGGTAGATGTGATAGAAAATGCGAAGGATGCAACATCCCTACGCAGTGCCAGTGAATCGACGCGATCAGAAAGAACTCGGACGTCAATAATTCGAACCGCTCTGCGCTAGATACGGTCAAATGGAAGGAGCTGGCACTGGGGTGCCCAGGCCTAGAGATGAGAACAGTATTTCATGTGAAGCCGAATTTGCACTTTGTAAGTTGCAAGCGATGTGCCGACATGAAATACTGCCCCGCTCTGCTGTGCACGTTAAGCTTTTAGAGGCCAATTTGCCTTCCTTCCAAGTGACCACGAAACTGCACACTATTCAATATGTCGCCGACGATTCCGATGCTAGCTAAGGCAGCAAGGAGTGCCTTGAAACTGTGAAGGTACGACAAAGGGTTCTTTTAGCGATAAACGCGCAGACTCGACTTCAGACATAAGTTTGTTCTGGTACTCGGCAACGTTTTCCGAGAAATATTGGCACGGCTTGTATAAAGCATCACCAGTGCTGTCGTCCACATAGCAATGAAAGTTACCAGTTTGCAACATATCATTTATATGCAGAAGAAATAGCGTTGATGATAGCACGCAGCCTTGTGGAACATCAGCCTTAATAGGCTTATAATCAGAGCATACACCGTCTACTACAACCTTGATGCTCCGATCAGCAAGGAAACTGTTGATCCAATTGCACAATTTCTCGGGAAGCCCATAGGAATAGAGCTCGAAAGAAGCGCTTTGTGCCAGAACCGATCGAAGGCCTTCGCTATGTCCAAACTAACGGCCAATGCCTTCCCTTTAGACTCTACTACCTACGCCCATCTATGAGTTAGGTAAACCAGAAGATCACCAGCTGATCGACCCCGACAAAAACCGTTTACAATAGATTCCATTATTTTTGAGAAGAAGGAGGAGCGGACGGCTTTTAAGGATT
The DNA here is from genome assembly GCA_029286625.1 of Parnassius orleans. Taxonomy (NCBI): domain Eukaryota; kingdom Metazoa; phylum Arthropoda; class Insecta; order Lepidoptera; family Papilionidae; genus Parnassius; species Parnassius orleans. The sequence goes on from JAGSMP010000184.1 coordinate 1,345,800, forward strand.
GGTTGGACCAAAGCTGTCTTCCATGAATTCGAAACTACACCTTAGGAGTAGGAGTACCGAAAAGATGCGATAAAACCGGTGCCAACTTCGGAGCACACGTGTTCAGCACAATGGGTGGGACTCCATAAGTCCCACTCGTCTTGTTGACGTTCAGGGAGAGGATTGCTTTGCGAACCGTGCGCTGTGTAAACCGCACATCCGGCATAGAGCAATCACACCGCGGGATGGTCGGCGGTGTGTTCCCCCCGTCATCGAGAGTCGAGTTCGAGTCGAAAGGAAGATTAACAGATCGGCTTTCTCCTTTGCGGCATGGGCCAGTGAGTCACTCTCTGTGCTGAAATGGAAGAGATGGCTGACAGAAGTTCCGTTAGACAGCATTGGCAAGAGACCAGAATGCACGGGTTCCCGAAGGAAGGCGAACTAGCTTCTCGCCAATTCTGCCGATGTGCTCTGACCTTGCCTTGGCAATGACTATTTTGAAGGACCTGGAGGCGGAATTATACTTCTTTTTAAGAGCGCTGGTATTTACATCCCGAGATGTTGATGCGTCAGTCTATGCCCGGTATATTGTGATGCTATTTTACTGAGATCTGCCTCCGATGGGCACCACAGAAGTTGGAATAAAAAGTTCCATATCCTGAAGTACCACATCAGCAACAGAATCAACAACAACCCTGGGAGTATCCAGCGAGAAGTAAACCGCACCCAACGGTAGTATGCAAAGAAAGACCGCATGCAACAATAGGATGCAACACGGCGGCAGTCTGCAGAACGCAACTGCAAGGAGCGTGAGTGGCACACCCGGACAAGACAATGGTCCTAGGAGTCAAGAGGGCGTCTTCAGAAACCTGACATCCATCCGGTTGAGAGGTCAGCAGAAGGTCCAATAGGGAAGGTGCATAATCCTCCACATCTGGAATCCGAGTAGGCGAAGTAACCAGCTGTAAAACCATATGCCAAGGCAAAGTCATAAACAGATCTCCCGCATGATCGGTTAAATGAACCGAGCCATTCGACGTGGTGGGCGTTAAAATTGCTAAGGATAACGATCTCTGCTGTAGCAAAGAATCTGTAGCCATTTGGACGTGTTCAATGAGTCGGTCTGTTTCGGCATTACCGCTATGGGACCTATAGAGGCACCCGTAGACACGGGGATAGTCGTCGCCGTCTACGCGCAGCCATAGGATGGACAGGTCCGTACCTTCAAGATGCCGAGGAGTTGAAAACAGATGTCTTCTCTGACGCATACGCAAACTCTCCAGAGGAGTGTTCTAATTTGTACCCAGGTAGGTCTATGAGAGATATGAAGTATCAGCCTTTAAGCGACACTTAAGGACACCTGAGTCTCGGTTAAAAAAAGAAAGGTCGGCTTCGTCCCCCTCCCTTCGTCCCCCTCCTTCGTCCCCCGTATACACGGGGCACGAAGGAGAACTCAGGAAGAGTAGGGCAGCTTGGGCGTGGATGCTCAGCGAGAGATTCTCCGTCACCAGGGGTGTTGGTACCCTCCTAGGGTAGTTTTTGTTTGATTCCGCTACCATTCATGGTATTCTGCAAGTTCGTGGTATTACCCTGGTTCGGGCCGGCCCATCCGTGTGACATCAAAAGCTGCCGCGTGGCTCACTGTTAAAACGTAAACATGGAACAAATTCTATTTACATCATAAATAAACAACCGATACACAAAAATGAATTATTTTCTTCGTATGAGACAAGTCCAGTCTTAACGAATAAACCAAACACAATAACTGCCTTTCCACCGGGCTCTTTTTTGCGCGAATACTTCTCTAATACTTTAACGTTTTTCGTTAATGCCAAACTCCCACTAGACACTCTGATCGCGAGTGAAAGAACAAGATAGAACAGATAATTGACCATAAGTATGCCCGCATGCGGCGACACGGCATAAGCACCTCACAACATGAATGTACCTATCCCATTCATAAGTACTTTTACGTTTTACGGAATTAACCGGTTAATTTTGGTGTCAAAACCGGTAGTAACCGGTAACCTTACCGTTTAGGTTAGTTAAAACCGGTTACTTGTTTAACCGGTAATTGAAGGAGCGATATATTTACCGGTAATTAATCGAAATTAACCGCTCTTTTAAACCGGTTCCGAGCCCTGGCTGCAGCTATATTACGGTTGTAGCATGACTGGGTCGGCTCGACTGGGGAAGGACCACGCTCTCACATAATACCAGCGTAAAATAACAGCTTATTGCTGCTAAGTTTCGTATGGTGAGTGTAGAGAACCGGAGTCCCCTTTTACTGGAAACGAAGTATTCCATCTTAGTTCTCAGGGATGACAACGCATCTGCATTTGGATTCTTAATTGAGAATAGATGTAGATGTCAACATCACAAAATACCCTTCACTATATCTATATAACATTACCAGCACAAGCAAACCCTTTGTAGTGTCGTTGATGCTCGTTTGTGTAATTTAAGGTCTTTATGTTAACTATCACAATTGAAATGCACTACCTACTCAACTTTTTTTAAGTGTTGTAGAATAAAATCACAATTTTAGGGATAAAGAGGTTAGCGGAATTGAAACAACCCATGAAAACCCAACTCCAACAAGACTAACAAGACACGATAATGTGATTATTCTTCTATACACCATACGAATATTACCACAGATTAAATAATATTACTACGATATAACGTAACTTAAATAATCAGAATTAGTATTTTGTGTTACTTTCATATATAAAAGTATATATACCGTTTAGATAAAACTCATTGGTATATATCCGCCAATGAGTTTCACTGATGTGTCAATCAATGGTCATTAGAGCATTATATTTAGCAAATTCCAAAAAAAGGCAGTCTTAAAGAAACTTTCCCGAACTCCAGTGCGTAGAAATTACAAATGTAGTGTACACAAGAAAGTAACCAGATCTAAAACAGCTATTTAGTTTAGCAGCACTAACGAATCATTTGGTGCTCGCACGACGCGTGCCGCACGCCATTACAGTAATGACGCACTTTTATAGAAAATCTACAGTAATCATGGCACAGCTGTTTCTATTATAGGCCGTTATTATCCAAGATCGTAGTAGCAGGAAGATGTGTTATATTATATTAAGTGCAATTTATAAGTTTCACTTGACACCTGAATCGAACGTTCACGATCTAGAAAGCGTATCATTTTCGGAATATAACGCGTAAGTGCATGAAATTGAGTTATATGGTAAGCATGTTTAACATATTCATGCACTGCCTATCCTATCTATCTTAAGCCTGCCCCATAGATCGCCTAATGTTGTGTATGTAATATTTACCATAGTTGCCACCCTTGGCAGGCAGATTGTAAATCGCAGTGTTTTCATTATTATTAAAAGTTGTAACCAGAAAGATGCTTCTCACTATTTCTCTGTCTCGGTCGTCTTTTACGACACCTACGGAATGAGATGGAGAAGTTGATTCTCTTACGCCACCACTACATACTCGTACCTTGTAGCCGAACGATGGCAGCCTAAAAGAAGCCCTTATCACCATCTTGCCCATTTGGTAAAACCAATTTAGAGAGTTCAATTGATTGCTATTTCTCATCGTTGGTCAGAATGTTCTGGTTCTGTAGAAGGTTGTCACCTCCTCCTTTGAGGTCGGCTGAAAAGTAAAGTTACAGCTTATATACGTTTTGCAGCTGGGCGCAGGCCATCTCACATTTATGTGAGTTATGGAGAACTCAGTCCACCGCACTTCTCCAGTACATGTTTGCGGACTTAACATCACCTTTATTCTTCAAGCATGCAGATATCCTCATGGTATTTTCCTTCACCGACGAGCACGTGGTCATACCAGCACTTAAAATTACAATTAACAATTTCATTGAGGCCGGCGGGGATAGATCGTAAAACTTACAGCGAGCGCTTAGCCCCTGAGCTACTAAGGCAGTTGACAGATAGTTTATAGTTTATGTACATAAAACAATCTTCATTCTTTACTAGCAGCATTCTACATAATGGTTATAAGGTTCAAGCGGTTATTTTGCAACTAATTTTAATTTTAATTAACAATATAAAACTCGAATATACAAGCAATAAAAATTATATAAGAAAAAATACTTATAAACTTATAAATTTATTCGTTTTGCAGGTTTTTTCTTCTTATATATTTATTAGATTAATCATTATTCCTATAAATTTACTTAATCTTTGCTATTACATTGCAGCTCGCTGCACGTCCACTTTTGAGTATTTCCTAGATGGTCGAAGTACTTTTCCGTATAAGAGTTCGTCTAGTTTAGTACGACTCACCTATTTCTGTCGTCAAGTAGCAGAGTTTTGTTCCAGTTTAAGGTATAAAGTGAATACTATATATTTGTGTATATGTTTATATGTATATGTATATTGATGTACCTATATATGTATGTATGTGTGTATGTATATTTCTTTGTAACCGCCTTTGTAGTTCTATCACTGCCCTAAGGTTGATTGGCAGAGAATACTTTTAGTATTAAGTCCGCCTTTTGACTTACTTTTCCTGTACTTAACTTTATTAGTAACTTTATTGAACCTTACATATTAAATGTAAGGTTCAATAAAGTTTAAATAAATAATATTATGCTAATGATTTCTTATATTTACGCGAATACTACATATTAAATGAAATTAATTTACTGATTTACTTTAATTTTCACTTTTTAATTCCCTACGTTTCAGGTGCTTTACAGCACCCATGGTCACGGAGTAAACTGAGGTGTATGACGTCCAATGTCATACTTATCCCAGCTACCTTCAATTTTTAAATATACATTTAACTCCTCTGACGTATGGTAGTCAAGAGCGAGTGCCTGCTGTCCAGACGTAGACAACCATACGTCACAGGAGTCACAGACAAGATTGGCTACATCTTGAAGCGAGCTTCCATTAAAACCTATCACAAGCCGCCAAAGAAGATTAGTCCATTTTTACCATCCGTCAAGTGTAATATCCCTCTACAAGATGCAGAAGTGTACAAGCTTGATTGCGAATGTGGTCTCTCTTACATAGTACAAACAAAAAGATCTATAAAAACCTGCGTAAAAGATCAAGTAGCTGATGTGAAGCACCGACGCTTTGGAAAGTTTGCAGTTTGTGAACATGTTCAAGATCGTCCTCGCCATCACATCAGATTTTATAGACCAAAAACCCTCGCACTCCACGAACACCGATTACTACCAAGGATTATTCGCGAAACTATTGAAATTTAAAAAAAATCTTAATTTCAATAGAGAAGTGGGTGCTACCATCTGCTTGGGATCCTATAATGAATGAAATTAAATCCAAACCCAAGCATACCACTGCAAGACTTTAAGATACTGTAAGCTCGATTTGCGTAGATCGGACCAAAAATTAATATTCAGAAATTGAAGGTAGCCGGGTTAACAATGACATCGGGACCTCAAACACCTCAGCACCCAACGTGATCATGGGTGCTGTAAAGTACCCGAAACGTCGGGAATTAAAAAGTTAAAATTAAACGCAATAAAATCCGTAAAATTAGTTTTATTTAATAAATATTATGCATCTTGGTTGTAAATAAAACTTTCAATACAAAGAGACACTAGCAAATTGAAAGGATGTTGTAAGTGATGTTTTAATTGTCTAAAATAGTCTGACAATGGACTTTTCCATTTCTTCCTAGGTGTTCATCTGGGTTAAAGGTTGAGAACCAGTATAATTTACAAGCTGCGAGGCGTTCATCTTAGTCCTAAGGGGTGACAACGCATCCGTAACTTTACCTTTAGCATAGTTGTAAGTGTCTATTAAAAGAACTGTTAGCTCGTTTGTTACAGATATTATTAAAAAAAATGTATTACAGGTTTTCCTTAAGACCTTAGTAAAGAATGATCTAGAGTCATACATACATAAACACTCACGCCTGTCACCCAGTTTAGTAGGTAGAGACTTCCATTTGGCACGATTCCGACACACCTCTTTTGCTTCTCTATCTCTGCATATATTTACACATACGTGCTCGTCGGTTAAGGGTATTCTTAATTTGGCCAATCTTTAATATATTGATTTGGTCGATATACTTCAGTCAAGGACATCTCTTACAAACTCTCCCACTCTCTTCTGCAGCATGAATTTACTTTGTCATTCTTTCCTCTTTTATGTTTTCGACGAGTCCAAACCATCGATGCATTCCTTTCTTAATCCTAGTCACAACATTATCTTGCAAATCACACTTCCCTCTTATTATACAACTTCTCAACCTATCATTCAGAATCATATCTAGTATACTTCATGACCGCATTTCTACAGCATTAATTTTACTCTCATACTTCTTTTGCCATACCCACCGTTAACTTCCATACTTCAACGTATGGACTAACACAGCATTGTGAATTGCCTATTTACATGATACGTGCCTTTTTAACACATTCTGACTCCCCACAATAGTGAAGCGCTCCATTTACTCTGTGTCTTGTATGAACAATAGTCAGAGTCATAACGTAATTATCGATTTTACTAACGATACTTGGTTCATTGCACAAACTCGAAAAGGAATTTCTAGTTCATATTTTTGTTGTTTTTATTATTATTGACTTAAAATTTATTTAGCAAAAATATATTGTAGAGAATGACTACTTGGCATTTATAAGGGATTATTAATTTTATTACATATGCAAACAACGTTCGTACGTGGTAGAACCATGCTGCAGCTATGTTAGTAGTATAGTTGTAGCACGAATGGGTCGGCTCGACCGGGGAAGGACCACGCTCTCACAGAATACCAGCGTAAAATAGCAGCTTAATGCTGCTGTTTCGTATAGTGAGTGTAGAGAACCGGAGACCCTTTTTACTGGAAAAGAGGCATTCCATCTTAGTCCTCACGGGTGACAACGCATCTGCATTTTGATTCTTTATTGAGGATAGATGTAGATGTCTATGGGTCACAGTAACCACTTACCATCAGGCGGACTGTGTGCTCATTTGTCACTCTATCCTATAAAAAAAAACAATTTTTATAATGCGTATTATAAAAGTTACCTTTATTTGTAGAGAGGCATTTATTGTAGGTAATAAAAAATATTTGCAAGAGGCTTATGAATTGCAGATAAGTAAAAAGAAAGCGAGATATTTGTGAGTCACAATTTTTGTCCGAGGCGCATGTAGAAAAATCTGCAAAGAATTTGAATTTCTTTAGATATTATTACTCAGATTATTTGTCGGATTATTCTTATTATTATTATTATTATGCCAGATTATTAGACATTGCTTAACCTATTTGTACTTTTTCATTGTTTATTTTTAATAGCGTAGGAAAAATAAAAATGAAAAGTAATAGAAAAACCATTTGATTCGGAAACTCTACAAAGTGTGATATGAGGCCGTAAGACCTTTGTGGCTTTTCCATAAAAGTGCATTATTATACTTACTCTTAATCTATTCGTATTTGTGTTTCTTTTTTTAAATAGACGCAATAAAACAAATTGAAAATTCAAGAATTAACAACCGTTTTATGAACTAATTCGAGAATCAAACTATATATTTTGTATATATTTAGTAAACAAAGATCCCTTTCTTGCAGATATTTAAAAATAATCACATTCATAAAAAATATGGATAGAAAATAATAAAATGCATAAACAATTACACACTTACAATAAGATTTCAAATCATATTTTCACGAATACGAAAACAAAATTAACAAACGTCCATAACTTTAGCTTTTCACAACACTCACATGCCACGACGGTACAAAGCAAATAATATGATGTATTTTATGCCAACGATGGCGGCGAAAGAGAATCCATCACCATACCCGTATAAGAGACAAGGACTTAAGAGATGTTTATGAGTATCTTCGTACGTGGAGTTTATAAGCGATTGAGTTCCTAAAGGAACTATATCGGAGACTGGTCATCACTACAGGTACAAGAGAATTGGTTCTTTATTCTTTCGTAGTCCAGAGACTGAGTATAGCAATTGAAATAGGCGATAAAGACGTTTTTCGCACCATACTGCGCAGAGAAAAAATAAACCTAAAATTAACATATAGCTCCACTATATTATGATAGTTTAAGTTTTCTTCCTCAATGTTATAAATGTTGCAGATAATTTTCATGTAAATATATAAATTACAAAAATCAAAGTCAAACTTGATCAAAGCAGTTGACTTCTTTCGACCCGCATCAATAAAAAAAATTATGCCGCATGGCAACAAACTGAAATCAAAACGTGCTTAAAACTTTCTTCGTGTTATGTAGACGGATGAGTCATAAAACGCGTTTTGTATCAAGTTGTCGGCAGCGGCCGCGCCACTGTGAACACTTGTCGCGGCCATGATCAAACTATCGAGCCGCTTGTACTGCCACTGACTTAATCGATAATCCTCCGATAATAACCGTTACTAAACAAAGCTAATCTTATTCTAAATACACAAATAAAATGAATATACAAATGCACTGAGCGTTCTGAAAAGCATCTAGCTTTATTCGTAACTAGCTTTGTTGGTCGTCAAACATTTTTACTTGTGATGAAATCATCTTGTGTGCTTCTTAGTACTGAGTGTTTAGGATTTATTTTCGGAATTGATTGACAAATATTGTTATTTCACATTAAAAAATATTATTAATCACAATCAAATATAGCCTATGTCATTCAGGAATAATGCAGCTTTCTACTGGCGAAAGAATTTTTAAAATCGGTTCAGTAGTTCTAGAGATTACTTCAAACAAACTCACAAACTTACAAACTTTACCTCTTTATAATATTAATATTAGTATAAACAATATTGGCAATATTTAGTTACGTGATTTGATCTTTTCTTAAACACTGCACTCTAATTGTATTTTATTTGATTACTATAAATGAAATAACACATGTTTGACTTCTGGATACTACATTCCACTCAATTCCAAAGGGATACGCATTCCAGTACAAATTATCAGACTTGAAATATTTTTACCGAAATACGAATTTTCTCAATGTGACACCGCCTATTGTAGTACTTCAAGAATTGTAATAAACAACTTACGTGGCACCGCAAAGATCATGAGATTAGATTTCTAGAAATTTAGGCCATGCCAAGGCCTTATTCGCTATCTCAAACACTTTTAGTCTATTGAAATAATTTTAGGTGCGTCCTCAGTAATTAACACATTTAAAAGGGTGACGTCAATAAACTTTCAAGTGGAAAAAACGTACGTTTCCATTCCTTCAGCCACACCTTCTCACGTGTAAGAATTTGGGTAATATGTCGTCGGACATCGTAACTACACTACTCGTAACTTGTAAAGTTCAATGCCATCGCGCCAGGTGGTGTTAAACGAGAGCATAAATTAAATGGAAGAGTCATTATAGAAGATCTATTATAAAACAAAGAATTATATTTTTTTTCTTTAAATTAGAATATTTAAAATAAAAGTAAATAACTAACAGTTAATCAATTAGTTCTTTTAAATTTGACTACAAAATATTTATTAAGGTCATTTTTATTTTATTTACTTTGTAATAATATAACTGACGGCTCTGTGGCGCAGTGGCTTAGCAATGAGTTACAGCGCTAAGGGCCGCGGGTTCGAATCCCGCACGGAACGGAACAAGTATTTGTATGGCCTACAAATAATTTTTCCGGATCTGGATGTTTGTCCTTGCGAAATTTATGTATGTAAACTGCCCTCGAGAAGAAAAGAAAAAATCCTAATGCCGAGGTGACGTTAAAAAAAAACAAAAAATGGGTGTGTAATAATGTATTTCAATATCACTGTGTAATACTAAATACTAATATTCCTTTTTTTAAATACTTAAGTATTTAGAAAAATGTGCTATTGTTGTAAGCAAATTGTTATAATGTGTTACTTAATAAACCAAACTTCTTTTTTTTGCTTTTGTCTTTGTTTGTTAGTAGTGTTCTTTTGGTGGGGATGATGATGATGATGATAAATAGCTATAAATAAAGACTTATATAATATTAAGCATAACTAAAGAAACACATAATAACAATGCAGTGGCTAATTGTTTACTTGTACTGCTAGGTCGCTGGTTATAATTCCACACGGAACGGGTGTTTGTATGGCCAACAAATAATTGTACCAAATCTGGATGTTTGTCCATGTGCATATTATGAATGTTAAATACCTCCACTATATAAAAGAAAATCCTAATATCTAATGAACATCCGATTATAACATTTTTAAATATAAAATGAAAAAATACATCAACACTACGTCTCGTGGCTGTCATTAAAGTTGAGTATTATGACTTTATTATGACTCTTTATGTGGCATATCTAGTTATAACATAATTCTGTCGCTTCTTGCATAGTTACAATAATAGTTTAAAATTGCTCGAAGTCTCTGCCGATAGACATGTCATTTGCTCACCTCGTTCATTGAATACAAGGGAGATATTTTTTTTACTTAATTACTGGCTGTTCCCCGCGACTTCGCCCGCGTGTTATTTGGGGTTTTAATTTTTTTGCTCGGAACTCTAATTCTTTTTCTAAAATAAAAGTAACCTAAGTTACTCCTTATGACATAAGCTACCTGCCAGTGAAAGTCCCGTCAAAATCGGTCCAGCCGTTTCGGAGATTAGCCGGAACAAACAGACAGACAGACAGACAAAAATTTTAAAAATTGTATTTTGTTATAAGTATCGTATATAAATTCATATGCATTTAGTATTGATAAAAAATATAATTTTTCATCTTCTCATGTAAATGACTCCAGTTCTAGGTGATCTTTAAATTAGACCTCTCAATTTACATTAAAATCACTGAAAAAGTGTGACGTCAAAAGAAACCTTCAAAAATAGATTGAATAGGATGAAGAGAAGGTGTCAGTCGATGACAGAGTTATGCTTATTATGTTACATAAACATGGTCAACATGGTCCCATCTAATATTACAGTTTTTATATATTTTGAGCTTAAGTATAAAAAATTATTTGCTATTTGAAATTTAAGTAATAACATCAATGCAAATATTTTATCTTATTAATTGCAAAAGATAGAAGATCATTATAATAATAATAGCCTACTGTATTAATACCTTGTAAATTATTATTAATAACAACAAAAAGTCTTTTGACTCATAAAAATTATGAAAAATCGAAGAACGCATAAAAACGTAACAACACCCGCTCATTACATTGCCCTAAGCACGTGCTTAAACATGTAACTCTGTGATTACCATTCCCATTTACATCTATTTATATCTCGCCGCTTGCCTATTCTATGTTATGAACAATAAATTATACGTTCTCAATCTTTTGAGCTGTCTTATTTGGATATATTTCATAACTAATCTGAAATTGATACTTTCTTATAAATTTTTCGGAAATCTTTTGATGTTTTACGTTTAAAAGTTCTTATTGTATATAGATTGTGTACCAAAAAACTTTTTATTTTAATTGATGCACCCAAAATATTTTTGAAAAACTAAAGATGTTTCTAGTGAGTTCTTTGTATAGCAAAGATCGCATAGTTATACGAATAAGGTTAGGTACTTTGTTTTTTTTTTCTTAAGCATAGCGGATTCTAGCACAGCAACTAAACTGCAGCGGTTTTCGCTGTGTTAAATGTGTATAACTAATTGTAGAATTTTATGGGTAAAAAAAAACTATCTTGACATAAAGAGACATTTCATGAACTTCCACAGGAAAGTCAATAATATACTGAAATACATGCAAAGTCAGCCGAGTGTGTTACTGCAATACTATAGCGGTACGCACGTTCGCGAGATTTCTACTTCGCTGGTCTATTGCGCACAACCACATTAAATAAATCTCTCGATTTTCTATATTTTCACGCATAATCAAATGTTACTTTTATTATGTATGAACGTCGAATCTACATAAACTACTGCACAAAATGTCCGTTGTATTGTCAGTATTGAACAACAAAAAATGAACACAAAAATTATCAAAAGCAATCTTCAATAAAAACTGCGTATTTAAATTTTAAAATTCTGCAAATGCCGATAAATCACTACAATTTTTTTAAAACAACCGTTAGTACATGTCAATATAACGTATAAAAACCATTTTGAAGCACATAATATAAATTACAAAACGCATTTTGAGACAAGCATAAATTACTAGACGTCAGGTAATTTAAATCTGATTGAATAAATATAGATTGAATGTTGAGACAAAATACTAGAAATTAAAAGATTAAAAAATACAATAAATAAACATCCTACGCAATATCCAACATATCGCCATAAAATATGATTACAATATACACTATACATGTAATTTAAAAACTATTTAGGGAACTTCAAGAAAAGAGCCTACTCCTTTTTAAAAGGCCGGCAACGCATCTGCAATTCCCCTGGTGTTGCAGTTGTTCATGGGCGGCGGTAGTCACTTACCATCAGGTGAATCGCATGCTTGATTGCCCCCTCTCCTATAAAAAAAATTTAAAAAGCCAATACTTTTTAATGATAGGTCATTAATAAATCAGTGGTTAATAAATATTTAATAGAATGTCATTCGAATTTGAAACGTAAAAGATCTCAGAACCAACACTCAAGGTACGGTACGATTTCTTTACTCATGTGCTCAAGGTATTTAATCTTGACACATGTGTAATATAGTGCAATCTGAGGTATTTAAAAAAATCATTATATTGTCTACAGAGGTGGCCGAATAACCTCTGGTATGCATATTACTAAGGGTGGAGGTGGATTGGTAGTATTAAGTGTAAGTAAAACAAATTAATTTCTTATATTTACGCGAACACTACACATTGAATAAAACTATTTTTACGGATTTTATCGCGTTTAATTTATGGTCATCGGAGTCCCCGTGACCATGGGTGCTATAAAGCACCGAAACGTCGGGAATTAAAATAGTAAATTAAACGCAAGAAAATCCGTAACAATTGTTTTATTCAAAACAAATGAAGTTAAAAGTTTAAAAATTTAATAATTTTCGTTGGATTTAATTGGAACATTTTGATAATAGTGATATTTTCATTTAAAAAGTTAAAACGTAGAACAAGATAACTGTTTATGCGAATAATGAAACAATTTAGCTTGTTGTCACTGATATACGATATGATCTAAAATATGGCACCCGATTTCAATTTACAGTTGTGCTTAATGCTTAATATGCAATGGGAATTTTAAATGAGCAAGAAACACGTTCTAATAGTTGGAAAAAACAGCCAGTCTGTGACTTATATAAAAATAATAATTGTTTGATAGCCGAATGAAAGATTCTTATGAAGGATCCTTGATCATTCAAGGATCCTTCATAAGAAAGGGATTCATTAAGTGGGATTCAACGCGAAAACAAAATTAGTCAAAGTATTAACCATTATTAAATATAAACTGCTATCCACTATCTAATAAATATCTAACCGCTATCCACTACCCCATATTATCATCCCGGGAGTATCGTAAGAGGCGACAGAGGGAAATTAAAAAGGAGATGGGCAGCATTATCCCTTTTATAAGAACTCGAAACAATAAAAAAACTGCGGTTGTCGCCCCGTCTGTTAAGCGTTGTAAGTGACAACTGTGGCAAATATCCCCCCTATGAGGCATTATATGGGGAAGACCTATATTCAGCAGTGGACTTTTGCAGGCTACAATGATAATGATGAAATATGAACTGAAATATGAACTTTTTAATAAGCTGGATACACTACTCTTTAAGCTAACGACTAAGAGCAACATGAAACTTATTCTATGCGGTGATTTCAATATTGACACGCTAAAAGACAACAGCACAACCGAACAGTTATCAAACTTAATGCATAACTATAATCTTAAACTTCACATTAATAAACCGACTCGTCAAAACACATGCATTGATCATATAGCCAGTAACATAGAACATCCCTATAGTTCCTTATATGAGTTCAACATGTCAGACCATAATACAAGTCAATTACTAAGCTTTCCGGTAATAAAACAAGAAAAACTTAAATATATGTATGTTACTAAAAGAAATTATAGCAAAGAGAACAAACAGAAGTTCAAAACGTCAATGGCAGCGCTTTCCTGGAAGGAAATCGACGTAGAAGATCTTAATATAGCATTCAATAACTTTCATGAAATGTTTTGCTTACTATATAATCTTTGCTTTCCTATTCAAAGATGTAAGATAAATTTTAGCACTCAAGCACCTGAATGGATTACTACAGGTATTAAAATATCATGTATTACAAAAGAAAATTGAGATACATCTATTATAAAAACAAAAATACTAAAACAAAGAACGGTATGTTAAGTATTCAAAATTACTCAAATCTTGTATTATTTGGTCAAAAGGAAAATAAATAACAATTTAATTAAAAATCCAGAATAATGTATGTAAGACGACCTGGGATATCATTAAAAATAATGAATATGACTATACAAATAATAAAGATATTGATTGGATTAATAGTGACGGCATAAAAATTGTGAATCCTAATGACATTGCAGAAAAATTTAATAACTATTTTATTGACATCTCTGACATAAAAGTTGATAAAAAAATACAGAAACATAGAATGCGCTTAGACAACCTCGAACATAGCATATTTTTACGACCATGCTCTGTAAATGAAATTATAAGAATAATTAAATCCTTAAACAACACAAAATCTGTGGGTAATGATTCAGTCTCTACTCATATACTAAAGGATTGTGCCGATATTATAGGTCCTATTCTTTCAAAACTAATAAATCTATCGTTCACACAGGGTACATTTCCCGAGAAACTAAAAACTTCGATTGTGAAACCACTCTATAAAAAAGGTGATCATCACGAATTAACCAATTACAGACCCATTACACTAATACCAATTTTTTCGAAAATATTTGAGAAGGCGATGCATAGTAGAATTTACAACTACTTGTCTAAATATAATATTCTCCGTAAAGAACAGAACGGATTCCAAAAAGGAAAATCCACAACACATGCCGCATTTTCTTTAATACATAGAGTAACTGATTACATAAACAAAAAAGTACCAGTGGTTGCTATATTTTATGACATGTCAAAGGCATTTGACTGTGTTGATCACATTATTCTAATAGATAAGTGTGAAAGATATGGAATTCGTGGACCAGCATTAAATTGGCTAAAATCATATTTGGAAAATCGACAACAATGTGTTGAAATGACACGTATTGATAAAAACATAACCGCGTCATTTAGATCTTCTTTACTCACAATAAAAATGGTGTACCACAGGGCAGTGTATTGGGTCCACTTTTGTTTCTATTATATATAAATGACTTACCGACTATGACGCCTCATCAGTCTATTCTTTTGCTGATGATATTTCCGTTGTCATACCAAAACTAAATAAAGAATTTACCGCAAGTGACTTCGAAATAACCTAAATTCTTCTATAGAATCCATAATGACCTGGTTAGAAACCAATAATCTGCGTGCGAATGTTTCAAAACAAAATTCATAACGTTTTCCAATTACAATGCACCCAATGAAAAACTAAATATTTCATATAATAATGAATATTTGAAAGAGGTCTCAGAAACACAATTTTAGGTCTATATGTTGATAACCATTGCAACTGGAAGTCGCATGTGAAAATGTCTGCACCAAATTAAATAAATTTGTGTATGCACTGCGTAGACTACAGTGCGTCGCTGGAAAGGGCTGCGCTTACTGCATACTACGGATACGTTGAATCTGTGTTGAGGTATGGTCTGTTGATATGGGAAACTCGACTGATATAAACAAGGCATTTATCAGTCAAAAGAAATGTATACGAGCTTTATGCAACGTCGGGCCCCTTGAATCATGTAGATCTTTATTTAAAAATAACAATTTGCTAACGCTGACTGGACTGTATATATTAGAGGTGTGTATATTTGTCAAAAAAAATCAGTGTTTATTTCATAGCGCTCGCGACAATTCTATTATAGGTAAAAGGGATCCAACTAGATTGTTAATGCCTGCCTGCAAGACAGCTTTGTTTCATAAATTGTTACGTAATGTGTAAAAAGTTTTAATAAGATACCTAAAGCGATTAGAGAGTTACCAACAATGAGAATGAAAACTCACCTCAAAATGGCTCATTCAGAAATCCTTTTACTCAATTAAAGATTTCTTTGCAGATAAGTAGACGATACATTTTAGAATTTGACACAATGTTTAAATTATGTCATTCTTATAAATTAAAAATTTTATTTATTTAATTAATAAATTTGATATAAATATTGAAATAAATTAATGACAATTCGATATGTAACATTTATAATTGACATTTTATATTTACTGGCATAAGAACATTAATATTTGACATTGAGTTATAATAATACTTATACATCTTATTGGTAATTTATTCTTCTGACACTGTTGCGTAATTAATTAATGATAAAAAATGATTAAAAATCATCAAATCAACTGAGTAATGTTAAAAATTATGTTAGAAATCGATAAGTATTGTTATATAAGTTACGGGTACTTGACTATTAATATTTGCACACCAATGAGGTAGAATATGTAGAACAAATTATTTTCGAACACCATTGTAAAACCATATTCTTGCAAATAAAAGATTATTATTATTATTATTATTATGAACAAAAATGTGTAACGCTAGTCGCATCATAAATACAAGACTAGACTAGACCAGAGCAATGATTATTAATTGAGAAAACTTGCTTTGTTGCAGCTTTTCCATCATCGCCAACCAAACCTTACAGTACACGTTTACATCAAACCTTTGAACACTACACAGTACAGAACTTGCTAAAACAGTAGACAATGCTGGCACAAAACAACTTAACAGATTCCATTAGCTTTACCTAAGTTAAATAACTACACGGCGGTGTAGTTTAGTTTAGTTTACGACAGGCTGTTTTCCGCACCTCCCTGTCTAAGCGCGTATTTTGCGTGTAGGCAGGAATGATGTAATTATTCGAGCCATGAAATCTCCCCGAAGAAGTTCAACAGTCCTTTGATGTTGCAAGCAACTTCGGGGAGTGATCCCGGTGTGCCGAGATGTTTAGCCCTGTATGCAGCGACCTCTGGACGTGTCAGCAAGTCGTAGGCCGCCGTTTATTCCTCCCATACATGCCCTGCACAGGGGACTATCTGTAACACCTTTTTACACCTTTTTACGTGGTAGAGCCATGCTGCAGCTATATTAATAGTATAGTTGTAGCACGAATGGGTCGGCTCCACCGGGGAAGGACCACGCTCTCACAGAATACCAGCGTAAAATAGCAGCTTAACGCTGCTGTGTTTCGTATGGTGAGTATAGAGAACCGGAGACCCTTTTTACTGGAAAAGAGGCATTCCATCTTAGTCCTCACGGCTGACAACGCATCTGCATTTTGATTCTTTATTGAAGATAGATGTAGATGTCTATGGGTCACAGCAACCACTTACCATCAGGTGGACTGTGTGCTCGTTTGTCACCCGATCCTATAAAAAAAAAAAAAAAAAGATAGATGTAGATGTCTATGGGCCACAGCAACCACTTACCATCAGGTGGACTGTGTGCTCGTTTGTCACCCTTATTCTATAAAAAAAAAAAAACACCTATGGTAAATAATTGTTTGTTAAAGGAGCCATGTCCTGTGATAGTACTTGGTCTGCATCCAGTATATAGCCGTATTCCATTAGCTTTACCTAAGTGAAATAACTTAGGTAAAGCTAATGGAATACGGCTACTGACCGCTGGCCTACGATAAAATCAATCATTTCATAATATGTAAGTACTAACGCGTTTCTCACTTCTAAATTGAATAAATAACGATTGTAAATTATCTTTTGTATTATCATTGGTGCGTCTGTTAATGATCGTATAACTTCTGAACGACTTAAATGATTTAAGTCATATTCATAAGATAGATTTGTTTCATTGAAACGATGATTCATAGCTATGCTATGTAGTCAAGTTATTGACAACTTTAAATTTATGGACCAAAATGATTCATATTCACAATAAATGTTGGTTAAGTGCCGTGTAGTGGCGGTGTAAGAATATCCACTACCCCATATCGTCCCGAGGGTGCCGTAAGAGGCGACAGAGGCAAACAAACCAGGATATGGACAGCAGCGTCTTTATAATAACAACTAAAAACAAAAACTGTGGTTGCTAACACGCTTGCCAAACGTAGCAACTATGGCAAATATCCTACGAAGTAATCTATGGGAGAAGCCTATATCATCTTCTTTTTTTTAAAAACGTTACCCCGAGACTAGGATTTTCTCCTGTATCGTGGAGGCAGTTTACAAACATAAATTGCACGAGGACAAACATCCAGACCCGGAACAATTATTTGTAGGTCATACAAATACTTGTTCCGTGCGGGATTCGAACCCGTGGCCCTTAGCGCAGCAACTCATTGCTAAGCCACTGGGCCACGAAGCCGTCAAATGTTCAGCTTGAACTTTTAATAGGCAGTAATGATGATGATGAAGAGACAAAAAAGAAAAACCACTAAATCAGGACCAGATACTCGTAGGTGGCGCTGTGGTCGAGTTATCAATATTTTTTTACCTATAACTCGTCACGCCACCTATCATAAAGAGCATAACGACGTCTGCCAAGTCATTTTTCAATAAAATATTAATGAATAAACTAAAGAATTAAACAACAAAATTAAACTCCAAAATTAAAGTAAGAATACATAATCAATAACATGGTAATTCAAGTAAAACATGTATTTGATAATGTTTCCTAAGATTTTACAAGTTATTAAACTAGCATGGTAACTAGCAGCTACACTTCGATCGAGGCGTCGAAAGCTCTTGATTTCAATTTTGTCTGTAGTGAGATAGAAGGCAAAATTACAGTTTTGTATCAAAGATATTTGCTTTTCATAAGCGTAATAATTTGACCATAGATTAAAAACTTTTTAAGTCAATTTACGTATAATAATTTACATTGCCTTTTTAAACTATACTCGTATAATTAATATAAGCATCATCATAAAAAGATCAGAAAAGTAAATTTCCTTCGATTAACATGTAATTTGGGAATACAATAACTCACTAGGATTATTAAGCGCGTGATGACGTGGCATAACGCATAATATATCAATTTCGGTAATTCCCCTCACATTATCATACCACTCTTCTGTCGTGATTCACGTGATCAAGTATATGACACGCAAAGACGTTAAAAAAACAGACGATAAAAAATAAAGTTACAATGAACATGTGTGAAGCACCCTCGGTCCTACAATTTTACACACACAAATACACCAAGGTCCGACAATCAGCACTGTATGCATCGCGCGAGAAGACGCGCGCTGCATGTATGTGTTTATATTGCGAATGTCAAATAAAATTATATTAACATTAGATTATAGAAATTACTTCACACGTTTTCAGTATAATATTAAATCCATATTTTTTAACGTCCGCGATGATACATTTTTTCAAATCACATTGTTTCGGGACAGAAGAATATGCACGTCCTTTCAAATACAGCTATGATACCACAAGTGAATTATTCAATCTCTCAAGTCAAATCAACTATCTGACACATAATTTCTCTGAGGACTCTTGAAATTGAGGAATTTGACTGCACAAAGTTAGCAAACAGGATCCCCGTATAGTAATGACCCGTTTAATTTCCTAGATGACGTGGATATAAATGATGGAAATGATATTGAACTGCGTTTATAATCACACATAAAATACAAATACGGGAGAGTTATTATTGAGAATACCTAATTGGTTTTAAGATTTAAAGCTAAAAAAAGTTTAATAACATGAAGTACCTGTTTACTCACATTCTTATTCAGATGGTTAGCGGTTGATCGAATACGTAATCTAATATAAATATAAACGCTATGTGATGGCAGACAAAAGAATTCATCAACCAATTCTTCTTCAGTCAGTTCTTCAGTCTCTAGAGGCGACCATGGAAAATGTCTGAAAGATCAAGTCCGACAGATATATATAACCATTGCGTTTGTTGGCCTTTGAGACAAGATTAGGCTCCCTCTTAAAGGTCCCTATTTCTTATCGGACGGAGAAAACCTCTGGTCACAGTAAAATTAACCTCTGGTCACAGTTAATAATAATTTAAAGACACGGACTGTGAAGTACAAAATCAGTGGATTCAAATCAGCCATTCGACAAAAGTCACGATCCACTCCGAGCACAGGCATTTAAGCTTAGTTTGAGTGGTTTGAAGGAGTGTAAGGACTGTTAAAAACATTGCTAGTATTCATTTATAAATTTAAAAAAAATCCGTAGTAGTCGTCCGTGGCAGGAAATTTATAGAAGATCTCCCGACCGTTGGTTCTAATATCACATGGATGAAAAAATATTACATAAGCGTCAATGAAGTCATTTGTCGAAATTACCGCCAGCTTCCTAACTATAACGATAAAGTGACAGACTTCAAAAAAAGTCTCAGCCACTAAGAAAATCAGTGCGACGTAGGAGAATTCACTATCCTATATAATCCCGTGGGTTCCGACGTAAGAGGCGAGACAGAGAAACTGAAAATAGGTAGTCTTCATGGTAAGAAATCAAAATATTTAAAAAATCTAGTAGCCAACCTTCCTGCCAAACGAGAGAATTATGGCAAATATCCCACCCATAAGACAACGTAAAAGACTTTTGATTGGCTGTAATAAATGTGTGAATAAAGGAACTTAAGAACATCGAAATGAAACCGAGTCTTACGTAAAGTTAAATCTCTGCTGTCGTCCTAATAAACAGCATCAATTATCCAATAAAGTAAAACATTTTTATTTCACTTCACACCAAAAACTCACACGTTTATTGTATTTACGAGCAATTAAAAGGTCCACGAGCAGGTCTGATGCAAATGTTCTGAAAACCGGATTGATATTACTTTCGATGACTGAAATCGAGCCGGTGCGTTGTGAGGTTGCATTGTTGAAGTGTTCCAACCGTTAGCATTCCAAGACGGGGCGTCATCGTGTGATCTGCATATTCATCAGAATCCGTAGATAGGTGAATCTGTGACCGTTATCGTTTCTTCTTTCATTGCACGTACATTCACAAGCTCTGTCGTCTTGTAAAACAAGCACCTCAGATGTATTATTCAACGAGGCCTGGTTACAATTCAACCCTATAATGTTGCGGCTTTGGCGTAGAGCACCGACTACGATCGAACATAAACTGCAGTCAAACAAAGCTGCAGTTACGGCTTCATGTGAAATGTAAATTCTACTTTGTGGCTTAAAATGGCCATTTAGAATAGGAACTGATTTTGAATTTGAATACTATTTGATCAACTAATAATGCATTATTTTCAACCTTATATTGTTTAATGTAAGAGAATACTCCGTCCCATTTCTTCTCATGGATTTCTTAAAGTTTTGTAAGGGAAAATAAATAATAATTTATCTACCAAACGAGGCAAATCCTCCAGTTGCACATTGCAGTTTAGCTAGCTACACATTAGCAGACCACAACAACTAAGTAACCAGTCATCAGCAGAACCATTACCAATTGAAACAATTATCTACGGAAACCACTTGTCTCCAAACTAGGTCCCTCAGTAATTAGCCATAGATAATTGAGCCCAACGTACGTGACACGCACAATAGCTCTCGTGTTGTCGGATTCACATGACTTTCACAACTCATTACACGGCAGCAGGACGTGTGGAGTCAGACGCCTGACTGTATATTTCATATTATCATAGGGCTAGACATTTGAAACTTCGCAAATAGAAAATAGGAGACCGCTTAAATTAATATGAAAACAGAGGTGATGTTTCAGTGCTATTTTACCAACTTGGCCAAATTGACTCTTAAAATTTGAATATGCGTTATAGATTAACTTATGCACTATGATTGATAGCTTTGTGAATAATATATGCCAAGGATAACGATCAGTCAATTTTTTTTTTGATTAATTGAAGCTTATTAAGTCTATGAGCCAAAGTCTGTAAGAGATTGAGGCATTCAACCAACGTCCAACGTCATAATTAACAACAGCCGTCTTCAACTTAAAAATTCTAAATTTTGTTCCGATATACGCAGAAGGACCTAAATATCTTGAAGTCTTGCAAAGGTATATCATATACCGCCCTACTATAGGTATTTTTTAATTACTAATTTAGGATAGAAACTAAAAATGTGATGTTATTTAGAAATAATAAGCATGAAAAGATGAGAATACCTTTTTATGAATACTATAAAGGTTAAAATAAAACCTAGTTTAAAGCGATGACTAAAATTTGTCGCTAGTACACCAGGTCAGTGCACTAAAGACATTACCTTTTGATTGTTTCTTATAGTGCAATCACATTATGTAGAATTACGTGTTCTTATCCAAGCGGGAGATCAATTCAAGATAAGATCCATTGTTAGTTTCCTAGGTCGAGGTTTCCCTAACACATTTCGTCGTGATTCTTATTTATTCTGCGGTTTGTTTTCAATTGCCATAGTTTGTTCATCATGAGTCATCTACTATACGCTCGTCAATCTTTTATCATTTTACAAAACAAATATTCGCATACATAACATAACTATAATTTTAGTTAATGCAGATGTAATTTTTTATAGAACAAGGTTGACAAATGAGCACACAGTCCACCTGATGGCAAGTGGATGCTGCGACCCACAGACTTCCACATCCATCCTCGATTAAGAATCAAAATGCAGATGCGTTGTCACCTCTGAGGACTAAGATGAAATGCCTTGTTTCCTGTAAAAACGATATCCGGTTCTCTTCACTCACCATACGAAACATAACAGCCTTAAGTTGCTATTGCACTCTTGTCTGTGAGAGCGTGATCCTTGCCCGGTGGAGCCGACCCGTCCGATTCGTATTACAACCATAATATTGCTGCAGTTTGGCGGTACCAGGTATATTATGGTTATATGAGAGAGAATAATCCCAGGTGTGCATGTACGTGGTAGAGCGATGCTGCAGCTATATTATGGTTGTAGCACGAATGGGTCGGTTCGACCGGGGTGGGACCACGCTCTCACAGAATACCAGCGTAAAATAGCAGCTTAATGCTGCTGTTTTTCGTATGGTAAGTGTAGAGAACCGGAGACCTTTTTTACTGGAAACGAGGCACTCCATCTTAGTACTCAGGGGTAACAACGCATCTGCATTTTGATTCATAATCGAGGATAAATGTAGATGTCTATGGGCTACAGCATCCATTTACCATCAGGTGGACTGTGTATGTCACCCTTATTCTATAAAAAAGGCATTATGTATAGACAAATCACTTTTAATAAAATAATAATGTATTATATGTCATACGCTTAAGCGTACATCGGCCAGGGCACTGATACAATCGCGATCTGATATGTGCTGAATTCAGTGTTATGCTGTGAAATAAGTAACTTAAGAACGTTAAATTGTTGAATTAACAACGTTGAAGCTCTGAATCATTAAGCAAAATCTTTCTTCTAGTTGGTACGGGATTCTTTTCTGCTTAGGAGTCTCTCTGGGGAGGTACCACCTTCTTACTTATTTCTGCCACCAAATAAATGTTGCTTGCTGTAGGCTGTGAGACATTCCATCTTAGACCTCAGATGAAAATACATATGTAGCCTCCTTGGTTTGAAATTGGCTACAGGCGCCCATGGAATGCAGTAGCCACTTACCATCAGGTGGACTGTAAATTCGTATTTGTCATTCGGTTTCATAAAAAAGAGAAAAGAATGATGGATTGTTTAATAAAATAAAACGTACGAACATGGAGAAACGCAATATTTTTCGATAGGCTTAATAGCACACTTCTAAAAAGGCGAACGTGGAAAGGATAAGACCAATACCTTACTCGTAACTCCTATCCCTTTTCTAATGTCATCTAAGGTACTAATAAGTGCAGTAGTTGTTTTATAACCAGAATGAAACCCAGATCGAAACAATCAGTAAGTTATGGTCCGTCGGAATGTAACTACAACTGTACTAGCGGCTTTAAATTTTTGTTAATTATAATTGAAACAAGAGTAAAGGACTAAATAATTATTTAAATTACAAATTCACGAGTTTATTATCAAATTCATTAAGATTTATTTCATTTAACAAATCGCTTTATATTTTCAAGATTAAAAACAAGAGCAATTATTTATAAATATTTCACATTTTTTTGTAAATATTACTGACACTCCCCACATACTGATGACTGTATTACATATTTTAACAGGGATGAAACGGTAAAAGAAACTAGAATTGTCTTAAACATGTTTTGAACACCGAATTATATCTGTCTCAATTATAAACTTGAAAAGAGCCCTACTTAAATAAAAAAGCAAATTTGCTCCTGTAATTTATTATTTTTGTACTTTATTATTAAGTTAATAATTGCACAATTCTTACTAACAATTCCTTAAATCTAAATATATAACGAAACTAGAATTTTCCTAAACTTGTTTTAAATACCGAATAATATCGGTCTTAATTGTAAAACAGATATATGTGATATATTTTATTGATTTAGTAATGAGTTGATTAACTAATCTACAATGCTTACCATTTTTAATAATATTTACTTAAATTTAAATATTTAACACCGCTTTTCTTGGCTATAAAGATTAAACATTTTGACCTCTTGTGATAATATGCATAAAATATGGTTATATCAGCAAAGAAAAACTACTTTACAAAAATAAATTGATAAAGAATTGATAGGTTAAAAGCCAAGTATGTCTGTTTTCAGAATAAATCGAAATGATGCCGGACGACGTCGAATGCCGCGCAACAATCTAGCGTACCGTGCTGAGCTTATCCGTATGTTTTTACAGCGCGGTCTAGTTGCCAATGTGCAATATGTCCGCTATGTGTGCCAGCGGACGCGCGTGCGATGCGCTCAAATGGAGCGGACGCAATAGACAACCGACTAGATGAGAAAGTCGTGCGCTTCTTAAACACTCGTTGATATATACACCAACGCACTTAGCCGGGTTCTTCCACCGACCTCGACAAGGACGGCTCGATTCTGGTTACTTAACGTTCTAGGTTGGCTTTTTGTCGACAAGCGGAGCTTACTTGACTCAGTTTTAAGAACTACAGAGCGTTTAGTGTAAAGCACTATTTAGCCAACTGAGCTGTTCTTTTAATTCTTACGTGTTAATAGAAAGTTATATTATAAGTAGTAAAGCCACGCTGCAGCTATATTATGGTTGTAGCACGAACGTGTCGGCACGACCGGGGAAGGACCACGCTCTCACAGAATACCAGCTTAATGCTGGTCTGTTTCGTATGGTGAGTGTGGAAATGAGGCATTCCATCTGTCTTCAGAGGTGAAAACGCATCTGCATTTTGATTGTTAATTGAAGATAAATGTGGATTTCTATGGGCTACAGCATCCACTGGTGGACGCTGTGTTCGTTTGTCAAACTTATTCTATAAAAAAAACACGAGGCAATCTATGGGGGAGGACTATGCATACAAACACATAATTCGAAAAACATCTTCGTAAAGGATTACATAGAATCCTAAACTTAATTCGTAAAGTAACTCGATATCATTTAAACCTAACAACCTAGCATCGCTTAGGTGGTGATATTGGTGAAACGTAACTATTATTGATGAAAATAGTTTGTTCGTACGTGTAATTAAATGGAATTAAGTATAAAACAACGAACAGAAAAAGTTAAAAAAGTTTTCGAACTATTTCTAATCATAAAATATGAAAAATGGTCTTGAAATTTCTAGCAAAACTGAATCAAACCTAAATGATAATTCAATTTCAGCGTAAGTTAACAAATCATGCTGGAGTAATGATCGATCACTCTCAACTTTTTAGAATTTGATTTCACTGCATACTTACTCAAAGCTTATAATAATTACGAAAGTAAATATTGTGAATTAATGGTAAAAGTTTATATTTGGTTATCTCTTATTAAATTATTTGTGGAAGCTTCAGTGCACTGGAGTAATAAATTTAAAACAATTGACACATCATTAAAAATTAAATCTGATGCATAAAATAAATTTCTAGTTTAAATGTCAAGATCGAAGATATTACTTAGGTACTTTATTTAACGCTTTCTATTTACTTATTCAAATAGACATGATTCATTTAAATGTCGCCGTTTATTCTTTTAACAAGGTTAGCCAACATAATTCCATACGAAATTGACAAGTAAAATAAAATTTTCGATTTATTTGAAAAGGCGTCTTGGATCTTTTGTGCCTAAGCACGGAAATAAAACATATTTTATGGTTAATGAATCAACCCATTTTGACCCGCAATTGTTAAAAAAGAATTCTGTGAGAAAGCAAGAAAAACCGCATGTCTTCCGATAGATGGTGATAAACCCCTTCGTATTGCACGCCTCACAACGTGAGGAAGTGCTCTACTCTCGATATGTGGCCATACCTCATTTTCGCTACATAAAATCGTTCTTATACTTTTAGCAAGACATCAAATCCATATTATTATTAACGTTACAATAACTACATACATTGAATTATAAGATTAGTATATTTTCCAATTGGTTCACTTTAGATTACATAACAAAAAATGTAATTGAAAAAATATATGGACTGCCGTCCGTTGATCTGTGCGTCGGTGAGTAAGCAATAGATTGAGATATATAGTATTAAATAAGATTCCATATATTCTAAGGAGGATCCCTATCGATTTTTGTTATTGAACTCAACACCGTTTAAAATTTATTAATGAAAGTCGATCAGATTCTCTGTTATTTTTTTCTTATAAAAATTATCGTCACTATTTTTATTTTTAGGTTTTCCAAATTTTTTGTTAATGTTATTACACTGAGCCACAATGGGGAATAGCGTCAATTATACTAAACTCCTTGTTTTTCGACATTTCGTGAGATAGCCAGCTATGGGCTGCTACAAATTGATATAGAAAAAAAGGCGATGGAATACCTTATTTTGATCATAATATCTTTCTCAATCTTTTCAGTCACAACGAATATAATAATATTAAAATAATATAACATCATGTATTTTTAAACTGTTATTTTACACCTAACGTAAGTAAAAAAAGTGATACATAATTAGTAATTGTAATACACAATAGAGTGTTAGTTAAGATGAATTGAATAAGAAGAGCGCGCTGCTAAATAATTTCGCAGTAGTAACACATTTTTTATTTGAAAGTTAAATAAGTTTGAAACACATTTAATTTTCAAAGATCATTGATAAATAGCGTAGGTGTCCTCGAAGAGGGCAAGGTATTTTTGGAAATAGATTTCCATAATGTTAAGACCTCTCATAAGAAAATAAGTAGATAAAAACGATAAATTTAATGAATCTATTCAATTTTAAGGAGAAGTCTAACTTCAGTCTAGTAATAATTTTTATTACTTTATTTTAATTTGACTTATGTACCGTAAACCTTGTAAGTGTTTTTTTTTTCAAATTGAAGTAATTAACCAACCTATAGTCCACCTAAAGTTAAGTGACTCCAGCCCATTGACACCTGCAACCAACTTCAAATAATAATAATAATAAAATAAAGAACGCTACAGACGCATTGTCACTTCTGAGGGCAAAGATGAAATGCCTCAAAGCCTGTAATAATAACTGGTTCTCTACACCCTTCAGACAGGAAAACTGCAATGCACACATTGCTGTTTAGCAGCAGAAATAGGTAAGAGGGTGGTTCCTCTCTAGACTAGACCCGATTCCTAGGCAGAAAAGGAGTCCTACCATCTAGTGCTCTTAAAATTCAAAGTACATGAGCGAACCGGGTCGAATCCTCGCCGACATCGTTCAAATTGTAAATAGCAATTTGAAATGCTGATTTATCTCGTAATCAACTGTAAACGATAACATCGTTAGGAAATCTGCATGTCAGGAAAATCAAAAAAATATTTTGAGCAAACGTTAACCTTCTTAGAAATGAACATTTATGGACTCGATATGATTTCTCGCATCAAAATTGACATTTCTCGCATCAAAATTGACATCAAATTAAAGTATAATGTCTTACCCAAATATTATCATGTGACAAAAAGATATTTATTAATCTAATATACATATAAAAAATAATTTTTGTTTGTTCGTATTATATGAGCTGCCATACCGTTCATCAGATTGCGGTAAAACTTTGTCAACTTATTGCTTGCACTTGCGCGAAGATTATAGGCATAGTACAATTAACTTACAGTAGGTGGCGCGCGTATCGTACCGACAAATTTATTTGAAAGTCATATATCATTCAATATCAATGAATGTATTATCATTCTTAATATAACTGTTCAAAATTTAAAATGAAAATTTAATTGTGGATATACCACAATTATTTATTCTACCGCAGCAACGCGCTGGGTACCAGCTAATGATTATTAAAAAAATTATAAAACGAAATTATAGGGATATTACCACTATTGTTAAAGACACATACAATTAACACAACAAATGTCAAAGATACGAATACTTTTAGGTTGTTTATATACTTACATTTACTAAAGCTAGCATTAACCAGATGACAGTTGTCCTTGATATGTGAGACGCCACATTTGCAGCCATTTTGGACCTGGAAAATTAAAAACATTTTTAATACTATAAAAGTAATAGGTAGACCGGCAGATGGCTGTGTAGTGACAAAGGAAATCCGACACAGAAGATGTATGAGAAGCATCATTCACGGTTGCCAACCAGCCTACCAAACATGACAACTGTCTGGCAATTTATGGCCTATTCTTCAACATTGGCTTTTGATAGGCTGTGATTTTGTTTTTTGACGAAGAAGAAGATTCGGTACTAATTCTATGTGGAATTAAAAATGATAGCGATTACGATCAAAGCAACATAAACTTTTCAAAAGTAAAGACCTGTCTGTCTTTATATGCTTCAGTGCAATTCGGATATTACTTGTAATTCAAACACAATTATATTTTCACATATGCAGAGTTATTTTCTCATTACCGACTTTAACTTTTACCATCAAGCACGTGCCAAACAAAATTAGTGATGATGGCGAAAATCGTAATTAGATTGCTCGCCTACTATAAAAGTTAAAATTAAAATAAAGAATTTGAAATAACATACGACTCTTTACTGTGTGTAATTATTTATTAAACTACTTGAAATTTAAAACAATCTAAAATCATTATTCTAGACAATATTTTTCTATTAAATATTAGTGCAAACAACACGTATTCTTTTTAACGCAGACAATTTAAACATTCAAATACAAAGTAAAATAATTACGTACTATATTGATACGTGATAGAATATAAGTGAATTCATAGAATTTACATAAGTGAAAATATTAGAATATATAACCGGAGTAAACTAGTTTGTTGAAGCGCCATGTAAGACACGACCATTTGCTTTCTCGCGGCGAAAACGATTGCGGTCAATGTCACCATCAGATAATTTCCCATGTTCTTGTGGGTGCTTCTTATATATTTTTTTCTATTATAATGCTGTAGCTTATAATCGATGCCTTAATAATGATTCAATCATCAAGGGAAAGTATGATGCGAATAATAATTTAATAATAAAATGTGACAGTAGGTATGTCATATTGAATTGGAACAAGCGCCACATATGCAGTTTACATTATTTAACGGAATTCCGAAGTTGAGATCGCAGTAGAATTTTATTAATACTTTTGCGCAAAAAGTGTCGTGGACGGACTTAATGCTACACAGTATACTGGGAACATGCTGTTTAGGTTAATCAGAGAACATAATATAATTGGATCCAAATTGTAAAAATGAATTCATAGGCAGTAAAACTAATCCTCTTATTCTGTATATCGCCCCTATTATTTCTGATTTTTTGGGCGTAATAATTCGTACATCTGAGTAATAAGCTTATAGCAAGTATACCTCAGTTAATATAATCTTACATGAATATAAATGTCTTTATATAAGAATTGTTGTATTATAAATGATTAAATAATTTATTTAGCTGTTGTAGATACCTACTATTGTTTTAGAAAACTAAGTATACATACCGATTATTTATTTAATTAGGAAAAATTAAACTTTAAGAAATTGTAATATTGTGACATATAAGAAAGGAATAAAAATTCCTTGAAAGCAAAATTGATTGTTATTTTTTACTCCAGGTTTTACTGTTATAATTCTACATAATATATTAATTAGGCCACCGTAATATATGCAAGTATGTAAACAGTATAGATTCTAAACGAAATGTTTCTTAATTTAAGTGAAATTCAGGTAATTTATGTATTCATTACTTTTTATATTACATGATATATATATATATATATATATATATATATATATATATATATATATATATATATATATATAATTTTATATATAATTATGTAAATTAATAAATGTACTCAATGTATATATAGTTCACAAGAATGTGATCCTATATTCGTTAGGCAAATAGAGATGTCACAAATATTTTCATTGGGCTTATGGAAACGTGCCATGCTAATGAAGAATTTAATTGCTCCAACTATTAGTAACCAAAACATATTTTAACAAAATATAAGTAGAATTAACGCGGAAAAAGTCGTAAAAATTAATTAATGATTAGCATTCGCGTAAATTTAAAATATCTTAAACTGAAACTATTTTTTATTTCACTTTAAAACTTCATATACACACTTGGCATAAAGGCAGACTTAATATCATATTCGTATATTCCATATTAAGCATGTGATTAGTTCTAAGATATATGATTATAATAATGGAGAAATAATATGATCTCATTACAGGTGAATTGTTATAAATCAAATACGTATTTATAAGAATTTATAAGTTTCCCCTAGTACGCTAAGTATAACGATCTAGTTAAAGAAGTAATGACGTTATTCTCCACGTAATGACTCCGTGTTTCATGTAATGATATCGTTAGAAAAATTATCTATCATTATAATAAATTGAATACAACAAAATATAATATCATGTTATTATAGATAAGAGATTCTGTAGGGGGTCGATCAGTCGTTTTATACTTTGACAATTACATTGACTACTGGAGCATCTTTAGGTCCCATATTCATCATCATATTCACATTTATTTAGTTAAACGTTACTTTTTGTATCGAACTTTTTAAATATAAAAAGTAACGTTTAACTAAATTAACATTAAATTAGCTGAGTATGAGGATCATTAACCCATTTCATCCCGTAGAAGTAATAAGAGGCAACTATACACATGCTAGAATAATCTAATGACTTCTGATAGATGTGTGTTTAACGATCTCGTTTACACTAGATAATATAAAATGACCAGACCAGTAAATATACACACCAGTGAGATACTGTCTCTCGTTTACTACTGTGTGTATATATTTCTCGTTAAATACTGTATCTCCAATCCACTCGCCAAGCGTAAATATTAATGGAAGGCCAATATCCGGCAATAAACATTTACGCGCTGATGAAGGAGAACAAACAGACCGCATTATGCAAATACTAAGACATTAAATTTATTAAGACATTAAAGTAAACACATTAATTTAGTTTAATGTACTATTCTGAAAAATAAGTATCCTATTTAGGCCAAAAATTTTAAAATTAACTTTGAACATTACACACTGTTACATCCTGTTATGACCGTAGAACAGTGACGGATCTGCATTTTATCAAACTTAACAGAGCAGCTATTTTAAATAATATGATTAGTTTTTGCAATATATTGTAACACTTTTACTGTCCGATTTTCAAACACTATAGTATGACAATAGCGATGAACTATATGTAGTACAGGGAACAGCAAATGAGTTAAAATAAGATGCCTGTAGTCTTGAAAATATATATACCTACATCCAAAAAAATCGCTTTCGGGTAGAGTAGAAACAAAAAGTAATAAAATGTCAAGTAAAATGACATGCTTCGTTTTACTTTGGAGTCAACGAAATGTTTTATTCGCGCATAATTTAATGTTGATTATTATTAATTTATATGAGATTTGGAGATAAATAGATAGAGACTTATTTCGAAGTTTAATTTTAAGAACACAATGTTTGTTTGTTTGTGTCTTCTTTAAAAAAACGATTAGGATAGTTAGGGAGACCGAATCGCACCCACATTTTTTTTAAGCTCGAAAGAAGAAGAACGAAGTCAAATATTTAAATAAAATAAAATAAAAACGCCAATAAAAAAGTTGTATATTTCGGAGATGCATGATATACTTACACCGCCACTCCACAAAGAATAATTAAACTCCTGAATTACAATCATTGTAAAAAGTTAAAAAATAGAATCTCTGATTTGAATTAAATAATAAAATATGTAATTTTTCACGCATGTTAAATTCTAAAAGAGAAAATTACGTAAAATTAATTAAATTTAGAAAGACTTTCACTTTTAAAAACGCGTAATATAAAAGATCATTTTAGGCTGCGCAAGTAAATACGGTTTTTATATAGGCTTGCTGGAGGAATACAAAATGGACTAGTGGTATAAAATAATAATACAAATGCCGTCGTGCGACACAAAAAATAACAGTTTAGCTAGATACGAAAGTGCATTATTAGACGGAACCGGAATGCGTTTCGAGTGGCACACGCGCCATCGCATCCTCGCTTCATTAGCTCGGAATACTTTGCTTAACAATTTTCTAATGATGGTTGAAAAATAAATTTTACTTAAGGCGAAGAAATGTTTTTGTATTCGTATACGGTAGAGCACTGCAGGAATAATGATATCACTGTAACACGGAAGGATTGGGTAAACTCGGGTAGGGCAACTCTCACAAAATGCTCTTTAAAATCTTACAGAACAGTAAAACAGTAGCATAATGCTGTGGCGTATCGTATGGCCAGTAATGAGGCCCGAATACCCTTACTAGTGAAGAATAATTCCAGTCCTCAAGTACGAACACGCAAGTAATTGTAATTCTTATCGAAGATAGATGTAGGTGTTTATGGGTCACTGCATCCACTTACCACCAGGTGGGGTTTAATGAAGGCTTGTTTTCACTTACTTGATATAAAATTTAATAGCGAAATTTTACAGTTTTTCTCAAAGCTTAAGAAAATATGTAAAGTTAATATGTGGATTTCCCGCAGTTTCCTCTTAGAATTATATTTCATTACTAATATAATGACAATTATATTTCGTCGCTTCATTCTTCAGATATTTTAACCAAGTAGTCCCTTTCTCTTGCAAGCAACCACGCACGTCTTTTAGATTTTTTTCCTTACTGCCCCACCCAAAACAACTGTTGATGCTCATATATTGTAATCATTCCTTTTTCGTGCGATGCAGCGAACGGACTTCTTCAAATTATAAAATGCAAAGTGCTCCTTTCTAGAGATACTAAAGCATATAAAGGGTAATAATGCCAAAGCGGAAAACTGAAGTGAAAAATGTATATTACAACAAAATTACGGAAATTACACGAAGGTTACATATCTAACAATCCACTCATTACTTAATATATCAATACTGGGAGGTTGCCCGAGATGTTAACGCGAAGGTCAATCATGATAGGAGGTTATCCGAGATGATAACACGATAGCTGAAAAAAGAACAACCATGGGTTCTAGAAATTAGTTCCACATGTTATATTGTTCTTTCAACCTAAATATATTTTGCAGCTAAAATTAAAATCTACCCTCATTACATATAAAAACGTTTTGTTGCCAGTCCCAACAGCGACAGAAGACTGCGAAACTATGAATGCAAATTTTGATTCCGATGAATTAGCTACAACTCCAGAAATTGCACCCGATCTATCCCGCATCGACAATGAATCGGCCGCTGCCACTACTCCTGGTTTGAACCCGGAGGTTTTGGCGGCGTTGGGAGAAATCATTAAATACGTGGTAGAGCCATGCTGCAGCTATATTAATAGTATAGTTGTAGCACGAATGGGTCGGCTCGACCGGGGAAGGACCACGCTCCCACAGAATACCAGCGCAAAATAGCAACTTAAAGCTGATGTGTTTCGTATGGTGAGTATAGAGAACCGGAGACCCTTTTACTGGAAACGAGGCATTCCATCTTAGTCCTCACGGGTGCATTTTGATTCGCAAACGTGGATAGATGTAGATGTCTATGGGCCACAGCAACCACTTACCATCAGGTGGACTATTTGCTCGTTTGTCACCCTTATACTATAAAAAAATCACAGACGAGGCACTGGAGTTTGGTAAGAAAACTCAAGAAAACCTCGCAAAAATATGGTTACCATTATTGAAAAAAAGGTATGACAAAAGAAATTTGAACGACTCTTCTCAAAAATCACCTCATCCCAGAAAACCATCCGTTAATAACAGAAAGAGGGTAGATGCCATCAGGATGCCAAATTTTATCCGACCTACATCAGCAAAATATAAGGAGACTAAAATAAAGTTTATTATCCACGGTTTGGAAAAATCATTGTTACAAGTTTTAAACAGTTCTGAACGAGATAGCACTCTATTCTGTAAAGATCTTTCGGAAAAAAATAAGAGCGTCTAAGGCTATCGTAAATCAAGGGGAACAAATAAAGAAAACTTTGCCCATTTCAAAGCCTTTTAGTTCCAGCTCAAGTGTGCAAACAATAGCTAACCAGTTTCTCTGGTAGCCAGGCCGGTTCTTAACTTCTTGCTTCCACTCGAACAGGGGAGGGGGCTGAGAAGGTCAGAAACGAATCAGTCACCGAGCTGCCCCTGCACCCAGCCATTCAAAGACCGGCCACTAACCACGTGCAACAACACAACATCCCTGAAACCAGGTACATGCAGGTAGAATAAAAATTTATTATGAGTGTTGGACTAAAATAACCAACAATAAAACATTTCTAAAATGGATTAGTCAAGGTTTCAATATTCCTCTTTGCAAAAGGGTTCTATAACCGCATATAAGTAAACGTTATGCTAATATTAAAAAAAAACAAGATATGAAAATCGCTATCAATGAACCTTTAGACCTATGTGCCGTTAACATTTGTGCACCCGTAAAGGACCAATTTATATCTCGTATATTTTTAGCACCTAAGAAAAAGAGTGGAAAAAGATTCAAATCTCATTTTAAAATGGAAGATCATAAGACAGTGTCTAACCTTATTCCAAAAAATGACTTTCTAGTCACTATAGACCTTAAAGAAGCCTATCTTTTAGTTCGTAAGTTTAGTAAGTAAGTTTGTAAGAAATACAAATGATACATACGAGTCCAGGCAAAAAAGTAAAGTTACAGCCTATATACGTCCCACTCAAGGGCACAGGTCTCCTCTGATTTCTGAGAGGGTTTTAGGGCAAGGCAGTGTCAAAGCGCGAACTTCACATATCCTCAAAATATCTTTTTAATTTCTGAGACATGCAGTTTTCCTCACGATTTTTTTTTCTCTTCCGCCGAGCACTTATTAAATTAGCATTTAAAAAAGATCGAACCCGAGCTGCTCACATACTGTAAAATTTACAGCGAGCACCTAGCCCTTGGGCTACCATGACTCTTTATATGTATTTGGTATCGATACAATAACAACCATCTTTTCGCCATGTTTGAGTTCGATCACACTGTTTGTTCTTAAAACATTGACGTAAGCTACGATTCGAGTCGAGAACTACTCAAAATGTAAGTTAAATGACCGCGAAGCATGAATAGCGGCATATATTTTGAAATCTTGGTTAATTTTATTAAGAAAAAAATTAGCATACATTACATGTTGTTATCCGACTGAGACAGCCCAAAAGAGTGATAGTAATTTTGGATGACAAGTATGCATGTTCACTTCTACGAGTACGTCCACTCGTAACCTCTTCTAGTTATCGGATTTAGACAAATGATTTTGTAATCGATTAATGATAAATGCGCGGGTAAGAAAGACGATATATTATATTAGCATAAAATAAATATGGCAAATATAACCTAAAAAAATTATATAGCATAAAATAATATTTTGAAACCCGGCATTAACGAGCACATTTCAATTACATATAATTTGTATATGAAATACAATATAATAATAAATTTTCTTATACAGCATTTATAGGTAGTACGTGACAGCACAATTGTGGAAGGATACCAGCCGAATACAGGGGATAGTCGAGACCAAATCCAGCCGGAAAGAGAAACTGTGGCTGTGGTGGAAAGCCCTTACTTTTGGGTCGGTTTATTGAGTCCAAAGCCAAAACAGTTGTTAGGAAGCAAGATATCCTTGTAAATGTGCTAGTCCCGTGCTGCAAAATGCCATCTAGCAAAGTTAGACTTAATGAAGAGGCGTACTAAGAAGCTTATTGGTGACCTTTTGGTTCGAATTAATTATGTACTCGGTATTCTATAGGATACATTCTGGAGGCTGTGCGCAGATAATAAATTATTTAATTTTTCTCTTCCCTTTTCACAATCAGACAACTAGATGC
This sequence comes from Parnassius orleans, assembly GCA_029286625.1. Taxonomy (NCBI): domain Eukaryota; kingdom Metazoa; phylum Arthropoda; class Insecta; order Lepidoptera; family Papilionidae; genus Parnassius; species Parnassius orleans. Next base: position 1,381,880 of record JAGSMP010000184.1, read on the forward strand.
TCAGTGGGTCTACTTTGTGGTCGACATTCCACGCATTTGAAATAAACGGTTTACTTTGTCTTTCGTTATGTGTACACCAAATTAGTAAAGTAATTTTCCAGCGTTTGCTTTTATGAATATGTATTCAATGCAAGTGAATGTTTTTATAACGTTAAGACAGTTCGATTTACCATCTAGGGCTTTATCATCACATTTACGCTTAGCTATAATAGACAAAAAAACACTATAGCCGGTTTTTTTAACTTCCCGCTTTGAAAATTAATAATTTCTAAAAGTAGGAAGTTATAGATTTCGAGATTTTGAGAATGCGAGTTTTCATCAGATCTCTACGTTTTGAGGTCCTAGGAAGCCGTTCTGACTATTACCGGCTGGATTTTCGAGCGTTGAGCTCGAAAATAAGCGGGAATTTCCAGGGATAGCCTGCAGGGTCAACCGTATTTTTTGTTTTAAAAACAATCTATTTCCTTGAATTTAAAGAGTTTAGTGATTATGTAAATCGAAGTACAGTTTATTCATCTTATTTATTCATCAAATTATTCATCATACAGAAAGCAAAATCAATTATTTTCTTCATCTAGAACGGAGTAATAAAATACCTTAACGAAGACAAGATACACATTCCGATAGACAGTGTGACAAATTTTTATAGCACTAAACTCGAATGAACGGTATTTTCTACCAAATGATCAATTTTTCTCGGTTGATAACAAACATAGTGTATTCTTAATGAGTGCCTTGTTTTCAAAGGTATCAACATATAAATGAGTGAATCATGATTAGAATGAATGATCCATTCCAATCATGATTCATCCGAGGATTTAAGAGAAACAACTTTATCATTGCGGCATCTCTTTGGACAGCTTATGACAACGGGTTAGGTCGTTAAAGTAAGCAAAACTTTCCATTTGATGAAAGTTTTCTTAGAATAACTTAAGCACTACATTTTTTGGAAGCCGTGGTAACTCAGGAGCTAAGCGCGCTCGCTGTAAATTTCATAGTACCAATTAAAATGTTAATTGCAATTAATTGCAAAGCACTTAATTTACCACTTGCTCGGCGGTGAAGGAAAACATCGTGAGGAAACCTGAATGTCTGAGAAAAAAATTCTAAGGTATGTGAAGTTCGCCAACACGCATCGGGGTAGCCCAGCGAACTTTTCCTTGCCCTAAAACCCTCTCAGAAATGAGAGGAGGCCTGGGCCCAGCAGTTAGATGTATATATATATATATATATATATATATATATATATATATATATACATATAGGCTTCAACTTTACATTTTTTAGGCAAAATACTTACCGTTACCGTTACAGCCTATTAAAGACCACTGCTGAACATAGGCCTCCCCTATACATACATACATACATACATACATGCCTCATAGTGGGGATATTTGCCATATTTGCCACGCTTTGCAAGCGGAACGGCAACTGTAGTTTTTTTTATTTTTAGTCGTTATTAGGAAGACGTGGCTTCCCATCTCCTGATTTGTTACCTTCTGTCGCCTCTTACGACACCTACGGGATGATATAGGGTAGTGGATATTCTTAAACCGCCACTACACGGTAATGTAGTGGTTATATATAATGGTTTGTCCTCGTGCAATTTATGTTTGTAAACTGCATCCACGATACAGGAGAAAATCCTAGTGCGGGGGTAACGTTTTTTTAAAAAAAAAAATTACACCATCTCTACAAATCATGGTCATCAAGTATGTTGGTAATTAATATTATATACAAAATCATTTAATATGTGCATTACTTCACGCGCAATTAAATAGTAGAATAGAATAGAAAAGTTGAAAAGACGTAGATAGGTAAATTTAAAAAATGTGCAATAGCGATAAATTATGGTAAGATTTACACTAAATAGGCATTTTCACACAATTACAAATACTCCCGGAAATTGAGCCGAGAGAGAAGAAGTGAGTGAAAAGGCCGCGTAAAAAAACTGTTGTCAACCAGCCAGCCAAGTGTGGCGGATATAGCAAATATTCCCCATAAAAGGCAATTTATGGGGAGGCTTAATGATAATGGACTCTAAGGTGCACTAAGAAAATGTTAGCGTGGTACGTTTGAAACAGAAAATATAAATTTATAAATGAATACTTCAAGCCCAACTATTTTTTTTATATAACTAAATTTAAAAAATTATATTATTAAAGCATACTTTAAACATAAAGCACAACTTTATATTTACTGGGTACTAGGACTCCTTTTCTGCCTCTGTCTTCGTCTGGGAAGGGTCTGTACTTACTGTACTTACTGTCTGAGTAGGAGTCTTATTTATTATTATTATTTCTATTTCCGTCACTAAGCAACAGTGCGTGCACTGATTTGTTCCGGTCTAAAGGGAGAACTAGAATAGTTATAGGCTGTGAGGCTTTTCATCTTAGTCCTCAAAGGTAACAGCGCATCTTTAGCCTACTTTGTTCGAAGTTTTGCAAGATTCCGCGAGCCACTTACTATCAGTTGGACTGTGTTCGTTTATCAATTTAATCTTTAAATATATATATATATAAGTACATATTAATAAATGTATTTCAAAATTAATATTTACAAAGGCGCGACAGTGTAACTGCGCGTAATTCAGTATCTCTGGAAAGCTCCTTGTAATTTACTATACATAACAAATAATATATGTTGTGTTTAAGGGCTTATTTTTCAATCTGTGTTTTTATTTGCTTTTGTGTTATTTTATTCTACGAATAAAAGTTAATAATAAAAGTTATTCATAGAATAAAATACAAAATAAATAAATAATGATGAAAAAATGGGCTCTTATTCATATTTAGATAATCTACCCTCTTTCCGTTTATATCAAACAAAAGTTATTATCAGAATCCCACACAAGTCGCGAGCCGCGGGTGAAATCTATTAAGAAATATAAGAATTAATTATGTATATATAACCTATGTTTCGCCGTCGTATACTTTTGCAGGTTTATTCTTAGACGGCTTTACAAAGTATTTCTCATTATTAATACATCCAAGTACTTAACATCGTACTTTTACTCATTCGTTAAGATATTAAACGTACATAAATTTCTCGAACCTATTTACAAGATGGACCGTACTAAAAGCACACATAATTAAGACATCATTTTCGCTTTGTGCTTACGCCGTATTTATTTTTATGGGCTTAATGCAACTATATAAATATTTCTACAGAACATAGCAAGACATAATATTCTTTCTCATACGAATGTTATTTGTGATAATGTGACAAGTTATAAAGCAACTACAGTGATCTATAGCTAACACTTAATTAATGATGTATATCTGTAAATAGTATAAACAAAATCACCATTTCTGTCTAACTGTTTGTGCGTTTACTTCCTTTAAACTATAAGCAAAACATTATATCTATGTTATCTCTTATTCATATATATTTCATGAGGTCTTGGAAAGAGCTACAAATACGGTGAACTTTCTTTCACGTGATTGGTCCGATAGTTAATATTCGTCATTCATTGGATATTCACGTGACATTCGCCTGCATTATATTGGCTGGAAAATGTACAGGCGCAAATACTGTCACTAGGTTGACATGTACTAATTTCAAATTGTCTGTGCTTTTTTCTAAAGATAACTCACATCAACCATTTTTTTCTTTTAAAATTGAATCAAAAATAACAAGTCCTTTGTGATGCTGTTTTGGCCAAAATTGTATTATTTAGTAACATTAAGCAATCAATTTAGGTCAAAATTGTACCTTACACCATGCACTCTTAATGAATATCTTAGGAGATATCACAAGTTGAAAAATTACTCGCAAGAACAGTAGCACAAATGCCTCACGGTGGACGGTGAGTGCCTGTAAATAGCGCGTCACGAGCCGCCCCATAGCACATGAGCAAATAAACCGAATAGACAAAGCTTCTAAAATAGCAGCAAATGCTGCTGATTTGAATTTCAATTTGAATTTTTTTAAACATTTGATATTAACAATTTCATTAGAAGGGCTAATTGGACAAAGGTAAAAAATTAAAAAACTGACTTTTTGCATGAACATAGGTTTTAACTGATGATAAATCAATTCATGAACTTAAAACACGCCAGTTCTAATTCGTTACATAGTTACAGACGTTAGCAAAGGTGTTAACTGCCAATGAAGTATATATTTCAGACTTTTAAGAAGAAATGAAAAATATTTACTCCTAATAATTACAGAAATATAATTAGAATGTTAAAATTCCGTCGAAATTTAGGCGGTGTTACAGTCCCTTCCGCGGTGCCAAGTTGACTGTCGGTATATCGAAGTGCTGAAGTGTTTGTACAGTAAGGCTACGATGGCTATCCGACTACAGAACCAGAGTACGAAACCTATCCAACAGCAGAGAGGTGTAAGACTGGGTGACGTAATATCCCGAAACTCTTAACCTCTGCATTGGAAGACGTTTTCAAGTTACTGGACTGGAAAGGATACGGTATTAATGTCAATGGCGAGTACATTACTTACCTTCGATTTGCCGACGATATAGTCCTTATGGTAGAACCGCTGGAAGACTATGCTCAATGACCTCAATAATGTCTCCCAATGGATAGGTCTTAAGATGAACATGTTCAAAACAAAGATCATCGCACCTATTCCGGTAGTTGTTGGGAGCACTAAGCTCGAAGTTGTTGATGAGAATGTTTACCTGGGACAAATAGTCCTACTAGGCAAGTCCAACTTCGACCGAAAGGTCAATCGACGGATTCACCTCGGCTGGGCAGCGTTCGGGAAATTACGACACACCTTCTCGTCAGGTATACCTCAAAACTTGAAAAGGAGACTGTACAAACAATTCGTGTTGCCAGTGATGATATATGGAACTGAGACGTGGTTCTTCACTGTTGGTCGTATGAGGAAGCTCAAGGTCGCTCAGCGAGCTATGGAGAGCTATGGTCGGGGTTTCCTACGTGATAAACTTAGAAATGAGGATATCCGCAATAGAACCAGAGTAACCGACATAGCCCAAAGGATTAGTAAACTGAAGTGGCAATGGGCTGGCCATATAGCTTGAAGAACTGACAACCGATGGGGAAGAAAGGTTATCGAGTGGCAGCTTCGTACAGGCAGGCGAAGTCTAGGACGTCCCCCCACTAGATGGGGTGACGTACCTGGTAAGACATGCAGGAAGTCAATGGATGCAGGTGGCTCGGGACCGTGCTTTGTGGCATTCCTTGGGGGAGGCCTATGTTCAGCAGTGGACTTGTGAAGGGCTGTAATGATGATGATGAATTAGAATGGCATCAAAAAAAAATCGGTTATTGAAGATATGAATCACCACTTTTAAGATTTTAACAAATTAAAAGACGATTTGGGGATAGTAATACCTTACTCAAATACATTAAAACAAAAAATCAACTTAAAAATGAATGTCAAGTGGATTCACATTGAAAACTTTGAAAAAATATTTTTATAAGACAAACGATGACCCCTACACACCATTTCTGGAAGTCTTTCTTGTAAAAAAATATTATGTTATCCCAACAGTGTCCATTAGATGTGACATGATCACAAGGGTAAAATTTCAAAAGAAAAACTTGGTGATATAAGAACACAACTTCAGTATATTGCGCAAGAGTCTCAGTGGTTTTACATAAATATTCTAAATTCTCAATTATTAATAAATAGTCTTATAAAAATTATAAAATTCATTAGATTTTTTTTAATAATAAAACTATTTCATATAAATAATGGAATTTTATTTTTTTACCACATAGAGCCTTTGCAAGTTCTTCTTGACAAAACTTAATATGGTTTATAGTAAACAAAGGTGGTATGTTCATATTTTCATTGCTTTTTAATAAATTTGCATAGAATAACATATTTTTAATATACTTTTTAGTATTGGTACTAATATTGTATTGTAAGACTATAAGATTTAATTACTAAATTCATTTGATTATTTATTATTTTCAAACGCTCATTACACGTTTAGAACTATTTGCTAGCTAACACCTTTGTCCACTTAACCCTTCTATTGTTAATTGTAGTTTTATGTGCGGTTTTACCACTTGCTCGGTGTTGAAGGAAAACATCGTGTGGAAACCTTTATGTCTGAAGAAAATATTAAAATTCTAGTCTATACAAATAAATAAAATTGAAGTGTCTCTTTGTAATGTCGGAATTACAGCTTTTTACTCATTGCATATGAAAGTATATACGGTACTTATAACAAAATTACAATTGTCTGTCTGTCTGTCTGTCTGTTTCTTCCGGCTAATCTCCGAAACGACTGGACCAATTTTGACGGGACTTTCACTCGCACTCGCAAAAAATTAAAACCCTAAATCACACGCGGGCAAAGTCGCGGGGAACAGCTAGTATAATATATAAAAGTTTTATTTTTTATATGATTTTTAAAGGCTAACGAGCATGCGGCCCACCGGATGGTAAGTGACTACTGCCGCCCATGAACAACTGCAACACCAGGGGAATTGCAGATGCGTTGCCGTCCTTTCAAAAGGTTACTTTAAATACACATTATAGTATGTATATAACATAATTTGATGTGACATTACCTGCTTTTATATCTTAAATTTATACATTTATTAATATTGCAATTTGTTAATAAATCTATAAGTTGACGTTAATTTATATTTGATAGATCACCAGTAACAAACCGTGTGTGGTTTCTGCTGGAGTGCTAATTTATTTTTTATTTTGATGAATAAAAAGAATTTTTTTGAAATGCGAAGTCAACACGCACTTGAAGTACGCAGTGGAGTGCGGCATGTGCCCAACGTATATCATATAGTACATTATTAGCTAACTAAATAATTCGTAGTTTTTTAAAACAATTTTTTAACTTCCCGCTACGAAAATCAATAATTTTCAAAAAATCGTAAAGGGCTTCACCCCGGTTTTCGAAAATTGAGCTATTCTGGCTATTTTTGCGATGCTTGGATATTCACGTGAGAATTTAGACCGAATCGGCACGGTAGATTCTGAGAAAACCTCAAAAATTCGAGTTTTTTAATTTTCAAAAAGTGTTTTTTTTTGTAATTACTTCGACACCCTTGTTTTGATCAATTCTATAATCTAATCAGCTCTTCTACTCAAAAACGACGCCGATTACTGTGAACCGCATCAAAATCGGTTGATTCGTTCGAGATATCATTGTCGAAAGAAATCTCGGAGAAATCTATTCGGAATATTCGTAATAAGTGAAATTTGAAGCGCTTTGCATTTGAAATTAGCGGAAAGTTGCGGGGATGGCCTGTAGGGTCAACCGTATTTTTTTTTATAGAATAAGAGTGACAAACGAGCACACAATCCACATGGTGGTAAGTGGATGCTGAGGCCCAAATACATCTACATTAATCCTCGATTAAGATTCAGAATATAGATGCGTTGCCACCCCTGAGGACTAAGACACTCACCATACGAAACACAGCAGCATTAAGCTGCTATTTTACGCTGGTATTCTGTGAGAGCGTGATCCTACCCCGGTCGAGCCGACCCGTTCGTGCTACAACCATTACATTGCGTTGCTCTACCACGTAATAACGTTTTTTATTAAAGATTTATAAAAAGAAGCTTGGTAAGAAATTAAGCGCACACCTAAATGTCTACCTCACCTCACTGTTTTTATAATGAAATATTCTTGAAGCTTTGATTCTTCCTTTTGTTGTTATTAACTTTAGCTCAACAATGCAAGGCTCATCAATCGTACGATGTGTCAAAATTTTCGTCGCTACTGAAAATTCGTCAACCTTCATTAGATGGAGCTTTTAGCGGGTCCGAATTTCCAAGCTTATTAGCGATGATGATGCTTACATATAAAGAATTAAGTTTCCCATGGAAAAAACAACATAATTACCTTTTGCTTTTGGTGTTAAAACAAAAGAAGTTATTTCTCCAAGATGATACGATAGACCTACTTTTAAATTCAATTCTAATTATTATTCTGTATTGTCATGCTGTATTGTCATTTTCTATCTCTCTGCTTCATGTATTCACTTGTTAATATTAATCTCGTTAATCACTACTTCCAAACCAATCATCTATAATAACAAAAAATATTTAAAATGTCTAAAAATCGATATTGGTTTTATTATATCAGTTTTTGCTGAATGGTGAGGATGTAAGAGATTAGAGAATCCATTATTGCCATGTCATTCCGTGGTTGTCGTAAGGAGCACATGTGGAAAATGTCAGAAATATATCATGGCCCCCAATAGATGGCGGCATAATCACCTTGTACAAACCAGATGTTAAATACTCTGACCGCCGATAGACAGTATCAAAGGTGCGAGACGTCCTGCGTAAGCGCTAAAGTGGTGATCATAATAAATCCTTACTACTGTAATAGATCGAATGTTCAGCAGTGGACCACTACGGTGTGATTAAGATGAGGACTACATATTTATAAATATTTAATTTAATTTAGAAAGCATATAGACTTACCAGCTGCTATATTTCCGACGGCTCGTGTTCTTCGTTCGCCAAACGATCATTATCAAATTCACAGCACTGTCATAGATGTGAACACAACACAATTGTCACCTTCTGTCTCTGGTGTTGGAAGTGCTATTGTCACCGAACATATCCCTTTTATGTTGTGCCACTACACTGGTTTAGCCAAAGTGCAGACTGTCGTTATCTGTAACCAAGAAAAAACATTGTTAATGTAATCTTTTTACATATCCAGTCCAACAGGCCTATTCTTTCATCCTTATTCTTTTCTTTTAAAAAAATGTTACCCCAAACAAGGATTTTCTCTTATATCGTGCAGGCAGTTTACAAACATAAATTGCACAAGAACAAACATCCAGACCCGGAACAATTATTTGTAGGCCGTACAAATACTTGTTGCGTGAGGGATTTGAACCTGCGGCCCTCAGTGCTGCAACTCAACGACTCCGTGGCGCAGTGGCTTGGCGTTTATGAGCTCTTATAGAAAAACTACATAGCAATAAAAATATTTTAATCACTTTATATATTTTGAAGTCAACAATTTTAGCGAATAGGCCTGGCCTCCTAATTAAAATAAATGTTATTTATGAAATAATTTTGAAACTCAATTTCTCCTCTCCTTGTCAAACTTTAAATTTTTAATCCCATCAGAAAGGACAAATCGTATATAACCTACATTACGATTAATAACTAACTTTACATTACCACCAATAATTACTCTTACAGCAGTATTTTTGACATTCTACATTTAATGATATCTTACATTAACGAAAGCTCTACACATCGAATGAAGCTATTTTTTGCATAATAGAATGAGTTTAATTTGAATACTATGTCTACCATAGAGAAAAAAATAAGTGATAAATTAATGCTAAGAAATTAGTTTTATTTAATTCTATTTTGTACTTACGAGTATTGCTAAACTTTGAAATAAGAGTTTATGAGAAGTGACACGGAAGACCTTGTCACTCCTCATAACCCCTTTTCTGCCTACCTGCTATATTCCGCGTTAAGGGTAAGACCAGTAAAATTACAAGCTGTGATGAATTTTATCCTAGTTCTCAAGAGTGGCAACGCATATATGGCTTTCTTTGTTAAGATGGGTTGCAGATGTCCATTCCAATGTTCATGTTTAAAATTATATAAGAATCATTGTTTTCATTTTAAGTTCTATAATTAAAGATCTAATGATGTTTAATTATGATACTTCTGTAAAAACCAAAAATCCTCTTAAATTTACTTTAGTCCAATTCGAGTAAAATGAGAAATATTTTAATATTGCTCTTTTAAACTTAAACATTGTATTAAAAAAGTAACATGGTTCGGATCAGTTTCGGCAACTCGTGAGGATCATTGGAGGCTATAAAAAATATACGCTGCATGTGGAGAAGCCTACTTGGGTGGTTTATATTACGGACAATGGGCTTTCGCCGCATGAGAAAGTGTTTTAAGCCAAATATAAAATAACAATAATTTTTAAAGTACCGTAAGCAAGTTTAATCCGTATTTACAGAATTTTAAGGTCTCCAACTGCTCACATGTTTGTTAAAAGCAGGCTTCATATGTTTTATGTTGGCTCCATATCAACTTGAACAACAAACAATTCAAACGTTTTTGAAATGAAGGCGCATTTGAAAAAAGTAAAAATTTTGAATTACGTTGTGAACTAAATTCGGAGCATCTTTATGTTTAACAGAGCATGCACTTTGTTGATTTTTACTCAATAATCTCGGTTATTAGTTTCGAGTAGTTATTACGCTTGAAAAAATTGTTTTTAGACAATTTTAAGTTATAATTAGAAGTTATTTTTATTACATTTAAATTTGAAGTTATTTTCGAAATTAGAAAGTTTCTTTAAAAGTAGTGTCGTTAGTGCAGTCTGTAGTTCTTTATTACTGTTTCTCTTTTTAAAATGTTACTCCACATTAGAATTTTCTCCTAAATCGTGTAAGCAGTTTACATACATAAATTGCACAAGAACAAACATCCAGACCCGAAAAAATTTATTGTAGGCCGTACAAATACTTGCACCGTGCGGGATTCAAACCCGCTGCTCTCAGAGTTGCAAGTCAATGCTAAGCCATGGAGCCGTCAAATCACGTCACGGAGTTAATAGCTTGTAGTAGACAACACAAAATATTAGTTGAAGCGAAATGTTAATTTACATACAATATAGCTACTGGAAACCTTCGAAAAGCATACCTGACACATTTTCAACGAAACAAAAAACAAAAATGAACTCATTTTTTTAAATAACAAACTAAGAGGTTTTTTTTACACTTGACATTATAGACTACTCAATGACTAGGCCAATACGCGGTTTGTTCTGCAACGTTTCTGAAAAGTCGACAAGCGGAGCTTAGCGCGATCGTACGACGTTCCGTACTGCTTGTAACGGTACTCACGTGTGACTGTCGATCGTCGCAAAGCTGTCCAACTCATGGAAAGTTGTTTTAATGTATGACATAAAACAGCTAAACAATTCAATCACAGCACAGTAGCAAAAGAGGAAACTTTTGTATATCAATCCGGCCATATCGTTTAAATGTTTACACGTTTGTTGATTTGTCCATTCACGTTTGGCCGTATCATAAAAATATAATATGAGCGACAGTAGATTGAACTGTAAACAGTAGGCCGCGGCCGCATCGCCACGACCGCGCCGCCGCAAAGACACAAAACCGAGTACGATTTTATAGTAAACTAGCGACTCGACCCGGCTTAGCCTTTATAGGAGTTATTAATGTAGGGTTATTTAAACTTAAGATTGTATGAATATTACGTAATTTCAACAAAAACAACTTCAAGTCTTTCGGATAAAATATAGCCTTCTGGCATTGCTCTCTATCTGTTCGTATAGATAGTTTCATCACAATCAGTGCAGTCATTCCAAATATTAGACCGTACAGACAGATAAAAAATTAAAAAATGGTTATTTATGTTTGCATGCAAATAAACCCCCGAGCTTAATAGAAGGCACTTATTTCAATATTACAAAAAGACACTTCAATTTTATTTGTATGTTGTATAAGTAAGACAAAAAGGAACATGGACTATTGGAGTGGTCAGTGGATAATGAATAAATTTTACGATATGGTCATTTATATTTGACCACATTATAAAGTAGCCGTGCGTTTGGGTAGCCATCGTCAAACAGTCTGTATTCATTGACCGGGCTAAGGCACATCTTGAGAAAGACAATAAACAGTGTAATATTTCATGAAATGTTGGTGACTCATGAAATGTTCAGGCGTTTCATGGAGAATCAGTCGAATCGAAGTCATTTTAACGATCGTGTCATGACATTTTTTGTAGAAGAGGTCTTGGAAATATTTTTTATGCCTCAGACTTTTCAGGTTTCCTTTAAGTAAAATGTTTTATTTCACCGCCAAGCACGGTAGACCACAGTACTTAAAATTACAAGTTACAATTTAATTGCTGCCGGCGGGAATAGAGCGCTTAGCCCCTGAGCTACTCGTACAACGGCTCTGATGGTGAATATAATTCAATCTCTACTTGTTAACCGGCACCTTTTTAAAATTACTTGTATATATTCAGCGTTAGCTTAAAAACGGCTAGTGTAAGAGAAGGAAAAACCTAATGTTAAATTATTATGTTTTAATTTAATATTTATATAGTCAAATATAAGTCAAATATAAATTTAAAAGATAAAAAACGTGTTAAATAACTTACTAAAAATCTTCGATAAAATTGCATTTAAGTGCATGTTTTAACGCCCCTATTTCATCTCGGTAGTATTATAACTTGTAAAAGGATAGAGGTGTAATTAGGTTTTTTTTCTATAGAAAATGCTCAGCCCAGCTGTCTGCGGTGATGTTATCGCCAAAGCGACGTCGTAAGCATTTTACGCATGGAAGAAAGAAGCGGAACGTAATGAGATAGTGCGGATCATCTGTCGAACCACCATCTACGATGTAATGCGACGGCGTAACTAGAGAAGAGTCCAATCAAACCTTAAGTGACTACGCGCCTTTTGAGTAACTAACGGAAGTCAATGAATCCTCGTGTAATAAGAAAGTTATTTATTTTTTAATAAATAAGTTAAAATATAAAAAATCATTTTTAAAAACAAGCTTATAGAGACGTCCACAATCTTTTGAAATTAGAATAACATCACGTATTCTGCTTGAGAAACCCTGGAAGATTGCGTAATTTCATCTGAATTGTTTCGATGGAACTGGCCTAAAATAATTTGCCGGATATGACCCACACATACTAACAGGTGTAAATAAAAGCTTGTAAAAATCGCGTCGTATTAAGATCGAAAGTAAAATCAGACAACTAGTTTGGAAATTACGGAGCACATAGAAGCGGAGATATCAGCGAAAATATTCTTCTCCGTTTGGGTCATGATCATTACTGGCATGGTCAATAGGATTTGTCTTGATCGTCATGCTCGATGATTGCAGTAAAGTTTAAACGTGGTAGAGCCACGCTGCAGCTATATTTTGTATCACGAATGGGTGGGTAGGACCACGCTCTCACAGAATACCAGCGTAAAATAGCAGCTTAATGCTGCTGTGTTTCATATTGTGAGTGTAGAGAACCACAGACCCTTTTTACTGGAAACGAGGAACTCTATCTTAGTCCTAAGAAGTGACAACGCATCTGCATTTTGATTCTTAATCGAGGAAAAATGTAGATGTCTATGGACCACAACATCCACTTACCATCAGGTGGACTGTGTGCTCGTTTGTCCCTCTTATTCTATAACAAAAAAAACTATACCTATAGCACGTTAGGTGCTGCTTCCCGTCGCCGGTCTAAGTGTATTATGCATTCTCTTAGTGTCATCGTACGGAAGAAATACTAAACCGAAAATAGTTTCTGTGGGCCAGGCCTGGATTTGAATGATTTATTTCTACAAAGCTAGGAGGTAGGGCTACTTTTCCTCCTTTTCATATATCTCGGTGAAAACTGGCCAGGAGGGTCATGCAATGATATATGATAGTGATTTGTATAAAGTGGTAAATATGAATGAACTTGTATAAATTTCTTAGTATTGGACTTGAATAGAAATTTTAGAAAGCAAATTACTGATTAATCATTGAAGTAGATGCAAAATCACTAACACAATCACTAATAAGATTAATATCAGTCACTTTGATTCAAATCTAATTACAATAACGGGAGAATATTAATGTCTACAATGTTTTTAGAGAATTACTCTCAGTAAAATTATTCATGCAAATATGCTATTCTAATATTAACATAGAAATCGATGTCAATCCGTTTACATAGCTCGCGTTGTATGCATAAACTAAAAAAAACTTTATTAGCTTTCAAACATGTACCATATAAATATTTACGGCCATATATAATATATTAGCAACAATGATTAGAGTGCCTAGTTACTACGTCGCAAGATATTAGTGAGAATTCCAGCCATTTCCGAGAATAATGCGAGAAGTAGGTTGTTTTTAGGAATAGAATACAAGAGATAAGTTTTATTTTATTTAAAAGAAAATTTCACATTATACTTATTGAAAATCATTTTTATCGCATGTCACTATTAATTTTACAAATAAAAAAAATTAAATGACCAACTGTAAAATAGCTAAACAAGATATTTTCTCTGAATTCACTCATAATGTTTATTTGCAGACTTGATTGTTGTTTGAGACTATTGAATGTTGGAATATTAGGGGTTGTCATGTAATTTTGCAGTATAAACATATAGTTAAAATTCATGCTAAAATAAGACATATTTCTAAATAATTAATCGTATTCTAAGGTTAGGGTTTGCTTCATATTGTCACATCCAAACACACCACTCTGTACAGCTCCTGTGCTGTTAAAAGATTCCAGCAGTATATGTACATATACATATGTAAGTTATCACTGTGGTAGAACAGCATCAGCAGATTATACAGCAGAAATTACATAACCTCTTTTTTTATTATAAAATTAAAGTGGCTACTGAAGTCCATAGACAACTGCTCCTTCAAACAAAGAAGGCTAAAATGCGTGGTCACCTCTGAGAGGACTAAGTAGAATACCTGTAATTATACTGACTCTCTATATCCTTCAGGCCGGAACAAAGTAGTATAAACACTGCTATTTAGTGGCAGAAATAAGTAAGAGGGTGTTAACTATATACGTGGTGTAGCCATGCTGCAGTTATATTATGGTTGTACCACGAATGGGTCGGCTCGACCGGGGAAGGGACTGGCGAAGGGATGACAACGCTCTCATAAAATATCTGCGTAAAATAGCAGCTTAATGCCGCTGTGTTTCGTATATCCGGAGACCCTTTTACTGGAAACGAGACATTCCATCTTAGTCCTCAGGAGTGACAAAGCATCTGTATTTTGGTTCTTAATCGCGTAGGGATGTAGATGTCTATTGGCCACAGCATCCACTTACCATCAAGTCGATTGCGCGCTCGTTAATCACCCTTATTCTTTAAAAATAACTACCCAGACGTACTTCTAGGCAAAAATAAAACTTCTATCAACTAGAAAAAGAAATTTGCGTAACAAGACAGCAAACATTATCGAAGCAAGCAGATTCATCACTATCAAAGATCCACGATGGCTCTCATCTCTCATCTCGATCACACGCAAAATTCTCTGTTTTCGCTTCTTTTAAACTCGTAATTGGTCACAGTTTCCGCTACGTTAACCCGCCAATCTGTGCTGCAAGCCCCAGATATTATCTTCCCACAAGCATTCATACTGTTATTATGTCTATTTACTTTTAAATACTT
Organism: Parnassius orleans; assembly: GCA_029286625.1. Lineage (NCBI taxonomy): Eukaryota > Metazoa > Arthropoda > Insecta > Lepidoptera > Papilionidae > Parnassius > Parnassius orleans. Next base: position 1,397,019 of record JAGSMP010000184.1, read on the forward strand.
TAAAATGTCAGTTTTGTTTTATCTCTAGCATCATCATAATAAAATCGAGAATACGTATAGGAATCATAAATAACAAAAAGGAGCACACATTCATGGTGCCTTTGGAGATTTTTTTTATTTTCAATCTAATAGATAGCTATGTTAAAGTAGATTTGGAATTTGATTGGCATATATCAACACCATGCCAAACTTACCTCCACGTGATGCACTCTGCTAATTAACCAATGAGACTTTGGCATCCGACAAATGGCAGAACCGTTACAGCCTATTGAAGTCCACTGCTGAACATAGGCCCATAGATTGCCACATAGGAGGGTATTTGCCATAGTTGCCACGCTTGGCAAGCGGGTTGGCAACAGCAGTTTTTTTATTTTTAGTCGTTATTAGGAAGACGCTGCTTCCCATCTCACGTTTTGTTTCCCTTTATCGCCTCCTACGACACCCACGAAATGATATTGGGTAGTGGGTATTCTTACCCGCCACTACACGGGGAAATAATATTAAAATAATAGAGCGCTAAATTTAAAACACATAATGAATATATTTTAAAAGTCAGTTATGAATTTTTCTATTTGATACGAATATTGTTGTAATTTATTTTAAATTAAGACGAATCTAACTACACCTCATACGTTAAAAATTTAAATCCATCTAGCCCTTTAGGCTATTGTTTTATATATATTTTTACATCGCCATTAGCAAATAAATGACCCAAATCCCATAGACTGATGACAGGAAGCAGCTTTACTCGTTCGAGACCATAGACGCTTACCTTAAAATTCTTTCAATCTTAAAAACTATTTGAGTGCTACAATTTCAAAAAGGCTTACATATAGCAGTTGGTTTATAAACGTCTCTAATTTATTTATTTACTAGTCCTTGTAATGTTAAATCCCAGCATCTAATAGCGCTAAGCTTCGCTTTAGAACCTTTCCACATTGCTTTCGTCGCGAAAGTGCCATTCACTTAAGAGTTCAAAAGTCAAATCTCTGCTTTTATAGACAACACGCTACTTGTAATAGTCACTATCGATTCCCATGAGATTTCACGTTACTTCATGCACTTCATATCCACTCAAGCGAGTACTAGTAGATAATAAAGTAAGATAAGATATATTGCATTTAAATAGTAAATAACGGAAATACTTTTTAAGCTACTATTATAATAGATTTGAACCCATGGTAGGTCAAGTATTAAGCGCTTGCCGTAAATTACACAGTAATATTATTAGTATAAAATATATTTATTAGCATAATATTAATAGAATTAATTACACATAGCGAGCAGGTCGGCTTCGATCCCCGGCGGTCGGCGGTACCAATAACAATTATTAATTAATTGCAATTACATTTTGCTAATTTTCTTCTGCCTTGAATTTATGTAATATATGAAAATTTATTTTTATTTGTTCGTATTTTATGCGCTGCCATACCGTTCATCAGATTGCACAGGATAGCCAATATTACAGGATATACAATTAAATTACAATAGGTGGTACGTGTCGTACCGAGATATTTATTTGAAAGTTATAATAAGTCATTCAATTTCAATGAATGTATTGTCATTCCCTCTTGATAGAGAGTAATTGTGTTCTGTGGTCATTTCTAATTATAAATTAAACAATATAACCCTTCCAAATCTAAAATTATATTTCCACAAATATTTTTACCACCAATTACCAGCAAGTCATCAATAAAATATTTCGAGAACATGAAAATCCTGCCAACACGTAATGAAACATTTCAGTTGAAAAATAATTCCATAACCTTTCATAAATTAAAGGAGGTATAACATGCCTAGTAGTGGAACAACTTGGGCTGGAACATTAAAAATAAATTTATATACAAAAATAAAAATAAATCTATTTCATTAATTATTCATAAAATCTTAAAAGCAATTTTAAAATGTGTGCACAAACACTTTTATAGTGCTTATCTACCGTATAAATAAAATAAACCGTCCAGTTATTCAACGCTTAAAATTTTACTAAACTAAATCTCCAGTCGAATATGTAATGGTATCTGGTCTTTCTAGTCATTCGTCACCAATCCGACATGAAGATGTAGATAACGATGCATCACGATTCTCTCCGAGAAACTCGTCGCTGTATAGCATAATAAGTGATTAAACTTATTGGCTTAAGGATAACAGTATTCTGGAGTATTAAGTTATTACTGTCTACACTTAGAACTGTCGGACTAAGTGCGAAGTTTATGCAGGTTATATACATACATATGTTATAATGTAATATTAAAAGCAATTGTTTAAATAAATTTATTTTTCACGCATACACGTTAGTAATATAATGATTATTTCACTTTTCATTGCGCTAAAGTAAGTTAGCAAAAAACAATTACGATCTTTATAGTTGAATTTCTGTGATATTTTTCTATTATCATTTTTTAGTGTATGGGATTTACTATTACGAGTACCAGCGATTTTATCGTACTGATATGACCAGACCAGATCTTCAAAAAATAACTACTACCCCAATCCCTAAAGACCAGTGATGCACCTGCTATACCTCAGATTTAACAGACCTTCATGGGTGGCGGTGGTCACATTCCACCGTGTTTGCCCTGTCTTTTGTATAAAAAAATAATCACCAATAAACCTGAGGATGCAAAGAAACCATTAAATTTCATTCCTATTTTATATTATAAAGTTTATCTTTGAAAGTTTTATCGGAGTTTCAGTATTTAGTATGGCTGCTAATCAGTTTATAATTACAGATATTCTATGAATATTTTATATGGCTTTTATTTCTAAGAAATAGCGAAACAGCTACGCTTAAATAGGCTATAATTTATTACTTTATAATCCCTTCCTTTCTCGTCGCTTGCTCAGTGGTTAATATGCGCATTAGGAATTTAAGAGCCATCAACTTAGCGCCAAGAATGTTATTAATCAGAGTTACCTACTTTAATTGATACTAGGAGAATATCTTTATAATTATTGAACTTACTCACACCATAAAAAAATTTAAATACAAAATAATATATCTAGATTGCAAGTGTGTAATCTGTGAAAAGTATCAGATTATATTTAAAGCTATATACATAAGATTTTTTTTATTACAATAGTAATCCGGGGTTAGAAATTTAATGTACTTATGAGTTTCTCTCATCAATACAAAACAATGGCTATAAGATATTAAAAGTTTTAATTTAATACACGTTATAAGGTGAATTACAATTACACATAAAGTTAAAGTTACAGCCTATGTACGTCCCACAGAGCACAGGCCTCCTCTTATTTCTGAGAGGGTTTTAGGGCAAGGAAATGTCCACCGCGCTGCCCCAATGCGTGCACATGTCTTTAAAATATTTATTTTTTAATTTTTCGCATATATGCAGGTTTCCTCACGTTTTCCTTCACCGCCGAGCACGTGGTAAGCCAGCAATTAAAATTGCAAGTAACAATTTCATTGGTGCCGGCGGGGATCGAACCTGGGTTACTCGCGTACTGTGAAATTTACAGCGAGCGCTTAGCCCCTGAGCTACCAAGGCTGCAATAAAATAATTACACATTGATTTATTAATTTCTGTTGGGCTATGTTTAGGATGAAGTACAAACCGATACGACGAGTCCCATATTTTTATCCGTCTATCAGTTTACACGCGAACCAGTTAAAGCTCACTAAAACTGCCAAGTTTTATGTAATCGTTTTTATCATAAAGCGGGGGGCATTTTGTCTGGAAATTTTGATCCCTGCAATTTTGTAAATTTTGTTAATGTACTGCTCTTTTAGATTTTGTAACTTTATAGTATACTGATTAGATAATTAGGAAAATATTTCTAGCTAAGATACTGCACATACTTAAAAGTCCTACAGTAGTGGAATAAGAGAGGCTGTTAAATAATAAGAAGAAAGTATACATGCTTCTTCTAAAGTTGGAATTTAAAAAAAAAAACATGTTCAATATCTCATATCTGCTACTAATTTTCTTGCGTACCAATTCTGACATAACCGCGTAAATTGTTCATTGATAATGTGACTACACGCAATAATTACGGAGTCTGATCTTATTTATGAAATGATTCGGGGCCAGATGGCTAACAATATAGCGTGTTGCCGCAGGCGGTCAGCGTTCATATTAAATAATACGAAGGCTGCGGTGAAAAATAGGTCAAACAATGGAAGGGAATCATTATCTGAGCCTTTTTTGTGAGACTCAAATTAAGGGGATTATTCTTCTCGGAAACCAATGGATCTTCAACATGAAAAATACTAATCGCTATTAAAGTTAAAAAGTGAAAGGTCGGCTGACGTTAAACATATTATAGATGTGCAATACGTATTCTATAAATAAATTAAATTTCTCTATTAATGAAGTAATAGTTATTAAAGAAAAATTCTATAAGTACATAAGGTTAAAATTAGTATCGAATTACGATACAAAACTTGTGTTTTGTGTTTCCTTAAAATTCAAAATTGATGCATGCATTCCCGATTCTATGCGCATGCGCGTTTTTGTGTGCGTGAACATGTGCGAGTGAGCGTTCACAAAATATATAATATTATATATACTATTAGAAATTATTGATTGAACCGTCTGCGGATTTGCCGGGATGTTGGTCTCTAAAGATATAGTTTTCCCAGTATTAAAGTATATAATGTACATTTTGACTGCTAGTTTTATTAATATCCATCAGTCCGGTGACTTGTGATTGTACAACATCCACACAAATTTTGAAAAGTCATAGCAGTTCATCTCTTGTCGATCTCTCTGAACGTTCATCATGCAAAAACCTGGAGACGGAATTTGATTGGATTCTCTCTCCTATCTTACATATGTGTGCAGCCACGATAATTGAAGCATATAATTTCGTCACACAGATATAGAAGCTGGGCTGGAAGTGGATTTGTCTGGCTACGCATAAAATATCAGACATAGACATTTTACACGGCATTACTTATACTTAGTATTCCAGCCAATATAATAAATAAATGTAATCACACCATCATCTTCTTCAGTAGTTGAGCAGTAGGTGTAAATAAATATAATATTGTTTGTATAATATAAACACTGAAAAATCGAGCATCAAATAAACGTTGAACCGTTATAATGAAATCACTATAGCTTCACGCCACCTAAAGAGGGAGTTGAACAGTTTCGAGGCACATTGAATGGAATTCAAGTGATTTAAAAGCTTGTCATCCTATGTGGCCTAAAGAAACACCCATGGCGATAAATTATTATAAAAATACAGTAAACACGAAATCATATTCGGTATACATAAAACATAAAACGTCCCTTTGCCCAAAAGCACAATAATTATTGCATGATCGCGCTGTTGCTATTCCGGTCACGTAAGACCAATAGTTATTTACTTTTTAATACTGTATAAAGGCTTGTTTTCAATGCATTTCCATTCTACGAAATAAGTTTATAATCTACTGTTTATAATTATGGCTTTATTATTTATAGCAATGAACCCATAATGTTTTTGGCAACTTGAATCTTTCCTATATGCCACTAAGGCGTTTCTTTTAGGATCTGGTTTTAATAAGAATACGCGGGAAGTTCAATAAAAAAAACCTGAATTGTGTGTACGGAGAGGAAAGGTTCTCAAGTTGAGACTTCGTGCGCAGTATAGAGCGACCCCTCAATAGCTGAGTAACGACCTAATCAGCCATGCAAGGAGTTGAAGTATGTATCTGTCTAAGGAACGTACTTTCAGGTAGTTTTAGGGTTAGTTTACGGTGTGTTGAACAAGATTCACTTAAAATAACACGTAACAGCTCGTAAGCACTGCACCGAAAAACGTATACCTCTTCTTTATCTGAAAGAGAAACAGTGTAAAGAATATGGCACTTTTCTCCAAAAATCCTGTTTTTTTACATATGTGTAAGTTTTTAACACTTACGCCATTTTACTGCTTATAAACCTGCAGAACTTCAAAAAAAGAAGTTGCATATTCACCCCCATGAGATGGTATATCTCAGCCAGTATTTATACAGATTCTCTATAATCTTTAAGGAAAGTGAACACTACAGCTAGATGTCAAATAAGACAGTATAACTAGGTCATCTAATGTTTCTGCCGTGTTATGTCATAAAATATATTAAAATCAATAATAAATACATAAAAATCGTCGGCAGTATAATCGTGTCGATGAAACTCACTCATCTTGGTGTGATATTACTGCAGGCGTGCCGCAGGGCGGCGTGTTGTCACCTTTACTCTTTTCCATTTTCATTAATTCAGTTACTCATAAAATATCTTCTCTATTCTTCTCTGTATGCGGATGGTATCCAGATTTACACCCAGTCAACTCTTGACAATTTGCTGAATGCAATCGCTACATTAAATAACGATCTAAATATTATTCATGATTGCAGTAAATCATATGGCCTAAATGTCAATCCTAAAAAGTCACAGGCTATCAGTATTGGTAGCCAGAGCTTTATCTTTAGAATTGACTGGTTCACCGTACCACCTATCGTATTCGATGGAGTTGTAATCCCTTACTTTGACAATGTCAAAAATCTTGATATTTATATTGATAATTCCTTAAATTGGATACGCCAACTGAATGAGGTAAGTAAGAAAACCTTTGTGGCTCTTTGTTCACTGCGTCGCCTTCGATCATTTCTTCCCATTCCTACAACAATTATGCTCGCACAGTCTCTTCTCCTTCCGATTCTCGACTATGCTGACGCAAACTATGTAGACATAACTGAGGACCAGCTAAATAAGCTTGAGAGACTTCTAAATACTAGTATTGGGTTCATATTTGGATTGCGCAAATATGACCATATTTCCCAATTTCGCTCACGTCTCAAGTGGTTACCTATCCGACTTCGTCGGAACATACATATTCTTTCTATTCTGTACTGTGTATTATTTCATCCTTCTGCTCCTTCCTATCTAAAAGAGAAGTTTAATTTTGTGGGGCTTCCGGGGGAACCTCTACGCTCTTCTAGAAAATTCATTTTAAGGATTCCAACTCACAAAATATCATTTTTTAATAAATATTTTACTGTCCAGTCTATTAAGCTCTGCAATGCCCTACCTTTGCATATACGTGAAGCACAATCTATTGTAATCTTTAAGCGACTACTTAAAGAGCATTACTTGTCTCAATCGTTCGGACACCGTTAGGATAAATTATGTGATTATGTATTTATTGTATTTATCAGCTTTATATTATTGTTTGAGGAATTTTGTAATTTATTTATGTATTTTTGGGTAGATATGTAAGTTTGTTTATATATTCATATATATGTATGTATATGTATATATTATATGCTTTACTTTATGTTTTATTATGTATCAGTCATTTATATTACTTCATGTATTAGTTACTTATATGTTATTTTATTGTATTTATTGTCTATACATCGCATGTATTGATATTATATTTTGTATATTTATATTGCACCACCTACCTAGTATTCATTGTTTTATTCCTTTTCCTTTACACCTTTGGTTGCCTGGAAGAGATCGCTATGTAGCGATAATGCCGCCAAATTGTACATTTAATCTGTCCTTTGTTATGTAATTTGTATATTTGTTTGTGGTGTACAATAAAGTATATTCATTCATTTATTCATTCATTCATTCATTCATAAAAATTATTATCAAGTACGAAGTACCAGTCATTTATTTCGATTCTTGTACGAACTGCGAAAGTCTTAGATCTATATCCAACAGTTGAGTAATATCGCGAACCTTGCACAAGAGAGCTTGTAATACTTATAATGTTAATACTACTATAAAAAGTATTGAATTAGTGAAAGACTTTGGCAGTGAATGCATAAAAATTTCAACCAAATCCGATGATAAATGAAAGTAGGTAAGTTTATATATTTTTTAAATTATCCAAATATTGAAAATGGAAACTTTTTCAATTTTATATACTCGTAAATATAATTTCAATATACTAAAGAAGAGAACGAATTAGTAAAATTACAACGAAGGCTGCTTTTTACCATTTCAAAAGAGAAAATAAAATGTAGGCTCATAATATAAAAAAACAACCGTAACGAACTAAGATTCGATCCATGTTTACTGTTAGGCGGGTCATCAAATAAATTATTCATGAGTTATTCAAAAAGGTTGGAATTTTATGTCGGTTAAGTATGTAGATTCATATGATACACAAAATGCAAAAGGAGCTATCATCTTTTTTTTTTGTTACGTTTTCATAACTAAAATACTTGAAGCGGTAAATAAAATAACACCGAGCGCCACTCTGCAATGCTGTATAAAATTACACTATCATAAAGTGACACAACGAAAAAAGTTAAGTAAATATTTCAGCCATCAGTAAACATTTATATGTACGTCCTACAGTTGGGCAATAACCTAACAAATGAAAGGTTTTTGAAGCAATAAGTCCGTTGGAATACTCATGCGTGTAGGTTTCCTCGCGTTGTTTGCCTTTACCGCCGGGCACATGTTAAATCGGCACTTAAAATTGCAATTTAATTTCATTTGTGCCGGCAGGGATTAAACGGAAATTGCTGCGTACTATAATATTTACGGCGCTTTGCCTTTAAGCTATTGTGCTTTCCACCACATAATGAAAAGTGTAGTTTTTTGTATCATTAACAGACCAACGTTTGACAAAGACCTCACGTGATGATAAGTTTTGATAGGGTTTTAGATTACAAACACGATAAGCTTTAACATGTCTGTTCACTCTTGTCTTCAAAACGCATTGTAGTAGTCAGGAAAGATAACAAAAATGTTGGATATGTTTTTTTCTTTAATAAATATATATTTATAAACATATTTCTCGCCACATATTTTTAGATTCGACGATTTAGACTGCAATATACCTACGTTATCGCAATAATAATGCATGATTAACAATATATCAATATGAATTTTGATATTGTCAATAAATTATGGAAACAAGAAAATACCTGAATGTTTTGCTATTTTTTTTTTCATGCAAAATCCCATCTACGAGTCAATCTAAAGAGAAAGCCTATGTTCAGCAATGGACTTTTAATATGCTATAACTATTAAATTAATTAATATTTTCCTATTTACAGTAATGTTTGCATACTGACATCGTAAGAAATCTTTCTCGTAGATATAGTGTTGAGATCACATAAGCTATCAATATATATCAAAAAACGGATAGAGTAACAATCATTTGTGAAGAGAAAATATTTTTGATTTGCTGAAATATTTACTTATCATTTTGATTTGTCATATGCTATTGTAATATAATACTACGATAGAACCGACATCAGTCACCATGCCGCTAAAGAAGAGCTCATAAATAAACTTAAGGATTTACCTTCACATCAGATACATTTTCTGGTCAAAATAGTTTCAGTCATTTTCATTACAGGCTAACATTGTAGAATTTACTTTCTCCTACAATATATGTTTGAAGTTAAAACTTTTTGTATGTACAAACACTGAAATGAAGGAAAATGAAATTAAAGAAATTACGTTATTTCATTTTACTCTAAGACGAGGTCTTCTTTTTTAATAACTGCATTGTGTTCACTAATTACTAAAGATTTATTATGTTTACGTGAGTACATAAGAAGAAGAATTAAAATTAAAATAAGCTAGTAATAATTAATTAAAAATGATAATTAGTTTCATACAAGACGAATTACTAGTTGCAAAAATAGTTGCTCGTTTATCATAGACAATAAAAATTAGAAATAATTCATATGAAAACGAAACATTTAGGAAAAACTATAGCTATATAACCTAATAGAAAAGAAGCAATTCGAAATAAAACTAAAATAAATGGTACATGTTTAACATAAAAATATAATTTCTATGAAATTTCTTCATAATAATTAAATAGTTTTTGTACTAATACGCGTCGGCTTTACACGCTCTCACATCAAATGACGATGCCTATCACAGAGCGAATGCCCAACGTAAAACGCTTGGCCACTTGATAATGAGAGCGATGTTGCATTAATTTCCGAGGAAAATTGGAACAATTGTTTATAAGAGATCGCTATGCCGTTATATTTTTAATTTCAAATGTAGCGGTCCGCTGACCAGTACATCGTACACCTTTATAGATACACAACTCTATGATTTTCAGGATTGAATTGTGCGTAGTAAAAGTTGAAAGCCTATTTCTAGTTTTATGTTTAAATAATAACCTTCTAATAATATAAATGGGAAAGTGTTTGTTGGTTTATCGGCGGCAACGTAGCAACGGATCGACATAATTTTTTAGTTTATGGGTGTGAGATCGACAGGCATATATTTTTATCCCGGTAAAATGCACGGTTCTTTTAGCGTAGATTTGAACGAGTTTTCTTTGAAATATTGAATTTCAGTGTTGGATTGTTACAGCAAAAAGAAATATTTTCGACCTCCACACGGGCGACGGGAAAATTCCAGTAGTAGTAGAATATAAAGGATAATTCAAAAACAGTTAAAATGCTTTATATTCTTAAATATTACATACTTATATTCTTAAATATCAGTATGTTTTTAAACTTCCGAAATCTCTATATGTAAAAATCAATGCTGTCCGTTAGTCTCGCCAAAACTCGAAAATGGCTGGACCGATTTTGATGAAATTTTTGTGTGTTTGAGTGGGTCCTTGGATGGTTTAGATTCACAATAATTGGACCTGGTAGGTGACGCTGTTGTCGAGATCCAGAAATCACCCGTGCGAATCCGGGGCGGATCGCTAGTAAATGCATGTTTCGAATGATTGACGTATAAATTGTTGAAATACCTAATATATTTTACTTTTTGGAACGAAGTTCCTTATCGGACGGTACGAATTTGGCGGATGGGGACTAGGCGAGAAAAAGTGTAAGATTTTTCCGTCACGACCCCTTCTGACGTAGCCTTATAGCCTTATAGCCTTGGCGGCTATAAGGAAGCGAGATGGAATAATATCCATCTCCCTCGCACTTTTTTTTATCTTGCCATGAAAGAAATATTATTTTATTTTAAATGATGCTTCATTTTAATAGACGTTAGTAATACATTTATTTGTATTTGTTAATCAATAATATAATACGTTTATCAATAATAATATACTACGAAAGGAACTTCGTTTCAACCGAGTGTTCCACGACACTCACGCATGTTTTCTTTAAACCATTACTACACCAGGATTTTCTCCTGTATCGTGGGGGCAGTTAACATATTATACAAATTGCACACAGACAAACATCCAGGTCCGGAACAATTTACATAGTTTGGGATAAATATATAGACAAATATTTTAATCTGTTAATTAAAATTGAATAAGGGATGATATGATGCATCCGTGTAGTTGACAATTTCACAAGGACAAACATCCAGACCCCACACAATTATTTGTAGCCCATACAAATACTTGTTCCGTCCAGGATTCGAACCTGCGGCCCTTAGCGACAACTTATTGCTAAGCCGCTGCGACACGGAGCCGTCGAACGTTTACTTTATAATAACTTTTCTCACATTAAATAAATTACTATTGAGCATCGCGAAAAATTATTTATATATCCGGTGTTAAATCGTTGCATATTTAAATATTCTTTCGCCAAAACACTCAAACATTAACAAATGCTAAGACACAAAAATCGTAGAATTATATATTTTCTTTACCTATATAGAAAATTATTTTATCTTTCGTCGTCGAGAAAAAAAGAAGTAAATCTAATGTCTGTTAATCTAATACAACAAGCAGGCTATGAACACAACGGAGTGTCTTCTACTTCGTAACGAAATTTCTATTAGGTATCGCAAATAAAAGCAATATATGATTACCTATCTACAAGCGTAAGCGTTCGCACCTCTTCTATATATGACCCCTTGCCATGCCACTTCTACACGTTCTTATGTAAAGGCATATTACGGTACACTCGCATTTACCTAGCTTGAATAGTACGTGCTAGGACAAACTCACACGGATTCAGTCTGTGACACCATTACTTGAAGTGAAAATAGAAAAAATTATATGTTTAATTTTTAAATAATGTAGAGAAAAATGTATGCGTATTCTATTTTAATACAATAACCAATCTGCTACTGCAATAAAATAAATAAATATGTACTCCAATAACGAGTAACGGCGACAACTCCTGGATACTTTCAGAACTCATCAACTGCGCACGAGGGAGGTATAGTGCTGCAAACATAGAATACTTAAGTATAGAGGAAGTAACAAAATGGACAAACTTTTTTTGTCATTAAAATGAAGTGACAACGAACTTACTGATGGAAAGTGGCTACTGCAGTCAACTTCAAACAAGGCAAGCTGATGCGTCGTCACCTTCCTATCGCTTCACAGCTATCGTCTCTTTACCGAGACAGCAGATGCCCACACCACGAGGACATCACGCTAAGACAAACGTTATGTAGGACATTACGTAATAAAGGTAATGCTTTCAGACATATGGTAAGTCTGCGAAATGTATTATTTTTTGGTAATTGAAACACAATCTGGGCGTCTTCCAGGCAAGAGTGAATAGGCTTTTGTTACGCTAACACAGCGCAATTTACCATCTAGGGCTACATCACCACTTACTACCAGGTGGTATTGTGGTCAAGAACTGGCTTAAAATAAGTAAAAAAAATTAAAGTAAATTTCGTCCATACTTACTCAAACTTCAATATCCATATAAAATATAAACTTAAATTCTGTGTAAATTAAAATTTTCCATCAAGTGAGAGCGAGAGAGAGAAAGAGAGCGAGAGAGAAATTAAATTTTTAAATATATTTTAAACTTAACGTAACTTAACTGTTAATAAGTAATCTCTAACTAAGTCATTCGCATTCAATTCATAATTAAAATAAAATAATGGACTTAATAATTACCTAGTTATTCATCTAAAATTCATTCAATTCTAAAATTCATTCGATACATCTAAAATGGTATTCCAAAAACGATAGCTGTAACAGAGAACGTAATCATCGTAACTTTTTCTACATTGTATTTTAAAAAAATAAAGCAACGGCTATATATCCAATACCTCACAATGACTGATAGATTCATCTCATTAAGGTAACAATAAGTCTCATATTGAGAATCGAATTCTCACGTTCCAAATACATTTGTATAAATAGTGTTCCAATAAAAACTTATTTTTAGGTCACTACAAAATCAGAGCGTTTAAATTATGTCTTTAAATTATAATAGTGAAAGAAATCAATAGAAATGTCTACGATCCTGATGACCAGTCTACTAATCAGTAAGTCCCGCTACGTGTGACTTCGTTATTATTGAGCTATCGTTTAGTTTGGAGTTTAGATATGAGTAAGCTTTTTAATTATGAAAAAATAAATATAGCGATTAAAAGTATCATAATTCAACTTATATATGTGCGTGGCAATTTGTCAATGAATTCGTGATGCCCTTGAGCTTTAAGCCTAAAATTGGTAGGTTTTATTGATAGATTATTTTACATAGGAAGATTTTGCCAAAGTTGCTACGCTTGCCTGGTGGGTTGACAACCGCAGTTTTTTTATAATTTTGAGTTGTTTTCAGTAAGACGCTGCTGACCGTCTCCTCGTTTTTTTTGCTTGTTTGTTTTTGGTTTGTTTCCCTTTGTCGCCCCTTATGACACCCACGGGACGATGTGGGGTAATGGATAATCTTGTACCGCTACTAGACGGTCAATATTATATATAATTTATAATTTCATACAATGTCATTGGAACAAAGTTGAAAAATAAGTATTTTATACCATAGACTTCTACTACTTTACCTATTATACTCATTTTTTTCAAGAGGGTAATTTTTTTGTATATTACATACATAAATAAATACAAATGTGATGAAATATTTATTAGGTAGAATACAGTATCCTTTAAGTAATGTAATCGTTTTACAGACTATCATATAGCTCGAAGAAATGACAAACGATGAGTCAGAAAGGTCCTCGAGTAGGAGCCTCGAACAGACAAGCATAGTGTTTTGCAACCCTCCACTAGATGGAGTGACGAACTGATGAATCATGCAGGAAGTTATGGATGCAGAATGGACGGTGTCTCACGATCGTACTTTGCGGCAATATACGGAGTATTGTATAATACTGGTTGCTCGCGTACTGTGAAATTTATAGCGAACACTTAGCCCCTGAGCTACCTCGGATCAAACATTAATTAATTGTAGGCAAAAAGAAACAGATTTATTAATTGCAGGTCACACAAATACTAACTTGTTCCGTGCGGGATTCGAACCTACGGTTACATAGGGCCGCAGGCAAACGCTAAGCTACTGTGCCTCCGAAACACTTCCAGATATAGAACATATACCGTTTAACGGAACATATACTATCTATATCAAACTCTGGAGTCTTTTTGAAAGCATAATATCTAATTCCTTTAAAAAAGACCCCAGAGTTTCCGTCACAAGCTGTTCTTCTCTGATGTCTTTTTTTTGAACCGGTGTAATTGAATAAAAATATATTCGACGGCTCGAATCCCGCACGGAACAAGAATTTGTAAGGCCTAACGTGGTAGAGCCATGCTGCAGCTATATTGTATAGTTGTAGCACGAATGGGTCGGCTCGACCGGGGAAGGACCACGCACAGAATACCATCATGAAATAGCAGCTTAATGCTGCTGTGTTTCGTATGGTGAGTGTAGAGAACCGGAGACCCTTTTTACTGGAAAAGAGGCATTCCATCTTAGTCCTAAAAGCTGACAACGCATCTGCATTCGCAAACGAGGATAGATGTAGATGTCTATGGGCCACAGCAACCACTTACCATCAGGTGGACTGTGTGCTCGCTTGTCACGCTTATCCTATAAAAAAAAATTAAAAAAAAACTTAGTAAAAAGTTTTGACTTTAAACTTCCGGAATTACTTTAGTGATTATCTACTTACTATGTATATTAGTTTATTATGTAAGTACATAACAAATTAGCATGAAAATAATTAACAATAATATTATTCCTAATAAACTTAGTATAATACATGTAGAATTATTAAAATAATTATCAGTTTAAACATAAATTATCTTCCCGAGAAATTTGTATAATAATACATTTTCTCGGGAAAGCATATTATGATAACTTCAAATTAATCACGCACATTATATTGTACTAAATTGGGTTCCGTAGCTGCTCCTACTAATAGTTTCGGATACCAACTAGTTTCGATAACACTGCTACTCAGTCAATGGTCAAGCCCATGTCTTCCTAACCAGTTTTAGGCGTCGATTTGATAACAGATGTCGTAGTTACTGTCTCATTAATAAGAATCATTATATCATTGGAATTTTTGGAACCATCCAACAAATAACTTCGTAACGAAATTATTCATGAGGAAATTAATATCAAAAATAATTATCAAAATTATATTTAATATTATTTTACATTTATATTATATCGCCGTGAAGTTTCGTAAGAGGCGAGTATGGGATCTCACAGAAAGATCTCATGGCTTCTGATAGACGGCTGACTAAATACTCCGTTTAAGCCAGACATAAAGTATTCGAAAGGGCGACGAGCATTAAAAGAACGTGATGTCCGCCTGCCAAAGGTTGCGATTAATTTACTCGCTGCTACGGGAGATGCACATATCTAGCAGTGGACTAACGAACTAAAGGGGAAGAAAAATATTATTTTACTCATTGTCTAATTGGTAGATTTATAATTATCAATTTAATAAAGGTTTGCACCTGCAACTTGCTTCCTGGCTTATGACAAAATGGCAGAGAAAGTCAGAATGTATGAGATGCTATATTTTGATGAGTTGCTCTAAAGTATAATGTTATTTAAAGGTTACCTTATTTATCTAGACTCACGGCAGTGTGTCAGCCAAGTACAGAAGAAAAGAGTGACCCACCGGCATGTGTTTACACAAATCATTTTGAGCTACTTTCAACCCCCATCATAAATCAAATACTTTTAGCCTTAATCGCGTGTAATTTGTGTGATTGTCTAATAGAATACCATGAATCCTAAATTTCATGAAGAAACCTTTTAATTTTTTTTATTTTTGTACTACTAACCCACATATGGATTTCTAAATTATCTGAAATAAACAATTATTTATTTATTTATTGATTTATAAATATCTGAAATGTGTCATTTTAACACTCACTGAGTCACTTTCTTACTTATCAAAAACCTAGGCCCCTTCTAGTTGACTGTTAAAATTAATTCCAAATCAAAATAGATGATAGTTTAAGATCGTTGTATAATACTACAGGTATTTATTTTATAAAATTGAATTGACAAACGAAATAACTACTGTGCTAACTAAGTTTCTACTGCATCCCAGTGACACCTGCAACCAACTTTAAAAAATGAAGATTACATATGCGTTGTCACCTCGGAGGACTAAGGTGGAATGCCTTACAGCCTGTAATTATATTGGCGCTCTATATACCGTTCTATACACAGCAAAGCAGCACAGTGGCCGCCAAAAAACAGAGCAGTGAAAACACTGCTACTTAGCGGCACAAATAGGTAACAGGGTGATACCTACCCAGACGGACTTCTAGGTAGAATAGGAGTCTTACCACCTATAATATTATAATATAATATAATATATAGGTAACATATATTACACACAGATAATGGACTGATATAGAAATTGGCACCTGCTCAAAACTCTTTCATCATAAACCCGACAGCCCAGACCGTCGTTTATACCGAACTTGGCCCCTTCTTCACATTTTTTTTGATGGAGTTTCACTAACTAAACCGATACTTTAAAAAATTACTATCAGACAAATGCGTTTTTCAGTCGCTAATGTGGGCGAGGCTTTACGTGAGGATACGCGGCTAGCGAGTGCGCATCCAAGCGTAAGCCCCATAAAACGGAGAGAGAGCGCGCAGCACCGCTCCGTATACATTAATAAATTAATAATCATTATATGGAATTCCGCTAGCTAAGCGTGTTCATCTTCACTCCATATGCGAGTGAGAGTTTGGAATATAATTGAAAAAAAATCTATGGTAGGTTTGAAAACTCAATCTTTAATATGAATTTAATGCATATAAGCATTAATGACATTTTAATAATAAGTTATACGACGTTACAAGCGACGTTTTTTATAAATAAAAAGCAGTCCATCAGGAAAATCTTATAAATGATAAAAAGGATACCTGCTGAGTTAGTTTCGCTGTTTCTTTCTGATCAGAAGATCCTCATTATGAAACCGTGGTTTTTTGCGAAAAGATGTTTGACGAAAGACATTTTAATTCCCTACATCTAAATATAATGAACTTTTGTTTTATAAGATTTTAAAAGCTCTTTTTGTAACAAGGAGTAAATTTGACGTACACATTCGTCCTTATATCGGATAAGGACGAATGTGGACGACAAAGCGTATTCGAAATATGGTTTAGTGGTCAGAGTACCTAAATATTACGCCATTGGACCTGGATTCGAATGGCAACCGAAGTCAACAAATCTTTATTCTTTATTGTACACACTGTAAGTTGATAACAATTATTAAATATTCAAATAAGATGTATACAAAGGCGAGCTTAACCCTAATAAGAGTTCTCTTCCAGCAAACCTTTTGGGAGAGAGAAATCTTATGCCAAATATAAATTGTTTCTTTTATGTGACTATCTCTGTGCTTTGATTGGAATATATGTAAATTACTGTCTCAATTTCATAGCTTGCAACAGTTTTATAATGCCATTAGCGTAATAGTAAGTATTAAGATAACCAATCGCCTGTTAGAAGGCTATCAACAGGATCAGAAGTAGTTTTGAATAAGTTGAAGACTCGGTAATCTTAATACGATTTAATAAAACTATTTTTACGGATTTTATCGCGTTTAATGCGCGATAAAATTCGTAAAAATCATTTTATTCAATGTGTAGTGTTCGCGTAAATATAAGAAATCATTAATATGATTTTTCATACAGCAGGTACGGACACTTATCTTTGAGATATGTAACAATCATAAAGACTGTATCAAACCTTCAATCAGTCACACTTGTTCGAAAGCTTTTACTCAATATAAAACAAAGGAACTGTTTGATCAGTGACATGAATGCTCAAAGACAACTAATATAACTACAGATAAACGATTTTCTGATTATTTTCCCTTACTTGTGCTGGGAGACCCTGCTTCTTGCCAAATTTTTTAATTATGCCAGTTTCTTTGAAATGCGTTACCTTAACTTCGAAGCTTTTACACGTCCAAAGTTCCGTGAGTCTTAGTTTTTTTTTCATTCATTACAGCCCTTCACAAGTCTACTGCTGAACATAGGCCTCCCCCAAGGAATGCCACAAAGCACGGTCTTAAGCCACCTGCATCCATCGACTTTTACCAGGTCATCACTCTATCTAGTGGGAGGCCGCCTTACACTTCGCCTACAGGTACGAGGCTGCCACTCTAGAACCTTTCTTCCCCATCGATTATCAGTTCTTCGAGCTAATCCATTGAGCTATGTCGGTTACTCTGGTTCTACTGCGGATATCCTCCTTTTTAAATCTATCACGCAGAGAAACCCCGAGCATAGCCCCCTCCAATAGCTCGCTGAGCGACCTTAAGCTTCCTCATACGGCTAACAAAGACCTTAGTGTTTAATATTAATTTCAATGACGCCTTATACGTCGTAGAGCCATGCTGCAGCTACGAGTGTATGATAGTTGAATTACAAATGAGTCAGCTTCACCTGAGAAGGACCACGCTCTCACAAAATACCAGCGTAAAATAGCAGCTTAACGCTACTGTGTTTAAAAGGGTCTCCGGTTTTCTATAAGCTTATGGTGCTTGTAGAGAACTGGAGACCGTTTTATTGAAAATGAGTAGATGCCATGCCCATGGGCCACAGCATCGAATTACCATCTAGTAGACTATGTGCTCGTTGGTCACGGTTATTTTTTAAAAAAAATACCTCTACTCGTCTCTGAGAAAAGGGCCTCGATAGACGGAATGTAAAGTGAGTGAGTCATATGTGGGTTCCGCTTTTTCCATTTGAGAAATCTTAAAAATTAACAATGAGGTTGAATATAAGTAAAATATTAAAGTTACAGCCTAAATTCGAACTACTGCTGTGCACAGGCCACCTTACATAACTGGTGATGGAGCAGTTAGTCCGCTCCGCTGCTTCAATTTAAAGTGGCGGATTTACCTTTTGTCCTTGAAATACTTTTAATTTCTCAGATATGAAGGTTTCTTTTTTTACAGAAGAGGGGGCAAATGAGCGCGCGGCTAACCTGGTGTTACGTGATTAACGCCGTCCATGAACAACTGCAACACCATGGGAATTGCAGATGCGTTACCGGCCTTTTAAAAAGGGTAGGCTCTATTTTTTTAAGGTCCCCAAGTCGTATCGGTCCAGAAAAATCTCTGATGGTAGGCGATTGCACAAAGAAGTCGTGCGGGGAAGAACACGCGAATCACACAGTGGTGGACCGACAACCATCTTTACAATGTGTTCATTAACCGCCGAGCACATAATGAATCAGCAATTGAAATTGTGATTAACAAATTCATTGGTGCCGGCTGGGACTGAATTCGGTTTACTCTTGTACTGTGAAAATTTAAGCTGAGCGCATATCCTTGTTGAAAAAATAAACCTACTACAAATCTAGCATAAGTACTTGTGTACTATTATCTATTCTGTGGCATATTAAGACATAACTTGTCAAATAATAGTTATATAAAACGTATCAATTGTTTTCCAAAATTCATTTACCACATAATTTTATATGTTAAAATTAATTTAGTGACACGTTAAATTTATCAACAGCTATAATTCAACACGTACAGTGAATGAAATAGCATTACTGTGCAAAAAAAAATACAAACCCATTATTATTATGAGTAATCTAGTATTTGGTTAAGAAATGAATAATTTTGCTGTTTGCTACATTAAGATTTTAAGCTTATAATTAGACTATTATAGACTAAACAAATCTGTTTTATGCAAGGTTGAACAACAATTTCGCTTACGTACCAACGTTTATTATCTTTATCTACATAAATTATTGCAACCAATAAGTGACTTTAAGTATAAATTACTTCAATTAAGCCGTAAAGCGTATACTCGTACTTATCATTAAATCGATTACTTTGTCATAATGACTAACCACAATACATCCTAAAATCTACGTAGTTTACAATGTAGCTTCGATACCACGCTTTAACCTAAAAAGCAGTATAATTCAACGCTATAACGACTAAAAATGAGCCCAAATAGGAAGATCGTAACGGAAGGACTTATTTTCAAATCAGCCTTATAGGGAGTGGTATTCAAAAAAGATTAAAAAAACTTTTCGATTTTGATAATAATACCCTATCAATCCCGCAAGTGAAAAAGTAAAGCTAATAGTAGTAATGCATATAAGTCGTTTTCTTCATAAAATTTTTATTTTTAACAGTTTACAATAACATTACAAAGTTATTAATGCAGCTAGTTTTAGGTCATTTTCTATGGAGTTATAACGAAATTTTTACTAAACCAAGTGCATTATATAAGTTGGTCAACTATTACTCGTTAACTTCTTAATTGTACTTAGCGGTGATAGTTTTCCTTCTAACTTCATTATATATATACTACTATTGTGTATACTTTTCGCATTTCCAAAAACAGCGCTTTAGTTGGTAGAGGGGAGGCACGTGACTCTAATGAAAATATAATTTTAAAGCAAAATACTTGCAAACGGACCCTTGAATCGAAAAGATGTTGTTCCACACCCCCAGTGTGTTTGAAAGACCTATCCAACGATACCCCACATGATGGAATAGACGAGTAAAAAAAATCATACTCCATTTACTTGTATGGGAAATACCCAAAATAAAAATGTTTTTTAAGATTTTATTTCACAGTTTTCTAGGCGTGATTAATATCTATAACTATGCCAAATAACAGATTTTTAGCACCTAGGGTCTCTGAGAAAAACCGCGGACGGACGGACGGACATGGCGAAACCATAAGTGTTCCTTGTTGTGTAGCTACGGAACCCTAAAAATGCATTCAGTTTAACACTAACTTATCAAAGCATTTTACAAAAATTTAGTTCAAGTTTCTGACGTATTCATTAATTCAAACTCTAGTGCCTAACATGAACTTAACCATAAATTACTTTATAGGGAACATACGAGTCGCCACGCTGTTTTATCTGCCTCAGTCGCTTCTTATGGCATCTGCGGTACTATATAGGTTTCTCGATTCTCCAACACTGCCACTATACGGCGAGTATTATAAATAGGTTTACACGTAAGAATATCAACCACTCCTTTACGTCCCGAGGGTGTCCCAAGAGGCGACTTTAATAAATACAAAAAAAATCCCATAGCTACTAGTAAAAAGCGGTGTAGCAAGCTAGTTAAGGGTAAGACTGGCGGCGGAGAGCAGCGTCAAAAATTGCGAAACGTCTGGTACTGCGATAGCCAATTCGTTGGTCAAGCGTGGTGATTAAGGCAAATACGAGGGTGACACTGAAAGTTCTTAGAAAATCAAAAACTGAACAAACTAGCATGTTATTAGTTTTATTATATCTTTTCGAAATAGTGTCCATTTACATCAATACATCGCTGCATCCAATGGAACCACTGAGAAAAGCACTTTGCCCACTCGTCCTTAGGGGTCTCTTCGACGGCATTTTGAAACGCAGCCACTGCTTCCTCGGCGTCCATAAAACGTTTTCCTCTAAGTTTTCTTTTATTTTCGGAAATAAATAAAAATCGCAAGGTGCAAGGTCGGGGCTATAGGGCGGGTGACCCAGGAATTCCACGTCTGACGTCGCCAAGTAGTTGATTGTTTGCTTGGCGGTGTGCGACGAGGCGTTGTCGTGGTGAAGGAGGATCCTACTGCGAGGTCGTTTCTCCCGAACTTTTCCAAGAGTGTACCACTCTGCAGTTACTGTTTTCGATCCTCTAAAACAATTGTTGCGTAATGACCTGTCCTTCCGAAGAACGAGGCCACCATCTTTTCCCACGCTTCGACTTCACTTTAGTTGGCAACTCCTCGGAAGGAAACACCCAGACAGCAGACTGTCCTCTTAGTTTCAGGATCATAACAATAAATCCAGCTTTCGTCACCCGTAAGTATGTCGAACACAGCATTTGAGTCACCTCCGTTAAATCTTTGAACCATTTTACGACACCAATCAACACGACGGAGTTTTGGGCCTCTGTCAAAATATGAAGCATCCACCGGGCACAAAGCTTCCTGACCGCTAAATGTTCACGGAGGATTTTGTGCACTTGACTCATACCGATGCCTAAGCTTGTCCGAATCTGCTGATAAGTCACTCTTTGTCAGTCTCTATCATACACCGCACAACACTGATGTTATCTTCAGTCGTCGCCGTAGAAGGCCGTCCTCACGCAGATCATCGGTGAGATTAGTGCGACCACGTTTAAACTCATTAAACCAGTTGTAAACAATGGCACGAGATGGGGCTTCATCGTGAAAGGCCAATCGAAATCTATCATAACTTTGTCGTTGACTTAAATGAAAGTCATAAAAATCATTGTACGAAAATTTTCTCGCATTAAATTCATGCTGACGTGACACAGACAATTTTCAATTTGCCGCCAAATCGTAAACAAATGACAAATTAATAAAATACATACACAATAATATTGGCAAAGAGTTCCATTTTCAAAATTTGAACTTATTTTTTTATTATATCGTTTACAAGTGGCCAGTTCTAAAAACTTTCAGTGTCGCCCTCGTAATCCCTAAACAGAGAGAACTAAAGATATAATCTTCTTTTTTAAAAAGACGCTCTTGTTCATCTATTATGGTTATATAAAACTTTCTAGTGCTGTACGTTTAATATTTACATCTACAATATGTTATATGTTCTTACTTTACTAGGTTTTAGGTCTCCTATCCTACATAGAAGTCTATCTGGGTAGGAACGACCCTCTTACCTATTGCTGCCGTCAAATAGCATTGCTTGCACTGCTGTGCTCAGGTCTGAAGAGAGCCAGTAAAATTACAGGCAGTGAGGCATTTCATCTGAGTCCTGAGAGGTGATAACCCACCTATACACTTACTTAGCCGTGGTAGCTCAGATGGTTAGCGCTCGCTGTAAGCTTCACAGTACGAGAGCAACCCGGGTTCGATCGCCGCCGGCACCAAAACTCAAAGAGCCTATCTTTCGGCTTCCGAATTAACTATCGCACATCAACATTTATTTGTAGTTTAATTTTTACTATTTAATTTAATACTATTTTATTCATCATCATCATCATCAACATTACAGCCCTTCACAAGTCTACTGCTGAACATAGGCCTCCCTCAAAGTGTTACAAAGCACGGGCCTGAGTCACCTGCATCCATACACTAATTATAATATTATACCAACAAAAATAAAAATATCATTTACAAAATTATGCACTAGTAATATAATAAAAAAAGCTTAACCCGCCGTTCCAATAGCGTGACCAATAATTTCATTATTATTCAGTTACATATTGAAACTCACAGTAAACGCTTCTCGGGTCAATTAGTGCTAGAACGCTGAAAGATTTTTACTCAAATATTAATAAAATTGCACAAATGTTTTGGATGTGAATCCAACCAGAACTTACAACTCTAGAAGCTGATTATTTGAATAAATCATGATGTTCTAATTATTAATAACGGCTCGCAACTTTTGATAACTATATAACAAATATAACAAAGTCAACTAAACTAATAATATTAATGTCTTCCAAACTGTATTTCGGTCTAACCATCTGCACGGGGCAGGATTATAGACCCCGGATGTATGGACAAGCACATAGGACGGCAAGGTTTTACGTTGTCTCTGAGACGGCGGGGGAATACCGCCAACTTCCTAACTCCGAAGAATTTCTCGACAGAAAAACTTAATAACTGATAGAGCTGAGATTTGAACCGTGGACCTCATGATCAGCAGTAGCGTTTACGACTACTAGACCAACGAGGCAGTCAGCCGTTGTGTCACCTGAACTACTTTGTAAGCGTCTATTCAAATCTTTATCGTCAATCCATATTATTTCTTGTTTAACATGAAACTGCTTATTTTGACTGCGATTAAAGAGATACAAATCTAATCACAATACTCCGTAATTATGTCTCACATTATATGGGCACTAATTCCAAAGTAACGTGCCGTACTCCGATATGTTACACTTATCTCGAACGCGAAAATAGCTGTTAAGACTGCGTGAAAGACGCGCGTAACGAGACGCAAGAGCTAATTAGTTTTTATTTACGGTTAACCCACTTTTGTGATGTCTGTAATTACAGGGCACAACTGTAGACATATTTTTGATAAAAGTATTTAGTTTACAATGTATAGTTCGCAGTATATCCAAAAGAGAAATTTTATTAAATTAATAAATAATCGAAAAATGGTTAAACGAGGTAGATAACATGTGCAATGCACTACCGTCACCGTTACAGGTAATTAAAACACCATTGCTGAACACAGACCTCATAGATTCCCTCATATGGGGGATATTTGCCATAGTTGCCACGCTTAGCGGGCGGGTTGGCAACCGTTTATTTTTTATTTTTTAGTTGTTATAGGAAGACGCTGCTACCCATCTCCTGGTGTGATTCCCTCTGTCGCCTCTTACGCCACCTATGGAACTATATGGGGAAGTGGAATACTTAAACCGCCAACTACACGGTCAAATGCACAAAAATTTACCTAATTCACGCTTATTAACTTGGCGCTTCAACCACCAAGCCAAAGCAAATCTATGAAGATTTACGAAGATTTCACTAAATCATAATTTTATCACAAACGGACAGTAATTTTATCACAGATGGTCAAACTTAATTTGTACTAACTCTAAGGTATCTAAGGAAGGACGAATTTAAATTTGACTTAAAAGTAAGGGGACATGTTTTTATCTAAAGAATTCTATAATTTAAAAAAAAAAATAAGTAGCAATAACAAATAAATAAATGTTAGAGAAAGTTATTAAAAACGTAAAATCGTTTATAAACCTACAATAATCATTATAGAAATAAATATTTAATCCATTACTTTACGCGTTATTTTAAATGCATGATTCAAACAACGAATTACCTACCTCTGAGCAATTGCTCCCTAAAATGTAGCAAATGTTGTCGCGTATTGACGGCTACGGGGGTATTTCTTTCAGTACTGTTATTTACACCGTTAATCATCCATGAGAGCAATTTGCCGGAACCATAGTCGTTAATGAGATCACTGGAACTATAACGCACCTCTATTCCCTCCGTCTGCCGTTCTTATTAATAATTCTAACGTAATACTTCTAGCAACTATTTTCGTTAAAATATTTTCTTTTTATACACATTTTAAAAGTTCACTTAAATGAAGGAGAGTTGATATTGCAAAAAAAGAATAATAAACGTAAAAAAAATTATAGAGTTACCGTGGATAATGTTAGTGTAGTTAGCATTTATATCTTTTATGATTTGTATTAAAACTAACAAAAAAATATTATTTAAAAAAAAACTTCGTCAATTGGGATCGAAACTGGTCGAAATGTAAATGGAACGACTGTGAAAGTATATGCACTATCCGCAAATAAAAAAATAACTAAATCGGTTAACTATAACTAACCTCAGATATACATTACATGTAAGAACATATTCTTAGTATTATATTTCACAACTTCCCTGTCCGAGAAATAGACACAATAGTTAAACAATTGAAATGTTCATATATGACTCATGGGACAGTGAAATGGTTAATATATAAAAAATAATGTTTGGTTGTTCGTATTTTATGCGCTGCCATACGTTCATCAGATTGCGGTAAAACTTTGTCAACTTATTGCTCGCACTTGCGCGAATGTTATAGGCATAGTACAATTAACTTACAGTAGGTGGCACGCGTATCGCAACAACAAATTTATTTTAATGATATACATCATTCAACTTCAATGAATGTATTATTATCATTCCTAATTAAACAATACAACTCTTCCAAATTTATAAAGATATTTCCACAATTATTTCTTCTGTGACAGTAACGCGCTGGGTACTAGCTACTACATTATAAAAAAAGTAATCTAGTTCATAAACTATTTTTTTTAATTCTGTTAGCAAATAAAAGATACAAATCTGCACTCTATGTACTCTTTTCTACTAAAACACAACCTTCTCAAAACATAGGAGGTGTTCTAAACCGTTAGAGGTGTAAATTTGTCAAATTTCTAGAACTATTCTATTATGAACTATATTATCCACAACTATATACATCTATTGACTACATTCCATGAATATCATTAGATAACTAGGGGCAAAAAACAGGAACCGCCGTTACAATAAATTACTGCTGAAGCAAAAGTGCAATTTTTAGAGGTAGGCAGTAACTATGAAACTTTCGCTGAAACTTATACCATTATAATTTTTTTCTATTTATAGAGAAGAGGCAAAGGAGCATACAGCACACCTGATGATAATTGGTCACTGCCGGCCATAAATGCCGGCATTGCCGATATTTTAGAAAGAAGTAGGATTTTCGCTGAAAGGTCCTCTAAAGTTATATTAATTTTTAATACTTTGGCTTTTGAATTCTCTGAAGTTAGGATAAACATAACGAAATAATTGCTCAGAGAAATTGATTTGAAAAACAAAGGGGATGTAATCCGAAACGTTTCTCATTCAAATAATATTGGCACTTCGGTGTGGTATCGCCGCGAAAGTGGTAAGAGGCCTTTTTAAGCTTGGGATAATTTATGGTGAACTCCCCTTCAATTAATATTTTTTGACAGAAAACTAATGTAGTTAATAACAACATTGAGTTCATTAATTTGACATAGGAATTTGCAGATACAATATTTTATTATATTTTGAGGTACAAATGTAATATTTCTGAGGTAATTCAAAGAGAGTTATGTATATAAACTAGAAATATATTAATAAATACATAAGTATATACAATAATACTTTATTGTTACTCCAACCTAGTGGGGGCGTAAGAAAATCCGTTACCCCATATAATCCCGTCCCGACAGATGAAAACTGAAACATGAGATGGGCAGTAGCATCGATCAGAACAATTCAAAATAATAAAAAACTGCGGGTGCCATCCCGCCTGCCAAGCGTGGCAACTATGGCAAATATGACTCATGGGCGGGAGCAATCTATGGGGGTGGCATATGTTCAGCAGTGGACCTTGATAGGTTGTAATGATGATGATAACGACTCCAGTAGTTTTATACTCAATTTAATTTAATACAATACAATTTATAATTTAATTAAAACCACTAATTATTTAAAGTGGCAGAATCTCCGCGGTCTTAGGTAATATATGTAAAAATGCATTTCATATGAATTAATTTAGTTACAATTAGTTAATGTTGTTACTAACATATTTTAGTTTATAAATTACTTACTAACCCATATGGATCAGGGTTCGAAATAAATGATAATTATTATAATTATTGTGGGGTATCTATATAGTTTTCTCATCTGGTTGAGCTGTATAAATATATAAATGTAAATAAAAATGATAAATATACATAAATATCAATAAAATAAAATAAATACATAAACATACATAAATAAATAAAAACCCAACCAGATGGAAGCCCTCGACAGGGGAGATCAAAAGGCCGAGGGTTAGGAAGAAAGGGAAAGAAACCGGCGGACGAAGCGGGCGGTATCGAGAAGCACCGCCCTCTGCATCTGAGCCCAGAGCGGACCGGGATTAGCCCGTTCGCAGAAACTATTATTATTATTTCACACAGATGCAATTTATTGACATGTTAAAAAAAGCAATCCGCAAACATCAGCAATGACACACTTACATACTTAAGTCCCAGGCACCGTTGATTGAATTAACTT
Source organism: Parnassius orleans (assembly GCA_029286625.1). Lineage (NCBI taxonomy): Eukaryota > Metazoa > Arthropoda > Insecta > Lepidoptera > Papilionidae > Parnassius > Parnassius orleans. The sequence continues at coordinate 1,424,659 of JAGSMP010000184.1, forward strand.
TTTTAAGTTTTTGACACGATGTTTAGAATGTCACACGTAGGTTTTAATTGTTATAATTACTACTAATGATATGTTTCTTACCTGACTTACTGAGAAAATTATTTCAATATTAATTATTTCAGTTGAGTAACATTTCATTAAATTAACATTTTTGAGGGGAATAAAAATATACTTGGTGTAAAACGGTGGACTTAAAAATGGTATACATGATAATCTTGTTATTTTATTGAATTACTATACAATTTTTATCGATTTATTATGTTTATAATGTATTTGAAAGTCGAATGAGTTTATGCGACTATCTAAAAGCAGTATTTCTACGTTTTTTTTTTACCGTTACAATTGATAATAAAACTATAACCCTAAATGATACAAAAAGTTAAATTTGACCGATTTTGTGGCGAATGATGACCGTATGAAATTAAATTAGTCTGTTATTTTATCTTCAAACTTCTACATAGTTATTTTATCAGATAATATTATTTTATTACAAGTACAAATCAATAAAAGACAGTAATCAGCAAGTCACGGTAGTAATTTTTAACAGGACGTAAAAAGTTAACAGACATTGACAGTGCGCCCGTTGATGTCTTTTGTAGGCACTACATGCAAAGCTTTATTGACAAAACAGTAATTATTATCTTCGTAAAAAAATATTCTCCACTTTAATTGATTCATTTGCGCTTTCAATCTCAGGAAACCATGTAGGTACCTATATTGATTTCGACATACTGGTGAAAATTGAACAAGAAAACAAAAGTGTCTCGCCGACACACTTATAAGCTATAATTTCACGGCCGTTTGTTGTAATTTCTAGTGACGTTATAACTTAAATTGGTTAATTCTAACGTGTTACACCTGAATCCAAAACATATTATACCCAGACACCGATGTTTTCAACTGAAACCCATGTAACTTACCTCGGATCGGAAAATTAATAGGAAATCTCGCCTACCCTCACAAGTCCACTTAGCACTTATATGAAATTCAAGATTAGAACAACAAATTATAGTTGCGCCACGCACGTGTCGATAGGAAGGCTGTGTTAGCACGACGTGTGATCAGAACGATGATCGCGAGAGACTGGCGCGCCGCCGAGTCTGCCCAACACCTGCCGCCCGGCCCCCTCGCCTAGTGCTGTTAGTGCAATCATCGATATCGACGATATAATTTTGTCCAGACAATTTAAAAAAAAATACTTATATACATTAGAAAAAAACATATTCGCATTTTGAATACTAAAGAAAACTTCAAAGGTATAAACTTATATTACTGAGACACTTCCAAAAAATGCACATATTAGTCTGATAAAAGCTATTTTGGCATTTAACCAATCTGCTTTGAATGTTTAATGGAGACTTCAATACAGAAAAATAACAGACTTATTTATTTATTTTTAGATTTTTTTTAGAACTTTATTTAACTAGAATCTAATTTTTATTTATATTAAGAGTCAGGAGAAATTCTGGATACATTAAAATGAATCTCGCTTTAAGCAGTAATTTATCGATATTAAGAATCATCACTGTCCTCCATTACACACGTATATAGTACTTACATCGACTGATCAAATTAATTATCGTCTCACGATGCTACAACTCTCGATTAAAAAAAAAATATTTTACATCTGTGTCTTGCACACAGATAAGCAACTTTGAATATTGTTTCTAACTTTCTTCGGCACGCACAAAAAAATGTACAATCTTTGGCAGTAGCGCGTGCCGAATGTGAAACGGGATGTTTTCACCTGCGACTTGTGAATGAACCAAACTGTTACCGGTACCTTTTGATATGTATACGGTGGACAATACAACTAACAATATTACTTTTTGATTCAGAAATTCTAGCCCCAATATTTATGGAATAGAGCCGAATTTTGTATTTTACCAATGTGAATCAGTGCTAACAACTAGTGCTGCTAAACTAACGTCGTTGTCGATAATAAACTAGGTCGAAGACGAAGATACGTTAAACTTTAATGTTTACATCATGTTAATGAAACCACGCTTACAACTTTCCGCAGCAACTCTTACAGTTTTGGGGGCAATAAAAAATGTAAAATGTTTATAGTATTTATATTTATAACAAGAAAACGTATATATGAAATCGAATCGTCACGAATTTTCTGTTTCTTTGTACCTGGAAAGAAAATAATAGACTTAAAATAAAATACAGTAATTATATGTTATTATAAAAAATAATGTCAATCTCTGCGTTTAAAATAAAAACACCTGCCCTCTGGCAGTGGACTGTTTGCCATTTATACATTATTTACCATTTTCTTCTTCATCAGCACGTTAATAAAGGCAACTGCTAGACATGGGCCCTGCTGGACATGGACTCTCCCATTACAGTGAGGATTTGCCTTAATCGTCACTTGGCACGCTTGGCAGACGGATTGACGATCGCAGTACCCAGATGTCTCGCACCTTGACGCTGTTCCCCGTTGCGACTCTGGGTATTTTACATCTGGCTTACACAAGATGGTGATATCACCAACTATCAGAGGCCAACATTATTTTGTCATTTCCTATTGTCGCCTCTTATAACACCCAAGGACTAAATGGGGTTGTAGATTCCCTTACGCTACAATCACGCGGCTAATAATACACTATGTGTCATCATCATAATCATTCAGCCCATCACAAGTCCACTGCTGATCATAGGCCTCACCCACGCAATGCTACATAGCACGGTCCTGAGCCACCTGCATACATGCATCTCTCACCAGGTCGTCACTCCATCTAGTGGGGGGCCACCTTACACTTCGCTCCGAATTAGTAAACATATCATTCTTCTTTTATTTTATATTTTACATAAGTAGGTTAAATAATAGTATACTCATGCAGTCCCGGTGGTGAAACATTACAAGAAAACGTGACGTTTTTGTTTTTTAATACCGTACTAAATTTCTCCACTACGTCGATAAAGAAATTTCACTTCAAAAAAAATTTCTGGAAATCATTTATACACATTTGAAAAGATGCTTTATGCAAGGAAATATGTTTATGAAATCTTTTTATTTATTTTATTTTATTCATTCCCTAGATATCTTATTAATTTGTAGGTCCAAAAACTGTCATAAAACTGAATCGACCAACCCAGATTCCACATAGTCTAGTTGCTACTACCCCTGGAGTGGTTTTCTTTCTTTCGGAGAGCAGCCAATAAAGTGTCGCTGTAATAAAGTGAAGGCACCATGTGAGCCATTGTGGTTGATGCTGGTCTTGCAGAGACGAGCATAGGTATCTGCTTTGTTACGCAAGAGCTGAGGGGCTGCAAATCGCAAGTGCAGTTTTATCCCAAGATTCTACCTAAACAATTAATTTTACTGTTTTGATTTCTCGAATTTTGAGTGACATAATCATAAATTTATTTTAACTGAACTGTCACTAATAACATTTAAATGACGTGGAGTATAACTAATAGTGAAATGGCAGATTTACAATTGAATCTTAATAATGACTAAATTTGATCACAAAGTTGTTGCGGTATTTGAAAAGTATTTCACTGTTATTCCTTTTTTTAACACCAATATCTTTAAATTCTTCTATTATCATTGAATCATTGCTTAACAAAATGTAATAGGCCTTTACAAAGCTTTTATATTTCATGAAGTATTATCAAAATATATCATTTAATATTATTAAATGATTGATGTTAATAAAACTGCAAACTTAAAGGGGGTTTTTGTTAAAGTTATTGCATCCGTGACAGATACAATGGTACAATATCTAGCCATTACTTTTAAAACAAGCATTGAATCTGATGTTTCCTTATTTGACGAAACATATTAAAGTCACACGTCTATTTAAACCAGGTAGTACATTACACCTTACCAACTTTAGAACCATCTTTTTACTATCAACAATTAGAAATTTTAAAAAAATTTTTTTATCAAATATTAGGTTTTTAAATAAATTACTAACATTAATTTAGATTTACAGGCAGTCAATCAAAATCTGACATGGGTGTTGAACTGATTAAACATATTGTCTGTGCATGGAGTACCTCAAAAGACGCTGTGATCACCGTGAGATATAAATCAGGAAGCTACAGCATTATGGTATAAAGATCACAACGCTTAAACTTATTATTTCATATTTAAGTTATAAAACACAGAAAGTTGTTATTAATATTAAAAGCCCTTCCGGGTCAACTATATTAATGGACTTACTTCAGGTCTCATTTTTTGGCTCATTCCTGTTCTTAGTCTATATTAATAATTAACCTTAAATTGTTGGTGATAACCATGATATAGTATTGTACGTTGATGATACCTCATTGATTTTCAAACTTAAACGGCAAGCATTTAAATATGATGATGTTAATAGTGATATAACAAAATAAGTAGATATGTTGGTTTAACGTTAACAATTTACATTAAAACGGCAATAAATCTAAGTTTATATAATTTACAACTGTTAAAAAATTTAATTCTGTGTTTTTAAATGGCGAAGAATTGAGTCTCGTTGATTCCACTGTTTTCTTCAGTGGGTCCCCCATATTTAAACTAGCAAGCAGACTAAGCACTGCAGCTAGCTAGATTAGTTTATTTCAATTAATTCCATAGCATAATGTCTTATTGGATTTCTCTATGGGGAAATGCGACTGATTTGAAAACTGTTTTAACTTTGCGGTCCTTAAAAGCCATTCATTACCAAAACACGAAAGTGTCTCAGAGAAAAGAAAGGAATGCCCAATTTCGGCCATGAGACGCCCAATAATTTGCATTTGTTAAAAAAATACATCTTTTTTTATGGTTATTAATCGCGGTATTCATTTATCCAAAAAAGATTGCAACATGTTTGCACAAAAAAAAAGTACCGAAAAGATAAAAATGAAATTAGGTAAATCCGTAATTCATTAGTTTGGGGATAAAATAAAAAGTGTTGCCAATTACATATCTCGGTAAAAAATCGATTCCCTTTTTTCGATCGATTTTTTTGGTGACATTATTATAATGCTAATATTATTTTTCGATGATTATTATAATGTTAAGATAATTAAACAAGCGAATTGCTAGTTGATTTACCATGAATTCTTTACATAACAAAAACGCTACTGCACAATTTAACTGTTAAGGCGGATTTATATTTGCCTGACGTGTTGTGTCGTGACGGGCTCTGACGTGATGGCTGGTGTTCACATCTTTATGTTGTGTTCTGACGGCCTCTGACGATATTTTGAATCAATACAGTCATAGCTTTCGGAGAGTTCATACGTTTACAATGTTTTCCCATGAATCATCCGACTCTGATTCAGAGTATGAAGAAGATATTGAATTTTTGGTGCTGGCAACTCTTATAAAAAAGAAATAAAGAGAAGAAGAAATTGGGTTTATCCAGTGAATAATAAAAGAGAGTCTAAAGGCGAGTTTCACTGTCTCGTTAAAGAGATTGAGAACGATGCTCAAAGATTTCATCAGTATTTTAGAATGTCAAGGCACAGTTCGAGGAAGTTCATTCATTGATTGAAGGGACATAAAAAAATACATACGAAGTTTCGTAAACCTATAGGGACAAAAGAAAGACTTGCTGTGTTTAAGGTAAGGATTTTTTTAACATTATTAGTAAAGACAGGTAATCAGTTATCATCAGAAAAGTCTGCATTGCTATAATATAATGGATGTTATCTTCTTCAAAATTATAAAGTGTTGAGGCCGATTGTTGAGAGTTGATGTTGTCGAGAGTTGGTGTAGCTGGGACTGCTGGAAATGTCGTCATGGATGTGGATGGTTGAATGGGTAGCTGGAGTGGCAGCGGTTGTTGTGGCCAGTAACTATCTGGTGAGTCACATTAATTGGTGTTCTAAGAATTTGTGCTTGTGTCTGAAGTTTCCTTATTTCAGCTTGTGATACAGCAGTGTGCAAATCAATTTTATTTTGGTCTGATCTAGTTTCGGAAGTTTTTAACTGCTTTGCTCATGCTCAGAAAAACAAGTCTGTTTCATCCGTCATATTATCCTGCTGCTTTGAATGATGCTTATGGATTCTCAAATCGTGCGAAGACTTCATCATATCATATAGATCCTGTAAGTTTGGTTTTCTAACAGGCTGTTGGGAGTACGAGGAACTACCAGTATGTGGTGTTGCTGGACGAGAATTGTCTGATTGAGTACTTTCTGAGTGAAATTCTGGAGATTCAGGAGGTGATGAAAGATTTGTTGTTGTCGACCTTGATTCCATAAATGGCTGTAAAAACTCATTTGTTCTTCATATTTCCATGGCGGGATAAATTGAGCAGCTTGCCCACTTTTTATTTTTACGGCGTTTCAATGCGTTGACGTAGCTATTTCGTAATTTATTCCAGTCATCTTTACATTTTTCCGCTGAAACAAAATAAATTATCTGTGTTTTATATTACAGATTTATGGCAACTGGAAATTCTTTTCGATCATTGGGGCTCAATTACCGTATGGGGTTTGCTACAGTAAAGATCATAGTAGAACAAGTATGTAACGCAATTTGGAAGAATTTGGCCCTATTGTAATGCCCAAGCCTACAGAACAAATGTGGAGAGATTGCGAAAGGATTCGAAAATGTATGGCATTTTCCGGGTGTATTAGACATTGGATGGAAAACATATTTCTATAATATGTCCAATAAATGCAGGATCCACTTTTATAATTATAAAATGAGCACTCTATTGTACTGCTTGCACTTGTTGATGCGCATTACAGATTTATTATGGTAGATGTAGGAGCGTATGGCCGAAATAGTGATGATGGCATTTACCAAGAGTCGTTAATGGGAAAAATGTTTGAAAGCAGTCAATTAAATGTACCGAATAAACCTATAAACCAAAATACAGAACCTTTACCCTACACTATTGTGGCAGACGCGGCATTCCACTGAAAACGTATTTATTAAAACTGTACAGTAAAGCTAAATTAGTTAACAATAACCCAAATAAAATATTTAATTATCGCTTATCACGTGCTCGCCGTACTGTAAAATGCATTTGGAATATTACGAGCTAGATTTAGAGTGTTTCAGGGACCTTTACAAGTACAACCAAACATGGCGGACAAGATCGTACTTGCCCTGCTGCCTTCATAACTTTTGACCCAAGACACACAGGAAACACAAGAAACTTTGATGGATGAAAGCGAGGTGAGCGACGGTAATGGCTTAGTAGATATCGAACCGTTAAATAGAAATCCATCTCAAGAAGCTATTTAAGTTCGTGAAGCATATAAAACATATTTTGTAAGTCCCCAGGGACAAGTTCCATAGCAAATGCAAGCTATTACACAGGTAGAACACGGTTTAATTAAATAAAGCAGTATAGTACGTCGCATCAAAAGCCATCACAACAGATCGCGACACACAAATATAAATCTCACCATACTAAATGTATGAAACCGATACCATTCTGATGCGTCACAACACAACACGTCAGACAAATGTAAATCCGGCTTTATTCTTATCTGTTCTTAAAAATACATTTAAAATAGCATTTAAAACATTTTTTTAAAGGCGTGCAGAACTTAAAGCGCCTCAAAGATTATTCTTTTTAATGAAATTATAAATCGAATAAAAAAATCGATATCGATTTATCCATTTATCTCTGTTAAGTGGCAACATCGAATCTGACGGATAGGTGTCGTGTCATGTGAAATCACAACTAAATAGCATAAATAGTCACAAATCGAATTCGTTTGCGTTTGTGTTATTTTGTTTGTTTTCTTGCGGATTTGTTATCTAAGTAACGAATTAGCTTTCTAAATGGACTCCGACAATTCTTCGCACCCTACTGACCACGGCCTGAACATGGATCCCGCTTCCGCTTCTCACGATACCCCTGCACGAACTTGGACTCGTTATCCTGTTAACGATGACCCCAGCTTTCACCGGCCAGAGTTCTTCCCAGCTCAGTAACTTATTCAAGAGGACATTTACGCTGTGTCAATTGTGGTTTAAATGTCACGAAAATACGAAGACATTTGTTGAAATTGCAGAAGTGCGACATCTTATACAACAATGGGTTCGACCACAGCAGGTAAATAGTTGAACCATGTCACCATGTGTCATGTCTTCCTCTGAAAATGCTTTTAACTGAGTTGACTTAAAATAATATCAATATAATAATTATGGCTTCTTTATTAGGTACAAGTTTCGAGTGACAGTGTAGTGTGCCACTCGTGTTGGACTGCAGCCTGGAATCAAATACGACATCCAACTAGTGAACAGCAAAATGCACCAATTGTTAGTCATGGACATGTATGCATCAGCTGTGGCAAGTCACTTTGAGAATAAGATCACACACACTGTTCGGTCCGATTCTCCATGTGAGAACTCATAAGGAATGAGATTGCCATCAGATTGCACCATGTGAGGTAAGTGTTCAAGTGGTAAGGTTATAATTTATTAAGTGTGGTGCAGATATCTCATAGTGATACATATTTTACTCTGTTTGCATATCAACCCAGAAGTTATTTTATTTTCACATCTGCACGCTATATTTGACAATCATTCTAGTTTATTTATACCATGGTGATAAGATAAGCCAGCTAACACCAGGTAGTTGCGGGTTAACTGCCCATTTTATCAACTACCGAGAAATGAGACAGTTGATTTTCATTGTTTTGGACTACTGGTAGTCCCTCAGTCATAATTATTAAATTATATAATACTAAGTCTGCTGTTGTGCAGTATTGTTTTACTTGATAAACATTTTATTTATATTTGAGTTAAAAGTAAAAAATCTATTTTATTTTATTTTGTTTACTTTGGCGTCATTCTTTTGTTTAATATTGTTTCAGTTGCCATCATCATCTCGAGTGTGTCATAATTGCTGGCGAAGGACTGATAGAGCAGTATCACGTTCAACTGCAGAGCGGGAACCATCTGATTCATCTAGTATTGGTAATGTATTGCATCCAGAACAACAAAGCTTAGATCATATATCACACAGTATACTGCTCCTAATTATGTAGAGCACCACTAACACAAAATCAATGTTTTTCCTGGTTGTAACGATTCCAATCGACTCATTGTTCCATCAGCATTGCGGTCGTCTTTTTGCGACTACAATTACTATGTACCTCCAGAATGTAGAATCTGTAACTACCATTTAAATAGCAATTCTTGGGATTTACTTTTAGAATCAATATATAATCCTATTAAAACATTTAGTGCAGCACAAATTGAAGATTTTGCAACATTATTGAAAGATAATATGCATCATCATATAGACTTTGAAAATATTCACAGTATGCCTGAGCATACTGTACATTATTATCTAGGCTTATCAAAGGCACAATATGAACAAATTCTGTCTGAAGTTCCGAGACTATCAAATAAACATAGGGGTTCTTTTGCACTTGCTGCATATTTGATGAAATTAAGAACAGGAGATAGTGACGAACGCCTGTCGGCATTATTGCAAGTACCAAGAAGCACATTAGGCGGCTCATGAATATGGCCCATGAAATATTAAATCAGGATTTTGTTCCTATAAATGTAGGCATAAATCATATATCCCGAGCAGAAATAGCTCAAAGAAATCTCCTTATTCCAAATGGACTTTATGGGGGAGAAGATAGGAGGCCTGTCATAATTGCGGATGGTACATACATTTTACATAGAAAAGAGTTCCAATTATTTGTATCAGAAAAAAACTTACTCATTACATAAATATCACAATCTTATAAAGCCTTTCCTTTTTGTGTGTAGTGATGGTTACATCATAGATATTCTGGGCCCTTATCCTGCAACAACCTCAGATGCGGATATTATAAATAATGAATTTGGTGATGAATCCAGTTCATTAAGGCAATATTTTGAATCTGGAGATGTATTCATCCTAGATAGAGGCTTTAGGGATTCATTGCCACTTTTAGAATGTTGTGGTTATCAGGTTCATGTACCTTTGTCTCCAGCAGATGGTGAATATTGCAAGACAACAAGCTTGGGTCCCGCCTCGTCACAGTGACCGAGTGAAGCCGGCCACAGTCAAGCGTGTGCCTGCTGTACTACCCTATGTCAGAGGTCACAGACAAGGCTGGCTATATTTTGAAGCGAGCTTCTATTAAAACATACTTACTTCAAGCCGACGAAGAAGATTAGTCAATTTTGACCATCCGTCAAGTGTAATATCCTCTACAAGATGCAGGGTGTACAAGCTTGATTGTGAATGTGGTCTCTCTTACATAGGACAAACAAAAGATCCATTAAAACCAATCATTCTGCGTAGATCGGGCCAAAAGTGTATTCAAAAACTGAAGGTAGCCGGCTAACTATGACATTAGGACGTCAAACACCTCAGTCCCCGTGACCATGGGTGCTGTAAAGCACCGAAACGTCGGGATTAAACGCGATAAAATCCGTAAAATAGTTTTATTCAGTAAAATTATTGTTAAAAACTGTATTTGTGAAAATAAAACCTTTATATTTTAAAATCCGGACTTTTTAAATCAATTCTTTACCCAGTTCATTCTAATAATTGTATATTATCATTTCTATATGCTTTTATATGTGGGCACCCATGGCCGAAGTGTCTATGGACGGTGGGCATTCCCTTTATTAACATTGGCGTCTCAGTATATTTACTTACAAAATTTTTATATATCTTCACAAAAATAAAATTAGCTTTAATAAAAACACTTTTTTTGTAAACACTGGGAACAAACACAAAGTAGTGCATCTTTCAATATACTTTTACATCTTTTACAAGAAAATCCAATAAAATATACAAGGTCTCTCTATTATCAAGTTCAATTTTTATTGAACAAAGACATAAAAAGAAAGACTGTATAAAAATGGTTGTTATATTTTAATATAAATAAATACATTATTGACAATAACCCCTGGGAATGAGGTGCTCGCTGCCAAACCGTTACTTAGTTAGATTTCTTGCTGGTTCTTCCCAGGACAGAGGTTTTTTCCGAACCAGTGGTAAAAGTAAAAAAAATACTTTTAATAAGAATTCATCATCATCATCACAGCCACCACCACCATCATCATCATTCAGCCCATCACAAGTCTACTGCTGATCATAGGCTTCCCCCACGCAATGCTACAAAGCACGGTCCTGAGCCACCTTTTTACTTTTACCACTGGTTCGGAAAAAACCTCTGTTCTGGGTGGAACCAGCAAGCAACTTAATTAAGTAACGGCTTGGCAGCGAGCACCTCATTCCCAGGGGTTATTGTCAATAATGTATTTATTTATATTAAAATATAAGAACTCATAAATAGAGAAATCCAATAAGGCATTATGCTATGGAATTAATTGAAATAAACTAATCTAGCTTGAGCTGCAGTGCTTAGTCCGCTTGCTAGTTTAAATATGGGGGACCCAGGGCCATTCACAGTTTCCTCCCCTATAAGGCGGCAGGACCTGATGGCATATTCCCGGCACTCCTACAGTGGGGGAGTAAAGCCCTAATAGTCAGACTTGTTGCCATAATGAGAGCATGTCTGGCTCTTAAATATGTTCCTAGGGGGTGGAGGGAAGTGAAAGTTACATTCATACCCAAACCAGGTAAGAGCGACATCCTTACATACTTTCTCCTAAAGACGATGGAGAGGATGTGTGAAAGGGAATTAAGGGGATCGGCGCTAATGAACTTACCACTATACGATAAGCAACACGCCTATAGCTTAGGTAAATCAACAGAATCGGCAATTCACCAAGTAATAACAAAGATTGAAGAGACCATCTAAAACAAAGCAATATTTCTACGTTCCTTCATAGATATAGAAGGTGCTTTTGACAGAACGAACTTCTCCAGCATAAAAGCTGCACTAAGTAGACATAAAGTTGAACCGGCACTGATTGACTGGACAGTAAACATGCTCAGTACACGAACAATAAAGATTGCTGGTGAATCTCAAACAATCTAACTCAAGAAAGGATGTCCGCAGGGTGGGGTTCTTTCACCTCTCCTGTGGAATATGGTCATTAATGAACTCATCAGCAAATTAAATGCCAATCACTTCTACACAGTAGGTTATGCAGATGACCTGACAATACTAGTCTCTGGAAAGACAGCAAGCATGGTGTGCGACCTGACCTAAGCTATCTCCGTATAGTGGAGAGATGGTGCAGGGATTATGACTTCACCTTTAACCCAAATAAAACGGTTCTAGTAATGTTCACACAAAAACGAATGCTGAATAACTATCACCTCCCAAGTGTCTTCAGCACAAAACTCCAACTATCCTCTGAGGTAAAATATTTAGGTTTTACCTTGGACAATAAACTGAACTGGAATAAACACATGGAAAATAAAATCAATAAGGCTAGTATAACTTTCTGGCAATGCAAAAACATGATTGGTAAAAGATGAGGTTTGACGCCAAAAATTATACTGTGGCTATACAAAATCGTGATTCGGCCCATGATCACATACGGTGCTCTGGTATGGGGGACCAAAACAAATGAAGCCACCACAATTAAGAAGCTGCAGCGTTACCAGAGACTGGCATGTATGGCTGCCACGGGCTGCATAAGAACTACACCAACAGCAGCCTTAGAAGCTATGCTGGAGCTAACCCCGCTTCACCTACACATACAACAAGAAGCGACTTTAGCTGACATCAGACTCAGGGCCCTAAAGCTATGGAATAAGAGTAGAGTGCCCGTACAGGTATAATTGACAGAATTTACTCCAAAATTCCCATTTTACAAGCCAAATACGATAAGATCCCTAAACAATTTGTGTTTGATAAGAAACACAAGATACAATTAAATGAAACAAAAATCTAACAAAACAAATAATATAGTCCCTAAGATCATACCAAAATATCTAAAAATATCAATACTATACACAAACATAACACTGTATCTACTTATTGCCATAGTCAATACGATAAAACCTGCGCTGATAATAAATTCTGAAACATGGCTCAAGCCAAATATACCGGACTCAATGATAAAAATACCTGGATATGACTTATACCGAGATGACAGGATAGGCAAACGTAGTGGAGGAGTCGGAATATATGCCTCAAAAGAAATTTACGTCTTGACAATAAAACACAACACCACTTACAACAAAAAATATGAAACTTCTGAATGTTTATGGCTTGACGTTAAAATCGGAAATAAGAAGTTCCTACTATGTGGACTATATAGAGGACATGACTCTTCAATAGACCAAGATAACAGCTTACTCAATCAGCTTCATCATGTATCCAAGTCTAACACTGTGGTAATAATGGGTGACTTCAACTATGGCGGAGTGAAGTGGCCACTAGAAGACAGCGGATATCTTACACCAATAGAAAATAACTTCATACAATGGTACAGAAACAGTAACCTCCAACAGATAGTAGATAGACACACTAGATATCGTCAAGGAAATCAAACTTCATATTTGGATCTTGTATTAACAAATGAGGACTCACTTATAGCCAGTATTGATCACCAGACCCCTATTGGTAAAAGCGATCATACCTGCTTATTGGCTACTATAGAGTTGCAAACGCAGAACCAACAAACGCAACATAAAACCAGACCAAATTTTAACAAAGCCGATTACGACAAAATTGATATCAATGTTACCCGAAAATATGGCAGACAAAAAGTGTGTGAAATCACAATTTGAAACCCTTCATGGAGCACTGATGGAAGCTATAAACTCGTAACTACCACGGTTGGATATCCGTCTAAATAACACAAACAAGTCCTGGGTTATTTATTTATTTACTCTTTATTGTACACCAAAATACAAAATGACGAGTACAGTTAAATCTAAAATAGAAAATGTACAACAGGCGGTCTTATCACTCTGAAAGTGATCTCTTCCAGGCAACCTTAGCGTAGAGAACTGATGCAAACAATAGTTAAAAATAGAGAGGGTGTACAAAATAAAAATAAAAATATAAAAATACATATAAATAAACATAAGTGAAAATTATATATAATATCATATAATAGATTAAATGAAAAGAGTACGAAAAAAGAAAAGTAATTTATCTAATAGCGTTCTAAGTAATACGATTTAACAAGACTTTTGAATGAGTGTAAAGATTTAGCACGACGAATGTGAAGAGGTAAAGAGTTCCACAAACGCACAGCAGTTACAGTAAAGGATTTCTTAAAAAAGGAGGAAGAGTGCAAAGGAGTAGAGAGAGAAAGATTAACAGAGGATCGAAGGAACCGATTATGGGTAAGGGAAAGATACTGGAAACGGTCTTTTAAATAATGAGGAGTGGAAGGATTAAACAGCACGCCATACAATGCGGAGCGAATGTGAGTATTCCTGCGAAGGCGGATCGGGAGCCATTTGAGCTATTTGCGAAATTCAGAGATATGATCATATTTGCGAAGCCCAAATATAAATCTAATACATAAATTTTGAATGCGCTCAAGCTTATTAAGTTGCTCCTCGGTAATGTCAAGATAGCAAATATCAGCATAGTCAAGGATAGGCAGAAGTAGAGATTGAGCAAGCGTAACTTCAGTTACTGTGGGAAGAAAATTACGTAATCTACGTAAAGAGCTTAACGCAGCAAACATTTTTTTACTAACCTCATTAACCTGTGAGGTCCAAGACATACAAGAGTAGAGATACAACCCCAGGTTTTTAACCTTGTTACTGTAAGGGATTAGAGTGCATTCTAGTATAATAGGAGGTAGGGAAGACCAGTAAATTTTTCCAATTAATCTAGAACTACCGATGACATTGGCCTGAGTTTTCTTAGGATTAATCTTTAAACCATAACATTTACTCCAGTTCGAAATACAAGTCAGATCAGCGTTAATAGTGTCAACTGCTTGAGACAAATCTTCAAGAGAGGACTGAGTATAGATTTGGAGATCTTCAACATACAAGTGGTAGGAAGAGGACAAATTATGACTTATAGAGTTAATGAAAATTGCAAACAGGAGAGGAGACAACACGCCACCTTGTGGTACACAAGCCGCTGTAATAATCCAGGTGGAAGAAACATCTTGCACCTGAATGCGTTGTCGGCGACCAAACAAGTAACTTCGAAACCAGTCAACTACAGTTGGAAATATGTTGAGAAAACGCAGGATGCCCAACAAAATATCAAAATCTACAGTATTAAATGCATTACTAAAATCAAGTAAAGTAAGAATGGTAAGCTTTTGTTTCTCCATACCATACGGAATATCATCGGTGATTTGTAAAAGTGCAGTAGCCGTACTATGGCCAGGACGGAAACCGGATTGCAAAGGATTTAAAAGATTATGTTTTAAAAGATATTATTACGTTCAAGAACTTTGGAAAGGAAAGGCAAGATAGAGATAGGTCTATAATCAGAAAAACTAGAGGGATCCGACTTTTTCGGAAGAGGAACTACAAATGCATCTTTCCAAGCTGAAGGAAAAAAAGAAGAATTCAGTGAATTATTCAGGGTGGAAGTGATTACAGGTGAAAGGAGATCAATGAGAGGGATGACCATTTTCCGACCAATGCAGTCACTACCAATCGAATTTGAATTGATGGACATTATGGCTCTCTCAACATCACAACTGTTAAATTGACTAAAATTAAAAGCAGAGGTGTCTGGAGCGGGAGCTTTTGAAAGAGAATCCAAAGTATTATGTTTTGCTTTATCGTTGATGCAAGACGAAGATGAGAAATGCAAATTAAGTTGACTGACATCAAAGTTATGGTGTGTGAAATTTTGTTGTAATTTCCCAACTCCTAAAGACTTAAGAAATTTCCAGACTCTAGCAGGGTCAGGATCTTGTACTGATTCATGGATATGGCGTCGTTGTGCTTTTCTACACATATTGTTGCAACGATTCCGCACTAATCTATACTTCTCTCGATTCAGGTCGCTAGGAACTGACTTGTATTTTGCTTTGGCACAATTTTTTATGTGGATGATTTTTTTTTATATCATCAGTCAGCCAAGGAGAGGGAGGATGCTTTACACGCACTGGACGAACAGGAGCATGAACGTCATAAAGCTGAATTAACAAAGAGTTGAACAAAGCTACCTGTTCATCAACAGTAGACGCATTGACGACTACACTCCAATCAATCTTTACAGCGTCATTTAAAAGCTGCTCCAAGTCCAAGTCACAAAAGTTACGCTGAAATAGTATCCTTGACTTAGCTTTAGGGGGGCAGATTTTGTAAGACAAGTATAAAAGGTTATGATAGGAAAAAGAATCAGCAGCATATTGCCCAAATTTATGAACAAGGTCCAGTGAAGACACAAACATTATGTCGACAAGAGAAGGGGCACAGTTTGGGAAAAAGTGTGTGGCAGAAGTAGGAAGAAGTTTTAAATTTGCTGCTTCGATGATAGATTTTAGTTTTATTGATCTGGCGTTGGTTTTTAAAAGACAAGTATTAAAATCACCCATAATTATACTATGACAATAGATAGGTGTAAGATTATCAAGAAAATTTTGTAACGTGGTGAAGTAGTCAACAGTGAGAGAGGGGCTGTAAAAGACTCCGAGAAGTAATTTTGTATGACCGAGAAGAACTTCGATGAAGAGAAATTCAGCTTCGCCTCCAGTCTGAGAATCAGTTGAAACCTGAATTACTGAATAAGGTATACGAGAGCGTAGATAAATCATTACCCCGACATGTTGTCAAGTTTTAATAGCAATATTAAAACTTGACAACATGTCGGGGTAATGAGCAGAAATACTTTGAGCATTTATGTGAATAACGTTAAAGTTTTTGCTAAATTCAGAAAAAATTGAATCTAACATAATATTTAAGGGTGCAATGCTTTCAAAGCTATCAATGCTGCTTAATCCATCAGAAGCAGAATCAAAGGCGAAGGAATTGGAACTCCGAACACTATCATCTGAAGAAATCATATTAAATTATACCTAATTACTAAATGTAAGTATATATATGTATATATGTATAAAATATGTATATAAAATAAATAATTCAAAAAGAAATAAGTCATCAGTAAACTACCTGCCTACAGTATGGAAAGAAATGTATAATTAACTTAACAATAAGTGAAGAAACGGAACGTTAACGTACCATAGACACAAAAGTGAGAGGTGTCAATGTCAGGTGAGTCAAAATGTCAAAATGTGACAGTACGTTAACTATCAATTAATACCTTACAAAACTTTTATCACTAATAATAAACATTCCAAAGAAAGATTATACTAACAATTAACCACCTTACAAAAAAAATTATAACACTAATAATAAACATTCCAAAGAGAGATTATTAATCATTACATTTTACTATCTAATTAACAATTAACAATGAAAAGTAATGTAGATATAATGATAGAAAGAAAACAAAAAAGGAAAGGAAATTTATAACAATAAGAATTACAAAATTAATAAAATGATGATGTTAAATAAGAAAGTTCATTTTTTACCGGCCCTCTTAGTACGCTGTGGTGCACCTTTATCTTCGGGGGCCTTATTTGCCTCAACCACAATTGGATAAGCGGGTGAGGCAGAAGTTGACCCGTTGCATATTGCGTCAAGCTCAGTCAAAGTCTCAAGCTGGTGCCTTGTGCCATCTGGAGTTAAGATATTAATAACTCCATCCCTGGTCCAACATTTGGTGATGCCATACCTTCGCCTAGCTTCAAGAAAAACACTGTGGCGTCTCCTTGTAAGAAGACTGGGTTAGAAACAAAACTAAAAACCACATGAATAACAAAATAGCCTTGTGGAACAGATATGTGCGGACTGGACTAGAACAACATTATAGAGACTACAGAAACACGAACAACCAAATACTAAATGAAAATAGAAAAGCCCGAACAACCTAACCGAAATACTGCATGCAGGACCAAAAAAGTTTTACTCCTATATAACATCTAAGTAACATCAAAAGTAGCATTGCCAGGGTATTTGCGGAGCAAACTGCCTACATTAGACCCGACACTTCGAGTAGAGGATTCCATTGAAGAAATTCTGTTCACGCCAGACCAAGTCAACCGAGTCATTTCAGAAATGAAAACAGATTCATCTCCGAGACCAGACGATATACCAGTAGTTATATTGAAGAAATGCAACCTATCTCACTATTTAACAACAATAATGCAAACATCGTACGAGACAAGCACCTTACCGGACTTATGGAAAACAGTATTGGTGACTCCCATATTTAAAAAAGGTAGCAAATTGGAAACATCCAATTACAGACCCATCAGTTTGACCAGTTTGGTCTGCAAGGTTATGAAGAAAATTATAGTCAAGCATATTAGAAACTTCATATTACATACATATTTCAACAGCAACATGGTTTTTGTCCACCTCGTTCCACGATTTCCAATTTATTATTATGCCTATCATCATGGACCAAACACTTTAACGAGAGAGAGCCAATTGACGTAATTTATCTCGACTACGAAAAGGCCTTCGATAAAGTCCCTACGAGAAGACTCCTCCAGAAACTGGAATGCGTAGGAATACGTGGAAAAGTACTAGCTTGGATCAAGTCTTTTTTTGCGTGGGAGAACCCTACAAGGAAGAAGGAAGTAGTTGGTGGAACGAAGTCTGATCACATAGAAATACATAGTGGAGTGCCACAGGGTTCCGTTCTAGGCCCTGTATTGTACATTATTTATACTTTTGACCTTTTGCTTTGCCAACAGTGTAATGTCAGCATCTTTGCAGATGATACTAAAATATTTGCTTATCCACTAATTGACTACGACCGCCTTTAGGATGATCTAAATAAAATAGCTATTTGGTCCAAGGAATGGCTCATAAATCTCAATGCTTCAAAATGTACAGTATTACACATAGGAAACCGTAACCTTCGTCTTACCTATAAACTGGGCTTTTACATATGTTAAAGTACAAACAGATTTGGGAGTAAAAAGTGCAGAAGACTTAAAGTGGGAAGAGCATATATCAACAATTGTCAAGAAAGCTAAAGGAATAATTTACCTCGTGAGAAAAGCTTTCGCTGTCCTAACACCGGAAATGATGCTTAACACTACGGTACACGCGCCTCAAAAAGGTTCATGAGTGCTCGCGTGGGCTACTCTTGTAGCCCATTTTAAATTGAAATATAATGAAAGATAACGGTTTTATTTTAAAATAAAACACATTTTTTGTTATTAATGACATTTATTACGTAAACTGAAATAAAAAAATTATCTTCTCTTTCTTAAACTAAAAAATATTAACTAAACTTCAGACTTCTTAAAAAATCAGACTTCTTAAAAAATCACATAATTTTTACTTCTTTAAGATCAATCAACTTTTGGTTTAATTTTTAACTTAGTTTAAAAAAAAATTAGTTCATTCAAATCGAAGGACAAATTAAAATTTGGTGATCATTACATATACGCCTGTAGCATTTTGTGCAAGTTTTCCTGGTGCTGCGATCGCGAATTCTGCTACAAAACGCACAACGTGCAACCCCACCACGAATTAGTATATTTCCTTGTTGAGGAGCTTCTGAACTGTTCAACAATAGTTTGGCTTTTGTTTTAATGCTTCCTGGAACATTATTCTGATAAATTCGTTCTAAAATTAATGGTTTCATAAGCTCAAACCCCAAAGACTGAAGAAAATGCGTCTGATGATGTTTTCGTTTGAATTATTCAACTGATGAACATCTTGGCCATTTATAGCGACAATATTCAAAAAATAATGTAAGAGGCCAACGCCTACTATTTCTAGATACGTCATATTGACGACACATCTTGTCCACAATATCCACCTCACACTTTGTGTGGTCATAAAAAGTTATGATTTCAGGCTTTTTTGCGTCGCCGGTAGTAGCATCTATTGCTTCATCGTGGTGCATTGTTGACAATAATAAGACTGTTTTGTTCCTTTTTGGCACATAACTGACTAGTGTGCATTCTTTCTGAAACCCAAACAAAGAACTATTTATTTGTCGGCCCTGACTAGTCTTAAAATTTGTTGGTATTTCTGGCTTGTTACTCTTGAGAGTGCCGACAACAGTAATTCCTTTTTCCAAAAGCTGCAATGCCACTGGATAACCGGTAAACCAGTTATCCATCGTAACATTACATCCCATATTTATAAGCGTCTCTAGTAATCTTTTGGTGACGTCTGCAACTTTGTTGGATACACGAAATGGACGTTCTGGTTGTTCACCACAATAAACTTCAAAGTTGTAAATATACGGGCATTTTGTGTCCACTACCATAAATATTTTTATTACAAATTTTGCCGGTTTGTTGGGTAGGTACGTAATAAAACCACATCGACCTCTAAATGCTACGAGTTGCTCATCCAACGTCATGTGTTCACTTGGAGTATAACATTCTAAGCAATGGTTTCTCATACCCTCAATAAAGCACCGTATGGCAGCAAGCTTATCAATTTCTTGTCTTTGAGGCCGATCGCGAATGTCATCAAATCGTGAAGATCGTAGTACGAAACGAAATCTATTTATAGACATTGTCAGATAGACCAGTTCAAAGCCGGTCCCAATGGAGCTGTCCCAAAAGTCTCTAAGATTTTGACGTCCTGATCTATTGGCTCCGATTACCATAAGTAACCCAACAAACGCTCTCATTTCAGTAAGATTCGTAGGCTTCGCATCTCGTTCTGTTTGGTATTTAGTCTATAGTATTTATATATAAATATATTTGTACAATTTACCAAGGATTCAAAAACATCAGGGTCGAAAAATAACTCGAAACATTGAAGGGGTGTGCTGGCATTACAAGCAGTACCTTTTGGTCCTAAAGGTCTTTGTATAATATTGTGAGAATGTACCCTTGTTGCAGGAAATGGACGTTTCCTCCATTCTGTTTCATTTCGTGACTTATAAGTGGCTAAATCTGCAAGCGGTACACTGTCATCCGAATCATTTTGTTTTATCCAGCAACCTCATCATTTTCATCAGCATCTTGCTCGGAGTCAGTGCCATGCGGAGAATGAATTATATTTTCTTCTTCTTTCAAATCCTCTTCCTGTTCGCTTACAATCAAATTATCCTGATCTGACTTCTTTTCTAGCCATCTCAACATATTTTCTTCCATTCTGCGGTCCATATTTCCGATCTGTTTATCAAATATCAACAAAAAGTAAGTTTGCAATTTATAAATATAAAATATAATACCAAAATTTTGAAGAAAAGATAAATATTTATGTGAATTTAAAAAAATATTTCACACCTCAAAAGTTCCGCCAGTGCACGCGTGGCCTACATACGTAGCCCAATAACTTTAAATCATTATTACTCGCACGTGCGCCAGCGTCGATCGCTCA
Organism: Parnassius orleans; assembly: GCA_029286625.1. NCBI lineage: Eukaryota > Metazoa > Arthropoda > Insecta > Lepidoptera > Papilionidae > Parnassius > Parnassius orleans. The sequence continues at coordinate 1,445,787 of JAGSMP010000184.1, forward strand.
CGCCACACTAAACGCGTCGAGAAACAACCAATCGGAGCTTAGCTAGAGGTTCAAAGTTAAATCACATGATTTCGTGAAGTTATGAACAAAAACAATACCCTGGGCTACATATGTAGCCCGCGCGTGTACTCGCGTGTTAAGATCCACAAAACATTTATCAGGCCAATATTAGAATACGAATTTCAAGTCTGGAATCCCTACTTTATCAAGGATATTGAAGCTTTGGAAAAAGTACAGCGTAGCTTCACTAAAGTACCACGGCTATTGAAACGGCAGTCTTATGAAGAACGTTTGAAAGTTTTAAAACTTACAACATTAAAAAGCCGCAGGGACTGAGGAGATCTAATCGTGACCTTTAAGATCTTAAATGGGCACTACGACTTGAGGAGTTTGACAAATTGTTTATTCGTAATGAAAACACTCACCTCAGGGGCCACCATTTTAAGCTATGAACCAGCTTTTCAAACAACAACCCTCACAAGCACTTCATTTGTTACCGTGTAGTCACTGAGTGGAATAAGCTGCCAGAAAACGTAGTCTCAGCCCAAAATGTGAACCAATTCAAAAATAGATTAGATAATCACTTTCTGAACTGCAAAAGGAGTAACTAGTGGACAAAAACAGGATACAGGCATTATCAGTTGTCTCAACTGCCTGCCTGCTAATACCGGGTGTTTGTGAAACGCTCCCGAAAACGAAGACGGATGATAGTACTAAGGATACCTATGATGATGGGTCACAAAGAAATTCGATCCCGAGGGGGAAAAAAATCATCTTTTCACAACGTTTTATTAACTTTATTCACGCTCCATCATGTTAGTACAGCTAAATGAAACGATATTTCATTAAAAAAAATCATGAAAATACTTAAACATAAAACCAGCAGTGAAACTTAAAAAAGAAAATCAGCTGACAATAGGGTCAATATCCTCGCGGGCGCCGAACTCTTATCTAGATCGGTACGAAACAATGCATTAGGTATACTACTCACTCTATCCTTCCATTTCACACACGCGCTGCCTCGTGTCGCCTCGCGCTGTGGAATTTACACATGTCAGCTTTGACAACATGTGGGGAATTCCCGAAATTGCGGGGAATTTAAAGTTGGTTGCGGATTTTATGGGAATTGGTATTATGCGGGGAAAATACGGGGATTTTGAAAATCGATAGCCAGGGCCAAGTCGGAACCTTTTTTCAAGAAATCTAAATACTTATCTTAACATTTTGTTAGATTACTTATGAATATCGAATGACTCCCTTTTTTTAATTATCTTCATTGCACCACATTTAATTTTCGGATTTATTTCATTACTTTATTTTTAATTTTAAAGAAAAAAATGTTAGTTAAAAGTAAATCTTATAAAATTAGTTGAAAATTGATTCATTTCTTAAAATAAAATTGAGGGGAATTTGTGTGGAATCTGTTAAAGTTTTGTACTTAAATTAGGGAATTTGACATGAATTTTCGGGGAATTTGACAAATTGGTGTTGGCAACGCTGCCATGTTGCACCGAAATTTAGTTTGCCGGCGACATAAGAATTAGAGGCGGCAATCACTATAAAACTTACAAGTAATTTTTAATAATTTTGACGTACCTCTTTTTAAATTCAAAGTATTGATCGGATTATATACAGAAAGTCAATTAAAATAAAGTAAAAGTATTATTTTTTACATTAATTTTGATAGATTAATTAACTGTCGATCATAATTGCAATTGATTTTAACTATTAAATTATTCAGTATTATACAAAATCAAAGATAACGATGAAATAGTGTTTATAATTGTGTGAGTACTGAGTACCCAATTAGGTACATTTATTAATTTCAATAATCTTTGTAGTAAAGAACTGCTTGTTGCGTCCAATTGATTGTGTAATTGTATTAAAAATGACAACCATAACTTCTAAATTCCATATGAAGACTAGTCGTAGGGATAACTAAACTTATAAATAAAATAAACGTTGGCGATGTCGTTACGGTTTAACGGTCTGTGGAGTCCTCACTCCTCAGTGCTTCAAGGACGTTACCTCGTGCACATTTGTTTTGGCGGGATTGATTAATAATTTTAGTTTTTGAGACAGTTCCGTGTTGACTATCATGAGCGACAGTTCAATTATTTTGTTTATTAAATTATTGTCGTTATTACTTGTTATTTATTACTTAATGATATTACTCTTGTAGATTTTGATTGACTTCTTGTAAATCCAAATTAATGTTAATGCAGTAATTTATTTACATTAAAAAACCTGGTATTTGACAAAAAAAATATTTTTTCAAAAATTTTACTAAATGTTGATAGTAATAAGATTGGTCTAAAGTTGGTGAAGTCTAATGTACTACCTGGTTTAAATAAATGTGTGACTTTAATATGTTTCGTCAATAAGGAAACATCAGATTCTATGCTTGTTTTTAAAGTAATGGCTAGATATTGTACCATTATATCTATCATGGATGCAATAACTTTAACAAATATCCCCTTTAAGTCTGCATTTTTCTTAACATCAATAGTTTTATAATATTAAACAATATCTTTTAACAATACTTCATGAAATATAAAAGTTTTGTAAAGGCCTGTTACATTTTGTTATGCAATGATTCAATGAGAATAGAAGAATTTAAAGATTTTGTTGTTAAAAAAGGAATAACAGTGAAATATTTTTCAAATACCGCAACAACTTTGTGATCAAATTTAGTCATTATTAAGATTCAATTGTAAATCTAAATTGGGTAATTTTTACCTTGCCCATTTCACTATTAGTTATACTCCACATCATTTAAATGTTATTAGTGACAGTTCAGTTAAAATAAATTTATGGTTATGTCCAGGGCTCGGAACCGGTTTAAAAAGAGCGGTTAATTTCGATTAATTACCGGTAAATATATCGCTCCTTCAATTACCGGTTAAACAAGTAACCGGTTTTTAACTAACCTAAACGGTAAAGGTTACCGGTTACTTACGGTTATGACACCCAAATTAACCGGTTAATCCCGTAAAACGTAAAAATAATTATGAATGGGATAGGTAGATTCACATTGTGAGGTGCTTATGCCGTGTCGCCGCATGCGGGCATACTTATGGTCAATTATCTGCCTTTAAGCGACACGTTCTTGCCCTCACGATCAGAGTGTCTAGTGGGAGTTTGGCATTTACGAAAAACGTGAAAGTATTAGAGAAGTATTCGCGCAAAAAAGAGCCCGGTGGAAAGGCAGTTATTGTGTTTGGTTTATTCGTTAAGACTGGACTTGTCTCATACGATCGGTTGTTTATTTATGATGTTTTATTTATGATGGGGAGAAAAAAAGTAAATAGAATTTGTTCCATGTTTACGTTTTAACAGTGGTAGAGCCACGCGGCAGCTTTTGATGTCGCACGGATGGGCCGGCCCGAACGACGGTGATACCACGACCTCGCAGAATACTATGAATGGTAGCGGAATCAAACAAAAACTACCCTAGGAGGGTACCAACACCCCTAGTGACGGAGAATCCCTCGCTGAGCATCCACGCCCAAGCTACCCTACTCTTCCTGAGCGTGGGTGCTTATGCTGCCCCGCGTATAGGGGGACGAAGCCGACCTTTCTCTTTTTAACCGAGACTTAGGTGTCCTTTAAGTGTCGCTTAAAGGCTGATACTTCATATCTCTCATAGACCTACCCGGGGTACAAATTAGAACACTCCTTTGGGTCCCGGGCTGGAGAGTTTGCGTATGCGTCAGAGAAGACATCTGTTTTCAACTCCTCGGCAGTCTTGAAGGTAAGGACCTGTCTATCCTATGGCTGCGCGTAGACAGCGACGACCATCCCCGTGTCTACGGGTGCCTCAATAGGTCCCATAGCGGTAATGCCGAAACAGACCGACTCATTGAACACGTCCAAATGGCTACAGATTCTTTGCTACAGCAGAGATCGTTATCCTTGGCGATTTTAACTCCCACCACGTCGAATGGTTCGGTTCACGTTTAACCGATCATGCGGGGAGATCTGTTTATGACTTTGCCTTGGCATATGGTTTTACACAGCTGGTTACTTCGCCTACTCGGATTCCAGATGTGGAGGATTATGCACCTTCCCTGTTGGACATTCTGCTGACCTCTCATCCGGACGGATATCAGGTTTCTGAAGACGTCCTTCTTGACTCCTAGGACCATTGTCTTGTCCGGAGTGTGGTGCCACTCACGCTCCCCTTGCAGTTGCGTTCTGCAGGCTGTCGCCATGTTTCGCATTACAGGTCGGCGGATTGGGACGGAATGCGGTCTTTCTTTGTATCCTACCCTTGGGTGCGGGTTTGCTTCTCGCTGCACACTCCCAGGGTTATTGCTGATTCTGTTGCTGATGTGGTACTTCAGAATATGGAACTTTTTATTCCAACTTCTGTGGTGCCCATCGGAGGCAGATCTTAGCCATGGTTTGGTCGCTCCTGTAAAATAGCATCACACTATAAGCAGGAGTGCTACCGGGCATAGACTGACGCATCAACATCTCGGGATGTAAACACCAGCGCTCTTAAAAAGAAGTATAATTCCGCCTCCAGGTCCTTCAAAAGTCATTGCCAAGGCAAGGTCAGAGCACATCGGCAGAATTGGCGAGAAGCTAGTTCGCCTTCCTTCGGGAACCCGTGCATTCTGGTCTCTTGCCAAGGCTGTCTAACGGAACTTCTGTCAGCCATCTCTTCCATCTCAGCACAGAGAGGGACTCACTGGCCCATGCCATTGGTCTACCTAACTCATAGATGGGCGTAGATAGTAGAGTCTAAAGGGAAGGCATTGGCCGTTAGTTTGGACATAGCGAAGGCCTTCGGCCTTCGATCAGTTCTGGCACAAAGCGCTTCTTTCGAAGCCCTATTCCTATGGGCTTCCCGAGAAATTGTGCAATTGGATCATCAGTTTTCTTGCTGATCGGAGCATCAAGGTTGTAGTAGACGGTGCATGCTCTGATTATAAGCCTATTAAGGCTGATGTTCCACAAGGCTGCGTGCTATCATCAACGCTATTTCTTCTGCATATAAATGATATGTTGCAAACTGGTAACTTTCATTGCTATGTGGACGACAGCACTGGTGATGCTTTATATACAAGCCATGCCAATATTTCTCGGGAAAACGTCGCCGAGTACCAGAACAAACTTATGTCTGAAGACGAGTCTACGCGTTTATCGCCAAACAAAACCCCTTTATCGTACCTTCACAGTTTCAAGGCACTCCCTTGCTGCCTTAGCTAGCATCGGAATCGTCGGCGTCGACATATTGAATAGTGTACAGTTTCGTGGTCACTTGAAAGGGAAGGCAAATTGGCCTATAAAAAGCTTGACGTGCTCAGCAGAGCGGGGCAGTATTTGTCGGCACATCGCTTGCAACTTTACAAAATGCGAATTCAGCATCACATGGAATACTGTTCTCATCTCTAGACCGGGGCACCCCAGTGCCAGCTCCTTCTTTGTTGACGTTCGAGTTCTTTCTGATCGGCTCGATTCACTGGCACTGCGTAGGGATGTTGCATCCCGTCGCATTTTCTATCACATCTACCACAGGGAGTACTCTGAGGTTCGGATAATTCCAGCCAGCCGTTGTAAAAAATTCCAAAGCGTTCACTATATTATTTTGATCTTGAGGCGTGAGAAAACTTGGTTGCACTTTTAATCATTCTCTTTTATAATTCAATACAAGATCGTAAATATCAATGTGATTTATACTGTTGAGTATCTTGTTAATTGGGAGTTATTAATAATTACTGTTAGTAAATGACAGGAATTTTCAGTATATGTATTTGGTGACAGTCGACAGCAAAATATAGCCGATTTTAATCATAATGATTTGTTAGATTCAAATTATTATCTTTCTTTATTAACTTCTGTATCAGTAAAGTCAATTTCTTTTCTGTGGTTACCTTCTACTCTATTTAAGAAAAAACTAATATTTTTAGTAGCACCTTGTACGTATACAACATGGTAAGATATACTTCAGTTCCTCATTAATGAGATGTGAAAAATGGTAATTTCTTTTATCCTGTTACACTTTATAATTCTCTGAACATGACAAATAATTTTTTTATTGTGTAAAGACACGACTTCTAATTAAACTTTATTTACCTCAGAAGTGGTAATTATTAGTTTTTGCAAAGACCGAGATAGAGGTTGGTTCTAATCACGAGCTTCTAAATCTAAAAAATCTGGTGATCTGCCTCACTTTAGTCCTAAAAAGAACAAATACTATAACATATAATTTCATCAACTTTAAAAAAAATTGTGTATTCTGTTAAGAAAGTTCATCATTTATTGCGATATATTACTAAAAGTAAAGGCATTGAATTAAAAATGCAAAGCGTAATTTTAGTAGAAAACTTTCAATATAATTAAAGTCAATATAAATATATAAGGTGAAATTAAACATGATATTGAAACTTAATTTTAAAGTGGAGATAACGCATAATTAATTGAAACATAACTTACCTCTGTTATTTATAATACGGTCATTGCTGAAAGATGAAAAAATATGAGGGATGTCGTTTTAGGGAAGTCGCGTTGATGCAATGAATATATTGTACGTGCGTCTAAAAACTTCGTGAATTAGACAGAGCGCAGCCGTACAAAGTTGGATACAAGCGGGGTAAGGGAGAGGGCGGGGGCATTACCGAAACCGGTTTAGAATTTGAACCGGTTTCCGAGCCCTGGTTACGTAACTCAAAATTCGAGAAATCAAAACAGTAAAATTAATTGTTTAGGTAGCATCTTGGGATGAAACTGCTCCTGCGATTTGCAGCCCTACAGCTCTTGCGTAACAAAGCACAGACACCTATGCTCATCTCTGCAAGACAAGCCTGAGCCCCACAATGGCTCACATGGTGCCTTCACATTAGTACAGCGAGTGGGGGCTGCTCTCCCTGTGTGCCTCCAACTTTACAAAACAACTCCACGGGTAGTAGCAACTAGACTATGTGGAATCTGAGTTGGTCGATTCAGTTTTATTACAGTTTTTGAATCTACAAATTAATAAGATATCTAGGGAATGAATAAAATAAAATAAATAAAAAGTTTTCATACACATATTTCCTTGCATGAAGCATCTTTTCAAATGCGTACAAATGATTTCCAGACTGTTTTGAAGTGAAACTTCTTTATCAACGTAGTGGAGAAATTTAGTACAGTATTAAAAAACTAAAACGTCACATTTTCTTGTAACGTTTCACCACCAGGGCTGCTTGAGTATACTATTATTTTACCTACTTATGTAAAATATAAAATAAAAGAAGAATGATATGTTATAAAGCAGTTTCACTTTGTATGTGTGTATACAATTACACGCACAATTTTTTATCAATATAACACAAAGCACCAACATAACACGAGTACAAGCTATGAAATAAAAACAAAATAGCAGGTGGTGTCATACAAACATGTTTCGTTTCACTATTTGACATTTGTCATTGCAATTTAGTAACATTTTTTAGTAGTTATATTATTTCATACATTCAAAAAATGATATCTCTAAAACTATGAATTTCTGCACTTAGATATTTAGTCATTTGACACACCATTACTAACCCATTCAACACTCATTTTCTTAGGGATTGCCATTTGTAAAACTAAGCTAAAGAAGAGCCACAACCTATGAGAGAGGCCAAGTTCAGCAGTAGACTTGTGATAGGCTGTAATGATGGTAATGATAATAATTAATGTGATTAATGATATTGAATGATGATTACTTGATTCTCTTACATCAGATAGTAGTGGCAAAAGAGGATCCACTACCTCCTTTCAACATGTGGTTGTTGTAAAGGCAACAAAGGGAATGGAACAGGACATAAGCAGCAGCATACTCCTGATAACAACTGAGATGAAAAACAAACTGCAATTGCCAAACTGCCTACCAAGCTTAGTAACTATGGCAAATATTCTCCCATTAGGCAAACTATGTGGGAGGCCTATGTTTATCAGTGGGCTTTTGACAGGCTGTAATGAAGTTATGAGTGATGATAATGATGATGATGAGATAAAGAAGTAATGCTAATTCACTTAAGATGAACAACAACAGAAAAATCATATTAAAAATATAATATAGTATTCATTAATGAAATCGTAAACTTACTTGCAAGCTATACATGTATAAAATACAGTTTGTCCTTCATCAGCTGACCGCAGCTGCAATGTTGCATAAGACATTCTATCATTTCCACATTTGGGACATTTTCTTTCCACAACAGGCCCTTCTGGATCATCCCTATTCAGCATATTTTCATGAGTTACAACGGAGACAGAATTAAAATGAATCGTGTATTGAAACTTTAAGTTACTGAAATCTGAAAATATTTATACAAAATAAACTTGTAAATGTTTTAATTGTAAAACCCATTACTATTAAATCTATAACTTTGTCAAAATATTACTTACTTTCGGCATCGTAAACTGTTTCACAAGCATAACATTTTACTGATCCAAATTCTTGAAGAAGAGGTAATATAGATCCACATCTAGCACAAAATGCGGTACTACCGGAAAATGGCCCTACGTCAGTCATTTGCTTACAGATAAAATAATGTGTGAAAATAGAGATTGTAATAATGAATATTAATTATTAAAGCAAATTATTCACCCTATTTATATATTTATAAACTTTTTATGTAATGAAAAATTATAAGTTATGATAGTAAATCTTTACGTCATTGTCACTTGCATGCTTTTTTGTATATAGAAATCATAGAGCATAGTCACAGACTACTAAGAGTCTCTAGTATATATACAGTAATCTATGACTAAGAGGATAAGCATAGTTAACGTAGACAGAGGATCCACTTGACGGCGGGGTCGCGTAAAGGCGGCTACTCACATGCCTGCCGCAGGGGCAATCTAGGGTGTACAGCGATCGGGGCAATATCGGAGCTGTCTCTACACACACGCCTGCCGTTCAGTATGAGAGTGTACGTCTCGATAGACACACGCGTTGAGAATGGCGCCAGTTTTATGGAAATATCAATGAATCGGTATATATAGCCTTGGCTCTTTTTTATATAAAATAAGGGGGACAAATGAGCACAGTCCACCTGATGGTAAATGGACACTTTGGCCCATAAACACTCACATTTATCAATAAAACAACTGATTAATTAATAATTACAACATAATATAGTGCTTATAAGCTGCAGCATAGCTCTGCCACGCTATTTTTAGGCTATCAAAGATAATTAAATGTGACTAACTTCACTCGTCATAATTTAATATAACTTAACTAACTAGTGCTTAGTAACTATAATTTAACTAGTGTTACAAATAGCCAGGATAGTTTTCTAATGATGACTTTTAATAAATTTAATTACTAAAATTTATATTATTATTTAATTATTTAGTTAATGACATTTTATTTATATTTCAGCAATTGTAATACTGCATCAGCAGATTTACGAAACTTTTGTTATGTATGTTATGTATGGCAATTTGATAGCCACATAATTTATTCCTTGTAATCATAAATAAAGCAAACGTTCTCACATGAAATTCATAATTTTGACAAAAATAAACTAAACTAAGAGAAGGTAGCGGTATAGTAATGAAAAATCCCTCTATTTTGTATAGATAGTTAAACCGCAGAAAGTTCAAATAATGTTCTTTCTGCGGTACTACCGCAAAAAAAGACAAAAAGGAGATACTGAGTCAAGAAGCCGCTCTTTATACACTTCTATCACCAGTGTCCAAATTTCATATTCTTTATTGTATCCATTGTGACTTGTACTCACACGTGTGCTCCGCGCGAAAGTCGCAACGAACTGATTGAAATTGCCCCAATTGCGCTACACACGCGACAGCGGCAGAGCCAATCTAGGGAGCAAGGAAGGTCTTGCGCCCCTGCCGCAGGGCCGACTTAGAAAATTGCCCCTGCTTGCATACACACATCACAATTAAGGAGGCAATTAAGGGTCATCCCCACTCCTACACCCTAGATTGCCCCTGCGGCAGGCATGTGAATAGCTGCCTTAACCGCTTAACCGCTTTCATTCACGCATCACAGTGCTGCCATTTTGGGAATATTACCCACAAAATAGGGAGATTTTGTTTGTGAAGCGTACATCAGTAATTCTAGCCCACTTTATTCACATGTTATTAGGATAGGATAATTAAAGCAAATGAAACAAATAGGTAATATTAATAACAAATATTAAAACATATTTATTTGTTAAGAAAATCATAATAATTACACTTATAGGTATTGGTAATTCCAATTTAATTATAATTGTCCTTGAAATAAGACTAATTTAGTATGAATATTCCTATTTTTTTCGACAGACTCACAAATTTTTGTGGTTTCATAATGTATTCTTATTTTAAAATATCTTAAAGCGACAGCTTTAATGAGAAGTATTCTGTGATTATCAATATAAGGAAATCTTTATTGATGGGATTGATCGAGTTAATTAGATTGCTATCCTTTTCGTTCACAAGAGCTTTGGCCTTAAACTCTTCAAGACTTTGTTCCAGATTTGCCAGTTTTCTTATTAGACGCCTTGTTTTCTGATGAAGAGCGCGCACCATTCTCAACCTCTTCTCCGACAGATTTGCTGCTGTTTCAATCTCTTGGCAAGACTTCTTGGCGTACCCAGTGGCTGAAACAGAAAGTTAAAATGTTTTAATCCATTAAACATATTAGCGGCCGTTATTGATCGCAAACAAGAGATTTTCAATTGTGTTTATAATTTGACATGTCACCTATACCATATTCAGCAAAGCAAAATACAAAATGTAAACAAGGAAACCAATGGCTCCCAAAAACAACGACAAATAATGTTGTGCGTAATGTCAGCTAATCAGTCAGCGAGTAGTTCAGCTTCTTTTACATATACAAATTTATAGGTAAAGATAACATTTGCTACTATTCAGTCTCTGGTTTTAGTGTTTAATCCATTAGCCTACTTGTATAACAGTTAGGTACCACCAGTTTTCGTAAGCGGTACAACACAATCTTTTAAAAACTTAAAACCTACCGCAAATGTGCTTGGTAGTTCAATAACTACATCATCAATCTAATGCCCATTTTTAGTAATTTTAACGTCCCTCTGGAAAAATATCACATAATTTCAATATTATTTAGCATTCAATAAATACTGAATAAAAGAAATGATGACTATAACTTTTATATTAATTCTTATCACTAGTACTAGTGTTTAATTAGCAAGGCAATGAAAATTAAAAACGCACCGTATTTGGTTGTTCCATCACTAAATCATCAGGCTCAGGTTCTTCTATGTTTGCAACATCCTCCTGGAAAAATGTTACATTTTTCAATTTTCTTCCTCATATTCAGTGTAAAAGAAATGATGTCTTTTAAATTCCCTTTTATCCTATAATAGTCCATCATATTATTCTTATACGCTTAAGTTAACCATCTACGACATAAAAAACACAGTTAGAGGATTTAAAATACGACCATATTTGAAGATACAAACCTTTATTGTACAAAGTGCAATACGAAACAATACAGTTCTTGTCCTTTCTCGGACTAATAAATTCCTTTCAAAGTGCCTGGAGCAAAGTCAAGAGTATTTAGTAGGCTCCCAAATCTTCTTACCGGTTGCTAAAACTCATTTTCTTTTTATTTCCGAATCAATTGGGAAACTGACAAATAAAAAAAACATCAAGATAAATAAATTTGATTGAAATAATAAGCACAGGTGTATTGACACAATCGTAAATATGTAGTATAATACATTAGGTACTCTCGCAGTAATTGTAAGCGATGAGGTGGTACCTCAGGTAATTATAAACTTTAGCTGGCAACATAGGTTTGAGGTTGTGATATCGCTAATAATGATAATACCATTATAATTTATAGAACAAAATGACCGTGAACATCGCTTTAATTAATACTTCCATGTAAATCGTGATTCAGAAAGTTATTTGAATACATATTCATGAAATAAGTTTACTTACGCGTGAAATGTAATGCCTTAAATTTTTCGTTCACTGCAGCTTTTACAGCCCATAACACTGCTCGACATTATGATATGGTATAAAATCAAATAATTTTCTAACTTAAAACGTACAATTATCGAGTTTTATTTGCAAATAAATTTTTAAACAAAATAATAAACATTAAACACTCCGTGACAGTTGCAGTGTCTGCCACTAAATTTAATGCCAAACAGCTTGTTAGGTGGTACGGGAATAAGTACAACAATATAGTAGCTATATCTCTTTCTTACAAGTGCTAATATGATATATATATGCGTTCTTTGTTTTGAGAATGAAACAAAACATATCACGCTGTTTATTAGATTCTCTGTCTACGATAGTGAAGCATAGCATAGACTTTGTTGTAATTATGATTCGCCAATTACGGCAGACAAAAGTCTCCAACCATACAGAGATACTGATGCGTCACATTGAGAAGTTCTTAGGACATTTTGACGTCAGCTCAACCCAGCAGACAAGTGATGACGATAATACCTCAAGGCCCCTCAGTGGATAAAAACCTGCCAATTTTATCACCATTGAAGCATTTGTTATATTGTTTCCACTAATCATTCATATAAAACAGACAAATAATAAGCACAATCGTATCACTTTGCATATCAAAATGAAAAATGGCATAAGAAAATCCAGCAACCCATTTCTTACCGTAAGCGTAACGATTTGGTTAACGCCATATTTTAAATACCCAGACTTGCGATCACTGTGATCTCCAAGCAACATGCTAAGCGTTACAATTGGAACATATAAGACTTATAAGGACCTACGAAGGATAAAAAAAGCATACCTATATAGGCCCCTAAGGCCTTGAGATAACATCGTCATCAATTGTCAGCTGGCTTACGCTAACGTCTAGGTGTTTCGAAAACTTTGCAATGTGACATTAGCATACTGTGGATAGTTATGGAAATAAAATACAAAGCAAATAAGGATGTATGGTCTAAGACCTTTGCCTACGTAGGCGAATAGGATATTATCATAGACGTAGACAGGGAATCCAATGGATTCTCTGTCTACGATCATCATAGACGATCATAGACTTAGTATCTTAACCTCTTAAATTCCGCCATATCCGTATGGTTATTTACTTGTCAAAGTTATAGACCCCGTCAAAGTTATAGACCCCGCCAAAGAGTATAGTAATACATAAACATAAACACTCACGCTTGTCACCCAGAGGGGTAGGCAGAGACTATGGACTTCCATTTGACACGATCCTGACATACCTCTCTCGCCTCCTCCACATCCATATACCCAGGCATACACGCTTGTCGGTTAAGGGTACTCTTAATTTGGCCCAAGGTCGGGAAAGTCGGGAAGGGACGCACTAGGCATCCCTTCCTTCTCGACCTCTGCCACATAAATTTGCTTTATCACTCTTTCCTCATTCATTCTTTCTACATGACCAAACCACCGAAGCATTCCTTTCTTAATCCTGGTCACAACATCATCTTGCAAACCACACTCTTCTCTTATCACACAATTTCTCACTCTGTCATTCAGATTCAGCCCTAACATACCCTTAATGACCGCATTTCTACAGCATTTATTCTACTCTCGTGCTTCTTCTGCCACACCCAACTTTCACTACCATACATTAAAGTAGGGACTAACACAGCATTGTGAATTGCCATACGTGCCTTTTTGAACACATTCTGACTTTCCACAACAGATTGTAGAGGTCCATTTATGTACTTTATTTCCTGCGTTCACTCGTCGTTCTATATCCTTATCATATCTACCATCCCTGCTAAATACACATCCCAAATACACAAACTCATCTACTTGCTCGACCAATTCCCCTTCTATTCTTATTTCACATATCGTTTTACATTCTTCTCTTTCAAAACCATAACCTTCATCTTATTCATTACTTTCATTCCCCTTTCTTTTAATGAACTGTTCATTAATGTAACCATAATTTGCAACTCGGCCGCCGACGACGCGAGTATGACTTGATCATCGGCGTACAAAAGGCATTTAACGGTTAACTCACCCATTTACCCGTATTCTTCAAATTTCAAATTTTCCAAACAACTGTCCATAAATAGGTTGAACAGCCACGGGGAAGCTACACAGTCCTGTCTGACCCCTTTATGGATGCCAAACCAGTCCGAGTAGGCCCCGTTGAAACTGACACAAGCACGGGAGCCCCTATACACTCTGTATGAAGTCTCTACTTCAATGCCTGTATCAACCCAGCGCTCAACCCAAATGAGTTCAGTGCTTGCCATAACATATCCCTGTCCACTCTGTCATAAGCCTTTTCCAAGTCCAAGAACGCACAAAAAACCTTTTGGTTTTTGGCCAAAAACTTCTCCGCGATCATGCGCATGGAAAAGACCTGATCCATACATCCCATTCCCTTTCTAAATCCCGCTTGCACATCCCAAATTTTTCCATCAGTATCTTTCATAACTCTTTCAATTAGTACCTTAGCATACAGTTTTCCCACAATGCTACGAAGGCTGATACCACAGTAGTTTTTACAGTCCTGCTGCGATCCTTTTCCTTTATATAGTGGGACTATCACGGCTTTGCACCAGTCTCCCGGTACCCGCTTAAGTTCCCAACACAAATTAAACAAGGTGTACAGCAGGTCTGCCACCACTCCCTCTCCAGCCCTTAGCATTTCGAGTGATACTCTATCATATCCGGCTGCCTTACCTGCTTTCATACTTTTCATTGCTTTCATTATTTCATCTATACTTATCTCCCTACCTCTCTCCACTTCTTTCGGAATTTCTATTTCATTTAATTCAAACGTCTCATCACTCATAAACACGCTTTCAAAGTATTCCTTCCATCTCCTTAAACTCGAAACTTCGTCATTCAGAATACAGCCATTCTGGTCTCGTATAGCATTCATTCTAGGCTGTTTTGTTAGTAAGTAAGTAAGTTCTTACGAGCCAGAACATTTTAATATTTGCCTGGAAGTTATCCGATATTCTTCTATCATTCTTATCCGTTCTTTCTTGCTTTTCCTTTCAACTACTTTTACTCTCTTATTTAGATGTCTAAAGACTGCCTTTTTTCTTTCAATATCATCATTCATACCGCTAGAATAACTAGCCTTGGTTGCTAATAAATCTAGCCATGCTCTCTTCTTTGCTTCTACTTCCATCCGTACCTCATCATCCCACAATAAAGTGTTATTTTTCCTTTCATTCGTTCTCTTACTTACACCACATACGTCGGTAGCTGCATCCACCAAACCCTTCTTGACATTATATCACACAGTCTCCAAGTCAAAATCATTCATACACAATTCATCCATACCACTTATATTTTCTCTCAGTCTACATTTGAATTTCTCTTTCGCACCTTCATCTTGTAACCTCTCTGTTCTTATACGCTGTAACGCAGTGGTAGGCACAGATGTCCGATGCCGCTAACGCTTGAATAGACCATTAAATCGGCATAAGACCAAGTAATGATCCGTCCCTACTTTGGACCCCCGGTAAACCGTTGTATCTACCACTGCGCTCCTCATTCTTTCATCCACAATTATGAAATCTATCATGCTTCTATCACCACCTCTTTCCCATGTACACATGTGAATCTTCTTATGACGAAAGAAAGTGTTCGTCACAAAAATATTCTTTTCCACACATACGGTGAGGAGGCTTTCACCATTCTCATTTATGTTTTCATCGCCAAACGTTCCCAATATCCTTTCATAACCAAGCCTCTTCACGCCAACCCTTCCATTAAAATCTCCTAATATAACAATATTTTCATTACCCTTGCAATTTATTAGCACCATCCTTACCATCTCCCAAAACTGCTCTCGGATATAAGTGGGCTTAGACATGTCTGGGGCGTAGACCCCTAGAACAAACAAGTTCTTTAAGCCCACTTTCATTCGTATCCATAGCAGTCTCGGGCTTACACATTCATACTCTTTCACACAATGACCCATTCTTTCTGAAAGGATGATACCGACTTCCTGGCATGCCCGCTCGGTCTCGTCTACACCAGACTAGTACGCGGTATACATGCCATGTGTAGTGGAATCCTTTCCCTTCTGTTTCGTCTCATTTACACATAACATATCTATTCCTCTATCATACATCATATCGCATACTTCATCCATCTTATCATTCATTGCTCCACTTACATTCAGCGTAGCCAGACGGGCTTCCGCAATCCACTTTTCACCCTCCGGGCGACAGAACGTGACGGGTGGCGAACCTCGTCGCCGGTTTTCCTCCCGGAGATTCTTCGCACCCCTGCCCCATTAAAGGGGCGCCGGGAACTCGGCGCCACTTGTTTTATTTTGTGCCTCATGGTGCGAAAGTAGAGTATAGTAATGAGTAATATTTAGAAGGGACCCCTTAGAACAATAGATAAGAGTTTTCAGAACTTAGAGTACAAATAAGCAAGGTATAGAGCGCGCGTATCGCTCAATGCGCATTATGCCAAGGGTAACCAGATGTTCTAAAGATACTGATACATAATTGAGAGTGGTTGAATAGTGATGCGCCAAGATTGACGCCTATGCGTTATTGTACTTAAGTTATTAATTTGATTATGTAAGTATTTGTAAATATTAGGTAAGCGATAATGATAAGGTATGTTTTAGCTCAATAAAACATAGGTACTAATTTATGAAACAATGTTTATTAATCAAACACAAAAATCTAATTAATTTACTCCCCCTTAAAAACCATATTGTACAGGGTTACTGGGAATTCGACAACTTCCTGGCATGGCATGATAGGGGTTTAAAATGCTACAAATTTGACTCACCATATGTATGGCCGAAAATGAAGATAAAAGGATTTTAAAGGTTTTTCAATAATCACCCAGAATTTCGTATTAAATTCTAAATAAAACTAAAACCTTTTTTTTTGTGTGCTTTCTTTTAAGTTTATTTATTTTCTTGAAGCTTCAACCAAGCGAATACAATCATAAAAAGTACAAAAAGTATTCACAGTATTATTATGGGTTTTAATAAAAATAATTCTATTTTTACACTTTAGAGACATAAAAATATTTAAAAAAATGACCATTTAATCAGCTATCCAAAAAGGTAATAATATCCCGGTGAAAACAATGAATAATAATAATAAAGGGTCTTTTATTTAACGCAGGTAGAGAACGGCAAAGAATGATTGCTCTTAGGAACGAACTTGCACACTTTTAGTCACTTGGCTTCTGATTGGTTGTTGACAACTATTCAGAAAGCAGACGGCCATTTTAAATTGAGTCGTTCCGATGCTCGTTAGTAAGTTACTACTATCGCTGCGCAAGCACGTGTTTAAACTTCCTTCTAATAAACTCTCATCGCGTTAATTCATTTGTTATTGTTTTCAGTCGTTATCGTTATTGTTATTATTGCTGTTACTGTTATACAAGATACAAGATACAAGATCTTTTACTGACTGTTCATTGTTATCTGTTACTGACTGTTCATTGTTACTGTTTTTGTGCGTCAAAGTTAAAATGGCGTCATATTCTAATAAAGAATATGCCCACATCATGTACTGTTATGTTTTTGCTGACGGCAACATTGCTGGGGCTCGTAGAGAATATCAACGTTACTTTCCTAATCGCCGGCTTCCCCACGTTTCTGTCTTCGGAGCAACCTATCGACGATTAAGTTAAAGCGGCCTATTCACAGAAATCAAGTGGATACTGGCAGACCAGGACGTTTTACGGCTGACGATGATGAAACAATTATGCAACATTTTATTAACGACCCTAACGTCTCAACAAACATTATGGCACGCCGGCTCGGCATGTCCCAGTGGAAGGTATGGTCAGTGGTGCACCTGTCAGGCCGACATCCGTCCCATTACCAACCGGTACAAACGCTGTACGAGGATGATTCAGCGAGTAGACTCCAGTTTTGTCGTTTCATGCTAAACGCCGACGCAGACGAAGAAATTTTTTTAAGAAACATTATGAACGGATGAGTCCAAATTTGACCGAGATGGTATTACAAACTACCATAATCTTCATTACTGGTCACTGAAAGTGGACAAAAATCCAAAAAACTTAAAGAAACAGCGCAGATTTTCTTTGAATGTGTGGATGGGTATTGTAAATGACAAACTTATTGGGCCTTATTTTATGCCACAAAATTCATTTTCGGCCATACATATGGGGGGTCAAATTTGTAGCATTTTGACTCCCCTATCACGAGCTGCCAGGAAATTGTCTAGTTCCCAGTAACCCTGTATATAATTGTGGTTTTGATTGCTTGATTGCAGTTTTACGTACAAGATATTTCAATCTAAAGTCAAAATATTGTTTATTGACATCCATTAGTTTATAAAAATACTCGTGAATTGTGACGATTAGTCATCATGAATAATTTGTGATTTACAGCCATAATTCACATTAAACTGCACTAAAAGCCCTAAAACTTTGGGTAGTAATGAACATTTTTTCGAGAATTTCGCTACTATGCGAATGCAGTACGAGAAAAAAAAGAAAAACTGATTAAGATGGTGTAAATAATTTATAACATACAACTTATGACATAGCCACGTAGCTTAGGTAAGGAAGGTAATAAAAAAATCGACTACTGAAATAAAACTTAATACTAAATCTAAAATGCATATATAAAGTCACGTTATAAGTCAGTCTAATGTTCCAAGTAGTTATCCAACTTTTTTTTTATAGGAGAGGGGGCAAACGAGCATGCGGCTCACCTGATGATAAGTGACTACCGCCGCCCATGAACAATCGCAACACCAGGGGAATTGCAGATGCGTTGCTGGCCTTTTAGAAAGGAGTAGGCTCTTTTCTTGAAGGTCCCTAAGTCGTATCGGTCCGGAAAAATCGCTGGTGGTAATCGATTCCACGAGGAAGTTGTGCGAGGAAGAAAACTTCTTCTAAATCGCCAAGTGGTGGACCGCCAATCATCCAGGTGGTATGGATGGTATCGCGAGTTTTGTCGCAATGTACGATGGTGAAATTGAGCGGCTGGAATTTGTGCGAACAATTCCTCAGAGCACTTACTAAAATACGCAAAGAGACGCAACATCTCTACGCAGTGGCAGTGAGTCAAGTCGATCGGAAAGAACTCGGTCGTCGACGATTCGAACCGCTCTGCGCTGGATGCGGTCAAGTGGAAGGAGCTGGCACTGGGGAGCCCCTGCCCAGAGATGGGAACAGTATTCCATGTGGGGCCGAACCTGCGCCTTGTAAAGTTGCAAACGGTGTACCGGCATGAAATACTGTCCCGCTCTGCTGAGCACGCCAAGCTTTTTAGAGGCCAATTTGGCCTTCTCTTCCGAATGACCACGAAACTGCACATCACTCGATATGTCGACACCGAGGATTCCAATACTGGCTGAAGCAACAAGGGGAGTGCCTTGAAACTGAGGAGAAACGACAAAAGGGTTCTTTTTAGCGGTAAACGCGCAAACTTGTGTCTTCTGGGGATTGAACTGGACTAGATTTAGTCGCCCCCAATCCGAGACTTTGTTCAGCAAAGACTCGACTTCAGCCACAAGTTTGTCCCGGTACTCGGCGACGTTTTCCTGAGAAATATTTGCACGGCCGGTATATAAGGCATCAACAGTGCTGTCGTCTGTATAGCAATGAATGTTACCAGCTTGCAACATATCATTGATATGCAGGAGAAACAGCGTTGGTGATAGCACGCAGCCTTGTGGAACACCAGCGTTGATAGGCTTGTAATCAGAGCATACGCCGTCTACTACGACCTTGATGCTCCGATCAGCAAGGAAACTGGTGATCCAATTGCACAATTTCTCGGGAAGCCGATAGGAAGGGAGCTTTGAAAGAAGCTCTTTGTGCCAGACCCGATCGAAGGCTTTCGCTATGTCCAAACTAACGGCCAATGCCTCCCTTTTGGACTCTACTGCCTCCGCCCATCTATGAGTCAGGTAGACCAGAAGATCACCAGCTGATCGACCACGACGAAAACCGTATTGGCGGTCACTAATCAGCTGGTGATCCTCAAGGTACCTCATTTTTGGTAACCGGAACGACGGTCACGCTTATTTAAAAATAACCCCAAGTCTAGTCGCCTATTACGAGACCCACGGGATGGTATTGATATTCATACACCGCCACTATACGGTAATTGATAACTTCTCAAAACATTTTAGTTATAGACAACGTCTTGCAATTGTCGTTTCTCTAGCGCTCACTTGACCTTCATACAAATAATGCAATATTTTAATTGTTAATATTTTTTTTTTTTTTTGGAAAAGAACATAGTAATGGCTCTAAGTTATATTTACCTTCATTTAAAAAATATTGTCTTTGGCCTGACCTACTATACTCTTTGGCTTGACTAAAACGTCTTATACACGGTTCATCTTGACGTACGTCAGTTATGTACGTCAAGTGACGTACGTCAAGCCTATTCATTGTCGTTTTGCTAGACGTTTAAGTTGGTGGTGGTTAATGTCGCCGCTTGAGTGATAAAACGTCTTATACACGATTCATCTTGACGTACGTCCCGCCAAGGTCATGCACGATGCACGATGCAAAACGACAATGAATAGGCTTGACATACGTCACTTGACGTACTTCATGGACACACGTCAAGCCTATTCATTGTGGTTTTGCATCGTGCGTCGTGCATGACCTTGGCGGGACGTACGTCAAGATGGACCGTGTATAAGACGTTTTAATCAATCCTCCATCTATGCAGAGTATTTACTAGCATAGAGAGAGTCCTAAAATAAAAACAAAATTCTTATAGTTGAACTCATTATACATATGTCGTGTAACATGGTACAAAATAAGATGGCTATATTATTCTCACCTTCTTTCTTTTACAAGGTTGTTGCCGTTTTTCCATTCCATAGACACCTCTATTGATGTGCCATTAGCGAAACAAAAAACTTTGTCGGTAAATTAATTTAGTTTATGACTTAGTAACAGGCTATTTAACTAATTTTGGAAAACCATTTTAAATGATTATAAAACGCTACATTGATATTTCCGGGAGATTTACTGTATTAACAATAAAAATCAAAGTTAAAGTTAAAATTTCCAAAACCGGGCCAAAAACGCTGATTCTGTAATGGCGCTGGTCATGTAACATGTGTGACGTCACACCAAGTAAACAAGTCAATAACCGTAATAAAACATTGCAACTGAAGTGATTTTTATCATTTTTCTTCTTTATTTGATAAAATGGTTTATAAATGGTGTGTAGTGCTACAATGTACTAATGCGACTATAAGCAGTCCATAGAAACTGTTTGTTTCTGTTCCAACGAATCTCAAAAGACGAAAATGTCTTTTGAGATTCGTTGGAATTTGAATACCAATGTTTTTTGTGTGAATATCACTTTAATGTAAGTAATATTTAACTTTGTATATACTAAATAGTAGCTAAATATCGGTTTTTATATAAAGTAATAACATCTTTAATACCAAAGCTCTTTCATTACAGCCCTTCACAAGTCCACTGCTGAACATAGGCCTCCCCCACGGAATGCCACAAAGCACGGTCCCGAGCCACCTGCATCCATTGACTTCCTGCATGTCTTACCAGGTCCTCACTCCATCTAGTGGGGGGACGCCCTACACTTCGCCTGCCGGTACGAGGCTGCCACTCGAGAACCTTTCTTCCCCATCGGTTGTCGGTTCTTCGAGCTATACGGCCGGCCTATTGCCACTTCAGCTTACTAATCCTTTGGGCTATGTCGGTTACTCTGGTTCTATTGCGGATATCCTCATTTCTAAGTTTATCACGCAGAGAAACCCCGAGCATAGCCCTCTCCATAGCTCGCTGAGCGACCTTGAGCTTCCTCATACGGCCAGCAGTGAAGGACCACGTCTCAGTTCCGTATGTCATCACTGGCAACACGCACTGGTTGTACAATTTAGTTTTGAGGTTTTGAGGTATGCCTGACGAGAAGATGGGTCGTAATCTCCCGAAAGCTGCCCAGCCGAGTTGAATCCGTCGATTGACCTCTCGGTCGAAGTTGGACTTACCTAGTCGGACTATTTGTCCCAGGTAAACATATTCGTCCACAACTTCGAACTTAGTGCTCCCAACAACTACTGGCATAGGTGTGACATGGACATTAAACATGATTTTGTTTTGTCCATGTTCATCTTGAGACCTATCCGTTGGGAGACACTATTGAGGTCATTGAGCATAGTGCTTAGGTCCTCCAGCGATTCTGCCATAAGGACTATATCGTCGGCAAATCGAAGGTGAGTGATGTACTCGCCATTGATGTTAATACCGTATCCTTTCCAGTCCAGTAGCTTGAAAACGTCTTCCAATGCAGCGGTGAAGAGTTTCGGGGATATAACGTCACCCTGTCTTACACTTTCTGCAGTTGAATAGGTTTCGTACTCTGGTTCTGTACTCGGATAGCCATCGTAACCCTACTGTACAAACACTTCAGCAACTCGATATACCGACAGTCCACTTGGCACCGCTGAAGGGACTGCAGCACCGCCAAATTTCGACGGAATCAAGGCTTTCTCATAGTCCACATACGTAGGCAAAGTGGCAGATTGTACTCGTCGGTCTTCTGTACAATTTGCCGAAGGTATGTATATGGTCTATGGTGCTAAAGCCTTTTCGGAAACCGGCTTGTTCGGGAGGCTGGAAGTCGTCGAGTCTGCATGCGAGACGATTCGTAATGACTCTCGTAAACAGCACGTAGACGCGGCTCAGAAGGGAAATCGGTCTGTAGTTCTTCAAGAGAGCGTTGTCGCCTTTCTTGAAGAACAAGACCACCGCACTTCTGCTCCACGCCTCCGGTGTAGAGCCACCATGGAGGACGGAATTAAAGAGCTTCTGAAGGACTTCAAGTACCGGTTTTCCACCCACTTTCAGAAGCTCCGCTGTAATTCCATCCTCGCCTGGGGCCTTGCCGTTTTTAAGGTGCTGGAGAGCCATTCTAATCTCGCTCAGACTGACGTTCGGGATATCATCGGAATAGTGTCGGATAAGACTTGCTCTTGGATCGTTACTCACACTTGCGTGTGGCTCCAACGATGACGTGTACAGCTGCCCATAGAACCTCTCAATCTCACTCAAAATCTCAGGTGTCCCGGAAACGATGCTTCCGCAATCGGTCTTCAGCTTCGACAGTTGGCTCTTTCTGGCAGACAGATCTCTGGCAAAGATTTTGGAGCCCTGGTTCCGCTCGATCGCTTCTTCAATACGAGCTGTATTGAAGTTGCGCAAGTCCCGCCGCATGCATTTGGAGATCTGTCTGTTCAGTTGCCTGTATGCTGTCAAATCTGCTGAAGACTGCAGCTTCATCTCCCGTCTGAAGCTCTTAATATGGCTTAATCTTACAGCATAAGTTGGAAGGATCCTTTTCAACCAAACAATGTTGTTTAACTATCTTTATAGTTTTATTTAGTTTTTTAATTTACAAAAAATTTCTAAGTATATCAACTGAACCTAAAATGAGATTTTACTAAACTTCTGAATGATGATCATACATAAAGATTTGTAAATAAATAATTCCTTCGTGGTACTTACACTGCTGTTTTCATATTCTTATGATCCGCAGCATAGTAATCGGTGTTATTCTTAAAAAAATCTGCAACCATATCTTAAGTAGGTTGCTGTTATCGGCTCGCACAAAATTTGACTCAATTTTGATATTCAAAATGAATATTTATGGCGCTAATTATAAGATTTATCAAAAAAAAACTGTTTCAGAAATACCTCAAATATCGAATATAGCACCCAAAAACATAGAAAGCGAACTACAATCAGTCAAGGCAGCTATGTTTACTCGTATGTGATGTCACCAGAGTTGCAACCAATCACAGGGCGTTCTCGCTACAGATAAAATTTCAAAAATTATTATGTTTTATTTTCGTTTGTTTTGCACAAAATATACATATTTTAGTTTAAAATAAAGTGAAATATATTTTTTTACGCTATTATCTGATAGGATGACCACAATTTGTAGTATATTTTTAAAGTTGTCAAATAGCCTATTAGGGATTTTTGTTAGTCCGGTTCGTAATACTTATTTAAATCAATGACATATCTTAAAACAAAAACGTAGTCAAATAATGCGGAATTTTTACTATCGTTGTATAATTTAAAATATATCGTGAAAAGTTCGTACACGTACAAGAACGTACACAAAGGGCACTGCTACGATAGGAAAATAACAGCGCCACGACCGCGTTCTGCCCTCTCTTTTGTCGCTAGATCACAACTACCAATAAATCGATTACGAACGTATTACCCGTTTTCCTCTCTGCTCCCTCAAGTATTATCCATCATTCAACAGAACAGATCACAAAACACAGTCTTGCGAAGCCGGGGCTGATCGTTTGTCAGCACATAAAATTAGGATTACAAATGGGATCCAACTCGCTTATGTACCGTGTTTCTATCAAGATTTAGTATTCATACCTCCCTAACTATTAGTTTTTAAAGTTTACGAAACGAATATTTGCTACTATGTAATATAATAATCATCATCACTTGATTTAGAAAACAATGTACTTAATCGTTCGAATAATAATAATTCATTCGAATAATAATAAAACATCAATGTAAGTACCTACCTATTACCAACTTTTGTTTATACAATAACACAATACCAGATCAGAGTGTATTTTTATCAAAATGTATTATCATACATAGTTATGTTTATCTATGATTACAATCATTAGCAATCATTAGTTATATCTAAGATAACCTAATCAATCTATTACAAAATTTGACTTGCAAAACCTATTACCTCATGATATTTTGTTTTGTATAAACGATAGTTAAATATGAGTCATACTTATATCAAAGTGATCTTCACAGAAGTATAGTCTAGTTTTTGTAGACAATGTCTTTGGGTTTTTTCTTTCCAGTTTTAACAGTTTTTTGGTACTTGAATCCATAACTAACATAAGATAGGAGTTCCCGAATCGCAATTTGAGAAAGTTAATTGTACTGATTGCTGGCCAATAAATACTCAGTACAATGAATGGGTGTGGTTTCGAAACACCCAAAAAACAACGGCAAGTCGATAATAACACTACTAAACCCGTTTTGCTATATTATCAGAATCTACGGGGACTGAGAACAAAAACAGCAGATTTTTATACCAGTCTTTTGGATTCTTCGTGCGATCTGTTTGCTATTACAGAGACAGGTCTCAATAGTTCAATACATAACGGTGAACTTTTTCCGCCAAACTACACAATACTGCGATGTGATCGAGCAGATGGCCGCAAACAAGGAGGCGTCCTCTTAGCTGCATCTTCCAGACTGGATTTGAAACGCGTTTCCGTAGCTAATGTGGACGCGACCTTATTTGAGATTGTTTGTGCAACGGTGCACCGTAGCGAAAAATGTTTATTCTTTTGTTGTGTTGTTTATATACCGCCAAAATGTGATGTTAAAGAATATATGTATTTATTTCATTTGATAGAAAAGGAGTGTACTAAATATGACAAAGTGTTAGTGATCGGAGATTTTAACATGCCTTCTTCGACATTAGAAATACAAAACTATTTTGGTTATGTTACAGCATATTGTGGATTTCGTCAGGTAAATGAAGTGCTTAATATAAACAATCGCATTCTAGATTTGGTATTAACAACTTTGCCGGTAAGTGACGTGGGGGTATCACTGTCTGGTGAGTCTTTAGTTAATATTGACGAACAGCACCCACCTCTGACCATAAAAATCATGGCAGTGGACGCGAGGAGTGGGCGATCCTATTTCAGTATGACTGATAATAAACCGAATAATAATAATATATTAATTGAAAGCTCTAGATGGAATTTTAGGAAATGTGACTTTTTCGAATTATATCATTTATTAAATTCAATTGACTGGAGTTCGTTATATCTGTTAGAGGATGCTAAACCCTCCTTGTCTTATTTCTATGATAATGTAACAAATGTGATTAGTAAATGTGTGCCTTTGAAAAAACGTAAATTAAGTAATTATAGTGCGAAGTATACTTACCCTGATTGGTATACGACTGATTTAATATTAGATATAAGGCTCAAATGGAAATATCATAAATTATAAAATGTACGAAGCATTAAAATGGATAAAATAAACGAAATTCTGATGTTGGGCTCCCAGTTTTAGGATAACAACCGCCTTCAATACACAAGAAAATTTGGTCAATAAGAGTTATCCACTAACTATATTTGATAAGGATATGTGTTTACAAAACGTTTAAATTAAATTATAATTGCAAGCCCTCTCACTAAATATGTTGTGTTGTTATACTTTTGTTGTTACCACCATTTATTTGCCAAATCACGGCTTTTCGGAAATCTGAAATTAGAAAAGTATTTTAACCGTATTTACCTTTATTATACACCTATAAAAAGGCTTTTCAAAAGTTTTATTTTAGACATTGATTCATATGGGTTAGGAATACAAAGGATCTTAACTTCTAATACTATATTTATATTATAATTATTACGAAAGAAGTCGTTACTAAAGAATATTCGAGTACAACGTGGCACACACATCACTGGCTCTAATTCGGGGTGGTATCACTAAATATTTGAATTTACTGGCCGTTATTTGAAGGCGTTATTATACAAAATAATACTGACTCGAATTTTATGTTACAGATCATGCATTTGGGCTGAATTTAGTTTTCCTAATAAAAATTCGGGTGGACTATAGACGTCCGGTACTTGATTTTAATTATGTTTTCACTTTGGGAGGCTTGTCAGGGTTAAGCTTGAACCTTTTACACTGTTCTTGGATGTCGGAAATGCGTTTTGAATTAATTATGATAAAAGTAAATTTCACTAAAATTGCTTATAACGAAATGCAAATATGTAAATTTGGTCTAGTATTATGAAGTAGACATCCGGCACTTGATTTTAATTATGTTTTCAGTTTAGGAGGCTTGTCAGGGTTAAGCTTGAACCTTTTTACTGTTTTTGATTTCGAAAATGTGTTTTGAATTAATTACGATAAAAATTAATTTCACTAAAAATGCTTATAAATGCAAATATGTCAATTTGGTCTAGTATTATGAAGTAGTCGTCGAGTACTTGATTTTAATTATGTTTTCAGTTTAGGAGGTTTGTCAGGGTTAAGCTTGAACCTTTTATACTGTTTTTGATTTCGAAAATGTGTTTTGAATTAATTACGATAAAATAAATTTCATTAACTAAAATTGCATATAACGAAACGGGTCACGCATAAAAAGGTTAATTACTCGGACCCAGACAATCTATTTGTGGCTGAAGATGGAACTCTTACACAACGAATTGAGTCACAGTGGAAAGCAGTCAAGAGGTTTTTCAGAAAACATTATAACAATTCACATTTAAACGTTTCATTTACCACTATCATAGCAGAGTTTAGGCAATCTGACTTTATAGATAAGATAGGTCGAATCTATACTAAAACCGAATCAGAACGCCCTGACTCCACGTAGTCTTGTTTGCCCTACCTCTAGAGTGTTTTTGTAAAGCCGTAGGCGCGGAGAGAGAGCAGCCCGCCCGCTGTAATAAATCGCAGGCACCTGTGTGAGCCGTAGCGGCCGATGATGATCGCCAAAGACGACCATTAAGCCGAAGGTGCGGATGTGAGCATGGGTGCCTGTGATTTGCTACGCAAGGGCGAAAGGTCTGCACTTCCCGCAGCGCCGAAGCCGTCGCAGAAGTAACTTTGAGTCAATATTCCTGTGTAAAAAAGTGAGTTAATAATTTTACAAAAAAAATTATTAGTCATAAACTTTTACATTTCGGCAAGGGGGAAGGGTATGCGGGCTTCCCCTGAATACTCCCACTCTCCCCACCCACTCCCACCCCCGTACACGAATACCGGATGTCTATAGTTTTACCAAAAATTCTACTGATGTAAATATTTTGAAGAAACTGCATAGCAGCCACAAAATGATATGCAGTCGACATTTTACAGAATTTGCTTTCAGTAACAGTATAAAAAGGCGTCTTAATAAGTTTGCTATACCTATTGATACAGAACCTCTATTGCACAGATTACAAAATGAAGCTGGCTTTGAGGTATTAAATAATTGTCTTTTCATATACTAAATATGAACATATGTCGTACTCCGATGATAGATTTTCACAAAATACTTATATAAATAATTTTTAGATTTTGCCAGAATCAGGCCCTTCACATTTTACACAAAGTGTAGAATACCATAAAGAAAATAAGCAAGTATGTATAACAAACAACTTTTTCTACTACGTTTTGTAAAAAAGAAATAGTTAAATAAGCTAATTATTATATTTTCAAAATATTATTTTTACAGAAAATCAAATTAATCAATCGGTAAATTACGGTGCCCCTCAGACAAATGATGCGCTCGAAAATGTTTCTACATTTATAAGAATCAAGAAACCGGTATGTATAGTAATTGATTCTATTAGTAATATAGAGCATTGTAAGTGCCATATTATGTATACTAGTATATATACTATGAAGAGTCGTGGTAGTTCAGGCGCTAAACGCTCGCTGTAAATTTCACAGTACGTGAGCAACCCGTGTTTGATTCCGAATTATATGTTCTTATTTATTTCAAGCGACACAGACAGTTTTAGCGAAAATGGACTGTTATTTAGATTTCATATCTATAATGTGTGTGCGTTAGAAAATTGGGTCTAAATCAAAACAATGAAAGTTCTTAAGGCGTAATCTTGGTGAACTGATAGACAAATTACATTGATTTAAGAAGCACTTTAAATTCTTTATCACCTACGTGATTCGCTTAGTTAATTTTATAGATTCTTTCATAAAACACATCTATGAGCATTTACAAATGTTTTGTAACAAAATAATAATAAAATGGGACCTCATCACCTGCGCGATAATAAATATCCACTTAAAATTTAGAGATGACTCGATGAGACTGGGGTTGTTCACCATGAAAATCTGCTATATCATACCAAATCGAAAGTATTGTCTTTAATTTTGAATTTTTTGCCTTTTCCAAATTCATAAACATAACATATTAAAATCGTTGGGCGTTCAAGAGGTTTAAGACCTATCAACAAGGGAAAAAACTGTATAATATCTGTAGGCGAAGTTTCCAGAGAATATCTGTTCTTAAGAAAAAAATTAAAACTAAAAAGAATCTTGACTGTATAAATAAAATTGTTAATGATGAAGATCAAAACACTCTTTAATAGTAATATAAGCGACAGTTTAGTTCTTTTACTTCAGAGCCAACTAAAAAATTGCCAGAAAAGCCAAACGGGAGGCGTTATAATTTAAAGCAACAAATTTTATTTCTAAGCTTATATAAAAAGTCACCCGCGTGCTATAGATTATTACGCAGGATATTTGCATTACCTTGCCAAAACACTTTAAAAAAATGGTTAAACACTATTCCACATAAACCAGAGATAAATAGTCAAATGTTTTCTGGACTAGCGAACCTAGTGGAAATGCAAACAGACGAAGAAAACATTTGTACCTTGGTCTTTGATGAAATGGGGATCAAAAAAAATGTATCATACAATAAGAAGTTGGACATAATTGAGGGGTATCAAGATCACGGAAATCAAGGTCGAACAAATGAAGTGGCTAACAAAGCATTTGTTTTTATGCTTTCTGGCTTTAGAAAGAAATGGAAGCAGCCAATAGCATATTATTTGTCAGGAAATTACACAACTGCTGATAGATTTTTACGTGGTAGAGCCATGCTGCAGCTATATTACTGGTATACTTGTAGCACGAATTGGTCGGCTCGACCGGGGAAGCAGTGGCGGCGTAGCGTGGGTTGGCATCCAGGGCGGTTTCTATTGTAATATTACGAGGTTGAATTAAACACGAGCGCTTGATCAAAGTTTATTCATGACTGACTCTACATAAATCAGTAACAACATATACTAGCACTGTAATACTACTTCACCTCGGGGTGGATAAAAAAGAAAAAAAAAAAAGTTCAGCATACTTAATACATAGCACAAACTAATATTTTATAAAATATTTTTTTAAAACATTGCTTACTCAACGAACCTTTTTTCTATCCTTGCACTATATCTACTTTATTATTTCTAAAAATCTTAACATTTGTTCCTAAATCTTCTAAGACTTTAAAGGTCCAAAAAAATACAATCTAATTTACGAGCACATTCATTTTTAATTAAAATAAGTTCATCCTTATCATAGAATACAGGATTACATGTTTTATCATATTTGTTTTTCTTATTTCTTTACAAGCTATTAAATTATGTCTTGCATCTCTTAAAGCTACCTGTAACTTATATTTTAAATCTAAACAATAATTATCAGAATTATAAAGTGGTTCCACCACGTCTTGTTTCAAATTATTAGGCAAACGACATGGCCTGCAAATACAAGTTCGAATGGTGTGTATTTTGTTTGAGTGTTTACACAAGTATTATAACTAAAACACCAGAATGGAATCAATGAGACCATGAATAGCCCATATTGGTGCTATAAGTTCTTAAAATGACCCTAAATGCTTATGAGCAATCTCAAGCGAACCAATTGATTGATGGTGATATGCAGTTGACGTCAACTTTTCTATATTTAATAAGCTACACACCTGTTCCATCACTTGAGAAACAAATTCAGTTCCTATCAGTAGCTAAGGAACTAGGTATACCGAATCTTAGGATAAAATTATTTACAAAAGCTTTTGCCACAGTAAGTGTTTCTTTATTGGGTAATGGGTGCCTCTATATATTTTGTTAATTCACATTGGAGCGTTAAAATATAGCAATTACCGTACTCATCCTTGTCCAAGGACCCACAAGATCAAGAAAAACTTTCTCAAACGCAGTCGACGCCGTGGTAGTTATAGTCATTGGTTGTTTGGTATACCTACTATATTTCATTTTCACACATTTTACATTCACTTATAAATTTTCGAACATCGGCATCTAATCCTGGCCAATAATATCTCCTTTTATATTATTAGCCATCCTATTCATTCCAGCATGCCCACTGGTAGGTAGCAAATGATAATCATTCAAAATGAATTGTTTTTCTTTATTGTCGTAAATTCTTTTAATTCCTTTCAGAACACATATTCGAGGACCGGTCCACTCATTTAATGTCTTAATTTCACTACATAAACCTTTTATAAATTCTTCATTTTATCATCTTTTATGCATAGTTCTTTTACTTTTATTATCTCACAAAACTCTTTTAGTTGCAAATTCGGCTCATGAGAAGAGCAATCTAAATTCAAGTTTATCTACAATAACATTTTGCTTGCACAAAATTAAAACAATCTCGTTCTTCCTTGACTAAGTCTCTTTTTAAATCCTTTTATAATATCTCCTTTCACAAGTTTCATTTCAATAGAATCATACGGTTGTCTTAATAATTCCACGACTCGTGGTTGATCAGGCCACCGTCAGTGTCATTATTAATCACAACCCTTTCCTGTTTACATCCTCTTCCATTCTTCTCTTTTGCGCTCTAGTTGTCACAGCTAAGACTTGTTCTTTCATATTCTTTAACTCACTCGACGTTATACAAATTCTAGACAGTGCATCCGCCACAACATTGTCTTTACCCTTCACATAACATATTTTAAAATCATATTCTTCTAGAATTAATCGAAACTTTATCAACCGACTAGACGGATCTTTCATTCCAAATAAGTAAATCAAAGGTTTGTGGTCTGTCATTATGGTAAAAGTCCTGCCAAATAGGTATGGTCTAAAATATTTTACTGCACACAATTGCTGTTAATTCCTTTTGGATAACTGGGTAATTTTTTCTGCTTTATTTAATGGCCTACTAGTGTACGCGATTGGTTTCATATTTTTGTTACACAAAACTGCTCCTACAGCTACATCAGACGCATCTGTTTGCAAAACGATTCATTTGATTCAGAAAAATCAGGATATTGAGTATTGGGGTGTTATTAATGATTTTTTAGAAAATTAAATGCGTTCTGACACTCTGAAGACCAAACAAATGGTGCGTCTTTCTTGAGTAAACTATTTAAAGGCATAGTAATTGTTGCAAAGAGGTACGAATTTCCTATAGTAGTTGCAAAATGCAACAAACCTTCTTACTTCGTCTACATTTTGAGGACAGGATAATGCTCCAAAATTCGGGTCTTTTCTGGATCAGGTGAGACACCGTTGGCAGACACTAAATGACCAAGATACAGAATTTCCTTCTTTAGAAATTCGCTTAGTAGGATTCAGTTTTAAATTTACCTTTCTCAGTCTTTCGAAAACATCTACTAGATTTTGGTTGTGAATAGTTAAGGATCTTCCAAAATTATTAGATCGTCCAAATAAATAAAACACTTCTCGAAGTTAATCCTGACATAGCAATTGACATGACTCTACTAAAAGCACTACAAAGAAGTTTTGAGCCCCATTGGTAGACGTTTTAATTGATAATGTCCTGTACTAGTCGAAAATGCAGTATACTTTCGGCTTTCTGGTGCCAGTTTCACCTGATAATAGCCTTGTTGTAAATCTAAATGGGTAAAATATATAGAGCCTGATAATGAATCAAGAATATCAGTGATGTTCAGCGAAATTTATCATCTACTATATTTTCATTTAGTTTTCGAAAATCAATTACTAAACGCCATTTTGACAACCATCAGATTTTTGGGAACTAGTAGTATGGGACTAGACCATTCACTAGTAGATTCTTCTATAATATCATCTCTAAGCATCTTTTTATCTGTTTATTTATTTCGGGCTTTAAAGCTTGTGGTAAACAGTATGGTTTCGTGTAAATAGGATTGATGTTATCTTTCAGTTGTATAGTTTGTTCACAAATATTTGTAGTTTCTTTATCGTTGGGTAAAAATGTCTGAATATTTAGTGCAAATTTTTCTATAGATTGCTTTTCTTCTTCATTCAAATGCTTCAATTCTAATAAAGATAATAAGATATCACATCTTTCTGAACTACTTTTGTTTTGGCAAAATTTGAAGCGTTGAAATCATCTAAAAGTTCTACGTTTAATATAAATTATTCAAATTACTTCTTCTTCCTAGTATTTAAAATCTTTATTGGGACTCTTTTATTTTTGGTCGAACAATAGTACCTGCCAAAAGCCTTCCTTTATTTCCTTTGCGCTAACAAAACAATCGCCTTTTGCTTCCGTATCCAAATACACAAAATGAATTGATTCACTTCGAGGCGGTATTAATAATGTATTACTGTAATCAGGTTTGTCATAAATTGGCAAAACCAATTCTCTCGTCCTATCCGTAACGTTAGTAAATTTTTGTTTAAATCAATATTGGCTCGTACTTGTTCATAAAGTCTAATCCTAATATTCCATCGACGGTTATAGGTAAATTTTTGAAAATGTGAAATTTGTTATGGAATTTATTGTCTCTAGAAGCATAAATGTCGATCTCTACATATCCGGAAGAACATATCTTGCCTCCAATTCCATTAACAACCATTATCTTTAAGAACATGCTGATCTTGGAAGTACTTCTTCCTTAATAACCGAAATGGATGCTCCAGTATCTATCAATAACACAAGTTTCATACCATGAATGTGAAAATTTACAAACTTAGAGTTACCTCTACATGAAAAAATGAAATTATTGAGAACGAAAAAACTGATTGTTGTCTATCTCATTAGGTTTTTGCTCCATATTTTCACCAGCTCGTTCTTTGTTGTCGTTACTGAGCTGCAAAAACATTTTATTATAAAAATCCTGGTTGCCACGTCTATTATAATGATAATTTGATCTGTAGGACTGTCCTCTACCACGGCGAATATTGAAAAGGCCTTGAAAATCTCTGATATCTATTTGAATAATTACTATAATTATTTTGATAATTACTCCTACTGGTGCCGTAATTTAGACGCCCACGGCCCCTGTTTTGTCCTTGAGATCTAGAAAAACGGTTAACGAACCTACCTCTAGTCATCTTCATCACCTCAGCAGACCCGGAACTGGACGACGATGGTGTGGACTCGTCCTTGGCCGCCTGGATCGCGTCCTTGAGAAGGTAGTTGCGGGCTGCGATGATTGTGCTGAGCTTTTCTTTTAAGACCATCTGTAAACTTTTAATGACCATTTTCATTAATAGGTTTAAGGACTGCGCATTTTGTTGCGTCGCCCTCAGCCTGTGAAATAGTTAACTCTGTTAGCAGTCTTTCGAGTTGAGACCCGTATTCATCAACTGATCTAAATCCCTGGTTCAAGGACTGAATTTGTTTATGTATAGCCGTGTAAGAAACTTTTGTCAATAGTTTTCCTAAAATCTTTAATCATACTACTAACTGACACATAATTATCAGCAACGCGTAGCTTAGCGTTTTCGATAATCTCCTTTAACACAAATTTAATTAATAAATTTTTCCTGCCTCGTTAAGCATATCTGCATACATTTCCACTGCATCAATCAATCGTTTCGTAGTATCCTCCTTATTATCTAAAATAGGTATCAACCCACACGCTGTTTTAATATCAAAATCCATTGTTTCTAAACTTATTTTACAACTAGGCAAAGTACACAATTGAGATATTTCAGAATATAAAGAGCAAACTTTTTATATGTACTAGTAATTAAATTAATTTGATTGTTTACCTTGACGACTTAAATTAGAAAATAATAGCTCGCTATCTTTTAACAATGTTTCGGCCTCTAGTATTTTTTGGACGCAACTGACCTTTATATCTGCTCTGGCCTTTTTGTTAGATATTGACGTATTTTTAATAATTTTCATATAATTCTATTAACTTTTCGGCCATAATACACGCAACGAAATATGTAACACCGCGTCATATTTCATTCACTTCTGTTTTAATTTTATTATAAATCGAAACACTGTCATACGACCGAGCAACATAAAAACTGAGTTGCACCCAATGGTTGCACATGGGCCGTAATTCAACGAATCGTGTTCGATATTACATTGATTTACTTATATTTTTATTTTTAGTTTAAACAATTATTTATTGATAGATAAAATTCATATTTCTAATTCTAAAACTATCGTTAATGTCTATATTATATATATTTTTAAACTAAAATAACACTGCAGCACAGAACACGTATTTACATATAGCACATATTTATTACCAGCTCACGAACACTTAAACGACTCCTTCTTCACGCACTGGTTCCTGCTCCCAGCGCCCAGACAAACGGCTTCGTACTTTTCTCAAAAATTCGTAATTCACCTGCTGTTCTATCCACTTTATGCCTCCTTGAGTTTTAGGTAAATGAAGTATGGCAATCGCCATCAACACCAAAACGTAGTAATCAGTATATTGTTTATCTTGACGTGATTTTCTTGTTCGGAGTAACTTGCACTATTATTTCCTCCTGATGCATTTTGAGATATAATATTTCTTATCTTCAGTTTTTGAGTATGATTTTCCCATGATTATAATTTCAAAACTGCCAGCACAGTAAGCGTCAGTCCAAATAATATATTCACGACAAACATTTTAGCTAACTTGAAGCACTGAGCACACAGGAATTCGCCCGGTCTGCACTTTTCGCCCGCTACGCTATCAGTTCCCGGAACGATCCTGGCAGGGTCGCCATGTAATATTACGAGGTTGAATTAAACACGAGCGCTTGATCAAGAAGTTTATTCATGACTGACTCTACATAAATCAGTAACTTAACTTATATACTAGCACTGTAATACTACTTCAAGCACCCCAAATAAAATATAATGCTAAACATGCTTACCGGACTTTATTTTGCTAAATTATTCTATTCATCATCATTATCATTACAGCCCTTCACAAGTCCACTGCTGAACATAGGCCTCCCCCAAAGAATGCCAAAAAGCACGATCCTGTGCCACCCGCATCCATCGACTTCCTGCATGTCTTACCAGGTCGTCACTCCATCTAGATGTACGAGGCTGCCACTCGAGAACCTTGCTTCCCAATCGGTTATCGGTTCTTCGAGCTATATGACCAGCGCATTGCCACTTCAGCTTACTAATCCGCAGGGCTATGTCGGTTACTCTGGTTCTACTGCGAATATCCTCATTTCCAAGATGATCACGTAGAGAAATCTCAAGCATAGACCTCTCCATAGCTCGCTGAGCGACCTTTAACTTCCTCATATGGCCAGCAGTGAACGACCATGTTTCAAATCAATAAGTCATCCACTGGTAACACGCACTGGTTGTACAATCTCGTTTTCAAGTTTTGAGGTATATACCTCACGAGAAGATGTGACGAAATCTCCCGAACGCTGCACAGACGAGTTGAATCCGTCGATTGATCTCTCGGTCGAAGTTGGAGTTGCCTAGTCGGTATATTTGTCCCAGATAAACATACTCGTCAACAACTTCGAGCTTAGTGCTCCCAACAACTATCGGCATAGGTGTGACATGGACGTTACACATGATATTTGTTTTGCCCATGTTCATCTTAAGACATATCCGTTGGGAGGCACTATTGAGGCCATTGAGCATAGTGCTCAGGCCTTCCAGCGATTCTGCCATAAGAAATATATCGTCGGCAAATCGAAGGTAAATGATGTACTCTTCATTGTTATTAATCCTTTCCAGTTCAGTAGCTTGAAAAGGTCTTCCAATGCAGCGGTGAATAGTTTCGGGGAAAAAACCTAAACTCATTTATTTAGGACATAAATTATGTTTGAAAGTAAATAAAAATAAATTTGCGATACATATTAAGATTGTTATATTAGTAGGCAGGTAGATACTATAGTAGGTAGCTATTTATTTATTGGTATGTCTTTGCGGAGTAATTCTTTTGTAAGTATTCTCTGGCTGTGCGAGTGAGTTGTCTTTGTCACCCCTTGGTGCTTGGCACCCGGGGCGGAGCGCCGGTGGGGGTGCCGGGGGGTTCCCCGCAGTGCCCTTTACGCCGCCACTGCGGGGAAGGACCACGCTCTCACAGAATACCAGCGTAAAATTGCAGCTTAACGCTGCTGTGTTTCGTATGGTGAGTGTAGATAACCGGAGACCCTATTTACTGAAAACGAGGCATTCCATCATAGTCCTCACGGGTGACAACGCATCTGCATTTAGATGTCTATGGGCTACAGCAACCACTTACCATCAGGTGGACTGTGTGCTCGTTTGTCACCCTTATTCTATAAAATAAATTCTTCACCAAATTAAAAAATTCTACGATTTAGATAGAAATAATCCTAACTTTGTTTATGCTGCTGCCTTAACTGATATTCATATTTCGCCAAACAACAAACAGAAAATGCGTGTGAAGCTTGCTGCGCAAATATTCAGTAATTCTGTGGCTGCTGGTATAATAGCAAATATTTCATCAAGTGAGCACCTATATTTCCTTTCCTTTTCTAACTGCTTATTAATTTGTTAATTATACTAAATATTTTCTAATATGTTATACTCGTGCTTGGGACTGTAACATGAATGTAATTCTTATTATAATTACAGATGAACTTTTTGACTTTTTGAACAAAAAAAAACAGATGAACTTCCTGCGGAAGCTGTGGCCACTGCAAATTTTATAAATCAAATTGATCAGTTGTTTGATTCGTTAAATGCCAACTCGAGAGATTTACGACGGGGCAAGAAGCATTTAGCAAATATGACTTTGAAAAGTCCACATTTAGAATACTTCAAATACATGAAGAAATTTTTAAGAGATATAAAATTTGTGGATGTAATAACAATCCGTCGTCTCAAAAAGGATCCATCCTTCACCCACAATAAACGCAGTTAAAAAAATATGGCGTACTTTAAATCGTCTTGGCATACGAAGTTTACCAATTAGGCGTCTCAATCAAGACGTAATAGAAAATTGTTTTAGTTGCATTAGGTATAGTTGTGGGTCTAATTATAATCCCAGTGTGTCTCAATTTGTCACCGGAATGAAAACTGCAATTGTGACAAATTTGAAGTAAAGTGGTCGTCGTCGGAATTGTGATATCTTCTTCACAATTCCGACGACGATTTGTGCTCGCTAATAATTTACAATCACTTTTGATATCTGGTGACAACAAAGTTATTTTAAGCGATTCTCACATGAAACGTTGCAATATAAACGATGTAGAGAGTATTATTACTGATTCGATTGAAAATATAGAGCATGCTACTTCCGAGGCACAAGCGTGTGCATATATGTGTGGGTTTATGATTAGGAAACTAAATTTAAATTGTGTTATTTGCAAACAATTATTATTATCGTCGGACATTACACCTACACACATTTTCACTCAGTTCAAAGAGTATAGTCTATAAAGCAATAGATTAAAATATGCCAACAAAAAATTAATAGAATGCGTGAAAATGTGTGCAACTGTAATAAATAAAATACTATTTATTCATTCTCATGGAGAAACAATTTTTAATCAAATAATGTTCATCCTGCATACGGTAGTTGATTTCAGCTTTTTATTAAAATGTAGACAACATTATGAATTCAACTTTCAATTTGTAAAAAAAATTGTTATACATATATGCCTAAAAAAGTTTTTGAAATTAAGAAATCGATAATTTAGTGAAAAATAAATTACAAAATTATACCTATTTATAGTTTTATTTTACTCCTCATCCAGGAAGGTAAATGCCAGTCATTTTAGTGCATGACCTATCAAATGTATGGGAATCAATCCAATTGGTTTGTGAGGTTTGCGCTAAAATTACTCGGATTTGCCTGACACAAAAAGTTTATAGAGTATTGTAATAGAATACAAAGATTTGAAAATCCCGCTAAAAAGTTTTATATGGGCGCCCACCGTAGCGTCATAAACACGTGTTTCCGTTTTTTAGTATGAAGTTCGCGTTCTTCTCTTGGTAGAGAGTAATTATTGTGTTCTGTGGTATTAGTTTGTGGCGCTAGCGCTACATAGGGATGGGCAAGGGGAAAATATATCGATACATACAGAATTGATATTTTTAAACAGTATCGATATATATCGCGAGATAAATATCGATATATCGTCATCATTTGCAGCATAAGGCAGGCCCAAACATTTTATATTACAGACAGTTGGACTACGAAAAAAAAAACGACAACCACACATGAATGCTTTTGTAGCTCCTAGTTTGTTGTTTCATGTTTTGTCCATTAATACAGCATTTTAAAATATATCGAAATTGATACGAATTCTATACTCTAAAATAAATATCGATATTTTTATGAGAAAATATCGATATTTCGATATTTTTTGCTCAAGCCTAGCGCTACATATTTTTATTTAATTTATTTATCTACGGGTCGGCTAGGACAATTACTATACTCGAGTTTTGGCGGGAACTTGATCGGCGGCGGTTTGCTGCTCCTGTATTATTGTTTGAATAATGGTTTGAAGTGGATTTTGATATGTAAAAGTGGTGCGATTTTGCGTATTAAGTGTCTGCGCATGTGAACTATTAGTGGAAACGGTGAAACAAGTGCTCTGATGGTGATGTGATTCTCAAGATAAGGTGTCTATCTGCTTATGCGCCTTGAGATACCATCGCCAACTGTCAGCTGTCTGATGACTCAAGTTGCCGTCAAAATCTCCCAACAGCGTGACCACTTTTAGTAGATTTCTACTTTTTTAGTAGATTTGAAGCAAATAAGACGATAAGCTAGTAGGATAAAATGTCTTAGTAGAATTTAGTAGAAATGAGAAACACGTCGGTATGTTTGGTATTAATTCACTATCAAAGAATAATAGGCTTAAAACCAAGCATCCATGACCAAAAAGTTTTAATTTTACAGTTGACAACACACGTGATTAGGGGATTCCCTTATTATTGAATGAACTTTACAGTGGGCATAGTAAATTGAATTTAATTTTCTAATAGATAAAGACTGTTTTTGTAAAATAGGTCTTTCAACTTAAATCATTTTTAAGTTGCTCCTATAATGTCAGACAACACAGTTTTATTAGTCGTTTTCGTTCATTTGTATTGTTTGCTTTCACGGAATCATACATTTATGTTATTTAAAATGAAAAGAAGATACGATCAAACTTATCGTGCGGAATGGGAGGAAAACCCATTATTTTCAAAGTGGCTTAAAAATGTGATGAAAATAATGCTTATTGTAAAGCTTGCAATTCTAAAATTTTAGCAAAATTGCGTCTATCAAAAACATAGTGCTTCAACAAAACATTTAAAAAATATGATTGGTTTTCTGGATCGTCTCAGGTACCTACTTTTTTTTAATGTTTCTTTTAAAATATTATTAATTAGCAATTGCAATATTTGACATTATGCATGTAATTGCCTAGACATGTTGACATATCCGTACCGTAAGTTATTTATGCGTGCAAATAAAATTGATTACTTATTAATTACTCAATTGGTAGGGTCCTATTTTCTGTGCCAAGGACCACGGGTTCGATCCCACTCAATATAAACATTTGTGTACAACATGTTTGCATTAGTCTATGCGTTTAATTTTTCATGTAGTCAGTCATTTATGCGCAGCAACGCAGTGTTTTGTATTTCTCAGTGTACTTAGTTGATTAAATAAGTAAAAATTGTTTTATATGACGGGTGGATCATACATTATTTTACAGATTGATAAATACTTCAAGAAGACATCACTTGACAGTGATGTAAAGAAACAGAAATGTGTATCGTTGCTTGTCTTGTAGAGCACAATGTACCTTTCCGGATAATGGACCACCTGGTGAGATCATTAATCGAGTCTTTCACGATTCTGATGTGGCTAAAATTTTCTTGTAAAAGAACCAAGTCTGCTGCTATCGCACAATGTATTAGGAGAGCAATTTGAAACAAGAATGTACGAAGATTTAAAGTCCGGATCGTCCAAATTTTCAATTATAGTTGACGAAAGCACCGATGTCAGCACTACAAAGGTTTGTAATCGCCACAAAGTATTATTCGAAAATGATTTACGCGTGAAAACTAGATTGTTAAGTATAATAGATATAGACGGTGAAACAGCACAAGACTTGTTAAAGGCACTCAAAACTGTATTTCAAGAACGTGGTCTTAAATGGGAAGATATGATTGGCTTCGCAGCTGACGACAAATGTTATGTTTGGCGAACATTCTGGGTGTGACTAAAATGAAAGAACTAAATCCACACTGTGTATATGTTAAATGCGTGTCATTCCGTTGCGTTAGCTGTGAGCCATTCGTGTAAACTACTGCCACGAAAATTAGAGCAATTGGTCAAAGAAGTTTATAATTATTTTTCTCAAAGTAGTAAACGTCAGCGCGAGTTCACAGAATTCCAAGAGTTTACCGATACAGAACATTATAAGCTACTCAGACATTATGATATACGCTGGCTTTCCTTCACGGTTGTATTAATCGAATATTACAACAATGGTCAGCATTGAAATTATATTTTCAGGGACAGTATTTGGGAGATAGAAACTCTAATGCATCTGCGGAATTTCTTTATAATGCCTTAATGACGAAACTATAAAACTATATTTCTATTTCCTTGATTATATATTACCGTTCACAAACAAATTCAACACGATTTTCCAAGGAGATTACCCTGTCGTGCATCGCTTGTACAATGACATGCGAGCCATGTTTGTCTCCATCTTGAGCTGTTATATGAAGCCAATATGTAAAAGCTACATCAGTGAAGAATATTGACCCCAATTCTTCCGTTAATTATTTACCCTTAAACAATTTGTATTTGGGTGTTAATTTTGCCAAACATTTAGAATCACATCGCAATCAAATACCCCGCAACAGCTTCAAGATATTTTTAAAGGTGCCAAGAATTCTTAAAATCTTTGTGTGTGCAGTTAAAAACAAGACTACCATTTGATGATGATATTTTGAAATGATGTGCTTTTAGATCCCCAAACTGCTGTACATGCTGAATTTACAAGTTTGTTTAATGTTACCTCAAAATTTCCAAACATTGTTTCCAAAGTGACATTCAACTAATCGACAATGAATTCAGGAACTTAAACTTAATATAAGTCGCAAACTTATTATGCAGTACTAGCAGCAGAGAGGCTGTTACTAATGTTGAAGAGTTTTGGGCGTCAGTAAGTAAATTACGTCATGCCGACAATAAAGCTCAATTTGGAAATATCAGTAAATTCATAAAGCAAATGCTTTGTTTACCAGTATCGAACGCCAAATGTGAACGCATTTTCTCTGCTATAAATAGAATAAAACAGAAGATCGTAACAGATTTAGTAATCTAAACGTTCGTGCAATTTTACACGCTAAGGAGGTTAAAGGAATCGGGAAATTGTACAAAATTTGAACCTGGTACTTCGATGTTGAAACAATGAAAATGAAAAACAATTATATAAAAATGTTAAAAATTCGATGACATTGACAATTAATACAAAATGTTAATCATAAATGATTGATTACATGTAAGGTTCATTAACAAATGTTTTATTTCGAATCAAAACATTACTCTAAAATTAGTAGATTTTACAATGCGACCTAGTAGATTTCAGTAGATTTTAGCAGTGTCTTTGGTAGATTCCCTCATTTAAAAGTGGTCACGCTGTCTCCCAAGGGCTGCACAATGTGACGCATCAACATATTGTGAAGCAGTGTACTATGAAGGATAAATAAACATTTGGGGAAATTATAATAAACCG
The DNA here is from genome assembly GCA_029286625.1 of Parnassius orleans. Taxonomy (NCBI): domain Eukaryota; kingdom Metazoa; phylum Arthropoda; class Insecta; order Lepidoptera; family Papilionidae; genus Parnassius; species Parnassius orleans. The sequence continues at coordinate 1,488,116 of JAGSMP010000184.1, forward strand.
AATAAAAATACCTAAGACTTGGCCTAAAGGTCTAGATACCAGGCCATAAGCTCCAAAAAAAAAATTACTATAATCTTTGGGGTCGGCGGGCGATCGGCGTCGCAAAACTAAAATTGAGTAAAATCTGTGTTTTGTTGTCTTCAAAGAGATTAAAGGTTGAATGTCTTTCAGGTTTGTCCATAGCATTGCATATCTTTCTTAGTGCAATGAGTTTTTGTTTATTTTTAACATAACGGACCTATTATCCTACCCTACCTTTGCCAATACCACATTCAAATTTATATTTCGACCCTTATTTTCTTCTGATATGCTGCTTTGAAACAATTTTCAATTCATAATTATCTATCATCTTCGATTGACGGCTCCGCGGCGTTGATAATTTATTGAAGTACAGGTAATTAAAAGTATTATATTATTTTATCAGAAATTATCTGTCAAAAATGGTTTATACGTGTTTTTTGTGCAAGTGGAGAAGTGATAAACTCCCTCAAAGATCCTATCACAAGTAAGTTTACAAATAAGTAAGGTTATGAATATCAAGTGTATATATTTTATATGAATTATTGTATATTATGTTTGTTAAGCTAATAAAAAAAATATAACTAAACTTGTTTAGTTAAAAAAAAAAATATTTTTGTATTTCAATATTATTGTTTCAAATTTGATATTATTAGAACTATATGTATATGATCGAACCTCCTTAAGAGGGATGTATTGTAACTATATTGATATTAATTTATTGGAACAATTTTACAGATTTCCTTCTGATAATGAATTGAAGCAGAAGTGGTTAAATATTCTGGGAAAGAGCAATGTCTCTATTGGAACACGCACATCTTTGTGTTCTTTGCATTTTGAAGAAAACTGCTTCCGTTACGGATTAGTCAATGGGAGAAAAATATTGAAGGATGGTAGTTTGCCCACATTACATCTAAACTTCGGCCTTCAGCTTGCAGTAAAGAGAGAGGTATTGGCCGCACAGTCGCTTTGTCTCTTTCTAGAGAATGGTCACTTTTGTGAGGCGAATGCTCAGTCCATTCTCTCTATGTCTATGGGTGTAAACAATTCACTTAATAAAATTGATACATAAGTAATAAATATATAAGGTACAATAATTGCGAAATAATAGAATATAGCTTAGTAAAATATACATACTTTATATCTACAAACTAGAATAATTATATTATTCTTTATTCTATTAATTTCAGTTATCTTTAAAATAAGAAGGAGAATTTGGGTCGTTTATAATTGAATATAGTACTTGTAAAGTTTGGGAGCTAACTAATTAATTTAGGATAAAATAAAAACTAGCCCTTCTGATAGGATGATTTGCATTTATTTTAGACACTTGCTATAATGGATGAAAGTATGGAGTTACAGCAACAAGACTTCTCTGGTAGTGTTCCATCTGTAGCACCAAATCAACCAATGGAGACAGATGGTGACCAAGCACAAAACACCGTAGCCCCAACAATGGCACCTACTGGACCACAATCAGGAAGACATGAAGAATTTTCAGTTGAAAAGGTATTGGACCGAAGAATAAGAAATGGAAAAGTGGAGTACCTTTTGAAATGGAAGGGTTATTCTAAGTATGTATACTAAAACTTCAGTAAAATTGATTTTATTAAAGACTCATATAGAAAGTAGTGTTTTGGAGACAATTGTGTAGATTAGACTTTGAAAGGAATACACTTAAGTTATGATATTTAGTTGATTTCAGTCGAACAGAATGTGTTGTCTGAAATATGCGTAAATACTGAATATGCGTAAAATGGCTTAAATGTAGTCTAGAGCGTTTTCTTAATCCTCCTGATAACAATATATGAATTTTCATACATCACAGTATGAAGTGGTACTTTCAGTTAGATCAAAGGGCCAAAAGAGGCCACTTTCAGCGGTGTGGCGAATAATATGTAAAAAATTACAATACTAATATTTATTCTACAATATGACTTTTTTAAATATTTTATATGATATGGGTAACAAATGGGAATACAGTCCACCTGATGGTAAGTAGTTGCTGTGGCCTATAGTCATCTACATCTATTCTTGATTAGAATAAAATGCAGATGCATTGTCACTCCTGAGGACTATGACACAGCAGTGTTGAGATGCTCTTTTATGCTAGTATTCTGTGAGAGTGTGGTCTTTCCCCGATCAAGCCAATCCATTTGTGCTGCAACCATTATATAGCTGCAGCATGGCTCTGGACTGTGTGCTCGCTTTCCCCCTTCATGCTATAAAAATGTATGTTTTTTATAGCTTGTTATAGTTGAGTTTTATATAACTAATAATAAATACAGTCCACTACAATATAATACTAAAACTACAATATAACCATATAGTGGTGGTGTAAGAATATCCACTGCCCCATATTGCCTGAGAGTTGAACATGAGAGTTGTAAGAGGTGACAGAGGAAAACTAAGAACAAGGGAATGGCCGCAGCATTTTCCTAATAATAACCCAAAATTATTAAAAACTACAATCACCAACCCACCTCCAAAGCGTGGCAACTATAGCAAAATCCACACTATGAGGCAATCTGTACATGAGTCCTATGTTCAGAAGTGGACTTTTATAGGCTGTAATGTATGGATGGAATGTTAAATATTTCATAATTTATATTTGGAGATGAAACCTTTATAAACTTAATAGTCATGCATTATTCAATCTGAACTAATTTATTTTTTCAGTGAAGACAACACCTGGGAACCAGAGGACAACTTAGACTGTCCAGAGCTTATTTCAGCTTATGAAGAAGCAAGACTTAAAAGGGAGAGAGAGGCAGCACCAGTTGTTGCGGAGACTGTGGAAGAGGCTCCTTCAACACTGAAGAGAACTCGTAGAGGAAATAAAAAGAAGACGAAACTTGAAGTAAGTCATTATCATGAATTATAAAAGATTGGAATATACAAAATTGTGGTAACACATAGATAGGTGTGAGTCTCTACCAAATTAAAAAGATTATAATCATTATATTAGCTTTATGGCTGGCAATTGTTGATTGTAGGATAGTATGCTTTTCTCCTTAAAGATTGCTTCCTGACAGCAATCAGTTTCTTGGACAGGTTTAACAATCCATTACGATTTTCTCCTGTTGTTACCATGGCCCAAAAAAAAAAATCATGATTCATTAATAATACAATTACTAATACATCTAATTTTTTCACACCTCACATTTCCGAAAGGTCTCTGCCAATTGGAATCGAACTTAGTTTTCGTTTTATTACGTATTTAAAGAAGAAAGTTTGGCTTCTGACCTACCATGGCTCTAATAAAATAATTTTTAATTTGATAAATAAAATTTTAATTTATAATTATTTTCTATATTTAGCTAAAATTTTAATTTATAATTCTTTTCTATATTTGCTTAGAAAATATAAAACAAATATGTAGAAAGTTATATCCTATTTTAATTTTACTTTTAGGAAATCGAAAAACCTCGTGGTCTAAGTAGAGGTCTGCCTCCAGAAAAAATACTGGCTGGGCAACTATTTCATGGAATTCTGTATTTCTTAGTTAAATGGTAAGTAAACACAATTACAAAACTAGTGAGAAAAAGTGTTTTATTTATCATCATCTACCTTTTTAAGTGCATCATAAATAAAATAAACTCAAATCATTTGGAGTGGTGTTGGCACCAGGGATAAAGGGATTAAGAATTATAAACAAACATCTATTTAAATATCTTTTTGGAGCGAAGTTCCTTATCACACGGTACGGACTTGGCGAATGGGGGCTAGGCTGTAAGAGTTTACCGTCACGACCCTTTCGATAGTGTAGACGGCCTTGGGGCTATAAGGAAGCGAGATGGAATAATATTAATCTCCCTCGCACTTTTTCTTATCTTGCCATGAAAGAAATATTAATATAAATGATGCTTCATTTTAATAGACACTAGTAATTAATTTATTTGTATTCGTTAATCAATAATATAATACGTTTATCAATAATAATATACTGCGAAAGGAACTTTGTTCCAACCAAGTGTTCCAGACACTCACGCATGTTTTCTATCATGGCTTGGTGGGCTGCATGGTCACCCAGGTGGAATGCAAGTTCATTTTTTACTATTAATTAATAAAAAAGTGAATGATTTTTAAGATCCCTTGTTTTTCCTAATCCATTTTCATACATTACGACCTGTGTTGTAACACTTCCAGTTTAAATGTATATTTTAAAACATTTCTAATCCTAGCATTAAAAAAATATATATTTTATTTCCAGGCAAGGATGCTCTGAAGTAGATGTGGTGCCTGGACATAGTTTGGGCGAGGCATTCCCGGATTTCGTAATAGATTATTACTCTCGCTGTGCACCATTCAGCGTCAGACATCCTGTGGGAAAAGTACGCAGGGCTGCTCCAGAGGTAATTAAAACTACCCTACTAATTGCTTCAAATATAGTCAGTTATAAGAAACGAAAATACTTTATTTAAATGTAGTACATTACAGTAAAATGTAACAACAAAATATTAAGCAAGCCTATAATTAATGTTTTATCTTTAATTATATTTAAAGCTACATTTTATTGTAGGTCAGTCATTGTAGATATTGTGGAATAGGGTAAGCTAAACATTTTTTAACTGTGTGGTGTCAGTGAAAAAGAATTCACCAACCCATTTAGTCTTGCATATCTCGTAAGAGGACATTATATGAAAATCCAGAAAAATATCACGGTTAGGCAAACGAGTTATCACCATTTAGTGTAAGCCAAATGTAAAATCCCAGACCAGAGACAGGGAGCAAGTCCAATGTATCTAGTATTGTGATCGACAATCCTCCTGTCAAACATGGCAATAGGAGAGACCCATGTCTAAGCAGTGGATGGTTAAAGGCTGATGAAGAAACATCTTTTTACAATAATTAACCCCTTATATGGCTTATGTAGAATCACTGTTTAAATACAGTAGGGCAAAGTAATTGAGCAGAGATAGGTTTTGTCACGCTGTTCTTGTGCGTCTTATTTTTCACATTATTTAAAAGATCTTATTTATATGTTACGCATGCAAGCTGAGCAAACACAATTTTCACAAGAATGTACCATAAATCGATCTCTGGAAAACACCACCTTGTGCTAATGCAGGTTATGCAACCTTACAACCAATGCTTGTTGCCAGTGATGACATATGGATCTGATATATAGACCTACACTGCTGGCCGTATGAGGAAGCTCAAGGGCGCTCAGTGAGCTATGGAGTGGGCAATGCTCGGAGTTTGCGTTGCATTTGTGTGATAAACATAGAAATTAAGATAGCCGCAGCAGAATTATAGTCACCGACATAGGCTAATGAATTAGTAATTTAGTTAATTAGTGAAGGTTCTCGAGTGGCAGCCTTCTTGACCTCCTGCATGTCTTAACAGGTCGTCACTCCATCTAGTGGGGGGCCGCCCTACACTTCGCTTACCGGTACGAGGTTGCCACTCGAGAACCTTTGTTCCCCATCGGTTGTCGGTTTCCGAGCTATATGGCCGACCCATTGCCACTTCAGCTTAATAATCCTTTGGGCTATATCTGTTCCTCTGGTTCTACTGCGGATATCCTCGTTTTTAAGTCTATCACGCAGAGAAACTCCGAGCAATCTAATTTTTAGGTTTTGAGGTATGACTGACGAGATGTGTCGTAATCTCCCGAACGCTGCCCAACCAAGTTGAATCCGTCGATTGACCTCTCGGTCGAAGTTGGACTTACCTAGTCGGACTATTTGTCCCAGGTTAACATACTCGTCAAAAACTTAGAGCTTACTGCTCCCAACAACTACTGGCATAGGTGTGACATGGACATTAAACATGATCTTTGTTTTGTCCATGTTCATCTTAAGACCTATCCGTTGGGAGACACTATTGAGGTCATTGAGCATAGTGCTTAGGTCCTCCAGCGATTCTGCCATAAGGACTATATCGTCGGCAAATCGAAGGTGAGTGATGTATTCGCCATTGATGTTAATACCGTATCCTTTCCAGTCCAGTAGCTTGAAAACGTCTTCCAATGCAGCGGTGAAGAGTTTCGGGGATATTACGTCACCCTGTCTTACATCTCTCTGCAGTTGGATAGGTTTCGTACTCTGGTTCTGTACTCGGATAACCATCGTAGCCCTACTCTACAAACACTTCAGCACTTCTATATACCGACAGTCCACTTGGAACCGCTGAAGGTACTGCAGCACCGCCCAAATTTCGACAGAATCAAAGGCTTTCTCAAAGTCCACATACGCGGGACAAAGTGGCAGATTGTACTCTTCGGTCTTCTGTACAATTTGCCGAAGGGTATGTATGTGGTGTATGCTAAGCCTTTTCGCAAATCGGCTTGTTCGGGAGCCTCGAAGTCGTCGAGTCTGCGTGCGAGACGATTCGTAATGACTCGAAAACAGCACGTAGACGCGGCTCAGAAGGAAAATCGGTCTGTAGTTCTTCAGGTGAGCGTTGTCACCTTTTTTGAAGAACAAGACCACCGCACTTCTGCTCCACGCCTCCGGAGTAGTGCCACCATGGAGGACGGAATTAAAGAGCTTCTGAAGGACTTTAAGTACCGGTTTTCCACCCGCTTTCAGAAGCTCCGCTGTAATTCCATCCTCGCCCGGGGACCTGCCGTTTTAAGGTGCTGGAGAGCCATTCTAATCTCGCTCAGACTGACGCCCGGGATATTATTGGAATAGTGTCGGATAGGACTTGCTCTTGGATTGTTACTCACACTTGCGTGTGGCTCCAACGATGACGTGTACAACTGTCCATAGAACCTCTCAATCTCACTCAAAATCTCAGGTGTCCCGGAAACGATGCTGCCACATTAGGTCTTCAGCTTTGACAGTTGGCTCTTTCTGGCAGACAGATCTCTGGCAAAGACTTTGGAGCCCTGGTTCCGCTAGATCGCTTCTTCAATACGAGCTGTATTGAAGTTGCGCAAATCCCGCCGCATGCATTTGGCGATCTGTCTGTTCAGTTGCCTCTTGCAAATCTGCTGAAGACTGCAGCTTCATTTCCCGTCTAACAGACATGAGATTAAGAGTGTTATCAGAGAGTTTTTGTGTTCTTCTGTGGCGGGTCTTGCAGAACTTAGCTCCGACCGCATGGACAGTTTCCACGAGCTTGTCATTCATATCGTCCACTGCATTGCAATCTTCTGACAACGGTTTTGTAGCTCGAGCTAAAAGATTTCGGTTCTTTGGATTAGAGCACGAGGGAGACGGAGCGTTGACTTCATTAGATGTGACCTCTCCAACTAAACGTCTAGGTTCAGTGTGCCTCTCACCATTCAGTGATCGCAGACAGTTTTCGCTTTCGCGATCACTGAGACATAACTGAACAGTTGTCGTCTGGTCGTCATAATGAAGTCAATCTCATTTTTCTGTGGGTCCGCTTTAGGAGGAAAGAGTTCATCATAAAGAGTCCCTTTTTATCCATAAAGGGGCCAGCTGCTGGTCCCTTGGATTCCGTTGCCCTATTCAAAATTTCCCTACTTTTAGCTCTCTCGTTCTCTCTTGTGCCTAGTTTTGCGTTGAAGTCTCCACTAACACTGTATAATGGGTTATGGAGGAATGCATGGCTCTAGAGATATCCTCATACATTTCCTCCACCTCCTCATCGGGATGTGCCGAGGTTGGTGATAAGGTATGCAACCCTCGCCGACACACTCCCAATCTTTACAACGTTGTTAACGAGAGACTTGTGGACGATAAATCCGACACCTTGGTACAGATGGGCGCCCATTCGGTGATAGAACAAGTTGCCGGATTCGAGGATTACTTTGTCCTCCCCCTCTCTTTGGTCCTCGGATAATCCTATAATAATATTCCAGTGCAACTTGTCTATCTCTTCTTTCAGCTCCAGCACGGCTAGCATGGGCGGGGAACAAAAAATGTATCCCCGATTACAGGGTGTTTGGTGGAGGGTAAAGAGGTAAAATTTCGGAAAATATTAGAAAATTACAAAAAAAATAATTTAAAAAAATGTGAACAATTAGGGTCTTCTACTTCAATTTGTATTTTACAAATAGGTCCACCTACACGTCCACCAAGTTTGTATAACCCTCCACCAAACAGCCTGTATATCCACTGATAAGAGATAAAATTATCTTGTCCTTATGCCAAAGCACGGCAACGGGGAGAAGTATATCCCCGTTTGAAACGAGTAGACATATATCCCCCGTCCGTAGCATGGAGCCAAATGAAAGATAAAAAATTATGCTTTTTTGACATTTCAAAGGGACAATTTTATCCTAGTTCATTGGATGTGGGTTTAAGTTTATATTAATACAAAAATCTTATCTAAGTCTATCTTCCATTTTATTTACTGTGGATATTATATCCACTGGTGTGCCCATGTTCGAAGGATGGATAAAACTAAGCGAGGGGATAAACATTTTCTCCTTTCCCCGGGAATAAAATTGTGTCCTGTCCATGCTAGCCCTGCAGGATCTTCTCGTTAGTCCTCAGGGTGCATGCGTTATATGTTGCCAGGTCGAGTCGTCGTAGGTGGCAACCAAAGCTCCACCGGAGATTTTAGCACTCCCTGCCCCGCCATTACGGGGCCGTTTATTTGTGTCGTTGCTCATGGGGGGTATATTGCCATAGTTGCCACGCTTGGCGAGCGGGTTGGCAACCGCAGTTTTTTTATTGCTTTTTGCTGTTATCAGAAAGATGCTGCTGTACATCTTCTGACTCAGTTTCCCTCTGTCGCCTCTTACGACACTCACAGGAAGATATGGGGTAGTGAATATTCTTACCCGCCACTACACGGGAGTTTTATTGCAAAATTATAATTTTAAGTTTTTTCGGTAATTTCGTAGGGCAAGCTTTTCGCCTTGTACGGAGGTAACGCCTAACATTGTAGGACATTTTATTTTACTGTAGGGCATCATCATCATCGCTTTAAACTATTCTTTAAATTTCACAGATGCCACTTACGGAATCTTCTAATGTTACTACAATGGAAGTTCAAGAAAGCACAAGCCAATTAGAAGCTTCAAACGAAACTCTAGCAGGTAATAAATAGTTAAAACCATGGACGTTTAAATAAGGCGGACAGAATTTTGTTAAGAATGGACTGATGCACTGAAATGGCAGCGGTGCAAGTATGTTTATATAGAGTGGTAATGTGAAACAAAATTTCCCATTTTTTTTTATAAAACAATCTCTCAAAATATAACATAACTTTGACGAAATACTAATTTATTATTACGTAACTAATATAAATAACACATTTGACGATTTAAAAAAAATCTAAGAATTTAAGATTTAGATTTTGATTGAAATCGAATTATTCTATTTCATTCAATTTCGATTTAAATTAATTTTATTACAAACATTATATTATACAAAAATTGTATTATATTATCGGAACGAAATATATTATAAATATTTATTAACGAAATATATAACAAATAAACATATTATAGGTAACCAAAAAATTTATATAAAATTAATTTACAATATATTATTTTCGAATTAGTATGAAAACATTTAGAAACAGCATGGTAGCGATCACCTCATTCTCAGGGGTTATTATCAATCATGTACTCTTTAGTAGTATACCCTTATAATCCTTACTAAACAATTTTTACTTGGTAAAATTTTTAAACTTTGATATATAAGGCCTGCATATTTAAATCACGATTGCAGCACTTTGTAGTGGACTATGATTGTAAAACACATTTAAGAACCTTCTTAACCGTATTATAATCAATTCAATTTTCAGAAAATGGTAACATAATAAAAAATAAAAATCACGATTATAGCGCAACATAATGGACTATGGCCAAAAAATGCATAAAACCGCATTATAATAGATCGGGTAATTTTTCAGGAAAATTGTAACAAAAAAGTGCACATAAAACAACCTTAAGAGGTTGTTGGGTAAACATATATACCGTATCCGTGCCAACGTGGGTAAAAATAGCAACTTCCCAAATTTCGGGTAATTTTCCCTATAAATAATTAACAACACTGATCACGTGACTCATGTTTTGTGTTCCAAAAATAGCATTGTAATTTAAGACATAAAATTCTCAAATAAGTGGTTATAATTACTGACTCACCTATGAAAGGTGATTTCTTGATGTTATTTGATAAAACCATTGATTTTTACAAAATTTAACGACGCAAGACGGCATATTGATTTTTGTTTTTACTTATGACAACTACTTCTCGCGGACGACGTTTGTTGCGTAATGGCGGGCGCTAGACTTATTATTAGTGTGAATGTGTGCATGACCCCTTGTACGTACAAGCGAGTAAAGGTGGGCGAAACTGTTATATTTTCCTAATTCGTTAAGACGCTGTAATACATTTTTCTAACTGTTGTTTTAAACTGTTATAATATATTATAACAGTTTCAAATATTACTCAACTAACCGCGTGTACAACGCGGTTAGTTCAGTTCAGTTGTGTCGGCTGTGTTAGCGTTTTGTTGTATGTTGTTATAACGTTATTATATCAAACAGACTAGGAAGGACCGAGAGAAGACTAAAAACATTTTTTAAGTTGTATTAGCATCATTATAGTGTTCCATGTTTTAAAAGAGAAGCATTTAAAATATGTGGCCAAACGGCTGCGCTACGCTGGTGCGACATTATTATCCACTTTTATATACAACACAAAAATATAAAACAACAATAGCTTCGTCACGTAATATGGAGAACCTGCTATCAAAACATTACGTATATAACAGACAACAGTGTCATTGCAGCTAACTGAACACTAATATATTATAAGAGCTAAAAAATTAAACAACAGGCACAACAGTAAGCAATGAACGAAATACAAGCAAATATATTTGTTTATCGTTATACTTTAGTGTTAGTAAAATAAGCTCAAATAGTGTTGTCTTAGAGTTTAAATTAGTGTGAACCATACGCTATCCTTGTGGCACAATTAATGTAATATGTAGGTTGACTCCGATTGAGGCGCCGCGTCTCAGCCGACGGCTAGACCGTAAACTAGCTAGCGCACACGCAAATCACAAATGATAGTTGTTACTGTTACTTTTGTTAGATGGCGCTTTCTAACGATAATGAATATATTATAACAGTCAATGGTTGGTTATTCTAATATGTTGTAAGATTACAAATAAATAATGAAATATATTATCTGTTGTATGTTATAACGCCCAACTTTACAAGCGAGCTGCCTTATTTTGGGTGCCTCGCTGAGTTGTATAGCGCGATTCAGTCCGCCTTTTTTTATACGTCCATGGTTAAAAATAAGTACCTGGGACTATTCAGTAAATTCAAAATTAGCTGATTAATCTTTTTTCTCTGTTCTCTGTCTGTTTTTTTAAAACCTTACCTCCACACTAAGATTTTCTCCTGTATCATGAGGGCAGTTAACATAATATATTCTATATAATATTTATTATAAATTTCACAAGGACAATTTTTTATAGGCTATACAAATACTTGTTCCGTGCGGGATTCGAACCCGCGGCCCTTAGCGCTGCAACTCATTGCTAAGCCACTTCGCAATGGAGCCGTCATTTTTCTAGAAGAGAGATTAACAGTTGAACTTTACACCAGCACCATTGGTAAGGGGTTCATCAAAAGTCTACTACTGAACATAGGCTTCTCTCATAGGCAATATGTATTGCCTAATAGAGAATATAATTGCGATGACAGCCTCGTTGGTCTAGTGGTTGTCAACGTGACGGTTGTTCATGAGGTCCCGGGTTCGAATCCCGGCTCGGGACAAAAAAAATCAGTTATTGAGTTTTTCCGTCAAGAAATGCTCAGTAGCTGCCCGGAGTTAGGAAGTTGTCTCCCCCGTGCCTCGGAAAGCACGTAAAGCCGTTGGTCCTGCGCCTGATCTATCTCCGGTCGTGTCGGTTTACCGTCCCATCGGACTATGGGAGTGAGGGAATAGAGAGTGCACCTATGCTTGCGCATACACTTGGGCTCTATAATCCTGTCTTGCGCCGATGGCTAGTCTACGTTGAGGCTGGCCGCCGTGACCGAAATTCGGTCTGGAGGACATTATTATAATTGCCATAGTTGCTTGGCAAGCAGATAGGCAGTTTTTTTTATTATTTTGAGCTATTATCTAGAAGATGCTGCTGCCCATCTGTTTCATTTCCCTCTATCGCCTCTTACGACATTCAAGGGATGATATGGGATAGTAAATTCTCATACACCGCCACTACACGGAAATTATGGGGAACATGGTAAGGAGTTACTGCTGTATATTACATACATCATGAGCAGCAAGATGTATGTAATATACAGCAGCTTTTAATAGCCTTACTGGATCCATCCAATTGTAGAGAGAACCTTTGACTCTGTTTCCTGTAACCAGTATGGTCTGGTGACAACTGATATAAATTATACAATTTTTAATTTATTTTTTATTTTTATAGAATAGGGTGACAAACGAACACATAGTCCACCTGATGGTAAGTGGATGATGTGGCCCATAGACATCTACATTTATCCTCAATTAAGAATCAAAAGCAGATGCGTTGTCACCCTTGAGGACTGAAATGGAATGCTTCTTTTCCAGTAAAAGGGTCTCCGGTTATCTACACTCACCATACGCGAAACACAGCAGCATGAAGCTGCTATTTTACGCTGGTATTCTGTGAGCGTGGTCCTACCCCGGTCGAGCCGACCCATTCGTGCTACAACCATAATATAGCTGCAGCGTGGCTCTACCACGTATAAAAGATGATTAACCTGCCATCTTTGAGGCCACATAACTCCACAAGAGTCTCTTCTTACAAAAGGAGAGATGTAATGTACTCAGCGTAGGTGCCTATGGCTTTCATTAATACTGGGTGCAGTCTGGAGGATTGATATGGAGATGAGTTAAAGTTAAAAAGGAAACAATTTGACCAGAAAGTTTTTAGTTTTCCTTTTAGTTTAGTCAACTGCTGGACATGGGTCCTGTTGTAGAGAGGATTTTTACGTGGTAGAGTCATGCTGCAGCTATGTTATTATAATTGTACAGTATAGTTCGGCTTAAAATTATCTGCTTAAAATTCATCCTAATGCTGTAGTGTTTCGTATAGTGGGTGTAGAGAACCGTAGACCCCTTTTACCTCAAAGCTGACAACAATCAAGGATAGATGTAAATGTCTATGGGCCACAGCATCCACTTACAATCAGGTAGACTACTTGTCTACTTGTCGGACTACTTGTTTGTCACACTTATTCCATAAAAAAATTGCTATAATCGCCACGCCACGTAAGCAAATAAGCAATCGCAGCACAATACTTTCACACATTCGACATATCTCCCCGTTGCCGGTCTAAACACTACGTCCGGCGTTATTGGGATAGTTATACCGCCATCTTTCGGATGACATGAGAACCTTCTAGTATATCTCGTAGTCGGCTCTTGCGACACGCACGGCACGAAACGTATGGATTTTTTACGCCACCACTAGACGGCATTTCTTCACTGACAGAAAATGTCTTTATTTCAGAAGCACCAGCAGATGCAGCGCCCTCTGTCCCACATGCGATAGAAACTGAGGCGCCTCCAATCGAAGTACCTGTTAACTGACCATCGTTCTACAACACTGATAGCAATGATTATTACAAATATCTATAGGGACAGATTATGGACAATTTTTTTCTTAAATGTATTGTCGAACAGTGGTAGTACAGGGGATTGCTCTCGCCCTAAAATTAAATAGAATACCAGAAAGCCGAGTTCGATCCCCGCAAGAACCAACTAAATTTTATTAATTGCAATCTTAAGTGCTAATCTTATTGGGAGTCCGTCTGGGTGGGTACCACTTTTACATGTTTCTGCCTGCAAATAGCAGTGCTTGCAATGCAGTGTTCCGGTATAAAAGGCATTCCATCTTAGTCCTCATGGATGACGACGCATCTGTTGCCTTCTCTTATTTGAAGTAGAGTGCAAGTGTTCATAGACTGCAGTAGCCTCTTACCAGCAGGTGGACTAAATTAGTTTGTTGCTTCAGTTTTATAAAAAAGTACCACATATCTATCATCAGCCTAAAATAAAACAACTGGAGGATAAGTGAAGTATAACAACACGCATTACGGCAGTGCGTCTTTCTTGTCGCTCCAAAAACCCTCTTTGACACAAGAGGAGCCCTGTACTCATCAGTGGACGTATATAGACATGCAAGTCTAGTGTTATTGTAAACTAAAATATATTTGTCTAAGAAAATAAATTGTTTTAAGAAATAACATTGTGTTTTATTTATTTTCCTGCCTAGGAATGGCAAATCTTTTAATATTCTACATTTATTTAAAACTAGTGTACGAAATTCGACCGTAATTCATTAGTTTTTAGGTCAATATTTTAACCAAGCTGTATTTAAAGGAGGATGGCGAGATTGCATGTAATTTGGGACCCACTGAATGGAGTAGCGTTCATCATGGAAACATATTAATAGTTGTAGGGAAGTAAGTTTAAAAAAGTGGGGGAAAAAAGATATACTTAAAAATAGCAAATAACCTAAAAGTAGAAAATAATCTAAAATTATTATTCAAAAAATACCTACTTAAATTGCGACTAACCTCGACAGTCTTTTTAAAAACACAATTTAAAGTATAAAATGATTTAATGTTCTTTCGAAGGTGGTTAGTTACAGAATCAATTAATATTAATGTTAATTAAATAAGTCTAGTACAATTATCATATCGCCACCGGATAGGTGTGGGAGTTGTACGTCTTACATTACTTAGAACTATCACTCGACTTCTCACGCATATGCTGATGTGACTGTTTGGAATATTGAGCCAGGGACGGATTGAGGCGATATAACTCCTCCCTCCACAAGTTCGGAATTATCCTCGGGATTATCACGAATTTTCCAGATTTCAATTAATTTATGTTTAAAAATAATACTTAAAATAAGTAATATAATAACTAAAATTATAATGTTGACTAAACTAACACTTTTATTAGTAATTTTTTTATTAGTAATTTCACTTTTTCATTTTCCTTAACTCACTTTCACTAATTTCTCCCATACTTTTCTGCAGTAATATATTCAGGAACTGTACGTCTGCTATATTAATTCCATCGAGATTCATAGGCTTCTTCAGAGTACTTGACGGTTGAGTATTATCTTTGGTAAGATTATTACTGGCTGTCTTAGGTAGGTTATTTCTTTACCTTGAGTCTGATGTCTTTTCAGTTCGTATCCTTTGATTTTCATCTTGCAGTTATCATCCATAGTTAAGAGGTAGGTTCCTAGTAGAATCTCTTGGCTTACTTCATTGTCGCAGAATTTAGTCATAGCTGTTTCAGTATTTCAGTAAACTATCCAGCGATTTGGTTGTATGAGGTAGATCTTCACATTTTCAAGGGTGACAGGGATCGGGTGACAACTTGAGATATTTGTGTGAAACTGCATGATTTCTACGACACAGTTGTCATCGGTGAAGAGTTGTATGTCGTTCTCATGACACAGGAATCGACGTTCGTCGACCTCGCGGCATGACTGAGAGAGCGGTGTTGCTTTCAACCCTTTCACAAGTAGGTACGGATTTTTAGGTAGGATGAGAGTCGTCTGGCCATTATGTAATACAGGTAAGGGAACTAATTTATAATAGTTAAAAATTTCATTTCTAATTAGTGGAATATAGGTCCCGTCACGTAAAAAGAACGCTGGCCTTGTACCTGCGCACTGAGCGATTTATCGACCAAATTGGTGGTATGAAGGGGGCGCGACGGGCGAATGCTCGCCAGTATTACTATGCGCGTACGCCATTGGTTCGTCAGTTGACCCATGCTTCCCGCGCTTCGTTTGCTTCCAAAAGTACAGTCGCACACACAACTTTCTTTGCACGACGCGCGACGTTTTTTTTAAAAGGAAGCAAAGAAAAATGATTTATATTTATTGTTTTATGACTGAACTAGTGAACAAAAAGGTAAATATGATGAGAGAAGGTGAATGGGAAAATTGTGCAGTAAAGTTAAAAGTATTGAGGAAGAATACCGAAAAAATGACCATGTGGTCGACCTGATGACGGAAACATTTATCATTCGCGTTGATGATAATGATTCTGATGATGGAAGCTCAAGTGAAGATGAAAATGATGATGAAGTAACATCCAGTAACATCCAGTAACACCAACACACCATCTACATCTGGCTTCCATGTGACCCAAGACGATATAACGGACGGTGTGTCACCCTTAACTTAAGTTTTCTTGTTACAATCTACTTTATATTTTACGACAGAAATAAAAATAATGCTCAAGTAAACATTATCTATTTTAATTCCAACCTCTTCCAAAGTTCTAAGTAGCAGGTAAAGTACCTATTATGATTCTACAATAAAACAAATTACTCATATATTATAAAACAATATCCTAGTACCATCTAGTACTTTAGAACGCGACTGTACCCATGCTGCATGTACGCATTCGTAATGAAGGAACTAATTGTTTAAATTTGTCGATGGTAATATTCATAGTATAATCGGTTTGATATTGGACGGTAGTAAAATCTGAATCAAATGATTTAATATCGAAACAACTTTGAACATGCTTTTTAAGTAACCCATATCTATGCATACTTGATTCTAATTCATCGTAAATTAAATTTAAATCTAATATCTTAATAACTACCCAATTATCATAATTAACGAATGCTTGACCTTCGTCAACAGGTAAAAATCCCGGGTTCTTGTCAATGCGAAGCTGATGAAGGGCCTGGATTCCCATCGTTCGGATCACCAGTAGAAATAATCTGCGAAGGACGTTTTATGTCTTTAATAGGAACATTAGTTATACGTTTATTGGTTTCAATGGGAACTACATTTCTTTTTATAGCACCAGTGACATGAGCCTTTTGGTAACGCGTTTTATCTTTGCCCCGTCTAGTATTAACACCTTTTATGAGCACAGTATCACCTACGTCTATATCGAACTGTGATTCGCCTGCGTGTTTTTCTCTCACCGTCAACTTTTGTCAATTATTTTATCCGTAATATATTCATATAAATATTTGGTCCTTTTAGCGTGATCCTTTACTAACTGCTGTGTGAATTGCTTATCGAAATTAACGGCGAATGTACTATTGGATTCGGTGTGTCCGAATACTACTTCAAAAGGCGTGAGATCTGTCGAAGAATGAATTGAAGGCTAATGCGTCTGTAATTTTATGTTCGTATTTCACGATTCGGTAACTTTTAGTAATAGTTGAATGGAACCTTTCAATAAGTCACATAGAGTTGGGGTTGTGCGCGGCACCAATGTGTAGATTGATTTTGTATAATGTTAGCATTTCCTTTAAGAGTACAGTACATTATTAAATTCCATACCGGGATTGAACTAGTTTTGGATGGAATTCCGTAAAATGAAAAATACTTTATTAAAGCTCTTGTTACTTCCGGTGTAGACTATTAATTTCAATTGCTTGACCCAATTTGCTGAACGCGTCTATCAAGGTTAGAAAATACTTACCTTCTATTGAAAATGTATCAATGAAAATTTCTTGGAATGGTATAGACTGGGTTTGGGTCAATTGAAGTTGAGGTTTTAGGGGTTTTTACGGTCGTACTTCATTTTCTTGCAGACCTCACATGAGTTTATGATGCTCGCTACCGTTTGTTCCATATTATTCCAATAAAACGTTCGCTTCAAATGTACTAATGTTTCCCTAATTCCTCTATGGCAATTTTTACCTAAATGATATTTAAGAACTACTTCGTGTTGCTCATTTTCATCTTCTATATAGACTATCCTCTTTGTACATTCATAAAATTTAACACTATCCTTTTTGAATAATTGCGTTGCGACTTCCGAAAACTGCTTGCGGTGTATGACATCTTCAAAATAAAAAAATATATTTAATTTTAGGTCTAATATGTTCTTTCAGGAATTTTTTTTATTAAATCCAAATTGTTTAATGGTAAGTGAACTTCCAATATGTTTTGTTTATCTCTAGACCAGTTTTTAACTGAATATTCATTTCTGTTCCAGGTATGAACGAGTATTTGATTTGGTTTCGCATCGATCGCTTCCTGAAGAATTAAGATTCCTGCTGTGTCTATGTCTTTAGTCGAATGTACTGTATTGTTACTACTATGTTCTTCCGAAGCTGTGGCGGTGCTACTATTTGGAGATGGTATCGGATATGGAGATTGTCTACCATGTAAAGAGAGAATACTCAAAGTTTCCGAATCGGATGATATTACTACGTCCCCTGCCTGCTTCGAATTACCTAGCTGTACAATTTTAGAGACTACATTGCTCAAATGACGTTGAAGTTTTTTTCGTTTTTGTCTATATTCACTTGCATAGAAACATCGTCGTTATCAGTTAAGGCGTTAATCTTAATTCTAGATAAAGCATCAGCGTTACAATTTTGTTTCCCGTTCTTAAATACTATTTCGTAATCAAATTCCGATAGGCGTAACTTCCATCTAGTTAGTTTGCTATTCGGTTCATTAATGGAATTTAACCAGGCTAAAGGGCGATCGGTGTAAATTGTAATTTTTTTTTCCATATAAGTAAGGGCGGAAATGTTTGACTGCCCAAACGATTGCCAAAAGTTATTTTTCTATTGTGCTGTATTTCGTTTCATCATCGTTCAACGTACGACTTGCAAAGGCTATAGGCTTATCACTACCGATAGGTCCCTGCGATAGAACTGCACCGAGAGCAAAGTTCAACTCATCTGTGGTGAGAACAAACGGTCGAGAGAAGTCAGGATATTGTAAAAGTGGGGCGTTTGTTAAAAGCTCTTTACATCTTTCAAATGCGTCTATATATTCTTTTGTAATTTCAATTTTGTTTTTCTTTTTCAGGCAAGAGGTAAGCGGTTGTGTAAGTTTAGCGAAGTCTTTAATAAATTTTCTGCAATACCCTACTATCTAAAAGCTTTTTATTTCGGTGGCTGTACGCGGTAATGGATATTTCAGTACTGATTTAATTTTTCGTCATTTGGTTTCAAACCCTCTTTTGTAATAGTATGACCTAGATATAGAACTTCTTTTCTCAAAAACTCGCATTTATCTAACGTGACTTTTAAATTGGTTTCTCTGAGACGATCAAAAATTTTCCTTAATTTTTCAATATGTTCCTGAAGACTAGCCGAATACACAATTATGTCATCGAGGTACACTAAGCAATGGAGACCTTGGAGGCCTCTTAAGATATTATCCATTGCTCTCTGGAAAGTTGCAGGGGCTGTCTTTAATCCAAACGGCATGCGTTTGAATTCATAGTGACCTGATTGAGTTGTGAAAGCTGTCTTTGGCCTATCAGCTTCATTAACTTCTAGTTGGTGGTAGCCACTTGCCAGGTCAAGGGTACTAAAATATACAGATTTGCCTAACTTATCAAAAAGATCAGTTATATTAGGTAGTGGCGGTTGCCGTGTAGTGGCGTTTAAGAATATCCACTACCCCATATCTTCCCGTGGGTGTCGTAAGAGGCGACAGTGGGAAACAGGCAGGAGATGGGCAGCAGCATCCTCCTGATAACAGCAATATCACAGTAAAAAAAAACGGGTTGCCAACCCGCTCGCCAAGCGTGGCAACTATGGCAATATACCCCCCAATGAATAAAGTTACGAAGAGACGGCCCCCAGTCCCCGGCGGCCCCGCTATTCCTGGTTACAGTGGCGACCATGGTAACGGCGGGGCAGGGGTGCTAAGAATCTCCGGTGAGGGTTTGGTTGCCACCTACGACGACTCGACCTGGCAACTTATAACGCACGCACCCTGAGGACTGACGAGAAGATCCTGGAGCTGGAAGAAGAAATAGACAAGTTGCGCTGGAATATTATAGGATTATCCGAGGTCCGAAGAGAGGGGGAGGACACGGTAATCCTCGAATCCGGCAACTTGTTCTATCACCGGGAGGGCGACCATCTGTCCCAAGGAGGTGTCGGATTTATCGTCCACAAGTCTCTCGTTAACAACGTTGTAAAGATTGGGAGTGTGTCGACGAGGGTTGCGTACCTTATACTCAGAATCACCAAACGGTATTCGTTGAAGGTCATACAGATTTACGCACCAACCTCGGCACATCCCAATGAGGAGGTGGAGGAAATGTATGAGGATATCTCTAGAGCCATGCATTCCTCCAAAACCCACTATACGGTGTTAATGGGAGACTTCAACGCAAAACTAGGCACAAGAGAGAACGGTGAGCTGAAAGTAGGGAAATTTGGAATAGGGCAACGGAACCCAAGGGGCCAACAGCTGGCCGACTTCATGGAGAAAGAGGGACTCTTTATGATGAACTCTTTCTTCCAGAAGCGAAGGAAGACGACCAAAGGAAGTGGACTTGGTCGAGCCCCGACGGTTCGACGAAAATGAGATTGACTTCATTATGACGACCAGACGACAACTGTTCAGTGATGTCTTAGTGATCGCGAGGGTGAAAACTGGTAGCGATCACCGAATGGTTAGAGGCACACTGAACCTAAACGTTAAGTTGGAGGTCGTCTCTAAAGTCAACGCTCGTCCCCTCGTGCTCTAGTCCAAAGTCGCGAAACCTTTCAGCTCGAGTTACAAAACCGTTTTCAGTGCCTAGAAGACTGCAATGAAGTGGAAGATATGAATGATAAGCTCGTGGAAACTGTCCATGCGGTCGGAGCTAAGTTCTGCAAGACCCGCCGCAGTAGAACACAAAACTCTCCGATCACTCTTAATCTCATGGCTTTTAGACGGGAAATGAAGCTGCAGTCTTCAACAGATATGACAGCATACAGGCAATTGAACAGACAGATCTCCAAATGCGGCGGGACTTACGCAACTTCAATACATATTGTAAGAAGAGCGATCGAGCGGAACCAAGGCTCCAAAGTCTTTGCTAGAGATCTGTCTGCCAGAAAGAGCCAACTGTCGAAGCTGAAGACCGAGTGTGGCAGCATTGTTTCCGGAACACCTGAGATTTTGAGTGAGATTGAGAGGTTCTATGGGCAGCTGTACACGTCATTGTTGAGCCACACAAGTGTGAGTAACGATCCAAGAGCGAGTCTTATCCGACACTATTCAGAAGATATCCCGGACGTCACTCTGAGCGAGATTAGAATGGCTCTCAGCACCTTAAAACGGCAAGGCCCCAGGTGAGGATGGAATTACAGCGGAGCTTCTAAAGCGGTGGAAAACCGGTACTTGAAGTCCTTCAAACACTTTAATTCCGTCCTCCATGGTGGCACTACTCCGAGGCGTGGAGCAGTAGTGCGGTGGTCTTGTTCTTCAACAAAGGCGACAACGCTCTCGAAGAACTACAGACCGATTTCCTTCTGAGCCGCGTCTACGTACTGTTTTCGAGAGTCATTACGAATCGTCTCGCACGCAGACTCGACGACTTCCAGCCTCCCGAACAAGCCGGTTTCGAAAAGGCTTTAGCACCATAGACCACATACATACCCTTCGGCAAATTGTACAGAAGTCCGGGGTACAATTTGCCACTATATCTGGCGTATGTGGACTATGAAAGCCTGATTCCGTCGAAATTTGGGCGGTGCTACAGTCCCTTCAGCGGTGCCATTGACTGTCGGTATATCGAAGTGCTGAAGTGTTTGTACAGTAGGGCTACGATGGCTATCCGAGTACAGAACCAGAGTACGAAACCTATCCAGCTGCAGAGAGGTGTAAGACAGGGTGACGTGATATCCCCGACTCTTCACCGCTGCATTGGAAGACGTTTTCAAGCTACTGGACTGGAAAGGATACGGTATTATCATCAATGGCAGTACATCACTCACCTTCGATTTGCCAACGATATAGTCCTTATGGCAGAATCGCTGGAGGACCTAAGCACTGCTCAATGACATCAATAGTGTCTCCCAACGGATAGGTCTTAAGATGAATATGGACAAAACAAAGATCATGTTTAATGTCCATGTCACACCTATGCCGGTAGTTGTTGGGAGCAGTAAGCTCTAAGTTTTTGACGAGTATGTTAACCTGGGACAAATAGTCCGACTAGGTAAGTCCAACTTCGACCGAGAAGTCAATCGACGGATTCAACTCGGTTGGGCAGCGTTCGGGAGATTACGACACATCTTCTCGTCAGGTATACCTCAAAACTTGAAAACGGAACTATACAACCAGTGCGTGTTGCCAGTGATGACCTATGGAACTGAGACGTGGTGTTTCACTGCTAGCCGAATGAGGAAGCTCAAGGTCGCTCAGCGAGCTATGGAGAGACTATGCTCGAGATTCTCTGCGTGATAAACTTAGAAATGAGGATATCCGCAGTAGAACCAGAGTGACCGACATAGCCAACTGATTAGTAATGAAGTGGCAATGGGCCGGCTATATAGCTCGAAGAACCGACAACCAATGGGGAAAAAGGTTCTCAGTGGCGGCCTCGTACCGACGGATGAAGTGTAGGGCGTCCCCACTAGATGGAGCGACGACCTGGTAAGACATGCAGGAAGTCGATGGATGCAGGTGGCTCAGGACCGTGCTTTGTGGCATTCCTTGGGGAGTCCTATGTTCAGCAGTGGACTTGTGAAGGGCTGTAATGATGATGATGATGATATTTAACGGGTATTTATCGTCTATTGTATTCTCATTTAATCGCCGATAATCTATAATCATTCTAAATTTAGGCTGCCCGGATGCATCTAGTTTTTGGGGTTCATAGCATAATTTAGTAATAGCTTTCGTTCTTCTTCATTTGTATGATCTAATCGTATCGGAATTAAAATAGTAAATTAAACTCGATAAAATCCGTAAAATAGTTTTATTCAATGATCTAATCGTAGTTTAATTAAATTTTCTTTTAAAATCTCATCTATCTCGCAATCGGAATTTATCACATTTATGTCACACTCATTATTTTCAAATACAGTTACATTAAACGGTTCTATAAATTTAATATTAGCTTTTTCATTGGACACATTTTGAATAATGGTTTCGGCAAAGAAATTATCACACTTGATAAGGGCACATGGCATACGAACTCCTTCACTAAATTGTGTAAAATCAATGATTGCGTCTCCGTTTTGTAAGTTGGTAGGTATTTTTACTCGTGTTTCCGACCTTGGTTCTAAATTAATTTCATAAGGTGGATTATAAATTATTGGAATTTCAGTATTAGGTGTTCGTAAAATTTGGTGGTTCATATCGATATTAGCTGCCAATTTTTTTAATAAGTCTGACCCAATAAGGCCGTCGTATCTACCGTCCACATCGTATATGTAAAATTTATGTGGAAGAGTACTTTTGAATGTTTTCAAAAGCGGTATAAAAATAATTTCATCGTGCATGCTTTGCGCATGGTACTTAATTGTGAAAGGTTCATTGTATTTAATTCTATTATTGGTTAGTTGCAGGACTAATAAAGGATCTACTGCTTCCGGTGTCTATTAAAATTTCAATTTACTTCGGAATTACTATATGAGGTAATTTAAATTGCTATCGCAATAATTAAGATAGATCATTTCGGAGGGCTTTCGAGGGCTACTATCGGAAAATTTTTAGGTATTGTATTATCTTCATTATTAATTTCATTAGAATTTTCTAGATATTGACCTTCAAACGAAGGGTCTTCTACAAAACCATCATAGTGGTCATAGTAGTAACCGTCAGTATTACCGTGAGAGAAATCTTGACATGACGTTGGAGGTTCCTCACTAAAGAACAAATCATTCGTTGTCATGTTTTACCTAATTGGTGCAGTACGCATAGATACGTCAGTGTCGTAAACGTTTTTTCGGCAGTTGGTTTTGTATGCCGAATTTGAATTGATTGAGTTGCTGTTGTATGCCGTATTAAAATTGATTATGCTGTTGTTGAAAGCCGTATTTAAATTGATTAGGCTGTTGATTCTGCACACCGTATCTTTGAGCTTGATGTTGAGGAATGCCAAATTTAAATCCACGACTTTGGAATGGTGCTGGTGGTTGTTGGGTAAATTGATGATTGAAATTACGTGGCATTGAATTTTGTGGTGATACAAAATGATAGCCTTGTTGAGGGGACGTGAATTTATTCGTGTGCATGAAATTAGGCCTATATCCTATCTGGTTATTGGGTACACCAAACTTGAAATTACTATTATTATTATTATTGTTTGGTGTCGGATTTGAATTTATAAATGTAGTTGGTCTCACGAAACTTTGCAGAGCTAATTGCTGAACTGGTTTGGCTTTATTGTTTTTGGCGTTATACTGAGCTAAGAAGTTAATTTCCTCCGTGACTATACTTAAAGCGATCTCCAAAGTAGAACAGCCTTTGAGTCGGACAATTCTAATTAGGTCTTCGGGTAAATTGTACAAAAATACGTTCAAGGCGGTATTATTATATATAATAATTTTGGCGGCCTTCATTCCTTCATCACAATGTCTTTGGACTTTAGCAAATAAAGAACTTTTTACATTTTGTATTCTACTACAAAACTGAATTAATGACTCTCCTTGTTTGATTTTAGAGATTCTAGCTCGATAGCAATACATTCGTCTGAACAGGGTCGTCGAAATGTTGGGTCAAAATTCTTCTAAATCAATTCTTCAGGTAAATAAATTCAACAATCTTTCATCTCCGTCGTATCAGGAATTAAATCTAAAATGTATGCTGGAATAACAGTTACTGCCATTTTATTTAAGCTATCTTACTAATCTAACACAAACTATTAACAAGAATATTATCAGCCTATTTTGTGCCAACAAAATCAGATAAACGTAAATAATTTGGCCCGACGATTTTAGTTCGGAAAATGCGGAAAGAATGGGATAAATGTAAACAGGAGGTGAAAAGGTTTACTCACAGTATGTTCAAAGTGGTATCCTCCAGTTGATTCTGACCACTTCGATACTGCCGATGGTCCAGTGCGCGTAATCGATTGATTTGGAAACGATAGCGCGCGTCGGCAGTTATTATTTGTTTTTCGAGGATATCCGAGCCTGACTGCTATACTGACGCTTAAACCGATTTTGGGGTCCGAAGGCGTTAACACGACAGCGGAATATATACGGATATCCTACCGGCTGCGCCACTCAAATTGCGACGAACCTCGACAGTCTTTTTAAAAACACAATTTAAAGTATAAAATGATTTAATGTTCTTCCGAAGGTGGTTAGTTACAGAATGAATTAATATTAATGATAATTAAATAAGTCTAGTACAATTATATCGCTACCGGATAGGTGTGGGAGTTGTTCGTCTTACATTACTTAGAACTATCACTCGACTTCTCACGCATATGCTGATGTGGCTGTTTGGAATATTGAGCCAGGGACGGATTGAGGCGATATAACTAACTATTATGGGTAGATGTTATTGCTCAATTGTATATATTATTTGTATTAATAAGTACATATTATAGGTACTTTATCTGTTTAGACAGATACATTAGGCTACATGGAAGTACTAAGATTTATCCCATAGTCAAACGTTAAAATAAAAATTTGAAAGGATGACCAGCTGTGTTACAAATTAGATTATTTAAGAAAATTTACCTACTTTTACTTCGAATACATATAAGTTAACGATGAAAGCAACAACAATAATATCTATGCCAAATTTCATACTCCTCTGTGCGTCCAATATGCTTAAATAGGGATACAAAGCTTTCCCTGCACGTATAAGTACACGCCTCTGGACATGCGTTGCCTCTAGGGAGGATTTGCCATTTTCCAATCCACCTGATTGGCTATCACAATACCATAGTTCTTGCACCGCCGCTATTCCCCGCCTGTCCGGGTCAGCAACTTCCATAGTAAAAATTATACGTACGAGATTGGTCAAATTTTAATGACGGTTATCTCTTCTTTCTGCTTTTCGTAATATGTCTATTAACGACATTGTCAAATCAAATAGGTTCAAATGTCAAATCAAACAATTACATTTGTATAATTTTATTTATTAAGATTGCTTTAAATTTTATTATAGAAGCCGTTGTTCATTTACAGAATTGTTAAAAAATAAATATACATTATAAAACTTGCCAATTAAATGGTGCAAGAAACGGAAAAAATAACAAGAAAAGGCTATTCGTAGCAATATTTCCCTTAGATGATGAAAGGTTTGTGGTGATTTCAACTTTAATTGTAATATGATATTTAACGCGAGTACATTTATGGACTAGCCATCTATGTAGGACAGGTTTTTATAGTGTACGATTGTGTGCACAAATACAAACACACTATTTCCTAAATCTGATAGTTCGATAGGATGGCAATCCGAAACGAACTATACTTAGAACAAACTAAATTATCAATTGTGACTGCTAACATTCTATTTGTTCAATAAAAATGTGATTTTATTTATATTATTTTTTCAGATGCAAGCAATGGGTGAAATAGCTGGCACATGCACCAATTGAAAAGATTCACATGTTAAAACATATTTGTGGCAAACATTGCAAATCCGAGGATTTTGAACCCAACTAAAACGAACTGTTATTTCATCAGTGGACTTAATTTAAACTTCCACTATTATGTGTATGTTAATTAGGTTTCATTTACATGTAGCAAAAGATAATATCCCTCTAAAGTCACATTTTGGTAAGAATTCGATTATATAACTAAACTCAAAGTTATTCGTAGCTGGTTATAAATATATTTTTTTATAGATTCATCTAAAAACATTAGCTATAATGAGCACTCATTTTCAAAGCGTCAATTAGTAAACAATCTCTGCGAGTAGTATGTACATAGTACCTCTGTGAAGAAGCCTAGCGATTTGTACATAGTATTTGTTACACTTAAAAGGAATTTAATCCAATCAGTGTTAAAAAATCCAATATTTTTACCCTTTAAAAAGAACTAATGTTGAATAAAAACAAGCATCCAGACGCAGACTATTTATTTTACAGCATAGCAACACTTGTTCAGTGCGGGAACGAAGCCTCGGTCCTGTAATGCAGCAGCCAAACGCTTAGCCACTACGCTACGGAGTCGTCATTTATTTTTTACTTAATTAATTATTAGTATAATAGTGCGTTTTTTATTTTATATTTTCTTTATACATATTTTTATACCTAATAATTGTAGAGATATAATTACAAATTGCTGTGTGTAAAATACATTGATTTCTTATCCTCATGGGCATTTTTACTCAATCCCCACGTTAAAAAAAAATATTTCTCATAAATTATTCAGTATAGGGATCTAACTTTATTAAAAAACATCGATAAACAATATATCGATAAAAATTATATCGATAAAATTATTCGAGGATAGACATTTACAGCACTATTATAATTCGCCTATGTTGTCAGCACTGTTTGTCAAAAATTAAATGTCATGTCTTGATGTTGGTACAGTAGCTTGGCGCAATGTTATACATTTACTTTTTCTTAGGAAGTTCCGCCTCTTAAACGTAGTGATTATATTCTCTTTGGTCTGGGTATTTTCATCATCATCATATCACACATATAGTACAAGCACATGCACCCACACAGTTTATTTAAGAAAAAGTACCTACTTTTACTTCGAATACAAACAAGTTACGATGAAAGCAATAACAATAAAAGTGACAAGGGGCTATCATGTGAGTGTATCTAGTTAGTTTGTGGTTAAAGAAATGTCTGGCGAACAAAGCGTATAATATATTCACTACGTTTACTGGCGAATAACGTTCTGTTAAAACAAGACGACCTATTTTTTTAAATAAATTAAATAATTTATTTCTTTAATTTATTTAATATTATAAAACACTTCAGTACCAGGTTGATACCTCTTTGTCGACGACTTATTAAATCCTGGCAATTACTAGGGTCTAATGTTCACAAAAACATAATAAATATGTACCAATGATAGTTAAAACCGCTACTGAATATTACCGTAACCGTTACAGCCTACCAAAGTCACCTGCTGAACGTAGTAGGCATAGTTGGACATAGTTTGTCTTATAGAAGGGGAACCTGCCATAGCTGCCACACTTGCCAATCGTAGTCTTTAGGGTTCCGTACCCGAAGGGTAACCAACAGGACCCTATTACTAAACCTCCACCGTCCGTCCGTCCGTCTGTCGGTCAGTGGGCTGTATCTCATGATCCGTTACAGCTAGAAAGTTGAAATATTCACAGAATTTGTATTTCCGTTGCCGCTATAATAACAAATAATAAAAATTAAAATAAATTAAAAATTAAAGTGCGATGGTACAGAACCCTTCATGCGCGAGTCCGACTCGCACTTGGCCGGTTTTATTTGTTTTTAGTTGTCATCGGAAAGACGCTGCTGTCCATCTCCTAGTTAGTTTCCCTCTGACGCCTCTTACGGCAACCACGGGACGATATGGGGTTGTGGATATTCTTACACTGCCACTACAGTAAATATTGCTCATGATTTCTTTGAAATAGCCGCGGAAATGCAGTACTGTGTCAGTGAAATCTATTAGTGTGGGACAAAGTACAAGGTAACCAAATGAGTGAATTGAAGAGGCTTGGGAGCGACTTCTGGTCGAGACCCTCTTGAAACTGTCGGGCGAGCACAGCGTGACACCCCACGAACCCCTTCAGCCAGTAGTGTTGCAATCCGTCGAGCCCCGGACTTTTCCAGTTCGGGGCTCTTCGGACGCCTCAGCTAATTCGTCCGGCGTTATAATGATGGGGTCCATGGGCGTAATATTCGCACACTTCCGTCCAAGGACCCTCGCTGTGGTTTACGGGCTCTGACCACAGGCCGCGCCAGAATGCGTCAGTGTCAGAGTTCGGCGTCATCAAATATTTTTGAGCGCATGATGTACCGAACTCGGTCTACCAGGTTTTGGTCGGTGACGGTAATAGACGGCTCCAGCTCAACAAAAAAGCGATGCATCCTAGCCCGGTACGCAAAACCTCTAATTTCTCCCCCTTTCGCCCTAAAATCCGTCCGCAATACGTTTGTATTCATTTTCTTCGTCCAACGCATGCGGCATACTCCACCAACGGCGGGTGCCGCTTGCTAAGTCCGGGAGGACCCTGCCGACACCAAGCCATCTGGTGGGGATGATGGATACGAGGGGCTACGAGGTAGTCGTGCAGCCTTTCGCGCTTGGCTAGCGGTCCGCATGCTGTCACGTCCAGCGCCAGCTCCAGACGCGCCCTGGCGACCTCCAGACAGCTCCCTATGCGCTTTCCTCGTTGTGCCATCATCTATTTTTTGGGCGTCAACTAACCTATGCACCCTCAATTTGCTTTGCACCCTCAATTTGGCACGGCGCTCACACCTTTTGGCAGGGCACTGACTGACTGCACCGACGTAGCAGTTAATTGTTACGTCAGCGGGCGATGGGGTCGTCACTTCCCTACGCATTATTATTATTATTATAAAATTGAAGTGACAAACGGACTTATAGTCTACCTGATAGTAATTGGCTACTGCAACCCATTTTAAACAAAATAATATACATACGTTACCTCTGAAGATTAAGATGTAATGCCTCACAGCTTGTAGGTAATACTGGCTCTCTATACCCTTCAGACCGGAACACAACAGTGTACGCACTGCTACTTGGCAGACTTGCCTGCACCTACCCATACGAACTCCTAGGCGGAAAATGAGTTATACTTATATCACAATTGTATAATATATCGTTTAATGTATTTTCTAATACCTCGATATAATAAACTTTATAGGTGATAATTTAAAAAAATAATAACAATAACATTAAAACAATATATTGATTTATTATTTCGTTAGAAATTGCCTTAAACATTTTAATACCCTGTGCTACATCCTTATATATTTTAAAATAATCTACAACAAAAACACTTAATATAATCACAATAAAGAGTATTAAGTACTTTGGCACATTAACTCGAAGTCTCGATCATAGAGTATTCCATTCACATGTCGCGTAGTTTAGTCTCGACAAACAACCTTAAAGCTTGTTAAGGAAGGGCGAGATTGAGGCGAAGTCTTCGCATTCGGGAATGAGTTTTCCTTTGAATTTTATGCAAGATTTGGCGCAAAGTGGACCCTCAAACCAAGCTCCGAGCATCTTCTTGCACTGGGCACAATTTTCGATGCAAATTTCCATGGGGTCGTAGCCGTTTGCTGTAAGAATAAAATATACATCTTAAGCAATTATTAATAATGACCATCCGACCGAATTTCGGTCACGGCGACCAGTCTAAACGGAGACTAGACATCAGACGGGATTATAATGCACGAGTGTGAGCGTAAGCACAGGAGCATTCTCTAGTCCTTTACTCGCATAGTCTGATGGGACGGCAACCTGACAAAACCGGAGAGAGCAGGTGCACAACCAACGGCTTTACATCCATCCCAATAACTAATTATAGGTCTCCTCATAGATTACCGCATAAAGACATTTGCCATAGTTGCCACGCTATTTACATTTGCCATAGTTTATTTTTATTTTCTATTTGTTAGGAAGACGCTACCGGTCATGTCCTGTATCGTTTACCTACGTCACCTCTTATGACACCCACGAGACGTTATGGGGTACCAAATGGATATTCTTACACCGTCACTACACGGTGCAGTGGGTTATTTTTTGAATCCAAAATACCGATACCTGTATTCTGTATAAGAAAGAAAGAAAATGCATTTATTTGCCAGAAATAGGTGGTAATACAAATGACTGTATACAAAGATTTTTCTAAGTATAACTCTATAACTCTTTATCTTATTGCGTTCAAAAATAAATCCGATAAAATAAATAAAATATCTGTTCATAAACGTCATTTTGATGGGTACATTACTTTACGTTTTTGGCTTTGAATTGGTGAATTTTACACGCCATATACATACCATACCATACCACACGACATAGGTACAGATTTTCTCATTACAGTTTTCTTCACCGCTGAGGCATTCTGACACACAGGTAACGTTGCCTGGAACGTCAATCTCTTATCTATTACAAAGTTTTCTCCGTAATATAATAAAATTAAAAGGCAAATGAACTTGCGGGTCGGATTAAGGTTCAACCTCAGAAACGAGTAATTGTCATACGTTTTAATAACTGTTTGGTTGATTTTCTCATAGGCGTCGAGTTTTCATTTAAAATTATTTTATTAAAATGAGAATGTTTTCTATTTAAATACAAATTTATTTATTTTTTGTTAAATATAAGTTGTTAAAAATACTGAGTAATATTTGTAATCATATCAGCGGGGTATGAAGTTGCTGACGAACGAGGCTGCTGGCCTTTGTGCCACAATGGTTCATAATAATAAAGGTTACGTTGAGATAGAGCACTATGAAAAGTAAAATATAAGAGTCAGAGAAATTGGTTCTTGTAACATAACCTGAGATTAGAAATACAACGGATACGTTATATATTATTATTTTATAATACGTTTTACGTGGTAGAGCCATGCTGCAGCTATATTAGTAGTATAGTTGTAGCACGAATGGGTCGGCTCGACCGGGGAAGGACCACGCTCTCACAGAATACCGGCGTAAAATAGCAGCTTAACGCTGCTGTGTTTCGTATGGTGAGTGTAGAGAACCGGAGACCCTTTTTACTGGAAATGAGGCATTCCATCTTAGTCCTCACGGGTGACAACGCATCTGCATTTTGATTTGTAATCGAGGACAGATGTAGATGTCTATGAGCAACAGCAACCACTTACCACCAGGTGGACTGTGTGCTCGTTTGTCACCTTATCCTATAAAAAAAATATTTCTGTATATCGATATTACCACTCTTCAAGTTCATGGAATAGAATAATACACAATTTAGACATTTTTATTATATTCCTATACAAAATTTCGGACAAAGTGAAACATATATTTCTATAAAGTGAAACTTGTATTATTTTAAAATATAAATAAGCAACAATAATAAACAATAACAAATAACAAAAAAAAAAGATGTATCAAAGACTACATTATTATCGTATATGTATTTACTCGTAAATCTTCCTGATTTACCACGTGCTCGGCGGTGAAGGAAAACATTGCAAGTAACACCTGCATGTCTGTAAAATAACAAGCACTAGAGTAGCGCAGCGGATTAATTCCTCTAAGAAATAAGATGCTCTTTTCCCAGCTTTGGGACATATAATATGGGACAGACATTATAATATAGGAAAAGTAAGAGGCAAACAGATAGCCTATAACTGTATTTTTTTTACTTTTTTACTTAACGTTCCTTATACATTATGTAGATTTGGTCTTTCCATAAAGAAGTTGTAAACAATTACCATGTAAATATAAATTTTCGTCCACTCCTCCGTCCTAACCACCGACTTAATCAAAGTCGTGGATTCATTCACAAAGCAATTTTGCTTAAATAAATTTTTATTGTATCATATTTTTTAATCGCACTACATAAATATCCAACTTGATATATGGGGCGCAATAATATTCATGGTGCCGAGTATTTACTAAAATGGCGCTGGTAAGGCCACATAATGAAAGAGAAAAAAATCAACAACAGCAAATATTGGCGTACAATACCCGAGCCAAGGAAAAAGAAACAAAAGGAAAAGTAAGAGGCAAACAGACAAGAAAGTGGAAGGATGATATTAAAAAAAGCAGCTTCATGTACCTGAAAAGATATACAACAATAAGAATAACAATTGACTTCGATCAATAATGTACTCTTATTGATCAAAGACAATTGGAAATCTTTAGAGGAGACCTATGTCGTAGAACCAGCTAAAGAGTAAAGAAATCGGTCCTGGAAGAATTCGCCCCTAGCATTGAATATAAGCTAGTAATAAATAAGGCTACATTTTTTTCATTCATCACAGCCTATCCAAGTCCACTCCTGTACATAGACCTCCACATAAATGGTCTTTAATTTGTAAGACGTTGCTGACCATCTCCTGGATTTCCTCTGACGTCTGTCACGACACCCACGGGGCGAAATATGGTAGTGGATATTTTATTGAATAAAGAAGAGAAACAAAGTCTATATTATTATTATTATGGTAAATTATATTCGTAGAGCGACAACTTGCTATAAATATTCACAAAACCCTCATTTAATGGATAAAAGAAAGAAGGTCGGGACGGTGCGAGACTGAATTATTGCGTTGTAATGTAGTTACAGAAATCCTCATAAAAAGGTCCCTTATTGTGAATATTTTATTTTTAGATTTGAAAATTATTTCACATTTTTTGTATAGCGATTAGCGATTCTAAAAATATTTTGTAAGTATAAAAATATTTATTGTTTCATTTTAATTTTGTTCTCCTTTGGTCTATTTATGTCCACTGATGGACTGAGATATATTCATACTTTCGCCAGCTGGCATATATTTCTTGATAGAAGTGCCCATATCAGCAGTGCGATTGTGTAATGCTGCTACGTTCGCTGGTGGAAATCACTCCGCAAATTAAATGGGATATTAATATAAAACACATCATACATACTTACGTGGTAGAGTGACGCTACAGCTATATTATGGTTGTAGCACGAATGGGTCAGTTCGATCGGGTAAGGACTAACGTAAAATAGCAGCTTAATGCTGCTGTGTTTCGTATGGTAAGTGTAGAGAACCGGAAACCCTTTCTACTGGAAACGAGGTATTCCATCGTAGTCCTGAGGAGTGACAACGCATCTGTATTTTGATTCTTAATCGAAGATAAATGTAGATGTCTATAGGCCACAGCATCCACTTACCATCAGGTGGACTACGTGCTCGTTTCTCACCCCATTCTATAAAAAAAAAAACATCAGCTTGTAATTGAAACTAAAAACTTACACCATACTACTTACACTTACCACCAGGTGGGGTTGTAGTCAAGAACTGGCTTATAATAAGTAAAAAAACCAAACGTTATACGTCAAAACGAAGCTAACAACGATGCCCACTAGAGTTACACAATCGCACCGCAGCGCAGGGGGCAGGCGGATTGGTTATCGCAGAGGTTACAGGATGCTGCCCATTATCAGACTACGGTGTTAAGTTTCAATCCGATAACCAACGATTAATGTTAATTACCTGGTGGTAGGACACCCTTTCTGCTTAGAAGTCCGTCTGGGTAGGTACCACACCTAATACTTTCTGTCTACCGTCAAGCAGCATTCGAGGACTGCTGGCCTGAAGGGTATATTAAGCGAGTATAATTACAGGCTGTCAGGCATTCCATCTTGGTCCTAAGAGACAACGCATCTGTAGTTTAATTTGTTTCAAATTAGTTACAGGTGTCCATGGGTTGCAGTAGCCACTTACCGTCAGGTGGGCGGCAGGTTTCGGTGTTACTTCAGTTTTATAAAAAAATATGTGAAAAAGATATAATTCGTTAATTAAAAAAAATTAACCAAACCTATCAAGTAGGGTACCGAAATAAAGGAAATTAAAGGGGAATTGCAAATATATATATATATATATATAAACTATATGTTTAAATTTAATTAGGAATAATAAATTGGTTTAAAAAGTTTTTGAAAAATGGTAAAAACGTAAAATGGGCCATGTTTGTGTCGGACCTCGTGCTATCATATGAAATTTAGTTTATAAGAGTGTGTCGGGACACTAAAAAGTCTAAAATAAAATAAATAATTAAAAAAATCAAAAGCCCGACTGCAAAAAGACAATTTAAAAGTAATGCACTAAAACGACCGAAACAAGATTGAGAATAGAAAACAAAGTTAAAATAAAGTACAAGGTGTCTCAAAGTAAGTTCACATTTGCTTATCTTATTACGCGAAAGCAACTATTCTGAGGCGCGGGGGTATGTCAGTCGGTAGTCTGGCTCTTGGGAATTTAGTCGCTATGGAGCGTTTCTCTGGTGCGGACCGTGCGTTGTGCGTACGTGAGTTTTACAAAAACGGTAATTCGGCGACTGTAGCGCGTAGAAAATTCTGCAGTATTCGACATATTCGTCACTTAAATGATGCGCCTAGCACTCGTCTCATTGCAAAATGGGTTGAGAAGTTTGAAGAGACTGGGTCAACTCTGGAGAAACCAAAATCTGGGCGACCAAGAACATCAAGAACAGCCGAAAACGTGGACAGTGTTACTCAGTCTATTCGAGATGATCCAAACCTCTCGATTCGGAAGCGTGCTGTTGCTTTAAATGTGCACAGATCTTCATTATGCCGCATTTTACACAAAGATTTAAAGCTGCACCCGTACAAAATTCAGTTAGTGCAAGAACTGAAGCCTCAAGATGCTGGTCAGAGGCTTGCCTTTGTAAATCAGATGATTGAGCGCTTTCCAACGTTCACCAACATCTTGTTTTCCGATGAAGCCCATTTTCACCTGAATGGGCATGTAAACAAGCAAAATTGTCGTTACTGGAGTGCAACCAACCCAAAACAAAAACATCAGAAACCGCTACATTCACCCAAAGTCACCGTATGGGCAGCGATGTCGGCGCGAGGAATTATCGGCCCTTACTTTTTTGAAGATGGAAGGGGACGCACACTCACAGTGAATTCAGAGCGTTATGTGGAGATGTTAGACGAGTTTTTCGTACCTAACTGCAAAACTTTCCTGGTTACAACCAAAGAACATGGTTCCAGCAGGATGGAGCAACTTCACACACGTCCAACAGATCTCTGCCTCGAGTTCGAGAAATTTTTCCGAACAAATTAATCTCCTGGCGAGGTGACATAAATTGGCCTCCACGGAGTCCCGATTTAACGCCTATGGATTTTTCCTGGGGTTATGTCAAATCAAAAGTTTACGCTAATAAACCGACTTCCTGGCACAATTAAAAGAAAATATCCGTCATGAAATGGCAGCCATCACGGAGACTACCTGCTGAGCTGTCATAGGCAATTTTAGTGCCCGACTAAATGAATGCCGAGAGCGCAACGGTTTACATTTGGACAATGTTATTTTAAAAATAAATTCCCAAACAGTGTACTTCAATATAAAATAAACATTTTTCAATAAAGCTAAGACTTTTCTTTTAAAAAGATTTAAATGTGAACTTTCTTTTGAGACACCTTGTATTAACAAAGTAAACTCTACTTCGGTTTAACAGACTATACTATGATTGAAAGCAAAATTAAAATGAAATTTTAATTTTGTTTTCTATTCTCAATCTTGTTTCGGTCGTTTTAGTGCATTACTTTTAAATTGTCTTTTTGCAGTCGGGCTTTTGATTTTTTAAATTATTTATTTTATTTATTGTTTGTTTTTCTCTGAATATGGTATTAAAAACATTATATATATTCATTTTCATATCTTAGATTTAAATCCAAGCCAAAGTTTACATTTGTACCACACCTATCCTAGTCGTTTTTGATAACGGTCACATCCGATTATATTGGAACCTGTCAAACGCTTCATATATTATAGCGCTCTTATTCGTTCGATTTTACTTATACCGATTTCACACATAGTACTAGCTATTTGTTTATTGTTTGTTTTTCTCTCAATATGGTATTGAGAAGATTATCGTGAGATCGTTATTGTATCTGCCTATTCATTTTTATATGTTGGATTAAATCCAAGCCGAAGTTTATATTTGTACCACAACTATCTTGCTTGATTTTGACAACGTTTACAACTTCCGTATATATTGGAAGATGTCAACTGCTTCAGATAATATAGTGCTCTTATTCTTCCGATTTTACTTATACCTGATGTAACATTAGTGCGATGAGATCGGAGGTAGGTTAGGTTGCAGTGTCGGCGGTACGGGGACGACGCCAAGGAGAAGAGCACAAAACACGAAAAACAACTATTTTCTTCTTTCCCATAAATACTAGCTCCCACTAGGATCTGAGATTCCATCTGTGCCCGCGACGTATTATGTACTCTGACTGGTCAACTTCATGTAACATGTAGTTATTTATTTTCGAGTTTGCATGATCTATCAGTACGAGTAAAGTAAGGTTTTATTTCAAAACGCATGACGTGGCAGAGCTACACAGCGGCGTATAACAGCTGCAACATGAACAGGTCAGCTCAATTGGAAGAGGACGTAAAGCTGCAGCTATATTATGGTTGCAGCACGAATGGGCCGGATCGACCGGTCATAGTCATGAAGTTATTGTATATATATCATACATACATACAGCTCAAGCTAATAAAAGCATAATTAAAAGAAGATCGTTGTCAAGGTCCTTTCGCCGTTTATTCTTCGATCAGAAGCACATCGTATTAGAAAGGTACTAGACTAAAAAAGACTTTTGGAAAATAAATTTTAATTTGTTACTTCGAAGAAGTAAAGGAATTTCATTTCATAATTCGTTATAAGTTCGTCAGAAATAAAATTGATTATAATTCGTGAAATTGCTGTTTTACTGCGTGGAATGAAAATTATTCAGTATTTGAACACAGCTTTACATTTTTTTTTAAATCGTGTCTGTGATCAAAAGAATAACGTGCAATAATAAATCTTCTTTAATAAATATTTTAATGAAATAATATTTTACGTGGGTAGTAAATGCCATGAATGATTTACTGATGACGTGTTTTAGATTTAATTTTGTTCCCAGTTTGTATTTAAAAAATATTATTTTGCCATCAAAAAGTAAACTGTTGGAATTGAGCCTGTCATAAAATAGGAAAGATTTACTCAACTGATATTCAGTCAAGATGGGAACACCTTGACAGGACGATTAATCTTAAAACAAGACAGACGGACGCGTTACTTTTCGAAATAGTGACAAAAATACAAGAGTTCTTCGTGTACTTTTGATTATACTCCCAATTCACAGTCACCGATTATGTCTCCTCACCAACTATCATAAATGTTAATCCTATCTAATAAAAGCTACGGTTGGCGTTGAAGGGCATCATTGTCATTACCAATTTATGTGACAATTTTCACGACGAAATCATTTCGAGATTGCTTTTATGTACTGTTAGTGGCGTACGAGTATCCCGTCACCCCATTACCTCCCGTGGGTGATGCAAGAGGAGTCTATGGGAAATGCTTTCAAATGGATGATGGTATAAACATCTCTTTACGTCAGGCGTAAAATACCCAGATTCGCGACGTGGAGCAGATTCAAAGGAGTGAGATGTCCGGTATTGCGATTGCTGATCCGCTTACCGTTTACGGAAACGCCTTTCTTTCCTTCTTACAACGGGAGAGTTAAATGTCTGTCAGTGGACTTTTACGGGCTGGACAATGAAGAAAAATAATGATGCACATGATTTACATATTATTTCGTAACATAAATTGTATTAACTAGTTGTAAACGAGGGAGAATACACTACCGCTTTTCCACCTCTCCTGCATTGAGCCATGTTCATTTAAACCTGGTATCCAACGAACATGGTTCTGACAATCGATAATTGATGATGAAAAATCGAACTAAAAATGCCAAACCCAAATTTCAAAGACTTGTAATGAGAAGATTTATCAGTACAAAGATGGTCTACGCTCTGGCTTCCTAGTATGGTGTTATCGTTATCATTACAGCTAATAAAAAGTACAAAGCTGAACATAGGCCTCCCATATAAATTGCCTCTTAAGGGGGATATTTGCCATAGTTACTTCGCTTGGACAGTGCTGCCAATCTCCTGTTTTTTTTTATAGAATAAGGGTGACAAACGTGCACACAGTCCACCTGATGGTAAGTGATTGCTGTGGCCCATAGACATCTACATCTATCCTAGATTACGAATGAAAATGCAGATGAGTTGTCACCCCTGAGGACTAAGATGGAATGCCGCGTTTCCAGTAAAACGGGTCTCCGGTTCTCTACACTCACCATACGATACACAGCAGCGTTAAGCTGCTATTTTACGCTGGCATTCTGTGAGAGCGTGGTCCTTCCCCGGTCGAGCCGACGCATTCGTGCTACAACTATACCAGTAATATAGCTGCAGCATGGTTCTGCCACGTACGTTTTACTTTCTCGCTTCTTTCGACAATTATGTTACGAAAGGAGTAGTGGATATTTTTCAACGCCGCTACACGGTTAGTATAGTGCATAAAGTTAAAAAAGTTAAAATTACAGCCTATATACGTCCCACTGCTGTGCACAGGCCTCCTCTCATTTCTGAGAGGGTTTTTAGGGCAAGGAAGTGTCCGCTGCGCTGCCCCAATGCGTGTTGGCGAACTTCACATGTCTTCGAAATTTTTTTTCTTATTTCTCAGACATGCAGGTTTCCTCACGATGTTTTCCTTCACCGCCGAGCACGTGGTAAATAAGCACTTAAAATTACAATTAACAATTTCATTGGTGCCGTCGGGGATCGAACCCGGGTTGCTCGCTTACTGTAAAACTTACAGCGAGCGCTAACCATCT
The DNA here is from genome assembly GCA_029286625.1 of Parnassius orleans. Classification (NCBI taxonomy): domain Eukaryota; kingdom Metazoa; phylum Arthropoda; class Insecta; order Lepidoptera; family Papilionidae; genus Parnassius; species Parnassius orleans. The sequence continues at coordinate 1,527,070 of JAGSMP010000184.1, forward strand.
GAGCTACCACGGCTCAGATGGTTAGCGCTATAGTGTATGAACAAATGTTTTTGAAATGCTTTACTTGGTGTTTTCTTAATAGGTTTATATCAAAAGATTCGAAAGGAATAGAAAGCAAGAAAGATTATAAGCAGCAATTGTTGACATGGGTAAGCAGCCCTCAGTTTGAAAGGACAATTACCCTAATTGTCACGTTCGGTCGATTCCGCTGTCGCAGCACCAAACGCCTCATATAAACGTTCCAGGCTATTACTACATATTTTAGTTCTACAATATTTGAGATAAAGTTCCATTGAGTTTTTTTAGTGATTTTGGATGTGAGTTTATTCTTCACAGTTATCTTTTGTTTTCTACGCAATTATATTTCATTATTATTATAATGTGTACCTAAGACAAATATTTTAATTTTTACAAAGGATGACATATTTTTTCAGTTACGAAATTAATTATTTTTTAACTTAAATATTAATTATATTCGATATATATTGTAAAATGAAGCCTTTTGAGGTATCTTGCTGAGAATTTGTTATAAATGAATCTCAAAATATATACTAATTATCCATTTATCTTTTTTTCTATATATAAAAGGATAAGGCATATTATTTTTCAATAGCTATAATGTGTGAGTATTCTTTCTTTTCCGTATCCTACTTTTAAGTTAGCCTAATTTTGCCGATCTTATTTAAGGGAAAAATTGCTTCTTTTTATCTTTTTGTGCAATGCAAGAATGAAATAAAGCTTATGTCAGTGCTAAGTATAATAAGAATTACTTATTATATTAAAATAACTTATTCCTCGGAACAAAAGTACTTAATCCGGTATTAAGGTAGGTATCATACAGTTTAACTCAGGGTCGGTTATAATTTGCAAAGATAAGCTAAACGACCAGATGGGCTTAGCGGTTTTATTTTGATTAACCTGCTGGGTGAGCCCAAAATATAAAGCCAGACAAGTTTTACGAGCGTAGATATTCTGAGTCAATTTTGTAAATATATTTAATATCAGCTTAGGTAAAATGTAGATAAAATAATATATTTAGTAGGTACTGAAAGATAAAATGTTACATAACATCAACTCTCACGCCTGTCAACCAGAGGGGTGGGCAGATGATAATGATTTCTCTTATACGCGGACACTACACATTGAATAAAAAAAATACGGTTTTCATCGCGTTTAATTTAAGTTTCAAGTGTGTGAGTTTCAGCTTTTATAATATGTTAATTTTCGTTCGATCTACACAGAAAGAGTTTACTGTATTTAGAGGTATTGCTATTTATAGTTTTATGCTTGACTATAGATTTAAGTTTATTAAAAACAGGATCCCAAGTAGATGGTAGTATCCAGCCGCCTTCTAAACCTTGCCGCAAGGCGTATTAAAGGACTTTTAAATGAAACTAATTTTACGTCGCGTTTAATTTAAACTTTTTAATTCCCGACGTTTTCCGACGTCATCGACGTTATTTAAAATGCATTTTTTTCAGGATGTTTTTTACCGCAGAGTACATCAGGGTCTCTTTATTCAAAAATTTTGTACAGTTTTGTCACATCTACTGGCGGTCAAGCATATGTTTTACGTCTCAAATTTAAAAAAGGAGGAGGTTTGTAATATCTTCGTCAATTGTGAACCGATTTTAATGATTTTTTTATTGAACAGGGTTATAAAGAAATAAAAAATCAAAATGAGTGTTGTGGAACACTCGGTTGGAACGAAGTTGCTTTCGTGGTGTATTATTATTGATAAACGTATTATCCAACTCCGTACCGTCCGATAAAGAACTTCGTTCCAATAATACTTCATGGGTGGTCTCGCAAACTCTAAAAAAAAGGGCATGAAGTTTTAATAAAGTTATCTAAACTACATTCCAGTTGTTATATTGGGATTGTAATTCCTTGATTCCTTAATCCACTCAAATAAGTCAAAAACTTTTATTAAAAAGTAAAAGCCAACTTCGAAGAACTAAAAATAATAAAATAATTTCACATATTAAAGAAGGAGCTTTAATTTTTCTATTATGCCTTAGCACTGATTTCAGATTATGGAATTATTTTATTGGAACGAAGTTTCTTATCGCACGGTACGAATTTGGCGGATGGGGGCTAGGCGAGAAAAAGTGTAAGATTTTTCCGTCACGACCCCTTCTGACGTAGTGTAGACGGCCTTGGCGGCTAAAAGTAAGCGAGATGGAATAATATCCATCTTCCTCGCACTTTTCTTATCTTGCCATGAATAATATTATTTTAATTTAAATGACGCTTCATTTTAGACGCCAGTAATTCATTTATTTGTATTTGTTAATCAATAATATAATACATTTATCAATAATAATATACTAAGAAACGAACTTCGTTCCAACCGAGTGTTCCACGACACTCAGACATGTTGTTTTCTTTTTATTTCTTTGAAGTCGGCTTTTACCGTTACGTTAAATCCTATCAAAAGTCCACTGCTGATCATAAACATGAGGCAATCTAATCTATTTGCCGTAGTTGCCACGCTTGGTAGGCGGGTTAGCAACCGCATTTTTATCGATCCATCCACCCATCCATTACGGCCTATAAAAGTCCACTGCTGAACATAGGCCTCCCTCATAGATTAATTCATAGGGGGATTTTGCCATAGTTGCCACGCTTGGCAAGCGGGTTGGCAACCGCAGTTTTTTATTATTTTGATTTGTTATCAGGATGATGCTGCTGCCCATCTCCTGTTTCATTTCCCCTCTGTCGCCTCTTACGAAACCAACGGGACGACACGGGGTAGTGGATGTTTTTACACCACCACTACACAGTGAAAAGTCGGCTTAGTTATTTTTTTAACTTTTACGACTTTAACTTTTCGAATATATTATATTATGTACATGAAACAAGTTAAAGGCCTGACTGTACATATCTAAAAAGACGCACAGAGAACGAATCGCGTAATGTATTAAATGAACTTACATAACTATGTTAAATAGCTTCGACCAATTTTATAAATTTTCTTTCTATATCTATTGCTTATTTGTATCGGGAACAACACTATAGATTTTTATAAGAGGGGGAAAACGAGCATGCAGCTCACCTGATGGTAAGTGATTACCGCCGTCCATGAACAACTGCAACACCAGGGAAATTGCAGGTGCGTTGCTGGCCTTTTAAAAAAGAGTAGGCTCTTTTTTTTGAAGCTTTTGTTTTCGCTGGTGGTTAGCTGATTCCACAAGGAAGTTGTGCGGGGAAGAAAAATTCTGGTAAATCGCACAGTGGTGGACCGCCAATCATCCAAATAGTATGGATGGTATCGCGAATTTTGTCGCGACGTGCGGTGGTTAAATTAAGCAGATGTAAGTAGTCCGAACAATCCCAAAGAAAAAAACTCTTTACATCTTTGATAGTGAATTTATAAACGATTTTAAACTTTATCGATAATACGAGTGCTATTTATTTAAAGTAATTTACTTAAAACTGCTAAACTTAAATGTAATTAAGTTTAGCTAAGTTTGTATTATACACTTAAAGTATATAAACCCCGAGCAACAGCAATCTAAACATCTGAAGGCTTGTTAGAAGTGGTGCAGTCATTTAGTTTGCAGACTTAACCTAACAAACATTAATATGAGTTGAGATCCTGGCAACGCGTTAACGTCTCCTCTATATATTTAAGTAGTGAGTTCCTTCTGCAGCGAATACAAGGATTTGTGGATTGCAAAGGTTTAATTAAAATTAATATAAGGATTTGAGAGAGATATAAAACAGGGAATAGGTAATTGTACGAATGTTACATTTTAACGGAAGGCTTTATTAATACTCAAAAGAGAAAATGATGGACGAAAATGCTAAATACTTATTTATTACCCAAGGATTAACTCAAAAGTAAATAATTAGAAGTAAAATATATTGCACAAAGCCAGGTCTACGAAGGTTCGTAATTGCTAGAAAAAAAATTGTATTTTTAACTTAGTCTATATGTTAATACTATAATAATCGAGCGAGAGCCTTGGTAGCTCTGGGGCTAAGCACTTGCCGTTAATTTCACAGTACGCTAGCAAATTTTTAAAGTCGTTGAAATACGCTGCAGTAATGGTTGCAACGAGAATGGGTCAGCTCTACCGGGAAGGACCACGCTCTCGCAGATTACAACCGTTTAGCAGTGAATGACGTTATATTTCGTATGATAAGTGTAGGAACTGGAGACCCTTTTAACTTAGGCAGTCTATCTTAGTTCTCAGGGGTGACAACGCTTTTACATTTTGATTCTTAATCGAGGATAGATGTAGATGCCTACTGGCCACAAAATCCAATTACCATTAAGTGTACAGTGTGCTCGTTTTCACAAAAAACAGAGTTCGAACCCGCCGGCACCAAAAATTGGTGATTGCAATTTTAAGTGCTGATTTACCATATGCTCGGTAGGGAAGGAAAAGCAATGCGAGAAAAACTACTAAGTGCGGCAACACGCACTGGGGCAGCGCGGCAGATAAAACCTTTCAAAAATGAAAGGAGGTCTATGCCCAACAGTGGGATGTAGCGGGCAAATCTATTATCAATTTCATGTTCTGAATACGAGGATAAGTGTCAACTTTCTGGACCACGCAGTTGACGATGCTTTCGAAGGAGCTTTCCAGGAGCATTTAACTTTTTTACATATTTACTACCGTTAATTTAAACATGTACATGTTATAAAATATCGCGTGTCTCTACGCGTTCCTCTTAAAACTGTGAGGAAACTGTGCTCAGGTATGGGATTTTTATATCAGTAGATCATTTTATCCTACCATTTATCCACTTATTTGCTCATTTATTCAAATATTTGATTAAATATATTGTAAATTTTTGCTAAGTATTCTAAATAATAGGTGGAATACTGTAGGGGGAAAATGCGGGGAGTTAGGAGAAAAATGTTTTTAAATGTCAACTTCATCTGCATGCGGTTATCTTGCTAAGTGATAGGCAAGTCTGACAAACGATAACCGACAGTAAAAAATACTTCGACGTCGAAAAAAAAACGTCGAATCAAAGTACTACAGGCTAGTGATAGGAAGCAGCATTACAAGTACGAGAGGCTTGAAACAGTACTTATAAATCCGGTTGCCTAGAAAAGATGAGAAAATGAAGTGTATATAAACGTATAATTAATTATGTGTTCATAAAAAAAAAACTTAAGTGCAGCGATGGATATAAAAAAAGTTTGATTTGTAGGCTCAATGGCGCAGTTTTTTGGCGTTTATCTTTCAACGTTTACCGTCCAACATTTATTTAAGAATTCCTGATTCATTCTTCAACTAAAATATACTCAGGATACAAACTACATTAGGATTAAAATAATGCAAATGTAAAGTTTTAATGTTGCAAGTAAGGATATCTTGCAATATTACTTTTTTCTGCGTCATTACTAATTTAAATTACAATAAAATATTCCTCAATAATTGAAATTTTTGAGTTTTGTTTGGAAATACCAATAATTTTTAATAAATAAATCAGTTTTAATTTATCTCTTAAGCTCTCTTTTTATATTATCACAGCGGTGTTTGAAAGTCAAAATGGTTAAAAGCTAGTTCTTAATATCTGTCGCTAGAGCAGATAATCAAACAATCGGTACCAAATATTGGTCAATTGGCTCATTTGTCCAATTAGCTCAAATTTTTTTTTTTCGTGAGAGTAGAATATAGGGTATATTCTTTTCTAACTTTTACTAACTATACAAGTAAAGGTAATAAACGAGAAGTTCACTTAACAATAAGCGGATAATGTGGCTCATAGAATGGAGCTGTATTAAAAAGCAAAATGCGGTTTGGTACCAGTCAAAAGAGTCTCTAGCTTCATTAATATATTATTATATATGAAATATATGTAAGAGCTATATGTACTCTTCCGTGAAGTAGTTAGTTGTAGTAGTTACAGCCTATATACTTCCCACAGCTGGGCACAGGCCTCCTTTCATTACTGAGAGGGTTCCGTGAAGTGGTGATATATTGGAATCCTTTACCACATATCATCCCGTGGGTGTCGTAAGATGTGACAGAGGAGATGAGACAGGACATGGGCTCCAGCATCTCTTTAATAACAATCTAAAATAATAAAAAAACTGCATTTGCCAACCCGCCTGCTAAACGTGAAAACTATGACAATTATCTCCTCTAAGAGGCAATCTATGGGGGAGCCTATCTTCAGCAGTGGATTTTGATAACCAATGAACTATATGTATCTATTTATTCTTTTGATTGTTTTAAAATCATTGATCGTAGAAAAATTTAAAATAAAAGAAATTGCTACGCTTATTCGCACACCGAAATAATATAAAAGTGCCTTAAAAGTTTTTGGTTATTTCTAGTTGAAATCTGATCCTCCTATAAACCTAATATTACTTATGTAATACTTTTTTAACATGATTTATTGATAGTATCAGGTTTAAGCCATGGCATAAGAAGTCTTTCTTACTTTAGAAGTCCCTTAGCCGCGGCCACAGTCTTTGCGACTTTACATTTTAGTTCGCATATTTTCCTAAGAACTTCTTTCTTAAAACAGGCTCTAGTTTAAACCTGAGATTAATTGTAAACTACTTTTAATTATAAATTACTTTTAAAACAATTTCTCAAATAACTTTATTATTTTAAAAGTTTTCTAATTATCCTATATTTAATTTAAGTGTTCATTTCAAGAGTAATATGAATACACAGGGTCACACATGTTGTGACATTATTGCGGAAGTCTTGGGAATGTGAAGAATTAGAGTATATAGTACTAAAGTACTCATGACACCAAAATTACATTAATCTGTTGTTGTTATTATATAAGTGTTCAAAGAAGTAGTATAGACGTCGGCAGAATGTTTTAATCCGATCTTGTTTAGGGTAATCCAAAAATAGGCTTAACACGTTAAATATGTGTCATCACTAGTAAGGTGACCCACAATTCGAAAACTTACATGAGTGGTAAAAGTTTTTATTTTTTAATTTGATTCTGATCTTTAGTTCAATCCGCATAAAGTTTCAACTTTAAGGATCTCCACACACTGCACGCAGTGCATGGCGATGCGTCATAGTGCGGGGAATTTTGAACGCATCAGTAAATAAAAAACCCACCAAAGACCGAAGCGGATGGTGAATAAATACGATTTTGTAAGAAATATAATTTAATAATATGCAATAAGGTGCATCCTGGATGCATTAGAATTTTAGGTAGACAATTTTATTATTACAATCATGATCATTATCATCATCATTATAGCTCTTCAAAGTCCTTCTTTTATTACAATAATTCTTTTATTACAAAATTACCATTGCGGGACTGTCTCGCAAATCAAAGACAGCTATTCAGTGGCTATCTGAAAGCGTTTGACCACTCTTTTCAATTTGTATTTGTATTTTTATAGACTTCAGCAACAATCTCTTAGTGGCCGAGAGGAAGATCCTGAGCAGGATGCTTGGCCCAGTTCGAAGGAAGATGGCAGCTGGAGGATCCGGAGAAACTCCGAAATAGAAAAACTCATGGCCGAGCCAAACATTATTGTGAACATCCCCTCTGGTGGCTGGGTCATGTGTTTGGATGGGAGAGGATCGGAGTATAAAGAGAGCATATTTGGATTAGTTAGTTGTTGTGCTACTGGCGAGAGCTTGCGCAGGACAAGAAGAAATGGCATGTTCTCGTGTCGGAGTCACAGGAGTGTGTGTGAGTGAGAGATTTATTATATAAATAATAAAACGGATCAGAAATATACAAACGACCGTCTGTGAAATTATCAGAGATTTAACATATCGTGTGCAGTGATAGCGTTCATAAGAAATTCATGGAAACACAAGTTTTCTTGAGCAATAAAGCACTGAATTTTTTTGCACACGTAAATACATAAAATTAAACGTAAATACTAAAAAGAACTATATAATCCAAAAAATTAAATTTTCTGGATTATATAGTACGTTACTTAAAAAAGAAACAAACAATGGAAGTGATAAATATGACATGGCTATTATTCTAAATCGTCGAGAAAAAATATTAGTACTATATAATGTAGGTGGCATATTTGTTTATATATAATCTAGATACAGTTATTTTGTTTATCTTGTTTATTTATTAAAATATATTTATGCTCTAAATATAGCCTGTTTAGCAAATATGTAATACGACACTTGAAATGTTAATGGACCGGACACATGACAAAGAACAGCAGGATAAAATGGACGAAAATCATAACGGAAACGAAAATCATAACATATATATTTTACTTATCTTGTTTATTTATTAAAATATATTTATGCTCTAAATATAGCCTGTTTAGCAAATATGTAATACGACACTTGAAATGTTAAGGGACCGGACACATGACAAGGAACAGCAGGATAAAATGGACGAAAATCATAACGCAATGGCAACCACGTGATGACAAAAGTAAAAGAGGTATACAAGCTAAAAGATGGACAGACCATATCAAAATTATTGGAGGGACAATCTGGTCAAAAAAAGCTAACAATAGAGAAGAATGGAAACAGATAGAAGATGCCTATGTGTCACAGGATACGCTGCCCACTAAACCAGGAAATCCAATGTGCTAGATTATAAGTTAAAACAGTTTACTAATATGTATATATAGGCTTAGTAATAATAATAATTTGTAAACAAATTTATGCATTTAAAACTCGCACAGCATGGGGAATACTGGAGAACAATCTCGCTTTTCTAAAGCGTATAAGGAAGACATAAAGAGCGAGGAAATGAAATACTCTAATCAAAACAAACTAGATTGTGCGATGGAGGTTAAGTATTATTTATTAAACACATTTAGATAACGTCACAAACCGGTGCTCACAATATATTCTCGTTAATAGAATACATTAAGATCTCACTTCTTAACGTAAGACTCATTAAAATGTCAACACCTATGCAGTATGTACTTCGTTGTTGTTTTTTAATTTTGATTCTAGATGTTTCTTTGAGAACTCCGACATTTTGACGTGGTTGATAGTTCAGAGTACACCGAGTATTAAGTGTAATACAATAGGGAAACGAAATTGGGTAAGTTTTATCTTCTCAATAAACCGTAATATTACGCAGTAACATTCTTATTTGGGCAACGCCTTGTTTATTGATCTACGTGATCCAAATTAGTGCGATTTGATAAGGTTGGTCGTGTGAGTGCAGTGTCAGTCTTACCTTTACTCTTATCTGATCTGTTTTCGTGTCTTATCTGATCTTTAGAAATCCTGGTAATTTAACTGAATAAGTTACAGCAGTGGGCTGTATGCCACGACACGTCAACAAAATTTCAAATTGATTCATATCAATTGTAGCCACTATTTGTGCATAAACAATCTAGTTTACGCCAGACGTAAAATATCTAAACTGAAGACGTGGAGCAGCGATAAAGATGCGAGACGAGTAATGCGATCGCTTTCAAACGTGGCGGTTAAGGCATTTTCGTTTAATGGAAGAGGTCTAGGTCCAGCTATGGCCTTTTGAGAGCTAATGAAGAAAAAAATGAGAAAGAATGAAAAACAAGAAAGAAGAAAGAAGAAGACCACGAAGTTGATAGCTTCCAACCGTATCCGCAAGGTGATAACGTGGGTGAAAAGGTGGTAACGTAAAAATGAAGCAGGAAAACATAATCACATTCATAACATCATCAACATTAGCTTCCCATTTTGGAGGTAATTGCAATTGATTCGTTATCAAAGAACACATTTTAACATAATACGAATACCTCAAACTTTAGACGTCTATAGGATCCTGTTTTACTGTTTTTTTAAGTATGTCTGTCTTACGTAGTGAACTATTTCGTCACGTATACCTCAAGAAGAAATGATAATATCCTCCTCAATCCAATTTTGTTCGAAGGTTAAGAATACAAAAAATCCGATTGAGATTTTACTATAATGAATAATGCAATTTTTTTAACAAGAAACTTACAATTAATCATCAAGTGGAAAGCTCATAGTGGGGCCAATTGAAATAGAAACCATTTACACTTACATCCATTTTCATGGTAAAGCAAAATAAATGCAAAAAGCTCGTCAAAATACGCTATCTGACCCTAAGTAATTAGATGTCTTTAGTTTCGTAAATATGCAAACTTCGTTCTATATTTTGTAGGTAAGGTGAAGGCAAGGTTATATGGACTGGGTCCGGTTCAACGTAAAGTTTAGCTTAGTTATTTAGCTTCAGTTATAAATGTTATAAATGTAAATGATAATATAGATAATGTATTAAATCTATTTGGTTTATAAAAACAATACATAGTAATATATATTGTAAATTAGAAATTATATAATACTCGTATATGCATAGGGGTTGGTTTAACTAAATGTTTAAAAATTATACACCCCAACTTCGCACGGGTGATTTCTGGTTCTCGACAACAGCGCCACCTACTGGGTAAAATTGTGAATCGTTTAGATCATCCAGGGACCCACTTAAACGCACATAGAAAATTTAATAAAAATCGGTCCTGCTATTATCGAGTTTTTGCGAGACTAACGGACAGCAATTGATTTTTATATATAGAGATTACACTCGCTAAAGACTCTGACTTTGATATTTTTTACACGTGTTTATTTAATTTACGGACGTTGTTTTAATTAGATATGATTTTCAATCATTATATATAAGTTATTCGTAGGATAAAATTCGACATAAACAAATTAAAAATTACTTATCTGTATTTTAACGTTCTTCTTTCATGCAGCAACGGAATATTGCATCGACATGATATTTTGCATAGAGATAGTTCACGGGCCGGTGTGTGGCATAGATAAATTATGCCAGAAAAAAAATTATGGTCCTTGTGGGATAGATCTGAAGAGTTGTTCTATAATTACTTTTTTATGCTGTCTTTTTAATTAAATTGCTCCATATCCCTCAAAATAGAAGGGAGACCTTTGCCCCGCATTTGGACGAACTTAGGATGTTTTTTCTGTTTTATTTCAGGGGTGTAAGGGGGATGTAACAAGTTCTTCTCCATACGCTAACTTTACAGTACTTGGCATACCGTTCTGATTGACGAAGGAGACTCTGGTGATCGATTAATAATGGAATTTTGGACAAACTCGAACTTATTTTGTTCATTTCCTATCGGATTTAATAAATAACTTGAGGTTAATATGAACATGCACTTGTTTCGTCGTTTCCACTAATTATTCACATGTGCAGACATTAAGTACACAAAATTGTACTACTTTTACGTATCAAACAAACTATTATTTAAGCCATAATACAGGAGCAGCAATCCGCCGGCAGTCAAGTTCCCGCCAAAACTAAATTTTTTGATAAAACTGAAGTGACAAATGGACGTACAGTCTATGGACACATGCAGCCAACTTCAAAGAAAGAAGACTAGTATAGCTACAGCTTGGTTTTACGTGGTAGAGCCAAGCTACAGCTATATTATGGTTGTAGCACGAATGGGTCGGCTCGACCGGGGAAGGACTACGCTCTTACAGAATACTAGCGTGAAATAGCAGCTTAATGCTGCTGTGTTCTCAAGGGTGACAACGCATCTGCATTTGATTCTTAATCGAGGACATATGTAGATGTCTATGGGCCACAGAATTTACTTACCATCAGGTGCGCTAAGATCCGTGGTAACTCAGGGTCTAAGCGCTCGCTGTAAATTTCACAGAACGCGAGCAAACTGGGTTCGATCCCCGACGACACCAATGAAATTGTTAATTGCAATTTCAAGTGCTGATTTACTACGTGCTCGGCGGTGAAGGAAAATATCGTGAGGAAATCTGCATGTCTCAGAAATATGAAAAAAATATTTCGAAGACATGTGAAGTTCATCAACGTGCACTGGGGCAGCGCGGCGGGTATTTGCTTGCCCTAAAAAACCCTTTTAGAAATGAAAGGAGACCTGTGTTCAGCAGTGTGACGTATATAGGCTGTAACTTTAACTTTAACAGGTGGACTGTGTGCTCGTTTGTAACCCTTGTTCTATAAAGAAAAAAAACAACCCGCCTGCTCAGCGTGGTGAGTATGGCCAAATCTATTAAGTAGCCTCTAGTTGGCATCCGTCTTCTTAAAATACCTAAATGCTGTGCATAGACATTTTAAGAGGAGAATGATAAAATCATGTTAAAAAAGAGGAAAAAGGTATATTTCATCATCATTATCTTCATTACGGCCTATCAAAAGATCCACTTCTGATTTGTCTCCCCTATAATTTGCCTCATAGGCAGGATATTTGAACCGCTTTGTAGTTGGGTTAGCAACCGCAGTTTTGATAAGAAAGTCGTAGCTGCCTATCTTCTATTTAATTTCTTTCTCACCGTGTAGTGGTGACGTAACGGAATCCACTACCCGATATTATCCCGTGAGTGTTCCCGTTAGGAGATAAACATATAGATATTATATTGAAGTACTAGCAGCGAAAGCGTTGGAAAAACCCATGTGTTAGTTTACGTACATATCTATGCATGATTAAATCGGCAAAGCGAGGCGCGAGGTCAAGTGTAAGCGGATAAGGTGAAATTGCGTAACAATACGCTACGGCGAAAGTAAACCGGCCAATTTGCGGATTGGGGTCATTGCCTCGATTCGCACGAGGGTCTTCAACGAGGCGCTAGTTGATCGAGCAATCGTGTCTACGCCGAGAAGGCTGTTAGTAAGCTGCTTGAACCGCGAAGAAAATCTTTACGGGATTGAGTTCCGCCCGCTGCTTTGAGGCTCCGTATACAAAGTATCCAATTGAAACTATCTTATCGCTTTACGTCCATATATTCAGTGTTGTATTGTAGACGCAACGTCTTTCTCTCGCAATATAAAGGATTTACTTCGAAGTTCCATATTGGAATTTATTTTAGGAATTTTTAAGTTATTTTAGAAGAAAAGCAACGTACTATAAATGAAAATAGTACGTTACATATTCGATATTAGTTGTATGTAAAGGAAAATATTTTAAATACATTGAATTATGGTATGAAATATATATAAATATGTAAGTTAACTGGTAGAGAATGCCTCAAGGCATTAAGTAAGCCCTTTGTATTCTTAGGGAATGATAGGAAATGCAATAATAGGAAATGCAATGAAGAATAAATAAATAAAAAATAAAATAAATCGATTATTGTAAATATGTAACAAAGTTTGAACAAAATAATTTTTGATGTATTTTCGAGCAATTGAAATTAATATTTTAAACTAGCTGGTAACCGGCGCGTTGCTACTACCGAAAAATAATTGTCGAAATAATGTTTAAAATTTGGAAGAGTATATTGTTTAATTAAGAATGATAATACATTCATTGAATGATGTATAACTTTTAAATACATTTGTTGGCACGATACGCGCGCCACCTACTGTAATTTAATTGTACTATGCCTATAACCTTCGCACAAGTGCAAGCAATAAGTTGACAAAGTTTTAGCGCAATCTGATAAACGCCATGGCAGCGCATAAAATACGAACAAACAAAAATACATTTTTATATATTAGATAAGAAACAAGATACTTTCGTCATTGCAATTTCTTATGGTTTTTATGTGTGCGGATCTCAGAAATCAGATTGTTTTCCAATTTGCATTATTTGTGGCGTACAACGTCCTTAAAGTAAATGAGCACGTGTGTGAAATATCATAATATCGTAATAACGAAGTAATAAATAGCGAGTATATTAAAATAGTTAAATGGTTTTAATTTGATAAAGGTCAACTTTAATCATTGTAATTATCTTAAATTAATTATTACAGTTTTATAGACGAAATATACATTTCAGCAATTCTGCGATTTGCATGAAAACAAGTAAAATACAAATGAATAAAATATTGATTACAGAGGGTTGCAAACTTATAGTTAGAGTAGTTCCATAATATAATCATCATTTAATCATCATTATTATTATCATCATTCATTACAGCCTATCAAAGTCTATTGCTGAACATAGGCCTCCCCCATAGATTGCCTCATAGGGCACATTTGCCATAGTTGCTACAGGCGGGTTAGGCGGGTAGCTGTTATTAGGAAGACACTGTTGCATATTTTCTGTTTTGTTTCCCTCTGTCGCCTCTTATGACACCCACGAGACGATGTGGGGTAGTGGATGTTCTTACTCTTCCACTAAATGATTGAAGATATTATGTAGAAACTATTTTATTACTTTCAGTTCTTTGAAGTCGGCTTTTACTATTTATTAAAAGTTAACTATGTGAATGCTTGAAGTAAAATTCAAATGTAATGTTATTTCATTTCACAAGAGTAAACTTACATGTTATGGTAACCTATTAGACATGAGTGCCTCTATTTCATTTCTCAGAATTTTGATTCAGCAAAATGAGATGCTTTAGCGAGTAATTTAGTACGTGGTTGGCGAGTACCCAAAGAGAGAGATATGTTTGTCTTGCGTCGCATGTTTGTCATAAAAATGTTTTCTGTAAATAATGTTTAAATATATTATTATTTAATAACTTTATGTCTTTTATTGTATCTAACATAGTGATTTCAAGCGACTTTTTTAATTATTTATTTATTTAATATTAGGGATAACAAGACCGTAACAAAATTAATAATGTATACAAACCTGTTTATATTAAAAAGGTAATACTTGGGTAATACAGGCAATCACTACAGCTTACCAAAGTATATGAGAGCAGATAAGATGAAAGCAATACAGTTAAATAATAACAATAATTACTAACAAACATGGTTAGGTTACAATTTCAAATTATAAATGTATATATTATAAGTGAAATGAAATGAAATAAAAAAAATATTACTCGTGCTTATTTTTTAAATACTGTACTGAAGTAAACAGATACTGTACAGAAGAAAAAGGAACTTAAAATTTATGTTCTAACTTTTTTTAAACGCTGTGCTCCAAATAAAACAGGTGATTTTTTTTAAAAACGTTACCTCCATGAAATGAAATGAAATAAAAAGAAAAAAAATATTATTCGTCCTTATTTTTTAAATACTGTACTGAAGTAAATAGATACTGTACAGAAGAAAAAGGAACTTAAAATTTATGTTCTAACTTTTTTTGAGACGCTGTGCTCCAAATAAAACAGGTGATTTTTTTTAAAAACGTTACCGCTACACTAGGATTTATCCTGTATTGTGGGGGAGTTTACTTGTTCCGTGCGGGATTCGAACCCGCGGCCGTTAGCGCTGCAACTCATTGCTAAGTCACTGCGCCACGGAGCAGTATCTTCCTGATGGTAACTCAAATGAATAAAAACATGTGTACAGTTCGCACGCGGTAAAAGTGAATCCTTCAGAAAAGAAGACCGAGATAATAGGAGACACTGTATACTGTATTCTATCTCATTCTCTCGCAGGCTAAATCCTATAGATGTGTTTGTTTGTCTCTCTTTACTGTCGCTTTTTCGTTTCATCGAGTTTCAAATCACAACTATTCTAAAGAAGTTTTCACTCCAAAAAACTGCGATTGCCAACCCGCCTGTCTTGTTCTGTCTATGAGACAATCTATGAGTAAGGGTTCAGCAGTGGATTTTGATAGGCTGCAATGGATGGATGGATGCTACTGCCCGTTACCTGTTATATACCCCCTGTCGTCTTTTACGACACTTATAGGATTATATGTGGTAGTGGGTTCTCGTACGCCACCACTACACGGAAACTTAGTCAATTATGATGTCAATTTAATTTTTTTCTTTTATTTGACCCCTTTTTTATCTATTGCTGAATCGGCCTTACATGAATACACCTAATAGACATCGTTGCTGTGTGGTAACAGAGTAAGAGAATTTACCACAAAATTTCGTTCCGTGGGTGTCGTAAGAACAGGAGAGTCCAGAAAGAGCCCATGCCCTTCGATAGTAGGCGGAGCACGATTTTGTACATGGGAACAGCGATAAAGGTACGACTGCACCGACACCGTAGTTCCGCATGTTTTCGCCTTTCAAACGTGGCGATTGTGGAAAATTCTTTCAACAATAGAGGATATCAGACTGGACCGGACCGGATATAACGGAATGATAAAGAAGCAAAAGAAGATACTGTTCCCAATTACCAGTCTGAGGGATTTCGGTTCGGCATATTTGAAATGACATATTATGTGAGAGGCCTCAACGTCAGTTTAGCAACATAGAATATATGCGTTATTGTAACCACAAACTAAAGGCATTATAGATTTTTTTCTTTATTGCAACCAAGAAAAAAGCAAATTTATATCCATATTACTCTGGATCGGTGTCAAACATTTTTATGTTAAAGTAATGAATAAATTAATAATTCAACGTGCGTAAAAGTGAGCACTATGCGACTTCTAGGCTATTACTTAATGAAGTACTTCGTAAAGCTTTCGAATACAGCACTAGGGGTGGTTTTGTTATGAAAATGAAATACATTTATTCTTATTTGGCGTCATGTTTAGCAGTTTGTTTGCCTTATAAATGCTAATATCAATAAATAAAATTCATTTTCTTATTTTTTTAACTAATCCTTGTGATAATTTATTTTAAGAAATACATTTGTGATTTTATATCTTTTTATTTATTTACTATATTTAGCAAAAATGTTTTAAAAAAGAAAGTCTTTTCTATAGATAGTAATTAAAGAGTTTTCTTGTCAGAAAAATAGATATAATGCATAAATAAACATGAACATATTGGTTCATAATGAACCACGCGACAGAGAAAAGGTTTTATTTAGTTTTGAGAATTTGTAAGTGAATAATTATAGACAATGAGTATAAACATTTCGTTCGTCAAAAACCTTGTTAATTTTTTAAAACTTTCCGTTCCAAGAGAGCAATCCACTTCCTTCATTTTAAAATAAAAAAAAACGAAAAAAATTACTGTACTTGAGAACCTCGCCCTAAAACCCTCTTAGAAATAAAATGAAGCCAATTTCCAGGAGTATATAGTCCAGGCTGTAACTTTACTTTTTTATTTTTATACATAAGATAAAACTATGACAAATTATAATAATAATCTGTACTTACCAATAACAGGGTTGCTTTTAACGTGGTGCATGATCAGCGTGTTCAAGAAGAGAAGAGTGAAGAAAATGTTTCGCTTAAGCGCCATTGTTTTTAATTCTGCAATCAAATCTTATTTGTAGAATGCTGGAAGAAATTCAAACTCCGTTATTTTTTATGTTCATCTTCATAAGGTTGGTGATGTCATCGTCATTATATGTCTCTTAGCAAAATTGATGATGATGCTTTTGTTTAATTACCATAGCGGTATAGTGATTACAGTCCTCGAAGTATTACAAAAAACCCGCTGCATCCATTGCGTATCAGTTTTAGTTTTATTTAACTATATGACACCCGCGTTATAAAAGTTTAAAGATGGTTTCCCTTATGCTGCCACCAATTATTTTACGTGGAAGAGCCATACTACAGCTATATTAAGGTTGTAGCATGAATGGATCGGCGCGACCAGGGAAGGGCCACGTTCTCTCAGAATACCAGCGTGAAATAGCAGCTTAATGTTGATGTGTTTCGTGTGGAGAACCGGAGAATCTTTTTACTAGAATCGTGGTATTTCAACTTATTTCTCAAGGGTGACAACGCATTTGCATTTATATTCTTAATCGAGAATAGATGTATGCCATATACACAGCATCAACTTACCATCAGGTGGGCTGTGTGCTCCTTTCCACCCTTATTCTTTAAAAAAAAAACATATTCGAAAATTATGTTATTATTACTTGTATAATCATCATTTTGCAGTAAAACAGAGTAACCGACATAGCCCAACGGACCAGCAAATGGACCGGCCATATAGCTTGAAGAACCGACAACCGATGGCGTAAAAGTTTCTCGAATGGCAGCCTCGTACCGGTAAGCGAAGTGTAAAGTGGCCCTCCACTAGATAAGACATGTAGGTGGTACAGGACCGTTTGGTATTCCTTGGGGAGGTCTATGTATGAGCAGTAGACCGTAAAAAGGCCATAATCATCGATTATCCTTTTTTATACAGCACTAAGCAAGCAGTAGCAATAGCATAGTCCAATGAAGTAGTAAAAACCTCAGTGCAAACAGCACAAATATCACCGAAGGACAACTTTGCATATTATGATATTATTAGTAATATTCTTCTAATTTCCTTTTTTTTTTAAATAGCTACACCAAAATACAATGTGCCATTTAAGATTCAAAAAAAAAGCGCTAGCTGTCATGCCTAACTTGAATTATTTTTCAGTCAGTTTACACAAGTGATGGTGCCCCTTATCTCCAGTCTCAACGCATCTGCATTTTGATCCTTAATCGAGAAGTGGTCAATTGGCTACAACATCTAATTACTATCAGGCAGACTGTGCGCTGGTTTGTCGTTTGTGTTAATTTACTTCTATATAAAATTACTCTTGCGAATTATGAAATTCCCCTAACTTCCATGGCACAACAACATATTTTAATACTTTATCCAATGTAAAAAATAAATATAAATAAATATACATTATGATCATTATAGCTTAAAAATTCAATAGTAAACTTTTATAACTGGCAAAAATTTGGACCCCAGCGTACATGTACAATACAAATAAAAATTGCATCACAAAAAGTGCAACCAAAAAACGATAAAACCTTTTTAGATAAAGAGAAGAATTTGTACGACAAATTGTTTGGATGCCCTTAAAAAGAACTTCAACGACTTAAAAATTGAACACATTAAATACAAAAATTGATAAATAAAATATGAACATAGTATAAATAAATGTACAATAGAATGTTTAGTCGAGGCTTCGGGCAGATTCGTAAGCTTGAGTTCAAAAAATATTCATAGTTGATTTAAGCTGAATTAGCAGCTTAAATCAACAACAAATTTAATTGACGCTAAGGATTTTTACTAACTAAACAGCCCGTTCTCAATTAAAAAAAAATATGTGGAAATATAATCGATAAATCTTTATCAAACTTAAAAATTCTATTTTTTCACAAATTTAAATAAACAAATCATAAACTTTAAACAATAAATTTAATGTCAATGAAATAAATAACAAATAATATACCACTGTTACTGTTTAACAACATACCAAACAAGTCTAAAATAAAAGTTTGTCTTCAACAACAGAGTAATAAACAAGTCGCAACTACTTAAGAGTAAAAGGCTTAACATGAAAGTTGTCTTCAACATGTAGAGTTAAATAGGAAGACACGCTTAGAAAAATGTCTCAATTTATATGTATTATTGTAATAAAAAAAAACATTTTCTTTAATTATTATTGATAGTCACTTTCAATAACAATTAAAGGCAATGTTTTTTTATTATAAAGTAACAATAAAAGTACAATTTGCCAGTAACAACACAATTTAATTAAAAATACTAATGTTAATTGAGCTGCAGTTCTTTTAAAACTGAAGGAAAAGGTTCTTACAGGTTTTTTAAATATTTATAAAGTGTTTACACTTACCACATTAAAAACAATCACTTAGACCGCTTTAAATCGAATTTAAAGCGTGACACAGAAATAAACTACATCGGCTTGATTCCAAAGAAATTCGCACGTCGACTTGATTTTGTCAACAACAGATTCACTTATGGTGTTTAATATGTGTCGGAAAACTCTACCCACGACCGATCGAATATAGCACGTGTTTAAATATAAAACCAGTCGGCTTGTTCATACGTGATTGTGACAAGGAGGGGGGTCGATTGCATAGTACATGCATGCCAGGGATACCCTAGGAATCAGATCCATGTTTACTTTTTGAAAACCGAAAGTTCTAATTAGGAAATCAATAGCTGTACAATGTAATCATATAGACATGGTGTCTTACGTAACTTAATGAGGAAAGCTGAATGTATTATGTCAGTTATTTATTTCTAAGAAATAAAATGAGTAATGCTTTTGAAGTTTGGTGTAAAACTTTTTAATTGATTAAAAAATTGTTGTTAAAATATTTAAGAAAAAGAAAAGACTGATTTTGAAATAAAAGTCTATGTGATAGAAAATCCAATCATAATATTTTAATATATGATCTAATTACTTTTCCAGAAATTTGGTAAGTAATAAGAAAATAGACACAGAGTCATTGTTATAATAGAATAACGTTGAATCAGTCAATCATAAAAGTTCCAAACATAGTATGTAAACAATATTTAAGTCCACATTATTCTTTAGTATGTGGAGTGACTGGGTAGCCTTCAGAAGTAGCCCCAGGCGCCTGAATACTTGTATAGTGATGACACTTTTAGGGTTATTCTATAAAATGTATTGTTGAGAAAATAAAAAATATTTTTCAGACAATGGATTAATAAATTCCCTTAAAATATTTTAAAGATTAATAATAGATTTTTTCCTGTAATATTTTCAGACTTTCGTTTTAATATGGAGTTTGACAAAATATTTAATTAAAGCTCATTACTCAAAAAAGAATTAGTAATAAGCTAAAACATATTAAACTAGAAGTTTCGAAAGGAATCGGTACAGAATAGACCACGTTTATGACAAAGGCGAACTCACTTCCGCAGAGCGGACAAAAAGTCAAATGTAAATAACCTGTAGCTATACAACCTGTATTGCTCTACACATAGCTGATTGTTTCGATAGTTGCTTCACATGTCTCGAATTCTTACTACTTATTCAAAACGGAACAGGTTAGGATACGTAATGGTTGACGCCACGTTGTAATATCTAAGTACTTCAACACACCTATTTTTACTTTAAGGAAGCCGGCTTGCCTGTCATCTAATCTGTTATTATTTTGATAATTGTTTTGAACACTTCCTAATTTTAAAGAAGCATAGTCCTGCCGGAAAACAAGACAAGCTATGATCGATTCTTAAGCAGTAATACGTTTCCGCGTATGAAATCATACCAACGAAAATAAGCACCAAACAGAGCATTAACGATAATTTCCTGAGCTGGGATTGACTTAATTTTATTGCTATAATCGATTCGGGCGAATTGCTTTAATGAAAATGAGCATAATTATGTGTACTCTCTGTTCATTTATTTTTACTTTCTGATTATTATAGAAGAAAAATCTTCTTTAATAAGTTGTAGGTTGAATGTTAATTCAATTTCATGAAATACATAAAGGTTCAATAAATATTTACTAGTAGACAATTAAGAAAAACTTATGAAGCGTTAATCAGAACTGGGTTAACCAGCATTTTGTTAAAACTTCCTAGGGCCTTCCTAACTCAGACCTGTAATAGCCAATCACGTTGTTCATCAAAGGTATTGGGGACGACTGCCGGCGGAGTAAGTGTGCAATCCAGTCGCTCTAAAGAACTTAATAAGCAACTTTAAAATAATGTAGTTAACATTAAATAACTAAAGAAAACTTGAGAAAATAAGTGCTTCAAGAATGTCAATTTTCTCTGAAAGTAGATCTTTTTATCGATTAACGGAAACTCTTTTAATATGTTAAAATATTTTTTTTATAATTAAAGTAAGTTCGTATTCGTATTTCACGACGTAATTTATACCTTTTTTCCTTATTTTATAAAAATTACTCACATAATTAATCCAGCTCTCTGTCAGCTTTCATGTGAATCCGTTTAGTGATTGACCGATAAACTTCCTAATAGGTTCTTTAATATTAGTAAAATGGAATTCTTTCTTTTTTGAAAAACGCTACCCCCACACTACGACTCTTTTCCAGTATCGAGAAGACAGTTTACATGTGTACATTGCACACGTACAATATTTGTAGGCCATACAAATACATGTAACGTGCGAGATTCGAATCTGCAGCCCTCAGTGATGCTAGTCAATGCTAACCCACTGCGCCATGAAGCCGTTACTCAATAATATCTAGAAAGATTCGACACGTGTATGAGATAATTATACAGCTATCTTTTGGTAGCGATAAAATCTTACGGGGATTCCCCTCTGACTCTTACGATACCCAAAGGACGACAAGGTATTATATCCTCTCGTTGCCACCACGTGTTATTACTCCACAGACCGGAAATTGTTAGGTATCATTATAATGTTTGTAATAACTTCCGCTATCGAGAGAACTAAGGATTTACAATTAAACTTTTGTAATTATTTAAAAAACTTAGACCTGAATTATATATGACGTATACAAAAGAAAGACATAATGCGGAATAGATTAGGATGGCGAGCGTAAAAGGGCGTATTATAATTATTATATGCGAATAATTTATTGATGAATTATTTTGATTTATTTTCAATTAATATGTGCAGATAACAACCGTGTAGTAGCGGTGTAAGAATATTCTCTACCCCATATCATTCCGTGGTTCTCGTAAGAAGTGACAGAGGGAAACAAACTAGGAGATGGGCAGTAAGCGGCTTCCTAATAATCGAATAGAATAAAAAAATAACTGCGGTCGCCAACTCGTCCGCCAAGCGTGGTAATTAAGGCAAATAGCAACCATATGTAATTATATTGGCTGTCCATACCTTTCTGACCGAAACACAGCAGTGCAGAGGAGGAGTCCTGCCACCGAGCAAAATTACCATCTCGCGCCTGTGACATTATGCTTAGTCGTGAATTTACATCTGGCATATAAGAGAGACTGCCTCTAGTAGTCGTAAGCGCAACTGCTGATCATGTTCGTATGGTAAGGTAGGGTTCGTATTCCGGGTCGGGCTAAAATTAGCGTTTTGTCTTATCTGTCAAGAAATTTTCAGTAGTAGTCCGAAGTCAATAAGTTGGAGGTGTTTTATCCCCGTGCCTTGCGCTCGATCTCTATCTGGTCATATCGTATTATCGTCTCATTGGTCTATGAGAATGCGGGAATAGATAGTACACCTGTGTTTTCGAACGCACTTGAACACTACAACTCTGTCTCGCGCAGATATTTAGTCTTTGATCAGGACCGAACTTCGATCAGGGTTGCCATTCTCAGGTAATCCTGATCGAAGTTTGGTCTGGAGGAGGATATTATTAAAATGATATAGGGGAGCCATTATGGACAGGTGCCGCTGGTGGGTGCTGGTCAGCTATGTTCGCTATGTTCCAATGAACTCCAAATTTTGTGTACATTCTTTCTTATCCTTTTTTTTGAGTGTATCATAGAACATACTTTAATCAACAATGAGTCTGTTATGTTTTCCAATCTGTATGCTAAATCTAAATATTAACGTAAATAAAAACAAAAAAGAAGATACCTGAGGAGTTCGTTTCACCGTTTCTTCTACGGTCATAGAAAAAATTACATTTGATAAACGAAATATTATTTTCTTACGTCGAACAAATAAATATACTTCATTTCATTTCATTGCCTCCTCGAACACCCGCTGGACGAAATGGGTGATGAATTTCCATACGCCACCACCACTAGTTCTCGTAAATTTTATAGTACACAAACATCTCGTATTCTATCTCTGCTGACACTACTGAATTTTTTATTTACATTTTAAGTGCTGATTTACTACGCAAATGAAATTTTAAATTTATCATCGTGACAAGATCTACATACTGAGAAATAAAATCTTATATGAACATGTTGTAAAGTCTGCTAACACGTCCTGGAGCAGCGCTATTCTAACTGCTCCATAACCCTGAAAGCTCCTAACCTAACCTCATAAATGAGAAGAGGATGTGTTGTGGATGTGTGGATTTTAGATAGAAAAAGTTTAAATGACGGAACATAACAGAGCAAGAACAATGAATTAGGACTTTTTGGGTTCCTAAGCCTTAAACTGCTTAAATAAAAACTGACAACCTAAAAGCATACTCACAGATAAAGTAATAAGATAGCCAAAAAAAAAACATCTACAACCATTAAAAAGTAACGAATCAATGCTCCATTGTACAAATACATACTTAAGTAAACCAAAACGCATAAAACGAAAAGAGATATTTATTTTTCGCTGGCATCCAATTCATAAATACAATAGAAACTAACTTGCAAAAGTCAATTTCATACACTTTTATTTCCCGGTAAAGGAACAAATATAAAAGCTGTTGTTTTCGTTCGGAGCTCTATGAGTAAAGTGTAATGAGTAAGCAAAGCACAAACAAAGTACCGATCGTTATTTGTAGCTAAAAGGATTAGTTAGTCGGGCCAGAATGCTTTTCTTTGTGAGAAGAAGCGATATCTTTATTTATTTTAAGCTCCAAAACTTGACACGAATGCAATATTAGATATTGTTAATTTATTTGTTAAGAATTAATATAACATATTGTTCCTTTCAGCGTTTATTCATTTTATTAGTTAAAATAGATATATAAAAACATTTATCATCAGCATTACAACGCATCACAAGCCCACTGCTGAACATAGACCTCCTCCAAGGAATGCCACAAAGCACAGTCCTGAGCCATCGGCATCTATTGAATTCATGTGGGAGTTAAATCTATTAAATTATATTAATAATATATTTTTAAGATAGTTTATGAAAAAACCAATTTTTTAATATATTGTAAAAGATTTTTACCACCTAATAAATTCTAATAATTAAGGTAGTAAAGTTTCGCTTCAGCTATATAAATAATTGTTGCAATAGGAATGGGTCGTCTTGACCAGGGAAAGATCACGCCCTTGCAGAGTATCAACGTAAAATAGAAGCTGCTGCTGTGTTTCTTATGGTGAGTGTAGAGAACCGGATACCCTTTTTACTGGTAACGGGGCATTCTATCTTAGTCACCTGGTGTAACAAGGCATCTATATTTTGATTATTAAGAAAGAATATTAGAATTGAGGAGAAGTGTCTATAGGCCTCATCGTCCTATCTTACTCCACTATCCACTTATCATCAAGTGAATTGTGTGCTCGCTTGTCACCCTTACCTCTATATAAAAAAAAATTGCTGTCCGTTAGTCTCGTTAAAACTCAAAAACGGCTTGAACGATTTTCACCTGATGTTAAGTGGTCGCTGTGTCCCATAGACATCTACATCTATCCTCGTGCCACGGGATAATGGGTAGTTGATTCTCTTCTGCCGACACTACCTGGCAGTTTACACGCATACAAACATTATAAAAAGTTAAAGTGTCTTTAACTTTTTATAATGTTTATGGGGCATTTACAACTCTTAACATTATTAACGTGCATTTTTATTCGCAGATCACTGCGCCATCTAGCAAGTGGCGTCTTACATTATGCTTATATAACTACGGTGCTCACTCTGGAATACGTCTACTTCAACGGTTGCCACTTCTGCGATAGATGTGAACCACATGGCCACTTTAATTTGCGAATGGAAATACGCAAGGCTTTGTTTTATTTGTCTCTCTACCGGATTTCTTCGTTACAAAGCTTATAATGGCCTGTAAATTTTATTATTATTTATAAATATTATTTTGAAGAGCGTGAGACAACATGTAGTTGTATTGATAAAATAAAAATAATGAGTAATAATAATAATATAATAATCATGTAGTCCAGACAGAATTTTGGTCACGGCGGCCATTCTCAGCGGAGATTAGCCATCTGCAAAAGACAGGATTATAATACCCGAGTGTACTTACGATTTCTCTCAATGCGAAAATTCTTATGGTTCGGTAGGTTGGCAATCCGAAACGGCCGCAGCGAGATAAGGCGCCAGACCAATAGTTTTGCATGCCTTCGGGCTGCTACTGATAATTTCTTGACAGAAAAACTCAATATCCGCATTTTTTTATAGGAGAGGGGGCACACGAGCATACGGCTTACCTGATGGTAAGTGACTACCGCCGCCCATGAACAACTGCAACACCCAGGGAATTGCAGGTGCGTTGCCGGCCTTTTAAAAAGGAGTAAGCTCTTTTTTTGAAGGTCCCTAAGTCGTATCGGTCCGGTAAATTATTTCACAGAGAGGTCACAGAGACGCAAAGAAAGAGCCTAGCTGATCGGCTTTCTCCTTTGCGGCATGGGCCAATGAGTCGTCCTCCTTGTGCAGAGATGGAAGAGATGGCTGACAGAAGTTCCCTTGGACAGCCTTGGCGAGAGACCAGAATGCACGGGTTTCCGAAGGAAGGCGAACTAGTTTCCTGCCTAGACTAGACAATGTTCCGAGGAGCCAAGAGGGGCATCGACGGAGACCTGATATCTGTCCGGATGAGAGGTCAGCAGTAGGTCCAACAGGGAAGGTGCATGATCCTCCACATCTCGAATCTGCGTAGGCGTAGTAACCAGTTGTGTCAGACCATATACCAAGGCAAAATCATGAATAGATGATGACCCGCATGATCGGTTAAACGTGAACCGAGCCATTCGGCGTGGTGGGCGTTAAAATCGCCAAGGATCACGATCTCTGCGGACGGGACCTGTTGTAGCAAGGAATCTGTAGCCATTTGGACGTGGGACGGGTGCTGGTACCCTCCTGGGGTAGCCTTTCAAAAAAAGTCGCAAGTCGCGTAACTTGATTATTATTTATATTTATGAACGGTGAGCTAGACGATACAAAATAACTACAGATAAGGGGATTCCATTTTATAATCCAGTTCAACAACTTACAAACGCATTTCCGTGTATAGGAAAACCGGACTCATCATTCTGGTCTATTCAAATAGAATTTTATCACTTAGACTGACACCTTAATGACAATTAACATAAAGTAATGCTTATATTAATTGATATTTTTATTAAGTGAATAGAATTGCAATAAACATGCATAAACAATACTACAATGTGGATTTTTAATGAATGACAAACAATAAAATAACTTTGATTATATACATGTCTAGGATACACGTCACGTTGCCTTGTGATAATGACTAAAAATAATAAAAAGCAAAAGCTTAATTTGGGCGTAAGGTATTGTTTATCAAATAATTAAAGCTATTATGTGGAATAAATTTTATTTCTTTTCGTTCCTTGAAATCTGCTTTAATTTGTAAATTTAATTTTTTTACCCATTTCACATCAAATTTTACAGTTATATTGTACGTGGTAGATCCATGCAACAGATATACTATAGACTGGAGAAGGACCACGCTCTCACAGAATACCAGCGTGAAATAGCAGCTCAATACTGCTGTATTTCGTATTGTGAGTGTAGAAAACCGGAGATCATTTTTACTGGAAACGAGGCATTCCATCTTAGTCCTAACGGGTGACAACGTATCTGGATTTTGATTCGTAATCGAGGATAGATGTAGATATCTATGGGCCACAGCAATAACTTACCATCAGGTGAACTGTGTGCTCGTTTGTCACCCTTTTTCAATAAAAGAAAACCCTTTTAAGTGAACTAAAAAATATCACTAGCTCATGGTAACAACTAGAATATCGTCTAAATAAGGGGTAGGGCATATAAGATTTGGAAATTGAATCGGCTATAAAAAAAAAAAAGCTAATGAATATTTTTTCAAAGTTATGAGTTTATTAGAAAGATTGAACCATTCCATTTAGGAATGGAAGACAACACCATTCAAATGACTGCCACGGCTAGCCTTACAATACCCCATTCGATCAGTCCAATTTTTCAGTACATTTTTGATTGTTTGGGCCTCTATTTCGTCAATGGCAACTTCGATTTCATGTTTCAAGTCGTCAATCGTCTCTGGATGGTTAGCGTATTACTTTTTTTTTATAGAAGAGGGGGCAAATGAGCATGCGGCTCACCATGCGGTAAGTGACTACCGCCGCACATGAACAACTGCAACACCAGGGGAACCAGGGGAATTGCAGATGTGTTGCCGACCTTTTAAAAAGGAGTAGGCTCTTTTCTTGAAGGTCCCTAAGTCGTATCGTTCCAGAAAAATCGCTGGTGGTAATCGATTCTACAAGGAAGTTGTGCGAGGAAGAAAACATCTTCTAAATCGCACAGTGGTGGACTGCCAATCGGTATCGGGAGTTCTGCCATGATATGCGTTCGTGAAATTTGGTGGCTGGGATTAATCCGAACAATTCCTCAGAGCACTCCCCGTGGTAAATGCGAAAGAAAATGCAAAGGGATGCAACATCTCTTCGCAGCGCCAATGAATGGAGCCGATCGGAAAGGACTCGGTCGTCGACGATTCGAGCCGCTCTGCGCTGGATGCGGTCAAGTGGAAAGAGCTGGCTCTGGGGAGCCCCAGCCCAGAGATGGGAACAGTATTCCATGTGAGGCCGAACCTGCGCCTTGTAAAGTTGCAGGCGTTGTGCCGGCATGAAATACTGTCGCGCTCTGCTAAGTACGCCAAGCTTTTTAGAGGCCAATTTGGCCTTCTCTTCCAAGTGACCACAAAACTGCACGTCACTCGATATGTCGACGCCGAGGATTCCGATACTGGCTGAAGCAACAAGGAGTGCCTTGAAATTGAGGAGATACGACAAAGGGGTTCTTTTTAGCGGTAAACGTGTTCTTAACGGCTCCCCATAAATAAAGTCCGACGGAGTTAAATCGCAGCTTCGAGGTGGCCAATTTTCGAAAACGTTGCGCCGTCCTGTTGGAACCAAATGTCGTCTATGTCATCTTCTTCAATTTTAGGAAACAAAAAATCGCTCATCATGGCGCGGTAGCGATTGCCATTCACTGTAATGGCGTTTCCTTGCTCATTTTCTCCACGATGACTTGTGGATTTTCTGAGCTCCAGATACAACAATTTTGCTTATTGACGTATCCTCCAAGGTGGAAATGAGCTTCATCTGAAAAGATGATTTTTCGGTAAAAATGCTCATCTTCGATCAAGCGGACTTCGTTCCATTGTGCAAACCGAAAACGCATCGGATGGTCATGCGGCTTCAGCTCTTGCACTAATTGAACTTTGTACGCATTCATACCGAGATCTTTATGCAAAATTCCACTCAAATAAGTGCGTGAAATGTTCAATTCTTGAGAACGATGATGAGTTGATGTTGATGGTTGTTCACGCACACTCTGAGCAACAGCAGCGAAGTTTTTGGTTGAGCGTACTGGACGAGTACGTACACGGGTTGTTTTATCCAACAACGATCCAGTTTCACGAACTCGCTTCACAAATTGATCCACAAACACATCCTTTTTGTCAATTTTTCGTAAATTTCTTACAGTTTGAATAGAAGACTCACCACTTTGGAAATAAGTTTTTAAAATTTCCCAACTTTGTTCAAGCGAAAAGCGACCCATTTCATAAATGTCAAACATAAAACTAACTTTCTGTCACATCGGAAATGTCATAAAACCTTCCAACCCACTGACTTCTATATATATATATATATATATATATATATATATATATATATATATATATATATATATATATATATATATATATATATATATGTGTTCCAACCTCAAAATAACCTATAGTTCCAATTCCAAGCGTTAGATGGCCCACCCTGTAGTTACATTAAAAACTTTATTCCTTATTTTTCCAAATTTATATGGGATCATCCCTGACACATAATTAAACTAAAACAGAATCATTGAAATCGGTTTACAACTATCAAAGTTGTCGCGTAACAAACATAGAAAAAAAATTGAGAAACCTACAGTCGAATTGAGAACCTCCTCGTCTTTTTGAAGTCGGCTAAAATAGGCCAGAATCACTCTAGTAATGTGCGTGAAAACATTGTCTTACTCTTGCGCTTAGTGGATTTTGGTTTTTGCAATTACAATTTTTCATTACCTTATTGCTTGATAAAAACTGAAATAATCTTATCCCGTAGGTGTCGTAAGAGGCGACAGAGGTAAATGAAATGGGCAGCAGCATCTTCCTGGTAACAGCTCAAAATCATTAAAAATTGCGGTTGCTAACCCGCCTTTGCCGAGCGTGACAACTATGGCAAATATCCCTCCTATGAGGCAATCTATGGCGGAATCCAGTAGTGTTCAGCAGTGGACTTTTGATATGCTGTAATAATAATGATGATTGTTATAATTATTTCGTAAGGTTTTTTAGCTTAGCTTGCTTTAGCTTTTTTAAAATAACTCTGCGTCTTTCACACTCGCTTTACTTTGTGACCCTTCTACCTGGATGTGCCAAGAAATTATTTACGACATTTATTTGTAAAAGATTCCTGCTGAACCCCGCGCGACTCGAATATCAGGCCCTGGTTTAGAGGTTTAAGCTATACAGTAAACGACAATAATATATTGACTTTTTTGTTACTCGAAATCGAAAAATTAAAAAAAAGGTTCATCCACTCATTTTGAAGATTAATTTTTTTTCCCTAGTGAGCTTTTAGTAAATGTTCATACCAAACACAAAGTGATAATCTACTTTCGCTGCTGCTGACACGGTTACTGGGACTATTAGATAGACATCTACATTTTTATCCTCGATTAAGTGAGCAAATGTGTTGTCACCCCTGAGGACTAAGATGGAATGCCTCATTTCCAGTAAAAAGGGTCTCCGGTTCTCTACACTCACCATACGAAACACAGCAGCATTAAGCTGCTATTTTACGCTGGTATGCTGTGACAGCGTGGGCCTACCCCGGTCGAGCCGACCGTGGCTCTACCACGTATAAAATCCTTGTGGCAATTCAGGATGACCGAGCCAAACAAATGAATGTTTTTCCTTGAACTTTTTTGTTTTGATCTTTTTTGTTTTCAACTTTTTTGTTTTGAACTTTGCTGTGAAAAAGTGCAATTTCATGCATAATTGTTCACCGCTAATAAAAAATGAGTAGGATGAAAATGTAAAAGGAAATACTGCTTTTCATAAAGTATATTCATAGCAAGGGAAAAATTAAGATTTTGATTTATAAAACATACAAAATCGTGTTGAAAATATATTGCAGGAATATTAGATAGTTCCAAAGCTTCTAGGTTTCTTGAACCAAACGGCCCATTTTACGGAATGTTGTGCTAACAATATTAATTCTTCTAATTTACATTTCCGTTTTCGGTACTTCGTCTGTTATACGCGCCAGGACCAAATTTCTCTCGAGGCCTTGAAGTCGCTTTGGCTCTAAGGCAGCCCTCATTTCAAGAGCTCTAGTGTCTGTTTCTAGGGAATGCTCCTTGTCATTTAAATCTAAAGCAATCTTTATAGAGGCTGCTTCTAACGCGTTGTACGTTGCTCTAAAACACATAAACAGTTTTATTATAAGAGTCTGCTTCAGTTACTTATCATAATAACTTAGTTCTCAAGCAGTAAAAATAACTGCAGTCTACGTGAGCTTTGTTAGCTGCACCGCTCCCGTCTTATACATAGTTTATGAGCAACCTAAGTTCGATCCACGATGGATGGAAATTGAGGGTGAAGGAAACATCGGGTAATTTTTTTATTTCTAATGTGATATTTTTTTAATAAAAGTAAAACTAGAAGTGGTAGAATCTAAATTTGCCAGTAAGCGCGAAGACAAAGATTTAAATATTTTTATTATTTTCTTAATATTAATATCTCGTTAATAATAAATATGATTAAAATTGTATACAAAACAAAACACCGATTTTGTATTTCAGTGAGGCAAATATGTAGTGTCCATTATCAGTCTTATTAAAGTAGGCTTTGCGCCATCAAGCGTGCATTTCTTAAAAGATTTTGTCACACTCAGCTCGCTGGTCGAACGGATTGGTAAGTGCGAAGCTGCATTTTTTGATTTTTGGATGTATTTGTGCCTTCATTTGGTTGTCGGATCCTCGTCCGTAATTTAGTAGGATGCACTACTACGTGCAGGTGAATATGACATTAGTAGTTTTTCTTCTTTTTCTATATATTTTGTGTAGTTTTTACAAAGCATTAATTTTAGTCTTATAAAACAATGCAATACAAATGTTCTATTACAAAAACCAGTAAAATTTCTTAACAAATTGCGGTCTTTTGAATTGCATAAAATGTAAAGGAGGATCTTTTGTGATTTTAAAGAGTAGAGGCAAGATTTAACAAAGGCATTAAGGTGCTTTACATTCATCCGTTTAAATAAATCTTGAGCAAAAAACGATGCTTTGTAATGAATTTTATGAATCATTCTGTTTGAAATAATTGTGTAAATAAAATATTTTTGTGGGCGTTTCGTGAATCTAATTTAATTTATCCAGAAACTGGAATAATCATAATGGAATGAAATTAACTTTGATGTGTTTAATTTTACAAAGTGTCTTTTGATGATCCGTTACCAGAGGAGCAATATAATCTTATAATATAATTATTATTAGTACGTCTGTTAGTGTTCGTGTGATTATTGACCTTTTCATTACAAATTTTATCACTTTGAGAAAAAAGACAAGCATAGACCTCTTTATCGCTTGCTGAACGACCTTAAGCTTCCTCATATGGCCAACAGTGAAGAACCACGTTTCAGATCCATATGACAATATGGAGTCTTTGTACGCAATATTTTGGCCGTGTAGTGGCGGAGTAAGAATATTCATTACCCCAAATCATTTCGTGGTTGTCGTAAGACGTGACAAGGGAAACAAATTAGGAGATGGTTTCCTAAAAATAATAAAATAACTGCAGTTGCCATTCCGACAGTTAAGCGTAATGGCCATCAGTCATATATATATTTATATAGGGTGACAAAGCAATGCCAAAGAGTCATCAAAGGACGTCCTTATTGGAAATTAATTGACCCAATTGGCGGTATATTGAAGATAGGCCAAGCTTAGAGTATGCGTAGATTTTGGACGTAGATTATAATAAGGAAGTGCTAGAAGCAAGAGAGGTGTGTCATGATCGTGCTAAATAGAAGTCCATAGTCCCTGCCTACCTCTCTGGGTGATAGGTGTGAGAGTTTGTGTTATGATATATATATTTGTATATCGTTATTTATTGTCACTTGTATTTTTATGATAAAGGACATTATAATCGAGAAATGAAATTGTCATATTATGAACTTACTTAGCACAATCCAGTTTTTCTTGTAGTTGACGAATCGACTCTTTAAGGTTGTGAACTTCTTCTTTCAAACCAAGATCCGCTTCGTCCGAAGCCAGTTCAATACCTGGTCTGTATCCGCGTGTTTCCAGACGCGTTTCTGCTACTTTTAAAGCGTTCACTTTATCAGCAAATTGCTCACCCATTATCTTCAATTCGGCAGTAAGTTTATCCATGTTCTCTTCCATCTGTATTAAGAGAAATATCATTCCTTTAATTACATTACAGTAAATATTTAACTCGCTGTGTAGTGGTGGCGCAAGAGTATCTGCTATCATATCTGGCGACAGAGGGAAATGAAATAATATTGTCCTTCAGACCGAATTTCGGTTACGCGACCAGTCTCAACGGAGACTAGCCATCTGTAGAGGACAGGATTATAGTGCACGAGTGTGGCAAGTAGCACAGGTGCCTTTCCAATTTCCTCACCCTCATAGTCCAATAGGATGTCAATTCGATATGACTAGAGATAAAGTGCAGGATCTATGGTTTTACGTACTTTCCGAGACATGGAATTGAAACATCGAAAACGCCATGAAGAATGGAAATGCCGCCAACTTCCTAATTCGGGGCTGCTACTGAGAATTTTTAGATGGAAAAAAAATGTAACTGATTTTGGCGCAACCCAGGAATCAAATCAAGGGACCACATGATCAGTAGTCATGTTTACGACTACTAGAATAATAAGACGAGCGTGCCTCACGGTCAAGGGATGGAAATGAAATTGGAGGTAGGCATCAACATCTTTCTGTTAAAAATTCAACAAAAATAAATAACTGCGGCTGGCAAATTTTAACTTTTTAATTCTCGACTTTTTACAGCACCCATGGTCACGTTGGGTGCTCAGGTGTTTGACGTCTTGATGTCATAGTTAGCTCGGCTACCTTTAGTTTTTGAATATTAATTTTTGGATGATATGGGGTCACTACCCCATATCATACCGTGGGTGACGTAAGAGGAGTCTAAGGAAAGCAAATCAGAAGATTGCATTGGGCAGCAGCGTCTTCCTAAAAACGACTAAAAATAAAAATAAACTGCGGTTGCCAACCCGCTTGCCAAGCGTGACAACTACGGCAAATATCCTCCTATGAGGCAATCTATGGGAGAGGCCTATGTTTAAGTTAAGTTACTAAAGTTTAAGGTAAACCTTCATTTTCTGCCACTGCAATTCGTTCCTAGCCCGCTGGGTGTCGTATATACGTTTACGCATCATGTAGTTGGTGACGTCAGTTTGGGCTCTCAATGTGTTTCTCGCACGTTCCCGGGCCACAAATAGTGATTCACGAAGACGCAGAGTGTCCTGCAGCTCCTCCTCAGCCATTTTCTTTGTCGCTTCGCACTTTTCTAGCCATTGTTCATACGTTATCATTCTGGTGACGTAAATATTAGCATTATTATTTACATATATTGTATTGTAACAGTGTAGTGGCGGTGTAAGAATATTGACTACCCCATATTGTCCCGTAAGTGCTGTAAGAGGAAACAGGGGAAACTGAGCCAGGAGATCTTTAGCAACATCTTGATAACAACTCAATAAAAAACTGCGGTTGCCAACTCGCCTGCCAAGCATGGCAACTGTGACAAAATCCCCCATGTGAAGCAATCTTTGGGGGAAGCTTATGTTCAGCAGTAAACTTCTATAGGCTGGATGGATGAATGAATGGATAGATTTTGTGTTAAAATTAAACAAATTGTTAAGAATTTTATTGCGTGTAAAAATTGTATTTGGGTAATCTATGTGGTCTCGTTGAAAATAATACATCAGCAAATTTTGTTCCTCGGCGATCGTAAAAAGCGACCATGGAAAATTTTATAAAATCTAATAAATTCCAATAGATGGCGATATAACCATATCGTAACGTAAACTATCCAGACCGACAAAAGGGAGCAGCATCAAAGGCGCCATTCTGCCTGCGAAGCGAAGCGTTAAGACAAATCCTCCCCACAGCAGGAAGTAGCTGTCCAGCAGTGGCCTAATGAAGAAGAATAATGTTTTGTATTCACGTAAATATAAGTATTGAAATTATTAAATATTTTATAGAAAATGTACACCTAAACTTGGTTAAAAAAGACAAATAGGAATAAAAGTGAGCGATAAGCTTGTAGCTTTGTAATTGGCGGGTTGGCTTTGCTATTTATGGCTTTCTAAGTAGGTATTACATAAAATGAGATGTAATAACGTTGTAAAAATCCACGGCCTTACTCATAAAACCGCCGTCAATTTAAGAAATACTTAAAGTTCTCTCTCTTTTTTTCACTAAATGCCAATAAAAAGAAACAGGTATAGATATAATGAATACTTAGTTTAACTCAGCTTTTAAGGCCGTTATTAGCTTATTTACTGATTTAAGCTTTATAAAAGTGAAAAAAAATGACTAAAGCAAAAATTTTACTTTGTATGACGGTTCCGTGATTGTAGCGCAGCGAATTCGAATCACGCACGCAACTAGCGTTTGTATGGCAATATAATTGTCCCGAGTCTGGATGTTTGTCCATACACAATTTATATATGGAAAGCACCTCGACCTCGAAAAAATTAAAAGTGTGTATACATACATTGTTAGATGGAGTCCTATACTCAGTTCGGAGATTTAATTCTTCGTTTTAGGGCAAGGTAGATTTCATCGTGCTGCCCTAATGCATTCCCGCGAACTACTCATATCCTCAAAATATAATATTTTTATTATTTTGATATGCAGATTTGCTTACTATGTAGCTTGTTGCATTGCCAAAAAAATGATAAATTACAGCCTATCAACAGTCCACTGTTGAACATTGGCTTCAACCATAGTTTGCCCCATACCGTAGATATTTGCTACGTTTGACAGGCGGGTTGGCAACCTCAGTTTTTCATCATTTTTGAGTTTTTAACAAGACGATGCTGTTGCCCATCTCCTGTTTCATTTCCCTCGGTTGCTTTTTACGACACCCACAAGATATTTACGTAGTGGATTCTCTTACGCTGTTACTACACGGCGATGTTTTTGCTTGTGTATTATAAAATTTTAAAGCGAGCACTCATCGCTTGAGCTACTACGGCTCGTCATATTTTTTACAAGAATAAATATTTTTTTCCATGTTTTAACGAAATAAAAGAATTGAATTACCTGACAGATTCAATAAAATTAATACTGTATAGCAATAAATATAAATTTAATACAGAATAAAAATTGATACTAAACCTTTTAGGGGTTTTTAAAGGGTCTGTTTTATAGGTGATGTTGGCGCAGTCTTTGTCTAGATTAAGCATATCCTTATCGATTTGTAAAGCTTCATTCTTATCGTTTAGATCAAGCTGTAGTTTAAATTTTACCACTTCAAGCCTATTGATCTTTTCCCACGCAGATTGACAGCGGTCAATTAACAATTTTTTGTTGCTTTCAGTAACACACAGTTCCTGCAAAGTTAAAAATATGATTTGGATATTTATGTTATAATTGGATCTACTTCTAAAGCATATACAAAGTAAGCCGCGTATCGATTATGCGCTACAAGAGGTCGAACATTGGTGCGCGCTCCAGCCACGCGAAATGGATACCGCTATGGAACGCGCGCCAAATTGTTCGTTGGAGCACTCAAACGTGGAGCGGGCCGCTCCATCTGGTGTCGGTTTTTTACCACGCATCAAAGTAGTTAAGTTTTGGCGCGCGCGCCAGTAGGGACGGTTGTTTACACTTGGAACATTTGGAGCGCGTTCCACAGAACGCACTGGTCGGCGCGGTCATTCATGGCGCGCGCGCCAGGAGCGCGTAATCGATACGCGGCCTAACAAATTTCTTGAATAATTGAAATTGGCAGTACTGCTTCGCATATTCCATAGTGGAATTTGTTACCTATTAGAGAATATTTTGCCATCAGCCAGTCGCCAGAGTCTTGCTTGTCACTTAACGAGAAGTACTGAGGGCAGAATAGATTTGCACTCAGAAAAATTGTTATAACTTTATTCAACAATCTTAAATAAATTATCTTAATGTATGATATATAACCATTGGTCTGTTAGTGTTAGTGTAACTTCTCAAAGACTTGAACAATTATTTTCATACTCAAACAATATAATATTTGTTTTGACAATATGATAGTTTATAGTTTTGTTAGGATCCGTTAGGTGGCGCTGTAGTCAAGTTATTAATACAAATTTTCAACACTATTTATGGACTATAATCACTCATATTCTCAACATATATTGGTTTAGGGACATAAAAGAAAATCTGGAATTTAGGTGGCGCTATACTTGTGTTGGGATGGAGTGTTTATAGTGTAAATATAAAATTAGTATAAATATAAATTATCAATAAAAGTCAGTAGTAAAATCGGAGTATAACTCATCGCATCACCTCTAAGGGTTAGGTAGTAGTTATATAATGTTCATATTACAAGTCTCACAGACTTGTGATGGTAAGCAGGATTACATTTGTAAAAATCTTGGCTCTGTAATCACGAATCACGATCATTCAGCGTGGTGAGTACGAACAATTCTTTCAAGGAAGGTAAGCCAAGGTGTCGTATTTTTAAAAAAATATTTCGAAGTGGACGAAAAAGGCTGACACTGCATTTACATACATGCATACAACATAAACTCTTACGCCTGTCATCCAGAGGAAAATAGTCAAAGACTATGATGATTTCCATTTGACACGATCCCGATATTTACGTATTTTACATCCATATATCAAGAAATAGATACTGCGGTTGCGAAACCCTCTGGCCAAGCGTGGCAATTATGGCAAATATCGCCCTTTAAGAGGAAATCTGTGGCCTGTGCCTATGTTCAGCAGTACACTTTGAAAGATTGTAATGAATGAATGAATGAATGAATATTTATTTATGACTGCATTTCTACAGCATTAATTCGTAAGCTTTTTCTGCCATATCCAATTTTCATTACTATGCATTAAGTAATGAATTAACAAAGGATTGTGTATTTCCATACGTTTCTTTTTGACATAGTTTTCCACAATAGAGTGAAGAGCCCCATTTATTCCGTGTCCTCAATTAACTCTTCGTTTTATATCCTTGCTATGACTACTGTCCTTAATGATTTCTTAAATATATGTGAATACTATACATGGAATAAAATATACCATTCCTGCTAAACTCTTCTTCTACCTTATCATTATATGCTATAACCTAAGTATATTTTAAAGTTCATTTGTAGATTAAATTAACGCGATTTATATTTTTTATATTTCATATTGTGTTAATGTAAAGAAATTAATTCGTAAATGTGTTTCCATCAAGAGTCACTTACCTAATCATATGAAAAATACATCCACATCTAAGACATCCCAAGTTGGTAAAGAAAAAGAAAAGAATTGTACAATAAGACGAAATATAAAAATGTGTGTAGTGGTGTAGTATCTGTTTCTAGAACCAACACATTTTTCCTTATGGGAAGTGATACGGAGAGCATATAAATAAACTTAGGCCAGGGCACTATTTTGGCTTAGTAGTCCTGTATATTTTAACACCACTCATTAAACCATTGTTCGCTTAGCCTATACCGGAAAATTGCATTTTTTTTACAAAACTAGTTTAGTATTCTATTCATATACGAGTATTTATACACTATGTTAACACACTTCAATTAAATTGTCATATTATTTTGGAGTATATTTAGGCGGTTATACGGTATGGATGGTGGACACGGACACGGAGGAGTATATACAGATGTTTAAAAGTCAGTCTGAGTTGGTGCCACCCCTTTATCTACTTCTGCCGCCAGAACATCGCAGAGAATGTCGTTTCATCGTAGTCCTGATGGGTGACAGCATATATGGCCTTTTTGCGGGTTGCCGTGGAATATAGTAGCCACTTACCATCGAGTAAATAGTCAAATTCTTAAGAGACTTTGAAATTGTAACAATCTAGAGTTTATTCCGCCGTTTGCGTACACCGCCCGTTTTGAGAGTTTGAATTGTATATAATTTTTCCACCACTTTAAAAAAATTACTGAATAAAATAAAAGTGGCATAATCGCAAACGCCCCGCTAGTCATTCCAACACCTTCTGAATTCGTCACGCAGCTAAAACTTACTCATATAATGACGTAAGAGACTCGGAATAGACATCGATCCTACTTTCGATCATTTTGCATAAGCTATAAGCAGTGTGAGGCATAAGTAATGTCATAACACATCTATTAGATCCTATATAAGTTCAATGCTGAACATAGGCCTTCCCCATAGACTGCCTCATAGGGGGATTTTGCCATATTTGCCACGCTCAGCAGGAGGGTTGGCAACCACAGTTTTTTTATCATTTTGAGTCAGGAAGATGCGGCTACACATGTCCTATTTCAATTTCTCTCTGTTGTCTCTTACGACAACTACGAGACGATATGAGGTGGTGGATTTTCTTACACTGAAAATACATGGTTAAGTGTAACAACACATGAAAACCTGAAAATAAACAATTTGGGTTTTGGCACTTTTGCTCTGGCTGGCTTTCAAACTTCGAAGTCTGACCACAAGGTCATGCGGTCGTCAACGACCAATAATAATATAAATAATTAAGTTTGTATTCAATTATTGCTTTTAGTACGAATACCTTTTTCAACTCTGTATCGGCAAGATCGTATGTTAGTTCTGAGCTTCTTCTGCCATCTCGATTGGAGAGGCACTCGGAGCATACTAATAGAGGTAGGTTAAGTTGTTCTAATTCCCGCTCAGTAGATGCCTTTTCTTCCTTCAACGCATTCATTTCTCTATCCAGACGATTCAAAAGTTCTTGAAGCGTTGACTTCCATTGTTCGATCTCATAAACTCTGCCAACATTAAAATAAGTAAACATTACGTAACTTTAATATCATCCTTTTGTATCATTTTGGCACGCACAACAAAGGATTGAGATTTCTTATCGGCGTCAGTCTTTCCAGATTGATAAAACATTGGCTCCATTGAGATTAATATCTTATGTTGGTTTTGTACTTATTATTATTACCTAGAGCTACCGTTCCATGGCATTCGCAAAAGGCGACTATGAGAAACGCAATAACGATAACATGGCCTCCGATAGATGAGACTACAACCATCTCGTATATTATCATCACCAATATTACCTGGCTCTCAAACGATTATTGTTGTGGTAACTGTCCCATTCGGTCTTGATTCTTGTTTCATTACGGAGTTGTCGTGCGCTATGACGCAGATCAAATGCATCTGCTCTCCTGGTATCAGCTGTTACCTGTAAGGAAGTTATTAAAACAGATATTACACAAACAGTAAATAAATATTATAAAATTGGTCTATGCATGAACTGCAGTGTGTATGTCAAATTTGAAAACCTCGCTCTCGTGACTTAATTTCTTATACTTATGTCTTAAATAGATGTTATATAAAACTATTTAAAATTAAATTATAACAGTAATAATATGAGCTTTGAAAGTTCCTGTATCCCTAAGGATACAGTTGTAATTTGGCACAAACATAATCAGTATTAAGCATACAGCATGAATACCAATGGGTTCATTTTAACTTTTCGAATTAAAACAATGTTTTGTTTGTAAAACCATTTGACATTTATAAAATTATAGTTAGTATTTCCATGTAGCTTTTATAGTTCTAGGAATATTGTGCTTAATGACAGCCTCGTTGTTCTTTCGAATTCGGTTCAAAATCCGGATCGGGTCAAAGTCAGTAATTAGGTTTCACTGTCGAAAAATTTTCAGTAGCAGTAGCAGCCCGTAGTCAGAAGTTAGCGGTGTTTCACCCCCGTGCATCAGAAAGTACGTAAAGTCGTTGGTCCTACGATTTTACGTACTTACCTACGTACTACTTACGTACTTACTACCTACACCTGATCTCTTTTCGATCGTCCCAACGGATTATGACATTGAGGGAATAGAAAGTGCACCTTAGAGTATACATAAACAAGCTACAGAGAGCGCGTTAGCGGAGTATGAACAGCAAACACGGGTATTAGTGACGAAACGATTGGCAAATAAATGGGTGAAAGCAATAAAAAGGCCCAACTGAGAGCCCAACACCAAAAGTTTCGTTTGTTTAATGTAGACTGCGCAAGCTGTGCAATACTTGAGCTTTTATTTGAAGTAAGAAAAAAAAGTAGCTTCGGCAGGTATTTATGTAATTACATGTATGAGATTTTTTCAAAACTAATAGATACCATTCAAAAATATATTGACATTAGGAAGAAATATCTTGTACCTAAAACTGCGATCAAGCAAACGCAAAATTAATTAAATTTTTGTCTTTGATTAATAAACTCATACCTGTGTTTTATTGATCTGCTAAAACCTACCTTGTTATTATCTATTGTTATTATTAAAAGAATAACTTAAGTATATTCACGCATATGCAAAACGCATGACGTCAATCATGGTGCATCACTATTCAACCGCTCCATCTATGTATCAGTATCTATAGAACATCTCCTTACGCTTGGCATTATTAGCAATGAGCAACACGCGCGCTCTATAGCTTGCTTATTTATAATTTAAGGAGTGCACCTGAGTATATATACGAGTATATATTGACATATTCTGGTAAAATTACACATACATATGCCAACATAATCGCCGAAAATCGCGTTCTCGAAAATAGCTCTATCGACTTCGATGAAGTTTACAATGTGGTAGTTTACGGGGGCGGAAAATTGATCTAGCTAAGTCTCTTTTCTGACAAAATTCGTTTTCTCCATGTTTTCACGCACAAATCAAGCTTGACTTTCTCACGCAATATCATTGGTTCAATTTCAACATAGAAGTTATCTTCTTAATGGCTTAATGGCTAGAGTGTAGGTCTACCACGCCGGATTAGGCGAGTTCGAATCTTGCAACGTGGTAAGGATGTTTTATTTTCCATTTTAGTATTCTAGAACACGGCCCTACAGCTGGGTAAAACTTATTATAGACCAATAAAATGTTTTGTTTGCGGAGCCACGTACATATTTATGGTGCTATGCTTTCCCGAGCACATAGTCCAACTGATGGTGAGTGGATGTACTTAGACATGTATATGTCATATATACATGTCTATCGTTCATATATTCTCGATTAAGAAAAAAAATGCAGGTAGATGTGTTTTCACCCATGGAGACTAAGATGGAATGCCTCGTTTCCAGTAAAAAAGGTCTCATATATATTATTATGTTTAATCATCCAAAATCGACGACGAGCCTCTAAGCACTGCACTGTACTGATTTTCACTTATACACTGATTTTCTTCATACTGCTCTCTATAAAACGTCTCCATTACACAGGAGCACTATGGGTTTTTGACACAACAAAAATAGAAAAGTAATCATTAGGCAGGTTTCTTCCTGAATCCTAAACACGTGTTTTACTGTGTACTAGCATTTTAAAATCGTTTAGGTGTAGGCAGTCTTCTTTATCCTTTGTAATATAAAGTAACTAACATTATTCATATTTTATTACAAACAACAACCATCTCTTCTCATCTCAAAAAACATGGAATGGCGTATCTTTAAACAAGAATTGGGAACTACAAAACTATGCAAGATAAAAACTATTAGATTGGAAATATTATTAAACTTTGTGAAATATACGCAGACAATCGGTAATAATGCAGAATGAATGCCAACAGAATCGTTTCAACTTTAAAAAAAAATCCAAAGGAAAAGAAAAACAAGAATGCGGGTTTCATTTTATTAAAGACTTCATTTACCATTTTTCTACGATTAAAGCTAGTGAAATGTTGATTTGAATAAGAAATGTAGCGGTAGATACCTACTTCGTAATGAGTTATATGACAATTTACATAAAAATAGGACTTTGGCTTGGAACTAACAAACTTTTGTGTATTGTATAATACATGAGATGTCTGAAGTTACTTAAGAACCATAATGCTGTTCTAACCGAGTTCCAAAAACGAGAAGGATCTATATTAGACGCGTATGGTTTTTTTATGTATGTCTACCGATTTCTCGATTTTCTGATTTCTGAATTCCCGAAAACGGCTGAACTGACTTTAATGATTCTTCTTTTATTAAATAGGTAATACTTCAGGGGTAATATCATATAAATTAAAAAAAAACTCCTGAAGGTGAAAAAAGTTTTTAATGTACCTATTTGAATCACATTCAAGATTTTACATCGAACTTATGATATTCCTCAGTTAAAAGTAAAATAATAGAACATTAAAAGAAAGTAAAACTGACTTTAAAGATAAAAAGATTAAAAAAAAAAACAATTTCCACATGGTAGCTTCCGAAGTTGATGCTAAGACAGTGTATCGAAAAATCAAAGCCGACTTCAGAAATTATTATGTGGAAATTATAATTTTTTGTTTTTGAAGTCAGTTTAACTTTTTTTAAAGTTGAATTGATTACTCTTCTATGGGGACTAATTGTAGATATTACTATACATT
This sequence comes from Parnassius orleans, assembly GCA_029286625.1. Classification (NCBI taxonomy): domain Eukaryota; kingdom Metazoa; phylum Arthropoda; class Insecta; order Lepidoptera; family Papilionidae; genus Parnassius; species Parnassius orleans. The sequence continues at coordinate 1,569,919 of JAGSMP010000184.1, forward strand.
CTTCTTCTTTAACAGCCCGTATAAAGGGGCCTCTGTAGGGAGGATTTGTCATAATCGTCATGCTTGGCAGGCGGACTGGCGAACGCAATGTCGGAAGTCTCGCACAATTGACGCTGCTCCCTGTCACCGGTCTGGGTTTATGCCCAGTTTTATCTCCGTCTGTCGGAACCCACAAGAATTTTCTAGTATTTTATATAGTCACTTTTTTCTATAATCACTAGACATAATGATATGTTGGATACCCTCACCACATGGCAAAATTACTTATTGACATTGATATAAAAAAATATTTTTGATTAGAGTTTGGGCATGTTTTTATTTTTTAGTCATAGTTATATATTTTTGAACGGTTATAACTTTTAGAAAAGTGACCTAAGTTGTAGCAAAAGTAGTAGACCATGGGTTGGCCTGTAGCCTGTAATTACACTGTTTCTTTAGTTCTCCCTTATCATCAAGTGGATTGTGTGCTCGTTTGTCACACTTACTTTTATAAAAAAAAAACAATGATAACAAAAACGCAATTGAAAATTCGTGTAAAATAAGTTTCTTCTATAGGTGGTCATAGTTCGTCTGACGGTCACTTGTAGAGCGCGATTAATTTATCATTAATGGTTTCTATGTTTAGTGGCTCATGAACTCCCATATGCATGTTGAAATGCTCACGAATCAACGGATAAGTTTTAAAAAATAATGTTATTCACGAATCATTTTGACGAATTCTGTCAAATCACGATTCATGTTTAAAATTTATTTCATTTATTTATTTATTTAATTATTTTAAATGTGAATATCATTCATTTTTAACAAATCTTTGTGACTAAAAAATTAAGAATAATAGTTTGGGTATCATTGTTTTAAATCTTAAGCGGACATCTGTGCAGTTTAATGTAAGTTGCCAGTTTCACTGGTTTTAATCACCGATATAACCAAGTACTCAGATTTTAAACCAGTGTGAGGAAGAGGAAGCTAAAAAGTAAAATCGTCAAACATCAATTCACTTCAATATTCCGTACGACCGGTTTTATCTGATTTGCATTTCAAAGGCGTTATTCTACCCTTACTAAGTGCTACGCGGAATAACGTAACCTTTAAACTTCACTATAGTTATGTCATGAAAATATAAATTTCAATGGAAAAATTCAGGTTTCTTAAAGAATCTAAAATGAAATAAAACTACATATGCATACATGCTCGACCTGGTAAAGACCACGCTCTGACATAACACCAGCGTAAAATAGCAGCTTAATGCTGCTGTGCAACATATTTAACACATCTCTCAATATCTAACAAATAAATTAACAATTAATTTGAGTAAAGTTTGCAAGTGAGTTGCTTTTATAAATTTATGGATTCTTACATATTTTTTTCCTGTTAATTTATTTGTAGTCTGGTAACTTTCTTTTAAATTATCTTTAATTTGCTGGCACTGTCGGTCTGTTTCTAACAGACAGTGTGTGTATTTTTTTCATTTGTATACGATTGTTTATTGCCAAAAAAATAAAAAAAGCAAGAATAATATAATTATTATAATATACATTGAAGCAATGATTAAGGAGTTGGACTGGCCACATGTGCTTCTGTTCTCACGTGAAATTGTATTGTAAGAGTAATTAAATTAAGACATAATATTATAAAAAAGCGAGCGAGCGCTAACCATCTGAGCCGTGGTAGCTCAGATGGTTGGCTTGGCTACTTTAATATTTTTTTTTAAAATTATTTATACATTATTAATTTCTCCCTCTAATTATTTATAATATAATTTCTTTTCAATACTTTAACAAGCTCTAATTTGTTCTTTCTAGAAACACTTTCCAGTACCTCTACTTTGTTACGACTTATTCCAATTTATTAATGAAAGCGACGGGCAATATTTGGTAAATCCAGCATGTTTGAAAAATAAAAATAAAAACTCCTAGGACATGTCAAGTCTGCCACATGCGTTGGAGCAACGATAAGTATCCTAGTTAGAATTCCGCTTCACCACATTAACGTATCGTGGATGTCGTAAGAGGAGAAAAAGGAAAATAAACCAGGAGATGGGTAGCAGAGGCTTCCTGCTAGTACATAGAGAATAAAAAACTTGTGTGGCTAAAATATCCTCTCCTATCAAAGTTGAAGTATAAAGTTCATATTTGATTAATCATTTGTAAGTATGTAAAGAAAAATATCATGGTAGACTATGCGCATATTTGTGTTCCTAAATTTCAGATATTCAGCAGATTTTCCGCGGTGAGCTTACCAAGCATTTTAAACGACTCGTGGGCGATACGCTAAACTTTTCTAATTTTCCCGTGTAACTAAGTCGTTTTTGGAGGGCTTTATTTAATTAAGTTAAATATCAGATAATATTAAAGGCTCAACACTTTATAGAAACGAGTTTGCATTGCTGAAACATACAAAAATACTAATGATACAATTTTTGAATTAATAGCTTACTAATTTTGATGTCCAAACATGAAATAAACTAAGAAATAAATTTTAAGTGAAAATTACAATTAATTTTGGTTGTAAAAACGTTGGTGTATTAAAATAATAAACTAACAGCTATGGTTATTTAAAGGCAAACGATTTTTGAGTTATGCGTGTGTACCTACGGCTTTCATAGGACTAAGCAAACCTAGTTTGATTCCCTTCGGCACCAGCGAAATTATAAATTTCAGTTTTAAGCATTGAGTTATAATGTACTACGTAGTACATTATAACTCAATGGTTTTAAGTGCTCATTTACCACATGCTGGACGGCGAATGACAGTATTGTGGGGAAAGCTGCATGTCTGAGAAATCAAAAATATATTTCAAAGACATGTAAAGACCGTGAAAATGGTATCGTGGTGGATACTTTCCTGCTCCAAAACCCTCTTCGTAATGAGACCTCTCTGTGCCCTGCTGAGGGGCGTATGTGTAGAATATTACTTTACTTTATTATGCTTACTCTGTCGAAGGTTTATAAATATTTATGTAATCAAATAGGAATAAAATAAAGTTACCTGTAATCCGTATAATCGAGCATCCCAATCTGGTAAACTTAAATGCGGCAAAGGCTTTTCATATGTAACGACGGACTGCATTATTACAGAATAATTTGATTTTAACTCAACAGATATTAATAACACGAATTGTAATCGTATAAATATAAAATAAAAAATACTCAAATAATACAAATACTATATTTGTTGACAAGATAGTCTATTTTGAATTTAGAAACATTTTTTATCTGTCAATTAAAATGGGAACTAAAAAGTTCCTTCAATATTGAAATATGTTACTCGTTAATTCTATCATAAAATGATAGTGATCTTGATATGATTGTTCACATAGACTTAGAATATACTGGCGTATAGACCAACATAGTGTGCAAGGGAGAAGAAAATTCCTTATGGCAAAAATGCAAGATAGAAAAGGATAACAAAACTCATGGCTCTGTAACCGATTTTGAATGAAAGGTCGGCACAATTCGGCATGCAAGAAATAGCTCCTAGATATTTTGTAATTTTTCAGAGTGTAATAGTGGTTATTTTTAGTAAGTAACTTTTTTCCAAAATGATTACTTGTTATGTGAGTGATTGTGGTGTTAATAATAGTAATAATCCTGATAATTGCATATTTCACACGTAAATTCTCAAGACGTCGTCAATGTTATGAAGCGTTTATTTTTGTTTAAAATTTATGTTATATACTGTTTAAAATATAAAATGTTTTCAATTATTTTGTTAATTTTGATATTTTGCAAAGAAAAAAGTCACGTAGTTGATAATTTGTATGAATTTTGTAAATACATTTTTATACAAAATATTTTACATGTACGCTAGGGATTGACTCAACTATATCAAAATTAATGTCGATATTTATCTTAAATGTTTATCGATAGACTTGCCCACACAACAAGAAAATAAATCCTCTGTTTGCGTTCTAAAATGTAATTTTATTTTGCCGTTTGTCAAACAGAAATTGCGAAAATACATGTTATAAAAATTATCTATCTATATTAGTATTTAAAGTTAAAGTTTTTTTTAAACTGAAGTAACCAACGAACTTAAAGTCCACCTGACTATGATAAGTGGCTACTACAGCCCATGGAAACTTGCATCTAACTTTAAACAAAGAAGGCCGTTGTCACCTCTACGGAGTTGGATGGAATGCCTTACAGCCTTTATTTATACCGGTACTAAATAAGAGGGTGATACCTATCCAGACGACCTTCCAGACAGAAATGAGGTCCTATAAGTCGCGGCACGTAAGTCTAGCGGTGACCGCTATTGAGCATAAGTCGAAAATAAGATATCATGGGGTAGTAAGCGGGTCGCGGGGCGGGCGTGCGTATCGTTCACACGCGCTGATTGGCTCTCCAGTCGCATTCTGCGCGCTGATTGGTCCCCCGTACTGATACGTGATACGTACGCGACAGTATCCATGCGCAGCTATCCCCTCCACGTTTCGTTCAGCGCTAGACTTACGTTCCGCGACTTGTACCACTTAGTTCATACATAAACTTCAAAAATTGTTAATATAAATTCACTGAAAGAAACTTCGCTTAAAAAATGATATGCGTGTTATGATGTGTATATAAATTAAATGTTAATAACTAAAACCTAATTGCGTTAAGAAACGTTTACTAAAAAGGTATTAAACAAGACTACGATGTCAATTTTTAATTATCCTTCAAAGATAAATAATTTATTGGAAAAATGTTGTGAGCTTTCCTTAAAGATATTTCGCAATTTTGCACATGTTAAAAACTATATATATTATATTTGAAAACCATTAATATTACGTTACTACAAAGATATAGATACCTACATTCAATATTTCAAACAAAATATAAAAACTAAAGTTCTGGAGCACTGAACAATGAGGTTATGTCGCCGGCACAATTCCGAAAACAATGCTGTCAATTAGTTATTGTATTTTCATCCAAAACATGACTTATCTCGGAAAACGTTGCGTTTTCCGTGTTAATCGTAATTTTGTACCAGTACACCCCTGATGGCAAAGTTAACATCCATTGGTAAAGTTGCCAGACCTGACTGAATTTCATGTATTTGTAATTATTTTGAATTCAATGGCTTTGCATTCAGATGATTATTATTATAAAACGTGCTAATTTTTCATATCCATTTAAGTACAAATTGCTTTTACTCTAAAACTACTGCTCTAAAACACAGCTAAACATTTTAATCGTACCTACGGGTTAAATGTATAATAATGTACGATTTCTTTCTGAGGTAAGGTAAATTATATTTAGCTACTACGCACTTAGTCATTATTAATTACGTCTATCAAACACTAATTTTCACTTTTAAACGCGAGATTTTGCAAATACAAGCGGGATTTGTTTTTTTCACGAATGACGCCAGGCTGTTACAGGCCGATAGCGTCTACGTGAATGGTCTAGCCTATCTTTCTCGCTCTAACATACGCGTACACTATGCGTGCTCTTTCTCTTTTGCATTGCCAATCTATTCTAACGCAGTGTTGCCAACTGCACCGTAATTACGGTAAAAACACCGTAATCAGCATAGATCTACCACCACCGTAGGATTATAATACGGTAGCAAAATACACCATGTACCAATGAAGATCGTATCTAAATATGATTATCTATAAACTAAAATAATTTTAGCGAGTTTGATTGTTTACTTTCTTTACGTTACAGTATTTTCCTTTTATTCTACCGACAACACTGTTTTATGCGTCGGGAAATCCCCCAATAGCGTGGTACCAGCTTGGAGATATTATGCGAACGAATTCGGGGGTGCTGTATGTATTTGAATTTCAATGAATACTTAGAGCTTTTTAATTTTCCTAGTTTATTTGTATCATAAACGAGATACGACTAACATTTCATTAATACTTAAAATTACGTAAGAGTTTGTTGTGTTGTGTTGTGTTGTGTGTGATCTGAGTGTTTAAAAATATGGAGAGTGATGGCGACAGCGCTACTGATCGAGAAGATAGCTTAACACGAGTACCGGCTAAGAGAAAGCGTTATAAGCAGAAGTTTCGGGAAGAATGGTTGCTGAATAAAGAATATAGTGACTGGCTAAGAAAGGATAATAGGGACTTATCGAAGGCGGTCTGCAATGTTTACAATACATCTTTCAGTGCCGAAATAAGTGTAATAAAACGCCACAAAGAAGAACTAAACACGTGAATAATTTAAAGAGGTGTAGTGCTTCAACGTCCAAAAACAACAGTCTATAGTAAGCGTTTTTAAATCCATGCCAACTAATGAAAGCAATTGGTAAGACTTCAGAAATAAAATTAGCTGCTTTTGTTGCTGAGCATAAAATATCTCATAATGTCATGAATCACTTAGCAGATTTGTTACCAAAGTTGTTCCCAGATTCTCAGATAGCCAAAGATATTAGATTAAAAAGAACTAAAGTTCAAGCTGTGATAAATAACTGTATTGGGGAAACTGAAAAAGAAAACTTGATCAGTGACTTGAAATCACAAATGTTTTCAATTTTGATAGACGAAAGCACAGATATTGCTGTAGTAAAAACAGTAGCTGTAGTGGTCAGGTATTTTGATCCAATGATTGGTAAAGTTATCACTCGGTTTTGGAATTTGATTCAATTATTTGATGAGAAAACCACCGATCATGTTGCAAATGCCGAAAAACTTTTTAATACTGTTATAGGTTCATTTCAAAAGTATGAGATTCCTACGGAAAACATCATAGGTTTCGGCTCTGATGGATGCAACACAATGATGGGATGTAACAATTCAGTTTCAAGTCGATTTCGTCAACGTTGTCCAGGCATAATTGTGATCAAATGCATTTGCCATTCTCTGCATCTTTGCGCTAGTGACGCATGTAAAGAGCTTCCACTAAATTGTGAAAAAATGGCGCGAAATATTTATAATTATTTTAAATCCAGTAGTAAAAGGCAGAGTGAGTTGAAAGAGTTCCAGTATTTTGCTGAGGCGGATGTGCACAAAATTCTAAGACCAGCCCAGACTAGATGGTTGTCTTTAAATGCAGTAGTGCAAAGGATTCTGGAACAATGGGATGTATTACGTCTTTATTTCAATAGCAAATGGCTGGAAGAATCAGGTGCCACGATATTCATGCATGCCTGAATGATCCCATAATCAAGGCTTATTACTATTTTTGGCTTGGATGTTGCCAAAATTTACAACATTAAATAGCTGTTTTCAGAGCGAATCTATTTTAATTACGAAACTACATGGAAAATGACAGCTTTTATAAAGAACTGTTACTATTGGTTTTACACAGAAATTATGTAAATTCCGCTCCTATTGAAACTATAGATCCAATGACAGAAATAAATCACAAGGACCTAAAGACATATATCTAGGTTTAGGTGTCAGAAAGAACTAGATTCTGTTGAAAATGAAGAAAGAAAGTTAACTCTCAGAAAGATGTGTAAAATTTTATTATTAGAGCTTGTGTGGGCCTTCGTAAACGATACTGTTTTAATGACAAAATTATGACAGAAATAGCAAAATTTGATCTAGAAAGTAATTTCTGATGACAGGAAGAGTCAGTTTCGTCGTTATTTCCATTACTGCCCAGAATTGCCCCAACTTCAATCCAACATCAACAAGAACTAGATGATGAGTGGCGGAAGTTGCCGTTATACTACAAAGATTTGGTTAAGTCAACCCCTGACGTATTTTGGCACCAGGTAAGTTTCCATGTAAACTCGAAACAACGTGAATTCATATTGGTTTCTATTGTTATAGCAGCCTAATCATTTTTTTTCAGGTCGCAGAACTGCGTGACCAACATCGAGAAGGAATACTATTTCAACACTTGCCAAAATTTATGTTGGCCATTTTGTCTCTGCCACACTCGAATGCTGAGTGCGAAAGAGTCTTCAGCAGAGTTAACGATATAAAAACAAAAACGGAATAAACTCTAACGAAATCCATCAGAAATCTCTTATCGCAGCAAGCCATACAGCGTCACGGAAAAACTGTGTTGATTTTAATCCCTCACGCTATGATCGCAAAACATAACAATGATATGTATAAAAATATTGAAACAATTATACTGTCCGATTCTGATTAAAAATATGTTTTTTTTAACTCTGACCCATAACATGCTACTAAATAAACAAGGTAATTCTACCGTATTTCAAATATATATTACAACATAATTTCGAAAATTCTACCGTATTTTTAGAAGAATTCTACCGTCCGCTAGATTTCAGACTTGGCAACACTGATTCTAACGTCAGTTAACACTAAATCTATGGTAGTGGCAGTAAAAGTGCACGCAATTTTGGAAGTGAGGAAGGTAGAGTTTTTCAAAGTAGGCAATACTACTAAATAATTTTTTCATCTTTAACAAACTGGAAATTCAGTTATTATAAGAAATGACAAAATATCGTTTTGTCATTCCTTTTTCTATAGTAAGTTATCAGAAAATTTTTAGACTGTAGACACAGGGAATATAGAAAGTCGTACAAGTCGTGCAGAGTTCATAAAGTGTTCGAAGGACAGAATGATTTATATATATTTTTTTGAATCATGTATCATACTGGTCCAATGGGTATGTCGGTTACTCCTCAATTCAAAGTCTATCACGCAGAGGAAATCAGAGAATAACCCTCTCCATACCTCACTGCGCGACGGAGCGATTGCAGGACAACGTCTCAGCTCTATATGTCATCAGTAATGCCAGGAAGTCGATGGATTCAGGTGGCTCAGGACCATGCACTGTGGCATTCCTCGAGGGAGGCATATGTACAGCAGTAAACTTGTTAAGGGATAATGATGATGATGATGATGTATCTTGTAGTATGTATATGATATAATATCAGCAGATGGTCAGCAGCATCTTTCGATAACAACACAAAATAATAAAAACTTCGGTTGCCAACCCTACAAGGCAATCTTTTAATTTAATACTAATTTTTACGTGGTAGAGCCATGCCGCAGCTATATTAGTAGTATAGTTGTAGCACGAATGGGTCGGCTCGACCGGGGAAGGACCACGCTCTCACAGAATACCAACATAAAATAGCAGCTTAATGCTGCTGTGTTTCGTATGGTGAGTGTAGAGAACCGGAGACCCTTTTTACTGGAAATGAGGCATTCCACCTTAGTCCTCACGGGTGACAACGCATCTTCATTTTGATTTGTAATCGAGGATAGATGTAGATGTCTATGGGCCGCAGCAACCACTTACCATCAGGTGGACTGTGTGCTCGTTTGTCACCTGATCCTATAAAAAAAAATTTAATATTTTAATACTGTTATGGTTGGATGGGTAATTACTTGTTAACGAAGACGAGATTTTATCCACATTTTCATTACTCCTTGTTCCTATATTTAAAACAATCGTTTTTCTTTACGATATATATTATTATACGAAGTGCATTTAAAAACCGATTTTTATAATAAACTTTTCAATCAGACAAAACGATTTAAGATAAAATAACTTTAGAACAACCATTATTCAACTTATGGTGGTTACATGAAATTCGTGTACTGTAAAACGAAACGTACCTAAGGGAAATCGAAATGTTTTTCAAATATAGGAACAGGGCATTAATCTTAATTAAAGAGATCCCTTATGCTGATGGATTATCTTTAACTACGACTACGTCGCATAAAAAGAGGTCGTTACCCTAAGGATTCTCCACAATTTCCCTTCATATTTAAGTAATGTAATCACAGTTTCGAACTGCCAAAAGTTAAAAACTAAAATAGGATCAACCAGATGTGTTTTACGAGCTAAATTTTAAGTACCGAGAAGTTTACAAGTTTTTTTTGTGGTTTTGCTCCATTATTTATTTTGTAATGGTTAGACATTTACGCATTTTTATGTTACGTGGGAGAAAACACTTGCTGTAAAATTCACAGTACGCGAGCAACCCGGGTTTGATTTCCGATCATTGAAACTTAATTGCATTCTCATGTGCTGATTTGTTACGTGTTTGGCAGCAAAGGAAAACATCGTGATGAAACCAGTATTTGTGAGGAATACAATATTTCGAGTACATATTCAAAACGTACATTGAAGAAGCGTGGCGTATTGATTTTGCCATCACCCTCTCAGAAATAAGACAAGGCCTGTGCTGAGCTGTGTTAAGTATATGGATTGTGTTTTTGCTTGGTAGAGCCACGCTGCAGTGTATTATGGCTGCAGCATGAATGGGCCGGCAAAACCAAAGAAGAACCACGCTCGCACCAAATACCAGCCTAAAATGCACTAATATACTGTAGTGTTTCGTATGGTTAGTGACGAGAACGAGAGCCTTTATTTACTGTTTTTTTAATAGGATAAGGGTGTATGCGAGCACACAGTCCACCTGATGGTAAGTGGTTGCTGTGGCCCATAGACATCTACATCTATCCTCGTTTGCGAATCAAAATGCAGATGCGTTGTCAGCCGTGAGGGCTAAGATGGAATACCTCTTTTCCAGTAAAAAGGGTCTCCGGTTCTCTACACTCACCATACGAAACACAGCAGTATTAAGCTGCTATTTTACACTGGTATTCTGTAAAAATACAATCCGTCTTAGTTCTCAGGATTTGCAACACATTTTGATTCTTAATCGGGTATAGATTTAGATATAAGTGGCCTCAACTATCAAATATTATCGGGTGGATTATGTGCTCATTTGTCAGAAAATTGCATAAATGGTGAAAATGAAAAGAAATCTTTATTTTTTCCGAATAAGAATTTAAATATTGGCAAATGCCTGTATATAGCCTGTCCCGAAACTCTACGTCAAGCGGGTACCGGGCGAGAGGCCAATCCATAGCTGCTTTGGAAAAAATCCATGTCTCTCAGTTAAGTGATAATAGGCATATTTTTGAAAATGTTACAAACCGTCCCCGTAGATCAAATGTTTAAGTACTATAGTCAGAAATAGTTTTATATAATAATATAATCTTTATAATAATATAATATATCTTTGAAAATAATATTAGTTTGATTGAGTTAAATTGAAAAAAACTAATGTATTTTTGCACAACCGTTTCTTAAAGTTGTTATAAAATTAATTTGCTTATATCTACGTAATGAAATAAAATGATATGTCTTACATAGTTTGAAGAGTACATCCCGCTCTCCCTCAATTGCGTACACTATCCCCGTCACCACTAATCCCAGCACCATTACTCCCAACACCACTACACTAGGAAAGACACACCACCGTCGATAATACGCCACATGTTTCGCTTCGATGAAGTAGACTCTGCAGTGGTTGACCGCTGAGAAGCTTTCATACATATATATTATTGCTCCTAGAACAAAAAAAAGTCCTTTTGCAAGACATGGGCAATAATATTTTAGTAATTTATTTATATATAAGGTCAGGGAAAAAGTTTCTTCGAATTTTATATACAAATTCAAGACATTTTTTTTAAAGTTAAATTACATTTAATTATAATATATATGTGCCATTTTGTTCGATAACTTGTTGCCATCTTGTAGGTAATGACATAATTCCGTTGCTGTAGATATCTTGTTATTTTCGATCAAAAAAAAAATGCGACAAGTAGTTTTGACAGTCCTCTCTTAATGTTAAACTAACACTACCCAAAAAATTCTGAAGAGACCGAAACAGGTGAAAATTTGAGGGTGCAAGGTTAGGACTATATGGTGGATGCATTAACACTTCCCAACCAAGCTCTCTCAATTTTTGCTGAATGAATGAATGAATGAATGATTTATTCAATATTGATCACATAATAATACTTATTGAAAGTAATTTTTTATTTACCACTGGTTCGAAAAATACCTCTGTCCTGGGAAGAACCAGCAAGAAACCCAGCGGGATTTTTTTTAAATATATTTCACTTAACAATAATTTTGTTTATACTATTTTTAAATGAATTTTCATAGAACCAGCATGGTGGCGATCACCCTATTCCCAGGGGTTATTTTCATGCATGTATTCCTTGATATTATAATAACCCTTTTTGTACAGTTTTTGTTTAATAAAACTTTTAAACTTGTTTACTGACAAACTTTGAACATGTTCTGGGATTTTGTTAACTTTTGAACTTTGAACATGTTTTGCTGTGTGTGGTCTGGCGTTATCATGATTAAGACCACTCCTTTTCTGTTGATCAATTCTGGCCGGCACTAGAGATCCGAATCGATGGTTTTGCTCAGCGGTAAAAGCTCATAATAAACGATGCTTTTCCAATCCCACCATACACACAGCATCACCTCATGTCAATCCGGGTTAAGCTACAGTCTCTCAAGCTCCACATGACTACCCTTTGACCATGATCTTTTTCGCTCGTTCTTGTCGTAGGTGATCCACTTTTCATCACCAGTGATCAATCTTTTCAAAAATGGTTCGGTTTCATTACGTTTTAATAGAGAATCGCAAATGAGTACACGATTCATTAGGTTTTTTTCAGTGAGCTCGTGTGGTACCCAAATATCGAGCTTTTTTGTATAGCCAGACTTTTTCAAATGGGTCAAAACTGTTTTGTGGTCGATTCCTCGGCTATGTCGTAACTACTAATATGCCGATCTTGCTCCACTTTTTCAAAAATGGCATCGTCTTTATCCATATGAGGGCGACGAGAGCGAGTTGCATCTTTGACATCAAAATTCCCGGACTGTAAATGCTTGAACCAACTTTGTGCTACTTTTACTAATACTGCATTAGGCCCATAAACGTCATAATTTTTTTTTGGCATGAGTTGAATTTTTCCTTTTTTTGTAATAAAACTTCAGAATGTGTCGAATTTCTTCGTTAGATTCACTCATTTTGGCGGACAGAAAAAGAATGAAAAATGGCGGGAAAGTGTTTTTTACTTTTTTTTTTATTAATGTCCTATATACATATATCACTGACCTCTATATAGGTCAGTGACATATATTGATATTAAAACCAGCCAGATACAAACAGTACAACTAAAGAGATTTTTCTTCAATTTTAAACAAACAAAATACGAAGAAACTTTTTCCCCGACCTATTATATATGTATAGTATATGCTTTGTGGCATTCCTTGAGGGAGGCTTATGTTTAGCAGTGGACTTGTGAAGGGCTATAATGATGATACTGTTATATAATAGAATATTAGAGGCTCTATAGATATATATAAATAATATTTTTATATTTTTCTTTTGTGGTGTGGTGCAATTAAGGGAAAACTCAAGTGTTCTGACAAATAAATGGTGAACCAATTCGTTTAAACCAAGTATGCGATTGATATCGTATGCAAGGGACGCCCTAGAAGTAATTTTGTCGACCAAATTGACAATATATTGAAGATGGGATTTGGATGTAAAAAAAGTGAGAGAGGTGAGTCAGGATCACGCCAAATGGTAAGCCTCTGCCTATCGCTGTGGGTAAAAGGCGTGAAATTTTATTTATTCTCCATATACCTCTCAAACACAGAGGCCGGATGATAATTAAAGTAGGTTTATAAAGAAGATGATTTAATTTTAATTAACATTTTTAGGGTTCCGTAGTTACACAAAAATGAACCCTTATTGTTTCGCCATATCCGTCCGTTCGTCCGCCCGTACGTCTGTCTGCGGTTTTACTCTGAGAACTTAGGTGCTACAAATATATAATAGGCATAGTTATAGATAATAATCACGCCTACAAAACTGTGAAATAATTTAAAAAAAAACATTTTTATTTTGGGTACTTCGCATACAGGTAAATGGAGGACGATTTTTCTTACCCCTCTATTCCATCGTGTGGGGTATAGTTAGATAGGTCTTTCAAAAACACTGGGGGTGTGGAACAACATCTTTTCGATTCAGGGGTCCGTTTGCGAAATATTTAGCTTTAAAGTGGTATTTTTCATTAGAGTCATATGTCCCCCCCCCTCTAGCAACTAAACCGCTGTTTTTGGAAATGTGAAAAGTATACACGATAGTAGTATATATAATGAAGTTAAAAGAAAAACTATCACAGCTAAGTAGAATTAACAAGTTAACGAGTAATAGTAGACCAACTTATAAAATGCACTTGGATTAGTAAAAATTTCTACAACTCCATAGAAAATTAACTAAAACTAAACTAAACTAATTAAAACTTTAATGTTTTTGTAAACTGAAAGAAATAAACATTTTATGAAGAAAAAGACTTATATGCATTACTACTATAGCTTTACTTTTTCATTTTCGGGAGAGGCAGGGAGGATCTTTCTTACTTTCTTACTACTTACGCTTATTTTTTAGTTCGTAGTTATTGTAGGCCTTATTCAAAGTATTCATACAATCATATAGCTTCATACAGTTTCATTCATCATACTCTTGGTTTACGCGGGAAACCCTCAAGATAATTTAGGGCAGTGGTGGTTCGTTACAGTCATATATCTTATGGTTGCACTGCCGGGAATATATAGATAGATAGTCAACTATGGCCATCTTTGTACGGACTTGGAATGTGAATGATTTGATATAAATTGTATTATTTTCAAAATCAAAAACTTTTTTAAATCTTTTTGAATTACCATCTTCCTCTTGAACCCACTTTTAGTCGTTATAGCGGTCAAACCGCGAACTCACATATTATTATCAAGAAAGCCCACGTATTGTGACGGGCAACTACGAAACCCTACCTCTACATTGTACGTGGCTCGACACGCACTTGGCCAGTTTTTTTAGTCGTTATGGCGGTCAAACCGCGAACTCACTTATAATGCTCATTATCAAGAAAGGCCACGTATTGTGACGGGCAACTACGAAACCCTACCTCTACATTGTACGTGGCTCGACACGCACTTGGCCAGTTTTTTTTTACATTAAAATTGTTACTACGTGGTAGGACCTTTTTTCTGTCTTGGATTTTGCCTGGGTGGAACCTATATTTACCGCCAAAAAGCAGTGGGTGCTCTGCTGTATTCCGGTCTGAATGATATTAAAGAGAACCAGTATAATTGCTAGCTGTGAGGCATTTTATCTTAGTCCTCAGAGGTCACACACAACGTACCTATACAGAGGCGGATTAAATGTCGACAGCTCCCTAGGCTAGCACCTCATCGGCGCCCCTCTGTTTGCCATATATTATAAATTGTAACTACTTATTTTGCAAATAAACTATGTTATAATTTATAATAAAGTTTAGTTCCAAAATAATTAGGACTCGTAACAGGTGGGCGTGAATGAAAAATGTAATAAAAGAGTGAGGGCGAGTGTAGGAGTAATCAAGTAGACGGGACTTCTTTGGAAGCTCTACATCCCTATAGAAAGCATAATTTTTTATTTTATGTAAGTAGGTAATTACATTTTTTCGTTTAAAAACTTACGCGCGCCCCTTTGTAACCTTGCGCACCTGGGCATGTTCCTAGTTTGCCTTAAGGATAATCCGCCACTGTACCTATATCCTGCTGTATTTGAAGTTTGTTGTAGGTGTCCATGGGCTGTAGAAGCCATTTATCATATAAGTTCGTTTGTCACTTCTATTTTATAAAACAAATCTAAAATTTAAGAAAGTAATATTAAACTTTGCGTCGTATGCACGGGCGAGGGTAAGTACAAATATACAGTGAATACCGATGGAACCATTTCAACTTTTTATCGAAGCCCAACTTTACCAAAATGAATATTTACAGTAGTCTGACCGACTTTACCGTTTGTTCACAGAAAGCAATTTGTATAGAATTTATCGGGACGCCAAGTTGACCCGGATGAAAAATTATAAAGCTATGTAGAATAAGCCAAAACATTAAAGTACGGACAGCGTAGGTAATGGCTCAGTGGCTTAATGTTCGGTTGCGACGTTTCGGGCTGCAGGTTCGATTGCCATACGGAATAAGTGTTTGTATGGCCTATATGTTGTACGAGAAATTGTTACTGTTTGTGTGTGTAGGCGGGAGAGGTTAACGTTTTAAAAAAGCAATTCTGTATAATTAGAAATAATGGGCAAGAAGTTTACTTAAAGGTTCGTTTTTATTAAGATGGTAGTATGATAGGAATAATGTCTATTGTTAACAAGCTATATCTAAAATTGAAAGAAATACGTATAGATACTATTGTCGCAGAGATTCAATAAACCTTATCTTTCCATATTAGATATCTATAGAGCCTCTAAGCTTTTGTAATAAGCATACACGGGCTGATTAAACATTGTTGCGGATTTTGTCTAGCCTCGTTAATCCGCACATTTTTTATAGAAATGCTAACAATTTTTTAGATTGTCATCTTTTTATGTATAAAGGTAGCTGCCGTGGCTCTTAGACATCTATATCGGTCTTCTAATTATAATCAAAATGCACATGCGTTGTCACTCCTGAGGACTAAAATGGAACGCCTTGTTTCCAGTAAAAGTAAAAGGTCTCTGATTATCTACACTCAACATTCGATACACAGTAGCATTAAGCTATTAACATATAAGCATTAATTTTATGATAGAGATCTGTGAGAGCGTGGTCCTTCCCCAGTCGAACCGACCCATTAATGCTACATCCATAATACAGATACAGCGTCGCTCTACCGCAAAACAAACGAAACATCTTTATTTTGGCTACCAATATTCTAATTATGCTTTTTTGCTACAGGGCGCGACTCACTACCGTAGGTAAGAACTGATCTTACTACCGAACTGAAGATAACTGCAAAATTTTCATTTTTCTACAGTTCTTACCAGTACAGCTTAAAATTTAAATATTAAATATGAAAAATCTTAAAAAAATCAAAAGATAATGTAACTCATCACTAAGACAGATATTTGAAAATAGTACCCAGAATTTAGATACTTAATCAAATATTTACTATTAAGTATAGTAAATATTTGCATAATAAAATATTTTCAACTTTTAACTTTGAAGTGTTTATTACTTTATTAAGTTGAAGTGAAATTAAAAGTTAAATTTCAATGAAAAATAGTTAATTTTTTATTTGTTAAATAAAAACCAGGTAATGTAAGTAATAAATAATATTTAAATAAAATATCTTTTTTTATAGGTGACAAACGAGAGCTGTGGCCCATAGACATCTACATCTATCCCCGATGATGAAACAAAATGCAGATGCGTTATCACCCGTGAGGACTAAGATGGAATGCCTCGTTTCCAGTAAAACGGGTCTCCGGTTCTCTACACTTACCACACAAAACACGCGTTAAGCTGCTATTTTACGCTGGTATTCTGTGAGAGCGTGGTCCTTCCCCGGTCGAGCCGACCCATCCGTGCTACAACTATATCATTAATATAGCTGCAACATGGCTCTACCACGAAGAAATATCTGGGAGCAGTGTTTCATTTCATTACGTTACACAGTTGAATATTAATTCAATATGGTATGAAGGAGTGCCGCTATTTCAGCCACCTTAAGTTTTTTTCTTATGATTTAGCGCTAAGCGTCACTTGTCAAACGTCCTAGAGCTTATTTCTTACCTCATAAGAAGCCTAAGTACAATTTATTAGCCAACACTTGCGATTAATCAGTCGTCCTTCGCTGTTAATGTTGTTACTTTTGCAATTTTTTTCCGTACATCTCGTATATATTCTGGTCTGTAAATATAGTTTAAAATTGCTAAAATTACATTGAATATAATTGTAATAATTAGTACCATTTTATATTCTCTATTCATTATACCTTCAATTGATCAAGTGATCGTAACGTTACATGACAACAAAGAAATTTTGATAAAAAATTAAAAAACTAAACTGGAATCTGTTAAAGAAAAAGAATGAGAACATATAAAATATTTCTTGTAACCTTTTTTACCTTCGTTATTGTTTATAAAATTATCTGACGTTATCTATTTTTTGATGATAATTAACATAATAAACATAAAATAGAAACTCTCACGCCTGTTACCCAGAGGGACAGAGGGTAGAGACTAAGGACTTCCCTTTGGCACGATCCTGACACACCTCTCTCGCCTCTTTTACATCCATATACCTATGCATACATGCTCATCGGTATAATATATATTTATACTGTATGATAGACAAATATAAAATATATTGATTTTGTGCGAAGCTAGATTAATAAAAGCAGACGACTGAAGACAGTAACATAAAAAATAACTTTCTTCAGTAGATATTTTAGTCGTATTTCGGTACAATTCTAGCAATTTGTTATTTGAACAGAGGTCAAGGTAAACTAAACACAACATGAATACGAATGGGACGTTTCAGCTATTTACTGGCACCAAACATTATCTTAATGAATACACATTAGGTCCTTGCCTATAAAATAACTATTTTATTTAGAAAATCCAAACATTTTTTATGACTATTATGAATCTAATTAATTCTAATATAGGACTTTTGTGTGAAATTCATTGACACCTCTCTTCTCCGTAATACTGAAGATGGTAAGATTTACATCGGTTAACGGATTAAGTTGATACGAATTATCCATATTATAGTCACTAGCAACTTTTTTTGACTCCATCTGGATCCAGCTATTGCGACAGATGTTTACGATTATCACACAAGATTCACTTTCATCATATGCTGAATGAACAAATTAATGTAAATTTCGACGAGAATTTGCTGTTCTTCAGTCCAAATTACTGTTACTTGTTATGCTGCCGTATGCTGTTATTTATTTGCAGCTAAGATCTATACACGTATTTGTTACTACATTCCACCTGTGCAACATAGTTGACATATCAAAATTCAGAACCTAATACGATTCGAATATTTGATTTTTCCATATTTGTAGTGAAAAGGTAGTATTTTCCCAAACTATTCAGACAAATATTAGGCTTTTAACTATGAAATTGCTCTTTTTGTAGGAAAATCGAATAAAAATATTTAAGAAAATGTAATTAATCCAAATATAATTTGCCTAAGCTCTAAGCTAAGGAAAAAAGGTTCTCGAGTGGCAGCCTCGTACCGGTAGGTGAAGTGTAGGGCGAACCTCCACTAGATGGAGTGACGACCTGGTAAGACACACAGGAAGTCGATGGATGCAGGTGGCTCGGGACCGTGCTTTGTAGCATTCCTTGGGGGAGGCCTATGTTCAGCAGTGGACTTGTGAAGGGCTGTAATGATGATGATGATGAAGCTCTAAGCAAATTCTTACGCTAGAGTAAGAATTTTGGAGATCATTGAGTAAGTATCAATGAAAGCTCTTTGAAGTATACTATTTTAACAATGTCTATTATTGTGTTTTTTATTTCTTTTTTCCGAATTGATGCTTCAAAATTAAGTGGGCAGGGTTCGTGGCACGTAACACACGTATCACAGAAATATTGTGTATGGCATGCACTTGGCCGATTTTTAAATCTACTATTGGATATAGGATTTTCATGAATACTGCTGCTGATACTTACCACGCTGGGTAGGCGAGTGATTGTAGAGCCGATATCCCCACTAACTGGTTGCTCCCCATCACCAGCTTGTGGGATTAGAGTTTGACTTTCTCAAATATACTAGGATTTGTCGGCCGTCAGAGCCTTACATACAGTCTCGTTAAATATTGTTTAAATATGTAGAATAGTATAATATAAATTAATGTGATATTTAAAATTTGGTGATAATTGTAAAGTTAATTATTTAATATTGTAATATTTATTTTGAACATCACTATGTACAACTTATTACACCTGTATTGCAAATAAAAATATTTTTATTATACTTGTTATTAGCAGGATGTGCAGATGTGCAGATTAAGTTAGCATTTAGAGTAAAACATGTTTATTTTTAATTGTTTTTAATATTGTATTCACCTGGTACTCGTGATTTCATCGAAAAAAATGTTGGTTGAAAATGATCAAAATGTAGCACCTCATGGTGGGGCTTCAGGCCCTCCCATGAGGTGCTACATGATTATTAAAATATTCCAATATGGCTCGTGTTATTTTTTGTTGGGTTACGTGTTCTTTTTTGTTGGAAAATGAAAACGAAAATAATATATTTTTTTTTAAATTTAAGCAAGTAATATTGCAAATAAATAAATTGTATTTATATATCGTTTTACAAAATAAATGTATAATTAAAATAGTAAAAAAATATTTTAAGGCATTCGAGTATGTCTATATTATTATATCTGATTTATCTTTAGTATTCAGCAATTAAATATTTCTATCTTATATACCTAATAACTAATGTCATAGCTTTAACTTCCTATTAGAAAATTATTATACTTGGTTTTATTTTCTAAAGTCCTAATTTTGACATATCGCCACGTTGCAATGCATTCGGTTGTTATGGTTTAGGAGGATGTGTGTCTGTATGTGTGTGTATGCACGTATCTACATATGTACGTTCGCAGTTAATATTTGCCCCGCTTATCTCTAGAACAAAACATTATATCGACGTCGAACTAATGTCATTTAATGCACAATTATGTTTATGTAATTAGAATCTATTTAGATTATTAAAGGTTGCCTCACGATGTTTTCCTTCACCGACAAACATATAGTAAATTAGCACTTAAATTATAATTAACAATTTCATCGGTACAAACTCGGGTCGCTCTCTAATGAAATTTATGGCGAGCTGATGAATGAGTGCTACCGAAACTGTAATGACCATTAATATTGAAATTAACGTTAATGAGTTCAAGTTATCAAAATAGGCCCGGTACGTACAATTATTACTGTGCCATGCAAAAAAAAAATCTAATTTCTAATTCCTAACAATATTCTTTTCTTGTCCTGCTTTTCAGCAAAATTGTGGTTGGTTTCATTACAATGATGATGATGATGATATATGAAAAAAATTAATTGATTACGACAATAGCAACATTAGTTAAATTAACATTCGAAACACATTCAAACGCCGTAACTTCCAACATTGTGAGTTAGTACCGCAGTTGAAATTTGTTCATACTAGTTGGTCATGTTTTGCTCTATTCATGTTTAATTAAATAATACACAATTATATCGGGGTACAATAAAAGCAATATGGACGTATTATTTTTTATTTAGTATTTTAAATAAGTTCCTTCTTGGAAACTTGGAAGTTCTTGTAATGAGCATTTGACAGATATTTAAATGAGTGCGCGTGCGTGGCAAGTGCTTACGTTTGTACATTCATAGTGAATTTTTCCGTCTCGTTCGTTTCGTAAGAGGCGACAGAGGTCTTCCTGACTACAATTCAAATATAATAAAAAGCTGTGGTCACCAACCCGTCTGCCACACGTGACAACTATGGCAAATAATAAAAAAATTGAGTCCCAATGAATCAATCTATAGAGGGAGGCCTATGTTCAGAGTGCAGCTTTGATGGGCTGTAATTAATTAAATGTAATTAGTTAATTGTAAAATGAATAACCCTTTAATTTTTCACAAGAATCAGACGTAAGGATCGGACGTACAATTAGTGGAATACAGATTAAAAAAAATTCTCGCTCGCATAAAGTTGACCTTCCGAACTTGTTCGGGGCCGATTGAAAATCAGCGCTGCAAGCTCGCGGCTTATGCTGATACGGTCCCTTCCACCACTTCATCATAGCACACGATTTTTGTAATTTTTTTTAAATTTTTAAATTTTAATTTTAATATGCGTTTGCATACACATATAATGGACGAACTTCTTTTCTTTATTCTAATTTCTTTTTTTTTGTTTGTTTGTTAATACGTCACTTGTTTTTATATTTAATTGTAATTTGTCATGTGTGTAGATGTATGTGTTGGAATAAATGTCTTTATGTCTTAAGTCTAGTCACCAAATAATAAGTTTGTAGTGCGGACAGATCATATCGCACCCACGCCCATTTTTTTATTTTATTTTTGACGTAATTAATATACATATAAGAAGGTAGAATTTCTTCGCAGTCATACTGCATACAGCACCACCACCAATGACTGCCCCATGCGTTGATCTGGGCATTAAGTTATCCGACTAGAGCAATTTTTTAATTCATAGCATTTTTGATTTTATTTCATATTTTTACAACGTTACCATGGAGGTAATAATTCGCGATAAGTGCAGATATTTTTATCTGTAAAAAAAAAAAACATATAATATATTAATACAACTTTAAATGTGCTTTCGCCCATTTACACTGAAGGATTGCGGCAGACTCTTTTATGCTCCATAATATAGTATTTCAAAGATTAGAAGGGGCTTGTTACTTCACAACATATGAATATGAAATTTTTCAATCACACCCACGGAAAGAAATTACGTAATGTAAGTATTAAATTATGACTTCACTGGGAATAAATACAATCACGTCTTAGCTGAAAATGTTCTGTGCTTTAAATTCGATATTTACTCGTATTTGGATCATTGCCCAATTTAATATTATCATCTGCCTTAACTTTCTCACTTCAATATTATTAATATAACGGTCTTATTCAAAAACGTATTTTAATGATAATCTCGGGTTGGAAGAAGCGTATTTGTCACGAAAGAAATCCCTTAGCCGCGGTGCCAGAGGCGGATTTTCCTTAAGGCAAACTAGGCACTTGCCTAGGGGAGCAAGGTTACTAAAAGACGCGTGTGGAATTTTTTGTACGAAAATTTATTAGGTAAGTACCTACTTCTTTACATAACGTTAAAAAAAATTACACTTTCTACAGAGATGTAGAGTTTCCGAAGCGCGCCCCGTCTAATTGATTCCTGCTACATCCCCCTCATATATTACCTTGTTCATTCACGTGCACCTATTAATAATTTGTAAATAAACTATATTGCTAGCCTACGGCGCTATCGATAAGACAAGTATCCGCCCCTGCACGATGACACAGTGCATAATTAATATCTTTCGTTCGCATCTTTATTGAAACATAAGTTTAAGCCTGAGACTTCTTATAAGCAACTTTTTGTAATACAGCGGTAAGAAAAAAATCAAACAACATGCATACATTGATCATGTGTTGTAACGATCTGAATGAGAATGACAAAGAATGAACATAGGACATGAATTTATTGTAAACTAGCAACTCGCCCTAGCTTCGCCTGTGGCGTTATTTAGTTTAAAAAAAATTGACTATTATTCGCGCCGCTGTTCACTACCGCCTAACGCTTATGAGATTCGTTAACTATTATCCAATAAGAGTACTGCAAAGCCCATTTCCGGGTTTCCTATCTACCATCTTTTACACCTAGCGTGTGCACTCTTGTGTTTACGGGGTTCGTACAAGCTCAGAAGACACGCAACCAATCGCATCGCCTATATCTCGCGTCATCGCTCCCGCCGTTGTGTGATTTAGATACCTTTGCCTTTGTACAAAATATCTTTTTTATTTTTCATTGTAACATTACTTTGTGTGTACATAAATTGTTAAATAAATAAATAAACTATACAAAAATATAGTAAAGTATAAAGACATTTACAATAACGCTATATTTCGCGATAACCTGTGAAGTTTATATGTGTGAAGACAGCCGGCATCCAACCATCGTGGCCGCAGCCTTTGAGGCACGAGGCAGATCAGCAGAAGTCCAGGTGAGTGCACATGCATTCCTTCACATCCTTCCTGTAGCCCGAATTTAGCGGCATTTGCAGCATCGGGAAATAGTAAATTCGCACCATACAGTCCATTATTTGACGTAAAATCATCCTTTTAATAACTCCGAACTAGTAGTTGGTCATTTAGACCAATACACCATTTTTGGCCCTTCGCCAGAATCCTAACCATAGCTGGTTCTTCTCGCTGAATTATAATTAATTAATTAACCAATTTCTGATCACTCCGGCCGGGATAACTAATTTTAACCAACTATAAATTTTTCTATATCACGAAAAATCTGGCATCTTTGGCATCTCTATCTATTGGTGAAGTTTTAAGTTTCGGTTTAGCCATTTCGAAGATTAGCCTGGAGAGACAGACGGACAAAAGTTTTATAAATAGTTATTCATGTCATAATAGCATGCAAATAACTTACTGAGCTCGAAAAAGGCAGTTAAAACGATAAGACAGACGGACACTTCAATTTAATTTATATATATTGTTGGCGACGCGCTTAAAAAAATGTTTATTTAATTCCTGTGAAAAAGTATAAACAAGTTGAAGGCTTAAAAAAATGCTATTTAATTTGACAGGCACTTAATTTATGTTAGAAGTAAATATATTCAATAAAATGTCGAACGGAAATTCGGGGTTCGATTCCCCGGTTGAGCGTTAATTCCATTGTGGCGGGTGGAAGGAAAAGGGGAGATGATCTGCCGGGCAAGGTGATCGGCCCGGGGAGCGGCCAACGCCCCTAGTGGTAGTTCGGAGCGATTGTATATATACTGTTTTTGCTTCGGAACTTTGATAGCGCGGTTTAGGCTTCGATGTATTTTCGCTTGTGTCGCGACGACAGCGCCGCCACATCACCCCCCTGCTCAGACTGGAGGTCGATAGTGCAGTCTAGATGGCGACGAATGTGCAAGTGCCAGGGAATTGCCTTGTAGTCTGCGGTAAGTCGAGAAGAAGGCAAGTAATCTGCGAGAGTGCTGTGAAGCAGAGGCGAGCAGTAAGGCTCAGAGCCGTGCCGAACACTGTAGCGCAGAGATTAGCTTGAAGGAACAGGAAGCATTATTATTCCAGTGCTGCGATGAACCTTTGTAAAGCTAGATGGCTTGCAGAATGTGAAGACTGCAGACAATATCTGCTCGGGAGCGAATGAATGGGGTACTTGAGGACGATGATGAAGGTTTGAAGTTGTAGTTTCCGAAGGTTCTTGGTTGCGTGTTCATATCACGTCGAGGTCACCACTGTAGCCGTGGAAGGAAAAGGGGAGATCTCCCGCCGGGCAAGGTGATCGGCCCGGGGAGCGGCCAACGCTCCGCGTGGTAGTTCGGAGCGATTGTATATATACTGTTTTTGCTTCGGAACTTTGATAGCGCGTTTTAGGCTTCGATGTATTTTCGCTTGTGTCGCGACGACAGCGCCGCCACACCATGAAAGTTTATTTTTTGAATTAATTTAGAGTCATGTATTACATAGTAATCAGCTGTGCAATACGAATAGAGGTATTATGTTAAATTAAATGCTTATTTTAGAGGGAAATATATTTAGCACTTGAGATTATTTTTGTTTTTTGTGATAACAGATAAGAAACATTATGACTGACCAGGATATCATATGTAAACCGTAGTGTTTCATAATGAAAGAGATAGATGTAATTTAGACAAAGAAGGCATTAGCCTCCAATCGATGTAATTAGGGTCGTCTAGACATCAGTTGTTCATGTTGTGTGAGATGTGAACCGAGCGCAAAATCGTGTGAAATAAATACGAAAATAATTTTTATTAATTTGTAAAAATTTCAAAAATGTATGTAAAAGTAGGTCATACATGTTTCAGGACTGTTGTGCGTATAAAATAGGATATTTCTGTGTTAAAAATGTTTAAATTTGTGCTAAATATAGTGAAATAAAGACAGTTTTATACAAGAAAATGAAAGTTGTTTTTAAGTGAAAAATATTTGTAAATTCGTGAATTAAACTATTGTAATAGTTAAGATGTTTATGTTTATTAATAAAGATTGTTGTTTCAACCTTGTGTGTTAGATATTCAAGAAATCTTATTTTGAAAAAAGCGTTGTAAAATAGGCATATTTTGTTAAATAAATTAAAAAGTTTTCATGTGATTATAATGTGATGTATATATTAAGACCTTTTTGTGCTATTATTATGTATAAATTGTATAACTGAATATTTTATATGAATAAAGTTATTGGGAAAAATATAAGAGGGCAATAGTAAAAATCGATGTAAAATTTTGTCAAACCGCGAGCGGTGCGCGGTTCTCTTTCGCGTATAGCTTTGAAGTAGCTCAATAAACTGGTTACTGGTCAATTCGCCTTAAGAATCTCCTAAGTGTGTGTTGTTTGTGGATTAGCAGTGGCCCCAAGCAACCGCCGGTACGACATACTCCGCTAAGCGTCGAGTCCGTATACTCCGCGAGGCGTCGAGGTCACCGGCCCTTAGGCAGATTCTTGGCACTCAAGCGCGTTCCGTGCCTTGTGTGTCAGTCGCGTGCGCGAGTGCTCCCAAGCACTTCCCCCAACCCTTTCATAAAGAAAGGGGTAGGCAGTGCCCCAAGTGTTGCGACCATTATATTCGCTCCCACCCGATCCGAACGTCGCGCGTCGCTTACTAAGCTACTCAGCCACGTTAGGTAGGGTCATAGACAGGACACACTCACAACAGTAGTAACCAACTATCGCACATTGAGAAGAAGAACGTCACTAAACAAAACTAGGGTAATTTTACATTAAAACGCCATCTTTTTATTCAAAAAACAATCTCTGTATTGCAAAGACTCGTTTTGTCGTAGTTCCTCTAATTGTGGCTAGATAGCGTAGTGACGTTATGGTTTTCTGGCGGGGCGGCACGCTTTAGGATAAGAAAGAGCGGCATTTTTTTAGTAGTGACAGAGACACGACGCGTATCACTACAGGGCCTACGAAAAATAACGTTGTTGTTTGGATAGTGTCGTTGTATAGTAAAACTTTTTGGTAAGTTTTTAAGATTGCTTGAAGTAATAACGTCTTTATATGAATAGTGTCGATATTCTATCAATTTAGTACACCACAAAGTGTCGAAATACAAAGTTACATAGTGTCATTTTGAGTATAAATACATTATTGTTTTAATATTGATATGTTTTTTTTAAATCTTTATGACATTTTGCATTTAATGTCAGTATTCATATAATACCAAACTAGAAATTAAGTTTTTGATTGAAAGTAAAGGAGTCATATTTCGTTTAGTGCCTACAATTAAGTAGCAAATAGTATAAAATTAGTTGTTGTACTTATTTTATTTAAGTTAGTTTTTTTGTAAAAAAAAAACAGTATCATATCGACATATTGCTGGAAGCAACAGTTATTCACGTCATCATTTGAAGATAATACAAAAAACTTTAAGACATAAAGCCACATTTTGTTTACCTACACAATATTGGTATGGTTTTAATATTTTTTCTCCTCTATTTCAGTCAAAATGCCACTACCAAATTCCAGAAGTCTAGCATTAAAAGAAATTATTAAAGATCTCCAAAAAAATAGCTCAACAAATAGCGAAGTAGAAAAAGAAAATTTATTACCAGTAAGCCCAACCGACCAGAAAGAACCGATAGAAAATCAAGTTGTACCTTCTACTTCAAAAAGAAACATACCTTTAAATGAACGTGCTTATAATGTACACCAAAGTTTACGTGATAAAGGATCGTCCTACTCTTATTTATTTATTTAAGCTTTCATGCACACAGTTGTACATATGGCGGACTTAATGCCATAGGGCATTCTCTCCCAGTCAACCATTAGGCTAAACAGATATAGACAAACAAGAGGCGGTGCAGCAATAATCAAAATAGAAAAAGAGCTAAAAAAAAATTGTATATACATATAAATATACATATACACACACATACATACACATATATACTTAAATACACACAATATATACATATATAAATATATGGATACACATATACATGCATACAGTACATTTTATATACACAATATATATAAATATTATCTATGTCAGAACAAATATCAAATATACATAATTAAATAAATAAAAATAAGAGTTGAGTTAGTTCAAACTTGCAACGATTTTTTCACATGCTTTCGGACTTGATTTTTAAAAACAAACTTATTGGGAACTTTTTTAATGTCAAGAGGTATGTCGTTCCAGAGTCTGATGGCCGTGAGGGCGAAAGAGTGAGATAAATAACCAGTACGGTGTAAAGGAGTGAGCAACTTAAGATTAGCCGAAGAACGGAGAGAACGATTATGAGAATCTCCCAGGTATTGAAATTTGATTTCAGATACTCGGGAGCACATGGATCGTTCATAATTGTGAAAAGGGTGCAGAGTATTCTAACATATCTGCGCTGACGGATAGGCAGTCAATTTAGCTGGGCACGAAAAGAAGATACATGGTCGTATTTACGAAGACCATAAATGTATCTGATGCAGTTGTTAAGTAGACGATCCAATGTACGAGGGTGATCCAAAAGTAATGATAATCGGTTACTTCAGGTCCGCATAAAATCCAAAAAATATTTTTGCTTGCTTATATACTCACTACGTCAGCCTAAAAAATCATATAAATAGATCACGATTTCGGGAGATACATTCATTTGAATACGAACTGTCAAAGAGATAACATCAACATGGAGAAAACGAAATTAGAGCTGTCATCAAGTACCTCTGTTTGAAAAAATGTCTTCAAAAGACATACACAGTGACTTAGTGGAAACATTGGAGGACTCTGCTCCTCCATATTCTACATTGCACGCTGGGCCAAGGAGTTAAAACTGGGCAGAACATCCACTGAAGATGAACATCGCGAAGGACGCCCATCCACGTCCCTCACTGAAGACAACGTGAAAAAGTCGAAGATGTTGTGTTGGCAGATCGAAGAGTGACCATCAGGCATGTAGATGAGGTCACAGGGATCTCATATGGCAGCGTTCAAAGAATCCTTGCGAACGAGTTGCATATGAAAAGGTCTTTGCGTTGGGTACCCAGAATGTTAACCGACGAGCAAAAGAAAAATCGAGTTGACATTTCGGAGGTCAATCTTGAAAAGTTCCAAGCAGATCAGAAAATTTTTGTTCCGTTTTGTGACTATGGACGAGACCTGGAACCACCATTTTGATCCTGAAACGAAACAACAATCGATGACTTGGAAGCGAGCCTCCTCACCGACGCCAAAGAAATTCAGTTTCAAGTTCGGCGGGAAAGGTTATGGCGTCTGTTTTCTGGGACGCTCAAGGCATAATTATGGTGGAATATTTGGAAAGGAGCCACTATTACGGGCTCTTACTACGCAGACCAAATAAGAAGATTACGGGAGGCCATTAAGGAAAAAGACGCGGCAAACTGCGAGCTGGAGTGCTGTTTCACCAAGACAACGAACCGGCTCACAAAGCCGCAGTTGCGATGGCTGCCATTCAAGAAGCGGGATTCGAACTGCTCGAACACCCTCCTATTCGCCAGATCTAGCTCCTAGTGATTTCTACCTCTTTCTCGGCTCAAGGAACGCCTCCGAGGCAAGAAATTCGAAGACGATAGCGAAGTAATGGCCGCTGTTGAAGCGTTTTGGGAGGGTCAAGACAAAGAATATTTTCAAAGGAATCCTGGGTATAGAAAAAGATGGACTAAATGTATTGATTTGTTAGGAGACTATGTAGAAAAATAAATTATTATTTTAATTTTAATTACCGTGTTTTATTTTCATTATCATTACTTTTGGATCAACCTCGTATTAAGGTGATGTTGAGACAGGTCTGAGCAACACACATCGACATAATCAATAATCGGTAGAATAAGTGACTGGACAAGTAAAATCTTAGTATTGGTGGGAAGAAAATATTTTAATCGATATAGAGATCGCAAAGTTCCAGTTGTTTTGCGACTCACCTCCTGTATATGTTTGTTCCATGTAAAGCAACCATCAACATACAGACCAAGGTTCTTTACATGGGGAGAAAATGGTATGACATTATTTTTAAACATAATTGATGGTAGGGTGGGCATATCTAGTTTCGATAATAATCGTGGGCTACCTAAGATTATGGTTTGGCATTTAGATGGGTTCACGTTTATGCCCTACACAGTGGACCATTCGGAGATATATTTTAAGTCATCATTTAATAATGAGATAGCATTAGAGATATTTGAGTATTCCACTTGCGCATATAACTGCAGATCATCGGCATACAGATGGTAAGAGCACTTGAGATTTAATGTGATGAGATTGATAAAATTGAAAACAGAAGGAGAGACTATACCGCCTTGAGGAACGCCAGTAGACACATTACACCAGTCAGATAATATATGTCCAGTGCGCACGGCCTGTTGG
Organism: Parnassius orleans; assembly: GCA_029286625.1. Lineage (NCBI taxonomy): Eukaryota > Metazoa > Arthropoda > Insecta > Lepidoptera > Papilionidae > Parnassius > Parnassius orleans. The sequence goes on from JAGSMP010000184.1 coordinate 1,599,539, forward strand.
CGCCCTCGAAGATATGAAGAGAACCATTCCTCAGCAGAAGACGAGATATTCAAATGAGAAAGAAGAGCTAACAAGATATCATGATCAACAGAATTAAATGCGTTAGAAAAATCAATTAAGATGAGGACGGTCAGTTTTGATTTTTCCATTCCCTCTCGGATATCTTCCGTCACCTTGAGAAGAGCAGTAGTTGTAGAATGACCAGGGCGGAAACCCGACTGATAAGGGGAAAGAATATTATTTGAGAAAACAAAAGAAGAAATCTGTTTATGAGCAACAACTTCCAGAACCTTAGAAAGAAAAGGCAGGATAGAAATTGGTCTGAAATTAGATATAGCACTGCAATCGGTGGATTTAGGAATGAGAATAATAAAGGCTTTACGCGAAAGAGTTGGAAAGCACCATTTGTCAGTGAAAAGTTAATGATATGAGTTATCACGGGTAAAACAGTATTCAACACGTGCAAAACCATTACCCTACTCACATCATCACAACCAATGGCTTTCGATTTAATAGAATAAAGTGCTTTGTGTATCTCGCCTTCGTCTACAGGAGAAAAAGTGAAAGTTTCGTGAGAATAAGGAGGCATGGAAGATATAAATAAAATAGCATTAGCTCTAGAATTATCAGAAACTATTTGAGAAGACAGAAATGACGATTAAAATCGTCGGGAGAAAAGGTGATGCTATTATAGTCAAATTGCGATTTTCCATATCTAAGCGTTTTGAGAAACTTCCATATATCAGCCGAAGATGAATTAAGTACTTGTTCGTGGATATATCGGCGTTTAGCAGCTCTCACCATCTGATTACATCGATTTCGCAGTTTTATATGCCTGCCACTTTATATCAGTGCGATTCTTCAAAAGCACGAAACATTCTGTCGCGTTTTGCCATAGCCATTCTTACCCCAGTCGTGATCCATGGAACAGGAGGACGCTTAAGTCGAACGACACGCTTAGGGCATGTTCATTATACAGTCCTAATATGTTGCTGTTAAAGAAGTCGACTTTTCATCAACTGTGGAAGCAGTATATACAGATGACCAGTTAATAGCATCCGCATCACACTTAAGCTTGTCTATATCTAGTCTAGCAAGACTTGAATAGCGATAGATACGGATAAAGGCTTGGGAGACTTTAATTTATATGACAGGAAAAGCATGTCATGCCGTGAAAATCCAGAAGCAGGAATTGTCTATAATTGAGAACGTGTTCAACGGAGGAGACGGCTATAAGGTCGATCCAGGTGTCAGCAGAGTAGAAGTTGTGATGTGTTGCATTTAGAGGCAAAATAGTGAAATTATGCGACATCATGATCGACCTCAGTTTGCAAGATTTGAGAGAAACCCTAATAGGTCAGTGTTAAAGTCTCCCATCATAATGTGATGTGTAGGCAGAGCTGAAAGGCAACAAATTTTCTTCCAAATCGGAGAAGTAGTCCACTTGAGGTGGGCAGTAGACAACTCCAAGAAAAACTTTAACACTCTTGACATTAACTTCGACAAAAATGTATTCCATTGAACCGGAATATAGAGAAGAAGACGTGTTTAATATTTTATAAGGTATATCACTACGCAGATATATAGCGACACCTCCGCCCCTTTTACCAGTGCGGTCGTTACGGAGTAAAATATAACCTGGAAGACTATAAGACGTGGACGAGAGTTCAGGCTTAAGCCAACTTTCCGATATGAGTATAGCATGAACTGCACTAGAAGAGAAAGTATCCAGGAGCTCCGTATGATGTTGAGGAATACTTTGTGCATTTAAATGGCAAATGTGAAAACAGTTTAACAATTTTTGAGATTCTTCATATATTAATGTACGTAGCGTAGCAGACTCATCCGAAGCATCAGCAAATGAAAGGGAAGAGGAACTGTTGCAAGTAGAATAAAAGATTCATCATCTGACATTAGACAAAAATATTTAAAATAAATAAAATAATAATGATACTAATAATTAAATATATATATAAATAGATAAAAAAAAAAATGTTTATCTAAATTAATCAATAAATACTAATTTAATTATTTAGAGCAATGTGCACATTATTTTACACCTACCGCCGAAAAAAAAACTACTAAACTAAAACTAAACTAACTAAACTAAACTACTCTTCCGATCAAAAGTCTGATCAAGATTTTACGCCTGCTTCCGATGATGATAGGGAGTATATACCCCATCTATAGCTGACAGTTCGTCTTCAGACGATGATTTCAAGCGACAAAATAAACAAAAAAAAACATAAAACTTACCTCTCTCAGCCAATCAAATCCTTGGAAGAAACAAAGTGTCCAATTAAATCCGTCTCGTCAAGATCAACTTCTGTGTCGTCGTCTTCTAATACTTCGAAATCCAACTCTAACACCAGTTCCGATTCCAGTTCAGATTCTAGTTCAGATTCTAGTTCAGATTCTTCTAGCTCAGAGTCCGAGTCTGATTCCTCAAAATGTAAAAAAAATAGTAATTTTGTTCCTTCACCAGCTAAATTAAAACGCTATAGTTCTCCGGTTGTAAATACTTACCCCCCTCAACCAAAAACTTCATCAAACTCAATGCAATTAGCCGAAAAATCTGTATCATCAGATTCAGAAGATAAACACACATCTCATTTTAAGGACGTTTCTTCCATAAAATCAAATATTAATACAAATAACATTTCTGGACACATCCCTCTTTCTGAAAATTTACTTAACATCAGTCCAAGTGCTTTAAATTTATCTACAGAAATTTCAACGGATGTCCAAAAATTCCATAACTCGAATGAACCGTTACCACTAAAAGTTCTTGCACAGAAAATTGTCACCTCATTAATTACACATCAACAATCTTATTTGTCTGCTTCTCGTTCAGCGGAGTGCCAAAATTCTAACTCTTCTCCTAAAAAGACACGCAAAAGAAAACGAGGAATAAACAAAAAAGCCTTGGCAAAAACATTGCGCAATTTAGGGCAATCATATACATCTACCTCAAATGTTGTTAAATCTTGTAGAAAAATAGGAAATCCTTGCGGTGATGGTTGCCGACAAAAATGTAAGGAGAGGATTTCGGATTTATTTTTAAAGGATACTGGAGCATGGGATCTCTAGTTAAACAAAAAGAATTTATATCCAGACATATTAGGGAAATCAAGCCTAAATACCAATACAAAAAAATTGATAGCAATAGAAAACCTAAACATTCTTTTTATTTCACTATAGATGGGGAAAAATTAAAGTTTGCAAAGTCTTTTTCAAAAATACATTGGGATTAAATGACAGACCTATTCGCACCGTGATTGAAAAATTGAATTCGTCAGGAATCGTTGAACCAGAACTTCGAGGTAAACATAACAAACATCGTCAAGTACCAGTGGAATTGTTAGATGGGGTCCGACAGCACATAAATAGCATACCTAGAATCGAAAGTCATTTATTAAGGAAACAAACAAGCAGAGAATATATTATATATATATATTATATATATAATATATTATATAATATATATTGATGGAGGAAAAACACTAACCGATTTACACACAGACTATAAAAATGATTGCGAAAAGAACGGACTGCCATATGTTAAAATCCACACGTACCGAAAAAAATTTAAAGAAGAATTTAATATTAGTTTTTATATTCCGAAGAAGGACCAATGTGGAGACTGCATTAAATATCAAAATTCACAACCTTCAGAAAAGGAAAAGCTCGAAGAAGAACACAGAATTCATTTACAAGAAAAAGAAAAAAGCCGAGTAGAAAAATTGAAAGATAAGGAAGCCGTAAGCGAAAAAAACATAGTAGCCTGTTACGATTTACAAGCTGTTCTACAAGTACCTAAAGGTAATGCGAGTCAGTTTTATTATAGATCCCGATTGAATTGTTTGAATTTTACAATTTGTGAATTGGCAAAGGATCATACTGAATGTTTCTTTTGGACTGAGGTTGAAGGAGACAGAGGTGCCAATGAAATAGGCTCTTGTGTTTTAAAGTATTTACAAGATAAAACAGCAGCTGCATCTGAGGCATTAGATTTCATTTTTTACAGTGACAATTGTGGTGGGCAGCAGAAAAACCAGTTTGTATTTTCTATGTACATTTATGCAGTTAAGAATCTCGATAAAATTCGGTCAATAACGCATAAATTCTTGATAAAAGGGCATACTCAGAATGAAGGAGATGCTGCACATTCCACGATTGAAAAACAAATTAAAAAGAATCTACGTTCAGGACCAATTTATGTTCCAGACCAGTATGTAAGTGCTATAAGAGATGCAAAAAAAAAAGGGGAAATAAATATATAGTAAAGGAAATGAGTCATTATGAATTTTATGACATAAAGAGCCTACAAGAATATAAACTTGTGAAAAATAAAGAAGGAGAAAAGGTTAAGACTAGTGATATTAAAGTTTTAAAAGTTGAAATGTCGGAAAATGTGTCTGATGGCATAAGAGTTTTTTATAAAACTTCTTATTTACAAGATGCATTTAAAGAAATAAATTTGCAAAAGTTAAGCCGGGCCAGACCTCAATTAAAACAATTATATTCATCAAGAATACCTTTATCTGCTGCTAAAAAGCTGACCTGAAGAAACTTATTAGCGAGCGCGCTATTCCACTTTACTATGCATCTTCTTTCTACAATTTTATTCTTAATTGATCTCAATTTTTAACTGATCTCATGTTATTTGATTTGCTATGTAACTTGTTATACTTTATTTTTTTTACATTTTTTACACATTTATGCCTTAATTATGTTCTAACAGTAAATGGTATTTAGTTTGACTATTGATTTTTATAGATTTTATAAAAATGTTTTGGTACTCAATTATTATTTTTAGTTTTCAGACGGGATACAACATAAGATCCATGAACTCCGCACAGTCGCCCAGCAACAGGACATACAGGTGATATTGCTGGGAGACAAAATTAAATCCATCAACGCATCTTAAGCTGCCAAACTACCATATTTACAGAAGGGACGAGGTCACTCCTCAAGGAACCGCCTACAGATGCACGGCGGTTCTAGTGAGGAGAGACATCGTCCACCAAGAACTGGACTTACCAACTTATGTAACGATGCGCTTTATCGGCATAAAAATGGAGGCGGCGGGCGAGGAACTAAGGATCTACGCAGCATACCGCCCGCCAGGGACTCCATTCTGCTCCTCAGACATCCGGACGGTGATGGAAGGCGTAGTACCTACCATCGTCGCGGGGGACCTAAACGCGAAACACCTGGCGTGGGAGTCCAGAGTGATCACCCCGCCGGGTCGTGAACTATATGAAGACGCTGAGAGAAATAGCTACGACGTTTTAGGTCCCGAGGAACCAACGCACGTCCCTACGGACTCACGAAGAAATCCGGATGTATTGGATATCGTGCTCGCTAGGAACGTCAACTGCCCAATAGTGGTAGAGGTGCTGTACGACCTGAACTCACAGCACCTCCCGATTCTAATCACCCTTGGCCTCAAGGCAGTGACTACGCTGCCCAGAGCTCTTAGAAGGAAAATTAATTGGAGACTCTACCAGAGCCACCTAAAGGAGAGATCTCCAACCTATACTCCAATTAACACAGCGGACGACGTAGAGGCCGCTGCAACAAGAATTACAAAGGCGATACAGGAGGCCCTACACGCGGCCTCTACGATCGTCCCAACCACAGGAAGAAAGGAAGAGCTGCCGCGAGAGATATGCGTGCAGCTCAAACGTAAAAGAGCACTAAGAAAGCTCTGGGCGCGTACTCGCTGTCCCAGACTGAAAACAAAATTGAACACCTTAACGGATGAACTGTCGGTTGCAGTCCGGGCCCACAGAGGAGAGGCCTGGGAGCGGCGCATATCAAAAGCAGAGGAGGAAGATGCGTCGCTCTACAAACTGAACCGACAGTTAACAAAAACCAGATTCCCCGTTTGCCCGCTGACCAACAACGCGGGCGAACGTTGTTACGAGGCCAAAGGTAGAGCGGATATCCTAGCAGAGCACTTCGAGGAGCAATTATGCCGAACCCAGCAAGTGCGGAGTTCATGGAACTTCATACCCGGAAGGAGAGCCGCGTACAGGAGTTCCTGTCGACGCCCGCGCCACCGCTTGCAGGAGAGTGGTATATATCCCCCGCCGAACTGCGGAGGACAGTAGCCCGCCTGCAACCTAGGTAGGCGCTGGGGCACGACGGGATAACCAACGCAGCACTCCGACACAGCTGCCCAACAGAATACTTGTAGAGCTAGGTCGACTCTACAACGGTACACTGCGGACATCCCACTTCCCGGAGGACTGGAAAATCGGCAAAGTGATCGTACTGCCGAAACCCGGGAAGGACAGGCGTAGAGCAGCCAGCTATAGGCCGATCACGCTACTACCGCACTTAGCTAAACTGTGTGAAAGATTGCTGTTGAAGCTTCCGCCCGTGCGTACAACTTCGGGCGGAACAGCACGGATTCAGGAGGGGCCACTCAACAGCAACGCAGCTGACCAGGGCGCTGCACTACCTTGCGGCCGAGTACAACCGTGGCCGCACATCGTTGGGCGTCTTTTTCGACATAGAGAAGGCGTTGGACAGAGTGTGGCACTCTGGATTACTATATAAATTAGAAACACAAACAAGTACCCCTCCTGCTATGTTGCGGCTAGTGGCGGCATTCCTTAGAGATAGGAAGTTCTACGTCTGTGTAGAGGACGCCGAGTCCGCAGCAAGACCAATTAGAGCCGGCGTGCCACAGGGCAGCTGTCTATCGCCGATCCTGTACGCGGCTTATACCAATGACATCCCTACCCTGGCAGACCACCTGCGCGAATGGGAAGACGATGTTGAACTGGCGCTATACGCGGACGATAGTGCCTACTTCACATCGTCTAGAAGAGCCCACATAGCCACTGCCAGGATGCAGCGCCTGCTGGACCTGCTGCCACCATGGCTGGATGAGTGGAGGATGGCCGTCAATGTTGGCAAGACGACCGCTCTGCTCACTCGCCGCTTCAGGAACTTCCCACCACCTTTGATGCTCAGGGGCCAGCAAATTAAGTACGAGAAGGCCGCAACCTACCTTGGATGCCGGATAGATCGGATGCTGGGCATGACCGCGCACGTTGATATCGTCGTCCGCAACGCCAAATGTGCGCGGGCGGCGCTCCGTCCCGTCCTGGCATCCAAGCTACCGCTAAAAACAAAGCTGAAGCTATACAAAATTTATATAAGATCAAGATTAACATACGCTGCGCCGGCCTGGTACGCGCTCCTGAGCGATCGTCAGAAGCGGCGATTACAGGTCCAGCAGAACATATCACTACGGACCATCGTCGGTGCAGGTCGCTACGTCCGGAACGACGTCATGGCGGCCGACTTGAAGATGGAGACCATTGAGCAATTTGTGGCCCGATTAGCGCGCGGCATGTTTGACCGCGCCGATAACGGACCACATGAACACCTACATAACTTCGCACCCCTACATGCTCGGCCACCGTACGGGCGACCTCTATCAAGAGAACTCCTCTTTATAGCGATTAGAGAGTCGAGTAATAACCCACAATGCCGCAGACAGGCCAACTTAGCCGCCTATAGACCGACTTAGCCGCCTGAATAGGCTGACTTAACCGTTCATATAGGCCGACTTAGTCGCCTATGTAGGCCATACTAGACGACCATTACAATTTTGAAAAAATTTTTACCAATAAAAAAGTGACCGGGGAACCGAACCCCGGACCACCGAAAAAATAAACCAACAACGCCATAGCGGCTCCCACGACCGGTGCATAGTGATGCACCGCGAGGAGATTCCAATTCGCCAAGTTAGCCGCCTATATAGGCCAACTTAGACGCCTATATAGGCCATATTAGACATCCATAGGCCAAATTAGCCGCCCACTGAAATTGACTTGCAGCGACCGGGGAACCGAACCCCGGATCGCTGCCTACACTAACAATGCCGAAGAAATCGGCTCCCAGGACCGGCCCATAGTAGTGGGCCGTGAGGAACACCCGGGTAATGGGGGAGATGCCCCGAGGCCCGAAACCTGACAGGTACTAGCACCTGCAGATGACAACGTTGGTCAATTCGTCTCATCTCATCACATTCCGCTTGCGCCGCCGCTCCCGAGCGGTTGTGTTAGCAGTCCACGCTCTCGTCCCCGTACGTTGAGTGCCCTCTCGCTCTCGCGCCTTCGCTCTCCTGCTCACGCTGTGCAGAGCAGTCGCCGTCGGTGAGTTCGCTTACCTTTTTCATGGCAGGGAGGTTTGACCACTTATTGTTATTGTTTTATTTTTCTGTTTTTGTTGTTTGTTGTATTTTGTTACTGTTTCTTGGAATGTCAACCCCTTGTTCTTTTCAGAATAAGGAACCCCCTTCTTAGTTTAGAAAGTCAACCCCCCCCCCAACATGTCCATCCTGGACATTCTTAGGGCCTTTCTCACCCAGTACAACCAGACCCTAGGTCTACCTGCAATTAACGAAACCGTCTTCGTCAATATTCTCACCTCCCTTGCCCCTCAGGGATGTTCCCACGGCCCAAGTCGTGTCCTGCCCGGCGGCCCTTATGGCTCCCCCGCAGTCCGACTCGCCCGCGTCCCACGACTCCGACTCCATGGAGTGCTCTGACACCGCGTCCGTGACGTCGTCCTCCCGGAAGAGGTCCGCCACCCAAACCAAATCTAATTCCAGCAGCTGCTCCACGGATCCCGATGGAACAATGACTGACGAGACCCCCTTCACGAAAGTGAAATCCAAGCGCGGCTCGAAACGCGCTGCAACTTCCCGCTCACCCCCTGCTCCGGCAGCTTCTGCCGCCGTCCGTACCTCGGCAGCCCCCGCCGCTGCCCACTTCCCCACAGCCCCCGCCGCTGTCTCTACCCCCACAGCCCCCGCCGCTGACTCTACCCCCACAGCCCCCGCCGCTGCCACTGTCCCCTTATTGTCGCTAGACATCCCCCACCCCTCCAAGCTAGCATCTCGCTGCACCTTCATCCTCGCCAAAAAACAGGTCCCACCCCCTGTTTTTCTCAGAGACAAGGCGTAATTTGCCCGTCTCTCCAAAACCTGTTACAACGCAGGTATTAAATACGAGCAAGCCACCAACCTCGGGGAGGCTATCAAAATCATTCCACAGTCGATCGAAGACTTTCGTCGCCTTTCCAGGATTTTCACAGAAGAGCGTGTGTTCTATCACATTTACGATCTTCCGGAATAGCGTAAGGTCAGGGCAGTAATGCGCGGAGTTCCGTTCGAACTCTACAACGAAGACATCCTGGAGGACCTTAAGTCCCAGGGCTTCCCCGTCGAGGCTGTGCACAAGATGCACAACAACAAGGGCAAGAGGTTTCCGCTTGCCCTTGCTATCCTGACCAACGTGCCGGAGGCAAAATCCATCTTCCGGCAAGTACGCACCGTGTGCGGCCTGTCGAGAGTGAAGGTCGAGCCTCCCTATAGGCGCGGTTTTCCAGCACAGTGCCACCCCTGCCAACTCTATGGGCATGCGGCGACCAATTGCTCAGCCCCCCCTAGGTGCGTTAAGTGCCTTGACCCTCACAGCTCGAAAGAGTGCCCTCGGCCCAGTAACGCCGAATCCCTACCCGCTTGCGTCCTATGCCGAGCAGCCTGGCCACCCGGCCAACTACATAGGCTGTCCTCGCGCTCCTCGCCCCCGTCCTACCAGAGCTGCCATACCAGCTCTACTGCCGGTCAATGATAGGTCATTCCCGGCCCTCCCATCAAAAATGCCCCGTTAGGGCTTTTCCCAGCCCCTCCAGGGCCCCTCTTGGCTCCATCAGGATTCCCCTAGGCCTCCTCAGGGCCCTCTTCGGCCCCCTCCGGGCTTCTCTCAGCCCTCACAGCCTCCAATTCTCCCCTGGGGCCCCAAAAAGGCTGACCCCCCACGGACAGACCGCCCCACAACAGGCACAATCCTCATTGGTTGATGACCTGAATACATTGTATGCTGCTATTCGGAGCATCGACATTGGGGATATTGCCATCTTAGCACGCAAACTGCGCGCTGCCCAGTCCCCTCAGGACCGTCTCCTTGCTCTTGCTGAGCATCACAACCTTTTGTGTTCGTTGTAAGTTAAGTTAATTTAATTTAACTTAACTTAATAATGCCAGAGCACTCTGGTATCCCAAAGTCTCGGTCGTCTTAAGCCTAAGGGTTTATCGCTTGTTTTCTTTAATATTCGCGGTTTGCGAAATAACCTCCCCGAGCTTAAGCTCTTTCCTCGATATCGCGAAGCCGACCTCCTCCTCCTCCAGGAGACCCATCTCAAACCAAAGGTCCTCAAAGGCCTTTCCATCAAAAAGTATTCTCTTCTTCGTAACGACAGACCTGACCGCAAAGGCGGCGGTACTGACATTTACTACAAAAAGATACTACATTGCTCGCACATCCCCACTCCGCCGCTTACCAATATGGAAGCCACGGTATGTAGGCTGGCCTTGACTGGACATCAATTCATCGTCATAGCCTCCTGCTATATCCCTAGTGTAACTCTTCCCCTCAAAAAAGATTTTGAGGCTATCCTTGCATTAGGCAAATCAGTCATTATGTTTGGAGATTTTAACTCCAAGCATACTGAATGGACGTGCCTTATTACTACTCATAGTAGCAAGAAACTGCTTGATATCACGCAGTCTCTCGACATTATCGTTCACAGTCCCCTCGGTGTCACTCACTATCCCGACAACACCGACCACGCTCCTGACGTGCTAGATTTTGCGCTAGTAAAATGAGTTTCCCTCAACCTCAGGGCAATCGAGACTCTTGACGATCTTGGATCCGAGCATCGCCCTGTCTCCCTCATACTTGGCCATCAGCCACCTTCCTCAACACCTCCACGAAAACCTTCACCAACTGGAAGGGCTTCAGAACGTTCTTAGCCACAGCTATGGGCTCTCCGGACTCCCCCATCCCCCTCTCTTTGGACTTCTTCGACACTACCGAAAAAATCGACACCGCGGTTGATTTTTCTTCATCCAACCCCTGACTATAGACGTACGGCCAATCGTCTTCAACCAGAAGTACGTTCACACCTTTCCGAACTTCGAGACCTCGAAAAGAGTAATCTCATGGAGAATATCTCCCCTTCTCATACAGTGTACTACCAGATGGCGAGAGCCCTCCGCATAGACGCTATCACTCATACTCCCCCTCTCTCCCGTCCCGACGGTACTATTGCCTTCGAGGACGAGGAAAAGGCTGAGTGCTTTGCAGACAGCATCGCCGCTCAATGCTCTCCTAGCTCAACACCCACTGACCTCTCCCACATCCAGACAGTGGAGGATGAGGTCCGCCGCCGGAACTCACCCCCCACAGCCTCTGACCCTATCACTGTGTCCAATGATGAGATCTCATCCATCATCAAAGGACAGAAGCCCAAAAATGCCCCGGGCGCGGATGGCATCTCCAACCAAGCCCTCAAACATTTTCCTGAGCAGGTGATAAGCCTATTAGCTATTATCTTCAACGCCTGCTACAACCTTACTTTCCCACCACGTGGAAAGAGGCAACTGTCATTGGTATCCCAAAGCCAGGAAAGCCTCACCACCTCCCCTCCAGTCACCGTCCCATCAGCCTCCTCAAGGCCATAGGAAAACTCTTTGAAAGAGTTATCCTCACTCGCATGAGGCGCCATCTGTTTCCCACAGACAGCGACCCTCTTGTCATCCCTCACCAATTTGGTTTCCGATCGAAACACTCTTGTCCCCAACAAGTTCACCGTATTGTGGAATATATTCTCAGCGGTTTTTATCCTCGTCGTCATAAGACCATCGTGGTCTTTTTCGACATAGCAAAGGCATTCGATAGAGTCTGGAACGAAGGCCTTATCTACAAACTCTACAAAATAGGCCTCCCTGATAGTCTTTTTCGTCTCGTGACCTCCTACCTGAAGGATTGTACCTTTCGTTTCAGACACGAAGGCACGCTCTCCTCTCAGCGTCATATCAAAGCCGGTTTCTCTCAAGGCTCCGTGCTTGCCCCTCTTCTATATATCCTGTTCATCAATGACATTCCCATCCCGTCGAATGGTGTTCAGCTCTCCCTCTTCGCAGACGACACTGCCCTCTACTGTAAAGGTATCTCACTACCTTTTATACGGAACAAGATCCAAAAGTCAGTTAATGACTTAGGAGCTTGGTTCCAAAAATGGCGTATCGATGTGAACCCGGAGAAGAGCTCCGCCGTTTATTTCGAACATAAACGACGCCGCCCCACCACCATTCCACCAATCCGTATGCTAGGGACCCCTGTCCCCTGGAATACGACCGCCAAATATTTAGGTGTCACCCTTGACACGAGGCTCACTTTCAAGCCCCATGTTAAGAGAGTAACTCGCAACGCGCGCTTTTATCTGGGTAGGCTTAATAGTATGCTGGGCCGACACAGTAAAATGTCCCTCCGTAACAAGCGAACCCTATATAAGGTCTGTATACGACCAGTTATGACTTACGCGGCCCCCATTTTTGCTCACGCTAAGCCTAAAATCCTGAACGAACTTCAATTAGTTCAAAACTATTTTTGTCGTCGGGCTACAAACGCATCCTGGTACGTCCGTAACGCCGACCGCATCGAGACTTAGAGCTCCACACAATCCAACAATTTCTAAAAAAACTCTCTGAGAACTTTTTCAAAGCCTCAGAGTCTCACTCTAATAATTTCATTCGTGAGGCAGCTTCCTATGCAGCCCCACTTCCCTCTCGCTATCGAGTCTGCAGGCCGAGAAACTCTCTATCGGACCCCCCCAACAAGCTTTCGGCCGACCTAGACTGCCTCTTGGCGGCGCAGGCCGAATCTTCTCCCCACTCTTAACTTGCCTTAGTTAGGCGCGACTCTCAGTGGCTTCTCGCCGCCTGCGCCCCCTTTCCCTTAAGGGGGTCGCATCTAATTCGGCGGAAAGGCCATACAGGCCAAAGCCGTTCCCACGGGTGGTGTTTAGTTGGTAAGGCACTTCTTCAAGGTGAGTCCCACATAACCACATATTCTGGAGGGTGTCCTTGCAAGGGGCGCAAAAAAAGGTCAATTCGTTCTGGACCAGCTACCAGTTTTATGTTTAATCAAGAAAGAAAAACAAACGCACAGGGAAGTGATAGGAAATTAGTGAAAGTTAATATTGCTCTCTTCTGGGGAAATTTTGAAGATAATTGCTGTTTTAATTCCTAATCTATCTTCCACAAAAGAAAACACATTACAGTCCACCGAAGATGTTTTATGAAGACGGCGAGACTGGGAACACTGTAGTATGACCCGTAATCTTGGTCGTCCCACCTTTCTTCTGAGAAAGGTCCAGCGGACGCTCTTGCGTGATACTCCTTCACGGGGTTCACATCCGCCTCGTTGTTCCCGAACCCAACGTGGTGTGACAAGAGTTTCTGGGATAAACGTCTATAGTGACTAATCCCTGTCTGCTGGTCCGTTTCATATATGCACAATATACATAAATTATATCGGTTCTGATATTATGTTTGTTTGGCTGTATGTCCCTCCCTATCTAAATGCTCTTTAATGCACTATTTTAAAAATACCTAAACCATTTTTTTTGTGTTTCATTCTATTGAAGATTTTGTTCGAGTAAATGCTTTAACATTACTGTTCCCCATCGAATCTCTAAAAGTCGCTGAGATTTTTTTTTAAATATTTTGAACTAGCGACCTGCCACTGCTTATCCTGGGCTCTAATAATGTGGCGTAATTTAGATTTAAGATAATCATGAAATACCATTTGTTTTAATAATTTTACGATTTCTTCAACCTTTAAGTTTTTCGTATAAAGTATAGTCTATATCACTGGTTTATCTCTATTAGTTAATTAAGTTTAATTACAATCATTTTTGTCGTTCCTAAGATTAGCTCGCACAGACAGACAGACAGACAGACAAAGAGACAGACAATCAGACAACAATTTTAAAAATGGTTATTCATATCTTAATGGCATACAAATTACCCCTTCAGTTATTTCGATATTACAGACAGAGACATCAATTTTATATATATATATATAGATATAGGAAGTAATGTATTAAATTCCTTTAATTTTCCATAATTTTTTACCAAGCTATTTCGGAAAAATGCTTGAAAACACTGCCCCAAATTGCTATGAACATTAAATATGTAATTTAGGTAGGGAGGGCTGGCGGCACAAATTTTGTAACTGTTGCTGTAATGCCTAAAATATGAGATCTTAGTAAAGTGTGTTTATCTGTCCGTCAGTCTGCCTGTCTGTACGGCTAATCTTCGAAATGGTCTTAACAATTGCGATGAAACTTCACGATCAGATAGAGAGTAACGTCAGCAGTGATCTAGGCTATATTTTCTTCAAAAAAAGATTATTTTTTGGGAAATCTAAATGAGTTTTGATGATTTAAACCTAAGCGAAGTGCGAAGTGAAGTGAGGGCGTGTCGTTAGTATATTTAATCGGCCTTTTGTTCTGTCATTAACAACTGCTATAACATAAAAAGAAGCTTAATATATTCGAGGGGAACGATTACTCTCAAAATGAGCTATTTTTCTCCACAGAATAATTCAGAATAATTTAACTTCTTGTCCATCGTCGTGATAATTATGGTGTTGTTATAAAGCGGTAAGTTACGGAAAATCGTATTTAAATAAAAAAGTATTTCGGTAATATCTAAGAAAAATTTAATTTTTCCGGATTGCGACAGAGACCAAATGGAGGCTGGTATGCATACATACATACATACCTCACTGAATGTCCGGTTAATTTGTAAACTAGTTATTGCATTTTGATAAAAGTGAGTTATGCGATTGTTACAATTGCGCATATAACACAGGCATAATATGACGTCATCATAAAATTAATATGGTGGACATGAACCGTAAAAGCCACGTGGCGCCGGTGTAAGAGAATCCATCATCCAATTTCACCCCGTGGGGGTCATAAAAATTGACCATGGGAAATGTTTGAAAAATATTATGGCTTTGGATACATAACTATTGCATTTACGCCAGTTGTAAAATACATTTTTTTTCGTGGGCAAGTCCTCATGGATACCTTCCACTGCGAGGGCAATGAAAAGGTTATGCCAGACTCCTACCGGCTAAAACCTCACGGTGGTCACCATCAGCGTATACGAGGGGTCCCGGGATCTCCATTCGGAACGCAACCAGGGCCCCTCCATCGCTTTGCTACACTAATAGCACGTCCCGGGGGCAGTACTTGCTGCCCCAGCACCCTCGCAGTGCTACCACGATGTCTCGAGACCACTTCCGAGTCATCGTCCTCCTCAGGGGTTACATAACTAGGCGTTCGAGGCCCCCGCCCCGAGCGTCTGCAACCCCGGAGGCCCCGATTTTGGTAGGGGAACACCGTTTTATAGAGGAGGGCCGTGAGGAACGCCTTGGCGATGTCGTCTCCGCGCGGGATCCGCCCTCTCCCGATCCCGCTCAGAAGCCTCCTTCTGAATCATAACATATTCACAGAAGGTGGCTACTGCCCTCCACGCCGAATTCCCGCTCAGCATCGCCGACACGACTGTTGGCAGGGAGAGGTTTCGTCCGATGCGGTTCACCAGGATCGTCCGCTCCCGTTCCCACGCTGGGCGTACTGCGAGCGTATGGGAAGCGGAGTCATGGTCCCGTCCACCACAGTGGAAGCAGTTCGCCGTCACCTCGCGTCCGATCTTACACAGATAATCACCGAATCACCCATGCCCGGTAATTATCTGTGTAAGTCTGTAGGTGAGTCTTTCTGCTCGTGGCTGCATCCACGCTTCGAAGACCGGCAGGATTGCTCCAATGACGCGTTTGCGTTCATAGCGATACTCGAGTCGAGTGCGCCATGTTGCGAGAGCGTTATGTCGTTCCTGCCGTTTAATTGATTCGAGCGCCTCTTCTGGCTCACTACCATCACTCTGGCGGAGGGCACGCATTTGGGCGTACACCCTCGCGTCCATTTCCGCCAGTATATCTAGTGGTGGAAAGCAAACCAGGATTGTCGCCGCCTCAAAGGATATAGTGCGGTATCCTCGTACGATCCGTATGGCCATCCTCCGCTGAACACTGTAGATTTTAGTTCTACAGCGTTGGATGGCCAGCCTTTTTGCCCATACAGGCGCTCCATACAGAGCTACGGACCGTATAACTCCTGCATAGAGACGACGTACTTCCTACGTTGGTCCCCCTAGATTGGGCAACAGTCTATGCATAGCACCCGCCACCCTTTCGATCCGGGGGACTAGGCGCTCGAAATGTTCTTCAAAGCCCCAGCTACTGTCCAGGTGGTGGCCTAGGTACTTCTTGTACCTCTCCACTCTGACTTTGGACCCACCCACGCGGACGCACGAGTCGGGTGGTTCCCTGCCCCGTGGTAATTTATGGAACCATAGGGCCTCGGTCTTGTGAGGCGCTATTTCTAAACCCAACTCGTAGATTTTGGCGACGGAGACTTCCACACCAAACTCGGTGAGCTCCTTGGCTCTCTCAAAAGTTATCCCGCTGACGATCACCAAGGTGTCGTCGGCATAGCACACGATATTTACGCCAACGGGAAGGTCGACTCGCAGAACCGCATCGTACGCGAGGTTCCACAGTTGTGGACCCAGCACCGAGCCCCGTGGAACCCCACGTTTGATCTCCCTCCGGATCTTTCTACCATCTTGCCCCATGCACAGAATGTACCTGTCGCGCAAGTAGTAATAATACCTTGCAGGTAGGGGGCGCCTAATGATGTGCCAGTGCCCTCCTGATTGCGTCCCAGGGTAGAGAGTTAAAGGCGTTGACGATATCAAGGCTTATCGCCAATGCCACGCCACCCTGGGATACTGTATGTTCCGATAATCGCATCTAAAGTGGAACGCTCCCGTCGGAACCCAAACTGGCTATCAGCCAAATCGGGACCGACGCGCGACAGATACCTATTGAGCCGAGTGGCAACTATCCTCTCGAACAATTTGCCAATATCGTCCAACAACATGGTAGACAGAGGAGAATCAGCGGCCCTGCCCTCCTTCTTCAAGAGGACCAGCCTTGTCACTTTCCAGGCTGTGGGGAACTTGGTACATCGCAGACAGCTGGTAAACAGCTGCCTGAGCTTGTCCGCCAGTGCAGCCAGATTAGGGCCCGGTCCGAGATTCCGTCGGGCCCCGGTGCTGTGTTCCGGACTTTTAAGCGGCTAACAGCTCGGTCCAGCTCCTCGACGGTCATTCCCATCTCATCTTGCCACTCCCATGAAGACGGCAGGTGACCTGCGGGACTTGACCGGTCCTCTGGGAAGAGCGTGCTGATCACCCTTTCCAGAAGATCCGGATCGAGAGTCTAGTCGTAAAATACCTAGACCGACGACAGGCAGCAGCGTTAAAGACGCGATATATCTGGGATTGCAATATGTATGCAAAATTTCAGCTCAATCGGCTGAGGATAACTGATTTAAAACTAAGTTGCAAGATTTGAACCTAACAAACATACAAACATTGCAAGTTAATTATAAGCTTTAAAAAACATTATGAAAGGACCTACAGTTTAGCTGCTGATTTTTATAACCAAGCGGTATTTAAAATTTTTGATTTTATTTAAAGTTATAGCTTATATACGTCCCACAGCTCATGGGCACAGGCTTCGTTGCACGATTCGTGTTGGCACAATGCGTGTTGACAGACTTCACATGTCTTCGAAATATTTTTTATTTTGCAGCACGTGGTAAATCATCACTTTTTGAATTTATTCATTCCAAAAAAGTTAGGTACATTACCATAGAATTAACTGCAATCAGTTTGTTGGCGAGTACACGCTCTTAAAATGTATGTAATATAATGGAATTCTTATATTTACGCGAACACTACACATTTAAATAAAACTTTTATCGCGTATATTAACTTATTTTATATTCCCGACGTTTCTAGCACTTTACAGCACCCATGGTCACGGGGGTTGAGATGTTTGACGTCCCAATGTCATAGTTAACCATTGCTAACTCCAGATTAAAATTATTAATTTTTGTTCCGATCTACGCAGTATGAACTTACAGTATCTTGAAGTCTTGCAGTTGTATGCTAGGGTTGGGATTTAATTTTATTAATGATAAGATCCCAAGCAGATGGTAGCACCCAGCCATCTTCTCTTTTGAAATTAGGATGATTTTTGATTTCAATAGCCTCGCGAATCATGTACGTGTTCACAGACTTCCCGGAGCGTCGATTCTTCATATGCTATGTGTTTTATGTTTGCGATAAAATCAGTAAAACTAGTTTTATTTAAATGTATGTAATTTTATGCACTATTACCTACACTGCCAATACAATTAATTACAAAAATAAAAAATAAAAGATTTCTACATTTAAATTGCAAATATAAAGAAAGTGTTGATTAACCACGTACTCGGCTTTAAAATTCTAATTAATAGTTTCATTGACGTTGGCGGGGATGGAACCCGGGTTGCTCGCGTACTGTGAAATTTACAACGAGCGCTTAGCCTCTGAGCTACCACGGCTCTCTGTTTTTTTTTATAGGTATGTTTCAGCTATATGTTTCGGCTAAAATAATAAAAAAGAAATTCGGTTGATTCAACTTAGATGCTTATTTGTCCGTATAATTTACACATAATAAAAATGTTCGCGCCATTGCGGCCCATATTCGTATTTCATTTATACCTTAATATATTTTTATATAATAATTGTTCAAAATAATTATATTACCTTGTATATTTAGTTGTTAGCACCAGCTGAAACTTTTACTTCACCCAGGATTGACTGAAAGAGAATGCTACAAGGCATAATAATAATTTAAAATTAAAAAATTTGTTCTAAAACGAAAGTTAAAAACTTCAATATTAAATTATTAAGAATAACTCAAAAACTGTCAGAACTTGATCAAATTTATTTGGGACCACATAAGAGGCACCAGCTTTCAAATAAAAAAGAATCATCGAAGTCGGTTCACCCGAAAAAAGTTATGAGGTAATACACATAAAGAAAATCATACAGTCGAATTGAGTACCTCCTCCTTTTTGAAGTCGGTAGAAAAAAAGCTTATTGTACCCTTAGTTTATGATGTTTATAAAAATAAAAAAGAATAAATAAATAAAATTTCACAATGTGGTCGTGTGTGGCAGAAGTTTTCTATAATATATTTTACTCTCTTATTTAGCTTGGCTTTATTGCAGCCTAATAAAGAGAAAACTAAAGTTAAAATCATTTAAAGCAGCTCTTAAAACGTCAAAAAACTGAAATTCTAACTCTAGACAGCTGTACAGAAAAATTGGCGTGAAGCTTTTTACACACTCCCAATGAAAGCTTCGTAAAGCTAGTAGTATATTCAACTCTGACTGCAATGAAATCTCTGTCAGCTTTTCACCGAGTGTGTTTTAAATTTTGCTTTTGTAATTATCGAATGATAATAATGGTATAATTTAAAGTGTAATGTAGCTAAATAATTGAAACAAAAGTATATATTTAGTAGATATTTTGAAACAGTTATTTTAAGTATAAATGTATTTAATTGTTTCTAATAACAGATTCCACTTATAATCTGATACACTAGCATTTAATTTGAAAATGCTATTATAATTCGGTAGGTGCTACTATATTATGATAATATACTCATCATTCTTCATTATTTTTTTGAATATGGTCTAAAACATACAAGCAATATTCTATTTGTTCAATTAGTTCTATTTAGGTATAAAATATAGTGTGTACAATGTTTGAAATATTGTAAAGCTTTTGCATTAAATTTATATGTTAAGGGTGTAAATATAGATAGTCATTATAATTACATTCAGAAGTGAAAAGCCATATGTAGCCTCCTTTTCGCATATGTCCCTTTGTAATTATATAATATTTATGGTACACGATGCAAAATTTCACTTATCATGTATTACAGACTATCAAAAGTCCACTACTGAACATAGGCCTTCCTACAGGTTGCCTCGTAGAGGTGATATTTGGAATATTTGCCACGCTAGACAGGAGGGTTTGCAGCCGTAGTTCTATTTTTTATTTTTTGGTGTTTAGTACGAAGTCTTAGTTTGTTTTCCTATATCGCCTCTTACGAAATCCACTGGATGATATAGACTAGCGGATATTCTTACAACCACCGCTACTACACGGTCAATGCACAATTTAGATTGGTTTATTTATTATTCCATTTAATCTCATGCAATTTCATAATTGTTGAGTTTTGGATATTCTACCGCATGATTTTATACGTATTTATATTAGAATTTAAAATATAATATGACGGCGCGTTTAATTATTTCGAAGATTATTTAAGAGTGAATGTCAACCGGATATGCAAAACGCCAACTGTCGAAGTAATCGGTTGTCATTCGCTCTGACGCAACACCAAGGGCTAGTCTGAAAAGAAAGAAGGAATGACGGGGCAGTTCGCATCGAGACGGCAAGCTGTTCACATCGCGAATAAGCGCTACGTTCTTGGTGGAGTGTTTAACTATTGAGTACCTCTAATAATTTTGTCATAATACTCTAATAACATTTTGTGTGAACTACATCTTTTAATTCTCCTTGCCCGATTACCCACGTTTAATTAGGGTCAAGTATGGATCCAGAGGATATAGCAGACCACCCTTTAAATATGTTTACAGCTAAATTTTTAAAGTAGGCTTGAGTGTCAAAATATGAACTTTGAATAATAGTGCTCAAAGAAGTTTCGGGCTAGTTAAAAAAAACAACTAAAAATGTATTATCAGATTTTTGATATGTTGACGAATGATTTGTGTGACTTTAGCACATTACCTATACACTGTAAATTTCACAGTACACTCGGGTTCGATATCCGCAGGCAGGTTTTAATGAAATTTTTAATCGCAATTTTTCTATCTTTTTTTAATGTTAAGCGGCAAACGAAATCGTCGTCTGGAAAGTTGCACATATGAAGAATAAATTATTTCTAAGAACTGGTATGAAGTCCAGTGACGTGCACTGGAGCAGCGGCGTACTAATAATTACCTTAGGCGTAACTTTAACACCTTAGGGCAAAAATTTAAATTAATAGTTATTTGCTGCAGTGTACAACTATTTAATTTTCACACTTTTATTCAAAGAGTTTAATAAAAGAAAATTGTATAAGGGTGACAAAAGAGCACACAGGCCACATGATGGTAAGTGGATGATGTGGCCCATAGACATCTACGTCTATCCTCAATTAAGAATCATAATGCAGATGCGTTGCCGACCTAGAGGAATTAGATGGAATGTTCTGTTCCAGTAAAAAGGGTATCCGATTTCCTACACTCACCATTAGAAACACAGCAATATCGAGCTGCTTTTTACGCTGGTATTCTGTGAGAGCGTGGTCCTACCCCGGTCGAGCCGACCCATTCGTGCTACAACTATAATAGAGCTACAGCAGCTCTACCACATGTAAAGGAAATTGGTTTTTAAGACTGTAATGATGCATATGGGGTATTTGTAACCATGACCGAAATGCCTTTGAGTATTTTCTATATTCCTTGTAGTTGCATAATTTTCCTCGCCCACACAGTGGTAAAGTTTAGGACTTTGATAATAATCAATTAAATATTGGTAAACTGAAGTGGCAATGGGCCGGCTATATAGCTCGAAGAACCGACAACCGATGGAAAAGAAAGGTTCTCGAATAGCAGCCTCGTACCGGCAGGCGAAGTGTAGGGCGTCCCCCCACTAGATGGAGTGACGACCTGGTAAGACATGCAGGAAGTCAATGGATGCAGGTGGCTCGGGACCGTGCTTTGTGGCATTCCTTGGGGAGGCCTATGTTCAGCAGTGGACTTGTGAAGGGCTGTAATGATGATGATGAATCTTATAAAAAATTTCTATTGTTGAAATATTGTATTTTCTGCTTGAGTTTTCATCGTTAAATATTGTACAACGCTCAAATATGAGCTACTAGACGATATGTTATATCGTAAAATGAAGTTATAGCAGTGCCATACTTTAAAAAATGGACGGGATTGCTTACTGATAACAAGAAAATTGGCACTATTATTTATACCACTTGCTTTTTTTAAATAACCGTTTTTTTGACTGACACATGTATTGAAGCCGGGTGGAACTCGGTCGTCCCGTTTTTGTGTTATTAAAATCGGCATTATATTTTGCGAAAAGGTTGTGCATTTTATTCATATTGAGTCTGCTGGACAACAGCTATAAAATGCTTCAATTTTCCACTGCTTCATGTAAAAACTATTTTAAAGTTTATTTGACTATAATCATAATATTTCTTCAATAACTCGTAAAAATCCTGTCTTGAACATGCTTCTCTTACGTTGTAAAATGTTAATCATCTACGATATAATGATAAAAAAGGAAACTGTGTTCGACGTAACATTCCTCACGAGTAGCTGGAATAATTTTTTGTAGGTCATAATATGTCATCATCGTTTCATTATGATCATCCCCCCTGGCCCTGCTCCTCCTGGATGTTTTAAGACCATGGTGACAACTTTTGAATAATTTAAAGTTATTAATTGTTATCAGTTATCAATATGCTTAGGAGATAAATACGCAATTGTAGTACTGTTAATGTACTCCCTAATAGTTATTCATTCATACTAATCTGCGCCCGAGGTAACGCTTATATAATATGATTGAAACATGGGTATAATTATTATAGCACGATGCAACTCAAATACTAGGGGCTGACTCATACACACAGTTGTTAAAGAAAACATGACGTTATTGTTTTTTAATACCGTGCTAAATTTCTCCACTACGTCGGTAAAGAAGTCTTTCTCTTAACTTCAATAAGAATTATGTATATGATGCCATCAGTGCCAGATTGTTTAATACAAATTTACACACATTACATTCTAAGCTAAAAGAGTACTGAAAGTTTTTTGAAAATTATAGAACCACCGAACCAAATATAAATATATAAATATTAATAAATATTCGCGGATTTACTATTAAATCTAGCGTATGTATCCAAGTACATCATGGTAAATAATATAAATTGAGCTCTCGCTCGATTATTTTTTCGATTGATTAATTAAAAAGCATCCGATGTATTTTTATTATTTCATTTCGGACTTTTGATATACAACTAAAAGTTCTTTTATTTAAATTGTATATCTATATGCGCCTTGCGAAATGTTGATCTAGTGGCCGTAAGCGCGACTGCTGATCACGTGGTCTTCGGTTCGAATCTTGAGTCGAGCCAAGATCAGTGACTGGGTTTTTCTGTCAAGAAATTCTCAGTAGCATCCAAACCCATCCGAGTCAAAAATATGGCGACGTTTCACTCCTGTGCCTGGGTGAGTTCGTAAAGTCATTGGTCAAGCGTCTGATCTCTTTTCGGTCGTGAACTATGGACTATGAGAGTGATGGAATAGAGAGTACACCTGCGCACACAACACAGATGTACAGGCACTATAATCCTGTCCTGCGCAGATGGCTAGTCTCCGTAGATATATATCACGGTGACTGATATTCGGTCTAGAAACATTATACTTATAATGTTTATATTTGGGCTTTATATTCACGATTTTGGCCACAGACTAATTAGTAGATTCTACCGAATGCTTTGGCTAAGTACACTGACCACTAGGCAACACAAGCATCAAGCGTCTTTCTTACAAATACCCTCGAATTGAACTCACGGCCCGCAATACCGCAATGAAATTATGACCATTGCGGTATCACCGAATCCTACAAGAGCTTGCAGCTTCCTTCTTTTAAAGAAAGCTTACTTATCATTTTATAATTAGAAAAAATACGTATAATTTTAAAATAATGTTAACATTTTTGATTCATATGATATGTTTAAAAGAGTGCTTGTTCCGTTTTATTTCCGCAAAACTCAACTGCCAATTAGGTGAGTCGTGAGCGTCGCTTAAAACTACTTTAATTTGCTGGCAGACCAGCGCTCGTATTGAATGGCTGTGTTCGAGTAACTTTAAATTGTAATTATGAGATAATTCTAAAAGCCAAACATTGCCTAAGGAAACAAAGTTGAATCAGATTTCCGAACTATTGTTTGTGAATATTGCTTATGACAACTTAAAGGTATAGGAGAGATTAATATTTTGTATTATTTTATATGGGCACTGAGGAATAGATAATAGAATACACGAGAATTATTGTGGGTTGCGATGGTATTACTGTATTGTTATTTGGTATTCATCATAGTCGTAACTGAGAATGGGTACGCATGGCCGAAAGAAAGTGTAGTGCCCTGAAAAATCGGTGTTTTCAACTGCACAAGAAAAAAAAAACAATTACGTGTCTATTTTTACTTCAATTGCGCCCTTTTGAACAGACTGGGTTCTTTGAAAATAGAAAAAATGTAACGCTCATGGTGTTCAGTAACATATTATGCATAAGTCAAAAAAGCCGTGTAGGGGAGGAAAAATTCCGCTCTATATTCATTCACACTGCTCTGGCAACACAAGTATGGTACCTCCACGTTCGCCGCGAATTTGCACAATATCAGGGGACTACATTGCAATCTTATTACTATCGTTTATATTATCTGTTGTCCAAAATCGGGCGTTGCTTTTTTTTTTGTCAAACCCAGAAATACTTATTTTAGTTTTCTGTCATCTCTGATCACCTTGGGGCTTTATATATGCAGCAGCTTATTTTATTTTATTATACAATTCTCTACCAGAGAACCCTGGGTTTGGTGAAAATTTGTAAGAGGCGGTAATCAAACAAATAATGTAAGATAGTACAGTAAAATAAAGTGCTACGTGCTACATAATAATATATATTAAAAAAATATAATAGTATAGGGTACAGATACTATTATATTTTTTTAACAATTTAGATTGTTATTAATAATTCTTATAGACATTCAAGAATTTGAAAAAAGCGCTTACTCTCCGTTATAAAAAGCCACGACTTACCTGCGAATTCTCAGGTATCGGTAGAGCGTCATACCCGTTTGTATTTTGTTCTTTCAATAAAGTAAAATGAAAATGTTTAGCACAATGAAAGTAAAATATCGGGAATATTTTACTTGAATGAATCATAATAACGATAGACTTGCCTTTTTGAACATTAGAAATATTTATTTTAACTCTTATGTCGGCAGACGGCATAGCAATCTTTTAGCCCTACAGTTTTCATATCTTCGGCCCTAATACCATTACGAATTTCGTATGTTCTGGTATTTTGAGAAATTATTTGCTTATTTTTTAGCGAAATATTCTCAGTCTTATTACGTAAGTTATAATTAAAGTATGAATTAAAGTAGTAGCTGATTTAACCCTCTAAAACAATAGAGGAGGCCTGTTCGCAGCAGTGCAATTTATAAAGGCTTTTGACTGATTTGAAATCATACAAAGACAATGAGTACGATTATACAGGCTAGCATTAAAATTTCTTTACCTCTCAAGTCACACACCATTGGACACACCATTTTAATATTTCTGTTATGAGATAACATTCATTCATCATCATGTTTTTAATTTCTCCATTTTATATAAAAATAGACAATCATTTGTCAAACAATACATGTTGTAAATTATGTATCACGTCTGACGTATTAAGGTGTTGATCAATGTCCGTCTATTTCCTATTATTAATTTATAGTTTTTGTTTAAGTAAATTTTAGCGAATTGCGCGCCTAGTGAAATCTTAAAACAACATTTTTCTCTAATATTCCGTTCAATTGTCTTATTTGAATTTGAGGGTAAGTAATCCTAATATTGCATGAGAATAATTAATATTTTTAAAAACTATTATTTTAAAGATCATTCTTTCAAAAAGTGCAGTAGCATTTTAAGCATTCATGCTAATCATAACAGAAAAAAAAATTACAACACGTAGTTGAGCATGGTTTTTCTCTGAGTGCCAAATGTAAATATACTCCGCTTGAGATTTAAAAGTAATCGATAATTTATCATGTGGTCGAAAATGGGCAACCGGTATAATATTATTTTCACGACAATTTGCCATATATTGTTTTTTATAAAACTGAAGTGTCAAACGAACTTACAGTCCAGTCGAGTGGTCCTGACGGTATGTGTTTGCTGCAGTCCATAGACACCTACAGCTAACTTTAAACAAAGCAGGCTACAGATGCGTTGCTATCTCTTGAAGACTAAGATGGAATGTGTCACAGCGTGTAATTATAGTGGCTCTTTATACCCTTCAGACCGGAACACATCAGTGCAAGGACTGTTATTTGGTCGCAGAAATGGGAAAGAGGGTGGTACCTACCTAGATGGACTCCTAGGTAGAAAAGGAATTCCACCTCCTAGATACGAGAGAACATCCATTGCTTTTGTCAAAAAGAGACTAAGAACTTTAAAATGTACCATATGGTAAAGCATAGTTTTACTTTATAACATATCGTACCGTGGGTTTCATTAAAAACATGATGTGGAATGCCAGCAAGATTCTATTCTAATCTACCCTCACTGGCAACGGGGAGCAGCAATGAAAATGCTAGAGATTTGCTACTGGTACAGCTGCCTGCCAAGAATTACGATTATGGAAAATCTTATGGTAGCCGACGCTATGAGAGAAGCCATTTCCAGCAGTGTTATGTAAACGTGCTCATAAAAAACAAATAGAAGAAGAACTGTAAAGTAGTTCACGTCTTTTTCCAAACGCAAGAAAAAAGGATTCATTACCCAAGTCCCATGGTCTTCGTCAAATACGGTGTTTAGAAATACCAGCAAAATCTCTTGACCTCTTGTAGATGACGGTAATGCCATCTTATATATTCCAGATTTAAATAATCAGACCGATTTAAATCAGACAGAACTTTTAAATCTGCAACTAAGCCATTTTATTTATTTTGCTAAAATTTTTTTGATAAATAATTGAAATGGAAATTGAAACCCTGCCGTAGTGTTGTTTTGGTTAAGAAATTATTAATCATGTCACACACTTCAACAACTGGGCAGTTTTTTGATTTCCTACAAAAGTACCTTTTCTAAGTGTCCGCCGCGCTGCCCCAATACGTGTTGGCGGACTTCACATGTCTTCGAAATATTTAGGTTATTTTGCAATAACCGGCCAAGAAGCAGAAGAAGGTTCGGAATAAGTTATATAGGCAAATGGTGCAGAAAAATTTATAAAAAAATCTCAAACATTCTGTCCTTTTTATCTTTTAAATTCAAACTGCGTGGTAATGCTTTATTTTAACTGATTTTACTGCGCACTCACACATTCGTAAGGGTCGACCGGTAGGCAAAAACGTTGTTGCCCATAAATCACATTCAATTTGGGATAATTTCAAATAAAATTAGAAGCCTTATTTACTCGTATTTTAAAAAACTGCAATAACGGTGGAACATTATTTATATTTCTTTTTTTTTATATTAAGTTAAGTTTAAAATTTGGCTGCTCTCTGAAAAATAACCCTGTATATTATTTTTTATTTCTCAGACATGCAGGATTCCTCACGATGTTTTCATTCACCGCAAAGCATGTGGTAAATCAGCACTTAAAGTTGTAATTAACAACTTTTATGTAGTAGATGTTAACAATAAAAGATGTTAGTGGGCGGCGGTGAACCTACACTGGTGAGCCGTATGTTCCTTTGCCTCCTTTTCTATAAATAAAACCTTTTTAAACCCACAATTGGGTATATTTGCCCATTTTCAGCTAGCTTGTCGGTTTGGCTAGCAACCCGAATTCACGCATTAATTTTAATTTGAACAAAGTTCACTTAAAATAGTTTTTAATTAATTTTATATATTTAATCAAATATTTTTTTAAATAAGACTAAATGTCGAGTAAAAGATGCAGCACAATCATAGCATACTTGTTACGAATGAAACAACTTTAGTTGCTGCCTGAAAATCGCATAATCTCCGAGAGATGGTGGTTTAATAATCACGTATATGCGGAATGTAAAATATCCAGACAGGTTCCATGATACAGCATCAAATTTCAAAATTAGCTATTTAATTCAATTTGATTGCATGTACATAAAATAAAAGAATGGAATAGAATAATTTATATTAAAAGATTACAAGTACATAATTCTTATTGAAAGTCATTTTAACGATTTCTTATATTTATGCGAACACTACACATTGAATAAAACTATGTTTATGGATTTGTTTATTTATTTTAACTGGTCAATCAAGCAACCAAAGAACCCATGGTCACGGGGGGACTGAGATGTTTGACGTCCCGATGTCATAGTTAACCCGGCTAAAACATAGTTTTATTCAATGAAAGTAAATAATATTTTTTTTTTACTTTTAGCACTGGTTCGGAAAAAAACTTCTGTTCTAAGAAAAACCAGAAAGAAAACAGGCGGGACTTTATTAGAGAATATTTACTTTTTTAAAACCAGATATGAATTTCGATACATACAAAATTTATATAATTTTTATAAGTAAATCTGGAATAATAAACATAGTATGAACAAAATTGAAAATAAAAATAGTGGGTATTCACTATCGAATGTGCAAATGCCAACTTTTTATTGAAATCAAAGTTTAATAGAACGAATATAATAGAGGGGTCTGACCGAGTTTGAATAAAGTTACTGCTAATCTATAGAAGGAATTGGTATGAATACGATCGAAAGCCCATGTTAACTTCAATAAGATGATATCTAAAGGAATTTGATATAATAACGTAAGCATATGGATAATCATATCTAAGATGTATATATGTCAAATAAAAGTGTTAAAGAAAAGAAAAAAACAAATATCTAAAACAGATTTAGTGTGTTTTACTTTTGTGAAATGTTGTTTTGTACAATGAATTTTATCTGCAGTTATAACTATTTTATTTTTATTTACTATGAACGAAAGTTAATTGAACACCTCCAATTACGATTGCAAAAATTGCTTAAATAACTCATTTAAATAACTTGATAATTTTATACAAGATACTTTAATATTATTTTTTTCATTGGGATATTTATTTATTCATTTATTTACTACTACTTTATTGAAATAAAAAAACATCCTAATTTAAATTGAGGAGATGGCTGGTTACTACCATCTGTTTAATATTCTATAATCAATAAAATTAAATGCAAACCCAAGCATAACAATGCAAGACTTTAACATACAGTAAGCTCTTTCTGCGTAGATTGGACAAAACAATATTAGAAAGCTAAAGGTAGCCCGGGCTAACTATGACATCGGGTCGTCAATCACCTCAGTTCCCCCCGCGACCACGGGTGCTGTAAAGCTTTCGTGTGCTTTACAGGGAATTGCAATTAAGTAAATAAAAAAAATCTGTTAAATTAAAAGCGATAAAATCCGTAAAATTCGTTTTATTCAATGTTGCAGTAAATATAAGAAATCATTTAATGACTTTTAACATTCCTTTTTATTCTATTCTTGGAAGTTATATAAAATTCGAAATGAAGAAATTCGCCAGAGAACCAAGATTACTGATATAGGATTCCATGTTTGTAAACTGAAGTGGCAATGGGCTGGCCACGTCTGTCGCATAAGTGACAACCGGTGGAGTAGACGTGTTATGGAGTGGAGACCGCGTCTAGCCAAACCTAGTGTGGGACGCCCCCTGACCAGATGGAGCGAGCGTGCAAGAAGAAGAAGCGCAAGGTGGCTGGTAGAAACTGGATGCGTGTAGCCGAAGATCGAGCTAAATGGCGCACCTTGGGTGAGGCTTATGTCCAGCCGTGGACTGCCGCAGGCTGATGATGGAGCACAAGTTTTGGGGATTAACGTGCAATTATTCAATGCATCCTTTGGGTTCACTTTTCGAATAGACGTGCATTTGTATACTTATATCACGGAGTGAAGCTGTGTAAGTTGAGGCCAACTTCTTGAAGACGCAATATATGGCAGCTGTATTGGAGCAGCACGTATTTATTATTTCATGGTCTAACAAATTGTTTAATTAATTTTATAAATTATGGTCATGGGGTGACATAGCATACAAAATATTCAAACAACTTTCACCCCCACTAAATGGAGTTGCGACCTGGTATGAGATGCAGGAAGTCGATGGATGCAGGTGGTTTAGAACCGTGTTTTGTGGAATTATTAGGGGGAGGCCCATGTTCGGCAATGGACTAATGAAGGGCTGTAATAATGATGATAGTGATGAATATCCCACATATTATAATAGTAACTCATATGAACCTCAAACATGTGCTATAATTAACTAAAAAAGGACGTTAAAATTTGGAGTTTATCAGTACAAAGCGAGCCCGAGCAGAACCAAAGCAGCACCTTTTCATCAGTATGACGTATATGGCAGCCATCGCCCTTCTCGCCCAATTTAATGGAAGATGGATGATTCGATGAAGGTGCATGTAGAGTTCTCTAAGCGAGCATGATATACCTAAGTCAGCCATCTATCCATCCATCCATCTATTTTAGCCTATCAAAGTTCACTGCTGAATATAGGACTCTCCATTGATTGCCTCAGAAGGGATATTTACTATACATGCCACGCTTGGCAAGCAGGTAGGCAATGGCAGTTTTTTATTTCCTAGTTGTTATTAAGTAGACGCTGTTGCTCATCTTCTTGTTTGTTTCCTTTTGTCGCCTCTTACGATCCCCACGGGAGGATATCGGGTAGTGGATATTCTTAAACCGCCACTATACGGCGAAGCCGCCACACAGTGCCAAAATACACAGTAGTAAGAGTTTACTGTACACACTTGTAATTCCCTGTGGGATCACTTGAAACTCTTTCCTAAAAAAAAACTTGTAATGCAGTTACAACTTATATTCAATGTATAAGATACATATTTATCATACTAAGGGCCAATTCTCAATCGTCAAATAAAAGTTTCGATCAATAAATTATAATTTTACTATATACAATAGTTACAAATTTAATTATTTCATTAATACGAATGTAATTTTTAATTTGCAGAAGTTATACTTTATTCTATGAATAACTTTTATCTAAGAATTGTAAAATCGAATCATAAGCATATTACCTAATGGTAATGTCACGAATTTGCACGGCTTGGCGTTGAACTGTATTGATACCATTCCAGGCTCCTTTGTTGTTGACATACATAACGGAGACCCTTTTTACTGGAAACGAGGCATTCCATCTTAGTCCTCAGGGGTGACAATGCATCTGCATTTTGATTCTTAATTGAGGATAAATGTAGATGTCTATGGGCCACAGCATCCACTTACCATCAGGTGGACTGTGTGCTCGTTTGTCAACCTATTCTATGAAAAAAAGTGGCACTAGCGATCGATTAAGGGCCTGCGCTCACAGACGGCACGGCATGGCACGGCGTGGTAAGGCACACTTCAGTATGCTGAACGATTCTGTGGCACCTCGCGTCATGCCGAAGGATCCTGTGGCATCTCGCTGCATGCCAAACAAGTCAAGACGCGCTCGTGTACCGGGCGCTCGCGCGAGTGGCTGTGATTGCCGCCGCAACGGGCTAGATTTAACTTTGTTTCAATTACTTAGCAGTCACATTCCTTTAACCACATGAAGTAACTTATGCGTTTCACGTGATGCAGCGGCATGCCGCGGCATCCCATGGAATACCGTGACGTGCCGCAGCATTCCGCGGAATGACGTGACGTTCAGCAGCATGGCGCGGTGTCGTGCGAGACGTTTCAGTCTATTCGTGTTGAAATAAAGGAATGTCAGTGCTAAATCCATTAAAATAAGATCAAAAATGTTTTGTCCATGAAAATAATCCTCTGACACGCCGTGCCATGCCAACCAATAGAAATTATAAAAAAGGAAATAATAATCAAATTAACTTTTCTTACACCTGACTTAACCATAAATCTAAAAAGTATGTATATCATGAATTTTTTAATAATTTTATAATGTTGACGGCTTAACGCTAAGTGTTTGTCTGTGGTGTTGCGGGCCACAGTTTGCATCCTGCGCGGAATAAGTGTTTCTATGGCCCGCAAAAAATTGTTCCGGGATGTCAGTCTATGTGCAATTTATCTAGGTAAGATGCCTCAACGATACAGGAGTAGTTTTATAAAAATATAAATAAATTGAAATGCTTCTTCATGTGATTAATCAAGCACATAATATTTCTTTATTTGAGAAACCTCTGTATAATTATAACTTACAATGTAGCACTGATATTTGCATGGACAAGGGTACCTACATTAAACGAAATGCAACATGAATACAAATGGGATAGACCGTTTTAGCTTTTTACCAGGACCGTAATGAATATATAAAGCGGTCCAACTGAGTTTGTATAAAATGTCCTTTTTATTTTCAGAGAAAGCCATCCCTTTAAATATTAATAGTGACCAAATATTATTATCGGCGACGTGTTACTTTGAACTAAAGAGCTTTGCAGAAACCTAGAATTCGTTTTGTATAAAATAGCTGTTTAAATTGCTTTGTAAAAGACTTATTCTTTGTAAACAAATACTAGGAGAATAAATATGCTAGAATACTTATTTTACTTTACCATTCCACAGTTAGACAAAGGATTTTTGATAATTGAGTGAGTGAGAGATCGGCCCATACTGAGCTTACATATTCGTCACCCACCTAAGGCTCTCACTTTCTGGTCCAATGGCCATTAGTCAGGAGACAAAATGAGACCAACCCACATCCATTTCAACTTGCGGAACCTTTGGGTTCAATCGGTCATTTTGATTGTTTATGAGACTTAGTAGCATCTTTTTCTTCAAAGCAATTCCAAATAATTTTTTCTCCATGAAACGTTGAGCTCCTTGAAATATTTGATCAGAAATTTTATCAGAGTCCACATCTCAGCGCTACACGCAATGACAAGCATGACTTGATTTGTTAAAGTTTAATTTGCAATCAAATTTTGTTGTTTGTGCAATAGAATGGCAGTAATTAAATATGATTGTGTCTATAAGCCGCAATATCCACTTACCATCAGATGGATTATAAGTGATGCTTAAATGTATAAAAAAGCAAGCAAATAATATTGATATTTTAATTTTGAGTCTACTTATAATATTAGTAACTTTTGATTAATGAAATACAGATTTGTAAACTTTTAAATAGTTGTAAATCAAGATGGCACAATAAGTGGGTGAAAGTTAATCCTTTCTAAACGAGGTCGGATTGAGACCATAACATGTTATAAGTAGTAATCGGCTTAGGAAAGTTTAATGATTACATTTAAATTTTGTTCCCTAATAAAGGTACGTAGTAATTATAAATACTATAAGGTCGGGAAAAAAGTTTCTTCGTATTTTATATACAAAATAAAGACATTTTGTCTATAAAATACGAAGAAGTTTCAAAGTTTAAGTACATTTAATTTTAACACATATGTGCCATTTTGTTCAATAACTTGTTGCAATCTTGTAAGTAGTGACATAATTCCGTTGCTGTAGAAATCTTGTGATTTTTTATCAACAAAATGCGACAAGTAGTTTTGACAGTCCTCTCTTGGTGTTAACCTAACACTACCCAAAGAATTCTGAAGAGACCGAAACAGGTAAACATCTGAGGGTGCAATGTCAGGACTATATGGTGTATGCATGTACACTTCCCAACCAAGCTCTCTCAATTTTTGCTGAGTGAGCAAATATGTGTGTGGTCTGGCCCACAAAAGGGCTGGTCTGTTGAAAGACCACTCCTTTTTTGTTTATCAATTCCAGCCATTTTTACTCAATTTCCTGCATGAGTCTCAATAGTTGTTGGCAGTAGAGATCCAAATCGATGGTTTTGCCCAGCGGTAAAAACTCATAATAAACGATGCCCTTTCAATCCCACCATACACACAGCATCACCTTATTGCGTGTTTATTCGGGTTTTGCTACAGTCTGTGGAGCTTGACTACCCTTTGACCATGATTTTTTCGCACGTTCTTATCATATCCATTTTTCATCACCAATGATCAATCTTTCATAAATGGTTCGGTTTCATTACGTTTCAATAGAGAATTTTTTGTATATCCAGACTTTTTAAACGGGCAAAAACTGTTTTGCGGTTAATCCTCAATTTCTCGGCTATGTCGTAACTACTAATATACTAATCTTGCTCCACTTTTTCAAAAATAGTATCGACTTTATGCGTATGAGGGCGACCAGAGCGAGCTGCATCTTTGACATCAAAATTCACTAGACTGAAAATGATTGAACCAACTTTGTGCTACTCTTATTGACACAGCAAAAGGCCCATAAACGTCACAATTATTTTTCGGGGCTTGAGTCGCATTTTTCCGAAATGATGGCGTATTCGATAGCAGCTTCATGGCACTGCTAGTTAGAGGGTTTAAAATCTAAACATATTGGCCACACGACAATGAGATGGATGCAGTTCATGCTTTCAAACACAAGGGTCAAATACTTTAAACTTCGTTTGAGGTTTTAACTACTAGGAAAAGACTACAGGAAGATGTACGGAACTACGTATTTTATAAGAGGACTGGACACAGCAACAAAGATAGCGATTTAAGGATGTGCAGATTCTGTTTCCTAGCAGAAGAATATCTCTGAACAGTCTGAATGAAAGCAAACATCTTTGATGCTCAAATGTAGCATCTATCTGCGGCACTATGAAAGTGGAGTGGCTAGAAAATGTGCAAGAGTGTTGGTGAAAGTGAAACGCAAGCAACTTTAGCCCAATGGTTAAGACTGAAAACTCGGAAAGTCATGGGCTCGAACCCGCCATTCGACTACTGCCATGAGCCAACCCATACGCAAACATTTTAATCTTACTTGGAGTAAAACGTCGATAGCGTTTTGAGTATGTTTTACATATATGTGTAATAAATACTAACTGCTGTTAATATTCTCAGGTTTATAAAATCTTCTTAAAATTGTCACTATTAAATATGAAAAACTATGTATAACCATGATATGTGGATAAACATATCACTTCATATTCAATTTAAATATTATACTATAATTATTTAACCAAAATATCAAATTAATTTTATTAATATCGTTAAAAGTCTTTTCATGAAATGTTTTTGAAACTCTTAACGAAATAGATTCGTTCTTTAAGTAATAGAACAGCTTTGCTATCCCAAAATTCTCGGGTAACATAATTTGGCCAAAGAGTTCTGAATACAAGTAATTTGTAAAATTAGTAAGATTAATTGAATATCTACTTGGTTAACTCAGGCTAAATTTTAAGGATTTGAAAATTTATAAATCTTCGTAAGAAATTGAACATACCTATAGTAAATATTTTAAGTGTGATACATAAATGCGTAGCCTGAAATCCCCGAAAGGTTAGTCAGAATCCAAAGAGCAGCGAGCTACTTGGACCACGTTTAGCCAAAAACTCCAATCCCCAGCCATCGCCTACACAATCACAAACTTCTCATCATCATCATCGCAATCATCATCATCGCAATCGTCTTCACCGTTATTGTTATCATCATCCTCATCAATGTCGTCATCGTCATAATTGTCATCATCATATATATCGTCATGGTCATCGTCATCGTCGTCAATATCATCATTATCATCAAAGATCACAAGCCCCTTTAAGAAATGCAACAAAATGTAGTCCAAAGCCACATGGTTCCACCATGAATGAACAAAATGTATCCATCGGCTTCAAGACGGTAATAACTTCATTCAGTGAGCAGTGGCCAACTTTTTTTTTTACATGGGGAAATGCCTACGCATACCCGCCTCGCGGGGGCAAGGACGGGTTATGTCGGACTCGCACTGACTAAAACCCCATGGTGTTCCACCTTCGCTGCATATTGGCAGGGTCACGGAAACGCTTTCGCACACATCCGCGGCCCCACCAGCGCCGGCCGGCCCATAGGAGCCCCACCTCCTCCTCAGGCAAGGCGCACCAGGAACACAAGGCACGCCCCCTCCATGGCCTCAAATCTACCTGCGTAACGGGACCCCCGAGTCCGATACGCGGAGGCCATGGGGCCAGGAAAATCGGGTGCTCGGTAGCTTTCCCGACCCCAGCGGCGGATCTGGTCTCTGGCTCCGCCGCCAACCAAGTTTCGGCCGCGGAGGGTAGAAAGAGCGGCGCCTTGCAATACCGACACTCCCCCCGCGGCCCCACCACCACCGCATCAACGGTGCGGCCCGGTCTGAGTCCTCCGAGGGCGAGTAGCGCATCGCCATACCAACACTCCTCTTCCTCCGCGACTACCTCGGCTGCAGTGGTAGGGGGAGAGGACACCTTCTCGCCGCAGCCCACCGACACGCATCCGAAGTGGGATCGCCAAGCCCACTCGGAGTGGCCACCTCGGGCCGGCCCTACACCACGGGCCAGCCAAAGGTTTTCTCTTTGTTCACACCGCGAGTGACCAAACCACGGTTACTAAGCCCTCCCGCCACGACAAGGCGGGAACCCGTTCGGGGGGGGGGTGGCCAACCTACACTGCGCTTACTGATATGAGGCGGCCATTCTAGAACTTTTATACCCCTTCTTATGTCGACTCTTCGAACTATATGGCCAGCTTATTGTCACCTCTGCATCCTCCGATTACTGATATATGTATTAGAAATTCTATCACGTAGAGAAATTTCCCTGCACATGTCTTTCTTTAGGACCGACCTTGAAGGCTGACCTGAATCTTTCTCATACGACTATGGGTACAGGATCCCATCTCGGATCCATATGTCATCGCTGGCAACATGCAGTTGCTGTGCACTCTTTTTTTCAAGTTTTCATCTTTCGTGTCGAAAAGATGATGTGTCGTAATCTTCCGCACACTGCCCAGTCAAATCGGATCTGGTGTTAATATTTTTATTTGCAACTGCCATCCAAAATGAATAAATGCTCTATGAAATGAAAATTAACAGGGCAATCCTACATGAAAATACGAGTATGCAACAACTGTGCAGTCATAAATTCCACGCAAGTGCACTGCAAACGAAAAAGGCCGAGCCTTTCAACCAATCACAACGCTACTAACGCAATTTTTACCAAGTTCTATAACACTATTTGTATGTATGTACTAGTTATTTGTATTTTTTATAAGTAGTTTATAATGGTTTCCATTATTTTGGAGAACTAGGAGATGCTGGCGATAGGCCAGTAGTTGGATGGGATTGAGCGGTCGCTTTTTTAGGGATCGAATGCACTAAACCCGTCTTCCATGAGTTCGGGACTGCACCTAGGGAGTAAGAGTATCGGAAAAGCCGCGTTATCGCCGGTGACAACTCGGGAACACAAGTATTCAGCACAATAGTAGGCCTATAGTAGACTCCATTAGGCCAATTTGACTTGTTGAAGTCCAGGGAGAGGAGTGCTTTGCGAACAGAGCCCTGAGTAAGCCGCACATCCAGCATGGAGTATTCACATCGCGGGATAATCGGGCGGTGTGTTGGGGTCGTCATGAGTCGAGTTGGTAGCAAAAAGAGAGCCTAAAAAATCAGCTTTCTCCTTTGCAGTATGGGCCAGTGAGTCGTACTCCCTGTGCAGAGATGGAAGAGATGGCTGACAGAAGTTCCCTTGGACAGCTTTGGCGAGAGACCAGAATGCACGAGTTCCCAAAGGAAGGTTACCGTTACCATAACAGCCTATTAAAGTCCACTGCTGAATATAGGCCTCCCCCATTGATTGCGTCATAGGGGGATATTTGCCATAGTTGCCATAGTTAGCAACCGCAGTTTTTTTCCTTTTTAGTCGTGTTTAGGAAGACTCTGCTGCCCATCTCCTGATTTGTTTCCCTCTGTCGCCTCTTACGACACCCACGGGATGATATGGGGTAGTGGATATTTTTACACCGCTGTTACACGGTAAAGGCAAACTAGTTTCTCGCCAATTCTGCCGCTGTGCTTTGACTTTGCTTTGGCAATGACTCCTTTGAAGGACCTGGAGGCAAAATATATTTCTTTTTAAAAGCGTCGGTGCTTACATCCCGGGACGTCGACTCGTCAGCCCAGGCCCGGTAGCACTTCTGCTTATAGCGCGATGCACTTTTACAGGAGCGACCAAACCATGGCTGAAACAACTAAATATCTTTTTTACTGGAGATTTTGAATAAAACTAATTTTACGGATTTTATCGCGTTTAATTTTACTATTTTGATTCCCGTAAAGATCCATTAAAACCCGCGTGAAAGAACATATAGCTAACGGAGGCACCGACGCTCTGGGAAGTCTGCAGTCTGTGAACATGTTCAAGATCGTCCCCGCCATTACATCAGATTTGATAGACCACAAATCCTCGCAAAAAAACACCGATTCCTACCAAGGATGTTACGCGTGGCTATTGAAATTAAAAAACATCCTAATTCAATAGAGAAGATGGATGGGTGCTGCCATCTGCTTAGGATCCTATAATTAACAAAATTAAATCCAAACCCAAGCATACCACTGCAAGACTTCAAGATACTGTAAGCTCATTCTGCGTAGATCGGACCAAAAATTAATATTCAAAAAACTGAAGGTAGCCGGGCTAACTATGACATTGGGACGTCAAAGACCTCAGTCCCCCGTGACCATGAGTGCTGTAAAGCACCCGAAACGTCGGGAATCAAAATAGTAAATTAAACGCGATAAAATCCGTAAAGTTAGTTTTATTCAATGTGTAGTGTTCGCGTAAATATAAGAAATCATTATCTCAATCATTTATTAATTTTTAAATTTATATTTAGTTTGCTTTCGAGCAGCATCTAATCTTTGTCGGGTTTTCACCACAAAGTCATAAAAGTTTTTACATGAAAAATCGAAGTTTGTTAGTACTTGTAACTCTGCTATTACTAAAGAAATACTCATTCGGTTTCTTTCCTTGCTCCATGCTTGTTCCATCATGCTGAATACGCGCTTGCAAGAAGCATTAGAGACAGGAATGGAAAGAACAAATGTGACCATTTTTTTCAATTCAGGACAGACATTTCTGTCTTTCAATTTCATTAAGAAGTCAACCCAGCGTAAATCCACTCGATTTTCTTCAATGAGCTGTGGTTGAATCTCACGTAAAAGTCGAAACTCCTTGTACAGTTTGTCACTATCTTAGTCAATATTTAATAATTCCTGGAGTCTAGTAATGCCTGTCCATGTGATTGGTTCTTTTAGAGATGACATTTTCATTGCTTGGTATTCCGGAACTTCACCGGACCGGACAGACACCGCCGAATCGACAACGTCGACGGCGAGACGAACAGATTTACACCGGCAGCGGCGCGCGATGTTGTGTGTGACCGCAAAGCGAATGGGTAAACGTGTAAGCGAAAGATGTGTATAATTTTTAGAAAAACCGGAGAAATTATTGCACCCCGGGAGGTCGGCAGATTAACCATTATCACCGGAGTCTCCCAGGCAATCCAGAAGGATTGGGAACCCTAATAGATGTAGATGTCTATGAGCCACAGAATCCACTAACTATCAGTTGAACTGTGTGCTCTTACAAATCATAAAATATCACTACTTTCAAAAGAAAATTACATTAAGTAAAAAAAATAGTTTAATATATAAATAAATACATTAATATTAATTTTATGTG
The DNA here is from genome assembly GCA_029286625.1 of Parnassius orleans. Taxonomy (NCBI): domain Eukaryota; kingdom Metazoa; phylum Arthropoda; class Insecta; order Lepidoptera; family Papilionidae; genus Parnassius; species Parnassius orleans. Next base: position 1,638,720 of record JAGSMP010000184.1, read on the forward strand.
ATGATGATCACCCTCATCATCGTCATCATCTATCATCGTCATCATCATCGTCGTCAATTGACATTGTTAACTGATGTGTTGATTGAAAGAGTTATGAAAGGAATTGATGAAAAATAATAATTGGGAGCTAGATTTATAAAATGGATGGGGTGTAGTGTTGTGTCACATATATTATTCGAACCACGCGTTCAGAGTCTGCTATGCCGCAGGATCTGAGTTCCAATTCTAACCGTTGTCATCGTTTGCACAAGAATGTAACCATTTGTTACATACAAATGTTTGCATTCTTGTTTTTCAATATTGAATAGACATAAAAAGGAATTAAAAGTTAAAAAGCTTAATAGTTTATAATTACTTAATACTTCCCATATGTATAAAGGTAAGTATATAGATGAGATAGTGGTATAGTAAGTAAATAGATGATATAGATTGTATCGTGGGAAAAAATAGTCCTACGTGTAAAAAAGCTGTTTAATAACATCACCTCATTCAGTGCTCTTTTAATTTTCCTCACATATTTATACGTATTAGATATTCATATTACATTTTTTCGTAGTCGCTAAAATAAATATTTTGCATTCAGGAAAGTAATCCATGATTACGTACACCGCAAAAGTCCTCACTTAAGTTGAGAAATTGGTCAATTTGAAAGCTTAAGGCGAATGAATAGGATCGTTATTTTCTCTTGCTGGTGAACTTATGAATATTATATTAAATGAATTCACATAATAAAAAAATGTAACAAATAACATTACAAATAAGCGGTGCAGTATTTGCAAGAATAGAATAGAAATATTTTATTCAATATAGATTACAGTAATACTTAATTAAAGTCATTTTTACTTTTACCACTGGTTCGCAAAAAAAACCTCTGTCCTGGGAAGAACCAGCACTGTTTTTAAAGCACAATTTACAATATAATATTTTATACAATTGTTATGAAAACATTTAGAATTAGCATGGTAGCGATCACCTCATTCACAGGGGTTAAGCATTGTGCTCTGTCATATTCATCCGTCAAAAATGGATAGCAGAATTTAAGCGTGGTAGAGAGAGTGTGAAAGATGAACCCCGCTCTGGAAGGCCTTCGACGTCAACTACTGACGAAAATATTAAAAGTACTTGATTTAATAATGGAGACCGCAGATTAAAATTAGAGAGATAGCCGAGATTATAGGCATCTCTTATGAACGAACTCAAAACATCATTGTCAACAGGTTGGGTTTCACAAAGGTGTCTGCGAGGTGGGTTCCGCGACTGCTCAGTTGAACAAAAGGACGCGATTGACTATTTCACGCGACTATTTGGAGTTATTTGAAGCCGATGCAGATGATTTTTTGAATCGTTTTGTTACTATGGACGAAACATGGGTTCATTACTGTACACCGGAAACAAAACAACAATCAAAACAGTGGAAGACCTGGTTCACCACCCTAAAAGGCTAAGTCGATTTTGTCGGCAAATAAGGTGATGGCTTCAGTATTCTGGGACTCGAAAGGTGTGATTATGATTGATTATCTTGAAAGGGTCAGACTATAAACTCTGATTACTACTGCACCTTACTACGTCGTTTACGAGAGGAAATAAAAGAAAACGTCGAGGAATGCTCAGAAGAAAAGTCCTGTTTCATCAAGATAACGCCCGTGTTCACACGTCAGTACAGTCAATGGCTGAAATTCACAACTGTGGCTTTGAACTGTTACCGCATCCACCGTATTCACCTGATCTGGCACTATCAGACTTCTTTCTGTTCCCTAACCTAAAAAGCACTTGGGAGGTCAAAGATTTTCGACAAACGACGAGGTCGAAGCAGCTGTAGACGCATATTTTGACTCTAAGGAAGAATAATTTTTTCAACGGTCTAAATGCTTGGAAGGAGGTGGCAAAGTGTATTGAACTTGATGGTGATTATGTAGAAAATAAAAATATTACTGATTTAGTATGTGTTTATTTTCTTGGTTAGGCCAGTACTTTTCAATCCACCCAATTGTTATGAAAACATTTAGAATTAGCATGGTAGCGATCACCTCATTCACAGGGGTTATTATTAGTCATGTACTATTTAGTAGTATAATAACCCTTACTAGACAATTTTTCCTTAATAAATATTTTAAACCTTTTGATAGATGAGCTCTTCATATTTTCTGGGACTTTGTTGTAAAAGCGTATACCTACATTGCCCCATGAAGGAATTACTGACTCTTTGGGGTCGAGTAACTGGTATAGTACTGGTAACAAGGTTAGTAAATGTTTAATTACCTACTTCAATCAAATGAATACTAGGGTGAAGATGCCTAATAAGAGATAGGTTCCTAAAATGAGATAGTTCAGTATTTGAAAGTTCGTTTACTTGTCGTGAGAGACTGTATTATCGTTGGCTCAGTCATTCGGTCGTGTTCAAACATGCACTATTTATGCACCGGCAAACAGGCGAGAAAATACGCTACCACCTCGACTTTTGTCGGGAACGGATACGAAATTTTTTCGTTCTCAGTTGCAATGTATGTTAAATCATTAAAAATAAGTACAATTAGATTAAATATAGATTTGTAATATCTGTTAAAGATAAAGAGTGAATTTTAATAACCCAATTCATTTTATTGTGTTTTTACATATAATTAACATGACATTTGATTATCGGGGGATGAGTCGCTCGCGTCCGTAGGCTTCGACCACCTAACCCTAGGCCCACCCTACACGTGTCCCCCGGGTGGTGCTAAACGAGCGACAAAGCCGAAAGGATAGACTCGGCTCCTCGCCGTATGGTAGCGGCGTAAAATCTACCACCCCCTTAGATCGCACCATGAGCCAACACATTAAATAAATGGCCCCGAGTTCCCGGCGCCCCTTTAATGGGGCAGGGGTGCGAAGAATCTCCGGGAGTAAAACCGGCGACGAGGTTCGCCACCCGTCACGTTCTGTCTCACGGAGGGGCGAAAAGTGGATTGCGGAGGCCCGTCTGGCTACGCTGAATGTATGTGGAGCAATGAATGATAAGATGGATGAAATATGCGAAATGATGAATGATAGAGGAATAGATGTGTTATGTGTAAATGAGACGAAACGAAAGGAAAGGATGCCACTGCACATGGCATGTATACCGCTGAAAGTGGGCTTAAAGAAGTTGTTTGTGCTAGGGTGTACGCCCCAGACATGTCTAAGCCCACTTATATCCGAGAGCAGTTTTGCGACATGGTAAGGATGGTGTTGATGAAATGTAAGGGAAATGAAAATATCATTATGTTAGGAGATTTTAATGGAAGGGTTGGGGTGAAGAGGTCTGGTTATGAAAGGATATTAGGAATGTTTGGCGATGAAAGTGTAAATGAGAATGGTGAAGACCTCCTCGCCGTAAGTGAGGAAAAGAATCTTTTTGTGACGAATACTTTCTTTCGCCATAAGAGGATTCACATTTATACATGGGAAAGAGTTGATGATAGAAGCATGATAGATTTCATAATTGTGGATGAAAGAATGCGGAGCGCAGTGGTAGATACAAGAGTTTACCGGGGGTCCAACGTAGGGACGGATCATTACTTGGTCTTATGCCGAATTAATGGTCTATTCAGGCGTTGGCGGCATCGGACATCTGTATCTACCACTGCGTTACAGCGTATAAGAACAGAGAGGTTACAAGATGAAGGTGTGAAAGAGAAGTATAAATGTAGACTGAGGGAGAATATAAATGGTTTGAATGAAATATGTATGAATGATTTAGACCTGAAGACTGTATGGAATAATGTTAAGAAAGTTTTGGTGGATGCAGCCATCGAAGTATGTGGTGTAAGTAAGAGAACGAATGAAAGAAAAAATAATACGTTGTGGTGGGATGATGAGATTCAGATGGAAGTTGAAGCAAAGAAGAGAGCATGGCTAGATTTACTGGCAACCAAAGCTGGTAATTCTGGCGGTATGAATGATGAGATTGAAAGAAAAAAGGCAGACTTTAGACTTATAAATAAGAGAGTAAAAGAAGTTGTTGAAAGGAAAAAGCAAGAAAGAACGGATAAGAATGATAGAAGGATATCTGATAACTTCCAGGCAAATATTAAAATGTTCTGGAAACTCGTAAGAACTGCTAGGGGAAATTCAAAACAGCCTAGAATGAATGAATGGAAGGAATACTTTGAAAGCGTGTTTATGAGTGAAGGGTCGTCTGAATTAAGTGAAAAAGCAATTCCGAAAGAAGTGGAGACAGGTAGGGAGATAAGTGTAGATGAAATAATGAAAGCAATGAAAAGCATGAAAGCAGGTAAGGCAGCCGGATATGATAGAGTATCATTCGAAATGCTAAGGGCTGGAGAGGGAGTGGTGGCAGGCCTGCTGTACACCTTGTTTAATTTATGTTGGGAACTGAAGCGGGTACCGGAAGACTGGTGCAAAGCCGTTATAATCCCAATATATAAAGGAAAAGGGTCACAGCAGGACTGTAAAAACTACCGTGGTATCAGCTTGCTTAGCATTATGGGTAAACTGTATGCTAAGGAACACCTTAGCATACAGTTTACCATCAGTTTCTTCCATAACTCTTTCAATTAACAAATTAAAAGAGTTATGGAAGAAACTGATGGAAAAATTTGGGATGTGCAAGCTGGATTTAGAAAGGGAATGGGGTGTACGGATCAAGTATTTTCCATGCGCATGATTGCGGAGAAGTTTTCGTCAAAACCAGAAAGTTTTTGTGCTTTCATGGACTTGGAAAAGCTTATGACAGAGTGGACAGGAATGTGTTATGGCAAACACTTAACTCATTTGGTTTGAGCGCTGGTTTGATACAGGCATTGAAGTCTCTTTATAGGGACTCTAGTGCTTGTGTCAGGATCAACGGGGTCTACTCGGACTGGATTGGCATCCAAAAAGGTGTCGGACAGGGCTGTGTAGCTTCCCCCTGGCTGTTTAACCTATTTATGGACAGTTGTTTGCAAACTTTGAAAGTTGAAGAATGTGGGTTGAGAATGGGTGAGTTAACCGTCAAATGCCTTTTGTACGCCGATGATCAAGTCATACTCGCGTCGTCGGCGGCCGAGTTACAAATGATGGTTACATTAATGAACATTTTATTAAAAGAAAGGGGAATGAAAGTGAACGCAAGTAAGACGAAAGTGTTGGTTTTTGAAAGAGAAGAAAGTAAAACGTTATGTGAAATAAGAATAGAAGGGGAGTTGATTGAGCAAGCGGATGAGTTTGTATATTTGGGATGTTTATTTAGCAGGGATGGTAGATATGATAAGGATATAGAACGACGAGTGAACGCAGGAAATAGAGTGAATGGGGCTCTACACGCTATTGTGAAGAGTCAGAATGTGTCAAAAAAGACACGTTTGGCAATTCACAATGCTGTGTTAGTCCCTACTTTAATATATGGTAGTGAAAGTTGGGTCTGGCAGAAGAAGCATGAGAGTAGAATAAATGCTGTAGAAATGCGGTCATTAAGGAGTATACTAGGGCTGAATCTGAATGACAGGGTGAGAAATAGTGTGATAAGAGAAAAGTGTGGTTTGCAAGGTGACGTTGTGATTAGGATTAAGAAAGAAATGCTTCGGTGGTTTGGTCATGTAGAAAGAATGAACGAAGAAAGAGTGACAAAGCAAATTTATGCTGCAGAAGTGAACGGCAGAGTCGGAAAGGGACGCCCTAGACGAAGGTTTATCGACCAAATTGGCGATACATTGAAAATGGGCCAGATTAGGAGTACCCTGAACCGACGAGCGTGTATGCGTAGATATATGGATGTAAAGGAGGCGAGAGAGGTGTGCCAGGATCGTGCCAAATGGAAATCCGTAGTCTCTGCCTACCCCTCTGGGTGACAGGCGTGAGTGTTTATGTATGTATGAATGTACATTTGATTATGTTGGGTTTATAGCGAGTTTGTTATATGAGATACCAGTGGGCTCCTTAAATGGAATATCTCGGGCATTCGTTACAAACAAAATAATTAGGGATTTAGTTACAAACAATGGTTTACATGTATACTTCGTATTTATTGAAGCCAATTAAAAGGAAAATTTGAGATCACGTCACGTATCAACGTGATGTTAATTCGATCACACGTAAACAAATAGGAAATTAAAAAGCGTCAAAAGTATATTTCGTTCATACGCAGACAGGACACCACAAGCTGTTTTCTCTGCAAGGATTGGATGATTTAACCCAGACGCCGTAAAATCGTTTTTCGATCTATATTGAACCAGCAGTACGTGGTAGAGCTATTTTGGAGCTATATTAGTGGTATAATTGTAGCACGAATGGGTCGGCTCGACCAGGGAAAGATCACGCCCTTACAGAATATAAGCGTAAAATTGAGTGTAGAGAACCGGAGACCCTTTTTACTGGAAACGAGGCATTCCATCTTAGTCCTCACGGGTGACAACGCATCTGTATTTTGATTGGTAATCGAGGATAGATGTAGATGTCTATGGGCCACAGCAACCACTTACCATCAGGTGGACTGTGTGCTCATTTGTCATCCTTATCCTATATAAAAAAAAAACAGCAATAGTAAAAATAATATTTTTTCCACACAGACTATTCAACTTTGATGAGACTGGAATAACAGTAGTCCGAACTTGTGGAATGCCTCAAATGATAATTTTTGTAGTCGTCCGAAAACTTTGGTCGACAATGACGAATTAAAGACGATTGTGGAAGGTGATGATACTCAATCGACGGCTGAATTAGCAGCAGTTTTCGACGTTAGCATCAAAACAATATTGCTCCATTTGCGTCAAATTGGTAATGTAAAAAAGTTTGAAAAAACTCTATGATTGTCAGCGCGAAGTACGCGTCGAGACGTGACTTGCACTGCTCAACAGGCACACAAACGAAGGAATTTTGAGCCACATTGTTATCTTCGACAAAAAATGTATTGTGCAGTATTGTGCATTTGCTGCAAGTTGGTAGGATCCTGGTTCAGTACCTAAACAATGCCTTAAACGAAAACTTACCCCTAGAAAAGTGATAGTCACTGTTTGGTGGTCTAGCATCGGTGTGATTCATCATAGCTTTTTACCAAATGGGATGAGCATTATTGCAAATGTGTACTGTGAAAAACTGAACACAATGATGGAGAAACTCGCACATCTCCAACCAGTTTTGGTCAATCGCTCGTCCATACTACTCCTGCACGACCACGCGCGACCCCATACTGCACAACAGATGGTCTCCAAGTTACAAGAGATACTCAACATAAATAATCAGTGGAACTCCCACTGGGGAGGGATCTTGAGGGGTTTTGAGCCAAAAGTTAGCTCATAACAACTCGAAAAAATAAAAAAAATATCGGTTGCTAACCCGACTGTCTAGTGTGTTGTTTATGGAAACCACAGAACACAATTACTCTCTAATGGAAACTATCCCCTGTTTTACTTTTTACATAGGCTGTAATGAATATATGAATAATCAACAAATAATAAGTCATTCATTTTTTATTTCATGAACATAAAGTGTATACAATAATTTAGATGCTTTAATGATTTCTGGTAGCGCGATTTTGCCGGTTAAATTATTGTATAATGCCAGGTGCATGTATGCCTGGGTTGATATTGAAGTCGGTTGTACAAAATTTTTAATTTTTAATTATTGTCTGAGCGGTCTAATGTGAACACGTTTGGTCGGGGCTAGATCGAAATCGCCGGTCCGGCATTTTGAGAACGAGCTCTTACTGTGTTGCATGCGTCGTCAGGGTATTCGGTCGAAGATAATGCTGTCGATGGGCTACGTGTCAGGCACGGGGCTGGCCGCGGCGGGCGACGGCCGCCTGCAGCCCGTTGAGGCGCGCGTGCTGCCCGCCGCGAGGGGGCTCGACCACTGCATGCAAATACAAGAGAACAAAGCCTCCCAGGGTCCGCTCAAGGTCAGTTTAAGGTTATCTTTATTACTAGTGATCGGCGTAGGTGATCGGAATTTAGTGACCGTTATCTTAACATGGATATGCCTTCTGAATCCCGTGAATATATTATTTATTCTTTCTTCGTCATATTTAAGCGATAGACGTTTAAGTTAAAAAACATTAAAGTATTATCAGCAAATTAAACTATATCATGTTTATCACTTACAAGGTAAGGTAAGTCATTAATATAAGCTAAGAACACGAATTGGCAAAGAATCGAGCCCGGAGGAACGCCCATTATATTACAAGTGCACTTGAAGAGCTTTTATCAACGATAGTAACTATCTGCGTTCTATTACTTTAGTGAAATATTAAGTATAATCACTGTGTTCTTTACACTATTATACTGTAGTCCTAACTAATGTCTCATGGTTAACACAGTTAAAGGTAATAGAAAGGTCACAAAATATACCTAAAGTATCTTCGGAGTTAGTTTACAAGCAACTGCTTGTAAAACGAAAGTAATTTTTATGCAGCGATTTTTTTATAAATAGCTGTGCCCGCGACTTCGTTCGCTAAGAAACTTTGTAAGTAATTTATAATCTAAAGTTTTGTTGCCTCTGGCCTAATTAATCATATTTTATAAACTACACTACTATTCTAAATCAAACAGTACAGATATTTTTATACACACAATGTAGTGTAGGTACTATGAAGAAGCAATATAACGGGAATATTAAATGATATCCTCTATATATGGAGTCCATGTGTCTTCATGAAATGCAGAAATAATATCTAATTAGTTCAGTAATATCTTATTATGTTTATAGAAGAACCTGGAACTACAACGAACCACGAACCCTATCTATGTACCTACGTCATAACGTCAATATTTACTATATATAAGTCTCCTTCAATTCAATAAAGAGAGAGAGTTGTTAAACTGCATCAGTGAGTTTAATTTCTTGCCTTGCTCCCCACATCGCATGGCGACCCTGCCTGCGATAATGCATGCGCACCGCCGCGGCCTACAAAATTATTTAAATAAAAATAAAAAAGTAATTTACTGAATTGAGACAATACCGGACAAGACAAGAAAACTGTGAACAGCTGATGGTAAGTGGATGCTGTGGTCCATAGACATTTATCTTCGATTAGGAATCAAAATGCAGACGCGTGGTCACCCCTGAGGACTAAGATAGAATGCCTCGTTTTCAGTAAAAAGGGTATCCGGTTCTCTGCACTCACCATACGAGACATAGCAGCATTAAGCTGCTATTTTACGCTGGTATTCTGTGAGAGCGTGGTCCTAGCCCGGTCGAGCCGACCCATTCATGCTACAACCATAATATTGATGCAGCTTCAAATTTATTTGAGACCACATGAGAAGCTCCAGATTTCAAATAAAAAAGAATCATCGAAATCGGTTCACCTAAAAAAAAGTTATGAGGTAACACACATAAAAAAAGAACATACAGTCGAATTGAGTACCTCCTCTTTTTTGAAGTCGGTAGAAAATACATCTACAGGAAAGAAAAACACACCCCACCTTTTTGCGTTATATTATGGTTATTAGTTAATCTTTGTGAGAAAATATATTCTTTTTTGAGTCAAATATATTGTTTTTTTTTTGATTTTTATAAAATAGACTAAATATTACTCGAAGATACGCTTTATGATTTTCTTAATGATTCTTTCAAAACAAATTAGTACTTTGGACGTGATACGTTCATAAACAAACTGAGAGACAGATAGACTATTTAATTACTTATTTTTAGTACCCCTCAATATTTTTTTTATAAAATTGTACAATGTACAGACACCTACAATTTATATTTTATTATATGTGTAGATATTGATAGATTGAAACATAACTAATTGTTTAATTTGCCTGCCTAACCCCAAGGATTGGGCAGGATCACGCTAATGAACTCACAATGCCAACAATCCCACGGCCCTTAAGCAAACCGTGTGTATCAAACAACATCGCGACACAAATAACGCCCAACGCCATCTGTTGGCGACAACGCAAGCCAAATCAATCCGAACACTAATAATATTATTAAAAAATACATAATATAAAAAATCACTAATATTAATTTGTATTGGTAAATTTTATTCAGTCTAAATGAACTCCTATACAGAAAAGCAGCCATACCACCTATTATATCTAAAAGTTTTTAGACAAGCAAATTTCCTCTTTCATCCTTTAATGCCAATTTTTATTGTATATACACTATTATTCTTAGTCGAGCCTACCTATCTCATAAAAGTAATTGTTTATCTGAAATATCGTTTCAAAACTACGATACTAAGTATAACAGTTATTAAACTTGAAAACTTTTTTTTCGTAAAAATAACAATAGCTCGTAGGTCACGGAAAATTTATTAAAAATAATTACATAGCAAAATATGTGACATATCATACTTATATAACATCATTGGATATAAAGGTTACCGTTACCGTTGTAGCCTATCACTGTTGAACATAGGCCTCCCCCTTAGATTGACTCATAGAGGGGATATTTGCCATAGTTGCCACGCTTGGCAAGCGGGTTGGCAACCGCAGTTTTTTATTTAGTCGCAACCTTTGGCAACCGCAGTTTTTTATCTCTTGATTTGTTTCCCTCTGTTGTCTCTTATGACACCCACGAGATGAAAAAGAAACAATAAAAATATCCACTAACCCATAGTGAATATTCTTTTACGCCACTACACTGCCTGGATGTAAAGGTATTTCTATAAAAATCTTAATACAAACATACAAAGACGTGCACATGAAGTGTGTCAACTAATGTCAGAACAAATATTACGTATATTACTAGCTGTTACCCGCGGCTTCGCCCGCATGGTCACTGGGAAATGAACTATCCATTGCTTTTTGAATTGAAAGAAAACTGAGTTTTAAAGATTTGTCAGAGATGCAGCCATTAAAAGGAAACTGAGGAAAATTGATTCGTCAGCCTATTTAAATGTTTCGAAACGCAGCGTATAGGAAAGCATGAAAATAGCCTGTTTATTCCAAATGGAAATGGGATATTTTTTTAATTAAAGGAAACTGAGCTAAATTGATTCATCAGAGATGCAGTTTTCTAAATTGAAAGGAAACTGAGCCAAAGATAAAAAGATCCGTCAGAGATGCAGCCTTTTGAGTTGAAAGGAAACTGAGCTTAATAGGTCCGTCAGAGGTGCAGCATTTGGAATTGAAAAGAAACTGAGCTAAATAGGAAATTTTGAATTGAAAGGGAAGATCTGTGGAATTTTGATTAATTGATTGTGGGAATTTTGGAAAAAAACTAACTGAACACTATTTTAAGACGCTACTGTACACAATGTTATATGTTTTCCATTCGGGGAAAGAATGAGGAGATTCTGGGCATTTGACACACGCAAACATGCTACATACAGCTGACCATGAGAAGCACGGTTTTCTAAGTTGACCCCGCTACCTGTAACGTTTGCCTTGCGCTTTATTAATTGTCATTGCAAAACTGAGCTTAATAGGAACTGCAACCTTTTGAATTGAAAAGGAAGATCTGTGGGAATTATAGGGATCCGTGGTATAATAACATTTTCACCTTTTCCTACGCCTGTCAAAATTGTAGCACCGATTATGTTCCGTCCAAGATGTGTCACACAGCCTTGTCCCGTTACATAACCGAGGAGCATCTAAATTTCGCATTAGCATGACTGGGACGCCCAATTTTAATTGAAGCTTATGTGAGGCACACCTGACAACTCTAGAGAATTTAGAAACTCTACGGGATATGAAGTGCTCTGTTCTGTGTCCATAACTGTGTCTACTGACAAATACTCTGTTATTTCTCCTGCTACTTCGCTTAATATATCTGAATTTATTTTGTTAACGCTTTCATTTTTGGTGCAAGAATCGCCTTTCACATAACCATTTGTCTTCATGCATGTTGTTCGTTAAATCTGAATAAACGCTCGCAATTAATTCGGAATGACTCTGTACTAAATTACAAAATCTCTCGTCAATTTAACGCAGCCCTCAGCATCCGTTTCCAACCGCCCATCGCCAATTTTTAATAGTGTGTCAGCATAGTTTCCAGCATTGATATCATTATACAAATGCACTCTCATATTCGTAGTTAAACTGAATTTTGTCACCTTGTTCCATAAAAAAGACGACTTGAGGCATGCTTTAATTTCATCTGCAGGTGTGTCCTTTTGAATGACAGGTAAAGTTTGGCGAAAGTCACCAGCCAGTAAAACCACCATTCCTCCCATTACATCGGTATTGCTGCGCAAATCCTGGAGCGTTCGATTTAGTGGTTCTACAGCTTTTTTATGCGACATTGTACTTTCGTCCCACACTAAAAGTTTGCATTGTCGTAGCATTATACCTCGTGCACTATTTTTGCTAAAGTTGCAGATCGGCAATTCTTCCTGGGCTAGATTTAGAGGAGTTTAAAACAGAATGTGCAGTGCGGCCCCGCTTAGCAGCGTGGCGGCTATACCGGAGGAAGCTACAGCCACAGCAATGTTTTTATCTTTCCGTACTTGCGCTAATAATAAATTTAACAAAATGTCTTCCCAGTTCCTCCAGGGCATCTAAAAGAAAAGTGCACCATTTCCAGATTCAATTTGTCCTAATACTTTGTCAAAAACTCGTTTTGTTCGGGAAGCAAGCGGGGTACGAATTCGGCTACTTGCTGCTGCAAAGCTGGTATATCGTAGTTTGTTTCACGTATAATTTCATCACTTAGTTCATTTTCGGTTGTTCGCTGAGGGCTTATCATTCCAAAGTCGCTTAATTTTTTGCCTACCATTGCCATTACTTTATCTTCAATTTTTCCAAGTGCTTCATTATAAATGTGTTCATTGTATGTCATGTTCGCGTGTCTGCTGTAACCTTCATAAAATATCTTCCGCCATGTACTCTTTATATTTGTCCCACAATTTATGTGCATTAGATAGCCCGCAAGATGATATGAGAGTTGCATAAAGATCCCTAATTTTGGTTGGTGACTGGCACTGCACAGCTTCCTCCATGGTTTCATCCCAGTGATTATCGTTTTCTAAAAGATGCAGAGCTTCTCATGCTTCTCTATAAGTTGCGCATTCCTGACCGTTGACAGTTTTAAGGTCTTTATATCCTGTAGGACCCCGAACATGGTGCAGCAGCAATCGTAAACAGAAACATTCAAAATTAGTTACATGGACGGTATACACACGACCAAGGGCATCTGATGACTTTACACCGGGCCAATTTGCAACAGGCGCGCCTTGAATACGGCGTTTCCACTCCTTCCTAGATGTGTTCCAAGTATAATAGCAGGGGACTTCAGAATATAACAACGTTTTTGCAAAGGGGTCGGTTTGACAAAGTTGAAAGAAGGCTGTTAGTGTAGTTTTTGGCGGTGATGCAATTCTTTCTTGGAAATTTAAAAATTGATGAAATAATTGTCTACACCGGGCTTAGAGGTTAAAATCATTTTCTCGCAACATCATATGATACGCATAAAAATCCATACATGATACTTTTTTGTTCGGAGTAGGCTCCTTTGTGACCGGGTTAATGAGTGGAATTTGAAAATGATAACCCTCTTGTCCTTTGCAATAAATCAATGGGTATTGCAGAGCGTCATAAAACTTGTGTGTATCGGCTACCCGTTGCAACGTATCATCACGTGCTCGCAAGACAATGTCTCGTGAAGAAAATTGATCACCACTAATTACGGCTGCTATTTCGTTTATCAAAGGTGCATTGTAGCGCCTTTCATGCTCTCCTCGAGGGGTCCGATCTGCGTGAATGACGACTTTATAATCCTCTTCAGGTAGGTTTTCTAAAGCAGTTTTAAATGTTTTGACTAAAATGTTACGTTCATGCAAGAATCTTTGAATTTTGAACACTGTGTCTCTCTCAACTCCTGGATAAATTGGCAGCGACGGTCTACCTCAATTTCTTCGTCACCCATAAAATATACTTGTAAAATTTATGCTGTTCCTTTTCAGCTGGAAAAGTGAACCTATTCTGTGATAAATTTACCCTTGCACCGTAAATGTAGGCGAAAATCCCGGCATTATTATTTCCCGGTCAACTCCGAAGGACGTCATTTGAAAGCATGAGTTATATTTCCGGATCCTGTTTAAAAAGCGCCGTGACTCATTAGCATCAAATAAAAAGAGAGTTTTCAAAGGTTCTTCTGGTTCCCCAAGTAACGGAAGAGACACTTTGCCATTGGAACAGCACATGCCTGCGGTCTCATCTTTCCATGTTAAAGCACTGCAAAATCGACACCCCTTGTCCATCAGTCCGATAACAACTAACCTGTGATTTTTATAATCAATTAACGGATCATAATTGAATGCTGATTAAATTAAAAACCGACCAATTGTTTCTTTGAAAATTTTGTCGACGTTCAGCTTGGAGCTGTGCATTTGCATCTCTTCGCGCCTGTGTCTGTTCTGGTGTTTTAGATGCCCTTATAGTAGATTGACGTTCAGCTTGCTCAATGAATCTGTGTTGAGTTTCATCAGGTGTTTCCGCGGCTCTTAAGACGACCTGACATTCCGTTTGTTCGAATAGCCTTTGCTGACTTTGAGCAGGTGTTTCAGTAGCTCTTAACGTAGATTGACGCTCTGCCTGTTCAAGACGCTTTTGCTGACTTTGATCAGGTGTTTCAGTAGCTCTTAAAGTAGCTTGACGCTCTGCCTGTTCAAGACGCCTTTGCTGACTTTGAGCAGGTGTTTCAGTAGCTCTTAAAGTAGCTTGACGCTCTGCCTGTTCAAGACGCCTTCGCTGACTTTGAGAAGGTGTTTCAGAAGCTCTTAAAGTAGCTTGACGCTCTGCCTGTTCAAGACGCCTTTCCTGACTTTGAGAAGGTGTTTCAGGCTCTTAAAGTAGCCTGACGCTCTGTCTGTTCAAGACGCCTTTGCTGACGTTGAAAAGGTGTCTCAGATGCTCTAAAAGCAGCCTGACGCTCTGCTTGTTCTTGCCTTCTCAGTTCAGCATCTTCTAAAGATTTTAGCGATCGAGCTAATATTTTCGCTTGTCTTTGAGAAGATACTCTTGAAAGGCTGGACTTACGTTTGCGAGGCATTATGAAGTAAGAAAAAACCTATTTATAAAAAAACGTTAAAATACCTAAAAGGAATTAAATTTCCTTTTAAATTTTTTTTTTAAAAGCAAATCCAAAATATCTAAAAGGAATAAATATTACTTTTAAATATTTTTAAAATCAAAACAACAAAACCAATTCAAGACACAACACGAATCCGAAAACGATAGCCAAAAAATCGAATCAACAAACCAATACACAAAACAAATCGCAGAAAACCGAAATCGAAAGCAGTAGTCAATATAAATATAACCAACGAAAAAGTAAGTGTATAGGTACCGTATACACTATCTATACTATTAATATTCCTTTGAAATATTGTTAAACAACCTAAAACAACGAAAACCAATTCACGATTCTAAATAAACAAAATCCAAAATCAAAGCCAGAGTCTAAATATGTATAAAGGAATACCAACCAAATCAACAAAACTGATCCAAGAAAATACACAAATCCGAAAATGAAAGCCAATATAAATCCATTCAACCTTAACCAAATCACAAAGCAAATAACAAACAACCGAAATCGAAAGCAAGTAGTCGAATAAGCTACGAAATAGAAACAATTTAAGCGTATAGGTACCGTATGCACTATAAGTTGACGCGCGGCTCAACGGCGGGAGTTTAGTACATGTCAGGAAATATTTCGTTACCGCGTTTTAAAAACCTAGTAACGACATCTAGCGGAATCAATTTAAACTATGTATACGTTAATTAATAAGAACTCTCAAAAAATTATTGTAATATCGATTCATTCATAACCACATATAAGAACTGTATTCATTTCCGTTCAATAAATATTACTAAGGCTTATTAATAAGGCTTACTAAGAACTGTTTCTACCATTGTTAAGTAATAGTTAAGGGTGAAAGCGTGACAGATGGTGATAGTATTTCTGATCCATACTTATAATCACGCCTGTAACCCTTGCGGGGTAGGCAGAGCATCAACGGATTACTTAATATCGTTTGCGAGGTTATCGCCTATTCTGTGAATTACGATGCACCAAAACGTTTGAAGAAAATCAGCTGGTGAATTTTATGTTTTTATCGCTCTCTTCCCGGTCCTGCGTGGAAAAATACAGATCCATACATTTTTATCTTAATTTTGGTAAAAGACATAATAATCCAGATATTCTGACCTTCTGTGTTCGTCCATCGTACCGTCGTCCGTCTTGTAGAATCACGGTGGCGCCACCTAGCTGAATTTAATTTTGCAACATATTCGATTTTCCCACGGAATGATATGTTTTCCGCTGAAAAAGTAGCCTATGTCACTCTACAGCCACCGAACTATCCCCATACAAATAATCATGCCATGCCGACGCTCTGTTGCGACGTGAAAGAAGGACAAACTTGTGCAACATATTCGATTTTCCCACGGGAATGAGATGTTTTTCCGCGGAAAAAAGTAGCCTATGTCACTTTACAGCCACCGAACTATCCCCATACAAAAAATCATGCCATAACGACACTCTGTTGCAACGTAAAAGAAGGACAAACAAACAAACAAACAAACACACTTTCGCATTTATAATATTAGTATGGATGAGAACAAATTGAATATCGATTTTATGGTAATGTAGATGTTGAAGAAACATCCCATTTTGTTTGTGAGGGACACAGTAGTCACCGTACCTTGCTCGTTACGTATATTTTTGCGACGTGTGAGTTAGCAAGAAAATACTTTACAGAAATTTTAATATTCTTTTAGAAAAATTCTGTTCTAATATCAATACGATAAAAGAGATACGATCCTCTCAGAAATGAGAGGAGACCTGTGCCCAACAGTGGGACGCGTATAGGCTGTAATCTTGACAAACTATTGATACATGAAATTTTAACGGACAAGGCCAAGAGAATATGATATACAGATTTCGGTTTAGTTAACATTAGAAAATGTTTAGAATTAAAATAGTGTATATTTAAGTTTTACAGTTATGTTTCTTAGAATTGTGCCGCATTTATATACAATAAATATTATATGCCATCGTAGTTTTAATTATATTTAATAGTAAGTGTTATTATTTTTAATTGTAAGGTCTATTTATGAATTCGGTACTGCCTCACGGGTTCCCCAATAGATTGCCTCATAGGGAGATATTTCCCATAGTTGCCACACTTGGCGGCGGACTAGCAGCCGTAGTTTCTTATTAGCTGTTATCAGGACGATGCTGCTGCCTATC
This sequence comes from Parnassius orleans, assembly GCA_029286625.1. Lineage (NCBI taxonomy): Eukaryota > Metazoa > Arthropoda > Insecta > Lepidoptera > Papilionidae > Parnassius > Parnassius orleans. The sequence goes on from JAGSMP010000184.1 coordinate 1,655,817, forward strand.
TCCTGACAAAATATGTATATTTATGTCATATACGAGTATCTTATAGAATTTAGATGAATATATCCGAAACTTGTAAGCTGATCGAAAGTTACGATCATATGAAATTATTGTAAAATTTTATGTCACCGATAATTCCCGTTGGATTTTATTTTATTTTCATAATAGCAGGCGGATAAAAAATTGACTTTCAATGAGTATTATGTAATAATCTATATTTAATAAAATTATTCTATTTTACGAGTATCACGCTGTTCAAACAGACAGATTTGGAAGGTAATTAATATAGCACTGTTTCGACCTTTCAATTAAATGAAGCGCAAAGAATACAGGTTATCATTTATGCTACGATATTGTAGATTTTTATTAAAACATTTACTTTGTTCCTTCAAAATATGTCATATACATCTGCTTCTTCATCATAGGTTTTTGGCAGCAATGAAGCACACATAATAATATAAAATGTAATTTCTTCGTTAGAAACCTTTTATTTTATTCTTTTGAGAAAATCTAATTTGCCATCAATTGTATGAAGTCATTTTAGTTTAGAGTTCAATTTCAAAATTATAAGTAAAGCAAAAATATTTATCCCTAATCAAATTGATAACTCTGATGATAAAGCATTTTTTATAAAATTAAGGGAGTAGACGGGATTTTACAAATTATTGTGTCTACTGTGTGGAATCAACAACTGTGTTGTCACCTCTCCTGACTCGAATGTGATGCCTTTATTTGTTATTATTTTACAGGTAAACAAAAGCAAATCACTCTATTCAAGAATAAATGTGATGTTTTTAATTGCAATATGACGCTAGAATTATATTTAATCATGTTTCCAATACTATAGCCATATTCGTACAATAAAAGGGAGCAAAACTCCAAAGCAATTTTTTCCTAAAATGCGAATCACCAGCGGATACTTTGCGATAAGGTAAGAAGGCAATTTTAAAGACTCGAGGGCGATAAGGTAAACTTTTCTTATTTTCTAACATAACCAGGCTGTTATTGGAATTTTGTACTTGGCTGAGGGCAGATTTTCCAATCATAAAATAAAAGTTATTCATAGGATTCATAGGAATATGTCGGTGCGTCTATAAAATACCGCTTGGATCTAGAGTGAGCAAGAAGTTGTGTCACTCTAGTGGAGTGTCATATCGATGGTGGCGAGGTGGAATTGAGGGTGCATCGAGAAACCCCCACTCGTTTGTGCAGTATAAAGTTCATTGTAGATGCCGTGGACGGTAGAGTCCATGTAAGTCATTCTACGTAGTAGTAGTAGTGCTAAGATAATATCCTGGTTCTGTCCGTTGTGGTGGTTCATCTGGTGCAGGCGAGGAAGATGGTGTTGCTTACACTGAGATGTGTAGTTTTCCTGTTGGTTTGCATGCTTTGGTGTTATCATGTACTAGTGTGTAATTGTGACGGAGATATAGTACGGTATGGTCGAATTGTAATTGCTCTATACTGAATGTATAGTGCATTACGCTGTTTTATTGCTGATAATGATTAATTGCGTAAACAAGAGAGCAAGTTAAACACCCGTTCTCACACTTCTACTATTTCCAACAATTAACCTTCTCCTGTTGTAATTCCTATATCAGAAGTGGGATAAAGTCCCTGTTCGCCCACAAGTAAGGGTTATTTCGTTTGTGAAAGACTACGATGCGCTTCGGTTTGATTCGACGTTAAACCTATTACGTGAATCCTATTTACGACGTTAACGTATCATTACAGCGTAAGTTTAAAAAGAAATGTTTTAGGCCAAAAGTTGAAATCTTTTTGTTCAATTTATATTAAAGGTACCCGCAAGTACTTTTATATTTCTTAATGTACCAAAATATGTTAAGATGTTGATTGAATCTTGAAAAAGGTCAAAGTGTTTAACGATAATACCGGGGAAATGTTTTATCTTTAACATGTTATGAATTGAAGGGAATGGGTTGATAAGTGCTACAATTTACTCTGAATATTATGTAATCGTCAAAATTGGTGATTAATGTTGAGGGTTTAGTAGAAAGCGTTATTATATTATGTTTCATGTTATATTTGCTGGGGATTCCAGCCAAAAATAACATGAAACATATTGTTGCCGCCTTTTATATTCCTCCACAACGGCCGCTTGAAGTTTATAAGCCAAACTTGGATGCATTGCAAAACATCCTGTTATCGGTAAATATTGACAAATTTTATATATTAGGTGACTTTAACATTTTTTCTATTAATTGGACATCGCATAATGAATGCGAATTATCTTTGATTGGAAAATACATGCTTAATTTTATTAATATCATTGGTGGCTTCCAAAATGATTATTTAAGAAATCACCAAAGAAACTTACTTGATTTATTTATTTTAACAATAATAATAATAATTTATGTTTAGTACCCTCAATGGAATTAGTCCCCTTAGGTCCTTTTCATCCGCCTTTTTACACTTGTATTTAAGAAATTTTGGCAATACATTCATAATCGTAAAGATAGCAATAGTATTCCAGATAATATCAATTACTCAAGAAAAATCGCTTTTAATGGGATTCGTGGTGATTTGCTCAGATGGTTTCATTCTTACATTACAAATAGAACTCAGAGAGTTGTTGTTAACGACATTTCATCTAACTTAGTTATTGTCACATCCGGTGTACCACAAGGCTCTATTCTCGGTCCCTTTCTGTTTATTTTATTTATCAATGACATCAACAATTGCTTTCGTCATAGCCATTTCCTACTTTACGCTGACGACCTAAAGGTATACCTGCCAATCTTAAGCCCTGATGACAGCTTTAAGTTACAAAGTGATCTTTATCGCTTATCTTTGTACTGTACTGAAAATAAACTACAGCTTAATGTTAATGTTATGCAAAGTGGATTTAATTAAAGATCTAGGAGTTATACTAGACGCAAAACTTGATTTGAAAAATCACATTAACTATATTACCAACTAAGCATTTTGTAGATTTGGTTTTATTATTCGCTCTTGTAGTGAATTCGTTCGACCCATTTCATATATCTTCTTGTTTAATTCTCTGATCAGACCAATATTGGAGTACGCCTCTATCATTTGGAACCCATTCTATGAGAAATACAATCGTCAGTTACCTAAATGTTATCACAGCTCGTATTCAAGTTATATTCATTTATTAGACAAATTTTCGCTCCTACCTCTTTATAAAAGAAGGATACTCATAAATAATTTATATTTGTATAAACTATATCATAATGATATCGACTGTATTCAACTCACTAATAAAATATCCTATCGCATTCCAAGTGGTTCACAACGTATTCGTGAGAAATACTCGCATACACTATTTATGACAAAAATCTGTCGTACTAACGCTGGCCTCCGTTCCCCATTAAGACGCATAGTGCAATCAAATAATGATCACTTTAGCGATATTGATATTTTTACTGCCTCACATTTGTGATTTAAAATATATTAAGAATAAATTACAGGTATTACAAATTTTATATTTGATCCGTGCAAGATTCTTTTATACTGTTTAATACTTATGTTTTTTTTGTGATAGTAACTTTTTCTCTTCAACTCGTTACTTATTGTTTATACTAATATGTGGTATACGGTGTTGAATGTACATATACTATACTCTTTTTTGATAATACTTTTATAAATGACTTTGTACATTTGTTTATATATCTTAATAAAAAAAGCGTGGTGCTGTGCTTGAATGGAAGTATGCTGTCAACGTAACGTAAGAAGCCGCGGACAGGTTATTTGCCGCTGCTATCGAACAGCATTTTGATACGTGAAGAAATATTGCTTTAAAAAACAACTTTAGTGTAACAAGTGGTTAACTTTTTAATTGTTTGAGATAAATGTCTGAGAGCCAAGTTTATTTCAATTGACTAACCCAAGCCTATTGGGTGATTAGTGACCCTGTAAAATTGTAGATTTTCTTACTTCATTTTATTTTGTGTTTTGACTATGTCAACAGCAGTACCGTAGCCGCAGCTCAAAGAGTGGGTGCGGTACGCGTGTGTTGTTAGTAGAGGTCTAGTGTAGTTTTCGTTGAGATGTCACGGGGATGACTGACCATAAGGTCAGTCATCCCCGTGACCCCAATATTTGTTGTGTAACGATTGATTGAAGATTCTTGGATATTTTATTTGTGAAAATAAGTAAAGTTTTCTTTGAATCGATCTGTGTGAAGTAGAATTAAGTATTGAAGAAATTGTCGGAGTTATTTCCAAGCGTTCATACTCGTAGTCACTTGTTAATCAATCAATCGTTACACAACAAATGTATTGGAGTATACATTTGTTGTGTAACGATTGATTGAAGATTCTTGGATATTTTATTTGTGAAAATAAGTAAAGTTTACTTTGAATCGATCTGTGTGAAGTAGAATTAAGTATTGAAGAAATTGCCAGAGTTATTTCCAAGCGTTCATACTCGTAGTCACTTGTTATTACTACTTGGCGTTGGTGTATAGTTGTAACTGCGATTTACTTGGTGAGTCTTTCCGCAGCGATGAACAGCTAATAATGTTTTGAAAGGCCTTTGTCACGTAGAGACTAATATTATCTGACTTGAAAGGACCTGGTAGTCGTTGATTCTATTGTAGATCGTATTACAAGAAATGATGAAGATATGGGTAACAGTTTGTTGGTAGCCATTGCGGCATTGTGATCACCGCGTGTAGTCTAATAGATAACTTAAATGATTTGTCTATAACTTGGCACACTAAACATAATTTGCACATACACTTGGCACACTAAAAATAATAATGATTAATTGCGTAAGCAAGAGATAAAGTTGAATATCCGCTCTCACACCTTTACTATTATTAACAATTAACGCTATCTTGATATATTTCCGATATCAGAAGTGGGGTAAAGTCCCCGTTATCACCCACATATAGTTTTCGAATGGTATGAGGGTTATTACGTTTGTGAAAGACTTCGCATTGATGACTCTTGTTTTTATTAAATTTCCTAATGAAATTTGTTGTCCTATTTACGACATTGTGGTACCATTAAAGTGTAGAGCAAAAATTTAAAGTAAAATGTTTAAGCCAAAAGCTACATTTCTTTTGGTTCGATTTAAATTAAAGGTGGGCACCTTTAATTTAAAAGTACTTTTATAATTTCTTAATGTACATAAATATGTTAACAAATATTGAAAGAAACGTTGATGGAACCTAGATGAGTTATAGTTTTACATTCAGTGAAAATTTCAACTGCTTGAGTTATGTTATAATTTGATAGTTCATGCGAAATATGATTTACATGGGCTACATTTTAAAATTGGAAATGTTTAGCGATGTACCAAAGAAATGTTTAACTTTAACGTGCTGTGAATTGAAAAAATAGGTAGCCTTTATGTGTTCTGTTGTGTTAATAAGTGTTGCGGTTTGCTCTGAATATTGTGTGGTCGACAAAATTGCTTGTTTGAATTGAATAACTGTGATAAAAATATTTGTGTGATGCTGGTCGAAGGGACAATGTCATCTGGTCCATGCGTGATCGAATGAACATTCCAGGCTTATGAATTGTGAAGTTACACTAGTCGAAGAGATAGTGCCGTCCGGGCCAAGCACTTGCGGCTGGTCGAAAGGACACATCCGTCCAGTCCAGTCAGGTTGGTCGAACAGAATAGAAATAACAGTATTGTCTGGTCCAGACCCGAGCTGTTGGTCGTAGGGACATAGGTACTAGGTTGCAGTTATATGAGATGGTCGAAGGGACGCACGATTTCGATTATTGTATGATTGAGGATGTTAGTATATCTACAAGAGAGTATGTTTTGTTAAAGCGTATATTTTCTATCGATGCTAATAATGCCGTGCAAGCTGTGTGTCTGTGTGTGCTTAGTGGAAAGAGCCAGTTGTCCGGTTCATGTTGTCATATGAGATGACAACTGGTCGAAGGGACGCTGTCACTTTGAGTTAGGCGTCGTCATATGAGATGACGGGTAGAGAGTCAGTTGTCCAGTCCACATTATCATATGAGATGATGACTGGTCAAAGGGACGCTGCCACTCTCCAAATTAGGTGAGATGATGACACTCTCGTAACGACGCTGTAACTCTCTGAGTTATGTGTCGTCATATGGTATGAAGCCGTAGCTTATACTGGCTCTTTAACCGTGGGTAAAGAGCCAGTTGTCCGGTCCACGTTGTCAAATGAGATGATGGCTGGTCGAAGGGATGCTGTCGCTCTCTGAGCTCGCTAGTTGAGGGCTAGGTTGTCCGGTCCATGTCATCATAAGAGATGATGGCTGGTCGAAAGGACGCCTTAGCCAGTGTTAGTTTGCATTACGTCAAACGTAATCGCCTTGCGTATATGTGTGGGTCCCTAAATGTCCAAATATAGGGACAGTGACCTATTCATATCAGGATAGTCGAGCGGGCGATTTGGTCATTAATAGTGTTTGTTACAGGAATTCATGAAGATACACGCCCGAGGACAGTCGTATGTCAGGATTGGCCGTGTCGATGCGTCTATAAAATACTGGTTGAATCGAGAGTGAGCAAGAGGTTGTGTCACTCTAACGGAGTGTCATATCGATGGTAGCGAGGTGGAATTGAGGATATCCCACTCGTTTGTGAAGTATAAAGTGCACTGTAGGTGCCGTGCATGGGGATATCTGTATGTCATTCTACATAGTAGTAGTGCTAAGATAGTATCGTGGTTTTGTCAGTTGTGGTGGTTCTTCTGGTGCAGGTGAGAAAGATAGTGTTGCTGTGAGGCTGCTCTGTGATACACTGAGATGTGTAGTGTTGCTGTTGATTTGCATATGTTATGTAATTACGTCCCTCAGGTTACACTAGTATGTAAATGTGACGGGAACATACGAGGTCAAACTGTAATTGCTCTATACTGAATATGTAGTCGATTACGCTGTTTTATTAATGATAATGATTAATTGCGTAAGCAAGAGAGCAAGTTGAACTATTTTTAACAATTAACCTTATCCTGATGTATTTCCGAGATCAGACCTGGGATCTCCTGTTGTACATCCAACATTAGAAGTGGGATCTCCTAGTTGTATTTCCCACAAATACAACATAGGATAGAAAAAATATTACGGTCGTATTAATAAAATAGTTCAAGTATTCAAGTATTTAAGTATAAAAGCATTTATTTGCTTACTATGAGCACAATAATTGATACACTTTCATATTCAGTCAGGTTATAAATGAGATGATGGGTAATTTGTTGGTTAAAAATCAGCCTTTAGTTAAAGGCCTTAGTAAGTTTTTAATAGGATAAGAGTGACAAACGAGCACACAGTCCACCTGATGGTAAGTGGTTGCTGTGGCCCATAGACAGCTACATCTATCGTCGATTACGAATCAAAATGCAGATGCGTTGTCACCCGTGAGGATTAAGATGGAATGCCTCGTTTCCAGTAAAAAGTTAAAGGATAAGTTATTTGTCGTAGTTAAGAACTAGGGAAATATAATAATGATTTTGAAATTCTGAGATTATAATAATTTTGGACAACATATAAGATGTGCACACAGCTTTATATTGTCTAGTAAAGTTACAGTCTGTATAATAGCCCCACGGCTGGACACATGCCTCCTTTCACTTATTTTAAAATAAACTTTAATGCTAATGGTGATTCCTCATCATCATGATCGAATCCTACCAAAAGTCTTCTGCTGAACATAGGCCTCCACCAAAGATTGCCTCATGGGTGGAGGGGGAGCAGTATTTGCTTTAGTTGTCGTCTTGCTTGTAAGCGGGTTGGTAACCGCTGTCAAGAAAATGCTACTGCCCATCTTCAGTTCCATTAAATATCGCTCTGTCGCCTCTTTCAACATCCACGGGATATTATGTCCTGTAGTGGCGGCGTCAGGGGATCTAATACCACTACTATGTGGTAATTGCGTAAGAGTAACCATCACATAGGAAATATCAGTGAGATTTCATAGCTTTCCAGAAGATGACGGAATTTACATCCCGTATAGCATAGTATAGTGTAGTATAGCGGTAGAGCCACACAATATTATTATGATTGCGGCACGAGTGAATCGGCTTGACCGGAGAAGGACCCGCTCTCGTAAGACACTCGCGTAAAATAGCAACTCGATGCTATTACAAGTCCGTTGTTGTTCACATAATGAATTCTTATATTTAGAGACACCGCACACTGCAGACTTTCTATCGGGCGAGAGTTTAGTTGCGTTGGTCTGCTAGTGCGCACACTGGGCCAATCAAACAGTCGGGTTAGTGGTGAGTGCGCACACTAGTCAACAGTCGGCCGATCGTTTGCGAAAAAATTGTAGTTAGTAAGCAGATCTTGAAGTGAGTAGTTGCGTAATAAAACCGAAAATATTTTCCAGAAATGTTATTATTATTGCTATTATACAACGAAGGAGACGGATTAATAAGAGAAACCGAGAATACTGGGTGCATCCTATATACAGTGACAGATTACTTCTATCCCCAGCTTTTTCTTTAAATTTAAATCATATTTCAACTTCCTCTATCAACTGTAAAACAGACGATTTGGCAAGCAGCGCCATTTTGATGCATGCGGACTTCTTTACCACGCCAAAATTTTGACCGAGTCGGCTGACTAAACAATCGGCGTGTGTGCGCGCGTCGAAGAGCGCCGTACTAATTTAGCAGTTGGCCGATAGTTGACCAACAATTTAGTTTGAAGGGAATCGTATAGCCCATCAAACAGATTTATCGGCCGATAACTTATCGTTATAATATGCGCACTTGCATAAATCTCAATACTGATTAAGAAAACGGCTAATGGCTGTACCTGTTTTACGAGGATTTACTGACTCTGGGCTGCTACTGAGAATTTCTTGACAGTAAAACTCAATAACTGATTTTGACCCGACCCGTAATTTGTACCCGGGACCTCATGATCAGCAGTTGCGCTTACCACTGGTCTAGTCAAGAGGCAATAGGATAGCTCGATAAAAGATATTATTTTACAAAAATTAAGTTAACCTACATAACATACGCATATCGATACACCAATCGGCACAGAAAGTAAAAAGAACCACCTGTAAACACGTAGAGAAAGTACATAAAAATATAATGGTGAAGAATATAATACCGAATTTTTAACAAATTAAGTCAAATCTAGAAATTATTATGTTAACAAAATTGTAACAGTTTTTTGTATGATGGCGAAACCATACTAATGGAAAAATCAGTCCTAATAACATACGTTAAATCTAAGAACGTTTTCTAATTTAGGATAATATTTTATCAGCCGTTGCGCTATACCAGTTTCTTTTAGGCACAGAAAAATACAATACGTTCATTTAATATGGTCTTAAATGCAAACATCTTTTTATGAGGGCTATAAGAACGTCATAACAGTCATATCATTGAGTAAAAGGTAAAAAAGTTTCTAATTTTCCCAAGGGTACTTGGTCCGTACTATATCCTATTAATTTTACTCAGTTTACGCATATGATGATTTCAATACTCATAAAAACCAATTGTTTTTATGCAATAAGCATTACCTTCTCTTCTTTTTTAAAGGATATATCGGAAAAATGCTAAATTATTTAACACGATGGCGAATAAAGCCAAATAAATATTAATATGGGAAAAATAACATGCGGAAAAATTAAATTCCTGCAGCATTCTTCCTCTTTATACGTGATAGAGCCACGCTGCAGCTATATTATAATTGTAGCGCGAATGGGTTAGCTCAACCGGGGAAGGACTACACTCTCACAGAACACTAGCGTGAAACAGAAGAATACTGCTGCTGTTTTTGTATGGTGAATGTAGAGAACCGGAGACCCTTTTCACTTCTCTTTTGCATTTTGGTTCTTATTCGATGATAGATGTAGATGTATATGGCATCTACTTACCATCAGGTGGACTATGGGCTCGTTTTTTACCCTTATTCTATAAAAAACATATATGTCTACAATTTGTTTTATGCTATTAACATTATTTCTTTCTACTTTTCAGGAAAGACCTAAAATATTTAATAACATAGCGAATAACGTCAAATAAATCATAAGTGGAAATGTTAATTTCATTGAGAGAGTAATATTAAGTTTAATAAGTCGTGTGATGGTGGTACTATGGTAATTATCTGAAAAGTCTTATGGCTTCCGATATAAGACGTTATGTTTCGCCAGTCGTAAAATATACATAGACCGGCGACGAATATCAGCGTCAAAGGCGCAAGACGTCTGATCACAATCGTCAACAGCAATCGTCAATACGCTTGCCAAGCGTGACGATTAAGGCAACAATGGGAGAGGCTCATTATATTTCAGTGGAATTTTTAAGATTATAATTATATTAATTATTTATAAAAAGCACAAGCCGACTTCAAATGGTAACAACAAAAATATCGTCTAATTAGTTAAATTAAAATATTTATCCCCTATTTACTATTCTTTGAGATGGAATTTTTCTTTAAATTTATATGTCACCGTCCCTGTATAGCCTATTTAAAAAAAAAAGAATAATTAAAATCGGTTCGGACATATTTGAGAAATCGGTAAACATACATAAAAAAAACATACGCGCCGAATTTAGAACCTTTTAGTTTTTTTTCGAATTCGGTTATAAACAATAGTAATTCTATAATCTATTGCGAGTCACTAAAAAGTAAAGGTCAGAAGTAATTTTCGTACATTAGATGTTCAACATTTATAATTTCAAAGGACTTTTTGTGTTGTTAGGTATAAAAATTCCTAAGTTTAAAGAAAGCACGTTTTTCACGTTGTAGAGCAACGCTGCAGTTGTATTATGGTTGTTGCACGAATGGTTCGAATCGACTGGGGTAAAACCATGCTCTCATAGAATACCTGCGTGAAATAGCAGCTAAATGCTGCTGTGTTTCGTATGGTGAGTGAAAAGAACCGGAGATCCTTTAAATGGAAACGAGGCATTCCATTTTAGTCCTCAGGGGTGACAACGCATCTGCATTTTGAATCATAATCGTGGATAAATGTAGATGTCTATGGACCTCAGCATCCACTTACCACCAGGTGGAGTTTGTACTCGTTTGTCACCCATATTCTATAAAAAAGGAATAGAAATTCAAATTTAATGTACAATTTTTTTTAATTTAGAGAGTTGCCATGTAATAATGGCTTTCAACAAACAAATCTATCTCAACATTTAATAAAATTACTCGAACGCCACACGCATAATATTCTACAGGTTTACAGAAGACGGTCGATATATCATGGTGCTTTAGTATATACGATATGATGTCTATCCGAGTACATAACGAAACTTTGAAACTTATATAACTGCAGATATGATGAATGGAATCCTGATGAATAGAAGAAATATGTTACTAGTTCTTTTCATATAATTATTCATATAAACGGTTTGTTTATCAGTTATGGTGTTTTTATTATCAATAATGAGTAAAATTGTTTAGTATTAAGAAAAGAAATAAGTAATAATAAAATATTAGAAAAAAGAACATGAATAATATTTATGCTCCCAATAAATTTGTTAGAATTTCCCCAAACAGTATATATTTATAGATAAAGTTCGTTAAGCATGCATCTCAAATCAAAAAAAATCGATAAGCTTATCAAAAGTAGTACACTGGATTAACGTCAATAATTTGCTTTTGACCGATAATAAAACGAAATGTATTAAATTCACCACACCTAATGTTAAAAAGGTAAATACCAGTGTGCTTTTAAATGGGGAGGAGCTGGGCCTTGTTGAAACTGTTTTTCTCGGTATTACAGTAGACGCGAAGCTTCAATGGGGCCCTCATATATCTAAACTAGCTAGCAAACTTAGTTCTGCAGCATATGCTGTAAAAAAAGATTAGATGCCTTACATGTGTTGAAACAGCTAGATTAGTTTATTTTAGTTATTTCCATAGCGTAATGTCATATGGAATCTTGTTATGGGGTAATGCGACTGACTTTGAAACTATCTTTCTTTTGCAAAATAGAGCCTTATGAGCAATTTATGTCCGAAGGAATACCTTAGAGAAATTTTTTAAGAAATAAATATATTAACTTTGGCCTCTCAATATATTTACAAGAATTTAATGTATATATTCAAAAACAAAAATAGTTTTATTAAAAATAGTGATGTACATCCTGTAAATACTAGGAACAAGCACAAGTTAGTTATACCAGTTACTCGACTCCAAAGAGTCAGTAATTCCTTCATGGGGCAATGTATACGCTTTTAGAACATAGTCCAAGAAAATATGCAGACCTTTTCTATCAAATGGTTTATTTTATTTATAAAGCAAAAATTGTCTTGTAAGGGTTATTATACTTCTAAAGAGTACATGACTGATAATAACCCCTGGGAATGAGGTGATCGCTACCATGATGTTTCTAAATGTTTTTATAATAATTGTATAAAACATTAAATTGTAAATTGTGCTTTAAAAAAAAAGTCCCGCTGGGTTTCTTGCTGATTTTTCCCAGAACAGAGGTTTTTTTGCGAACCAGTGGTAAAAGTAAACAATGACTTTCAATAAGTATATTAGTATAATAAGTATACATAGTATACTGTAATCTATATGGAATAAAAATGATTCTATTCTATTCTATTCATGTTGTTTCGCGGAGAATTAACTTTTAACGATATAATATCAAATTTATTGGTAATTAGGCGTGGGAATTTGTGATAAGATACAATCGATTCCCTTGTATTAGGTCTTTATCTATGAAATTGCTATTTTTATAAAAAAAGTTAACGCAATTTTTTTTTCTATATTTTTTATTTCTATTAATCATAGTAATCACCCATGTAATCGATGCATCTTTGCTAACGCAGTGGCAGTTTATTGATGACCTTCGTGAAGAAATCAGCTGGACGGGAGGCAGCAAATTCTTCAAAGGAATTTTGTACTGTCTCTTGGGTATTGAATTTTTTCCCGCCAAAAAGTTATCCTAATTCTGTAAGTCTGTAGGCGCAAGGTCTGGTGAGTACGGTGGATAACGGAGAGCTTCCAACCCCAGCTCTTGTAACTTGGAGACCGTCTGTTGTGCAGAATGAGGTCGCGCGTTGTCGTACAGGAGCAGCGGCGACGAGCGATTGACCGAAGCTGGTTGGAGACGTGCGAGCTTCTCCATCATTGTGTTCAGTTCTTAAGAGTATAAATCTGCAGTAATGCCAAACCACCAAACAGGGACTCTTTTCTAGGGGTAAGGTTTCGTTTAGGGTATTATTTAGGTACTGAACCAGGATCCAACCAACTTGTTGAGCGCTTGTGATTGTCAAACATAATCCATTTTTCGTCGCAGGTAATAATGTGGTTCTAAATTACCGACATCGTTTGTGTGCCTGTTGAGCAGTGCAAGGCACATCTCGACGCGTATTTTACGCTGGTGATCATTGAGTTAGTGGGGCACCCATTTGTCAAGCTTTTTAACTCGCCAATTTGACGCAAATATACCAATATTTTTTTAATACTAACGTCGAAAACTGCTGCTAATTCAGCCGTATATTGAGTATCATCAGCTTCCATAACAGCCTTTAATTAGTCATTGTCGGCCAAAGTTTTCGAATTACCATGGGGTTCCTTTTTCATGTCGAAATTTCCAGCACGGAAGCAAACCAATAACAGGTGGTGCGTTCGTTCGTAGTATTCGCTCCGTATTCGTAGTTGATAATGCGTGCCGTTTGTGCCGCGTTGCTGCCACTACGGTACTCATATTCCATAATTACTCGAATTTTTAACGTATCCATGTTGACGAAAAAGATTCAAATGAGATGAAAACATAACGCTAATCAATAAACATGTAACTAATTTTGAAAAAAGAATTCCATATTTTTAAAATAAAATTAATTTGAAATGTGAATTCTTAGCTAAACAAAAATTATTTTGATTTGAAATGGCCAGTACTACAGAACGGCAAGTTCATAGGTAAAGACTTATTATATTGTATAATGCTGAAATATGGACGTTTATATGTTTATATACGTCAAGCTTTTATAGCAAATAAATTGTGTAATTTAATAAATCGATGCGTTTGATTTAATTAAAACTTTATTTTCTTCTTTTTAGAGCATTTAAATAAAAGCTTGTTTTTAAAAATGTTTTTTTACTGTTAATTTATTTTTAAGTAATCGCTGGGACATGTTTCTAAGTCATTGTTGATTTTTGATCGCCATCTTAAATCCGCCATCTTGTTTTTTTTATAACCAGCAGTTGACCCTTGTTGAATCTGGCAGGGTGTAGGTTGATATTTGTCACCGCCCGATCGGGTTCCCGCCTTGTCGTGGCGGAGGGGCATAGTAGCCGTGGCTTGGTCACCCGCGGTGAACAAAGAGGAACCCCTTGGCTGGCCCGTGTGTAGGGCCGGCCTGAGGTGGCCTCTCCGAGTGGACTTGGCGAGCCCACTTCGGATGTGTGTCGGTGGGCTGCAGCGAGAGGGGAGTCGCGGGGGAAGAGGAGTGTTGGTATGGCGATGCGCCACTCGCCCTATCCTCCGCGACTCTGACGGGGCCGCACCGTAGATGCGGTGGTGGTGGGGCCGCGGGGGTAGAGGAGTGTCGGTATTGCGAGGCGCCGCTCTCCCTGCCCTCCGCGGCCGAAACTTGGTTGGTGGCGGAGCCAAAGACCAGATCCGCCGCTGGGATCGGGAAAGCAGGTGCTACCGAGCGATCGATTTTCCTAGCCCCATGGCCTACGCGTATCGGACTCGGGGACCTCCTATCGGACCGTTACGCAGGTGTTGTTGGCGGCCGTGGAGGAAGGCGTGCCTTGTGTTCCTGGTGCGCTTGGTCTGAGAAGGAGAATGGGGAGGAAAAGTCCTTCCCCGAGAAGGGGCTGCCATGGGGCGGCCAGCGCTGGTTAGGCCGCGGATGTGTGCGAATTTGCTCTGCCAATATGCGGCGAAGGTGGAACACCATGGGGTTTTAGTCGGTGCGAGTCCGACATAACCCGTCCATGCCCCCGCGAGGCGGGTATGCGTAGGTATTTTCCCATGTAAAAAAAAGGTCGATATTTGTCAAGACACGACCCCGCTAAGTCTTAACGTCGGGTCGGGCAGTAGTACACTATCTCCTCGAAGAGCTGAACGCGAACGTAATTTTATACGTATTCGTCTCAGCGAAACATATCCATTGATATCCATATCATGGGGGTGAATAAAAAAACATAGTCCACGATTTTTGTGAGTTCACCATATTGGATTTAGAGTGACGTCATTTTATCTTTGTAATCTTCTCAGCAAACTCTTTCATTTCATACGCTTATCACGGGAGTGCATAAAAAATAACTAGTCCGCCATCTTGGACGGTCCGCCATATTAGATTTAGAATGACGTCACTTAGGTAACCATGCATTGTCATCCAAACTAAACATGTACCTATGCAAAAGTTCAGCTCAATCGTCACCCGTGAGTGACGGCAACTGCGGTGAAACGTAATACATGTATTACGCTAAAGTTAACTCGAAACTAATACCATCACACAACATAAGTAAATTGTTTCTCGAAACCATCCGTGGGATTAATTGCTCTTTTTTAAATGTAATATTATAGAATATAAGAATTCTAGATTCCAATTAATCATTATAAATTTGAACAAAAAAAAAACCTAAAATCTCATGTGACCCACCAGATTTTCAATAACGTTCCATATCAAGCATTTTCAGAAGCCAAATTGAAAAAGTTTTTTGTCGCCTGCACACCGCTCACTTGTTATGGTAAGCCTATCACGAAAAGAAAGGAAATTACAAGTATATCGATGTGTTTCTATTTTTTTTTTCTTATCTTATCTTCGATATTGTCGATACAATAGAAAATTACAATTCAATCGTCAATATTAATTATTAGACGTATAGGCGGGAAGTCGAGTAATTTCTTTCCCGCGCACATTTAATTAACAAATATGTGGAATTGTGATGAGCCGTGGTAGCTCAGGGGCTAAACGCTCGCTGTAGATTTCACAGTACGCGAGTAACTCGGGTTCGATCCCCGCTGCTACCAATGAAATTGTTAATTGCAATTTTAGTGCTGATATACCACGTGCTCGGCGATGAAGGAAAACATCGTAAGGAAACCTGCATGTCTGAGAAATAAGAAAAAAAAGATATATCGAAGTCATTGAAGTTCGCCAATAAGAATTGGAGCAGCGCGGCGGATATTTCCTTGCCCTAAAACCCTCTCAGCAATGAGGAGGCTTGTGCCTAGCCTAGTGGGACGCATATAGGCTGTAACTTTACTTTACTTTTATGTGGAATTATACGATTTGTTTTTTATTTAATAAATTAAGGATGATAAACGAGTACATAGTTCACGTGATAGTAATTGGATGCTGTGGTTCATAGACATCCTATATTTATTATTATTGCAAGTGTCAAAATTTGCACACTCTCCCGTTTTTGTCAAAACGTTTCTAATTTTCCCAAGGGTACTTGGTCCGTACTATATCCTATTAATTTTACTCAGTTTACGCATATGATGATTTCAATACTCATAAAAACCAATTGTTTTTATGCAATAAGCATTACCTTCTCTTCTTTTTTAAAGGATATATCGGAAAAATGCTAAATTATTTAACACGATGGCGAATAAAGCCAAATAAATATTAATATGGGAAAAATAACATGCGGAAAAATTAAATTCCTGCAGCATTCTTCCTCTTTATACGTGATAGAGCCACGCTGCAGCTATATTATAATTGTAGCGCAAAT
Organism: Parnassius orleans; assembly: GCA_029286625.1. Classification (NCBI taxonomy): domain Eukaryota; kingdom Metazoa; phylum Arthropoda; class Insecta; order Lepidoptera; family Papilionidae; genus Parnassius; species Parnassius orleans. The sequence goes on from JAGSMP010000184.1 coordinate 1,672,412, forward strand.
GGGTTAGCTCAACCGGGGAAGGACCACACTCTCACAGAACACTAGCGTGAAACAGAAGAATACTGCTGCTGTGTTTCGTATGGTGAATGTAGAGAACCGGAGACCCTTTTCACTTCTCTTTTGCATTTTGGTTCTTATTCGATGATAGATGTAGATGTATATGGCATCTACTTACCATCAGGTGGACTATGGGCTCGTTTTTTACCCTTATTCTATAAAAAACATATATGTCAACAATTTGTTTTATGCTATTAACATTATTTCTTTCTACTTTTCAGGAAAGACCTAAAATATTTAATAACATAGCGAATAACGTCAAATAAATCATAAGTGGAAATGTTAATTTCATTGAGAGAGTAATATTAAGTTTAATAAGTCGTGTGATGGTGGTACTATGGTAATTATCTGAAAAGTCTTATGGCTTCCGATATAAGACGTCATGTTTCGCCAGTCGTAAAATATACATAGACCGGCGACGAATATCAGCGTCAAAGGCGCAAGACGTCTGATCACAATCGTCAACAGCAATCGTCGATACGCTTGCCAAGCGTGACGATTAAGGCAACAATGGGAGAGGCTCATTATAATTCAGTGGAATTTTTAAGATTATAATTATATTAATTTTTTTATAAAAAGCACAAGCCGACTTCAAATGGTAACAACAAAAATATCGTCTAATTAGTTACATTAAAATATTTATCCCCTATTTTACTATTCTTTGAGATGGAATTTTTCTTTAAATTTATATGGCACCGTCCCTGTATAGCCTATTTAAAAAAAAAGAATAATTAAAATCGGTTCGGACATTTTTGAGAAATCGGTAAACATACATAAAAAAAACATACGCGCCGAATTTAGAACCTTCTAGTTTTTTTTTCGAATTCGGTTATAAACAATAGTAATTCTATAATCTATTGCGAGTCACTAAAAAGTAAAGGTCAGAAGTAATTTTCGTACATTAGATGTTCAACATTTATAATTTCAAAGGACTTTTTGTGTTGTTAGGTATAAATTCCTAAGTTTAAAGACAGCACGTTTTTCACGTTGTAGAGCAACGCTGCAGTTGTATTATGGTTGTTGCACGAATGGTTCGAATCGACTGGGGTAAAACCATGCTCTCATAGAATACCTGCGTGAAATAGCAGCTAAATGCTGCTGTGTTTCGTATGGTGAGTGAAAAGAACCGGAGATCCTTTAAATGGAAACGAGGCATTCCATTTTAGTCCTCAGGGGTGACAACGCATCTGCATTTTGAATCATAATCGTGGATAAAGGTAGATGTCTATGGACCTCAGCATCCACTTACCACCAGGTGGAGTTTGTACTCGTTTGTCACCCATATTCTATAAAAAAGGAATAGAAATTCAAATTTAATGTACAATTTTTTTAATTCAGAGTGTTGCCATGTAATAATGGCTTTCAACAAACAAATCTATCTCAACATTTAATAAAATTACTCGAACGCCACACGCATAATATTCTACAGGTTAACAGAAGACGGTCGATATATCATGGTGCTTTAGTATATACGATATGATGTCTATCCGAGTACATAACGAAACTTTGAAACTTATATAACTGCAGATATGATAAATGGAATCCTGATGAATAGAAGAAATATGTTACTAGTTCTTTTTCGGTTTGTTTATCAGTTATGGTGTTTTTATTATCAATAATGAGTAAAATTGTTTAGTATTAAGAAAAGAAATAAGTAATAATAAAATATTAGAAAAAAGAACATGAATAATATTTATGCTCCCAATAAATTTGTTAGAATTTCCCCAAACAGTATTTATTTATAAATAAAGTTCGTTAAGCATGCATCTCAAATGAAAAAAAAAATCGATAAGCATATCAAAAGTAGTACACTGGTTTAACGTCAATAATTTGCTTTTGACCGATAATAAAACGAAATGTATTAAATTCACCACACCTAATGTTAAAAAGGTAGCAAACTTAGTTCTGCAGCATATGCTGTAAAAAAAGATTAGATGCCTTACATGTGTTGAAACAGCTAGATTAGTTTATTTTAGTTATTTCCATAGCGTAATGTCATATGGAATCTTGTTATGGGGTAATGCGACTGACTTTGAAACTATCTTTCTTTTGCAAAAGAGAGCCTTATGAGCAATTTATGACCTATGTCCGAAGGAATACCTTAGAGAAAAATTTAAAGAAATAAATATATTAACTTTGGCCTCTCAATATATTTACGAGAATTTAATGTATATACACAAAAACAAAAATAGTTTTATTAAAAATAGTGATGTACATCCTGTAAATACTAGGAACAAGCACAAGTTAGTTATACCAGTTACTCGACTCCAAAGATTCAGTAATTCCTTCATGGGGCATGTATACGCTCTTAGAACATAGTCCAAGAAAATATGCAGACCTTTTCTATCAAATGGTTTATTTTATTTATTAAGCAAAAATTGTCTAGTAAGGGTTATTATACTTCTAAAGAGTACATGACTGATAATAACCCCTGGGAATGAGGTGATCGCTACCATGCTGTTTCGAAATGTTTTTACAACCATTGTATAAAACATTAAATTGTAAATTGTGCTTTTAAAAAAAAGTCTCGCTGGATTTCTTGCTGGTTCTTCCCAGAACAGAGGTTTTTTTGCGAACCAGTGGTAAAAGTAAACAATGACTTTCAATAAGTATATTAGTATAATAAGTATACTGTAATCTATATTGAATAAAAATGATTCTATTCTATTCTATTCATGTTGTTTCGCGCAGAATTAACTTCTTAAATATCAAATTTATTGGTAATTAGGCGTTGGAATTTGTGATAAGATACAATCGATTCCCTTATATTAGGTCTTTATTTATGAAATTGCTATTTTTATAAAAAAAGCAAACAGTTCTCAGTTCTCAGCAAACTCTTTCATTTCATACGCTTATCACGGGAGTGCATAAAAAATAACTAGTCCGCCATCTTGGACGGTCCGCCATATTAGATTTAGAATGACGTCACTTAGGTAACCATGCATTGTCATCCAAACTAAACATGTACCTATGCAAAAGTTCAGCTCAATCGTCACCCGTGAGTGACGGCAACTGCGGTGAAACGTAATACATGTATTACGCTAAAGTTAACTCGAAACTAATACCATCACACAACATAAGTAAATTGTTTCTCGAAACCATTCGTGGGATTAATTGCTCTTTTTTAAATGTAATATTATAGAATATAAGAATTCTAGATTCCAATTAATCATTCTAAATTTGAACAAAAAAAAACCTAAATCTCATGTGACCCACCAGATTTTCAATAACGTTCCATATCAAGCATTTTCAGAAGCCAAATTGAAAAAGTTTTTTGTCGCCTGCACACCGCTCACTTGTTATGGTAAGCCTATCACGAAAAGAAAGGAAATTACAAGTATATCGATGTGTTTCTATTTTTTTTCTTATCTTATCTTCGATATTGTCGATACAATAGAAAATTCTTCGTTGTTTTTCCATTACACAATTTAATTAAATTAGACGTATAGGCGGAAAGTCGAGTAATTTCTTTCCCGCGCACATTTAATTAACAAATATGTGGAATTGTGATGAGCCGTGGTAGCTCAGGGGCTAAACGCTTGCTGTAGATTTCACAGTACGCGAGTAATCCGGGTTCGATCCCCGCTGGCACCAATGAAATTATTAATTGCAATTTTAAGTGCTGATATACCACGTGCTCGGCGATGAAGGAAAACATCGTAAGGAAACCTGCATGTCTGAGAAATAAGAAAAAAAAAGATATATCGAAGTCATGTGAAGTTCGCCAATAAGCATTGGAGCAGCGCGGCGGATATTTCCTTGCCCTAAAACCCTCTCAGCAATAAGGAGGCTTGTGCCTAGCAGTGGGACGCAAATAGGCTGTAACTTTACTTTACTTTTATGTGGAATTGTACGATTTGTTTTTTATTTAATAAATTAAGGATGACCAACGAGTACATAGTTCACGTGATAGTAATTGGATGCTGTGGTTCATTGACATCCTATATTTATTATTATTGCGAGTGTCAAAATTTGCACACTATCTCCTGTTTTTGTCAATTACTATACAAAATATAGCGGCTTTAAGATGCAAGTTTACGTTGGTATTGTGTGATAGCATGACTAAGATATTTTAATTCTCAATTTTTTTCATGACTACTCGCAACAAACGGCATTTAAAAACTTAAGGCTAAACATAGCCTAGCGAGCTACATAACTCAGACCGATGAAAGGAAAACGAGGCATATGGAACGGTAGAGCACAAAACCGATGAGCATGGCTCGTAATGAAGATGGTCTGTGACTACTGAACTGAATAGACTGTTAAAAAAGGATTACAAAAAAAAATGTTTTTAAAGGAAAGTTTTATTTCCTTTGCGCATATTATATTATGTTATTGTTAAGAATTAACAGACCACCTAAAATAGCAAGTGTCCTAACTTCAAATCAAGAAGGCTACATATGCGTTGTGACCTCTGAGGTCTGCCTTACAGACTGTAATTATACTGGCTTTTTGTACCCTTCAGACCGTAATACAACAATGCGTGTACTGTTGTTTGAAGGCAGAAATAAGTAAGAGGGTGGTTTCTAAACAAACGCGCATGCACTAACGTAAACTACGAAAAAGTTAATTAAATGTCGCTGCAAATTCATCTCAAATAGCTGATGATTCAAGAGGGGGATCCGAGAATTCCACAGCAAAGGGTATCCTAGTTTGAGCTCCCGTCTCCCACAAATTTATGTACTCACTTTAGAACTTTGAAAATGTTTGTAACGGATCCCAAAAATATGGTTACACCTAGCCATTTTCTTTTTTGAAATTAATTAAAAGTTTTTATTAAAATGCGCAAAAAAGGAAACAGTAAAACAAGGAGTTCATAAAATCCATAATGTTGCCATAAGGACTATATCGTCGGCAAATCGAAGGTGAGTGATGTACTCGCAATTGATGTTAATACCGTATCCTTTCCAGTCCAGAAGCTTGAAAACGTCTTCCAATGCAGCGGTGAAGAGTTTCATGGATATAACGTCACCCTGTCTTACACCTTTCTGCAGTTGGATAGGTTTCGTACTCTGGTTCTGTACTCGGATAGCCATCGTAGCCCTACTATACAAGCACTTCTGCACTTCGATATACCGACAGTCAACTTGGCACCGCTGAAGGGACTGCAGCACCGCCCAAATTTCGACAGAATCAAAGGCTTTCTCATAGTCCACATACGCTAGACATAGTGGCAAATTGTACTCCTCGCACTTCTGTACAATTTGCCGAAGGGTATGTATGTGGTCTATGGTGCTACAGCCTTTTCGGAAACCGGCTTGTTCGGGAGGCTGGAAGTCGTCGAGTCTGCGTGCGAGACGATTCGTAATGATAGATGCATGTGGCTCAGGACCGTGCTTTGTGGCATTCTTTGGGGGAGGCCTATGTTCAGCAGTGGACCTGTGAAGGGCTGTAATGATGAATGATGATGATGATGAATATTATCATACTCTTTATGTATAGTATGTGACTATTTATCATAGTTTTTCTGATAGATTTCTATAGAACAGCCATATTCAATTGGTTTGGGGTTTACACAACATTATGGCTTTTATGAACTCCTTGTTTTACTGTTTCCTTTTTTGCGCATTTTAATAAAAACTTTTAATTAATTTCAAAATAGAAAATGGCTAGGTGCAACCATATTTTTGGGATCCGTTACAAATATTTTCAAAGTTCTAAAGTGAGTACATAAATTTGTGGGAGACGGGAGCTCAAACTAGGATACCCTTTGCTGTGGAATTCTCGGATCCCCCTCTTGAATCATCAGCTATTTGAGATGAATTTGCAGCGACATTTAATTAACTTTTTCGTAGTTTACGTTAGTGCATGCGCGTTATCTTGATTATGTTAAGGTGTAACTGTAACCACCAGCTTAATTTCAGTGCGATGCATAATAATTGTTCTAATTTTTTACAATCAAGTTCAAGCACAGCTTTTAAGTAGTAGGACTCCTTATCTGCCTAAAAGTCCGTTTGTTTAGAAACCACCCTCTTACTTATTTCTGCCTTCAAAAAACAGTACACGCATTGTTGTATTATGGTCTGAAGGGTACATAAAGCCAGTATAATTACAGTCTGTTAGGCAGACCTCAGAGGTCACAACGCATATGTAGCCTTCTTCATTTGAAGTTAGGACACTTGCTATTTTAGGTAGTCTGTTAATTCTTAACAATAACATAATATAATATGCGCAAAGGAAATAAAACTTTCCTTTAAAAACATATTTTTTTTGTAATCCTTTTTTAACAGTCTATTCAGTTCAGTAGTCACAGACCATCTTCATTACGAGCTATGCTCATCGGTTTTGTGCTCTACCGTTCCATATGCCTCGTTTTCCTTTCATCGGTCTAAGTTACGTAGCTCGCTAAGCTATGTTTAGCCTTAAGTTTTTAAATGCCGTTTGTTGCGAGTAGTCATGAAAAAAAATTAAGAATTAAAATATCTTAGTCATGCTATCACACAATACCAACGTAAACTTGCATCTTAAAGTCGCTATATTTTGTATAGTAATTGACAAAAACGGGAGAGTGTGCAAATTTTGACACTTGCAATAATAATAAATATAGGATGTCTATGAACCACAGCATCCAATTACTATCACGTGAACTATGTACTCGTTTGTCATCCTTAATTTATTAAATAAAAAACAAATCGTATAATTCCACATAAAAGTAAAGTAAAGTTACAACCTATATGCGTCCCACTAGGCTAGGCACAAGCCTCCTCATTGCTGAGAGGGTTTTAGGGCAAGGAAATATCCGCCGCGCTGCTCCAATTCTTATTGGCGAACTTCACATGACTTCGATATATCTTTTTTTTCTTATTTCTCAGACATGCAGGTTTCCTTACGATGTTTTCCTTCACCCCCGAGCATGTGGTATATCAGCACTAAAATTGCAATTAACAATTTCATTGGTAGCAGCGGGGATCGAACCCGAGTTACTCGCGTACTGTGAAATCTACAGCGAGCGTTTAGCCCCTGAGCTACCACGGCTCATCACAATTCCACATATTTGTTAATTAAATGTGCGCGGGAAAGAAATTACTCGACTTCCCGCCTATACGTCTAATAATTAATATTGACGATTGAATTATAATTTTCTATTGTATCGACAATATCGAAGATAAGATAAGAAAAAAAAAATAGAAACACATCGATATACTTGTAATTTCCTTTCTTTTCATGATAGGCTTACCATAACAAGTGAGTGGTGTGCAGGCGACAAAAAACTTTTTCAATTTGCCTTCTGAAAAAGCTTGATATGACGAATACGTATAAAATTACGTTCGCGTTCAGCTCTTCGAGGAGATAGTGTACTACTGCCCGACCCAACGTTAAGACTTAGCGGGGTCGTGTCTTGACAAATATCGACCTTTTTTTTACATGGGGAGATACCTACGCATACCCGCCTCGCGGGGGCATGGACGGGTTATGTCGGACTCGCACCGACTAAACCCCCATGGCGTTCCACCTTCGCCACATATTGGCAGGGCATATTCGCATACATTCGCGGCCTCACCAGCGCTGGCCGCCCCATGGCAGCCCATTCTCGGGGAAGGACTTCTCCTCCCCATTCTCCTTCTCAGACAAAGCGCACCAGGAACACAAGGCACGCCTCCCTCCACGGCCTCCAACAACACCTGCGTAACGGGCCCCCCCCAAGTCCGATACGCGGAGGCCATGGGGCTAGGAAAATCGATCACTCGGTAGCACCCGCTTTCCCGATCCCAGCGGCGGATCTGGTCTTTGGCTCCGCCGCCAACCAAGTTTCGGCCGCGGAGGGCAGGGAGAGCGGCGCCTCGCAATACCGACACTCCTCTCCCCCCGCGGCCCCACCACCACCGCATCAACGGTGCGGCCCCGTCAGAGTCGCGGAGGATAGGGGGAGTGGCGCATCGCCATACCAACACTCCTCTTCCCCCGCGACTCCCCTCTCGCCGCAGCCCACCGACACATATCCGAAGTGGGCTCGCCAAGCCCACTTGGAGAGGCCAGAGACCGGCCCTACACCACGGGCCAGCCAAGGGGTTCCTCTTTATTCACCGCGGGTGACCAAGCCACGGCTACTATGCCCCTCCGCCACGACAAGGCGGGAACCCGATCGGGGGAGTGACAAATATCGACCTACACCCTGGCAGATTCAACAAGAATCAACTGCTGGTTATAAAAAAAACAAGATTGCGAGGCGGATTTAAGATGGCGAACAAAAATCAACAATGACTTAGAAACATGTCCCAGCGATTACTAAAAAATAAATTAATATTAAAAAAACATTTTTAAAAACAAGCTTTTATTTGAATGCTCTAAAAAGAAGAAAATAAACTTTTAATTAAATCAAACGCATCGATTTATTAAATTACACAAATTTTTTTTAATTTTTTTATTAGATTACCAACGATTGTTACATTACTAAAAATCTTAATTGCTAAAGCTTAGTATCTAGGACATAATGCACAATCACTTATAGGTAATCATCGCTTACACAATAAAACATTAAATAAAAATCTAAAAAAAAGCTAAAATCTAAAAGCTACATCTCTAAAATTGTTTTTTTAAATTTAGTGGTTGTCATACAATGTACGTCAAGGATTTGTTGATGGTCACAGTATTTGTTGTAAATATGGCTCATTCTAGAGATCGGGGAATTCGATCCTAGTAGCGTCCTACGGAATGGGCATACTAGAGGCTTGATAGGAGCACGAGGTATTCTCCGCGCCACTCTAAAGCAAAATTTTTGAGAGGAGTTCTGGACAGCATACGTAGTTTCTAATAATTTTATAGAAGAACATTAGGTCAGTTATATCTCTTCGCTTGTCCAGTGATGTCAACTTAAAGTATTTTAATGATTTAGAGTACGAATAGGGATTACTCAGCTTGCCAACGGAGTACGATAAATGACATATGAACCTTTTTTGAATTCGTTCGATCCTCAGACTATGAGTTGCAAAATGGGGACGCCATACTACACTTCCGTATTCTAAAATTGAGCGCACTAGGCTGCAGTAGAGCAAAATTTTGGTTGCTGGTTTTCTGAAAAATTTCCCATTTCTTATTACGAAACCTAACATTTTGATGCTCTCTTGTAGCATGATCAATATGATTGACGAATGTTAGTTTTTGATCCAAAAGAATACCCAAATCTTTGACAACATATACCTCTTTGATCTGAATGCCTTCGATATGATAAGCAGTTGGAATAATTTTAGATTTCCTAGTAAATTTGATGTGCACACATTTATCTACGTTCAATTTCATGCCGTTTGTTGCACACCAAACCACCAAAGAGTCGATATCCCTTTGCACAAGTGCAGCATCCTCAAGTGAACTAACGGCTCTGGCCAACTTCAAGTCGTCAGCAAACATGTATGGTTTCGTAAATGTAAGACTAAGAGGAAGGTCATTAACGAAGATGTTGAATAATACCGGTGCGATGTGAGAACCTTGGGGTACACCTGAAGGGATGGGATGCAATTCTGATGCAAAGCCATTCACTACCACATAAAAAGCTCGACCAGTAAGATAAGACTCAAGCCATTTTAAAAGAGAACCATGAATACCATAAATTGATAGCTTCTTAAGAACGATATCATGAGGAACTCTATCGAACGCCTTGCTGAAGTCCGTATAGATAACATCAGTTTGTCTATTGCTATCCATCTGCTCAATTAATTCCTCAGTGAAGAGGACCAGATTAGAACAAGTTGATCTACCGTTCATAAAACCATGTTGGCAGGGTGATATGAACTTCAGAATGTGGTTTTGTATATACGGACAGACAAGTGCTTCCAGTACTTTAGCTAAGGTAGATAAGATAGAGATTGGTCTGTAATTTGAGACTATAGAATTGTCACCATTTTTATAAATAGGCACAACTTTGGAAGTTTTCCATAGTTGGAAAATTCCTGTTTGAAGTGAAATATTAAAAATTTTGTAAAGTGGTTTCAGAAGATTGTTCGCACACTTAGAAATGAATATTGGGGAACATTATCGTAACCTGCTCCTTTGAAATGTCCACACTTTAACTTTTTAAAATTAAATTTCGATCTAATTTTAAGGAAGAAAAGCATTCACTGTTTTGCTAATTATGTTGAGATTGGCGTCAAAGTATTCGCTCGTATTACTTTTATTTATGCTTTGAGAATTACAGTATACGGAAGTGAAATAAGAGGCAAAAAGATTGCAGATTTCCTACCTCTGTAAAATAAGCGGTACTGTCGGTCATAGACATTGGATAAGTACTAGAGCCCCACGTTTGTTTTTATATATGACCAGAAATATTTAGGGTTTGTCTGGATGCGATTCTCAACTTCTGTGATAGGATTTGTAGCAAGATTTTATTAAGTTCCTACAACGCTCTGTAAGAAGACGATAAGAAATCAAATCTAAGGGATTGTGATACTTTTTATATTTTAGTCTGTACTTATTTTTTCACGTAGGCGATTAATTAGGTCCTTGAAAACCATGATGGATATCTTTTATTCTTTACTCTAGTAACAGGTACATTCTTTATAATAACTCTTTGATATTATTATAAAAATGTCTAACATCTGATCGATGTCCTCGACACCTGTGAAAGTTCATCCCAATCGATCTTGGCTAAATATTTGTTAACTTTGTCATAGTCAACTAGATGAAAATTTAGCCTACGTGTATCGAGATTGTATGGCAGAGTTGGACTACTAACAAAAGTTAATTCAACTATGAGTGGTGGATGTAACGGGTCCTCGGTGCATAGTATGTCTGTTGCTCGAGAAACAGTGCATGAAATTGTGTCTATTAAGACTAAATCAAGTGTTCTACCCATAGAATTATTAATAAAATTGCATTGTTTAAGGCTGTTTACCATAGAAAAGTCAATAAAGCTTTGATATAAGGGAGAAGTCTGTAAATTTTCTGAGTTGTATACACTACTCCAGTTTAAGTTGCTCAAATTAAAGTCTCCGATGAGGCACATTTGTGTGTTAAGTTGCTCTTTTACTTTATTAAAATTATCGATAAAATGATTGAGTAACGAGTTATGAATTGGTGGTGGGAGATACACGGCACAAAAAACAATCTGGTTCGGGGAGGTAGATGAGGATGAGTTTACTGCTACCCACAAGTCTTCGCATTTGCTATCATAGTGATGAAGCCTTTTGGAGTGAATGTTTTTATTAATGGCCATTAAGACTCCTCCCCCATCTTTATGCGAATTAAATGTAAAATCCTCTATCTCCTGTATACTACGTATCTGTTGTCGAATATTTCAGAACTAAGGATGTTTTTATTAAGCCAAGTCTCTGTTAAAATAATAATATCATAATTACTAGCTAACAAGTTACAATGAAATAAATGAGTTTTGGTTCGCAGACCACGTATGTTTTGGTAATATATATTAAGAGCTGAGAATTTTATAACTTTTTGCCAGGAATTTAATACTATCAATACCAAAGACAAACCAGTATTTATTTAAGTGTGATTTCACATTGTTTGAACGTGCATTTTGTTCCAGCATGTTAAGTCGTGTGCAAGTCTTTACTGTGTTTTTAAGAGTCAAGTTTTCGACATGTAGATCCGACAGAGTTTTTTAACTTCGGCTTGTTTTTAAGGACTTCTCAAATTTGCTGTTCATGAAGTTCATTGAGTCTTTAATATCCTTCATTTCATTAATAACGGCTCTTAATTCAGTACTGAATAATTGAAGGGAGTTGTTAAGATTAGTATTTAATCCACCTATTTCCTTGCGAACCACTTCCTGAACAACGCTGCGCATATCTTCTTTAAATGAATATTCTGATGAGTTGTCAGGGGGGGATTGTAACGCCTGCCTTTTGTGGCGCGGATTGTTATATTTGGGTTGAAACGCACCGGAGTCTCATCGTTGTTAGGGTTTTTTGGCTGGGGGGTAGTGCATGTTGGACAATTCCAGGGTGGTTCAGTCAGATTTTGAGGGTTAATAGTTGATGACGTCAAACAAGCCAAGTGAAATGTCTTGCAGCATGCATTACATAGAATGTACTCATTGTCCTCTTTATTAGACTCTCCGCAACAACGCCACTCCTTATTTTTACTAGACATTGTTATAAAGTATAATTTATTAGTACTCCTACCACTTCTAATATTTCATTCGACACTATGTAAGATTGACTTTAAAAACTTGTAGGCGTTGTGGGTTTAGAACGACTGAGGTAATAAAATATTTCAAATTTTATATACGATTGGGTATTGATTTGTTTTTAAAGATACACCACTTAAAATGATGAATTAATAATTTAAAAAATAAAAAAGTTCGAAAGTTAATTAAATCTTCCTCTATGATAATGATTGAAGGTTTGAACTTGTTCCGATAAAGTAAATAACAGTGTGGCGGTGATGCGCAACGTTCAACCGCTAGTTTTATGTTAAATAAGCCACTGGTTGTTGACACAGTCAAATTAACTAATAAAAATTTCTTAACAATATTACACAGACAATCACTATAGCAATTTACCCTCAATGATTTCTATGAACACTAATGTTAATCGGCAATTTTTGTTTAATTTCTTCGTTAAAGTTATATTAATACACACAATGATTATGCTGTTTAAAAGGTGTTTGTTTCAAGCACTCACTAATATAACTGCCACCACTAACTTCGCAATATTATTCTCTTAAACTATTATTTTTCTGTGGAGATATAACTTATGCGTCTACTTAGTTAGAGTCTACTTTATTTGCTATAAAAACTTGACGTATATAAACATATAAACGTCCATATTTCAGCATTATACAATATAATAGGTCTTTACCTATGAACTTGCCGTTCTGTAGTACTGGCCATTTCAAATCAAAATAATTTTTGTTTAGCTAAGAATTTCCATTTCAAAATAATTTTATTTTAAAAATATGGAATTCTTTTTTCAAAATTAGTCACATGTTTATTGATTAGCGTTATGTTTTCATCTCATTTGAATCTTTTTCGTCATCATGGATACGTTAAAAATTCGAGTAATTATGGAATATGAGTACCGTAGTGGCAGCAACGCGGCACAAGCGGCACGCATTATCAACTACGTTTACGGAGCGAATACTACAAACTAACGTACCACCTGTTATTGGTTTGCCCCCTTCCGTGCTGAAAATTTTGACCTGAAAAAGGAACCCTATGGTAATTCGAAAACTTTGTCCGACAATGACTAATTAAAGGCTGTTATGGAAGCTGATGATACTCAATATACGACTGAATTAGCACCAGTTTTCGACGTTAGTATTAAAAAAATATTGGTATATTTGCGTCAAATTGGCAAATTAAAAAGTTTGACAAATGGGTGCCCCACTAACCAATGATCACCAGCGTAAAGTACGCGTCGAGACGTGCCTTGCACTGCTCAACAGGCACACAAACGATGTCGGTAATTTAGAACCACATTGTTACCTACGACGAAAAATGGATTATGTTTGACAATCGCAAGCGCTCAACAAGTTGGTTGGATCCTGGTTAAATACCTAAATAATGCCCTAAACGAAACATTAAGTGTGATTCATCACAGCTCCTTACCAAATAGGATGGGCATTACTGCAGATTTGTACTGTGAAGAACTGAACACAATGATGGAGAAGCTCGCACGTCTCCAACCAGCTTTGGTCAATCGCTCGTCGCCGCTGCTCCTTCACGACAACGCGCGACCTCATTCTGTACAACAGACGGTCTCCAAGTTACAAGAGCTGGGGTATAAGCTCTCCGTTATCCACCGTACTCACCAGACCTTGCGCCTACAGACTTCTACATTTTACAGAATTAGGATAACTTTTTGGCGGGAAAAAATTCAATACTCGAGAGACAGTACAAAATGCCTATGAAGAATTTGTTGCCTCCCGTCCAGCTGATTTCTTCACGAAGGTTATCAATAAACTGCCACTGCGTTAGCAAAGATGCATCGATTACATGGGTGATTACTATGATTAATAGAAATAAAAAATATAGAAAAAATACTTTAGGAACGCCCAAGTTCTCTTCGTAGTAGATCTGAAGTAGCGACTTAATAACAGCTACTAAAATATTTCCAAAAGTAAAGTGGCTTTATGATTTCTTTTTCAGTCTGTAACAGTCCACTGCTAAACATGAAGTATTTTACAGGGCAGGGGGATTGGCAATCGCAGTATACGACATCTCGCACCTTTGACGTTTACGATGACTTTCTTGTTTTATCATCATTACAGCCCACCATGAGTCCACTTCCGAACACGTCTTTATCTTATATCATAATCATCATCAGCACATAAAGACCGCTACTGGACATAGGTCTTTCGTACCTATGACGCTGTTTCCCGTCACCGGCCTGGATATTTTACTTCTGGCGTATCATTTAATGTACATAGACTTTATTATTTACAATGGTAAATATAAGTAAGTACCTATATATTATACTAATATATATAGATTAATATTCGTAGCCATATAACCATCATTACTTACATATTGTATACGAATAATATACTGTTGCGGTAAGCATTGCTAAATTCAATTTTCATAGTCGAACTCAGATTTATGGGTTGTGAAAATAAATATATCCAGTTGCATCGAAGAACGCCTGCAATATTATACAGTTTTTACGTGGTGTACATGATACGGACGGGTATGACATGCATTATTTGAAAAGGTGCAAATATTTTTACGCAAATTTCACCGATAGCTGAAATCAATTTATGATATATATATATATATATATATATATATATATTTTTATATATATATATATATATATATATATCTTATAAATTAGTAATCGAATTGGAATACGAACTAGTAAGTTAAATTGGCTATAGATCAAACATGGATTGGCTCGAAGAATATTCAACCGATGGGGTATAATGCTTTTAGAATGGTAGCCTCTAAGCGTAGTTATTACGTATTAATATTTAATATTTGCCGCAAAGCAGCAAAAGCCAATATGTTATCGTAGTTAAAAGCAATGAGGCGTTTTAACTTAGACATCAGGAGTGACCACACATCTTTTATTGGAGTTGTCTGCCGGAATACATGGTCTGCACTAATTACTTACCATGCTGTGATAGATGGATGGATGGAGATAGATTATATTTTCCGTGTTTGCTTTAAAAGTGCCTTACTAATTTCATGCTTTCACCTTTTATCACCGTTCACCGTTTCCTGTAAAGGACAATTGAAATCCTTCCTGCTCTTACTTCTATTAATATTTAAGAGAAAGTTAGCGTTGCGCTGTAGTTAAAAATATTTTAGCGTATTGTATTTTATTCGCTATTTGTGATTGTTCCATAAAATAACTTTCTTAAAAAAACAGTATACAAAAGGATTTTATATTTTCTTGAGACGCCAATTATTTTTAAAATAAGCTATTTTTCTTCCAACAATATTTAAGAATAACTTAACTTTACAAGAGGGTGAGTTCGAGAGGGTGAGAGTGATTTGCGGAATTCTTTGTAAAAATATTTTAAGCCGACAAGAACGATCTTCATTAAGATCATTCAACCGAGTGAAAGTCAATAATGTGCAGTAGGAATTTAAAATATTAATTTAATTTTATCCTTGTGTTGTTTAAGGAATAAGCGAAAAGGGTAAATTATATCAAATAGTAAGTAAAAAATAGGTATCAGGCTGTACACTTACTCGTGTAACGTCGCACTCGCAATCAACTTAGACCACGTGAGTATGAGGTTTCTACAGAGTCGACATTTGACACTCGACACAACAAACTCTGAACATTAAGAGATTTTTGTAGTAGTGCGTTTGCTCAACACGTATGGTAGAACTCACATTTCCTACAAATATTTCTTTGTTATCTTAGACGATGTTACAATTCACCAACAAGTTAGTGTATATCCGAACTTAAAATTGTACTTAACTACCAATGTTAATGGTATTGTGCTATATTTTGTAAGTTGTTACGTAGAACTGACAGACACACTTGCGAATGCATTTCCTGTAATGTAGGATCAACATCAACGGCGGATCCACGGTACGACACTGAGTTATGAACATAGGAGTCTAGAAGGCAAGTTAATGCGGTCTTGAAATCTAGAACAACATACATTATAAGACATTTGCCGAAAACGGTAAGTATTAAATAAGTTGAAATTATATATTTTACTAAAATAATACTAGATGAAAGGGTTTTGGAACGAAGTTCCTTATTGCACGGTACGAATTTGACAGATGGGGGTAGGCGAGTAAAAGTGTAAGATTTTTCCGCCACGACCCCTTTCTATAGTGCGAGCGAGATGGAATAATATCCATCTCCACTGACCTCTATATATGGACTGGCTATACACCGTGGCATAATGAGGCGATTTGATTTTCGCCATTTTGGCGCTGACAGCAGAAAAGAACGTCCACGGAACTAATAATAGAGATAAGACAGTGTGACAAAACATATCGATAAAAATTCTATACCCAGACCTACCCGTAACGTCCATTCTATTTATGTATCTTATTAATATAATGTCATACAATAAATAAATGTATCAATTAATACCTAGGCCTTAGACGCAAGCTTTATACCTCATATAAAACCAAGATCGACGCTGCCTTGGTCTATCTATGTTTTTATTAGTAACTACAGAACGGATTTTGTTCCGGGTTTCAAATGAGGAAATGCCTACGATTCATACCTGCTTCGCGGGGGTAAGAACGGATTATGTCGGACTCGCACCTACTAAAACCCATGGTGTTCCACCTTCGCCACACATTGGCTGGGCCACGGAAACGCTTTCAAACACATCCGCGGTTCTACCAGCGAGGACCCCTCCTTAGTTGAGGACTTCTCTTCCCCCTTTTCCTTCTCAGATAAGGCGCACAAGGAACACAAGGCGCATTGCCCTTCGCGGCCTCTTACTCCACCTGCACAACGGACTCCCCGGCCCGATATGTGGAGGTCATGGAGCCAGGAAAAAATGAGCACTCGGAAGCACCCAGTGGTACAGCCCCGCCAAAGTAGCGGAGGATAGTCGAGTGGCACATCGCCATACCAACAATCCTCTTCCCTTGCGACTCCATCTCGGCTGCAGCGATTTAGAGAGAGGACTCTCCTCTAGCCGCAGCCCACTAACACTCAGAGTGAACTCACTAAGGACATTAATAATTTTGCAGTCCCAATATAAATTTATTCCCATGATATAATAAATTGGTCACATTTAAACAGATTTAACAAATTTACGTCTTGTAAACACAACGTCATAATCAGGCGACCTTTTTACACTTGGCTATGGCCCTCGAGTCTGGGGGAAAACAAGAAGAGAAGAAATAAAAAAACATTCGAAATAATAATCTAAAACTTTTTACTTACTGGTACTGGTACTACCAGAAAATATTGTGGGGTATACTGCACTTTTTCAAAGGGGTGCCTTTCTCATGTCCAATAAAACAGTCTTATGTGAAGTATTTAGAACAAAAATAATCATTTTGATTCGGACACCAATTCCCAAAAGTCGGACTGTTGTCGGCGACTTTGGTTGTTAACAGATATGTACCCATAGAAAAGAACATCGATAAGTATTATACACAAGGAACTCGACAACCCTATTGAATTTTATTGTTTATCAAAACTCAAAGTATAAAGCCAAACATGTTTGTAATTACGATATTAAAATTAGTAACAAATTTTTAATTACCCATATTATCAAATAGTTTTAATTTGTTTAATATTAGCTGTAAATTCACTTACTTGTGGAATGTAATCCCACTTTCCTTTTGGTAACGAGTTTTACATAATTATTAAGCACACTCATTATAACTAAAAATAATTCTTATTATGTAACTAAAATTAAACATAATCAAACCACATAAAATACTTTCATTTTTTAGTTTAAAAGTTCAAAATACAGAGATACGATTTAAATAATACAACAGACTTTGGCATATTATGTCAATTTTAGTTCCCGGTACGGACAATGAGGGCGCTTCAAATCGGCATAAGCATTTTTTAAGGTATAGCCAGTCCAGCGTACTTGTATACATATGTAGAGGTCAGTGATCCATCTCCCTCGTACTTCTTCTTATCTTGCCTTGAAAGAAATTTTATTTTAAATGACGCTTCATTTTAATAGACGCTAGTAATTCATTTATTTGTATTTGTTAATCAATAATATAATACGTTTATCAATAATAATATACTACGAAAGTTATAAAAGCTTTTTTTTATTTTCAGGCCTAGTTTGATTGTCTTGTTCCTTGTACTTGAGATGTTGCTCATCTGATCGTAACCACCGTCACCTACCAAAATCTGCAACATTAGAGGAATTGCCACAGCACTGAGTAGGACTGACGGCGGACCGGCATCTTAATATTACCAAAAAATAACAAGCCTTTTTATTTGATATGTTTTACACGGTTTCACCATGAAATCGGTTCAAAAAAGTTAAAAAGTACTATAATGGCGTCTTTTTCATTCATTCATAAATATAAAAGACATTTAACCTCTTTGAGTTCACATCGGGACATAGGCCCTCACATCATTGTTTTTATTTTAGACTCAAACGAGCTTACAGTTCACCTAATTAACAAAACGGTTGTTAGATGTCACCCCTGAGGACTAAAATAAAAAGTTCTACCTATAATTAGGCTAGCTTTCTTACCCTTCTCTCAAATACAGCAGACAGCAGTGAGTGGTAAAATTGATTAGACGGTGGTATGTACCCAGACAGAGTCCCAGGCAGAAAACGAACGGACGATCAGATGATTTACAGTGGTTCAAGAGTTAAAAAGTAAATGCTGTAACGGTGTTTTGCTACGTATTTTAATGTTTTAGTGTAACATACCATAAAATTTAAATACCTGTCATTCCAACTAGAGAGGGCCGCCCTACAAAATTAAGTGAGTTCTGCTCTGACCAACCTAGGTGGAGATTGTAGTTAAATATTATAAGTAATGCATGTCAGTTAGCGCAATCTTAGAAATTTTGTATGAAATTTATCCTCTCAACTGCGGAGACTAACCGCCCTACTCCGTTGACTGCGGAGCTGTTTAATAAAATGGATGGCTGATTGGGCGCAGTCCGCCTTAACGCAGATTTCTTGATTCTGGTATATCAAATACTATAACATGTATACATTTCTGAATTCTCTATAAAATTTCCTATAAATATGTACATAAATTTAATAAAGTCCCAAAGTAATTAGTGTAAGTAAATGTTGAGTAAAGTCAAAATTGTCATATTTCTTAAAGAAACAGAGTTTTTTAATAGTTCAATTTTGTTTTATTTTAACCTTAAATCTGTTATTTAAAATATTTTATATGCAAAATCATAGGCTTCAATACAATTTTTTTTATCATAAAACGCATTAAAAATAAGCTTACAAGTACCAACAATCAACTTATACGGATGTAGAATGTAGTTCGGATTGGATGCGGCATTAATGCATTAGTCAATAAATATATTTAAAAAAAAAGTAGATTCGCACATAATCGAAAAATTTTTTTTAATGCTTTTTGATTTACGAATTTTGCAAAGTATATACAAATAAAACGTACATTAAAAAAAAACGCTAAAAATATGTTTCTGAGGTGACTTTAAAATACCACAAACTGTTAATATGAATATAAAATTAAAGTTGGAAAAATTTAATTTGCCAATATCCCCCTCAATAAAATAAAATGATGTGTATTACCTAATTTCAAGAGCACCTCCCGCCCTCCCTCAATTGCGTGCACTATCCCCGTCACCACTAATCTCAGCACCACTACTCCTACCACCACTACACTAGAAAAGACACACCACCAACGACAATACGACACGTGTTTCGCCTCTACACGAGGCATCTTCAGGTGTAGTAGACTATACGATGGCTGACCGCTAAGTGAGCGACGAGCCAAAAACAGCTGTTATTTATAAGACTCGCCGACGCAACCGCTCCCCACTTAAGTAGTGAGCGACTGCGTCATGCGATAAAACATGCGACCAATAACAAGCCGCTGCGAAACGCCCGTCTACCCTCCAACTATGCAACCAATCGCTAATCACCGTGAAGGTGACGAACGACCATATTTCGAGGCTGTCCGTTATTGGAGAGCAGGTTTAAAGATGTTTAAGAGAGGCGAGTTAGAAACATTTGTTTGTTCAATTAAAGGAGACAATCTTGTTCCAACTCAAGCTTAAATTTAATTTTATCGTGGACTCTATTTATTTTATTAAAGGAAACGACGATGTAGACGACGTTTATTTACTCGCAGATCTCTTAAATAAACGTCGTCTACATCCCGGGGAAACAAATAATCTTCTTA
Source organism: Parnassius orleans (assembly GCA_029286625.1). Taxonomy (NCBI): domain Eukaryota; kingdom Metazoa; phylum Arthropoda; class Insecta; order Lepidoptera; family Papilionidae; genus Parnassius; species Parnassius orleans. The sequence continues at coordinate 1,692,663 of JAGSMP010000184.1, forward strand.
ATTTAACCTCTCTCTGTATGAAACAAAACAATTTTCAGTTTAATAACCGTTTCTATCTACAAAAAGAAGGGTTAGCTATGGGGTCCCCTCTAAATCCTCTTATGGCGGACATTTTCATGGATAATTTCAAAAAACAACATATAGTTGTAAATAAAAATATCTTGTACTATTATAGATATGTAGACGACATAATTATTTGCTGGACTGGCACAAGGAGACAACTGGATGTTTTCCTTAATAAAATAAATAGAGTCCACAATAAAATTAAATTTAAGCTTGAATTGGAACAAGATTGTTCCCTTAATTTCCTCGACTTAACAATAACGAGAAAGAAGTCGTTGCATGTTTTCCAAATTTACCGAAAGCCAACTCATACCGACACGGTCATCCCCGCGTCATCGTGTCATCCATGGCAACATAAATTTGCCGCTTTTTATTGTTATATTAATCGTTTGTTTACTGTCCCATTAAGTAAAGAAAATTATTTAAAAGAGCTTAACGTAATTTATCAAATTGCGGTCTCTAATGGTTTTTCAAAAAATCTCATTAACAATTTAATTAAAAAGAAAGAAAAGCATGCCGTCCGCAATTTTCTGTACGCGGTTCAACTTCAAAGTGTTCGTCAATATGTGAGCAGTTTGACCTACTTAGGCTCCATATCTGAAAAAATTGCTAATACTCTTCGACAGAGCGGCGTGTACGTTGCGTTCAAAACAAACAATTCTCTTAGGAATATCTGTAATAATAAAGATATGTTAGATATTCGTCAAAAGTCGGGTGTTTATAAACTTGTTTGTGACGAATGCCACGCCGTTTACGTGGGTCAGACTGGTCGCAACTACGAGACACGTTACAAAGAGCATTTAGCTGCGTACAGGAATTGCAATCCCGATAAATCCTATTTCGCTAAACATCTCTTGGACACTGGACACAACCTAACCAACGCCCACTCCTTTAAAGTCTTACATACTTGTAATAAAGGGCTGCGACTGTGTGTGCTGAAACAGTTGGAGATATTAAAAAATAAAAATAGTAATTTTGCACTGCTGAATGAACAAACAAATTTTTCTAACTCACCTCTCTTAAACATCTTTAAACCTGCTCTCCAATAACGGACAGCCTCGAAATATGGTCGTTCGTCACCTTCACGGTGATTAGCGATTGGTTGCATAGTTGGAGGGTAGACGGGCGTTTCGCAGCGGCTTGTTATTGGTCGCATGTTTTATCGCATGACGCAGTCGCTCACTACTTAAGTGGGGAGCGGTTGCGTCGGCGAGTCTTATAAATAACAGCTGTTTTTGGCTCGTCGCTCACTTAGCGGTCAGCCATCGTATAGTCTACTACACCTGAAGATGCCTCGTGTAGAGGCGAAACACGTGTCGTATTGTCGTTGGTGGTGTGTCTTTTCTAGTGTAGTGGTGGTAGGAGTAGTGGTGCTGAGATTAGTGGTGACGGGGATAGTGCACGCAATTGAGGGAGGGCGGGAGGTGCTCTTGAAATTAGGTAATACACATCATTTTATTTTATTGAGCGGATATTGGCAAAGTAAATTTTTCCAACTTTATATAATGGATTTCCGCAAAGTAACGCCTAATTCTATTAATTATATTAATATAATAAATAAATAAATTTTTTAAATATTAAATATTAAAAAATATATGTAAATACTTTCTACTTTTTTTTTTTAGTAAATTGTTTAAAAAAATTCCGAAGCCTTGTGTTAATCCAAATGCCACATCTAGTTTTTCCTAAATCATCGAATGATCGTGGAGTCAAACAAAGCTCCGTTTGTCTGCTCGAGGGCGCTAGTTTCTTTACCAATCTAACAATTCATCCGCATTTGAACTTTATGCAGTATGGCAAACTTTAGTTCCTTTTTTCGCCACCGGCAAAACAGAGAACTAGAATCCACTACTGCGGCCGTCTCAGAAATGGACACCATTGCATTTATTGCGTATTTACATAGAAATATTGAAAATATTGCACTTTATCTTCATTTTGATGTATTAAAACTGTGAATGATGAACAATTATACATATTTTTAACACAAAACTGACAGTAAACACTAAAATTTTACATACATTTCAAGTCAACTTTCCGCAACCTGCATGTTAGTTCTAAGATAGTGGTTTGCTTCATACAAATTAAAAAACCATTTCACACGTATTAAATAAGATAAAACAGAAAATGAGGTTACAAATAGGAAGGTTCCTTACACAGGCATTGTTTTAACACAATTCACCACACAATCAATCAAAATTTGTACGAAATAATTGCAAACAACTCCGATATTCGCGCGCGTCAATCACACTGATGGCTGACTAAAGGGACAGACGAAATCAACAGATGATATTGATAAAAAATCCTACTAAAGTGTGTAAGCTGGGGGTTTTTGTGCTATCCTTTTTTATCCTGTGGTACATAAGGTAGAATGAGTTAGACATAGTGCATAATGCTTTGTTTCTTCATTAAAAAAGCGGGTAAAAAATGTCTAACACTTGGACATCCAAAGTCGACGGAGATATTTTCGTGTCCAAGTGTTAGACATCCGCAGTTGAAAGGATATGTAAGCATATGACATTAAAAAAAAAACTATCTTTTGGAAGGTATAGGACTGGTTAAAAGTTTCTTTTATGTGATTTTGAATGGTTAAAAGCAATGATTAGCAGTCTTACAACCACTAAATCAACGGGGCAGTTAAACAAAGGATAGTGTTGCTGCGAGAGTATTTCGCTTTTGTTACTCCATACAAGAAAATTCATTGCCCTATTTTCACCAAACTTCTTCACTGCATAACATAGATTGCCACAACAATAGCTTATAATGTTAGAATATCGAATTCACAATGTTATCTCGATGGGCCTTAAACCAAAAGTATGTTGAAATATGTTATAAGCAAACATGCTTTGAATTTTTTTTTATAGCATAGGGTGACAAACGAACACACAGTCCACCTGATGGTAAGTGGGTACTGTGGCCCATAGACATCTACATTTATCCTCAATTAAGAATCAAAATGCAGATGCGTTGTCACCCCTGAGGATTAAGATGAAATGCCTCGTTTCCAGTAAAAAGGGTCTCCGGTTCTCTACACTCACCATACGAAACACAGCAGCATTAAGCTGCTATTTTACGCTGGTATTCTGTGAGAGCGTGGTCCTTCCCCGGTCGAGCTGACCCATTCGCGCTACAAGCATAATATAGTAGCAGCGTGGCTCTAACACGTAAAAAAATTTCTGATCTAAAGGAAAATTCTCCTTGCTATAAAGTTCAACGTGCAGTATATTAGATATTACATTAGGTCCTTACATATGAAATCAGCGTTTTGTCGTACTGACCACTTTGATCTGAAATATCTCCTCTTTGGTTAAGAACACCAAATTAAAATTTATAAATTAATTTAGCTGGTATATTTGAGTTTTGAAAACAGTCATTCATTTGTTTTTTTCTCATTATTTTATTCTTTGGCGTCGCTTATTACCGCACAATGGAAAACATGACATATCGGTATATTTACGAGTACGAGTTCTACCGTGGCACCAGTGCTGCAGAAACAGCTCGAAGGATTAATGATGTGTACGGAGCTGGTGTCGCAAAAGAAAGCACGGTACGGTTTTGGTTTCAACGTTTTTGTTCTGGAAATTTCGACCTTCAGAACCAACCCCGTGGACGGCCGGAGACCAAAGTGGAAAATGAAGAATTAAAGGCTATTATGGAAGCGGATCCATCACAAAGCACTTCAGAGATAGCTGCAGGCTTCGGGGTAAGTGATAAAACTGTATTAATCCACTTGAAGCAAATCGGGAAAGTATAAAAACTTGAACGATGGGTACCTCATGAATTGAGTGAATCGAACTTGCAAACACGCGTCGACTGCTGTGTTACTTTGCTCAACCGACACAATAATGAAGGGATTTTAAATCGAATCATTACTTGTGATGAAATGTGGATACTGTACGATAATTGGAAGCGCTCGTCGCAATGGCTGAACCCTGGAGACCCAGCCAAATCCTGCCCTAAACGAAAATTGACTCAGAAAAAGTTACTTGTGAGTGTTTGGTGGACTAGCGCCGGTGTCATTCACTACAGCTTTCTAAAATCTGGCCAAACGATTACGGCAGATATCTATTATCAGCAACTGCAAATCATGAAGGAAGAACTAGCTGCTAAACAACCGAGATTGGTTAATCGCTTTAGGCCACTGATGCTTCACAAGACAACGCAAGACCACACAATGCACAACAAACAACCACTAAGTTAGATGAGCTACAATTGGAATGTCTACGATATCCACCGTACTCCCCGGACCTTGCTCCAACAGATTACCATTTTTTCCGGAATTCGGACAACTTTTTACAAGGAAAAAAATTCAACTCCGATGCGGCAGTCCAAACCGCCTTCAAAGAGTTTATTGATTCTCGCCACCATGGTTTATTTAGTAAAGGGTTCAATGAACTACCTATGAGATGGCAAAAGTGCATAGATAACAACGGTGCATACTTTGATTAATTAAATATATTTTACAAAAAAAATGACTTTATATTCCTCCCGTAAAAAACGCCAATTTCATATGTAAGGACCTAATATTAAGTTTGTGAAAAGTGATAGTGAATGTACGTAATTGGGTAGTTGAAAAGTGAAGTTGCTGTATACTGGCGTCGGAATATCCATTTCCCTTTATCGCACAGTTCAATTCAGAGGCGACAGAAAGAAACTGAAACAGGAGATGGGCAGCAGCATCTTCCTGATAACAACTAAAGTAATAAAACTTGCAGTTTCCATCCCGCCGGCCAGGCGTGTCAGTCGGGTAGACAAAATACCCTCTATGGGGCAATCTATGGGGAAGACCTATGTTCAGCAGTGGACTTTTGATAAACTGTAATGAATTAATGAATAAGTCAAGTAAAGTTACAGCCTATATGTATATTCCTTTGCCGAGCACAAGCCTCCTCGTATTCTTGAAAGGATTGTAGAGCTTGAGTGGGTTGTTTATATACGTGGTAGAGCCAGGCTGCAGCCATATTATGGTTGTAGGCTCGACCGGGGTAGGACGATGCTCTCACAGATTACCAGCGTAAAAAAGCAGCGTAAAGCTACTGCTGCTGTATTTCGTATGGTGAGTGTAGAGAACCGGAGACCCTTTTTACTGGAAATGAGTCATTCCATCTTAGTCCTCAGGGGTGACAACGCATCTGCATTTTGATTCTTAATTGAGGTTAGATGTAGATGTTTATGGGCTTATAAAAAAAAGCAATTTCTCCGCTGGTAGTGCATTGCAAGTTGGCGGACTTCACGTGTCTTCAAAATATTTTATTTTTCAGACATAGGATCTGTCCCCGTCGGCATTATTTAAATTATTAATTGTAAATTTAAGCATTGATTTACCACCTGCTCGACGATGAAGGAAACATCGTCAGTAAACTTGCATGTGTGGTTAGTAGACACCACCATCAATAAAATATTACATGTGCTGCTTTTAGTTGTCCATTTAAAGTAAATTAGATTCACTCATCTTTGAAGGAACATACTTGCAAAGTCCGCTAACATTACGGCAGCGCGGCGGACTATTCCTTGCTCTATAACCCTATCAGAAATGAGAGGGCACCTGTGCTCCGCAGTGAGCCGTATAAAATAGGCTAGCATTGCTATGAACCGTCTCAAAAAAACAAACTATTGTGTCATTATGATCTCAGTCAGTCAAGCCTTACAGAAGTTATACGGTCACTAACAGATGCACTAGAAATAAAATACAAAGATTAGTTAATTTATTTACTATTCTCATAAAAGACACATATTGAGCAAAGAAGACTTAATACTTTATACAAATATATATACTATTCTGTATCAGCCATTCTGATTAAGCAAAAAAAAAAGTAAATAAGAAATTTCCACGATGTGTACATTTTTCAAAGCAAATAATATTATATTGTTTAGTCGTTATTTATATATTAATTAAATGAAATACTTTACGCAGTAAGTTTCTTACGAAAAAATCTGAAAATAAGAAATAAGCTTAAGTGGAATTTGTACTTCCCGCTTACTTGTATTAACTGTTAGTTGTAGGGATTATGGTAGGCCGAAAATGAGTTTATTTCCCTAAGGGAGTGTAACACCAATTTCACCTCAAATGGACAGTTTTATAACTTCGATAACAACGTAAGAATATGTTTTTACTTGCAATAATGTATATACATATTATATTGTATTTTGATTACTATCCTCATCCTCCTCATAGACCAATTCACAAATGGATATGGGCCTCTTCCACTTCGGGGATTTGACCATCGGCAGGCGGATCAGTGAAGGATGTACTAAAGTGTACGGGATTTTGATGCCTTTTACTAGATGGTAGGACTTCTTAACATCTTTGTACTCAGGGTAGACAAGGTATTGCATTTTAATTCTTAATCGAGGATAGATATAAAAATACTTATATAAAACTTTATTTTACATAAGACAAATAAAAAAAAATCACAGCATTTCAAGCATAAAAATAATTAAATTTTACTAAAATATAAAAATTAATATGAACATTGAAGTACCTAAATCACAATTGTTCCATTCTAACAGAGAACGTTATGATCTTTTCTTTACCTTCACTCCTTGTCAGTTCACGCACATTATGAGGCTACGCAATAGCATGCGTAGCAATAAACTTTCCGACGACGTCTTGGTTGATGCTTTTTGGAACATTGCCAGTGTCATTTGTATATATGCAGACGTACGAATACGGAGAGATGCTTGTAGTTTTTGGCTAAAGCACGAAATATTTAATTTAGGGTGCCATTGTATTCTTTTGATTGAATTATTTTATTTATTTCAATACTTATTGTATTGAAATAAATAATATATATAATATTTACATAAATTAAAACGTATTGTAAATGTCAAATTAATTTTCTTTCAAGCTTTATTATATCGTCCCTAGCTAGCTTGGCTTTTAAGTAAAAAAATTGTATACTAATATTTTTCAATAGTTATTATTATTAAGAAGACGCTGCTGCCCATCTCCTGGTTTGTTTCCCTCTCTGTCGCCTCTTACGACACCCATGGGACGATATAGGGTAGTGGATAATTTTACACTGCCATAATACGGTAATTAAATTATTTATCAATAATTGTGATTTTATTGTAAAAGTGATGATAAAATTGTCCCTTTCTTACATAAAATAAATGTTTATGGCTAATAACATAAATGGTTTATGGAGGTCCGGTTAAAGTAAAGTTAAAGCCTATAAACGTTCTACTTTTGTATAATACATATCTCTTGCCTCACACAACTAAGAGCAAAAAAGAGTTCATGAAGGCGGACGCCACAAATCTTTGAAACATTTTAATTTCTTAACCGTGAACATTTTTCACGATGTTTTCCTCGAATGCTGACCATATGGCGAACTGGCATTAACAATTGGAAAGTACTCCCGCTGGCATAGATCGCGGGTTCGCTACTACGACTCTCCCCAAGATCAACAAACAGACAGAAAAGAAACATTGATGACATAAATAATATAATAATTACAATAGGATAGGGTGGGGCTAGTTGAGCATAGAGGTAAGTTGGGCAATCGAAATATCTCAGAAACTATACACCGTACTCTAACGCATCAAATTGCGGAAAGAACCGGTCGCAGATGGGGAACTCATCGTGCGACTGCCAGTGACGACTTGTCGATCGAGTGAAGTATACGAACGCTTTGTTTATTTAGCGACAAAAATGTTAAAATATGAGTGGGAATATTTCTTCTGTACGAGTCAAATATTATCCGCTTTCAATCTGGTAAGTGTTAAACTTCCATAACTTTAGTATATTTTTGGTATGTATAAAGGTTTTAGATATAATTCTAACAGTTTCTTTATAATCTCACTTTTGCTTAACATTTTTGGGTTCGGGTTAGATGAGCAATAGTTGTTGCTCAACATGCATTTTTCATCATTTCATGCAATTTCCCCCAGAAATTGTTCGACCATACCCAAAGGCAGGTCCTTGACATGCAGCCAAAACTGTCAGAACAAAGAGGAAAGCTGATTTTCTAACAGACACTCCCGAAAAGAATGCATTGCAAGAGGAACGAAATAAAACCACTAAAAAGTTAAGAAGCCAAAGAAGAACATTGATAATAAAAGAAAGAAGAGTGTTGCAATGATGATGATGATGACTATTCCTGCCTGGTTTGTTGCGAAGCTTATTCTGAAAGCTTACCAGGGGAAACATGGATCCAGTGCCAAGTTTGTAGGGAGTGGGCACATACAAAATGTGCGCTAGCTGCTGGTCTTACTTTCGTTTGTATTAATTGCAACAGCAACAACGGTGCTTAAGTTTCCAAGATCTCATTAATATATTATTTTTTAATTAGGCTTTATTGATAATTATGTAAATAATCAAGTCTAATTTTAAGTAGAAAGACTGAGTTCTAATCCAAAAGTTAAGCTTATGATAAGTTGAGTTTTTGTTGATTCTTTTTTTGTGTAATATTAAAAGAAAATTACTTTTAGTTTCACTGTTATGTCACTAAAATATATAAATAAAAGTTTATCGTAAAACAGAAATTTTATTTCATATCCTTGCTCAACTTACCTCACCTATGGGGTACGTTGAGCATCTTTGACTTTCTTCACTTAAACGGCCGTAGCTCTTTAATGCGACTTGTTATAAATACATTTCTATGGACATTTTGGAAAGGGATAAATTACTTACCCATCAGTATGCATAACAAGCCATTAAAACTTTTGGAAGGAGGAGTTCTACAAGCAAGTAGACGGTGTGGCGATGGGCTCACCTGAATCTCCCGTAGTCGCTGACATATTCATGGAGGATTTTGAGGAGAAAGCCCTTCTTACTGCTCCTGTAAATCCAAGATTCTACAAGCGGTACGTAGACGATACTTTCACAATTTTACCATCTGACAAAGTAATTGCATTTTAAGATCACCTTAATTCCATAAACTCTAAAATACAATTCACAATGGAGTTAGAGGCAAACAATTCTTTAGCTTTCCTAGATGTTTTAGTCATCTGAAATCCTGATAACAATGTTGGTCACACTGTGTATAGGAAAAATACCCATACCAACCGATATTTAAATGGTGAATCACACTATCATCCATCTCAATTAGCTACCGTGGGAAAATCTTTGTTTCAGAGAGCACGAGGGATTTGTGACAGAAAACATCTGGCCGCCGAGCTTCAGCACGTCGAGCAAGTATTGCAAGACAACAAGCTTCGGGTCCTGCGCCTACGTCACAATGACTGAGTGAAGCCGGCCACAGACGAGCGTGTGCCTGCTATACTACCTTATGTCAGAGGAGTCACGGATAAGGCTGGCTATATCTTGAAGCGAGCTTCCATTAAAACAACTTCAAGCGGCCGAAGAAGATTAGTCAATTTTTACCATCCGTTAAGTGTCATATCCCTCTACATGATGCAGGAGTGTACGAGCTGGATTGTGAATGTGGTATCTCTTGTTGAAGCGCCTGCGTCTACTTTCTGAGCAACGAGATAAACAACGTACTTATAGTAACTACGTGAGTAGATTACGTTAATTTTAAACAGGTTCTTTGTCTTTGCAATATTTTATTACCCTCTCAACTGTTGTGAGATTAATACAATCGTCCAAGACCAAATTCAAGTTGCATTATTTTAAAATTCCCTTATACTCCTGAACATGATCCTGGATCGTCGCCGGATATAAAATAATAAGAACCAGAATTTAGCTATTTTATTATGGTAAATATAGTGGAGTTTACGTTAGGAATCAAGTTTGGAGTTACGTCGCCGCCATTAAGAATGTGGGTCAATTTGCAGTAATTACGCGGTGTTGAAGATAAAATTTAAGATTTATTATCACCCAACACTTTAGTTAATGTAATCTTATTAGGTTAGTGAATTTATTGTTTCTATCAATTATTAATTACCTACTGCGTTGTGGTTAACATTCGCAATTTTTTTGATAATTTGCAGTAATTAAGTAAGAAATTGTATTGGAAGAATACCGTTAGAAATTAATCTACATTATTTTTGCTTATTTACATTATTTAATATAGTTGTGCAGTAGAAATCGTATAGTAGCATTAATTATTATTACCTACACCAAGTTAATGCTTTTAGGCTTTAATTAGTATTTTCTTTTTTGTTTAGAGTTTTTTATAGTAATAAAATTATACTATAGTGAAATTATACTATAGTAGATTGTTAATTTTTGATTAAGTGGGTATATAATTGAATTAGGTAGGTATTGTAAGTAACATAAGTAATAAAATTATCTACTATTATTTGAACGTCGAGAAATATTGTGTAAAATTGAATTATTATTTGCCGAGTTAGTACCTCCATATTATATATAATTAAGTCGTTTTTCAGAGCTTAATAGTTAGTTAGTGCATTAGAAATAGTCGGAGATTGTTATTGAATATTTGTAATTGTATACATTCCAGGTCGAATACTCTCGTCTTCCAGAATGACCGAAGAAAAGGAGTTGATTAAGAAGCGAGGTAGTTTTAAAGGCCGCTCAACTACCTTCATTAGTTATATGGATTCGCTTACTACACCTTTACAAAATCATGACGCGACGAAATTGCAATTGCGTGTGGGTAAGCTGGACACATTGTATAACCAATATGATGAAGTGCAGTTACGCTTGGAATGTATTGTTGACAAACCCGACTTACAAATAACTGAGCGTTCGTGCTTTGAATCTCAGTATTACAAGGCGCTAGCCAAAGCTCAAATTTTACTGAGCGATTATCATAATGCTAATTCTGAATCGGCAGGTAGTGACAAGAGTTCTCGAGTCCGTAACAAGTTCGTTAAGTTACCTACTATACAATTACCAAAATTTAGTGGATCATACGAGAACTGGTTGGAGTTCCATGATACCTTTAATAGCTTTATTCACTCTAATGATGAGATCGATGAAGTTAATAAATTTCATTATTTACGGGCGTCTCTCGAAGGGTCCGCTGCTGTAGTAATTCAATCATTTGAGTTTTCTTCAAGTAACTATGCTGTGGCATGGAATGTTTTATGTGAGAGGTTTAACAACAAACGATTGTTAATTCACAATCATGTGTCGGCCTTATTTAACCTTGAAACTATTACAAAGGAGTCGTCTGTCACTTTAAAGTGCTTAATCGATTTATTAAGTAAAACCTGAGGGCATTAGAATCGTTAGGCGAACCAGTTCAGCACAGCATTTTAATTTATGTAGTTACACATAAATTGGATCAAAAAACCTACCGTAAGTGGGAGGAGTTTAAAGGTAATTTAAAAAAGGATGAATCAGTTACATTTAATATATTCCTCCAGTTTATGCGTAGCCGAGCTGATCTACTCGAAACTTTAGAGATGTCGCGTAGTGTTCACTTTGCACCGAATAGGCCGAGTCGTAAATTAAAATCCATGGTTTCAGTGCAGCAACCAAATAGTCTTAATATATAATCAAATAAAGAATTTAAATGTTGTTTAAAATGTAACGGCGATCACAATTTAGGTCGATGTCCACAGTTTCTTGCACTCAGTAATGAGGCTAGATTGAAATTATTGCCATCTTACAAGATCTGTTATAATTGATTTAAGTCAGGACATTTTGCAAACCATTGCAAAAAGCCTGGCAGTAAGGTATGTAAGCACCGTCTTGTGTAAGTCACTCTGATTCACGTCACCGAACCGCAAGCAACTCATACCGTACAAAGTAAAAATAATAATTCGCTCGAGAATGAGACGGCCGGGCACTCGGACTGGGACTCACTCGTCAATGATGTCAACCGCAGGCACTGATGTGAACAACGTCGCTTTATCATCAAACGTAGCGCATCGCAGTGAACAACGAGATGTATTATTGTCAACTGCTTTGACAAAATTAATCGATTGTAATAATGTCGAACACGTCGCCAGCGCAGTATTAGACTGCGGTAGTACATCTAGTTTTATAACTGAGAATATGCGCAAACGATTAAATTTAGATTTTGTCGAAATAGATAGGTCAATATTGGGCACATATGGTGTATGGTATTTCTTTAGTAATCTGGGCATGAATATATGGTCGAGTGGGCGGGGAGGGGGAGGAGGGTGGAACCTCCCAAAGAATTAAGCCGGAAACCCCTTTTTTTAATGATTTTTAAAGTTTTAGACCTATTGAGGCAAATAGTAATCTCGGCATGAATATATGGTCGCGAGTGGGCGGGGGAGGGGTGGGAACTCCCCTAAAAGGGTTAGTGCCGAAACCCCTTTTTTAATGATTTTTAAAGTTTTGTGACCTATTGAGGCAAAATTGATTTTGAGGAAAACCGTGCGAATCAACACTATTTTGATTCTGCTTCTGCCCAGCGCTGCGGTGTGCAGCCCGTCTGCCCTTGCGTGGTAACCAAGCACAGGCACCTAGCACCTCCCTCCGCGCTTCCGGGTTTTCATATACACTCTAGGGTAGAGGAAAGACCACGTGGAAGACGGTTGACAGATTCGGTTTTGTGATTTATACCTTCTGGTACTAGGGTTTGATCAAAAGAAACGACCAAATATAATATTATTAAAACATTTATTTATAAACATGTTTAATTGCTTTAATTAATTCCATAAAAGGATCTTTCTAATTGTTATATTGTTGTTGCGTGTTATTTTTTAAAACAGATACAGACCATGCTCTATTTCCATCTCTTTCTAATAATTATATTGTTGTTTCGTTTTCGTATCATTTTAAATGGATATAACCAAAATTATAATTATCGATATCTCGAAAACTAAAGATTTCCGGCATAAAAGCAGCTAGATGGTAATCACAGCATCATTGCCTGTCAACTAAAGCTAAAATGAACACTTAAATCGTGCTGCAGATTACTAAAGCCGACCCTGGTGTATTCTCATGTAAGGTGTCGTGTACATTTAAAGTCGTTAGATAATAGTTATTCCGCTAAAATTAATTGTTTCATTTTGCCATCAATTACTAGCAATACCCCAGGTCGCGAATTAAGCATACGTGATCTTCAACTTCCGTCGAATATTTGCTTAGCTGACCCTGCATTTTATAAACCTGCCGATGTAGATATCTTAATCGGGGCTGATCCCTTTTGGGATTTGTTAGGGTCACAAAGAATTAAGTTAGGAAGTAATAAGCCCATTCTGCATGAAATCAGGCTAGGGTGGATAGTTTCTGGTCTAATTAATGTTCATCATTCTACATTGATGTCTAATGACTTACGATGCAACTTTGCTAAATCTGATTTTTACTTTTGTGGCGATAATAAGGATTACATTCAAATCGAATTAACGTGGTTTTGGCAGCTGGAGGAAATAAGTTCCAAGTCATCTCATTATTCACCTGAGGAGAAATTGTGTAAGTATGATTTTATAAATAATACGTAACGCCTCGATGATGGGCATTTTTGCGTTCGGTTACCTCTCAAAAAAGATAGCGTGCTATTAGGAGATTCATTTAAAAGAGCTACGCATTGCTTGTTCTCCCTAGAGCGTAAATTAAAAAATAAGCCTGACATCAAAAAAATTTGGTTAGACAAACTTTCATGGGATGAACCACTGTCTCCCGAAATCAAGAAACGCTGGTATGGCATTATGAAATCTCTTCCTCTTTTAAATAACATTCCTATTCCACGACTAGTTATCTGTGAGTCATACCGGGTGCTGCAACTGCATATTTTCACTGACGCGTCTGAGTGCGCATACGGTGCGTGCATTTTTGTTCGAAGCGTCAGCGATAAGGGACAAGTTATGATTTGATTATTAACGGCTAAGAGCCGTGTAGAACCAATCAAACCCACAAAAATACTACGACTGGAGTTGTGCGATGCATTGCTATGAGCTCGTCTTTATAAGAAGGTTATAAATTCATTTTGTGTTAAAATTGACCAAGTCTACTTTTGGACAGACCCCACGATTGTTTTGGGTTGGTTGCGAATGTTGCCTTGTAAACTTCAGCCTTTCGTGCGTAATCGTGTCGCTGAAATTTTGGATAAGGCCAGTGACCATAAGTGGGGACACGTCCTAACAGATAAGAACCCAGCAGACTTAATATCTCGTGGTGTGGATATCAGTGCTCTGGCAGGTCTCAGATTGTGGTGGTCAGGTCCAGAGTTTTTAATGTATGACATATCAAAATGGCGTTCTCAGCCTAAGTATGTTGAAACATTGCCTGAAACGCGTCATGATATTATATTAAATGCAGTCACTACTCATTCAAAAAATAATGATTGTTTCATTGATTTTAGTCGTTTCTCGAATTATTCACGCCTTGTACGTTCCGTGGCTTACGTTTTACGATTCATAATGTCTTGTAAAAGACAGCTTATTTCTTCGAATTACTTATCGGAATTAGAATTACGAAACGCGTTAAATATTACAATTTCATAATGCCAATATGAGTCCAGAGTATAAATTGCTTCTGAATAAACAAAATTTACCTAAGAAAAGCCCACTTCTTAAATTTAATGTATTTTTTAAACGAAAATAAAATAATGCGTGTTGGTGGTTGTATTGATAACTATAAATTTTCATATAATAAAAAGCATCCTATATAATTACAGTCCAATCATATATTTACGAAATTATTATTTAATCATGAACACAAAAAGCTAAAGCAAGCCGGCCCACAGCTACTGTTGGCAAACATTAGACATAATTATTGGCCGACAGGTGGTCGAAACCTAGCGAAAGCCTGTTATCATAAATGTATACGATGTCATCGCATGAAGGGTATGATTTCGAATCTACTAACAGCAGCGTCTCCTTTCGGGTGGCTTTCCTTTTGAGACCGTAGGAGTCGATTATGCGGGCCCTGTGCGCCACTCGTCATGGTCGTGGGTGTCGACTGGTAAAGGTTTATATATGTATTTTCGTCTGTTTCACCACCATTTAAAGTTAGTAGGTAACTTAGCGAGCAATAACTATTTGCTGGCATTGTGCAGGTTTATAGCTCGAAGAGGTAAGCCAGTTAATATTTATTCCGATAACGGTGCTTCTTTTGTTCGTGCATACAATGACTTATCCAAATTTTTAAAAGGCAATTGCGATTCTTTGAGCGAAAGTATGGCCAATGATAATATTAACTTTCATTTTGTTCCGGCGTATACTCCTCACTTCGGTGGTCTTCGGGGGTCAAATCGACAAAAGGGTCATTATCAGGCGACTCATTATTTGGTTGATTTCGGTGGCATTTTTTGTTTTTAAATTTAGGCCTTACTAACATGAAAATTCAATTCTAGAGTTAATTTAAAACATATTAGTAGTAGAGGGAATCGTATAGACAGAATGGTTAAGAAGGTATTTAATTTTAAAAAAATGGTGTCCACCGAAATATATATTTTGATCACCGAAATCAAATAAATATAAAATAATTTATATATCAAAGACATTTTTTTAAGGTATATTTACTGCCTAAGCACTACTATGAACTTATGATCTGTAACGAATTGCAGGTTAATTTGACAATAAAACATTTTATTTTATCAAGACTTAAGTATGTGTAACATTTCTATTAAGTTTTGTGAAAACTTACAAAAATCAACTTTGGTAGGAAGCGTTAAATTATTATATTAAATGTCATTAAAAATAGTAGTCTTTAGTTAACATTATAGGAACTTAAAAAAATCAGAATCCTTGGTCGAGATCTAGCTTAATCACAGATAATTTACTTATTGATAAAAAATTACTACAAAAATCACTTAAATATCAATCTTTTTAACAACATCAACAATTGTAGAAAGCTTTTACATAACTAATAGTATTTATATTTAAAAAAAAATATTACTTTATCTTTTTATTTTAACACAATTAAATAAGCTTTAGGTATATTAAGCACCCAGCATTAAATTAACAACGTAATAAACTTCTTATAAAAACTTTGTATTACAGTTTTCAATCCTTAATTAAAATTTTAATTTCTATAAAAATAGTGAAGAGATGTAGCTCTTTTTTGGGAGGATTCTAGGTTGAATTTAAGCTAGAAACCTAGATCAGAGATGTTATTCTATTTTTAGATTTAGTAACTAATATACCGAGTTTGAAAAATATCATTCCAACGTAGTTATTCATATTATGGCATAATATGGAAGATTCTGGTTTGCAGAGACGCCTACGTCTTTCGATGTGAAATATGAATCAAGTTTTATTGACTAACTAGTGACTGTTAATTTAAAAACATGGGTGAGTGTCGTGGAACACTCGTGTCGAACGAAGTTCCTTTCGTTGTATATTATTATTGATAAACGAATTATATTATTGATTAACAAATACAAATAAATGAATTACTAGCGTCGATTAAAATGAAGCGTCATTTAAAATAAAATAATATTTCTTTCATGGCAAGATAAGAAAAAGTGCGATGGAGGTGGATATTATTTCGTCTCGCTTCCTTATAGCCGCTAAGGCTGTCTACACTACGTCAGAAGGGGTCGTGACGGAAAAATCTTACACTTTTTCTCGCCTAGTCCCCATCCGCCAAATTCGTACCGTCCGATAAGGAACTTCGTTCCAAAAAAAAATTCTAAATTTATTAATCAGTACCTTACCTAACGTGCTACATATACACACTTTTTAATATCGGTACAATCATGCACACATCCAATCTTTTAAAAACTTAAAAATAGTGTAACGCTATGTGTTTTCCGTGTTTTTCGTCGTGTATATTTTATGAAAAAGCCGGAAAACCCCATTTTTGAAATGTCCGATAATTTAATGAGGTTTTCAGACTGTTGCATAAATTTGACTTAGTTTATTCATTCATTCATTCATCAAAAGTCTATCAAAAAACAATTTTATTACGTGTATGTTATTTAAGATTTATTAACTTATTTTATTTTGTTATTTAGAGGCCAATTCTGGCTTACAAATTTCAACAAAAAGATCAGTAAATATATAAAACAGTTATTGTAATAATTATTTTTTGGTTCAGACATAATACTCATTTATAAAGGAAAATATGGGAAAATATTTGTGCTGCGTCGTTGTCAACTGTCAAAGCATAACAACTACATACAATTTTTATCAATATGGAATAAATCCAGGGAAGTAATGTGATAATATTTCATTTTTAGAGTAAAGTGCTTTTATTTAGGCCGTAAATGATTGTGATTCAGGGAATGATGCGGGGTATAGCACATTTCAAGTCAATATGAAGCTATGTAATATAAAAACTTTTGAGTGCTGTAGAGATCTGTTTATATTTTTAATGAATATCCCGTCCGCCACACATTCACAGCCGGATTTCCTACAGTGTACAAATTTTTTTGCTTCTTGCTTTGCTTCGTCAGAAGCATCCTTCGGTCAATCCTTCTCAGGGTTTACCGCTGCCTCCCAAGACTTCTATGCAACCTTTACAAATTTCTGAAAAAGACACTTTAGAAGCAATTATGTCATTTTCGAATGGCTCTGCTGGCGGCATTGACGGAATTACGCCTCAACATCTTAAAGATCTTGTAAGCGCTTCTGCCGGTGACACCAGCGGAGTACTTCTTAATGATATTACAAAATTATGTAACTTTATGCTTTCTCGTAATGTTAATCCAAATTTCATTCCATTCTTATATGGGGCAAGATTAAGTGCCTTCAAAAAAAAAAAGGATAACGGTATCCGTCCTATTGCCGTTGGTTCCACATTTCGACGCTTAACTTCAAAATTAGCTTGCAGGCACATAATCTCTAACCTCAAAAAATGTTTAATCAAAAAATAAAACCAAGTTATCGATTCTGCAGTCGGTGTTCAACAGGGTGACCCACTAGGTCCAGCACTTTTCAGTTTGGGAATTCAACCCATTATTACAAATTTGAAATCCAAGCTGAATGTCTGGTACCTGGACGACGGTACACTGGGAGGTAGAGCAGATGACGTCCTCAGTGATCTTACTTATATTTTTCGAAATTTTAAAAATATTGGTCTTGAACCAAATAGCAATAAATGTGAAATATTTTTTTCCAATAATTTATCTACTTCACAGAGACACTTTAATTCAAAATTTCAATCATATTTCTCCAGGAATAAAACTGTCAGTACGGAATCACTATACCTGCTAGGTGCCCGTTGTTTTCGATAGTATTAAACCTGTTTTAAAAACAAAACTTGATCAGTTTTTAAACCACGTTGATGAATTGTATAAATTAAGCCCCCACATTGCGCTTACTATCTTAAAATATTGTCTCCTTGTACCTAGATGTTTGTGAGTGTCGTAAGAAGTCACTACGGGATACCCCAAAAATATCTTATGACCTCCGATAGATGGTGGCATATTTATCTCTTACTAGCTGTTACCCGCGGCTTCGCCCGCATGGTCACTGGGAAATGAACTATCCATTGCTTTTTGAATTGAAAGATAACTGAGTTTTATAGATTTGTCAGAGATGCAGCCATTAAAAGGAAACTGAGCAAAATTGATTCGTCAGCCTATTTAAATGTTTTGAAACGCAGCGTATAGGAAAGCATGAAAATAGCCTGTTTATTCCAAATGGAAATGGGATATTTTTTTAATTAAAGGAAACTGAGCATAATTATCCGTCAGGGATGCAGACTTTTGAAAAGAAACTGAGCTAAATTGATTCGTCAGAGATGCAGTTTTCTGAATTGAAAGGAAACTGAGCCAAATAAAAGATCCGTCAGAGATGCAGCCTTTTGAGTTGAAAGGAAACTGAGCTTAATAGGTCCGTCAGAGGTGCAGCATTTGGAATTGAAAAGAAACTGAGCTAAATAGGAAATTTTGAATTGAAAGGGAAGATCTGTGGGAATTCTGATTAATTGATTGTGGGAATTTTGAAAAAAAAACTAACTGAACACTATTTTAAGACGCTACTGTACACAATGTTATATGTTTTTCCATTCGAGGAAAGAATGTGGAGATTATGGGCATTTGAAACACGCGAACATGCTACATACAGCTGACCATGAGAGAAGCACGGTTTTTCTAAGTTGACCCCCGCTACCTGTAACGTTTGCCCTTGCGCTTTATTAATTGTCATTGCAAAACTGAGCTTGATAGGGAACTGCAACCTTTTGAATTGAAAAGGAAGATCTGTGGGAATTATAGGGATCCGTGGTATAATAACATTTTCACCTTTTCCTACGCCTGTCAAAATTGTAGCACCGATTATGTTCCGTCCAAGATGTGTCACACGCAGCCTCGTCCCGTTACATAACCGAGGAGCATCTAAATTTCACATTAGCATGACTGGGACGCCTAATTTTAATTGAAGCTTATGTGAGGGCACACCTGACAACTCTAGAGAATTTAGAAACTCTACGGGATATGAAGTGCTCTGTTCTGTGTCCATAACTGTGTCTACTGACAAATACTCTGTTATTTCTCCTGCTACTTTGCTTAATATATCTGAATTTATTTCGTTAACGCTCTCATTGCTAGAACACATGCCAAATAGTTCCGAATATTGGAGAAAAAAAGATAAAAAATAATTTCCGCCGCAATATAGGGCCGGAAGCGGCACCGAGGTCAATATTTTCGATGTTTTTTTTTTTTTTTAACTAACTTATATTTAATTTATTTAAAAAAGAGCATAGGCCCCTCCTAATATTTTGATCGTACCTATTATAAAATATCAAGTTGTTAGTAATCCATTTCGTACTGGATTTCGACCCGGACACGCCTATTTCAGCCGTCTGAGAATGACCGAAAATATCATTTGCTTAGAGTGTTGGGCAATTGTCACTTAACGTATGAAGAACTTTACACCACGTTGACCCAGATCGAAGCAATCCTGAACTCCCAGCCACTCACTCCACTATCTTCAGATCCTACAGATTGTACGCCACTCACTCCGAGACATCTTTTAATTGGGCGTGCGCTGACTTCGTTGCCGCAATCGGACTACCAGCATCACTCCACTCCTATTTTTGGGAACGATGGAGCAAGGAGTACGTCTCAGAGCTCCAACAGAGAGTAAAATGGCGTTCCTGCAAAGATAGCTTGAAGATAAACGATTTGGTGGTAGTCAAGGAGGACAACCTTCCTCCGCTGAAATGGAAGCTGGGAAGAGTCGTCGCAATTCACCCAGTAGCCGATGGCATTGTTCGAGTTGCAGACATCAGAACTTCCCCTGGGATTATCAAGAGGGCATTTAACCGGATTTGTCCATTGCCAGTGTCACTTAATTCTGGTTGAAATCAAAGATTTCAACGCCCGGGGGCATGTTGAAGCGCCTGCGTCTACTTTCTGAGCAACAACTCAAACAACGTACTCGTAGTAACTACGTGAGTAGATTACGTTAATTTTAAACAGGTTCTTTGTCTTTGCAATATTTTATTACCCTCTCAACTGTTGTGTGATTAATACAATCGTCCAAGACCACATTCAAGTTGCATTATTTTAAAATTCCCTTATACTCCCGAATATCTCTTACATAGGACACTACTTTACCTATAAAATTTGGTGGTATTGGTGTGAGAAATCTTTCTAGCGTTGTATTGCCTGCTTTCCTTGCTTCCGTGCATAGTGTCAGTAATTTATGTAACATAATTTTAAATAATAAAGTAGACCTGTGCTACACGGAGGCAGGGCAGACATGCCGAACGCTCTGTCCCGCGAAAATGTTCCACTGGAAGTTAACCAACAAAAACAGAGGATATTCCGTTGGTACAGAGGGTAGAAAGATTTGTTTCATAATTTCCATAGTGACCAAGATCAGGCACGCCTTCTAGCTGTTTCGATTAAGGAATCTAGTCACTGGTTACACGTTTTACCATCAAGTAATCTCGCCACATTACTTAATGGGAAAGCTTGCGCATCGCTGTGAACTGACTAGGAGCGGCGATTTGTCAACCCCATCAGTGCCCCTGGTAGCAGCGTCGACAAGTTTGGGCTCCACGGACTTTCTTGTAAGAAAAGTGCTGGTAGGTTTTCACGGCACGGTTCTTGAACGATGTCATCCGAAGGCTCTTGTCTCTATAAATGTTACCTCGGTTTTAGAGCCTTGTGGAATATTTAGAGACGATGGCAGGAGACCCGACGGTATGACATTGGTCCCTTGGGGAGAGGTAAAGCCCTAGTGTGGGATGCTACTTGCGTAGACACTTTGGCGGCCTCATCTCAGGGGTACCTCGTTTAGAGCCGGGCAGCATCAGAGGCAGCTGAACTGGTAAGTGGCGCTAATATGAGTCTCTGAGAGATGACTACATATTTGTGCCATTTGCTGTAGAGACTATCGGTCCGTGGGGTCCACGTGCGGTGAAGTTCTTAAAGGAACTCCATCCTCAGCTAGTCGTTGCTGCTGGTGATAAGAGGACTGGCTCTTTTCTCGCTCAAAGGCTGAGTATAGCCATTCAGCGGGGAAACGCATCCAGCGTTCTTGGCACGATACCGCGTGGAGTAGGACTGTTTGATAACTAAATTACTAGTTTTTGTTGTTTTTATTATATCTGAATTTATTTCGTTAACGCTCTCATTTTTTGGTGCAAGAATCGCCCTTTCACATAACAATTTGTCTTCATGCATGTTGTTCGTCAAATCTGACTAAACGCTCGCAATTAATTCGGAATGACTCTGTACTAAATTACAAAAATCTCGTCAATTTAACGCAGCCCTCAGCATCCGTTTCCAACCGCCCATCGCCAATTTTAATAGTGTGTCAGCATACTTTTCCAGCATTGATATCATTATACAAATGCACTCTCATATTCGTAGTTAAACTGAATTTTGTCACCTTGTTCCATAAAATAGACGACTTGAGGCATGCTTTAATTTCATCTGCAGTGTGCCCTTTGAATGACAGAAGTTTGGCGAAAGTCACCAGCCAGTAAAACCACCATTCCTCCGATTACATCGGTATTGCTGCGCAAATCCTGGAGCGTTCGATTTAGTGCTTCTACAGCTTTTATGCGACATTGTACTTTCGTCCCACACTAAAAGCTTGCATTGTCGTAGCATTATACCTGCGTACTATTTTTGCTAAAGTTGCAGATCGGCGATTCTTCCTGGGCTAGATTTAGAGGAGTTTTAAAACAGAATGTGCAGTGCGGCCCCGCTTAGCAGCGTGGCGGCTACCGGAGGAAGCTACACACAGCAATGTTTTTATTCCGTACTTGCGCTAATAATAAATTTAACAAAATGTCTTCCCAGTTCCTCCAGGGCATCTAAAAGAAAAGTGCACCATTTCCGGATTAAATTTGTCCTAATACTTTGTCAAAACTCGTTTTGTTCGGGAAGCACGCGGTACAAATTCGGCTACTTGCTGCTGCAAAGCTGGTATATCGTAGTTTGTTTCATATAATTTCACTTAGTTCATTTTCGGTTGTTCGCTGAAGGCTTATCATTCCAAAGTCGCTTAATTTTTGCCTACCATTGCCATTACTTTATCTTCAATTTTCCAAGTGCTTCATTATAAATGTGTTCATTGTATGTCATGTTCGCGTGTGTCTGTAACCTTCGCAAATATCTACCGCCATGTACTTTATATTTGTCCCACAATTTATGTGCATTAGATAGCCCGCAAGATGATATGAGAGTTGCATAAAGATCCCTAATTTTGCTGGTGATGGCACTGCCTGCTTCCTCCATGGTTTCATCCCAGTGATTATCGTTTTCTAAAAGATGCAGAGCTTCACATGCTTCTCTATAAGCGCATTCCTGACCGTTGACAGTTTTAAGGTCTTTATATCCTGTAGGACCCCGAACATGGTGCAGCAGCAATTGTAAACAGAAACATTCAAAATTAGTAACATGGATGGTATACACACGACCAAGGGCATCTGATGACTTTACACCGGGCCAATTTGCAACAGGCGCCTTGAATACATGTTTCCACTCCTTCCTAAATGTGTTCCAAGTATAATAGCGGGGACTTCAGAATATAACAACGTTTTTGCAAAGGGTCGGTTTGACAAAGTTGAAAGAAGGCTGTTAGTGTAGTTTTGGCGGTGATGCAATTCTTTCTTGGAAATTTCTTTCGGTGAAATATACACGCTCTCCATTTTCTAAGTGCACAGCAAGGTGAGTAACTGTTTGCGCCGTAAAGGGAAGCCAAGGAGACGCCACGCTGCCTCGTTACTGCTGACATAACGCCCTGCTTGAAAGGTCTGTACTTCATTAACGGGATTTTCCTCAACTTCACTCCTGAGATTAAATATTGCTTGGTCGCTTCCTTTATTTATGTACTTACAGATATACTTGATTGCGCGGACAGAGCTACATGCTTCTACATTAATGTGGGCATTAAACATTTTTATATAGAATGGGCGAATACGGGACAATCCAGCTGTTATCTAAGGTTTCGAACGCTCCAGAGCGAGATTTGATTGTAACTTTCTGCCACCATCTTCGGGAGCTCTGCGTCTGTATAAAGGGTAGCCATTGTCATTGTGCACTGTTTCTTTTAATAGCTGTTTAGGTATTTCTTTGTACATTTTCCTTCTTTCATACATGGCGATATTGAATTTCGTGCCCACATGGACCGTGAATCATATTTCGGACGATGGTATCATACATTTTTATCTTGCTCAGGATCCGGAATCTCGGCGCTTATTATGTCGTCTATTTGGCTGGGCCCGCAACCTCTCTTAAGCCATATTAGAATGTGGGCATGCGGTAATCCCTTTTTGCCATTCAATTGAATACATGAAGCACTGCACCTCTCCGAAAATTTTCCTTTGTTAATTACATACATTAACTTTTGTACTTTAATCCAATAATCTAGCAACTAAATCGTGTCTGTCAGTACTTTTTGGCCCGGCATTAGCTTCTCGGTTATTTCTTTCCATGTGGGATTGCAAGTAAAAGTAACAAAAGATCAGGTTTTCCGTAAGTTCGTACATAGGCGAATGCGTCTTGTGTGTACTCATAGATAGCGGGACTGTTAACGAATGATGAGGGCAGAATTACCATTTTACCTAAATCTCTGGGGTTTACATTGGCGTCGCTAGAAACTGCATCTTGTAAATGTATATAATTATCAACGCGCAGCTTTTTTGATTTAAAGATATATAACGGAGACGTTCACTTTCTACCTTCACATACATGTCTACTAAAAATTGATGAAATAATTATCTACACCGGGCTAAGAGGTTAAAATCATTTTCTCGCAACATCATATGATACGCATAAAATCCATACATGATATTTTTGTTCGGGTAGGCTCCTTTGTGACCGGGTTAATGAGTGGAATTTGAAAATGATAACCCTCTTGTCCTTTGCAATAAATCAATGGTATTGCAGAGCGTCATAAAACTTGTGTGTATCGGCTACCCGTTGCAACGTATCATCACGTGCTCATAGACAATGTCTCGTGAAGAAAATTGATCACCACTAATTACGGCTGCTATTTCGTTTATCAAAGGTGCATTGTAGCGCCTTTCATGCTCTCCTCGAGGGTGCGATCTGCATGAATGACGACTTTATAATCCTCTTCAGGTAGGTTTTCTAAAGCAGTTTTAAATGTTTTGACTAAAATGTTACGTTCATGCAAGAATCTTTGAATTTTGAACACTGTGTCTCTCTCAACTCCCTGGATAAATGGCTGGCGACGGTCTACCTCAATTTCTTCGTCACCCATAAAATATACTTGTAAAATTTATGCTGTTCGTTTTCAGCTGGAAAAGTGAACCTATTCTATGATAAATTTTAAAATTTATTTTTATTTTTAACTAATTAATTACCTTGTAGTCATAAAATATGGAAGAGCGATAACTTCTAATACAGGTATTTATATACTAAAAGGAATGTTATCAAAATGTGTTGGTAAACCTGGTATGTTACAGAAATAAAGCATTTTTGATTTTGATTTGATTTGATAAATTTTCCCTTGCACCGTAAATGTAGGCGAAAATCCCGGCATTATCATTTCGGTCAACTCCGAAGGACGTCATTTGAAAGCATGAGTTATATTTCCGGATCCTGTTTAAAAGCGCCGTGACTCATTAGCATCATATAAAGAGAGTTTTCAAAGGTTATTCTGGTTCCCCAAGTAACGGAAGAGACACTTTGCCATTGGAACAGCACATGCCTGCGGTTTCATCTTTCCATTTTAAAGCGCTGCAAAATCGACACGCCTTGTCCATCAGTCCGATAACAACTAACCTGTGACTTTTATAATCAATCAACGGATCATAATTGAATGCTGATTAAATTAAAACCGACCAATTGTTTCTTTGAAAATTTTGTCGACGTTCAGCTTGAGCTGTGCATTGCATCTATTCGCGCCTGTGTCTGTTCTGGTGTTTCAAATGCCCTTATAGTAGATTGACGTTCAGCTTGCTCAATGAGTCTGTGTTGAGTTTCATCAGGTGTTTCGCTGCTCTTAAGTCGGCCTGACGTTCCGCTTGTTCGAATAGCCTTTGCTGACTTTGAGCAGGTGTTTCAGTAGCTCTTAAAGTAGATTGACGCCTGCCTGTTCAAGACGCCTTGCTGACTTTGAGCAGGTGTTTCAGTAGCTCTTAAAATAGCTTGACGCTCTACCTGTTCAAGACGCCGCTGACTTTGATCAGGTGTTTCAGTAGCTCTTAAAGTAGCTTGACGCTCTGCCTGTTCAAGACGCCTTGCTGACTTTGAGCAGGTGTTTCAGTAGCTCTTAAAGTAGCTTGACGCTCTGCCTGTTCAAGACGCCTTTCCTGACTTTGAGAAGGTGTTTCGGAAGCTCTTAAAGCAGCCTGACGCTCTGTCTGTTCAAGACGCCTTTGCTGACGTTGAGAAGGTGTCTCAGATGCTCTAAAAGCAGCCTGACGCTCTGCTTGTTCTTGCCTTCTCTTCTTCTTTTCGCTTGTCTTTGAGAAGATACTCTTGAAAGGCTGGACTTACGTTTGCGAGGCATTATGAAGTAAGAAAAAACCTATTTATAAAAAAAACGTTAAAATACCTAAAAGGAATTAAATTTCCTTTTAAATATTTTTTTTAAAAGCAAATCCAAAATATCTAAAAGGAATAAATATTCCTTTTAAATATTTTTTAAAATCAAAACAACAAAAACCAATTCAAGACACAACGAATCCGAAAACGATAACCAAAAAATCAACTTAAACCAAATCACAAAACAAATCGCAGAAAACCGAAATCGAAAGCAGTAGTCAATATAAATATAACCAACGAAAAAAGAAGTAAGTGTATAGGTACCGTATACACTATCTATACTATTAATATTCCTTTGAAATATTGTTAAACAACCTAAAACAACGAAACCAATTCACGATTCTAAATAAACAAAATCCAAAATCAAAGCCAGAGTCTAAATATGTATAAGGAATACCAACCAAATCAACAAAACCGATTCAAGAAAATACTCAAATTCGAAAATGAAAGCCAATATAAATCCATTCAACCTTAACCAAATCACAAAGCAAATAACAAACAACCGAAATCGAAAGCAGGTAGTCGAATAAGCTACGAAATAGAAACAATTTAAGCGTATAGGTACCGTATGCACTATAAGTTGACGCGCGGCTCAACGGCGGGAGTTAAGTACATGTCAGGAAACATTTCGTTAACGTTTTAAAAACCTAGTAACGACATCTAGTGGAATCAATTTAAACTATGTATACGTTAGTTAATAAGAACTCTCAAAAATATTTTTCTTATAATTTTGCACAATTTTTCTTATTGTGATACCGATTCATTCATAACCACATATAAGAACTGTATTCATTTCCGTTCAATAAATATTACTAAGGCTTATTAATAAGGCTTACTAAGAACTGTTTCTACCATTGTTAAGTAATAGTTAAGGGTGAAAGCGTGACAGGTGGTGATAGTATTTCTGATCCATACTTATAATCACGCCTGTAACCCTTGCGGGTGGCAGAGCATCAACGGATTACTTAATGTCGTCTGCGAGGTTATCGCCTATTCTGTGAATTACGATGCACCAAAACGTTTGAAGAAAATCAGCTGGTGAATTTTATGTTTTTTATCGCTCTCTTCCCGGTCCTGCGTGGAAAAATACAGATCCATACATTTTTTATTTTAATTTTGGTAAAAAGACATAATAATCCAGATATTCTGACCTTTTGTGTTCGTCCATCGTCCGTCCGTCTTGTAGAATCACGGTGGCGCCACCTAGCTGAATTTAATTTTGCAACATATTCGATTCCACGGGAATGATATATGTTTTTCCGCTGAAAAAGTAGCCTATGTCACCTACAGCCACCGAACTATCCCCATACAAATAATCATGCCATGCCGACGCTCTGTTGCGACGTGAAAGAAGGACAAACTTGCAACATATTCGATTTTCCCACGGAATGAGATGTTTTTCCGGGAAAAAGTAGCCTATGTCACTCTACAGCCACCGAACTATCCCCATACAAAAAATCATGCCATGCCGACGCTCTGTTGCGACGTGAAAGAAGAACAAACAAACAAACAAACAAACACACTTTCGCATTTATAATATTAGTATGGATAGTTCTTTATGGTATGCCCCAATGTCGTTTTTTACCACTCCTACTTAACGAAATAGTATCATAGATTCTCTTACGCTGCTACACACCACACATACATGACACGGCATATAATATTTAAGAAAACCACCATAATATTTAAAGGAACTCGTCTTATAAATCTAGCTACGTTTATTACATTAATAGTGTGATTTACAAGCATGCAAGCCTAAGCAAGACTTCAAGATACTGTAAGCTCGTTCTGCGTAGATCCGACCAAAATTAATAATTAAAAGTTGAAGGTAGCCTTCGTTAACTATGACATCGGGACGTCAAACACCTCAGTCCTCCCCGTGACCATGGGCGCTAGAAAGTGCCCGAAACGTCGGGAATTAAAAAAAGTTAAAATTAAACGCGATAAAATACGTAAAATTAGTTTTATTCCATGTGTAGTATTCGCGTAAATATAAGAAATCATTTCATGATTCTATGTCAACGGGAAGTCAGTCTCAAATGGGATGAAAATTACGACGAAAGAAGATGAGAGCCTGTGTCCAGAGGCCTCTTCTCATTTCTGAGAGGGTTTTGGGCAAGAACGTTCGCCACACTGCCTCACTGCATGTTAGCGGACTTCATATGTCTTCGAAATATTTTTTTAACAATTGCTCAGACATGCAGGTTACCTAACGATGTCTTACTTCACCGTCAACCACGTTTATATCGTGCTGGATACATTGGTAAGCACTTAAAACTCCCATGTAATTATGTCAATAACAATCAATGTGATTTTAGAGCAATTTAGTTTTATTTTGCGGGAATCGTATCCGGGTTGCTTGCGTACTGTGAAATTTACAAAGATCGCTTAGGCGCTGAGGTAGCCCTGCATTTTTATCTATGCCAAGCTTTATTGTAATAGATGAACAATTTTATACCGTGCGTCAGGTTATATATTACACGGCCATCCCAAACTGAATAATAAATAAGTGTTTCCGTCAGCGCCTTCCGCATAGAAACAACATCTGTTCAGTAATGCACGTCATCTCTAGAGCTTTATATTGTAAACGGCCTCGTCTCATACTCTTAATTAAAAATTAAGATGCGACTCAAGGGTAAATCAGAGTTTTTTTTGGAAGTAACGTTTATTGAAACCCGTGGTACATTTATGCTGTTCCCACATTTATAAATGCAGCGGTTGGCTAAATGTATGTGTAAAATATACACGTAATAATATTCCATTTTTAGACATTATACTTTAATTTATTTGTATTCTAATTTTAGAAATTTTGTTTTAAGTTTAATACTTATGTTGATTTTTTTAGATAAATATTTTATTATTAAGTAAAAATTATTAATATTTTAAACGTATTAGCAAAATACATTAAAGTAATACATAACCGAAATAAATATTAATAACATAATATTATTAAGTTTTATTTCATAATATTGTTAAGTTTCATTTTACTCGGCACGCTGTTGCTACACAATTTAGGGAAGTAAGGTGATCACCTTACCCCCTAAATCTTACGTGAGATTTTTCAAAATGCGTAGACCCTCTCTCTATCCCCAAACTGAGATTGGGTGAGATTCGGCTTTACCCCCTCTCCCCATTAAACACCTCATTAAATTAATGGACGCCCCCTTTATAAACTTAAAAAAACTTACACAATTATTTACTTAAAAATGTATATATTATTAAGATTTTGTGACATTTTTGAAATACTATAAGTCAGTGCTTGACTATTATAATAATACCTGATGGTAAGTGCTGATGCAGCCGATGATGGTAAAGCGCAGTGACTAGCATAAGAAAAGTCTATTCAACTCTCGCCTTGATAAAAACGACATTATAATCAAATGGAAAGACTAGCAAAGAAAGGCTGGAAAATTATTCCATTCCTTTGCTGTACGTATTATAAACGACGAAGCAAACTGTTTGGTTCGAATGCGTGGTAGCCGAGCGTTTGGCGGTCCGATGATGGATTTTATTATTCATTTCTTATATAATAATATATAATTAGTGTGGTTTGCATGGTCATGTTGTGACCAGGATTAAGAAAGGAATGCTTCGGTGGTTTGCTCATATAGAAAGCATGAACGAGAAAAGAGTGACAAAGCGAATCTATATTGCAGATGTAAACGGCAGAGTCGGGAAGGGACGCCCAGACGAAGGTTTATCGACCAAATTGGCGATTATTGGCTAGTACCCTTAACCGACGAGTATGTATGCGTAGATATATGGATATAAAGGAGGCGAGAGAGGTGTGTCAGGATCATGCCAAATGGAAGACCGTAGTCTCTGCCTACCCCTCTGGGTGACAGGCGTGAGTATTTATGTATGTATATGTATTTCTTATATATTTAATGTTTATTATACATTTTTTATCAATTATTATGCTATTTAATATTAATTAAATATATATAATATTAATATAATTAATATTAAATAGCTTGTTTAAAAACTTCTAATAATAAACTGTGGAGAAACGACGCGATCCGCCTCGGGTGTTTTCGTAACCTGTCGGCGGCGCGGACGCAGCTTCGAGAGCACTCGGTTTTCTCCAGCTCACCAGTCATAGATAATATACTATATAGGGCATAGATTAGCCACTCTGACAAATTATTAGGTGACGAAACGAGGGAAGTTTCTTCTGCGCTTTTATAGATGGCGTTGGGATTATAAATTACTGAAAATTACACTAGAGGTCGCTATCGATATCAAAATAATATTGAAACTGGTTGGTTCAGTATTATTTCGTACATATTGCAATAAAATTAAAAGGAAATGTATTTAATTACTATTATTGCTCCCTCCTTAATTGTTTTATGTGCGTCTTCCAATATCTAACTTTTCTAACGTTTATTATTTCGTACTTCTCGCTAATTAACTGTATCTTGACTATCTTTCTTACTTCGTGTTTCATTCTACTCTTGTGTATATTCTAACAAACTATTAACTGTATATATGTGGTTTAAAACACCATCCGCCACATATATTTGGTGACCCCGCATGTGCGAGTGTTAGGACAGTGTTAAGTTGTATTCGTTATTATAGCCATGAGCAATAGCAAATATGACGCATCGGCACCAACGCCGCCGGAATCAAGCGTATGCCGTGTCGGTGTAAAAGCGCCGCCATTTTGGCCTGACGAACCAGCGTTGTGGTTTCGCGCAATTAGAGGGACAATTTCAACTGGCAAATATTACTGCGGACAATACGAAGTTCAATCATGTGATCTCTAATTTAGACTATAAATATGTAATGGAAGTGAAAGATGTGATAACTAACTCGCCGTCGGAAGACAAATACGAAAAAATTAACACCGACCTTATAGCTAAATTAGCAACGTCCCAGGAACAACGAGTTCGACAACTATTGGCTCACGAAGAACTTGAAGACCGGAAACCGTCCCAGTTCTTACGGCATCTCAGAAATTTAGCGGGTAACGACGTTCCGGACGAATTTCTAAAATCACTTTGGACAAATCGATTGGTACCAGTTTAGACGCCGTGGCACAATTGGCTGACAATGTCAACGAGGTCATGGTCTCGCTGCAGGTGTAACATGTGGCTTCAACATCGACGATCGCAGCGCCATCTGAGTTTGACGATTTGAGACGTCGCCTGAATGACCTATCTCGTCAAGTAGCTTCACTGACTATGCATCGTGCGCGTTCAAAATCACGAGGACGTACTTCTAGTTACCGTAGACGTTTACGTAGCCGTTCTGCTTCCGCCCCTGGCCAGTGCTGGTATCACTGGAAGTTCGGAAGCTCCGCTAATAAGTGTAGATCGCCGTGTAAGTTCTCCAGTTCCCATCCGGGAAACACCAAAGGCAGTCAATGATGGCGGCCGATGACTGCCATACTTCCGACCGCTTGTTTGTTACGGAGAATAAGACTAAAGTGTGTTATTTAGTGGACACCGGGTCAGACCTGTGTGTATATCCGCTTGGCATGCTACGTAATAAGCGCCTTTTAAAGACTAATTATGAAATTTTTGCAGCAAATGATTCTACCATTGCTACTTACGGCTGGGTGGATTTAGTGCTGGACTTTGGACTACGCTTTTAATTGCTTTTAAGTGCTTTTAATTGGTGATTTGTTATAGCTAATGTTAGGAAACCAATTATAGGCATTGACTTTTTATCATTTTATAACTTACTTGTTGATGCTAGGCACCATAGGTTAATAGACAATACAACCTCTCTCGTCGCTAAAGCATCTCCTGTTGCATCACCTGCTTTGTGCCAAATTAAAACTTTTACAGGCATTTCACGCTACTATGATCTGTTAGCACAGTACCCGGAGATCACGCGCCCAGCAGGCTGCCCCGCTGCGCGTGAGGTTAAACACAACACCGTGCACTACATCCGCACCACGTCTGCACCACCTGTCGCCATCCGTCCTCGCCAATTAGCACCTGACCGTCTGAGCATCGCAAAACAAGATTTTGAAGAGATGGTAAGATTAGGTATTGCTAGACCCTCCGACAGCTCATGGTCGTCACCTCTGCATCCCATCCCAAAGAAGGAAAACTCGTGGCGTCCATGCGGTGATTATCGGGCGTTGCACGCATAATACCCGACCGCTTGGACGGCACATCGAAGACTTCTCACACAATCTCTTCGGCTGCACCATCTTCAGCAAAATAGATCTGATACGTGCTTACAATCAAATACCAGTAGCACCTGAGGATGTACCTAAAACTGCCATTGCAACTCCGTTTGGTCTGTTTAAGTTTCCTTATATGGGCTTTGGAATGTGCAACGCAGCGCAAACGTTCCAGCGTTTTATGGATGAAATTCTAAGAGGTTGTGATTTTGCATTTCCTTACCTTGATGACATTTTAGTAGCATCTAAAAACACAGAAGATCACGAGCGACACTTACGATCTGTCTTCGAGCGCCTCAAAGAATATGGTGTGCTAATCCACAGCGCAAAATCAATCTTCGGAGTTCCTGAAGTGGAGTTCTTGGGCTTTATTGTAACCACCGAAGGAACGAAGCCAACACCAGATAAGGTCAGTGCCATTTTGAATTATCCACTTCCGCAGAACATAAGAGAACTCCGCAGATATCTCGGCATGTTGAATTTATACCGCCGCTTTGTACCTAATGCAGCTAGAGTGCAGGCACCATTAAATAGCCTCCTGTCAGGGACGTCTTTGAAGGCCACTACACCAATCAATTGGACAACCGAGCTAGAAAAATCTTTTGAGGAAAGTAAGGAAAGTATAGTTAAAGCGACTCTGTTAGCACACCCTGACCTACGAGCTCGCTCAGCCATCGTCACTGATGCCTCTGATAGTGCTATAGGCGGAGTGCTGCAGCAGAAATCTGGTTCAGAATGGATTCCTCTATGATATTTTTACAAAGAAACTGAACAACGCTCAACGAAAATACATCCGTACGATAGAGAGTTGCTAGTAATATACGAGAGCATAAAATATTTTAGGTATATGGTCGAACTTAAACCATTCACTGTGTTTACCGATCATAAACCCATCATCTCCGCCTTTAAGAAAAATTCGGACAGCTGCTCACCTAGACAATTTCGATACCTCGATTGTATCACCCAATTTACAACTGACATTCGCTACATTTCAGGAGAGAACAACATCGTGGCAGATGCCTTGTCTCGAGTAGATATCATTAGCAGTGCAGTCAACTTGGAGGATTTACGTGCAGCATAGGAGACAGACGACAAACTTTCGCATATTCGCTATCATACATCTTTGAAGCTTAAACAGTATCTGGTATATCTTCACGGTTATACTTACTTAAAACATTACGACGCCAAGCTTTCGATACGATTCATGGCTTAAGTCACCCAGGTGCGAGAGTCATGATTAAGCTGATAACAGCAAGATACGTATGGCCTAATATTCGAAAAGACTGTCGACAGTGGCCACGTACCTGCGTTGATTGCCAACTCTCAAAAACACCACGGCACACACGATCTCCTGTACATGCCTTTACTTCACCAACTAGCAGATTCGCTCACGTGCATGTGGATCTTATCGGACCTCTGCCTATCTCCAAAGGATATCGGTACTGCTTAACCGTTGTTGACCGGTTTACACGATGGTCTGGAGTGATGCCTCTCGAAGACATAAAAGCTAAAACCGCAGCCAACGTATTCGTCAGAGGTTGGATATCACGATTTGTTTGCCCTCTAAAAATAACTACAGATAGAGGCAGGCAATTTGAGTGTCACCTTTTTAAAGAGCTTTCCAAATTAACAGGCGCACATCACATCAACACCACTGCTTATCACCCGGCAGCAAATGGACTCGTGGAGTGGTTCTACCGGCAGCTGAAAGCAGCCATCATGTGTCATGCTGAGCAAAATTGGTATGAAATCCTTCCATTAATTCTTCTCGGAATACGGAATTCCTGGACAGAAGATATCGCATCCTCGTCGGCAGAGCCCGTTACCGAGACACCAGAGAGCTCGCAGAGAAACCAGCTGAGTCCACCAGAAGAACCTCCCTCCTACACTACCAGGTCCGGCAGAAGAGTGAGGGTCACTAATTTCTATCGACCGTAAAGGTCTCCGGGGGGGCTGATGTGGAGAAACGACGCACTCCGCCTCGGGTGTTTGTTAGAGCACTCGGTTTTCTCCAGCTCACCAGTCGGTCTAGCTACGCGACGCCGAGAGGCGTCTTGCACCCAGCTCACGCCTACGCGATACGATTATTCCTTTATTTTTTTTCATATATTTTTTATTATTCCTTAATTGTTTTATGTGCGTCTTTCAATATCTAACTGTTTTAAAGTTTATAATTTCGTACTTCTCGCTAATTAACTGTATCTTGACTATCTTTCTTACTTCGTGTTTCCTTCTACTTTTGTCTGTATTATAATAAACTATTAACTGTATATATGTGGTTTAAAACACCATCCGCCACAAAACTTATAAAATTAAGGAATTATATCATGATAAAAATGCTTCAAGCCCAGATTTATAGCAATCACCGTAAGTTTGAGAGTACACGAGCCACCCGAATTCTAGCTAATGAAATTGTTAACTGCAATTTCAAATATTGATACGTGTAATAGAAATGAAAAAATATTTCTTGTGTATCGTAAGTGAAGTAGTGAAAACTCACTTGTTGCCGACACGTGCTGGATAATCCATAACTCTTCGCAAACAAATCTGTTTATTGTTTATTTTTTTTGTAACATTTCTATGTTTACTGGTTGTTTATTTAATATCTGCAGTTATTATTTTAGTATATCCTGTTTTTAATTTTTTTTAAATACTGTCAAATAAATAAATAAATTCTATTAAAAAATTATATTGGATTGAATTATTTACATATAAGTAGAAAAAAACTAAATAAAATGAAGGTAAGAGAGTGTATTAAATTCAAAATATCAAGTTTAAGAAAATGCCTCGAAAAGTGGACTGGATAATTATGAAGCGCACATTTTAACAGCTCCAAATTATGAATTATTGTGTGTGATAAGCACTTATAAACCACGTAAAGAAGTCTAGCAAACGAAGGGTCTAAAATTAATGTTTATTCATTAAAAATGACAAATATATCTGAATTGTATTTATTGTTTTAAATTAATAGATTTTTTATCAGTGGCATTCAATATTTACCTTAAAAATGTATTTGCGACATTAAAAATCTAATAACTTTATATATAAATAAAATTGAAGTGTTATTTGCATGCTATTTAGTTATGGATAACCATTAGTAAGATTTTTATCCGTCTGTTTGTCTATCCGGGCTAATCTTCGAAATGGCTGAACTGATATTTTTCCGAAAAACTTGGATTTTTTTTGTGAAATGGAATAATTTATAAAATAAAAACGTCTAAACAACGCGATATTATTGCTCCCCACCCAGGTAAAGTCAGGGTGGATCGCTGGTTCATAACAAGATTAAGTAATAAATGTTTGTTTATAATCAATTTATTAGCAATTTACATAAACAAAATCCATTATGTTAACTAACTTAGCGCATCATATATATTTTTAAATGTTTCCCCCACTCTAGGATTTTCTCTTCTATCGTGGGAATCCAAAAACATAAATTCCATAAGGACAAAAATCCAGACCTGGAACAATTACTTGTAGGCCATTTATATAATTTTTCCATGCTTGATTCGAACCCGCAGCCCTCAGCGCCTCAACTAACGTTAACGTTTGTTAAACCACTGCCCCACGGAGCTATCAAATGTTAAATTAATAATTATAATATATTTTAGTAACTTAGGCCCCCAAAAAATGAAATATCAAGAACGCAACAAAGCACTTGCTTTGTAGGCGTGCATCACAGTGTATAAGGAGTAGATATTCCTGCATTAACAGTAATGATTAAGGTGCGTAAATATTAATCCTTCCGAGAAACGTTTTAGAAATTAAATCATTTCATTTAATGGGTAAAGTAAGGGGTAACCATAGGAAATGTCAGAATGATCTCTTGGTTTCCGATAGATAAGGGTAAAACCAACTCGTTTGTGTCACACATAACATTATAATATGAATTAAAATAAAAGTAAAGTATGGAGCGATTTGTACGTCGTGCTGCTCTAGTGCGTATTTGTGGTCTTCACATGTCTTCGGAATATTTTATTTTATTAAACAGACATGCAGGTTTCTTCACCACTTTTTCCTTCGCCGCCCAACACTTGGTAAATCAGCATTGAAAATTACAATTTACAATTCCCTTGGTGCCGTCTAGAAACAAACCCGGACAGTCCGCGTAACGTGAAATTAAGGCAAGCGCTTAGCTCGTTAGCTCCTAATTCTGACACAATTAATTAATATTACTTCTGATACAATTCAAGAAATCTACGGTATATTTAAATGTGCATTCGCCCGTGCGGAAGTTTGTGCATTACTAATCAGATTACCAATTACCACTGTGAGGATACATAAGTCTGCGCTCACAAATTCACTAGGCGATAGGACTCCTTTTCTGCCTAAAAGTTCATCTGGGTATGTACCACCCTCTTACCTATCGCCGTGGACTTTAAATTCTGCAAAGACTTTTGAAACAACCTAATAGCTCGTAGGACTCATTTTATTCCGTCAGGGTAGGTAACGCCAAAAAACAATGAGTGCAATGCCGTATACCGGTCTATAGGGTATAGAGATTTATTTCGAACTTTCGAAATTGCCGTGGAGTCAAGCAAGCCATAAATTTATTAAATGGGTGTTTATGTTCTTCAGAGTTACTGCGTTATGTTATTGAGCTAAAGTTAAAAATTAAAAAAATTGAGACATCTTTAAAAATCGTTTGAATTTTATATTACATCCAGCCAAAAAACTCCAAAACATATTTTCGAAAGAAAAAAAAACTTACTTGAGGTTTTTAAGGAATATATTAGAAATAGAATTATAATTTTTTTTATAGGAGAGGGGGCAAACGAGCATGCGGCTCACCTGATGTTAAGTGATTACCGCCGCCCATGAACAACTGCAACACCAGGGGAATTGCAGATGTGTTGCCGGCCTTTTAAGAAGGAGTAGGCTCTTTTCTTGAAGGTCCCTAAGTAGTATCGGTCCGGAAAAATCGCTGGTGGTAATCGATTCCACAAGAAAGTTGTGCGAGGAAGAAAACTTCTTCTAAATCGCACAGTGGTGGACCGCCAATCATCCAGATGGTATGGATGGTATCTCGAGTTCTGTCGCGATGTGCGATGGTGAAATTGAGCGGCTGGAATTAGTCCGAACACCTCAGAGCACTCCCCGTGGTACATGCGATAAAATACGCAAAGAGATGCAACATCTCTACGCAGTGCCAGTGAGTCAAGCCGATCGGACAGAACTCGGTCGTCGACGATCTGAGCTGCTCTGCGCTAGATGCGGTCAAGTGGAAGGAGCTGGCACTGGGAGCCCTGCTCAGAGATGGGAACAGTATTCCATGGGGCCGAACTTGCGCCTTGTAAAGTTGCAAGCGTGTGCCGGCATGAAATACTGTCCTGCTCTGCTGAGCACGCTGCTTTTTAGAGGCCAATTTGGCCTTCTCTTCCAAGTGACCACGAAATTGCACATCACCGATATGTCGACACCGAGGATTCCGATACTGGCTGAGACAACAAGGGAGTGCCTTGAAACTGAGGAGATACGACAAAGGGGTTCTTTAGCGGTAAACGCGCAAACTTGTGTCTTCTGGGGATTGAACTGGACTAGATTTAGTTTCAGTCTGAGACTTTGTTCAACAAAGTCTCGACTTCAGATACAAGTTTGTTCCGGTACTCAGTGACGTTTTCCCGAGAAATATTGGCACGGCCGGTGTATAAAGCATCACCAGTGTTGTCGTCTGCATAGCAATGAATGTTACCAGTTTGCAACATATCATTGATATGCAGAAGAAACAGCGTTGGTGATAGCACGCAGCCTGTGGAACACCAGCGTTAATAGCTTTGTAATCGGAGCATGCACCGTCTACTACGACCTTGATGCCCGATCTGCAAGAAAACCAGTGATCCAATTGCACAAATTCTCGGAAGCCCATAGGAAGGAGCTGAAAGAAGCGCTTGTGCCAAACCCGATCGAAGCCTTTTCACGTCCAAACCAACGGCCAACGCCTCCCTTGACTCCACTGCTCCGCCCATCTATGAGTTAGGTAACCCAGAACATCACCAGCTGAGCGACCTCGACGGAAACCGTACTGGCGGTCACTAATCAGCTGGTGATCCCCGGTATCGCATGAGCTGGCAGTTGATAACAGTTTCTCATTACTTTGGAGAACAAGGAGGTGATAGCGATAGGCCTGTAGTTGGACGGATCTGAGCGGTCGCCTTTTTTAGGATCGGGCACCAAAGCTGCCTTCCATGAGTTCGGCACTACGCCCAGGGAGTAGGAGTACCGAAAAGACGTTAAAACCGGTGCCAACCCGGGAGCACGTCTTCAGCACAATAGGTGGACCCATCAGGCCCACCTGACTTGTTGACGTCCAGGAGAGAAGTGCTTTACGCACCGAGCGCTGTGTAACAGCACTTCTCGTGCATGGAGCACTCACACCGCGGGATGGTAGGCGGTATGTTCCCCGTCATCAAGAGTCGAGTTGCAAAAAGAGAGCCTAGCAGATCGGCTTTCCTTGCGTCATGGGCCAGTGAGTCGTCCACCCTGTGCAGAGATGGCAGAGATGGCTGACAGCCTTGGACAGCCCTGGCGAGAGACCAGAATGCACGTGTTCCCGTAGGGAGGCGAACTAGTTTCGCCAATTCTGCCGATGTGCTCTGACTTTGCCTTGGCAATGACACTTTGAAGGACCTGGAGGCGGAATTATACTTTTAAGAGCGCTAGTATTTACATCCCGGGACGTTGATGCGTCAGCCCAGGCCCGGTAACACTCCTGCCATAGCGTGATGCACTTTACAGGAGCGACTAAACCAAGGCTGAGTTCTGCCTCCGATAGCACCACAGATGATGGAATAAATAATTCCATTCTGAAGTACCACATCAGTGACAGAATCAGCAACAACGTTGGGATCATCCGGCGAGAAGCAAACCCGCCCCAGGATAGGATGCAAAAAGACCGCATCCCATCCCAATCGGCTGACCTATAGTGCCAAACACGGCGGCGAGCAGCAGATCGCAACTGCGATGGGAGCGTGAGTGACACCGTGCCGGATCAGACAATGGTCCGAAGAGCCAAGAGGGCATCGACGGAGACCTGATATCCGTCCGGATGAGAGGTCAGCAGAAGGTCCAACAGGAGGTATATGGTCTTCCACATCTGGGATCCGCGTAGGCGAAGTAACCAGTTGTGTCAGACCATATGCAAGGCAAAGTCATAAACAGATCTACCCGCATGATCGGTTAAACGAGAACCAAGCCATTCAGCGTGGTGGGCGTTAAAATCACCGAGCATCACGATTCTGCGGAAGGACCTGTAGCACGGAGTCTGCAGCCATTTGGACGTGGTCGATGAGTCGGTCTGTGTCGGCATTACCGCTATGGGACCTATAGAGGCACCTGTAGACGCGAGGATGGTCGTCGCGTCTACGCGCAGCCATAGGATGGATAGGTCCGTACCTTCAAGACTGCCGAGGCGTCGATAACAGATGTCCTCTCTGACGTACACGAAGCTCCAGCCCGGGGCACAAAGGAGTGTTCCAATTTGTACCCGGCAGGAGATATGAAGTATCAGCCGGAGAGGACATCTGTGTCTCGGTTAGAAAGAGCAGGCCGGCTTTGCCGTTCTCCAGATGGTAGTGACGGCGTTAAGGTTTGAATGAAGTCCCTGATATTGCAGAAATCCACGGAAAGCGTAGCAGGGTTGCCTTGTCTTTTGCTCCGCTTGCCCTGAGCAGGTTTCGTCTTGAGGAATTTCGCCCCCAGAATGGCGTGGGCAACCTGAGCACCCACGCTCAAAAAGTAGGGTAGCATGGGCGTGGATGCTCAGCGAGGGATTCTCCAGGGATGCTGGTACCAAGGCCCGGAACCGGTTTGAAAAATAACGGTTAATAAAGGTTAATAACGGTTTTGTGTTAACGTTATATTCAGAACAAAACCGGAATTCATTTTGTTCTGTAAACATAATAAACCGGTTTTTGAATCACGATCCGCGGTGCTTGATATCGCACCAAGAAAAGTAATATAATTGTCTGTGCGACATGATTTTTGTAGCTATCTGCCGCTGCCACTGGCGTGTGGCGCGGCGGCGCGCGGGTCGGTGGTTTCCTATCCCCGCCTTGCCTTAAATCTAAAGAACGAAAAATAGTGTTCAATAACGGTTAACGAACACTAACCACAATGGGAACTTTATTTGAAAATACCGGTTAAATTAAGGTTACGTTGGAACGAAACCTTAATATTTCGTTCACATGTACTTGCAAGCCAAACCGGTTTGAAAATTTTACCGGTTTCCGACCCTTGGCTGGTACCCTCCTGGGGTAGTCTTCTGTTTAATTCCACTACCATGTTGATTGGGGATTAGCCTCCGGCCACCTGCACTCACCAGGCGAAATGCAGAAGTAAACCTCTACTTCACGCTGGTATTCTGTGAGGTTGTGGTACCACCCCGGTTTGAGCCGGCCCATCCATGCGACAGCAAAAGCTGCCGCGTGGCTCTACCACTGCTAGTTTCTACTCTAAATTCCTAACACGTACTGTACTTTAATATAGATGGTAAGGTTTTTCTGCCTCAGAATTCGTATGTGCAGATAACATCCCCTTACATTTTTACGACATTGAGCAGAATTGTAGCTCTATTGCGTTCCTTTCTGAAATTATCTTGAATCACTACAATTATAGACTGTGACTGGAAGAAATTCCAACTCGTTCCTCTGGGGTGGTATAGCGTCTTTAAGTTTCGTTGTTTAAAGTTAGTCGCAAGAGTCCTTGCGCTATTGCAGCACTTACTATCACATAGAAAATTATCTCGTTTGTCGTTCTAATGTTATAAAAAGAGATTTCGACCTAATGAAAATGTATTAAAAGGAGTTACTCCTCGTTATGTAACGTTTTATGGTTATCCTATATTCTTGGAATAAATCGTTGATTGGTTTATTTTATGCTTTTACAATTTATGAACTATATATATCTATAAAAATGTAACCAAGATCTTATAAAATAAGAAATTGCTTCCGTTTTTATGCTTCTACGACACTATCTTACCCTAACAGAATGTAAAATAATTTTTAGATATGTACGTAGATGCTTTTCGAATTATAATTTTCAACGATACTTCCATCGTGTAGCTTTGGAGATCGACTTTTGGAAAATTCATACAAACAAGCTACAACGAAATTTCGCAGACTGGTAATGGACAGCATTGTCACCGTGCAATATACCCTTTTGTATACTTATCCGGTTTCCAAATCCGTCGTCCGCTTGCCTATATGACAAAGGATCGTACGCCACAATATTCTTGTTACAGATTTTATCATACACAGAAACCCCAATCATAACTCTCTCTATGGCTCGCTTTGTGTAATTTAACTTTCTTATATGACCACAAGTAAATGATCACCATCTGATTTTCATTTAATACGATCAATAATTACGATTCATTGTAAGACATATTAGATATTTACATTTTTATAAACCGGATTATTTTATAAAACCGATTTATAATAAATTACGA
Organism: Parnassius orleans; assembly: GCA_029286625.1. Classification (NCBI taxonomy): domain Eukaryota; kingdom Metazoa; phylum Arthropoda; class Insecta; order Lepidoptera; family Papilionidae; genus Parnassius; species Parnassius orleans. The sequence goes on from JAGSMP010000184.1 coordinate 1,734,019, forward strand.
TCCGAAAAACGGTCGTGTATTACACATATCATAATTTGCAAGTCATGATACGCACTAGATATTCTATAGACATAAATAGTTGTAGTATCTGTGTATATTTAATACGAATTTAACGTTTAAAAATTAGTATGTTTGTCTTTTTGTACGAACGGGCTTAGCACGAAGGTGAATATTGAACCTATAAAATTTACACAGGTTAAAGTAAAAAAATATCACAGATAACCTCTCTAAATAAATCGAAGAATTCAAGTGAACGAAGTCGTAGGCAGAGCTTGGTACATAATAAATAAAAGTTACGACTTCTGTTAGTAAATATCCGTACCAATAAGTTTTTATATTTATTTATATGACTTTTATACTAATTATTGACCAGCACATAGTATTGTACAAATCTTGAAAGAATTACCAGCTTATGTAGCCATAAAGCATTTTCCGGCATTTGTTCGCCGTTGTTGAAACTTTGCCAGTTGTTCTAATTTTATTCGTGAAATGACACTAAGGTTTTGAGGTCAGTAGCTTATTTCAGTTGATTAGACTACATTTTAGGATAACGGTTCTAATAATACTCGTTTTAAGCACATTATTTATATTTTTTAATCATTACTAATTTTTGACTCAAGTAAAAGGTATTTTATGTTTATCAAAAATGATTTTTTTTTTGGAGCGAGACAAGCGAATCCTTAATTCGATAATTTATACACAAATACAAATCATTTTGTTTCTAAACGTATATAACAATAAAGTTGTATGTGACGTTTTTGTGGTCGTTGCAATTAAAGGCTTTTTCCTTGTTAATTGTTTAAATCAATATAATCAAGACAATGGCAAGTTAAAAACAGTTACTAATTATTATATTTTTCTTCATGTCTTTTAATACATTTTTACGTTACTTTTTCATTTAAAAAAATCATGGATCAAAGTCAGAATAAAAAGTAATAAATATATATTTTTTTATTCAACATATTTTTTTTAAATCAATGGAAATATTAAAGATAAAAAGTGAAAGTCTAAGTCTAAGTAAAAGGCAAAGTCTACTTGGGTCCCAAAAGTCTAACGCGCTGCGCTAATAGGTATTGCCGGTCTTCACATGTACTAGATTCCTTTTCTCAGACACCATGGTGTAAGAGAAAACCCTAAGTTCTTACTTTGCCAGTGCTAGCTTTAGCTACATTTGATGCACCCTGCTGATTGATGAATGAGGCTCTAGAGATCGAAGGCGGAAAATTAATCTAAAAAAATTGAATCGAAACTTCCCAAACGTTATGGGGAAAGTATTACCATTGTTATATATAGCATTGCTAGACATTCCTATTGCCGGACATTTAGGATATACGCGAATGTTTAACCGAGTAAAAGAAAGGTATTTCTGGAAAAATATGGGGACAGATATCGAATCATACGTTAAAATTTGCTTCCAATGCCAAAGTAACAAAGCCCTAAGAAAAATTAATAAATCACCAATTCAAATAACTATCACTTCCACTATACCATTTGAACGACTCAGCCTCGACCTTGTAGGTCTCCTTCCAGAAGCTGGCCTTACTAAGCTCAAATTCATTGTTACACTACAGGACGACCTCACCAAATATTCCCTCGCTTACCCTATCGCTAATGCGACCGCAGAAGAAACATGTGAGTGTCTAGTGCACTTTATTTCTGTTTTCATCATCCCGAAGTCTATTTTAACCGATCAAGGCACAAACTTCACCGCAGATTTATTTAAAAGAACCTGCAACTTCCTGAAAATTAAACAGATCTGGTCTTCCCCATACCATCCTCAAACTCAAGGTGCACTTGAACGCAGTCACTCCACACTTAAGGAATACCTTGAATCTTATGTCAACGAAAATCATTCTGATTGGCATAAGTATGTCTATACTGCTATGTTAGCGTATAATACCTCTACTCATTTCACTACTAACTTCACACCATACGAGCTCCTCTTCGGTCAGAATCCTTTTATCCCGGACTAAATATATCATCGGATATATCATCGTCTAAAACTTTCACGTGAAAAAGCATTAGAAAACATACTAAAGATCTAAGGAAAGATCTAAACAATATTATGACACCCGTTCGCGACCTGTTCAGTATAAAGTCGGAGATTACGTATATCTCAAAAATCATGTACGTCTACGCAAAGCAATTTCGCCAAATCGGAAAGGGCCGTATAAGGTTGTAAAAATCAATGGTAAAAACACCTTGACCTTACTCATACATAGACGTCATGTGACACATCACTATGACGAAGTTAAACTAGCTCCTAGGTCTGAAACGTAGCCCTAGTTATATACTTAATAATAATTTTAATTATATTCTATTACTTAATTCCGAGATGGGTCAAGAGTCATTACGTCCTTGACCAACAGTCCTGGCATCTACTTCGACCCTTTAGGTTTCTTAAGTTTAGTTGATAGTCACTTTAGTATAGCTATCCCATGTGATGTATCCTTTATTAATCCACATTTTCTAAACCTCCGTCTTATTCTCGATAAATCCAAACAGGTATGTGACAATGGTAAAGTCTTTGATTATTTGGAATGTACTAATTTCTTTGAACCGTTGAATACCCGTTATAATGATATATCCCACGACAAAGAAGCTATTTTTCACCTTACGTCTCGCCAGTCGAGAAGGTCTGCACTTCTAGGATTCGTAGGCACTGTATCAAAAAATTATTTGACACAATGGATGAATACGATGCCATCCGATACGACAATGCCATTGCAAAGGTAGAAACAGACCAAAAGAAACTAGCCCTCCTGATGAAGGAAAATATATTAGTCACTACTTCTTCGCTTAGATCTTTTAATGAAACTCTGTATAAAATTAAACTAAATGAAAGGCATCTGAAAAATTCAATTGATGAACTGATGACTTACGTTTCAAGGAAAATAGGTATTAGGTCTCGCATGCTGGAATTAACTTCCATGATAGAAAATAGCCTCCTAGCCTTGTCCTTCAAAGTTGAAGGTATAATTAACTCTATCATGTTTAGCAAATCTAATGTCTTGTATCCCACTATCCTAACATCTAAAGAACTTTACACCTAATTGGTCGATAATTACAGATTCTTACCCGAATCTAAGCATCTTCCAGTTCCTTTAAACCTTGATAACATGCACACTATTTTAAATATATCAGAAATATCTAGTTACATCAATAAGGAAAAAGTAGTGTTTGCAGTAAAAATCCTTCTCATTAACTCTATACACTTAAATGTATATCATAACTTACCTTCACTGGTTCCTCATGATAAAAATAATCGAGAGTCATATTCGATCATCATTCCATTCTCCAAATATATTGGTATGAGCAGAGATAATTCAATGTATTTTAAGTTAGATAATCTAGATTATTGTAAAGTAATAAATAATGACCATTACCTTTGTGAAACGTCAATACTGTACTCTTCCTCCGCGACGCCTTCCTGTGAAACGGAAATAATTACAAAAGTACTTACCTCAATCCCTTCGATTTGTGAAACCAAATTTATTCATGGTCACGTTAGCATCTTGCAGCCACTACGCTATAATAGATGGTTATTTGTTATGTCAGAAAAAATTTAAAATAAGTATTGAATGTCTCCCAATCTCCCAATCTACTAAAATAGAATTTAGTGGAAATGGTGTATTGTACTTACCCTCTGAATGTGTTACTTACTGCAAGGACACTCGTTTAATCCCTAATGAAAATCGTAAAGTTAAACTGAAAACTATTGTATCTAATTTTAATATTTTAAATGATTCTTGTTGTATTATTGTGGCGTATAATAACATTGTATCAAACGTACCTTTAGTTAATCTTAAGAATGTAAACTTAGATTCCTTAGCTTATGATGATCCTGAAATCCTGAAAAGCCTTAACAATATAATTGAAAAACCAATTGTTTTATATCAAAAATACTATTCAGGTATTACAATTGTAATTATAATTTATATTATGTGCTTTATTATCCATAAGGTGTATAAAACTGGCATACACAATAAAATAATGAAATCTAGAGAAAATAAAACTCCTAAAAATAATGATACTGAATTAGATGACATTAACCCCTCAAACGTTAACACGGGACTCTCTCTTCGAATTGGCTGACTCATATTTCATTAAATTAAACATAAACTTCACTTTTAAGGGTGTAGCTTACTCTATATCCAAGGGCTGTTACAGTTTCCCAATGCTAGAGAAAGCTCTAACATAATTTTTTTATAGTATAAAGGTTACAAGCGAGCACACAGTCCACCTGATGGTAACTGGTTGCTGTGGCCCATAGACATCTACATCTATCCACGTTTGCGAATCAAAATGCAGATGCGTTGTCACCCGTGAGAACTAAGATGGGATGCCTCGTTTCCAGTAAAAAGGGTCTCCGGTTCTCTACACTCACCATACGAAACACAGCAGCTTTAAGTTGCTAATTTACGCTGGTATTCTGTGAGAGCGTGGTCCTTCCCCGGTCGAGCCGACCCATTCGTGCTACAACTATACTATTAATATAGCTGCAGCATGGCTCTACCACGCATAAAATGTAAGATTTCCTCTAAATTGTCTTTTCATCATTTAAAGGCAGCATTGCCTCCCGCTCCCGTGACGCGTCAGTCTCTGCCCGACCGCTGAATATCTACCATCTCCGTATTTCGCGTGTCTGCCAGTTTAGACTCAGTGCCAATCAAAAATTGTTACAAGTTCAAACCCTAAATTAAATTATTTCCTTCGTGTATTTAAAATTGTTTTTTAAACCTTGTTTACGGGGTCCTGTATAACAGTTCGATGTATTTTGTGCAAAATGTACGATAACAGTGAATATTCTATTCTTTATATGAATGTAAATGAACAAAAAAAATCTATTCTTAACACGCCCCTTTACTTTTATGTTCGTAATCAAATATTTTATAGCGTATACTAAAATTTACTATAAAGAGTACAATCGGCAGGCTTTTAACCACGAACTAAGCAGGTGCTAAAATTTTATTTTTCGTTTAAAATTTTGTTTATTTTTATCTTTCATTGCTTTTTCTAGTTTTCAAAATGATAAATATTTGTATGCATCATTCATTATACATGCATCGCTATAAACATACGTGCAAAGGAAATTGACGAGATCGGCAGTAAAACTAAACACGACGCTCATTCATACTTGAAACGTGTTTTCATTACGCAAATGCAACAGTGTTTTTCCCAGAGTTTTTGACTATCTAACACTTTTTTTGCTTTGCTATCTATTTAATACTACTATTTGTCAGTTTGAATAGATAAAATAATCCAAAGTGTTAGAAATACAACACAAAGGTAACACAATGAAAAACAAACAACAACATAGGTACAACTAAAATCATAGTTTCGTATTCAATGAGCATTTGTAAGGTAAATCCTCTTTCAGTAAGCATAACAATTGGCGGCTTCGGTATCAAGACCTTCGAACCACATGTGCTTACTCTTATCATCAGTCGGAATATTTAATTCGCTTATTCTCTTTCATCATCATCATCATCATTACAGGTGAACATAGGCTTATTTTCTTTACTTTTGTCTTTGCAGAATTATCTAGTTGCAATTGTCTTTGCAACTAGATAATTCTTTGAATATTTTGTAGTACTACTTAACATGTTTCTTTATCTATTTTAGACAGATATAGAAAGTATATAATAACCATGGCGCAAATGACAGCGTTTTGATTAAACTAAACACTTAATTTACTAATAATTGTTACAGTGTTCCGACTCCTCACACTTGGATTATTATTATGGTTTTATCGTAATTAAATTTAACATACATATGAGTTACGTTCAATGGAAGGTAGAAAATGGTATAATAAATAGATATTACATTTAAAGTTTAGGACGATAATTTCAAATCATTTAATGAATTAAATCAAAGCTAAGTCACGTAACCGTCAAGTTACTATCGTTCATATATGTTATTCCCATTCATTTTAATAGTTTTATATAACGTTAACGATTGTAGAATGTCATCTTGACTAACCCCACTGGATACGATTACATTACCATTCGCCAAAGGTTTAAAACTGTTGAAAACGTTGGAAATTTGTTTTTGGATTAGACTTGTATCAGGAAATTACTTCGTTTTGTTTTATAAAACTGAAAAGACAAATAAGCTTACAGTAAACCTACTGCAGCCTATTTACGCCTGTAACCAATTCCAAACAAAATAGGTTACATATTCCTTGTGACCTCTGAGGACTAAGATGGAATACCCCACATCTTGTAATTATACTGGCTCTCTATACCCTTCCTTAAGACCAGAACACAACAGTGCACGCACTGCTGCTTGGTGGTAGAAAGAGGTAAGAGGTAGTATCTACCCAGACGGACTCCTAGGCAGATAGCATTACATAAAAAGGGTCATAAAATATAAAAATAGGAATATAAAAATTGCTGTATTAAAAAGGCAATATTTGTATAACTTAATAATATTTGTTTGATGATTAGTTACTAAATAGAAAAGGCGAATAAAAGAAATCCATTACTCCCATTTTGTCCCGTATTTATCGTTAAATGCGTAATAATAATAATAATATATATATATATATATATATATATATATATATATATGAGTCACTTAGGCATGTCATTCCGGTTGTTCGGCGCTTTAACTCTGAGTATTTGCACAGACACAACCTAGTAGCCAGGATTCTACACCAGGAGCTCGCTCTGAAATACGGTCTCGTGGATAGAAAATGCCATATTATAAGTACTTGCCGGAAGCCGTGCTCGAAAATGACCGCGCCAGGTTTACTGGCCTGGCGGCCACCATCACAGACAGGACTATTCTGCGAATAAGCCTGATATTGTGCTGATGGATCGGGCACAGTCAAGGATATTTTGGTCGACCTTACCATTCGTTATGACGAGAACCTCGTGAAAGCCGAAACAGATAAGCTGACAAAGTATCTGGACCTGGCTCACGAGGTGACCGACATGGGGTGGTCTGCCGACCGAAATTATTCCTGTGGTCGTTACTGCGAACGGGCTAATCCCGGTCAGCCTCGGGTCATCTAAGGCAACTGGGACTCCGTGAAGGACCGCTCTGTGCTCAAATGCAGAAGGCGGTGCTCCTCGACACCGCCCGCATCGTCCGCCGGTTTCTTTCCTTTCCTAACCCTCGGCCGTTTGGTCTCCTCACCAAGGGCTTCCATTTGGTTGGGTTTTTATTTATTTATGTATTATTTGTGTTAGGATATTTAATATATATACATATATATTTATGTATATTTATTTACTATATTTCTTTTATATATTTATTCAGCCCAACCAAATGAGAACACTTTATAAATATATAATAATATATTTATTTGCTTAAGCAACATGGTATGAAAAAGGTTTTACAAATATTATACAATTGAACAACATGTTTTGCTACAGTTATATATAGCATGCAAAGGTTTTGTTTTGTACATTAAGGCTTATGTTTGAAAAACTCTATAATGCTGTAGAAGTTATTCTTAATGAGGTATTCTTGTAATTTAGATTTAAATAATCTAGTATTTAACATTTTTAGATTATTTGGTAGCTTGTTACATAAAAGTACACACATAGATAGACAACTTTTATTATATTTACTTATTCTAGGTATGTCACTCAAAATGAGCTTGTATGGGTTTCGCCGGTTTCGAGGATTTGCATCATTTGCCGTGATAATAAATATTTATGCTTCCATACGAACATGCATATTTCATAAATATAAAGACATGGTAAGGGTAATAAGTCAAGTTTTTTAAACACCTGTTGACATGATTCAGTTGGTTTAAGCCCACATATTGCTCTGATACATTTTTTTTGTGCACTAAATGCTCTATTTTGATCCGTGCTTTTACCCCAGATTAAAAGTCTATAGTGCAGTATTGACTCTACGTATGAATGGTAGGACAGAACAGCCGTTTTTATGTTTGTAACGTTTTTTAAATGTTTAAGGGCGTATGCAAATTTATTTAATCTCGTACATACATCGTTTACATGCAATTTCCAGTTTAAATTTGTGTATGGAAATGCCAGGAAGATTTTGTGGCCAATGAAATAGATGATAAAAACCATTCTGTTTATGCCATCTGTAAATACATAGACTGGCGATACGAGCATCATAAAAGGTGCGATGCGACTCAAAGCCAGTCAAAGTCAAAATATTTTTTTTAAATCGACCTCTAAAAATCACTTTTTGAAAGTCACGAAAGCTGCACCATTTTTTTTTAGTAAGAAAGTTTTTTTATTTTATAGGATAGTGTGACAAACGAGCACACAGTCCACCTGATGGTAAGTGGTTGCTGTGACCCATAGACATCTACATCTATACTCAATAAAGATTCAAAATGCAGATGCGTTGTCACCCGTGAGGAATAAGATGGAATGCCTCTTTTCCAGCAAATAGGATCTCCGGTTCTCTACACTCACCATACGAAACACAGCAGTGTTATGCTGCTATTTTACGCTGGTATTCTGTGAGAGCGTGGTCCCTCCCCGGTCGAGCCGACCCATTCGTGCTACAACTATACTACTAATATAGCTACAGCATGGCTCTACCACGTATAACAAATTAAGCTTATTATGTCTACCTATTCTTATTTTTAAATAATCATCTTACTTATTATATTCTCCTTCATATGAATACTTTTACATGCTTGCAAAGGCAAAAAAAGGCTAAAAATGAGCTGTCTGTTGTACCTGTAACCTATAAATAGGTTAATAAAATACTGCGTCAAAATTTCCAAAGTGGAAAGATTCATTGTTTGCACTAATTTAGTCGTTTGCTATGAGAAGACCTTAAGAGGATTGTGAAGTGCCGATACGCGGCGCGAGTAGGTATTTTCAAAAATACTATCTGTTTCATACCGCTTGCTCTGCCTCCCTCCAGTCTCCGGGCGTGAACAAAACAAATACAACATATTACGCTAATTCTCACGCACACTACGATAGCAGCAAGCAGCAGGAGCGTTCATTCATTCATAGCCTATATTTGCGTACATTTACGACAAGTTACATAATAAATTTGTTTGTGTTACTTTGCAATTTTATTATATTGCATAGTCTATATAGACATTAATTAGAGACTTACTACGTTATTTTTTTATGTAGGTAAGTATCTACCTATCTATACCTGCCTAAGGTAAATGCCTAGTTTTACGATGAGTATTATATTCATTGAACTAAAATAATTTTATACCTTTTAGAATGGAAGAGAAAGATTACAGACAAAACTAAAAAAATGCAATTTGTTTGGTAAATCGAAAGGATGGGCAACGCTAACTTCTAAAATGAACAGGTAAGTACGCGTACTTACTTACTTACTTACTTTGATCGTGTACCTTACCACCTTACATACTATTGTACATAGGTTGATTGGTAGGTGATTGACCGAAAGGAGTCAGTCGTTTTTGGGCCCACTAGAAATTTTAACGACCCTTAATGGTATTACATACAAAAAAAAGTTACCAATTTATTATAATAAATGGCCTATACATTTTATGAATATCTAAACGGAATCAAGAAATCTAAAAAAATGAGTGGTTTTGATATTCCGTGTTCTGTTAATGTAACATGGGGAAAAAGGTGTTATGAATCATTTTTGCAGTTTCTATTAAAAGAAAATGTATTTTTTACCAAGATAACTTATTATATACATATTATATTTGTACTTATTTGTATATTATATATTTATTACTAAAAGGGATACCACTGAGATTTTATCCTATTTATAAAAGTGTTAGCTTATATCATATAACATGGTTCAAAGACACCGTGGAACGAAACGCTATTTTGTCATTGACTTCCGTGCTGGGTAAAAACTGACGGCCATATTATCATAATATAAGCATCATATCTATGTCTGTGACGGCGGCCGGGTATTACTTTACGGCATTGACATTCGTCAGGCTGCTGTTTTTTGTACTTACTTACTTATCTGGAAGATCAGCATACACTGAAAACAATTAAATAATATTTGTGGATTTCAACGCACTGTGCGAAGACAATAACTAGCTGAGACAGGAGCAGATGTGCGCCAACTTTATATTTGTGGATTTCTCAAGAGGTGAATATCTTATCTTATGGAATGCGAAGAATTCAACTGTACAAAACCTACAATTGATTTAAAGTTTCAAACTTTTATGTGAAATATATCTTATTTTTGTCACTCTCGAAGTTCTAGTCCAAAAATATTATACTACGGAAACGAAAACTACTAAGTTTCGTTTATAATGTATTACATTTTATTTTATTTTTACTGAATATTGAGATATGGTACGATTTTTTAGAAATAATAATAAACGACCCACACCCACACACTTAGCGATCTATACATGTTTTAGTACTTAATTACTTTAAGTTTGTAAATATACTAATAAATATCCCTTCATATTACTAACAAATTCATATGTCAATGTCTAATCAATGCAACAAGTGTTGGATTATATTATACAGGTTAGCCAAATATTCCACATTATGTATTTAATTCGCCAATGACATTCGAAAATGAAAACTGACGAGTTTAATTAAAAGTATATGTGAGTGTATAATACAAGTTTACTTTTGCTCCTAGAATTTTGGAAAATCTATAATTTATGTTGAATTACCTAAAACATATGACAAACACAATTCTTATTAGTATGTTAAAAGTGTCAAAGTATTGAAGTGTTATGTTATTGGTAAAATCTAATTTAATTAATAGAGAAAATAAAATCACACAAAATATACACAAATCTATGTTAAAAGTGTCTGTCAGAGTAACTATATCCACAACCGTTACATCCTATCAAAAGCCCATTGCTGAACATAGACCTTCCCTCAGATTTCCTCAAAGGAGGATACTTGCTATAGTTGCCATGCTTAGTAGACGAGTCGGCAACCACAGTTTTTATTGGTAGTTGTTAATAGGAAGATGTTGCTTAAATTCAGAAGGAATGTACACATTCTTTCTGAATTTAATATTTATAGATATAGATAACATAAAAATAAATGGATGTTATTAGGGAATACATATTGGTGTTAATATTTAATTAAATACATCTACTATTTATGTTTATTATATTTAAACTCCATCAGGGAAGCAAGAATTTTGTTTACATTACTTTTATGTTATTTTGTTGATTGTAGGTAATGTACATTCTTTCTGAATTTAATATTTTTTTACTTCTTTATTTTTTATTTGCATTCCCAATTTTTTCAGTTACATCTACTTGATGCAGTTTGTTGTAACTGCCTAAGAATATTGCAAGAAAGTATTGAAACTGCTCATTCCATTAGAAGATTTGTATTCCATGTGGATCTTCAATTTTAAGAGCTCATTATAAGAACTCAGCAGAAAGAGATATTATTTTGCAGTGGATACCATCACACCAGGTACTTACTTTACTTTAACAGCCTGTAAGTGATCCCTGCCTGAAATAGGCTTGCCCGGAGGAGTTGGCATAATTGGCTTTGCACACAGATTGATGTTTGTAGTATCATACACCTCGCACTACAAACAATTTGGCTATTCACCACCAGGTTATCTTTAACTTTACAGCCTATCAAAAGTCTACTGCTGAACATAGACCTCCCCCACAGATTGCCTTATAGGGGAGATATTCGATAACCACAGTTTTTTTTTTTTAGTTGATACTTCTTCCTTACCTTACCCCATATTTGTCTGCCTTTGTACTTAATACACAAGTAATGTTTTTTACCTTAAATGAAATTAGTGTAAATGTAAAACGTCTAGGAACTTGTACTTAGTCAAATAATGTTATAATTCTAAAATAACTACTTCACTTGTTTACCTTTCTGATTTGATGTATTTTTATTTCTTTTACCTTAGTGGAATCTGGTTTACTACAAAAGTATTATGAAGGAAACGAGTACATGCTATTTATATATAATTTAAGAGACATTAAGACTGTTTATTAGTAATAAAGATTGAAATAAATAAAATATTAATAAATATCATTATTTAGGTGGAAGACACTGTAAAACTATAGTCTGTTCGGTTAGTTGATGAAAAAAACACTTTTCAGGTGGATCATTTAGAATGAGTCTGCAATCTTGTCGGCCGAGAGCTTCACAACTGTATGGAGACTCAAATGATAACAGGGATATGGAATTACAATTCATGAATATTGAAGACATCGGTAACATCCAACAAACACCCTTATGCCTGTAATTGTAACTCCTGCCATTTCCAGAGCGGCATCAACAATTACTATAATATGCAGACCTTTCTATCAAAAGGTTTAAATTATTTCTTAGCAAAAATTGTCTAGTAAGGGTTATTATACTACTAGAGAGTACATGACTGATAATAACCCTGGGAATGAGGTGATCGCTACCATGCTGTTTCTAAATGTTTTCAAAACAATTGTATAAAAATTATATTGTAAAATGTGCTTTTTAAAAAGTCTCGCTGGGTTTCTTGCTGATTCTTCCCAGGACAGAGATTTTTGCAAACCAGTGGTAAAAGTAAAAATGACTTTTAATAAGTATTATGTATTGTAATCTATATTGAATAAAATGATTCTATTCTGTGGCTAGTTATAAGCGTGCTGCTTCTACTTCCTGACACTGTATTTTTAAGTTATGTAATCATTTATCTAGATTCTAATACCTAAACTAAAAGAACTACTAACCTAAAAGAGAGATTGCTGATTGATAACTCATTTTATGTGCCACTGTGCGCTCGTATTTATGAATACCACTTAAATGAACCTCACAATGATTGGAATAATTTATACACAAGTAGTAATGATGCATATTTATATAGTAATATAAATATGCATCATATGCATCATGCTATATGGTAGTTTTTGCCACAGTTGCTACGCTTGTGGCAACCAAAGCTTTTTGTGGTATTCTATAGGGAGATGTTGCAGCTCATCTCCTGGTATCTTTATTTTACTCTGTTACGACTTTTACGACACCATACGGGACGAAATGCGATGGGAGTTGACGGAAGGGCTATACAATATTTTACATTATATATTTAATTTAGGGAAGACCTATGTTCAGCAGCGAATTGTTGTAATGATGACGAATAATAATCAATAAAACTTGTAATTATTGTTGCTTACTTGACCTGTTTCTACTATGTGCCTTATTATAAATAAAGCGCCTAATTTATAAATAAACGCCGAGCAAGTTGAATAGATGCTCTGGTACCTTTTCGTATCTCTTTCAATTGACAATTTCCTTTTGTTTTTTTTATAGAATAAGTGTGACAAACGAGCGCACGGTCCACCTGATGGTAAGTAGATGCTGTGGCTCATAGACATCTACATTTATCCTCGTTTAAGAATCAAAATGCAGATGCATTGTCACCCCTGAGGACTAAGATGGAGTGCTTCGTTTCCAGTAAAAAAGGACTCCGGTTCTCTACACTCACCATACGAAACACAGGAGCATTAAACTACTATTTTACGCTGGTAGCGTTTTCCGTGAGAGCGTGTCCTACCCCGGTCGAGCCGTATCCGTATACAACTGGTTTAAAACTTCTTCATCATTACAGCCTATAGCCCTAGGCCTATGTTCAGCAGTGGACAAGTCCACTGCTGAACATAGGCCTCCCCCAAGGAATTATACAAAGCACGGTCCTGAGCCACCTGTATCCATAGACTTTTTGAATATCTTACCAGGTCGTCACTCCAACTAGAGGGTAGCCGTCCCACACTGAGCTTACCGGTACGAGACTGCTACTCGAGAATTTTACATTTTAGCTTTAATTGCAGTTGGATGTAAACATGCTAATCAATGAACACATATTAAAAGAATAACCTGGCACTGCACCTCGCGGCCTGTGATACTTATAATAGACTGCTTTAAGAATATGATGATTTTACAATAATTAACAATAAAAATGCAGTGACAATACAGTGTTTCTTTTTATCCTAACACAAATAGTTCAAAACACCTTACATGCTATTTATTTTTCGTGGTTAATATCGTAAAAATCGGATATGTTACTATCCAGTCATTTTGGTTTTAATGGTGCTTGGAATGTAAACATGTTATTCAATCAATACAAATTAATAATAATGTCCTGACACTGCACCTGGTGGCATGTGTCACTTTAATACTGCTTTAAGAATGTGATGATTTTACAATAACAAATACAGTGACAATACAGAGTTTTTTATCCTTACACGACCAGTTCAAAACATCTTACGTGCTATTTATTTTCTCAATCGCTGTAGAGGTAAAACTCGCTAAACACCCTTAATAGTTCACTGTTGGACGCACATGCACCTAAAACCGTGTTACTGGTTGCAAATGATATTAGATAAATAAGTACATGTGTGCTTGTTTCAATATTCATTAACTTTTTTCAGGTGGGTTGCTTCGAATAAATGTGTATGTCTTGTAAGCAGAGACAAAAAAGTATATGGATATTGAAGACAACAGTCTTATATCACATAAAATATCCTTATGATTCCTAACAATTTCATAAATGGACATGTTATTATCAAGTTATTTTGAAAAAATCTTTTGGAATGATAATGACTGACAATAATAAATACAATTAAATTATACATATGTTTTGTAATCCTTACACAACTAGTTTAAAACATCTCACTTCATATTTATCAACATAAATAAACATGATATTACCTAGTCATTTTGGCTTTAATGGTGTTTGGGGTATAATAACTAATCAGTTAATATATTTTAAAGCAAAGTTTACACACTGCACCTTTACTAACCAACAAAGATATATCAAAATAAAGTCTTAACACCGCGCCTGTCTGTCTGTTCCACTATTAATAGACTACTTTGAAATGATTACAGTAATAAATACAGTGGTATTTTACTTTGTGTTTTTATCCTTTTACAACCAGATTAAAACTTCTTTCTTACTATATAGCATGTAAAGGTAATATTATAAATGAACATATTAACTTTTATTCATTTTGGCTTTAATCATATTTATTTAATTACTGTAATGGTGTTTGTGATGTATATTCACTAATCAATCAATACATGTAAAAAATAGCCTCCACACCATGTTTCTTGGTCAGTGTACTATTTTTTGCAGGAACTACTAAAAGGATTTTCCATCAGTCTAAAAGTACCTATAAATGTTAAATGTACCTGCAACTTTGTTTTATGCTATTAATTATTTAGCTGTCCTATTCTATTCTATATACACTATTCTAACTCACAATACTAATAGAAAACAACTTTTAGTTTAGGCTCAGAAGGGCTAGAACCCAGAGCCGTAAAGCCAGATTAAAAAAAAATAGCGTTTAGTTTCTTTTAGGTTATTGTGATATACATATTTTAATTTCTCTGAATTCCCTTTAGATGCGATAAAACTAATATTAATTTTGCAATCTATAGATTATAAGGAATAAATCGACATACATTTCATTAAGTATCCCTAAAATTTGTAGTGGGCCCATTCTCCATACAAAAAGAAATTGTCTCCTTTATTCCACAAAATATAAAAATATGGAATAGCTGATGTTGATTTGACTTCAAAAAAGGAGGAGGTTCTATGTTCGGCTGTTTTTTTTTTATGTATGTTCACCGATTTCTCCGTCAATTGTGGACCGATTTTGAATACCTATTCTTTTTTTGTTCGATAGTAACTATTACATATATTATGTTGTAATTGAGTTTTATTGAAATCGGTTGTACAAAATTTTTAATTATACTACTTGTCTAGTAATAATATTAGTCCGTTAGAAAAAGTTGTTCGTATTACTATGGAATTTCGATGGTTTCAAGGAAAATGCTAAAATTTTCGAGATACAAAGATTTGATTGGAAAAAATTCGATTTCGACTCAGCAAGGCGCATTTTCCAAGTACAGTGTAAACTCGATATATAACTTATATAAACCTATACTATAACTTCTACTATTCATGATAATATGTATATTTACTGATTAACTAATCTAAATTTAAACAATAAACCGAATTATAGGTAAACTAGCTTTTCGCCCGCGACTTCGTCCGCGTTAGTTAGCCGTAAAATATAATTTAAACTATTATCATTCTATTAATTTTTCCAGTGACTCCGAGATAGACAAAGAATTACCGGACAGTAATGTGCAAGGACGATGTACTCCAGTTGGCGAAGGAATCGAATTTGCTAAAGAGAATCAAAAATAATACAATAAAAAGTTTATTGATTCCGATGATTATTATTTAGGGGCAAGTCCCGATGGGCTTATTGCAGATGACTCTCTAAATGAAGTCAAATGTCCTATTTCTGCTTCTAATATGCCACATTTGGAGGTCATAACTAAAAAATGATCAAATTTTGTTTGATACGAGAAGCACAAAAAGAAAAAAGAAACCATGGTTACTATTATCAGGTCCAGGGACAATTACATATCGCTGGTAGGCAATTTTGTTTTTTGGTAGTATGGACACAACTTTTTCATTTTTTTGTACTTAATTTAGTAAACCATGTGGTTCGGCGTAGGAAAAATTAAGTACGAGGACCACTTTTGGAGAGAAAAAATGCAGCCAAAACTTTAGTTATTTTATTTTTAATGTTTATTACCAGAACTGATTGACCCTCGAGTTCCTAGAAAAATGGCAGTTCGAGAAAGAGTGTAATAAAGTAATAAGTACCAATAAACAAAATAATTTCTTCAAGTTGTTACTTTTTTATTTATTCGGCTACCTGCTTTATTGTAAACTCGAAATCTTTTTAATTTAGAGTCCCTATTCAATAAAGACTCTAAAATAAATACAAAATAATCGATAAACACTGTGAATAATCACAGATATTAACTTTTCATGAGAGGTATTATCTTTGTAGGTCATCGATATTACTTTCTCCTCCCTAGGCGATAATAATATCTATAACATCTCCAACATCACAACAATATGCCCCTGCCCCCCGACCCGTATCGTGCGATAGAGAGAGTTGCGAGTCTTGGAGGATTTTCCTACATTTCATTACCTACATTTTCTTTTTGAAATATTCTTTCTGTCCATAACGTTTTAATCCCCCTAAACCGTTACGAAATAAGAAAATTTTGGTCTTATTAGATTCAATACACTTTAATCTAGGTCCGTACGTTGTACTTTTTTAGTAATTCAGTTTAGTTTAATTTAAAAAAATAAAAACGCTCGAGGAAGTTTTTAAGGCAAAAATATAGATATTTGGATGCTAATAACTTATATCGTACGCAATATTTCTTTAAAATAAAAACGTACAGACTTAGTTTTTTGTTATATCTACAACATTTCCAAAAATTATCAAAATTGGACTATATTTACGGGGAGGAAAACGTTATCGCTTTTTGTATGAAAATTTACAGATTCACACGAAAATTTATCGGTCGTTTAAAGGACTTCTATGTCCTTTATAATGTTATTTACGTTAGGTTTTCTGTTAAATAATTCTCGGAAAATTAATTTTAATATAGGATCTAGAGGATAAAATTTAATACGAAGCAACGGTGTGACGCAATTTCTCTGGATAATGTGACTTTATGACAGTCGTGGTTACCGCGCGCAATCTATAACGTTGACGATAACAAGAATTTGTAGCTACAAGAGTCTACATCTTGTATATATAGAGGTCAGTGGTGGCATGGAAATAAAACTTGATATAAACTTAAAAGCTACTTTGAAAATTGTTATTTCAATGATTTTTAAATTAGTTTGGGTCGAAATGGACAAATCTTACCAAAAACATAATTGTGGAAAGTTAAGTAGAAACGACGTTCAGTTTTGTTGGGGACATCTTAACGTAGCAGTTCCTTAAATCATAGATATAAGAATTGATTTAACCCCAAAATTAAAAAATAAAATTTCATAGTCATCAGTCAGTAATCAGTTTAAAACTGGGTTTGGTAAATCATGAAGCCGCTCCTCTTGGTTGTAATAATTTAGTATAAATCTATCCACATCCTGAGCATAGTAATACGGATTAGTTAGATAGGATTAGAATCAATGTTTTCTTCAGTGTTGACCATGATCTGCAATTAACAAAACAAGTATGAAGTCAAAAAAATAAAATAAAAGAAAACAAATAAAAGTTAATCACGACTGAATTTCTGAATAGTAAAAATGATTAAACTCACCTATATAGATATTTGACGAATGTTGTAATCAACGAGCACTCGCTATGAGAATAAAACAATAATGAAGCATTAGCATAAGCTCAGCTTCGCACACTTTTTAATTTGATTCCTACACATGTTGGAATACCTGGCCATAAATAGAAGAAATTGTAGAGGTGTTATATTGATACGATAGATTTTGCTAATAAGGTAATGATAATTGTACTCGTGCAAGTAATAGGAGCTAGTGCTATATTAGGTATTTACAAACGTTAGTCAAAACAAGTCGTATCATTAGAAATTAATCATATAGATGCAGCAATACCAGCAGTATCTTACAAACGCTCTGAATATAATGCTCAATAACTCAACTGGAAGTGGAAGTACACTTGTTCCCTGCGGGATAGAAAAATTGTAAACCGGGCGAAGCCACTGGCGTTCGCTAGTTACACATAGAAAAGGCCTCCAACAATACAAACAAACGTGTTCATGCACACAAATTTTTGTATTGTGTGGGAATCGAACCGCAACCATCAGGCTTTGTAGTCCGCTCGTAGTACAAACCACTAGACCATTGCGATCCACACCATAGGCTAAATAAATTGACATAATATAGAAACTTGCGAGCATGTAGGCACTAATTTGGTTAGACTAAAAATGTGGACCTCTACTGGAGAGAATTGGGACCTTCAGCGGCACGTAGCTCGAGCGAAGCGAGAGCAAGTGACGCAGAAGCCAAAATTCTATCCTACTGTCGTCACTCCCTTTATTGGGGGTTCTCCCAACACTGCGCTTGCAAGTAAGAGGGTGTATTTAATGCAAATACTTAAAGACTTTATATATAGATAAATTTGGTTTGTTACTCTTTTCTAATTTATATTGGAAGAAGTATGTAGCCTATTAAGTTCTAATGATGCGATGACTTTTGCACATATATGATGAAACTTAAAACACAGCCTGTTGAGGAGAGGGCTATGCTGGGAGTTTCTTTGCGTGATAGAATCCATAACGACGATATTAGCAAGAGAATCAAATTAATCGATATTGTCGAGCGGATTAGTAAGCTGAAGTAGCAGTGGGCCGGCTATGAAGCTAGAAGAGCCGATGGATAATAAAAGTAGGGCGATACTTCATAATAAGGTGTGACGACGATGGTAAGACATGCAAGAAGTCTTAGTTTGCACGTCGTTCAGGACACGACTTGTGGCCTTCACTGGGTAGTCTTATGTTTCGCAATGGACTTGTAAAGGCCTATACTAATGATGATTATGGTGATGTGCTAGAGCTGGACACAAGCCTATGATGCTATTTGAGACGCATTTCTTTCTTTTTCTACGTCAAAACTCATAATAGTAAAAAATTATAATGATTTTTCTTTGAGTTTATTATTATAAATATAGTGATATTGCATAAATTTTGATATGAATAACTAATTTTGAAAAAACAATAATTTGCCTTAAATGTTACTCTTGCAATTGGCTAGTTCAACAAAATAGCAAATTCATAGAGAGACCTAATATTATATCAAGAAAGTAGAGACCTAATATAATCAATTCAAAACCTTGAAAACGATAACTATAAAAAATTAAACATTATTCATTAAAACATTATTCCGTAATCTAAGGTGAAAAAAAAACACCGTAAAATATATCAAAATAATATCGTTTAGTGCATGAAAACTTGTTCCGCAATAAGATGACTTTGTAAAATTCGTGGGTGACAGGTAAAACGTTTTAAATAGCTTGCAAAATCAGGTAAAATTATTCAGTTGTAATTTGTGGTTATTAATAATACAGAAACTATAAATATTGCACTATTGAACAATTACTAAACTTAGACGTTATCGATACATTATAGTAAACATCAAAATGTCATTGCTGCACTAGTAAAGTGTCTGAAAAAGCTAGTTCGTATGCCCCATTAAAATGTATTAAGCTTCTGCCGGTTTATTGCCGGTAGAATTTACATATTATTTTAAATTAAACTCATGTGAAATAATGAATTAAATGTTAAAAGGTGAGATAAAATATAACCAGTTACAGTTTAATTGTGAACATTTTTTTTGTACTCTAGAACAAAAATTAGTGAGATATAACGTAGTGGAGCCATCTATAGCTGTACTATGACTACAGCTGAAAAGAATAAAATATTCGGTTGACGATAAGACATAGTCAAAACAAATATTGAATCTCCGACTTCAGAAGAAATTTTATGGAAATTATTTTGTTCTTTTTAGTTCTTTGGGATCGGCTTTTACTTTTTATTAAAAGTCTAATTTTTATTAGTTTTTACTGGTAACGGGGCGTTCCACCTCAGTGGTGTCAACACATCTGCGTTTACATTCGTAATGAATGATAGAGAGCCATAATATTTATTTCATCTGGACTACAGTTTGTACTTTTTCATATTTACTCGTATAAAAAGTTCTGCCAATGATATTTATGCGATGTCACTGTATGTCAATAAATTTGGTACACAGAGCCTGTTTGGCGAAACTTCGTGTCTCTTACTGTCACTTCGACACTTTAGAGAACGGCATATTCCTGTCTACTTCACAGAAAAGACCGTACATATGCATTTGAAGTGGCATCGAAAGCAGTTAAACTAAGTGGCTGAAAAATAAGGCTATAATTAGGAACGGTGTTTTTCTTATTTTTGTCATTTCCTGCTGATACCAATGGAAAAAGACGGAATTTTAAAGACCAAATTGGCGTTATATTGAACTTGGGCTAAATTAAGAGTAGCCTTAACCAATGAATGCGTGATTTAAGGATATGAAAGAAGGGTGAGAGGTGTCAGGATCCTGTCAAATGAAAGTCCTTAGTCTCTGCCAACCACTCTGCGTGAGAGTTTATGTTAAGTATGTACGCTAAGCTTAACTTGTTGATTTTAGTGACAGCATGGAGTATACGCCCTCAAAAATAAATTAAAGGCACATGAACTCACCATTTCCGTGTGGTAGCGGCGTAAGAGATTCCATCACCTTATTTTGTCCCGTGGGTGTAGTAACAGGCGACTATGAAAAATGCAAGAAAGAATTCGTGGCTTCCGATAGATGGCGGTATAACTATTTCGTTCACGCCAGACGTAATACCATACCCGGTGACGGGGAGCAGAAATTATAATGCAAGTACGACAATACGACTGGTACGGCACTTACCAATCCGTCTACCAAACGTGGTAGTCTTCACTACAGAGGGAGAGCGTGGCATATCCAACAGTGGACTTTTACGCGATCAGAAAAAGAAGAACTCTCTTTTCGGATGATACTAAGAAGAAATTCTTTCAGTTAATATTAATACACAATTTATAATAAAAATACAAAACAGATAATGAAGCAGGTAAAATAAAAGCTAACAAGATCGAAAACGTTACCAGATTAAATTTCTTATTACACTCGTTTTAACTTTTCTTGGAAAATTTTCTTGAGAAAAACTGGGATAAAGAACGGGAAAGAAATAGTGATAAGCTCCATTTGTACCTGACACGGTTAGAATACAAAATACCAATCTAATAGACTTGTCCGCTTAACTGGTGATTTAAAGGGTA
Organism: Parnassius orleans; assembly: GCA_029286625.1. Lineage (NCBI taxonomy): Eukaryota > Metazoa > Arthropoda > Insecta > Lepidoptera > Papilionidae > Parnassius > Parnassius orleans. The sequence continues at coordinate 1,755,567 of JAGSMP010000184.1, forward strand.
AAAAGCTTTATTTATAACTTTTTAATTGGTTAAAAGCTGGCTTTCTTTCGTATCAGATCAAACTGCTTTTCTCCTTAACTTTTACCATTTTAATAACATTTTAACATATTATATTATGTCCTTAAATCTATTACATCTCCCATAAATAGGTACCATCCTCCCATAGGCACTTAAAAATACATAAGTCATTTATGTAAGAAAGGAAAAAACATAATTTAATCATATTGGCTTACTTTTTCAAGTCTCGTTTATTTATTAACTATTATGTTCAATCGACATATAAATTTATAATAATACACGAAGTTATATTCTTTTTTATTCTGGTTAGGTATTATAGTTTTACTCATTTATTTATTTGTAAAAATAAAAACATGTTTGACAACCGCTCTAGTGTAAATAACAACACTGCTACAGCATAAATTATCTTGAGTTGGATGCATTTTTCTTGCTGCAACCCAATGTATTTAAATATACTGTTTTTATTTTTTGTTAGTATCTAATTTTCCGTGTAAATTGTGTTACAGTTACGAATAAATAAATGCATTCATTTATTCATTCATTCATAGCTGAAAAAGTGTAACAGGTGTGACCATTAACCCATCGGTGGCTTGAGGCTTAGTCCCGCTAAACCTGGAAGAACCGCGGCGGGGGGCTCGCGTCTAAGGTGGGCAGAATTTAAGTAGTGGCAACATTTGAAAAACCATATTTTATAATTAGTTGGTTTTATTATTTTACTATTAGAGTAAATAAATATTGAAATTATTGTCATGGTCCAAAAATAACTTACATGGTATAGGATTTTACATTGTCTTAACCAAAAACAAAGTGCACCATAACAAGCCGGGCACAGAGTGCCTGAATCAACCTTGTCCTTCTCATTTTAGTCAAGGCCCACATTCAGTCGTGCTATTCAACTTTGATTATTATGTTTTAAAAAACTGAATAACCTTCCCCTACGAATGAAAAAGTAAGTCTTTGGTAATTGTCTAAGGAGACCAAGCAATCTATCTGGATATATACCAATTTCTGCAGTCTTTTTGTAGTTAGTGAAAGGTGTCATTCTAATATGAGATGAAACATTATAAACAAGTGTAAGAGTGATTAAAAACCCCAACTGCGTAAGAGAGCTTAATAAAAAGAGAAAATGTTTATGCAATATGTCACTTCTACAACTAAGACGAATCTAACGCCTTCTTATATGTTAAAACAAATCAAGCAGTTTAGGCTACAGAGTGTGCCAAATAATTAGATATACATACATTCATCCATACATACAATACGAGTACACTCCGTCTGAGTCAGTCGGGTAAAAATGGCACGTAATGGTAGCTCCAATGGCAGTTCTACTAACAACTATTAATGGTTGCGGCGCTGCATTGTGATGATCTTGCCACATAACTAGTGCTGCGTATCAACGCGGCGAAGCCTCATTCGGCAGGGCGTGTGGTGTGACGGCGCCAAAGTGTAGCAATGGCGGGTTCTACTTAGGCGGTCAAAACTCAGGTAAACAATAAAATAACATGACTTTTATCTGTTCTGTGTGTTTTTCATAACGCCAAGTCCCACGCCCCCGAGGCCTATAAATTACAAGTAAAATTATTTACCATTTTTAGCCTAAGCGTATGTTAATTTTTATTATTATCATCTGAGTTATTACTGCAGCCAAAGCCTAACAAACTTTATTAGGACATAAACCTTAGATAGAGTAAAAGACGTAAGCCTAAGTATATCATATTCAATAAATAATGAAATATTTGAATTGTTTCAGCCGTTTTCGAAAAATCGGAAATAAAAAATGAAAGGTTAAAAAACAGTTATTTAAAAAACTTTAAATAAATAAATCCACCTGGAATGATTTGGTTAATCCGTTGAATTCACTCGAGCGCAAATATTACGGATTGAAAAATAGCTCATCTGATAAAAGTGATATATGAAAGGACCGTGCTTCCAATTTCCGGCACATTCCATATTTATGAAACAGTTTACGCTGCACGCAATATAAATGAAAAGTAAAATTTCTTACAGAGCTTAAACTTCTTCTACAAAATATATCGGGATTCGTTATTATAGCGCATGATTTATCACATTGGATGAGACAATATTTAGTTGAGTAATTGGTCAATTTGAAAACTTAACGAGAATGAATTGGGCACTCTCCCTACACAGAAAGTAGAGCTGATTTTATAAATTGTTGGGAAAGTTTAGCTATAGAAATAGTAAGGTGCCACATTAAAATGTAAAATAATAAGGGAGATGAAAGATCATTAAATTTCTTTTAAAGTATAAATTATATTTGAATATATGTTAATTCAAAGAATTATAAGCAACTCTCAAAGTATAGATTCACCGTCAATATTTTTTTGAACCCTAACTTAGAGAACAAAAATAAGAGGGGGCCTAGCAGGGAGAAGGCTGTAATTTTACCTTTAAACACACATGTAATTTTGTATATCATACTCGTTTAAAAAAAGGGACATCTTACAAAGTTTTTATTAATGTATGAATTTGAGGACGTAAATTACATCTGGTGTTTTGTAAAGAAATGATAATGTTATAATCGTTCCACTTTTACTTCGAAAGATATTACCCAAAACTCTTAAAATGTTTTAAGAAAAATAATTTTAGTTTTTATAGCTCAGAATAAGGCACAATGGCCTTTTCAATTCGTCTTTTTCAATTATCCATTTAAGAAATGTTTCACGCTAACGTATTTCTTTTTATAAGATATTGTAAATAACCGTTCTTAACTTTTTTAGATTAACAAAATAATTAATAAATGGACATACTCTTATGCTAAAATTCTAAATACTCAGTAAACTTATTTCAAAAATAATCTAACGGATGATTATATCTGCTTATGAATATATTTTTTTTAATAAAAGTTCTATTTGTAAACATCACGGCACACACCGGTGGTGGTGTCAGAATATCTATCAATACATTTCTATCCTAGGGGATCTTAATATACTAGTGAGGGAAATGTCAAGACAGTCCGCGGGAAAGTCTGCATCCCGTGGACGGTACAAGGCATCTGGCAGAAACTTTAATCGATGATCCACCTGTATAGTAAGGCAATTACGAATTGTGTCGCCTTTTTTATATACTTGTTTATATAGAATAAGGATGACAAGCGAGCACACAGTCCACCTGATGGTAAGTGGATGCTGTGGCCCATAGACATCCACATCTATCCTTAGTCATGAATCGAAATACTGAGGTACACCCCTGAGGAAAAAACAGAATGCCTGGTTTCCACTAAAAAGGGTCTCCGGTTCTCTATACTCTCTGGTTCACTACACACGGCAGCATTAAGCTGCTATTGTATGCTGATATTCTGTGAGAGCGTGGTCTTCTCTAGTCGAGCTGACCAATTCGCTCTGCAACCATAATATAGCTGCAAAGTGGTTCTCCCACGTACAAAACGTCGATCGAGGAGAGGCCTATGTACCTACGTCAAAGTTACTATATATAAGTCTCTTTCAATTCAATAAATAGAGAGTTGTTAAACTGCATCAGTGTGTTTAATTTACTCGCTTTGCTCCCCACATCGCATCACTTCCGACCCTGACTTCCTTTATCGGCTCGGAAAAGTGGACAGCTGGACATGAGGAACTTCTAGGCTGGTACCTTCGTCTCTATTTCTCTCATCAAGCAGCGCACACCATCTGCTGTATGTGAGAGTAAGAAAATACAGATTGTGAGGCATTAGTATTAAGGCACATTCCATCAAGTTTGGTAGCTTGCATGCAAAATAATGGTAAGTATTTCTACTCTACATGCACGCTATTGACTGCATATTTAGTACATTTTATGTTACCTATATTTTACGTGCATTATAATGCGTAGATATCTAAATAATAAGGCGAAAAAGGAACAGATTTAGATAAATTTGGGTGAAAGATTGGATGACTGCTATTGGCATGCTTGTAGCTGTCGCGTACATTTACAAGAGCCTTTTGGTACGCGGTTTGCAGCACCCTCATCGCTGACCGTCGTATGTCAAAAAAATTGAATGTTGTTCAATCTACTTGCTTGCCAGCTATAGGCATGCCATTTGACATATACAAGATAGTAGCTGGCACATGAAAGGAGCTGGTATGCCATTGCGCAAACTACTGGCATGTGTATTTCCGTAGTATATAAGCTGGTATTCAGAGAGAATCTTTAGTTTAAACTCAAACACCACAATGTCAAACTTCGAGTCTTTACAACTATCTCACACAAATTTTGACATTGTGAAGTTTGAGTGTAAACTCAAGTGTATCTGTCTTCTGTCTCTGATTACAGCTCTGCTTGAAATTAATTTCGGTCAGTATTTCCGGTGTTCATGAGCAGGCTCTTAACATCGGGTGGACTTTTAGCTCGTTAGTCAGTCGAAACTTAATACTGTTTTACATTTGAGTATTATTATTTTAAAGATTTAAAGGAAATTGAAAGTTTTCTATTGATTAAATTGAAACTAGTTTTATGGATTTTTATCGTGATTTTTCGAGTAACTTATTTCCCGACACTATGTATATAAAAACAGCCTTCTTATGGGCTTTCCGATTAAATGATGTTGCAAACTTATAGATATCATTATAAATACAAGAAATCCTTATTTTTATTAGATTAAACTTTCTTTGCTTATGTTGGCACTGACGGGTAGACTGTGAAATTGTATACCATGAAGTATCTGGAATAGTGCGACACTAGATTAATGTTTTCTTTTCAACTGCAATAGGAAACAAAATAAATGTATTCTTAGAGCTAAGCTGACGAGTAAATTACCTTTAAACTGTTACATTCTACTCGAGCACAAAATATTACTTAGTAAGACACAAAAATTAGTCTACCTTCTTCGCTTCTCCGTCATATCTCAGCATTACTCATTAATTACACTTCACAAAAAAAAAACACAAACAAGTAATGAAAAAGCGACTGTAGGAAATTAAATAAATGTTTTTTAGAACTAAGCTGACGAGTCAGTGAATGAAATTATCTTTAAATTGCTACATTCTACTCGAACACAAATTAGTAGTTAACATTTTAATAAGACACAAAAATTTGTCTGGCTTCTTCATTGTCATATCTCAGCATTACTCATTAATTACACTAACTTCATAAATTGAAAAAACAACGTATCCAAAAACCTTTCAAATAACGTTATTTGAAGCTTTACTTTCGTCATATACAGACAAAAATATAAAATGTGTGAAAATATATATTATGACTTTGAGACAACTCTTCAAGTTAAAACGTTTTTACGGGGGAGTCAAAAATCTAATTTATTAACTCCAGTAAACTAAAGTAGCCCTTATAACAGAAGAAGTTTCGACATAATTAATGTTTTAGACTAAAGTATGCAGTAAAGAAAAATAAGGTACACTTCATCGAAGTTGAAGATATAGGTACATAAATTTATATCATTTTTTGTCTAGAAGAGATTGAATTTTAATCCGCGTAGTCTTCAGAGAAAAAATATTTCCCCGTCAGTATTGATTTATTCAGAAGCATTTACTAACGAGATACTTTCAATTCCTTTATCAGTCTCTTTGATTACTTTGATTTGTTTTTAACCGACTTCAAAAAGGAGGAGGTTGTCAATTCGAGTGTATGTTTTTTTTTGTATGTATGTTACGCGATATCTTCGCAAATTGTGAATTAATTTTGATGATTTTTTTTAAATAGTTACCTATTTAAAAAATCATCAAACTTCACGGGTGGCCCCATATAAGTTACTTCAAGGGTGGTCCCATATAAATTTGAAGAAAAAATTTCATCACAAGGGTAGCAAATAAATAACTCCTTTTTTAGCAATTTGATGTCAGTTTTTACGTTTTTATTTCTTTTCTTTTCTTCTTGGGCAAGAACTTCTTTCACAGTGGTATTTCTACCACTTTTGACAGTTGGCAACCACACCAGCTGATGTTCCGCTACTTTCAAGCTTCTCCCCGTCGCAGATCTTTATAATATATTACATCAGACAATATACGGAATGGTTAAATCACCATTCTTTCTGGAATTTTTTGAAACCTCGCGTTTTTAAATTCACAATTGAATGAATTATGATTATTCTTTTAAATATTCAACCCTAGTGGTGGCAACCACATTTATTAAGTTTGATAAACTGTAATCTTTTTCGATCTTACCATACACGGGCATTACAAGAAAAAAGTTAACACTTATTAGTTCTTTTGCATTTGTGCTTAAGGTCCTTTAACATATTTTGCAAATTTCATTATTTTCAATTGCGATATTAAAGGAATACATTCACTGTTGTCATATTCGTTGAATACGTTAAGAAATACGTTTTACAACTCAGTATAATAATATGAAAAGTATTTCTATAATATGAAATACTTTTCATATTATACTGAGTGAAGAAATCCGCAGCCCCAGTTATTACTTCTCCGAGCCCGATGTTAACGCTTTTATGGTAAGTTTGGATTTGACACGGTAGTCAACGAGGTTTTAAATACTGTTTTTCTAATGCTAAACCTATATCAGGATTAACTCCTGTATTACAAAGTTTTACATACATAAAAATTTATTTATTTATTTATTGAAGTACTCAAAACAGAACAACATTAAAACATTTTCTACATGAGCAAAATGCCAATAAGTGCAAAAATTTCGATTTATATGGTAACATAACACTATTAAAGATGTTAGGTAACAGGAACTCCTTTACAGCACAAATACATAAGGAAATATTATGCTGTTGTAAAATTGGAAAATTAAATCTCTATAAAAGCTTTATTTATTTTACAACTCGCTGGCCAGGCAGAAGTTGCTCTGCCCTTTGCGACGACTATTCCTATAAAAAATCATTAAATTTGCAATAAAAGAAAAATTGAGGGTCACTTATCGGGATAAAAGCTATCCTATATCCTAAGTAGGAGCAAACGTAATTTCTATATATAAAAATAAGCATTAGTTGTCTATAAAGTATATTTAAAACAGATTTTTTAAAGTTATTTCGTTTGCTATATTTTAGATTGCAGAAGAACAAGCATCCAGACCCAGAAAAATTCTTTGTAGGCCATACAATCGCTTGCCCTGTACCGTATTCCAACCCGCAGTCATGCAGCGCCGTAACCAAACGCTCAGCCACTGCGCTACCGAGCCGTCAAAGTAGAAAGGTAGAAAGAAATAATAGTAGTCAATATTTTCGAATTACACTTACACTCCTAGTATAATTTAAACCCACAAAAATCATAAAATGTCAAAAAGGGGCCAAGCTGTTATAGTGCCGGCAGGCATCGAAGTCTGTTTACTCGCGTACAAAGAAATTTTAAGGCGGGCGCTAATTTATTCAATGTAGTATTTCAATAAATTAGCTCTCATAACAATAATCTCAAAATATAACATCAACAAAAATTCTACTTAAATTGGACATTTTTAATTATACTTATTTTACCCCAATTGAGCAAAAGGCAACAGAAATAATGCAAAGCAAATGAAGTTGGGGCTATTGAAGTTTCAATTTGCTCCTGGTTCTTGTAAATTATGTTGTAGTTTACTTCTGGAATTTCAACTTCCGCAACCACAAGATTCCAAGTTTAGATTTTAGCAAATTGGACGGTTCTACACCAATATGGCTTTAATAAGCTTGAGGTGATATTCCTTTCCAGAAATTTTCGTATGTATTTTGTTTAGTAAAGCAGGTAAAGAGATAACAACAAAATAACTTAATTCTTAGTTTGCATGGTAGGCAAAACTCACGCGAAGTGCAGGTTGGAGTTTGAGACCTAGGGACTCCTTTAGTTCTAACTAACAAAAAAGGTGAACACACTCTTAAGTTCGAAAAATATTTAGTTTATCATTAAACTTACTTACTAGTTTATTATTAAACGTGTTTACTTGACATAATTTTTCTTAAATATGGAGAAGTAAGAACACTGAAAAATAAAGATAAATTTACGTGGTAGCGAATAATATTTTTACGTTTTATAAATTACTGTTTAAAGTTGACCTACTCTACATTTAAAAAAAACACTAAATATCGGTTTATCTGGTATAATGCCGTCACCGTTACTCTGTTATGGCAGGTCGAGTATTTATACGATTATAAGAAATCCTGAGTAATTTACACTGAAAACTGAATTCTGAAATTGAGACCGTAAACGAAATAATTAACTGCTAGAACAACATCATTATCGTTATCGTCATGAGTCATAATTCTAATAAGCACCATAAAAAAAATCCGCAAAATTAATAGAATCGAATATGCCCGAAATAATTAATTTTCTTCACGTTCTCTTAGTGAATATTTTACTTTGAAACTTGTTTAAGCACAAGTAATTTTAATTAAAACTTGCTAATTAAATATCTTGTTAAGTGCCCACGTGCTTTTAATTTTTAAATTAGCAATAAAGACTTAGAGAGAGAAAAAATATGCTGAAAGATATAAGAAAGCAATCTTGAAAGCGCGCCCTGAAAAAGAAGGACTAATAAACATATTTATTTCGCCTTTTTATTAATTTTCTATGAAATACGAATACGTTACGTTACAGTCAAATACAAATAAAACAAAAATAAAAAAATGTTATAACAAATATCATACATTCTTTTGCATTCTATAGATAGTGCAAGTGTATAAAACTTTGTAATATACTAAGTATGGAAGAGAATAATATAAACGTTGAAATTACTAGCGCACTTTAGTTACAAAAGCCTGGACAAAGTAAAGTAGCTCAATGGAGCTAGCACTTAGGATTATAGCCTGAAATGTCTATTTATCAGAACAATTTGAGGCAATAACCGTTAGAAATCACCGAAGCGCAAACCGTCATCGCTGAAGCGCACGAGCTTTGCGAACAAAAACTCAGTAACTGCATTGTGCACTGCATGTCTGCATGTGTCTTATACGAGGTTTTATGGTTATGTTTATTATTATGTTTTATATTATATAACTTTATTATACTGTTCTTCTTCGTAACGAAATTAATGAATAGAAAAACAAAGCTTTTTGTCTAGATTTTCTTAATCCAAATTCGAAATTTGTATATAATATTTAAGAAGTGTATATTATATATAATTTGATATAACATTTTAAAACCATGCGTGAGTGTCGTGGAACACTTGGTTGGAACGAAGTTCCTTTTGTAGTATATTATTATTGATAAACGTATTATATTATTGATTAAAAATACAAAAATGAATTACTAGCGTCTATTAAAATGAAGCGTCATTTAAAATAATTATAATATTTCTTTCATTACAAGAAAAGAAAAAGTGCGAGGGAGATGGATATTATTCCATCTCGCTTCCTTATAGCTGCCAAGGCCGTCTACACCTCGTCAGAAGGGGTCGTGACGCAAAAATCTTACACTTTTTCTCGCCTAGCCCCCATCCGCCAAATTCGTACCGTCCGATATGGAACTTCGTTCCAAAAATAAAAAAAAACAAAACACGACTATTATTGAATAAAACTATTTTTACGGATTTTATCGCGTTTAATTTTACTAATTTTGATTCCCGACGTTTCGGGTGCTTTACAGCACCCATGGTCACGGGGGGGGACTGAGGTGTTTGACGTCCCAATGTCATAGTTAACCCGGCTACCTTCAGTTTTTTGAATATTAATTTTTAGTCCGATCTACGCAAAAAAAAAATTAAAAAAATTATATTCAAAAATTTTAAAAAAAAATTAAAAAATTAAAAATTTATATTAAAAAAAAATATTCAAAAAACTAAAGGTAGCCGTCAAAATTAGTAAAATTAAACGCGATAAAATCCGTAAAAATAGTTTTATTCAATGTGTAGTGTTCGCGTAAATATAAGAAGTCATTACGACTCTATTATGATAGATAAACATAATTTGAATTTTCTACTTTTAGTAGGTAGTATTTTAAAATTGGTCAATTTTCGATGTTTCCGTTATCTACTTTATCAGCCCGTAAATGTCCATCGCTGGACATAAGTCTCTTCCGTTATAGGCAGAATTTGATTCAATTGATCCACTTGGCAGACGGATTGGCGGTCGCAGTACCAGACGTCTCGCACCATCGACGATCCTCCACGTCGCCGGTCTGGGTTTTACGTCAACGTAAACGAGTTGGTTATACTATACCGGTCATCTATGATAATGTAATAAAATATTTTAATTTTAATTTTTATTAAATTATATTTTTATTAAGTATTTTATTTAGCAGGTGTAGAACAATAATAGAGCATTACAACCCATAAAAGTCCACAGCTGAACATAGAATTTCCTATGTTCAGCTAAGGGTACACAGGGCGGACTTAATGCCATGTGGCATACTCTGCCAGTCAACCTTAAGATAATTGGGTGCCAAAGGCAAATTTTTTGGCACCCAATTATCTTAAATATATTTCATTCAAATATAAATTCTAGAACTCTTTCTTGCGATTAATTATGTGCTAGTAATCTATCAACGTACTATGATTTTTTAAAGAAAATTATAAGACATATTTTCACATTACGTCACGTCTTAGGTCACGTTTTTTATTTTTTTTACGCTGCCGGCTACTTTGTGAGAGTACGCGGAGGAAGTTTATTTATTTAACTTTATATTCTTGGTTCCAATTATGTACGTCACATTATCATAAACTAGAGTATAAAGATACATAAACTGCTTGCTTAGCTACGTAACAGAATCCGTCAGCTGAACTTAATTTCGTATTCATAATATTTTCAAAAGCTTGCATATGTTGCCGGCTTAAATTTATTAAACATACTGTGATGTTCCTTGTGATGCATAGTGAACTCCTCTTTTGATGTGGAAACTTGAGATAGCACTTAAACATGTAAGATACAATACGGGCAACTGCCTGAAATAAAGGCAATTTGGATGAATCAAATATGACGTTCTTCCCTACGCTCAAGTAACTGATTACAAGGGACGGCTTTTGAAGAGAATGAGCTCCTTCTTTCAATTACTTATGTATTTTTAGTTTAATATTAGAGCAATACGGGCTCAAGTTAAATAAAAATTTAATATATTTTCAGTATGGTGAGATTATACATGGTAGTCTGCAGCTATATTAAAGCTGCAGCATGAATAAGTGTGCTCAATAAGGGAGAACCAGGTGTAGTGGCGGCGTAATAATATTCACTACCCCATATCATCCCTTGGGTGTCGTTAGAGACGACAGGGGGAAACTGAAATAGTAATAGGCAGCAGTATCTTTCTGATAACAACTGAAAATAGTTAAAAATTACTGTTTGTCAACTTTCCTTCCTAACGTGGCAACTAGAAAAAAATATCCTCTGCTGCAGCTTTATTATAGCTATAGTATGAAAGGGTGGACTCGTCGAGGCTCGACCGGGGTAGAGCCGACTCACAGAGTACCTGCATGAAACAAAATAATGCTGTGTTTCCTCGGTGGTTACAAAATATCAGCATTTCAATTATGTATCGAGGATAGTAGTAGATTTCTATGGGCCGCAGCATCCACTTACCATCAGGTAGACTGAGTGACTTATTCTATATAAAAAACTCGTTTGGTAATAAATGGTACCAACGCAGTATATTTTCCAGCCATTATTTTTATGTGGTGTTGGAAAATATACTCGAATATTACGCAACTCTGCGTACTAGTATATTCTGCGTAAATAAATACTCAAAAAAAAAACGTTAAGATGTTCTTCAAACTATTAATCGTTTAACGTTATAAAACTTATTTTTGTTAATGTGATAAGGATGTTGATAACGGGGAAACTATTCTTCAATTTGACATCGAAAATGTTCGAATTTACATTTAGTTAACTTTGAACGAGTTTAACTATGTTAAAACCATAAGATTTAGTAACTAACTAACGTAAGGAATTGATTGGCAATACAAAAGAGAAAGAGCATAGTTTACGTGTGTGTTAGAGCGAGAAAGATAGACTAGACCATTCATGTAAAAGCTATCAGCCTGTATCGGCCTGACGTAATTCGTGAACAAAACAAATCCCGCTTGTATTTGCAAAAACTCAGGTTTTAAAGTAAAAATTAGTGTTTAATAGAAGTAATTAATTATGACTAGGTGCATAGTACCTAAATATAACTCACCTCAGAAAAGAATCCCACATTTAACCCGTAGGTACGATTGAAATGTTTAGCTGTCTAAATTATGTATTTTCAAGCAAGTACAAACAATTTGTACTTAAATAGATAGGAAAAAATATCACATTTTATAATAATAATAATCTGAATGCAAAGCAATTGAATTTTAAATAATCAAAATACGCTAATTATAACCTCACTTTTGTAGAGATTGACATTATCGATAATATCTTATCGAAATGCCCTTAACAAGCAAAGGTACGACTTGCATGCAGCCTTATTCAACTTAGTAATATTTTTAGGTTTCCGTAGCTAAATTATCTTCTAATCGTATGAAAAAAAATTTATAGAATTAGGTGATAAACTAATAAATAGATAAGAATTGGTTCCCAATAGAAAATATTCGACTATATGCAGCAAGAACTTGGAAGAAAAATGTTTTTCTCATTGAGGTGCACACTGTGTAGTGGCGGTGTAAGAATATCCACTACACCATATCATCCCGTGTTTGTCGTAAGGGGCGACAGAGGGAAATAAATCAGGAGATAGGCAGCAGCGGCTTCCTGATAACGACTAAAAATAAAAATTAAACTGCGGTTGGCAAGTGGCAACTATAGCAAATATCCCTATATGAGGCAAATCAAAGGGAGGCCTATTTTCAGCAGTGGACTTTAATAGACTGTAACAGTAACATAGAGGTGCAGTCTACTCGAAAGGGTCAAAGAATTAAAATTTTAATAAAAAGTAACAGCGGACTTCAAAGAACTAAAAAGAATGAAATAATTTCACATTTTAAATGCACAATTTTAATATCACCGACTGCAGAATGTGAACTTTTTTTTAGTTCTTTCCAGTTAGCTTTAATGAAATTAATAATCAATGGAATGAATATTTAGGTAAAATTCCAAAACATTACATTATTTTTACATTTCTTCATCAGCCCGTAAATGTTTACTTCTCCCACCTATTAGGAAGGGTTAGCATTAATTGTCTCTCTTGCCAGTCGAATAGATAATTGCATTATTAGACATTTCTTACCTTTGACACTTCTCGTCGCCGGTCTGGGTAATTTTCGTCTGGCGTTAACGAATAAAGTAGAATAGAATATTTTTTATGCATTATGGACGTTTGATGGTGGACTACTGGTCAGGGAAAAACCCTCTGTCTTGCAAAGGAGGACCAGCAATAAATTCATTGAAACATTTATAAAATTAATTTACTATATTATGTTATGTTGTATAATAAATACTCTTACTCTTTGGAATCGACTTACTGGTATTACTAGCTTGTTATTTACAGAACGTAAATCACTATTAACTTTAAATTTATTTATTTATGTATTTGAGTAGATTATTGCGAGATGGCTATGCTGCCGTCTTTCGGAAACCATAACATATTTTTTGAATATCCCATAGTGGACTTATAAGACACCAAAACAGCGGGATGGTGATGGGATAGGATATGATTATGATTGAATCTTCTTCGACACTGTTTCCAGTTTTTGTATTGTGCATCTGGCATATAAATACGAGATAGTTAAAGAGTTTTTTAAATACACATTACTAATATTCCCTGTAACCACTCCTGGTAAGTTTAAAATGCTTGTGTTAGGAATGATTCACGACAGTAGTCGAAGGGCGGATTCGAACCAACGACCTTTCGAGTTCGCAGTCCGCACTCTGCCATTAGGCTACTGTCGCTTCAAGAAATTATGCAGCCTTACATCGAAATCTTTGAGATCGCCTCTTACGATACTAACGGGATCAAATGGGGTGACGGATTTTTATAAGCTGTAACTATACGACCATGTCTCATGAATAACAACGTACCTATTTATTTTTACTCGATTCTACACTACCGATGAATTTTGTATAATATTGAACAGATCTCGAAAAGAAGATATCTAAGAGCTTAGATCACAACATAATATGTTACGTGTGCACTACTTTACAATTTAGTTTATTCAGCTACAAAGTCAGAAAATGTGGATCAAAGCACTGAATTTAAACTTTTGGAATTGTTTGTTTTATACAGTGCTTAAACTCCGTTAGGCAACTGCGCGAAGTACACATATATGTTATTTCGTAGACGATCAAAGTTTTTTACGTCGTCGGACATTTTAAGTACATGAGATACATTAGTTCTACATAATCCACCTAAAAATATGTTACCTTTACTGTATAAAAATAGTAATAAGTGTTATTTATCGTTCTTACTAAATGGTAGATACACTGCCTTATGGCTGCAGCATGAACGACTAAGCTTTCACAAAATGCCAGCGTGAATTAGCAGCAAAATGTTGCTGTGTTTTGTATGCTGAGTAATGAGAACTGGAAACCTTTTTTTATTAGTAATAAGGCTTTTTATCTTTGTCCAGAGGAGTGACAACTTTAACTGTAGTTTGATTTTTAGTCGAAAATAAATATATATGTCTTTGGTCACACCATCCACTCACCGGTAGACAGGTAGACTGAATGCTCATTTGTCACCCTTAACTGTACAAAATGTACCTTTCTCTATACACACATAAGGTTGGATTAAAAGTATAAATCTGCTTTCGCCTTACATTGTTTTATTTCAAATTATATTATCCTTATTTTCATCGATAAAATCAACATTTTTATTTTTTAATGAAAATACTTTAGGCCATTCAAAGAAATAGCGCGTTAACATAGTAAATAGTCATTCATAAATATAATAAATTGTCAAATGCCTTACTTGGTTACGGTTTTAAATTATTAATTACATGGTGGTATTATCACATGCTTGGGACCATGTAAATTATGATTTTTTTTATTTCAATAGCCTCACGTATCATTTGCAGCACCCGAAACTTCGGGAATTGAACAAGTGATTTTATTTTTATTTTGTACTAATAACATTTAATATACCACGATTTTTCTACTTCCTACATTGTCATCCGATTTTGAGTTATGTTCAAAATTTCAAGTCTCTAGCTCATTGGGAAGTGCTCGAAATTTGAGTTTCAAGATTCCACCCGGAACAAAAGACGACAGATAGACTGACAAACAAGAAAGTAACTAAATAAAAACGTGGTAACGTGTTTAATAAAATAAGTAAACTTAAAAGCTAAAAACCGTAAAACTGGTTTTATTCAAGACTTTTCCTTTTGCATAATCTATAATCCTTCCAAGAAGTAAGGGAAGGCATGTGTATAATAAATTTGATCCTGAACATACAATAGTTCATTTATACTTTTCTATTACAACAATTAAGCGACTTTCATTTTACTACATTAATCAATTGATACAAGTCACTGCAAGCAACAGCTTCTACAAATTAACTCTGAAAGCCATCTCTTGTAAGAAGTCACTTGAGTGTACTTAAGATCGTCAGGTTTGATTTAGCCAAATTGCTTTGGTATTATGCGGGCATACTGCGTCTGCATTGGATTTTATCTCTTCCACTTAAGTGTCATTCCGAATTCCCACGTCTAATAAGAAGTTTACTTAATATTCAATCTTATCGAACAACAGCATCTTTGGTAAATTTATATTGTACTAGGTAACACGCAAGGCAAAAGTGAATAGACTTTTGTTAAGCTAAGTCAGAGCGCTTTACCATTTCAGATTCGGAGATTTCAGATTCGGCTGCATCACTTCTTACCAGCAGGTGAGACAATAGTCGAGCACTTGCTTATAATAGTTAAAAAAATCAGATTATTTAGACGTCCGTATTTTGGTGGAAATTTATTATAAAATTCCATTTTATTCGAACACACGTACTGAGTATTTGAAATTTCAATATATATAATGAAATTCATAACTTGGTTTGCTAACGCTTAATAAAATAATTCTAATGCGAGCTTTTATCGCCTGGGTTGCCACGGCTCTTTATAAAGAATAAATTACAATATTTTGTAGTAATTTATTATGTATTAATTGAAAACTTTTTCAATAGTATTGACTTTTTTATCTAACTCCGTCAACATTCTAGAAATTTTAAAGCTTGACATAGAAGGACAGAAGACAACTAAATAAAAGGGTTTATTAATTAACTGTTACATGACTCAGAATAACTAAATTGACTTGACTTATATAATATTTTCTAAATTGACTTATCGCTATTATTTTTGATTATGTATCATATGAACTCCAATTATAACTAGAGCATTTTTAAGTAATTAAATATAAAAGTAATAAAATGTGATGAATATTGCATGCCAAGTAGCGGAATATAGCTGTACTAAATGTTTGTTCTATAAGTGATAAACTACGTAAACACCAACTCTATCAATCTATATTCGCAATGAACGATTTGAATTTGGGTTCTTTGTATAAAAGCAGAACCTTAAAGTTCAAAGATTTAAATTGAATAATGCAACAACTGTAAGACTGTGAGAACGCTACGAATGACATCACCAAATTTATAAGTCAAAGTGAAGCTTATAAAATACTTTACGTTGTTTTAGGATGATAACCACTGACCTCTATATATACAAGTACGCTGGACATACAAAATGCTTATGCCGATTTGAAGCGCCCTCATTGTCCGTACCGGGAACTAAAATTGACATAATATGTCAAAGTCTGTTGTATTTAAATCGTATCTCTATATTTTGAATTTTAAACTAAAAAATGAAAGTATTTTATGTGGTTTGATTATGTTTGATTTTAGTTACATAATAAGAAATATTTTTAGTAATAAAGACAATGTGCGTAATATGTAAAACTCGTTACCAAAAGGAAAGTAAGTGAATTTGCAGCTAATAATAAGCAAATTAAAACTATTTGATAATATAGGTACTTAAAAATGTGTAATCTTAATATCGTAATTACCAACATGTTTGTATTTATATTACTGAGTTTTGATAAACAATAAAATTCAATAGGGTTGTCGAGTTCCTTGTCTATAATACTTATCGATGTTTTTTTCTACCCATATCTGCTCACAACCAAAGTCGCCGACAACAGATAATTATCAAATGTTTATTAACAGGTTTCCAACTGAACCTAGACTAAAATTATGGCTAAAAAGCACATAAATTGTGAATTGGCGTCCGAAACAAAATTATTATCTTTGTTCTAAACACTTCACAGACGACTGTTTTATTAGACATGAGAAACGCACCACTTTGAAAAAGTGCAGTATACCCCCAATATTTTCTGGTATTACCAGTACAAGTAAGTGTAAAAGTATTAGATAATTATTTCGATTGTTTTTTATTTCTTCTCTCCTTATTTTCCCCCAGACTCAAGGGCCATAGCCAAGTGCAGAAAGGTCGCCTGATGATGACTTTGTGTTAACAAGACGTAAGTTTGTTAAATTTGTATTATTATTATGACCAATTTATTGTATCAAGGGAGTAAATTTATATTGGAACTGCAAAATTATTAATGTCCTTAGTGAGTTTGCGTGAGTTTGCGTGAGTTTAGATGAGAAATAGCTCCTCCCTGAACGGGTTCCCGCCTTGTCGTAGGGGAGGGGGGTTAGTAGCCGTGGCGACTCACATGGCTGTCCCGCAGTGAAGGGCTGGCCCAGCATGGCCACTCTGAGTGGGCTGCGGCTAGAGGAGAGTCCTCTCTCTATATCGCTGCAACTGAGGTGAAGTCGCAAGGGAAGAGGATTGTTCGTATGGCGATGCGCCACTCGACTATCCTCCGCGACTTTGGTGGGGCTGTACCACTTGGTGCTTCCGAGAGCTCGTTTTTTCCTGGCTAAATGGCCTCCACATATCAGGCTCGGGGAGTCCGTTGTGCAGATGGAGTAAGAGACCGCGAAGGGTAGTGCCCCTTTGTGTTCCTGGTGCGCCTTATCTGAGAAGGAAAAGGGGGAGGAGAAGTCCTCAACTAAGGAGGGATCCTCGCTGGTGGGGCCGCGAATGTGCCTGAAAGCGTTTCCGTTGCCCTGCCAATGTGTGGCGAAGGTAGAACACCATGCGGTTTTAGTAGGTGCGAGTCCGACATAATCCGTTCTTGCCCCCGCGAAGCGGGTATGCGTAGCATTTCCTCATTTGAAACCCGGAACCGTTTCCGTTCTGAAGTTACGAATAAAAACGTAGAAAGACCAACGCAGCGTCCATCTTGGTTATATATGAGGTATAAAGCTTACGTCTAAGGCCTACGTATTAATTGATATATTTATTTATTGTATGGCATTATATTAATATGATACATAAATATAATGGAAGTTACGGGTAGGCCTGGGTATAGAATTTTTATCGATTTATTTTGTCACACTGTCTTATCTCTATTATTAGTTCCATGGACGTTCACTTCTGCTGTCAGTGCCAAAATGGCGAAAATCAAATCGGCACATTATGTCACTGTGTATCCGGCCCATATATATATATAGATAAAGTAACTGCATTTTTAGACCATCTTAATTCCATAAATTCTAAAATTCAGTTCACAATGGAGTTAGAAGCAAACAATTCTTTAGCTTTTCTAGATGTGTTAGTAATTCGGAATCCTGAAAACACCTTGAGCCACACTGTGTATAGAAAAAAGACTCATACAGATAGATATTGTTACGCACTACAATTAATACATGGTATATGGCAACACTAGTTACCACTAGCACCCTCTAGTATCAAGTAGCAGAACTAGGAGAGTCAAGAAGCTTCTAGAAATTTCCATCGACCCTAGTCTGGACCGATATGTACTCGAACATTCTAGATGTTTCTACAGTAGAAGGTTCTGGAAACGATCTGAGGCCATATATAAGGCCGGTATAGACCTCGACTGGGTCAGTATTGAATTGGCGATACAAGCGAATACTTCAAAGCGATACAACTGCGAACTAAAGTGATCAGTAGTACAATTGTGTTTTATTATTAGTGTGATTTTAAGTTGTAATTAGTGTTCTGTAATTAAAGTGTCAATTTTGGTAATTCACTCGGCAGTTTTTAATTATCTCGAACCCCAAGCACGTAACAATAGGTGTCAGAAGTGGGATCAAGTCATGCCGATTTTACCTAAAGACGACACGGAGGGTATCCGTACCCGAAGTCAACGCCAACAGGAGACGGACCAGAGACGATTTGGTGGTGCAACGTTGCAGACGGCCCGTCAGCAGTTCCTGCATATGCGGCGTCTGACTTAGGTGCTTTGATGATGATGCTGCAGGAGCAGGCCCGTTGGTTGGAAGAGCAGCTGCAGCGCGGTATGGAAGAGGCAGATGCTCCGCATGAAGGACTTTCACGCTAGCTTTGTGAAAGAGATAAGGGAGGTGAAGGATAGGGTTGCTCAACATGACAAGCGCCTGTCGGAAGCTGAAACCCGAATCAACCAAGTGAACACTGGCTGGTGAGTTGGAATATGCATGAGAATGGAATATAATTAATTAAAAAAATATCCAAGTAACAAATTAACATTTTTAAATTTTCTTTAATATGAGCAAATTGTTTATTACGAGTAGTTATTTTCTTTGTGAAACTCGCATGCAGTTGAACAAAATCTTTATTTTTATCAATACCTGTAAAAATAATTTATTTTACAGGTATTGATATTTTATTCAATATATGTTATCTAATTTATTCTCTCTCTCTCTCCCTCTCTCTCTCTCTCTCTCTCTCTATATATATATATATATATATATATATATATATATATATATATATATATATATGAAATAATATAAGTAGTAATTAATAACATAAAATATATGATAAAATATATACATGTTAAGCGTAGGTTTCATACATTAGGTTTACGTGAGACTGATGCCTGAGCTAGGTAAAAATAATTTGAATACAGCCAATTTTACGGATTTAATGGCGTTTAATTTTAACAATTACAGTACCTATGATCAGGGGGGCGGGGGGATTCTTAGACGACCTGATGTCATAGTTAATAGAAAATAAGACAATCAGTAAAATTGCAGATTATTACGGGTTTTAGCCTTCAGTGACAATGACGCATTTAATCCTTTTTATTTGGTATTGACTGCAGGTGGATTTTTTTACCTTTTTCTCTAGTTTTATTTTCGCTAGTTGATCTTCGTTAGACCTTCGTTAATCAACCAGCAGGGTGTATCCACCGCAGTTGACGTTCAAAAATATCATTCTGCGCTTGGGATTTGCAGACTTCGGTCGTGTCGGTCGAGTTTCACTCTCGTCACTCCACTATCACTGCTCACACGGTATTTCGTCACGATGCTGGTACTCTCACTGCGGTGCGCGGGGTACGCTGGCCCGGGACATCAGTCTCAGTGAAGTGGTGGAACGCTTGTTGTGGTGCAAGGTGCGTTTTGTGTTTGGACTCGCATTCCTGGTGTACCAGTAAGTAGTTATAAGCATCCCACCGCCTCAGAGGCAGCGGAGAGGGGTATTTTAATTTTCTGTGTTCGCTTTTTGCATTAGGCAAAAGCTAGGTACTCACCCTAGCGTACTTATCGGTGCAAAAGGCCAGCCGCAACGAGACCTGACGTGATGATTTCAGATTACGTGGCGCGATCGCACTCTTGCCACATGACTGTGAATAGGCATGCACTACGTGCTACGGGCAGTCACTCGCTAGCGCTGATCGCGTTACAATCGTGTCGCGTAAACTGTTGTCAGTTTTTAGTGAAGTAAAACATAATTCAAATACTTAGCAATAAATGTGAAGTGATTATTATGTGAATGAACTAATTAAACTGTGTACAAATAATTGTGTGAAATGTTGAACTAAACTGTAAACAAATAATTGTGTGATTATTTTGTGAATTGTGTAATTAAACTTTGTACAATTAAGTGTGATCTGTAATAAAATATCAGCATGAAAGGCAATAGTGGTTTTAACAGACAGCCAATCACACCCTCCTTTAACATCAGAAGAGGGGACGTATCAACGCCAACAATCTTCGGCCTCAACAAGCAATACGAAGATGTCAATTTTAGCAAACACATTCAAAGATACATTGTGCGACATTATGACACATATGTCTCAGGAAAACCGTTCTGCCTTCTCTGAAATATTAAAGATGATATGTTCGGATGATCAGTCAAAAGTTCGTATATCTGACGTGTATTTTCCGTCTTTTGATTCTGATAAAGTTATGGATGTAAGAAACTGGGTAGATTTAATATTCAGGACGCAACAAGAATATAATTTGAAGGACAATGAAGTGCGACTTAAAGCAGCGAGTTTTCTTAAAGGTCGAGTTGGGCTGATGACTGCTTACATCAGACGACTACCTGGACTGAAATGAAAGATATATCATCTTTCAGATCCAGACTTTTGAGCCAGAAACAAGGTACTTTTCTAATGTTTTAAAGGTTCGGCGATACACAACTGATGATGCTGAATACATATCAAATGTTTGGAGGATGTTTAGAAAAATAGTCAAACCAAATCTGACTGAACAAGATAAATTGTGAATGAACTAATTAAACTGTGTACAAGTGATTGTGTGAATTGTGTAATTAAACTGTGAACAAATAGTTGCGTGATTATTTTGTAAATTGTGTAATTAAAATTTGTACAAATAAGTGTGTGATTTGTAATAAAATATCAGCATGAAAAACAATAGTGATTTTAACGAAAACCAATCACACCCTCCTTCAACACAGTGTTAGGTTTGTAGGGCTAGTGGTATGCACACAGTTTGGTACACATCTGTGCTTGTTTAGTCAGCACAGTAAATCAAGTTGGCATCGATAACAATCGACGAACTCATCGACATATTCAGTCGAGCCTACCATGACATTTGGGCCATTTTTCTCAAGCAGAGCATGGCACATCCCGCAACCGAGTTTGCGCAAAGCCCGCAAAGCGCGCGCTCAACACCCCAAACCCGTGATTAAATTCGCGGAAAATGGGTCCCCTACTAAACGTAGGGATAAGCTACCGCCACCCATCAATGTTCAGGACAAAACCAGGAATAATATTTCCAACTGGTTAGACTCCAAAAAAGTCTACTGCTCGAAAGTGCAAAACGCCGGCCAGGGCATAAAAATTTTCGTAGAGACAACTGAGGACTTCCGCAGTGTGACAAACCACCTGCGCGTCCAAAAGAGCTCGAGACCGTGCAAGTACTGAACGACCTCAACGCCGAGATCTCCCAGTCCGGGAGGTGCACCACCTGACCGACAAGAAGAGATACATGACCTCTGCCTTGTCATTGTAGACCTGTCTCCAGAAGGCAAGTAGATCTTTAATTTGCACCCTGACAGGGATTGCACTTGAAGCCTCCCGCAACATGGGTATCGTTGGCCAGTGCCACCATGCTGCCAATTATATGGCCATTCATCCAAAAACTGCTACGCCAGGCCTATGTGCGTTAAGCGCCTAGTTCACCACGGCACTGCTGACTGCACACGCACACTCGAAATGGTTGAGCCTCCGAGCTGCGTCAATTGTGGCGAAGCGGGACACCCTGCGAACTATCGCGGGTGGACCAAAGCGTAAATAGACCAGTCTCCTCAGCACACTGGGGAAAATTTGCGCAATCGACGGCCAAATAACTAGGAGTAACATTCGACCACGCTATGACCTTCGCGAAACACATTCACAATCAACCGAGTCAAATTCGTTACTAGTCGCTTCCATCTACTAGTCAACAGCAAGAGCAAACTGTCCCTGAGATACAAACTCCATCTTTATATAACTTGCGTTAGACCTATCATGTCACTCGCAAGCATAGCCTACACCCGGATGTCCACGTAAATTTTTTAAACCGTTTTTTTTTCAAAGTAGCAATATAAAATGATTTTGTAGAAAATATAAGATGGATTAGTTAGAGTGTTTTCTTGATATACGCCACCTACCGGGTCCAAGCGTGAATCTAAACTATCTAGAGACCCATTCAAACACACACAAAAAATTTCATAAGAATCTGTTGAGCCGTTTTGGAGTTTTAGCGAGACTAACGGACATCAATTTAAATTTAAATATAGAGATTATGATTGCACATGCTTCGACGCTGTTCCCAGTTTTTGTATTGTTCGTCTGGCATATACGAAATATTTACAGTGTTATACAGCCATACATCAAAATCCTTTCATCTATGTATCCAGTCTTTCTGGTATTTTCCACGGTCGCCTCTTACGACACCCACGGGACCAAATGGGGTGACGGATTCTTATAAGCTGTAACTATACGGCCATGTCTTAAGAATAACAAAGTACTTAAAACGTACCTATTTATTTTACTCAATTATACCCTATCAACGAATATTTATATTGAACAGATCTCGAAAAGAAGATATCTAAGAGCTTAGACCATAACGTGTGGTACGTGTACACTAGTTTACAATTTAGTTTATTCAGCTACAAAGTCAGCAAAGTTTACACTCAATTAAAGCTTTTGGGATTGTTTGTTTAAGCTTAACTCCGTTAAGAAACTACGCAAAGTACACGTGTATTTACATAATATGCTATTTCTTAGTTATTATGATCAAACTTTTTACGTCGTTGGACATTTGTACACCTGTAAATATGTTTCCCTTACTGATTAAAAATAATAATTACTATTACTTATCGTTCTTACTAAATGGTAGATACACTGTGTTATGTCTGCACCACGAATGACCACGTTTTCAGAGAATACTAGCGTGAATTAGCAGCATAATGCTGCTGTGTTTTGCATGCTGAGTAACGAGAAACGGAAACCCTTCTTATTAGTAATGAGGAATTTTATCTTTGTCCTGAGAGGTGACAACTTTAACTGTATTTTGATTCTTAGTCGAGAATTAACATATATGGCTTTAGGTTACATCATCCACTTACCGGTAGACAGGTAGATTGTATGCTCATTTGTCACCCTTAACTGTACAAAATATACCATTCTCTATGCACATATAAGGTGGGATTTAAAGTATAAATCTGCTTTCGCCTTACATTGTCTTATGTCAAATTATGTGCCGGACGGGCGAAATAAATTTTGTCGAAGATACTCCGCGAGTTGCTCACGTCCTACACCTATAGGTTCTAGTGGATACATCTTTGTGGGTGCGGCTGGGGTACTGTGAAACTCTAGAATACAAACGGCAAGACAGTGGCCAGCGGTTCGACTGCTCAACTGTTCGGCGGAAATCTTCTGACTATTGGTTATTGACCACGGTTGTTGAATATGATTGTTCAACTACGGTTGTTCTATATCGGTTGTTCACTATCGGTTGGTCACTTTATTCTTCAGATTATTTCTTCAATAGACTATTTCTTTAAGTTGTTCGGTAGTAACTTACTACTACTAGTGCTATCTGCTTTTATTATCACTGTTTACTAGCTGCTATTATCAGCTACTACGTTGTACTATGCTATTACTATCACTTGTTACTAGCTGCTATTATCAGTTACTATATTGTACAACTAGCTATTACTATCACTGGTTACTAGCCGCTATTATCAGCTACTACGCTACTAGCTACTATTCACTATGTTCTATATATTCAGCTACTTCTTGGTTCTGCTACTAGTCACTTCAGCTACTACAATGGTACTGGGCCCCGAGGCCATAAGGTAGACTCGAACGTTACTTTAAAGTGAGCCGCTTGCCATTGTCCGTTTTGCCTCTTTATTGTATAACATTTTTACTACACAATTGTCTTGAATCACAATTTTTTCTATACACGATTAATTCTTACGCTAATGTACTATACATTGATAAATCGGTAATTTAGTTGTCTATTAGCATACCATAAATGTTTCTTAATATATTAACAATGTAAAAAGTAATTAACCAAAATATCCCAAATTTTAATTATTATAATAATTATTGGTAATTATGTGTATTAATTCTTTAATTTTACTATAAGTAGGAAATAAGTTTCAACACGTTAAATATTATTTTGTTTCCTTAATCTATAAACCTTAATCTAATTAAATACCATGTTTCCAATTCTTCTAGAGCATAAAAATTATTTGCATCATTTTCGGGATTAAATATTACGCAGTTAATTAATCGACGTATTCAACTCGGCTGGGCAGCATTCGGGAATGGAGTTGCGGAAAATAAACTAAGGTTAAGTCAGAGCGGTTTATCATTTGAGAATCAGAGATTTCAGATTCGGCTGCATCACTTCTTACCATCAGGTGAGACAGTAGTCGAGCACTGGCTTATAATATTTAAAAAATCAGATTATTTAGACGTCCGAAAGTTAGTGAAAATTTAATTATAAAATTCCATTTTATTCAAACACACGTAATTAGTATTTGAAATTGTATGTAACATTTTTATTGGTACTAGCAGACTCGGTTTGCTAACGGTTCACAAAATTCTAATGCAAGCTTTTATCGCCTGGGTTGCCACGACTCTTTATAAAGAATACGTTATTATATTTGTAGTAATTTTTTATGTTCTAATTGAATTCTTTTTTAATAGTATTAACTTTTTTATCTAACTCCGTCAACATTCTAGAAATCTTAAAGGTTGACATACAAGGACAGAAGATAACCAAATAATACCTTAAAAGAACCTTAAAATGCAAAGATTTAAATTGAATCATGAAATAGCTGTAAGAATGTAAGAACTCTAGGCAAAGTAAAGCTTATAAAGTACTTTACGTTGTTTTAGGATGATAACAAATTATTACGTCTAACTGCTGTCTCTTCAGGGATTTGCTTCTGGGATTCAAAGTAAGTCGTGAACTCAGTCTTAATTTTAAAAAAGGCGTTGATCTTTAAAGTTGATGTATTTATCCGACTCTAAGAGTTTTTTTTATAGTATCTGTATCCCGATATGTGTATGTAATGTATGTATATCTATCTATAACTATGGGTCAACATACTGACTGTACTTAATATACTTAACTTAGGTACATTAACATTAGACAAATTAACATGTAATGGCACTAGTTATGGTTATTATTTGCAATACGTATTAATAAGTTGATTTAAGCTAAAGTCAAATATAATTAAAGTAACTGTGCTATATAAAGTATGAACTGAAAATTTTAAGGCGTTCCTTTTTTTTATATTAAGCGGTTTAGTGTCAACATACTCGTGTGGGACAACATAATCAGTGCTAAGAAAGTAATAGATACACATTTATTCTTTGCGTACGCTTTATAAAATTACGGCTCAAAAATTAAAATGGCGTAGGGGCTGATCTTTGATCAATATTTAGGATACAGGGCTAAATTTAAGCTAAATGTTGATGTGTCAATAATGATGCTGGAACTCATTGCAATTTTTCAAGCTTTGATGTATGCACATAGAAACAAAATTAGTAAAATAGTTATTTTTTGCGATAGCAAAAGTGCTTTACAGTATATAGCTCGGTGTGCCTCTGGTTTCTTACTACTTTGCTCTCATTGGATAAAAAAGCATGCGCCGGCGAGAGAATAAAAAGTAATAATTTATAATGTAACGACCAACGTCTGCATTTTTATTTAAGCATTATGTGACGACTGTGAGGCTTAGTGGCACCTTGATAATTCGTAGGTAATTGGTTTAAATACCTGGTTATAATTTTTTCCATCTTAGTCCTCAGGGATGAGAACGCAGTTGCATTTTGATTCTTAATCGAGGATAGGTGAACGTGTCTATGGGCCACAGAGTTCACTTGCCATCAAGTGGACTGTGAGCTTGTTCGTCACCCTCACTTCTATGAGAAAAAAGCTTTCGCAGAAATTGAAACGATCAGAAGAACATTATCACTTATTTGTTGTCACTATTCTGTTGTTTGTCATTATAATTAATATAAAAATTGTACCGGAACAATACTAAACTCTGTTTCATGACTGTTACTCTATAGTTACATTTATTACTTCATTAATAAGTAATTAGATTTTTATGTATTTTTATTTTTAAATTTACCTTCTTAACTACAACTTGCATGTTGATTTATTGCGTACAACACGTTATACCGCACGACCACTACAAGCTTTGTTTTCAGTGAATAATATGACTTTATGCGAACCCGTAATTGCCTTTAATGTGGTAGCTGAACGCACAGTTGCAGCTATAAAAAGTATTATATGGGAACATTAAATTCAGAATTTTCGGTTTATGATAAAAAGGGTATATGACACTCCAGTCAATTGAACTACTAGTTAAGAGTTGTCAAAAAAGCTTTTTTACAGAAGTTTTATGATAATATATTGTAATGACGTTTTAGTCTTTAAAGTCAAATCTTATTTGTATATTTTTAAATACTATCAACCTTACTTAAAAAAGAAAATAGGATAACTTTAAAGACACTAAAATTAGCAGAAAATTCAAATAATATCGATAATCAACACCCGATTAAATATATTTTAGAATCCCGCTCGATTTATTTGACAAATGTTTTTCTCGTTAAGCTAATTTCGGACCACGCTATACTATTGTGCTATATAGTATAGCAAAGAAGGACCTAATGCTATACTATATAGCATGGCGTTCACATTACGCGATATTATCGCAAGCATTTATAGTATATACGAGGGGTGATCCAAAAGTAATGATAATCGGTTACTTCAGGTCCGCATAAAAATCCAAAAAAAATATTTTTTGCTTGCTTATATACTCACTACGTCAGCCTAAAAAAAATCATATAAATAAATCACGATTTCCGGAGATACATTCATTTGAATACGAACTGTCAAAGAGATAACATCAACATGGAGAAAAACGAAATTAGAGCTGTCATCAAGTACCTCTGTTTGAAAAAATGTCTTCAAAAGACATACACAGTGACTTAGTGGAAACATTGGGGACTCTGTTTCTCCATATTCTACAGTTGCACGCTGGGCCAAGGAGTTTAAACTGGGCAGAACATCCACTGAAGATGAACATCGCGAAGGACGCCCATCCACGTCCCTCACTGAAGACAACCTGAAAAAGTCGAAGATGTTGTGTTGGCAGATCGAAGAGTGACCATCAGGCATGTAGCTGAGGTCACAGGGATCTCATATGGCAGCGTTCAAAGAATCCTTGCGAACGAGTTGCATATGAAAAGGTCTCTGCGAGTTGGGTACCCAGAATGTTAACCGACGAGCAAAGAAAAATCGAGTTGACATTTCGAGGGTCAATCTCGAAAAGTTCCAAGCAGATCAAGAAAATTTTTGTTCCGTTTTGTGACTATGGACGAGACCTGGATCCACTATTTTGATCCTGAAACGAAACAACAATCGATGACTTGGAAGCGAGCCTCCTCACCGACGCCAAAGAAATTCAAAGTTTCAAGTTCGGCGGGAAAGGTTATGGCATCTGTTTTGGGACGCTCAAGGTATAATTATGGTGGAATATACTACGCAGACCAAATAAGAAGATTACGGAGGCCATTAAGGAAAAAGACGCGGCAAACTGCGAGCTGGAGTGCTGTTTCACCAAGACAACGCACCGGCTCACAAAAGCCGCAGTTGCGATGGCTGCCATTCAAGAAACGGGATTCGAACTGCTCGAACACCCTCCCTATTCGCCAGATCTAGCTCCTAGTGATTTCTACCTCTCTTCGGCTCAAGGAACGCCTCCGAGGCAAGAAATTCGAAGACGATAGCGAAGTAATGGCCGCTGTTGAAGCGTTTTGGGAGGTCAAGACAAAATTTTTTCAAAGGAATCCTGGGTTTAGAAAAGATGGACTAAATGTATTGATTTGTTAGGAGACTATGTAGAAAAATAAATTATTATTTTAACTTTAATTACCGTGTTTTATTTTCATTATCATTACTTTTGGATCATCCTTTTTATCAACTCCGTTCATTGATAAAAACTATAACAAAGCAAAATACACTACTGCGGGATAGCATTACTTCTATGGAACGATTAGCGGTGACTTTAAGGTAATAAATACTAAAATAATAAAATAACATAAAATAAACATCGTCATTGCCATAATTACAATTCAACGGTTAATCAACATCAAAATATAAAAATCAAATACAGGCTGTACCGGATGGAGAGTGGAGTCAATTTTTTTTTTCGAATTTCAATTTTTTTTCTGTTGAATGTTGTTCAGTTTCACGAGTACATTGACCTTTCTTCGGATGTATACCCCCATTCCAGTACACCTGTTTAAAAAATGGATTAATTAAATGGAAAAAAAAAAGTTTTCGTAAGTGTTGATGCTAGATATGAAGCTTCTTAAGTCATTGTTTTCAGAATTATCAATGTCTCGAGAATTATTAATACTTCTAGAATTGATAATTACTTCTGTGTTTGCTAAATTTGTAGAGTTACCAGAAGTCATTGGCAAATAAGACAAAGTTTCATTATGTGAATCAATATGTGCTGGATAATTCGGCGAATTATTCTCTAAAGGTGAATTGGAATATACTGTATTGTTCTGTAACTGAATGTCTGAATTGGATGAGATCGATGAATGGGAACGGTTTGGAGATGGTGTATCGATGCGGGACATTTGTGTAGGAACTCGAAATAGTACATTACTCGAAATTATTATATTAGATGTAAAGGTGCTACAATTTGGCAGTTGCTTCCTGCTATGATTTTCACGTGCGTCCATCACGATATTGACAATTTGTCGTTGAATTTTTAGTTGAGTATATTCCGGTAACACTTTAGAAGTTTCATACATTGTATCGAAAAAATTTTTCAGCTGCACAGAATCATTTTGATGGCGTTGTCCCAACATATTTCTTCTTAGAGCGTCTCCGCCCTTTCATCTATTCTCTCTGCGTTGGCTTTCATTGTGTAGGAACTGAACAATAGGATCAGGATTTTTTCGTTTCTTTTCTGCGTACACTGATGGTGATTGCCCTTACTGTTATTAATGTTTTGTGTTACCTCAGTGGCATTATTTTCAAATTCTTGTTGAAGGCTATTTTCTGACTCATCTTGACTTTTGTTTAAAGAGTGATCCTGAATACCAGCATTTGTGCTTATTGGTCAATTTGACATGTATGTCTTGTTTGATATGTCTATGGGTCGTTTTAGTGATGGCGGGATTATAAATGACAGTATTTTTAGACAAAAAATAAGAACTGACCAATTAAATTTACATCCCGATGAGCCACTTTATAATGGAGACCCAGAAATACCGTACGTTCTTGTGGGGGATGAAGCTTTCCCTCTAGAAAGACATATAATGCGTGAATTTTCAACTACCGGTTGTCAAGGGCACGCCAAGTAATAGAACACACATTTGGATTATTGGCAACTAAATGGAGAGTATATAGACGTCCTTTTGAGTGCCTTGTTCAAATTGTTGACATAATTGTTAAAGCCACGTGCGTGTTACATAATTTTCTCATTAAAAACGAATACTATTATAGCACTACCAGAGAGCCACTAAATACCAACAAACTAATACCTTTGACTCTCTGCGGTTTCACATATTCCAATAAAAAAAAAAATCATCAGGGAAGAATTTTGCCGATATTTTAATACTATTGGACAAGTCTCATGGCAAAACACACGTATACAGGATCAATTATCTCGTATGCAAAATAACTAAGTAGTTTTAAATAAAATATTTACTTATTGTCGGGTAGATCACACTCTTATTTTACTTTTCTCCACGCTGCATCCTTCAATTCATTATTTTTGTACCATTCTGTTGTAGTGTTGCACAGGCACGGATATTTTCTTACACTCTCTATAAAGTGTTCCATGTTGTAATCCTAGATCTACAATAGAGAAAAACTACGACAAAAACAATCATTTGGCGCCAGCGCAAACCCGTCGCACAGGATCGTGTCCAGACGTGTTGTGTCGCTTGTTTTGCTTGCGGGACGTCCGGGGGTGAGGGAAGAGGAAGAGGGCGGCGCGCGATATAGCATGAACTCAGCGCATCGCATCAATTTTATAGCGTATTGTAAGCCAATAATATATAGTACAGTACAGTGTGAACGTGTCCATAACAATGTACGGTGCGCGATATTGTTGTGCTATGAGCTATATACTATATGCTATTATATTAGGTTCTTACATATGAAATTGGCGTTTTGTAAGGGAGGAATATAAAGTCATTTTTTTTTGTAAAATATATTTAATTAATCAAAGTATGCACCGTTGTTATCTATGCACTTTTGCCATCTCATAGGTAGTTCATTGATCTCTTTACTAAAAAACCCATAGGGGCGAGCATCAATAAACTCTTTGAAGGCGGTTTGGACTGCTGCATCGGAGTTGAATTTTTTTCCTTGTAAGAAGTAGTCCAAATTCCGGAAAAATGGTAATCTGTTGGAGCAAGGTACGGGGACTACGGTGGATGTCGCAGACATTCCAATTGTAGCTCATCTAACTTAGTGTTGTTTGTTGTGCATTGTGTGGTCTTGCGTTGTCGTGAAGCAGCAGTGGGCTAGAGCGATTGACCAATATCGGTTATTTAGCAGCTAGTTCTTCCTTCATGGTTTGCAGTTGCTGACAATAGATATCTGCCGTAATCGTTTGGCCAGATTTTAGAAAGCTGTATGAACGACACCGGCGCTAGTCCACCAAACACTCTAAGTAACTTTTCTGAGTCAATTTTCGTTTAGGGCAGAATTTGGCTGGGTCTCCAGGGTTCAGCCATTGTGACGAGCGCTTCCGATTATCGTACAGTATCCACTTTTCATCACAAGTAATGATTCGATTTAAAATCCCTTCATTATTGTGTCGGTTGAGCAAAGTAACACAGCAGTCGACGCGTGTTTGCAAGTTCGATTCACTCAATGCATGAGGTACCCATCGTTCCAGTTTTTTTACTTTCCCGATTTGCTTCAAGTGGATTAATATAGTTTTATCATTTACCCCAAAGCCTGCAGCTATCTCTGAAGTGCTTTGTGATGGATCCGCTTCTACAATAGCCTTTAATTCTTCATTTTCCACTTTGGTCTCCGGCCGTCCACGGGGTTAGTTCTGATAGTCGAAATTTCCAGAACGAAAACGTTGAAACCAAAAACGTACCGTGCTTTCTTTTGCGACACCAGCGCCGTACACATCATTAATCCTTCTAGCTGTTTCTAAAGCACTGGTGCCACGGTAGAACTCGTACTCGTAAATATACCGATATTTCATTTTTTCCATTGTGCGGTAATAAGCGACGCCAAAGAAAAAAATTATGAGGAAAAAACAAATGAATGACTGTTTTCAAAACTCAAATGTACCAGCTAAATGAATTTATAAATTTGAATTTGGAATTCTTAACCAAAGGGGAGATATTTCAGATCAAAGTGGTCAGTACGACAAAACGCTAATTTCATATGTAAGGACTTAATATTATAGCGTAGTCTGAAAGCCGCTTTATACTTTCACAGCAGTGTTTAATTATTTTGATAATTCGATAAGTCACCCCTATAGACTGAGCTGTGCTTCTCCTAATAATCACCATTTAGCCCGATATGTGACTTCATTAATCCAGTTACTACCTTACTAGATAGTTGTGTTATACTTTCCTCACTCTCACATGACACACGCACGCAGTGTAGTTTTTTTTTAATAGAAATAGGGTGACAGACGAGCACACAGTCCACTTGATGGTAAGTGTTTGCTGTGGCCCATAGACATCTACATCTATCCTTGTTTGCGAATCAAAATGCAGATGCGTTGTCAGCCTTGAGGACTAAGATGGAATGCCTCTTTTCCAGTAAAAAGAGTCTCCGGTTCTCTACACTCACCATACGAAACACAGCAGCATTAAGCTGCTATTTTACGCTGGTATTCTGTGAGAGCGTGGTCTTTCCCCGGTCGAGCCGACCCATTCGTGCTACAACTATATTATAAATATAGCTCCAGCTTGGCTCTACCACGTAGGTCAGAAATGATAATATGCTAGAATTCTTAAAAAAAATTGTAAAAAGGGTTCGTCCTTCGCCGGTCGGCCCGATTCAATCGTCCTGCAGAAAATCCATATAGCTATAACGATTGTATACATTGGTATGGCCATGCGACATACGCTTCCAGGCACCAAATATCTTATGGGACCGCCGTGAAGCTGCAGAAAGTGAACAATGTTGATAAATGGTCAAGGTTATGGGCAGTGGCATAATCTCATTTTATTTAAAAAGACGTTACGACAACACTTACGTTTAAAAAAACCAGATATTAAACATACTCAGCGATTACATTACCAATACGCTTACCATGCGTGGTGATTTTTTATTTACTTCGACACAATCATTCCAAGAAGTCTACATTCAACAGCCAACTTTTATAAGCTGGTGAGTGGAGGGAACATAAATAATTAAAACATTACCCAAGTAGCAAATTTACAAAATTTTCTTTAATATGAGTAAATTTTTTATTACGAGTATCTAATTATTGTTATTGTGAAACTCGCATGCACTTGATTAAAATCTCAAAGAGCTCTTCTTTGATTGTGTTATAACCGTGGCTATCCGAGTACAGAAGCAGATTACGAAACCTATCCAACTGCAGAGAGGTGTAAGACAAGGTGACGTTATATCCCTGAAACTCGTCACGGCTGCATAGGAAGACGTTTTCAAGCTACTGGACTGGAAAGGATACGGTATTAACATCAATGGCAAGTACATCACTCACCTTCGATTTTCCGACGATATAGTCCTTATGGCAGAATCGTTGGAGGACCTAAGCACTATGCTCAATGACCTCAATAGTGCCTCAATAGTGGATATGTCTTAAGATGAACATGGACAAAACAAAGATCACGTGTAACGTCCAATCACACCTATGCCTGTAGTAGTTGGGAGCACTAAGCTCGAAGTTGTTAACGAGTGTGTTTACCTCGGACAAATAGTCCGACTTCGACCGAGAGGTCAATCAAAAAGAGGCAGCGTTCGGGAGATTATGACACACCTTCTCGTTAGACATACCTTGAAACCTCAAAACAAGATTGTTCAACCAGTGCGTGTTGCCAGTGATGACCTATGGATTTGAGACGTAGTCCTTCACTGCTAGCCGTATGAGGAAGCTCAAGGTCGCTCAGCGAGCTATGGAGAGCGCTATGCTCGGGGTTTCTCTGCGTGATAGACTTAAAAACGAGGATATCCGCAGTAGAACCAGAGTGACCGACATAGCCCAACGGATTAGTAAGATGAAGTGGCAATGGGTCGCCCGTATAGCTCGAAGAACTGACAACCGATGGGGAAGAAATGTTCTCGAGAGGCAGCCTCGTACCGGCAGGTGAAGTGTAGAGCGTCTTCCCACTAGACGGAGTGACGACCTGGTAAGACATGAAGGAAGTCAATGGATGCAGGTGGCTCGGGACCGTGCTTTGTGGCATTCCTTGGGGAAGGCCTATGTTCAGCAGTGGACTTGTAAAGGGCTGTAATGATGATGATGATGATGATGTTTTTTAAAAACGTACCATTGGGTTTCGTGCTGGTTCTTCCCAGGACAGAGTATTTTCCGAACCTGTGGTAAATTAAACAAAAGAGTGACTTTCAATAAGTAGTATTTATAATCTATATTAAATAAAAAAGTTTCTGTTTCTCTAAATGGTTTATTTACTGTATGCGTGCATGGGAGAAAAATGAGTAAATTTAATTTTTGGTCACAAAATATCTTTGTAAAATTTGTAAAAAGTTTAATAATAAATTTTGTTGTTCTATTTCTGATGCAAATATTTATGACTCGGATATCAATTAGGCAGAGAAATTTCGAGCATACTTATAGGCTTAAAATTGGGGATGAACTTGAGCTTTCTTATACTGCCAGCATTTAATGTCGATTTATTTTGCTTTAAAACTGTTTAAGCTATAGGCTATAAGGCGGAATCTTGCTAGTAATTGAAGTAGAAATCAGTACAGAAAAAAATCTAGTAGTCCTTAATCAGGCTTATGTTCAGAATAGATACGGTCGAATCTAATTAAGATAATATTAAAAAAAGTGATGTGTGTCCACTTTCTAGCTGTATAATAAATTAAAAAGAAATGTACAAATAGCAACATACAATATTTATTTTCTCAATACATTAATAAGCCCACTGTTACAGGTTCAATTCTTTTTACTACTAATATGGTAAAAGTGAAGTTGCAACCCATAAATGACTCATTGCTACTCTTATTTCTAAGAAACATATGGAGCAGTATGTGCTCGAGCACGCCTTGCTGGACCTTACATATCCAAGACAAATATTTTGGTGGGCTTGGTGAGTACTTTCCGGACGCTGGTTGGTCGACTGTAGAGAGAGGAATATCGTCTTTCCCTGCGCGCTGCAGCCGAGGTTGATCAGCGTATTAAAACTGATACACCGCTGGGGCCGCAAATGAATTTGAGGTGACCGCTGCGCATGTGAATAATAGAGGCCCTGTAGGAAGGCATGCCTATTGTTTCAGCGCGAGTTGTTTAAAGGGGATTTTGGGATTGGAGTTGTCCTCTCCAAATAAGGGGCGGCTAGCGCTGGTGGGGCTTTCCGTAGCCTTGCCAAAATGCGGCGAAGGTGAAACACCGCGGGATTTTAGTCAGTGCATGTCCGACATAACTTATCCTTGCCAGTTTTATTGAAACACCGCCAAGCAGCGCATGGCGGTGTTGCAATACAACAGTCCAATCATGGTTTTTATTTATTAGTGATGGTTGTGAATATTTACAATATTTAAGCTACCTTTTTATTATGCGCATCTGAATGCACCCTTACAAATAAATATAATTAATTAATCTTAAATAGATAATAATATGGATATAATCTTAAATAGATAATAGTAATATATTCTAATCTAAAAATATAAACAAATCAATTATTACATATTATTAATTTAAAATATTTACTCTACGGAACCATAAAATAGTTAATTTAATCCGCGCACCGTGAACCGTTTTTCTCACCGATCTCTAAATCAAAATACCCGGAAGGATTCGGACACGATCACGAGTCCCCGCTCGGGCCATTCCTTGTTCATTTCTACCTGAGACTGCTTGAAGTTCGCAACGCGCGTGAGCCTAAACGAACGACTGTCGAACCTGCTTACCTACATTCAAAATTAAAATTATTCAAAGTGCAGTTGATCCCGCTGGGGATCCACCTACCACCTAAGGCCTACTTGCTTGCCGTGCCGGGAGTTAACGGAGTGTTGGTCTACTATCCTACCAACGGCCATCATCACCTTCGGGCTTGGGTATCATCGGCTCCTTCTGCTCGTTCAAAATCAATAAAAAATATTGATAATAAAAGCCTATACCTACTGCTTTAAAATCTTACAACAAACGTTTTGGTAAATTAAGCAATACATGCAGCTGAAAAAATTTCAAGAATCTGCTGAAATGATACAGCAATCAGAATGAATTACTGTAAGTTGGCTACAATTGAGGTCTATGACTCATTCAAGGGAAATACAAAGGGAAATGCCAAGCTGAAGATTCTTTGATTGAATAATTTTATAAACAAAAGATCCTCCAATATTTCCATCCATTGTTTTATTCGATATGTCTTTTGTTTTTATAGTGTTTTTCTTGTTTGTGCTTCACCGTAGGTTTGTTTTATAAATCATGTTTCAAAAACGGGTAAGTTCTTTATCTATTTTGACGCGTATGCTTATTTAAATGGATGTTTGAAGTAAGGAAGGGTAAAAAGTGTTTTGTGATTTACTGTATCGATGCTAAACAACATTTACATTAATAATGTCAAGCTCAAGGTGTAGGTGTTTTCAACATTTTTGTTATTTTGTTACATATTAGAAAAATAATTATTTTTACTGGATGAGGATTTGAAACTATCAATTAAATCCCAATATTTTAGTTTTTATTTCCTTAAGA
The DNA here is from genome assembly GCA_029286625.1 of Parnassius orleans. Classification (NCBI taxonomy): domain Eukaryota; kingdom Metazoa; phylum Arthropoda; class Insecta; order Lepidoptera; family Papilionidae; genus Parnassius; species Parnassius orleans. The sequence goes on from JAGSMP010000184.1 coordinate 1,792,047, forward strand.
ACACATTTTCGATATATTCTTAGAGTTGTTACTATTAAAATAAGGACTTTATCTAATATTTACGTCGTTATATGTTTTCGGTAAAAAAAGGGTTTTTCATGGCAGTTTGTCTCAAACGTAAGACCCACAAAGTGATAATTTTTTTTTTACACCTGGTGCATCAAAAAATACAAGGCATGATAGGCAAATAGCTAGAAATAGAATTGTTCTTAAATAGAAACAATATTCATATTTTATGTATTACTGAACATTGGTTGAAGGCTTATAAGTTATTGTTTAATTTCAGTAATTACCAAGTGATCAGTTCTTTCAATAGAGAAACGGTTTTAAGAGGTGGCTCCTTAATATTAGCTAGTAAATTATTATCATGTAAATAACGTAAAGATATTGTGAGCCTCTCTGTTCAGCGAAGCTTCTAGGAGATTGATATTAAAAAAAACTTTTTAAATTATATCAGTAACTTCATTGTTTTAATCAGTGTACCTTATTAGACAAACAACCTAACTCCTGACGAAACATGCAGGAGTCTAAACGGATCGGGACCGTGCTTTGTGGCAAGATGTGTGGGAAATCTTTGTTCAGTTTGTAGACTTGATAATATGTAAGTTTTAAAATCAAAATGTTGTTTTCTTTGTTGTACATATTGTTATAATTTAATAAATCTTATTTATCATTTATCTTACTGTAGCTTTTATGTGTTATATCATTTATTTTTATTTCATTTATTTTTATTATTTTACAGTGTATTAAGTATATTAATTTGTTACGAATAACTGTACCGTTAGGTGGTTCAGAAAGTTCTTAAAAAAGTCAAGATTTATAGATTTTTTATAGACCCGTACCCAAAACAATTATTTGTAGCCCAAACAAATACTTCTTTCGTTGGGAAAACAAACCCGCGGACTATTCCGCCGCAGCCAAACGCTTGGCCACTAAGTTACCGAGCCGCCTATTTAACATTAGAGTTTTTTTTTTACGTTTTCTACGTAATTGTTTAGTTGTAATTGTTTTGGCTACGTAAGATAATTCATTTTCTCGTCTTTATCCATTTAATATTGAATTTCAATTATAATTAAATCGAGCAAAAACTACACAGGTTTACCTCATGTGGGTACTAACCGGATACTTAATTAATTTTATTAATTTATTATTTGCATTAATTACATAGGAGACTATCAAATAAATATTCTATGGATGTTGTAAAAGGCTGCATAGATAGATATTCAATAATTCCCTTATTATCTTGCGGCCTCCAAAGATGGTAGGCAAGTAAAACCATTGCAAATTTATATCAGAGAGTCAAACGTGTTACACGTCTGGCTATTTAAAATTCTACTTTAAGAGAGACTCCTGCTCAGGTGATTTTTTTATAAGCTAGGACAAGAAATAGTTTCTTAACTTAATATTATATTTTTGACATTGTGTTTTGAAACAATGTTCTATATCGTTTTAAAAACCTTGTATTATTATAAAAAACTAAAATTATATAAAACGTGCACGCTACACTACGCTTTAGAAAAATATCACAATTAAACTTAGAACTTATGTTTGCTACAGTCAGATCAGTTAAAGCAAATTGCAGTAGAAGCTGGCTAGAGCTATCTCATTGCTCTATACTCATTTTATATTACATTTAAAAAAAGTAATTTAATTTTTTTATCTGTGTACATTTTATGCATTATGAAATAAGCGCCTCATGGTCTCTCGCTATAAAGCACAGGTCTCTACTCATCTCTGAGAGGGTAACGAATCCGGTGGAAGTGGCAACTATACGCCACAGTGTACTGCACTTCACTTTATTCCATGTCGGTGAAATATTTTACATATTCCACACATATCAAATTCGACTTTTTTATTTTACCTCAGTTCTTAATTCTTAATTCCTAATATTACCGAAAGGAAAGAATTTAATAATTTTGAGATGTTATCATGCTGCTGCCCACCCCCTATTTCAATTTCCCTCAGTCGCCTATTGCGACACCTTCGGGACGATAAGGGGTAGTGGATATTCTTACACTATCACTACACGGTTAGCGCCACTACTCAGTTAAAAGGAATTTATCCCCCCATTTTGTCCTACGATTTCGTAAATCATACACAGTTACAAATATAAGTAAAAAATTTATCTATAATCCATCCCACACAGTCACAGGTCTCATTTCTGAGAAGTAAAGTAAACTTAAGTCCACAGGTTAACTTGAGATAGTCCAAAGATCAGCACAATCTTTATTAGTAGCAGTAATGACTTTTGAGGTAACCTACTTTTACTTATTTTTACTTTTTTCTTTTAGTATTTGAATAATGTTGCCAACATCTTATGGAAATGAAAAATAAATATTTTTGTTGCAATTTTTCGAAATAAGTAAAACGTGAAATTTTCATTGTTCATTATATAATATATTTGTGACAGTTTGGCAATAACAGCCCTCACTCGTATGTCTTGGAAGACGCTCGCGCTTCGTAGAGTGACGTTCCGAACATTGCGCAAAAAAGGGCTTCCAGTTCGGCGCGCGCATCAAATCGTTTTGTGTAATTTCCTTAGGTCAAAAAACTTCTGTCTTGCGTGATATGATGATGATAATTTTGTTAATTTGGTATAAAATTGTATAGGATTTTGTAGCTAGCAACAGGCGTGTATCATGTCAAGATGATACGATAAGAATAGGAAGACATAATTATAATAATATTATTAGTATGGTTGTATGATTCTCACTCCTTCTCTTTCTTCTTTTGACGGCACGTGGCTTAAAGCGGAGGGTCCCGGGTTAGATCTTAATTTAAACGGACACGGATATGATCGGAAGAAGCCGGGTACGGCCCTTACGTACCAAGCTTACTTATCCACACGTGCGTTCTCCACGGGGTGCGCTCCTATGCCTTAAACATGCGTGTGCGACGGAGTGCCGGTTCTGATTTTGCGCCTATTTGCACAAACACATTGGAGCGCACTTTGAAGTGTTTCCGGTGCTTCGAAGCCTACTCAGAAGGCTTAACTACAATTACGATAACAGAACAATTTTATTATCTTTATCTTTGTAACTTAATTTACATTAAGCAAAAAGCAAAAAGCGAAGAGTTCTTTAATATTGCTGTTCGCAACTCTGTGATTATTTTTATAGAAGTGGGGACAAACGAGCTTGGGGCGTAAGTAAACACGCCGCAGCCGGCAACGCCGCTTTTGAACGTCCCTAACAGCAGTAGAATTATAGGTGCTTTGCTAGCCGTTTATAATAAAGTATGCTTTTCTTGAAAGATATTATCATAAGTAGTATCATTTCGGGAACACTATTGTTAACAATATCAAATTTAGTCGTGCGTGGCAGGAAATTCCTAGAAAAAAATTTACTTGGTTGATTGCCGTTATTGATACCAGCCGTTGAACCATCAAGACAATAGGGCATGAAATATAGTGTTTACTCGTAATCTGAGTGAATTCAAGACCTGAACATAAATTATAAATTTTCACGTCTGAATAAATTGCAACTTATAGTCGATCCATTCATAGGATTTTGCCATAGTTGCCACGCTTGGAAGGCGGGTTTGCGACGGCAGTTTTTTATCATTTTGAGATATGGGGTGGTAGATATTCTTACACCAAAACTAAGCGGTTAATTCATAGTGTCGTCGATGCGATCCTAAATTTAGTAATTAATCTCATGTTGGTTCAGCTCTTTAGCCGTTTAAGATAATAATTGCCTCTTGATTCGTGCTGCAATTATCCCACTGCAATACACATTTGTGTAGTAATCTTTTTTTTTTTTTTTTTTTTCGTGGAAATCCTCATGGATTCCTCTGGCTGCAGGGCAACCTCAAGGTTATGCCGGACTCCTACCGGCTAAAACCCCACAGTGGTCTCCATCAGCGTGTATGAAGGTCCCAGGATCTCCGTTCGGAACGCAACCAGGGCCTCTCTCGCTTTGCTTTATTGAAAGCACGTCCAAGGGTAGAACTTACTACCCCAGCACCTAGCAGTGCTATCACGATGTCAGGACCACTTGAGCCATCGTCCTCCTCGGGGTTGTTACTAGGCGTTCAGGCCCCGCTCCAAACGCCTGCAACCCCAGAGGCCCCGTTTCTGGTAGGGAACACCATCTTCAAAGGAGGCCGTGACGAACGCCTTGATGGCGTCGTCTCCGAGTGGGATCTGTCCTCCTCCGATCCCGCTCAGCAGCCTCCTTCTGGACCATTACGGACTCACAGAAGGTGGCTACGGCCCTCCACGCCGAGTCCCCGCTCAACATCGCCGACACGACTGCTGGCAGGGAGAGGTCCCGACCGACCCGGTTTGCCAGGATCATTCGCTCCCGTTCCCACGCTGGACATATCGCCAGCATATGGGACGCAGAGTCCTGGTCCTGTCCACCGCAGTGGAAGCAGTTCGCCGTCGCTTCGCGTCGATCTTACACAGATAATCACCGAAGCACCGTGCGGTAATTATCTGTGTAAATCTGTGTGATCTTCCTACTCGTCGCTGCATCCAGGCTTCGAAGACCGGCAGGATTGCGCCAATAACGCGTTTGCGGGCATAGCGCTCCTCGTTGAGTCGAGTGCGCCATATCGCCAAGGCGTTTTGGCGCTCCTGCCGTTTTACAGACTCAGCGCCTCATCTGGCACTGCCACCTCTCTGACGGAGGATGCGGATTCGGTTGTACACCCTCATCCATATCCGCCAGTATATCTAGGGTGGAAAACGAGTCAGGACTGTTGCCGCCTCAAACGATATCGTACGGTATCCTCGCACGATCCGTATAGCCACCCTCCGCTGGACACTGTAGATTTTAGATCTACAGCGCCGGATGGCTAGCCTTTCGCCCACAGGTGCCCCGTATAAGGCTACGGACCGTACTACCCCGCATGAGGCGGCGTATTTCCTCCTCGGTCCCCTAGATTGGGCAGCAGTCTGCATAGCACCCGCCACCCTCTCAATCCGGGGACTAGGCGCTCAAAGTGCTCTTCAAGCCCCAGCGACTGTCCAGGTGGAGCCCTAGGTACTTCATGTACCGCCCCACTCTGACTACAGACCCACCCACGTAGACGCACAGTCGGGTGGTTCCCTGCTCAGGTAATTTGTGAAACCATAAGGCCTCGCTCTTATGAGGCGCTATTTCTAGACCCAACTCGTGGATTTTGGCGACGACGACTTCCGTCCCAAGCTCAGCGAGCTCCTTGGTCCCCTCGAAGTGACCCGCTGGCGACCACCAGTGTATCGTCGGCATAGCACACGATATTTACGCCAGCAGGAAGGTCGACGCAGAACCGCATCGTACGCGAGGTTCCACAGTAGCGGACCCAGCACTGAGCCCTGTGGAACCCCACGTTTGATCTCCCTCCGGATATTCCTACCATCTTGCCCCATGTACAGAATGTACCTGTCGCGCAAGTAGTCCCCAATTACGCCTTGCAGGTAGGCAGGCACCTAGTGGTATGCTAGTGCCCTCCTTATTGTACCCCAGGGTAGAGAGTTAAAGGCGTTGACAATATCAAGACTTATTGCCAACGCCACACCACCCTCGGATACTGCTTGTTCCGACAGGAGCGGACGCATAATGGCATCTACAGTGGAACGCTCCCGTCGGAATCCAAATTGGCTATCAGCCAGATCGGGACCGACGCGCGACAGATGTCCGTTGAGCCAGTGGCAACTATCCTTTCGAACAATTTGCCAATCTCGTCCAACAGGCATATGGGACGGTACGCAGAGGAGAATCGGCGGCCTCTGCTTCCTTCTTCAGAGGACCAACCTGCTTCTTTCCATGCTGTGGGGGTTTGGCACTCCGCAGACAGCCGGTAAACAGCTGTCTTAGCCTGTCCCCCAGGCAGCCAGACTCAGCACCAGAGCCCGACCAGGAATTCCGTCAGGCCCCGGTGCGGTGTTTCGGGCTCTCAAGCGGCTAACGGCTCGGTCAGCTCCTCCACGGTCACCTCCATCTCATCATGCCACTCCAATGACGACGGCAGGTGACCTGAGGACTTGACCGGTCCTCTGGGAAAAGCGTGCCGATCACTCTTCCCAGCAGGTCCGGATCGAGTTTCCGTCAAGGGCAACGACCAGGGCCGGTTTTCCCAGCACCATCCTGTACGGTCGCCCCAGGGATCTTCGTTGAGTCCCTCTAGGAGCTCTTTCAGGACCGAGACCTGGCGTTAGATATAGCAATTTGTAACGCCTTTGTAGCCGCTCGGTATGCCCCGTAGAGTCTGACTATCTCCTCAAGTGGGCTCGCCTTCTTCTTCGGGCTCTTGTGTACTGGCGCCGACTCCGCAAGCAGATCGCACGAAGGTGTGCAATGCCGCCGACCACCAGTACACCGCCCTGCGCTTGGGACGACTGGTTCTAGGCATCGAGACGTCGCATATTTGCGCCATCGTAGCTCGGAACCAGTTCGCTTCCACTTCCGGATCGAGCGGAACCTCTTCGGCTTTTTCTGGCCAGGCCGCGACGATGGCGGCAGCTTCGAGCTTGTCTCGGTCAAGTCGCCGAGACACCAACGCCGCGGTGGGCTGCCTTCTGGACGACTGGAATTACTGTCGAAGTGGCGGTGCGACATCGAACACGATGTGACGGTGGTCTGACAATGTCACCATCTCTGTCGCAACTCGCCATCCCGACAGCATTCGCATTGCAGGAGGTCGCCCACGTAAGGTCTACAATGGACTCCCCTGCCACCGCACATGTACTCTCAGACCCCGATTTAATAGTCGAAGGTCCAGACCAGCCGCCCAATCCATTATGGTCTCTCCTTTGGATCGTCCCTAGAGTTGCCCCAAGCCCTGTTATGGGCGTTAAAATCTCCTAGGACGATCAACGGACGAGGTAAGCACCTGCGCACGCCATTCGCCAACTCGTCCAGGTACTCCTCGTAGTCGGCGAGGGTCCTGTTGGGAGGACGCAGCCCACTATAGCGGGTGCCCCATTGCGCAACAAAGCCCTGCCCCTTTGCAGGAGGACGCAGGGTGGAGCACCATCACCACCAGTAGATGGCTACGGGCCCAATTCGTCGCCGAACCAGCGAGGATGGTCGGGGACGGTATGGGGACTCCTTTACTGCAGGGCAAACCGCCACTCCACAATGGTCTGCATAAGCAGATGTTGTGCATTGCGGCAGTGGTTCAGGTTGCCCTGGAGTTTAAGGGCGTGAATTTTACGTCTCAGCCTTCCATTGCCGAGTCGGAGCTCGGTGCCGCAACAGGTGCTGCTGTGACCGTCTCGCTGGAGGGGTGAGAGAGGACTTACTCTTGCCTCCCCGTTTTGCAGATTGAGCGCATTTTTCCTAACCTATGGTTGGAGGGGCCCGAGGTCGGAGCAAACGGGACATTTCAGTGCCGACGCAGTGCACTGGTTCGCTCTATGACCGGGTTCGCCGCAGGCTGTAACAGGTGCTTCTGTCTGCCTCGTTAGGGCACTTACGCCCACGTCCCTTCTCGAGGCATCTGTAGCAGTGCATAGGCCTGGGCTCCAGCAGTTCCACTCGAGCGGAACCCCAGCCTATCCGTACCCGTCCTTCAGCCATTATTTTCGGACCGCCTTTACCGGGCACCGCATCCAGCACGTCCCCATGCTGGTGGGGTTCGGCGGACGTCACCAACTTTGATGTCGTCTGCCGAACAACCACCCAACTCGGCGATCGCGGCTGCTATCTCACAGGTGCTGACAGCGTCGTCAAGGTCTCTCAGTCGAACGTCGCGCGTTTTAATTGGGCGACTAATTCGGACGTTCATCGAGAAGACCTCGCGCAGTTTCACTGCCAGCTTGTCCGCCTTTGAGTTGCAATCATGTCCACAATCTCGAAGTAAGCCCCTGTTACAGCTCGCTTTTGGCGAACGGAGTCTATTCAACTCTGCCAATTGGATCCTGGCCTTTGCCTCCCCATTACATTGGCATATGTGAGCACAGAGTCCTTAGGCAACGTCACTGTAACTGCCGCCGATGCTGGTGTACGCATTTCAGTTTTCTCTTTTTCTTGGAGAAGGGAGCATTCGCCACTTCTGTAGACCGATTTTGCTTTGACCTTCTTGCATTCGCCCATGAGCTTACCATCGGCGGTGACGAGTTGTGCGGCTGTGGCGGGGCAGCCACTGGAGCAGATCCTCCACCGGCAGATGGGAATGCTCCTTTTCTTCTTGCCCTTCGTTTCTTTTTCTTTTCGGCTGCGGTGGTGGTGGTAGTGGCTGCGACTGCGTACGTCCTGCTCTCATTGACGCTGGCAGCTGTTCCCGCGGTGTCAGCTGCTGGTTGGCTGATGCCTTTCAGGAATCAATCTTGCATGGAAGGCCTTCAGCTTCCTGTCAATTAGAGCCCCAATGTCTGCCATGAGCCTCTTTCTCGCTCCTAGGTTTGGATGCTATCTGTTTTGGCGGGTAGATCGTTCCTGCATTTGTTTGCGGAGGAGGCTAATTTCTTGTGTAAGTCTTTCGGTCTTAGTCGAAAGACTGGTAAGCTAGGGAACGCAACTCTGTGTTCTCTCTCTCCAGCCTGGCGACGTTATCATTTGAGTCAGTCCTTCGCGAGTTCTTCTGCCGCAGCTTTGATGTTACGTACAGCCAACCTTATGCCGCACACAAACTCTCCTTTAAGGTTACGGGATCGATCGGCAACTTTTTCGAGAACCTGGAGATGAAAATCAATTTGCTGACCGAGCTCTAGATCTCCATGAGAACGCATTTCACGGGCCAACGTTTCTGGGCCCGGAAGGTTCTTCTTCGCCCTGGTGTTAGTGGGCATTACGGAAGGATCAAAAAGGTCTTCTTCTGTTTCAGCCCCTGTCGCACTCTCTCCTCCAGAGGCTGCAACTGGGACCGCAGAGAATTTAGCCGCCACAACCGACGTACTCGGGGCTTCGCTTTCCGTTTTCGACCTCCTACCGATGTGAGCGACACGAACGAACCATCAGACCACCATCCGCATCGCTCTCAGGCCTGACTGCTCGTGGTGTTGGGTCGCTTAAAACGCCACGCTTGTCTCGTGTCGATATTTCCGACGGCTCCTTCTTTGAGTTTGGCCCACTGTTGTTATGGGGCCCGCGGTTAACGCTGGCGCATCACCGCAATGCAGCGGTTGCCCCAGATACGTTGGGGCTGCCACAGAGCCTAATTAGGCTACTGGGGTGATTCCCCGCCAACAACAGGGTTGACAGGACCACCCTGGGGAGTATTTTTTGTCGCACTGCATGTCATAGTTTTCCTTTTTTGGGGTGTGGTCCTGAATCCCCCTCCCATAGGCTTGGGACTGGGCTCCCCAGCCATTCATCCCATCAGCACCTTAGACCTTAGGATTAGGGTTATTTTTGGAGAGTTGTCTTCCTCGCGGCCCTGCAGGCCCCAGGCCTAGTGGGCTTACAGGTTGTCCGGCATAGGTGCGCTTGGCACATCGCACAGAGGTCGCCGGAATCGGTGCGCTTGGCACATTACCCGCGCGTCACCCGCATTGGTGCGCTTGGCACATCGCCGCGTGTGTTGCATCCCTGTCCGCTCTAATCAAAGGCGATACCGGGAGCAACGACAAGCCTGTGAAGGCCCATCTCTTGGGCATTAAGCCCCGGGCGTTTCTAGTCCTAATAGAACTATTGGGACGCCCAACTGGCAGTTTTGGTCCGCGGCGTTTTCACGCCCACCTATCTGGGTGGTGTTATCCGCCACAGGGACGCGCCCGATGGGAGCTCTGGGCTCCACACGGGTTTGTGTAGTAATCTACACTAACATATCTTCGATTTCAAGATTGGCTTGACCTTGAATATCAAAAATGTACTTTGAATGTCACTATTAATTATTTTATTTAACCCTATAAAGATTGTAATTAATTTTATCTAGCATGAACACAGTGCAAAGTTTAAAATTAATACTCTAGAATGTAGCTTTATGATCCGATAACGGTCACATGCAAGTTAAAGCAAGACATAAAGACTTAGACCGAGCTTAATGGATGTTAGTCGCTGCACTAAATGGTCGGAAATTGCATCCATTGTCTACAAAGAAAACGTAGTAACCGCAGATTTATAGGAGAGCACAGTAAAATTTCTACATCTCATATTTTTGTAGTTAAAGTTCATACTGTATAATTTTAAGGTGATTTAATATGCTTATAACTGTTTCAGCATTAGAATCTTTAAAATTTTGAAATAATTTAAGACAAGTATAATTTTTAACATTATGTTTTAAAAAAATTAATGTACCACGTTTTTTCCGTTACCATTTTCTTACAATGTCATCTGATTCTGAGCTATGTTCAAAATTTCAAGTCTCTATCCCGAACAAACATACACGAAAGCGAGCTAACGACATTTTTTTAATTTTTTACCACGTTTTTTATCATATTCTTGAATTGTCATCCGAATTTGAGCTATATTCAAAATTTCAAGTTTCCAGCTCATCGAGAAGTTAGTGTAAAATCAATTCCTATAGTCCACCCGTAACGACAGAAAAACAGACAGACAAACAACAAAGTGACTTAATAAAAACGTGGTAGAAAGTTCTTATACGATATCCAAGTTAGCAGGTTGCTGATGAATTTTTATTTGTATTTACCGTGATCCAATTAGGAGCAGTAAACTGTTTCACAAAGCTCGTGTATTTCAGTGGTTTACATTTTAATAGTTTCAGCAATAATTGCTACATAATATTAATGAAATCTATAAGTACGTGTTAATTTTAGTGTTATTATGCATAAATGAAAGAAAAACATAAATCATTTGTTTAGCCGTACACTTGTAAAGTACTGTAAAGATAATTATGATGATGATGCATAAACGTAATAAAACGAATTTTGTTTAATAAATGAGATGGTCCTACCATATTAATATAAAATATCAAAAATAAACGCCCCTTGTGACCCTGGATAGAAACATGGATGAAAACAATAAGGCGGGGCTTATTGTTTTTCCTGTGAAATATTATGGCATGGACTATAAACCTTGTTTTCAACTTACTACGATTACTCTTGGGTAATTTCTGTATAATTTTCTCAACGTCAACTTTTTTTTCCCAAGGTTTTCAACGTCATTGTTTATTCCGCCTAAACATTTATGATATAAACCAATTTCTCTTGGGGCTAATTTTTCAATTATAAAATAAAAGTTATCCATCAAATAATGTGTAACTTGATTGAATAAAAAAACCGTATAGTCGCGGTTTAAGAAAATTAACTATCCCATATCGTCACGTAATTGTCGTAAGAGGCGACTGAAAAAACAAGCCAGGAGATGGGCAGCAGCATCTTCCTAATGACAACTAGAAAGTAAAAAACTGCGGTCGCCAACACGCCTGCAAAGCGTGGCGCTTATGACAAATATCCTCCTTATTAGTCAATAGATGGGGAGGCTTAAGTTTAACAGTGGATTTTATTGGTGGATTGATGGATTGTAACCGCCTTCGTAGTTCTATCGCTGCTTTAAGGTTGACTGGCAGAGAATGCTTTTAGTATTAAGTCTGCCTCTTGGTCCTGTACTTAATATGTGAGGTTCAATAAAGTTTAAATAAATAAAATAAAAGTAGAAAAACTGGCAAAGTTTCAACAAAGGCGAACAAAAGCCATAAAATTATTTATGGCTACATAAGCTGGTGCTTTTTTCAATATTTGTACAATGCTATGTGCTGGTCAATAATTAGTATAAAAGTCTATTTATATAAATAAATAAAAAAATATCGGTGCAGAAATATTGATATGTGGTCAAGTAAAAAAGTCACATAGGTAAATCTCACCTATGCGAAGCCGGGGCTCGATATGATTATGATATTTGTAGCTGACATAAATATTTCCTCAACCAACACCTTTTTACCTTTTTCTGCCGCTAAATAACAGTGCTTGCATTGCTGTGTTCCGGTCTGAAGGGTGTAGTCCAGTGTAATTACAGGCTGTGAGGCATTCCATCTAAGCCCTCAGAAATAACAGCCTTCTTTATATTATGAAGTTGGCTGCAGATGTCCATATAATACACGAACTGCAGTAGTCACTTACCGTCAGGTTGACTGTAAGTTCGTTTATCACTTCAGTTTAAGGCGCATGGTTGAGCAAAACGTCGCGCTAGTCGTTATTTCTGCGGTTTTTAGGACCTATCTACTTTTTATTAAAAAGATATATCAACTAATAAAAATCACATTAAATTTCTACATAATCTTGATTCCATAATAGTCATATCCAATTTTTTTTAAAGGAGTAAATATTTGAATAATCTCCTTACAATGAAACCACATAAATGTGAAATAATTATTGATAACATGCATCTCCTCGTAAAGTAAGCATTATTTTATTTTGCGGTTGAAACTAATGGATAGGCAATTTATTAATGAACATTTCGATCGATAAAATTTTTTCAAAAGACCAAAATTTGATTCTATTAAGAAATTATTTTAAAATCTGGGCTGCCCACGTACACGAATGAGAGTCAATGAGCGGCAAGCTCTTGAAGGTGAAACCTGTGTCGTTAGTCACCGCGTCGTAGCGCACATGCTCAACACGCGCCATCTTATAAGTAGATAATATTATTACTTATTAGGTTAGTTAGTTATAGGTTATAGTTATTATTAGTTAGTATTATTTGTTTGTTTTGGGTAAAGTTTTTTGTATTAGTTATATATTTGTTGTGTTTTTTACAGCGCGAAGAAGCTTTTTGTGTGTATTTTTTTTTAAGTAAATGCAAATAAAAAAATGAAGCACCATTAGCATGTAAGGTTCGAATCCATAATTAACATGTTGACAAATATTATAATTTACACTATAAAAAGCTAATTCAATATTAGCAGGATAGCATATAGTTAAAATAATCCTAATACCTAACCACAATATCTTAGTAGGTATAGTAATTAGGTGAAAACTATCTAAGTAGGTATAAATATACCCACCCAGTATAACTAATCACAATAGGTACCTATGTAGGTATTATGATTAGATAAAAGGTACTTATTTAAATAGTTACCTACTTTTAGTAAGTAGGTACTAATACCTACCCAGGCATCATTTAATTACAACCCAAAAACCCCTATAACTAGGCTGACCATTTATTTTTTAACTCAAAATGGGACATGGGTTAATTCCAGTTAAGCAGGTTAACAAAAAAATAAACACATATTTTAATGTTATTTATTTCGAAAAACTGTAACTTTATACAATTAGTATTCACATTAATTATAATTATTTTTATTATAACAAATTGTGAAAATAAAAATCGATCACCACTTCACCTAATTCACAATAAATTAAATGCAACATATTTTTTTAATTATATTTATATTTGTCAGTAAAGTTTGTGATGATTTTAAATAAGAATAAAATTCTGGGAATGTTTTTTTTATTGTTACCTTTGTTATCAACATCGTCTTTAGAACTGGAACCGTAAGTAATTTTTTTCAGATGTCCACAATTTATTTAAAATAGAAAAATACTCTTTCTACTGGAGCATTTGTACCAGGTAGACATAAAATATATTCGATTAAATTGAAAAAAATATGTTGAAGATTGTTGGTGCGAAAGAGTTTGAATACTTCCATCCAACGAGTTTTTGCGGAAACTATTAAATTATCCCATTCGGTTATTTTTGGTCCGTCCCGCTCTCGCTGACGTGACGTCTGACAAACTTCATAATTTTAAATTTTCGCGCGGTTTCGGAAAACGGGACAATTTTGTGTCCCGGACCTTTGTTTGGGGACAACGGGAAAGGTGATCGAGAAAAGGGACAGTCCCGTTCAAAACGGGACGTATGGTCACTTTACCTATAACCCCTATACTTCTTGTTGGTTTTTGTTTTTAAATTACCCTTATGTATAAATAAATATAATTACGTATATAGAAATAAAATTTAATAAAAATAAAAACAAACATGTTTTTTTTTTCATCCTCATCAATCATTGGGGTGAGGATAATGTCAGCCAGCATAAGTAATAAGCAGGCTAAGTTACAAAGTGCTCAGTTCAAAAATGTTACTTTTCAATACGTGACACATAAAATTAACAATAATAAAAAACACATCTGCGAAACATCTACTAAATATAATATACCTACCTAACTACCTATTTACCTATAGTGAGTAGGTATGTTTTAAACTCACTATTTTCAATGCCTCATTTTCTCATGTTAGATACCTTTCCGGGCGTTCGAAATGAATGATGTAATTTTTATTAATTAGATAATATGTGAGAATACATAATTCTAATATAATGCAACTAATATAGCGAGTTAAAAAAATGAAAATACATTTATCATTGTCTGCCGTGTCTATTTCCATAAAATAGTTTATTGATGTTGAAAAAATAATACTACGTTTGTTTAGTACGTGGCGTCTTCCAGATTTCTTACGCGATATATTGTAGCGAAAGTCGGCGGACCGAATGCTCAAGGTCGTTCGCTAGGAGTAGCGCCTTAATGAAAATAAAGAACAACGTATTTGAGATAGGCCGCAGTGACAAGTTCATGAGATCGGTATTGTTCATTTGTAATACAGCTACGTTAAAAAACTTTCGCTACAAATATATTACATCAAAAAAAGAAAAGATATACCAGTTAAAATTTAAAGACCTGTTGCTTACAGTACAAATAATAGCACAACAAAAACATATGCTCAGTCATAACTTACAAAGAACATGAGTGCAAAAGGACGAAACGTGAATTCTTCGATTTATTTAGAGAGGTTACATATCTGTAATATATTTTACTTTAACCTGTGAAAAGGAAACGGGGATTTCTGGGCCCAATTGTAATAAGTTGAAATATGGTTTAAAAAAAGCTTTATATTTTTCTATTTCAAAATATAAAAAATTCACAATCTGGAAGACGAGAAATCTTAAAAATAAGTTTATGTCACGAATGAAAAAGGAGCTCGATTACTTTAATCGATTAATGTGAATGAGTTTTAACAATTAAACATAATAACAACTTACACCAGATGATTGATTCAATCAAAGTAAATAGATACATTACAATATATTAACATAGTGTCAACAGTTTAAAAAATTAAATATCAACATAATAAAAATAAATCTTAAAATCAATTCACGTTTACAGTTCGATTTATTACTTGTGTTTGTCAACTGTATTTTTAATCTGTGCTGATAGTGACAGCTCCTGCCTGACACAATCTATGATCGTTCGTCTCGTATCGTTTCCGTTTAGTACGTGTGCGTTTTGAGTGTATTTCCCGTTGTTTTATTGATTTATATTCCTCGACCACTGCTTTCTTTCTATGGACTTCTGATCTTACTTAACTTGTACGACCCTTGCTATCATACCAAACACCGATAATCTCGTTTACTCGTTTGACTTTGGCTCGTTATTGTGTATTTTACGGCCTGGATTTTATCGATTAGATATTGACTCAATGGATCGCTGTGTGAATTGTGGCATAGCGACTAGTCGCTGTAATATACTAGTCCCACGATACTTCCAAAATAGCAATCACACTTCAAAATTAGCTGTTTAGTATAGGTTGTTACCAACTTGTTGCATAATCTCACTTTTACTAAATCTATTATAACTCTGCTCTCAGATTGCCAAAGTCCGCAGAATTTTCAGTGGTGTTTTCATAATATATAAGCTATTTATTGACAACACTTTCATCTTTTTACAATCTGGGCCCAAGAATGTATGAAAGTGTATCGGTCTCTTTTTATAGGTTCTATACTAAACATCCTGTTAAGCCCGTTCGTACAAAATGAGAAACATATTCGTTTTTAAACGTTAAATTCGTGTAAAATCTACACAGATACGACAACTTTTTTTTTTTTTTTATAGAATAAGGGTGACAAACGAGCACACAGTTCACCTGATGGTAAGTGGTTGCTGTGGTTTCATAGACATCTACATCTATCTTCGTTTGCGAATTTAAATGCAGATGCGTTGTCAGCCGTGAGGACTAAGATAGAATGCCTATTTTCCAGTAAAAGGGTCTCAGGTTCTCTACACTCACCATACGAAACACAGCAGCATTAAGCTGCTATTTTACGCTGGTATTCTGTGAGCGTGGTCCTTCCTCGGTCGAGCCGACCCATTCGTGCTAAAACTATACTATTAATATAGCTGCAGCATGGCTCTACCACGTAAAAACTCGAACTTTATTTATGACTATATAATATCTAGCGCGTATGATGAATTGCAAACCGAGATGTGGAAAATACACGACTGTTTTCCGGGTCGTAATTTATTATAAATCGTTTTCAGACAGTTACAAATCGTGAAAAAAATAAATTAATTTTCATAGTCAATTCTTTTTATTCAATCCGGTTTATAAAAATGTAAATATCTAATATGTCTTACAATAAATCGTAATTATTTTTCGTATTTCGTTTTGGCTATATAAGAAAGTTGAAATACCTACACAAAGCGAGCTATAGAGAGGAGCTATAAAATCCGTAACAAGAATATTGTGAGTACGACCCTTGTCATCTAGGGCAGCGACGGCTTTGAAACCGGATAAGTATACAAAAGTGTATCTTGCAAGGTGACAATGCTGTCCATTACCAGTCTGTGAAATTTCTTATGTTGTAGCTTGTTTGGATGAATTTTTCATCAAAAGTCGATCTCCAAAGCTACGCGATTGAAGTACCGTTGAAAATTATTATTTGAAAAGCATCTACGTATCTAAAATTATTTTACATTGTGTTGGTGTTAGATAGTATCGTAGAAGCACAAAATGGAATCAATTTCTTATTTTATAAGATTTACTTTTCTTACGAGTTAATAAATCGTAATAGCATTAAATCCAATCAACCAATCAACGACATATTCCAAGAATATAGGATAACCATAAAATGTTACATAACGAGGAGTAACTCCTTTAGTACATTTTATTAGTACGATGTTACTATGGTCGAAATATCTTTTATAACATTAGAACGACAAACGAGATAATTGTCTTTCTGATAGTAAGCTGCAATAGCGCAAGGACTCAGACAAACTTTAAACAAAGAAATTTAAAGACGCGATACCACCCAGGGAACGAGATGGAATTACAGTCACAGTCTATAATTGTAGTGATTCAAGATAATTTTCAGAAAGGAACACAATGAGTTACAATTCTGCTTACTGTCCTAAAAGGTAAGAGAGTTTTACTTACCCATACGAATTCGGAAGCAGAAGTTAGCAATAATAATTCTATTTCTAATATATTCCTTAAAACCTTAAGTTTTTTTTTCTTTCTCAGAATTCCAATCTGTGACTCGAAAATCTGTAAGAATATGCTTTGTAGTTTATTAGCTGGATATTAAATAATATACAAACGATTTGTAAATATTTCTCAAATCTTTTAAAGATCTTTTACATGCTTTTATTTTAACTTGCATTAAAAAATATTTGTTAGGGTCAAATCTTGTTACTGAAATTAATAGCAATTATCCTCAACCGATTGAGCTGAAATTTCGCATACACATTAAGTTTGGGTGACAATGCATGGTTAGCTAAGTGACGGCATTCTTAATCTAATATGGCGGACCGACCAAGATGGCATGAACTAGTTATTTTTATACACTCTATGATAAGAGTATCAAATGGATGGGTTTGCTTAGAAGAATACGAAAAATAAAATGACGTTACTTCAAATCCAATATGGCAAACCACCTAAGATGGAGGATGAGCTATTTTTTTTTACTTCCATGATATAGGATTTTAATGTTATATGCTTATATTTATTTATTATATCTCATCTCCACCGCAGTAAAGAAAATAAAATAAATGTACAAACAATATTTTTTTAGCTTGTATAATTAGGTATGTTCTATGGGCAGGTCGGGTGGGCAGATCCCCCCCATATTAATGTCGGTCACAATCTTGTACCTATATGCGTCACAGTCTTTTAATGCTAAACGTCTACATACGTTTACATATTTCCTTCTAAAATATTTTTCAAAATATAGATGTAGTGCATTTTAACTCAGTCACTTAGTCACTTAAATCATCGAATTTTCTAGTACGAACAATAATAATATTCTTCTCATTTCATACATTGTTTTCACATTTCAATATTTCATTTTACTTCATATATTTACTTTATTCTTAATTAACCATTACTTATTGTCCATTTTACTTTTCTGCATTTTAGCTATTCATTAAATATTTGTGTCACTTTTTACGTACACAACTCGCATTTATAATAGTCATACATTTACTCACATCTTTTACAAATTTATATCATAAAATAGTCTCGTATAATATTTAGTTACATCATTGTCAGTCAGGACTTGAGGCTCACAATATGGGCACAACAAAAATTTAATTAGTTAATGGTATACATAATATAATTGAGTTTCTAAATCGTTTTCAACGAAGTAATTATTTTCATAATCCACACAAATAAGTTAGATATCCCAAAAAATTATGAATTATAATAGTTAAGAGCTTATGATTTGAACGATTAATCGATATTAAACCAAAAATAAATTATTGCATTTCATATTAAGATACAGAACAAAGAAGTCACAGCAACGTAATCATTTTCAATAACAATAACATAATCACATAACAAGAGACAGATCTAAATACAAATTGTAATCCCACTCCTAGCAGCGCAAGCGATTTGAGACATCTTTGTTTTAATTACTAAAGTACGTTATATGGAAACGTTTGCGATTAAATCGAACTATGATCACACAGTATGATTCACACCTAATTTTAAGATAACTTGTACAAACTGGTATAATATGAATGAAAGTAAAGTAAAATGAACTTTAAAGATATAGTTTTAAATATTTTTGAATTTATTCAGAAGTTAAGATAATTACATCGTGAATAGTTTTATTAGTTTTACATGCATACATCGAAAAATACACTTTTTTTTTCAAAAATTACTTTTGCTAGAAATATGATGTTTATTTTTTCGTATACACAAAATTATTGAAAAATTACTGCAACTACTATCAAGTTTATATAACAAAACATTAATTTATTTAAACATTCAAAAGAACAATTTTAATTTTTATGTAGATTAGCATATAACTTTAAGGTTCATTGCCTTTAGAGAAGAAAAACAAAACTTTTAACATAGGAATGTTTAAAACCCTTTCAAAATTGTACATTTTATATTAAAAGACTACAGAAAAACAACGAAATGTAACACAGTGTTATTTTAAGTATAATTTTGGAAATTAAGTACGTAAAAATGTTATCTTTCATAATATTTCATTAATTTTTGCAGGACACGGTAATAAAAGAATATATAACAATTACTGAATAGAAGTGAACATAAAATCGTCTAGAAAATCGCCTTAATACAAGTGCCATTGAAGCGCTTACGTAAATTAATTTGTAATATTGTATATTGTTTATGTATTGTGATTTCTTTTTGAAACTATAATAAAATAACAAATAAATCGTTAATTTTAGTATCTAATAATTAATTTCAACTTAAACATATATTAAATAAAAACTTTTAAAGAAATCTTAAAAGAATTGACAAAAATACGCTGATTCGATGTTACCTCAAATTTTCTTCTTTGTCGCCATGTAGTAATTTGTCACGGAGAGAAATGAAAGCTAAGACTTTTGAGTAAATACTGAATATATTTTCAATAATCAATACATAAGTAGGTACAATTAAGTCACAGTGTATATGTTTATATGTTATATGCTTATATCTATTCCTTACATCTCAGTGGACTTCACATATCTTAGAAATATTTTATTAAACAGACATGCAGGTTTCTTCACCACGTTTTCCTTCGCCGCCCAACACGTGATAAATTACCACTTAAAATTAAAATTTACAATTCCATTGCTTACGTCTAGGAACGAACCCAGACTGTCTGCGTAACGTGAAATTAAGCCGACTGCTTAGCCCGTGAGCTTATTCGGACACAAATAATTAATTTTACATTGGATGGTTTGCGGGCGACTTATGCAGGGTTTACACGGGTCGATTTTCGCCGTGCGGCGAGTCGCTTCACTAATTGCCTCACCAAGCCGCATCGCTAGCCCATTTACACTGGTTACTAAAATCGCATGCGGCTCTGTCATTTCCATCGAAAATGTTGAGCAGAATAGCCGTTTGTGCCGGAATTGAAATAATTAATTATTCAATTATTCAACAATTGCTTAAAGAACAAAGAGTGAAGAAAAAACAAAAGGAAAGAAGAAAACGTAATGTTTGGGTACGTGGATGGATTTCTCGACGTAAGGACTTGGGTGCTTCGGATACTTTATTGGTTGAGTGGAGTTTAGAAGATCCTGATTATTTTAAAAAACGATTAAGAATGACTACTGATCAGTTTAATACTTTACTACATAAGGTTACTCCGCTTATACAAAAATGCGATACCAATATGCGAGTAGCACTTTCTCCGAAAATTAAATTAGAAATAACCCTGAAGTTCTTGGCTACCGGTGATAACTATTCAAGTCTTGCAGAGTCATTTAGAGTTCCAGAACGCCTTCCTTGTTTTTGAAGGATGTTTTGATGCTATATACAATGTTTTACAGGAGTTCATTATGGTAAGTGAAACTAGTAATTAATTATAAACGATTTATTTATAAATTTTCCATTGTGTTTTCATCTAAGCATGACCTAACAGCTTGAGATAGAATATCGTCGTTCACTCCGTATTGTTGCCCAGTATTTTCTTGTGTAAGTAAACAGCTGGCAAAATAGTCTTCTTCATAATCGAGATGCCTTCTAGAAGTGGAAGCTTCGGAGTCGAAGTTTCACGCTAGTTTTGAAAGCTTGGTTTCGGGAGTAGTAGCTTCGGCTTCTGGAGTCGAAGTATAGCGTGTATACTCTGAGAGTGAACTCGTAGGTCTAGCAATTGGAAAATGTTGTATTTAAGGTTTTCAGTCTTTCAGACAAATAATTATTGATGAAATTTTGACAAACAATAGCATTTTTAATGGCAAACTACGTAATTGGTTTGCCACATGTACCTGAATATCAAATTCATCTTGACGGATAGTTTGAGCTAAAGTTTCTAATCTATTGACTGCTTGTAAAACAGGTGGGTCCATTTAGGTGCGTCCATTAGAGCACGCTCCGCCTTTTCTTTGGAGACAATTTTTTTCTTTTCTAAGGGCGCAATATTATCTCTTGTTCCAATTCATCAAAATATGAAGACGCGTCGCTGTTTGTGTTCACCGCTGAATCTTTTCCTGTAATCATACACTAATATAAGTTTATTTTTTAGGTGCCATCCACCACAGATCAATGGAAGAAAATACAAAAGGATTTTTAGATCGCTGGCAATTTCTTTTGCTGTGGGGCTATTGACGGAAACACGTATTAATCGAAAATCCACCACACGGAGCATCAGACTATTATAATTACTAAGGCACTTATAGTGTGGTGTTGTTTGCTATAGTGGATGCACATTACTGTTTTATATATATAGATTTCGAACTAATGGACGCATGAATGATTCTGCATATTTGAAAAAAAACAAAGTTCTATAGTGCTCTTGAAAGAAATAATTTAAAACTACCTAATAAGGCAGTTTCGTTGGTGATGATGCTTTCCTTTGGCAACCTATTTAATGAAACCGTATTCAAGACATGAAGGTTTGGAACACAAACAAAATCTTTAATTACAGACTATCAAGAGCACGCCGAATCGTAGAGAATGCCTTTGGCATAATGGCTTCACGATTCAGAGTATACAGAAAACCTATATCTGTTTCATTGATAAAACTGATTCTATTATTAAAGCGACCTGTGCGCTGCATAACTGGCTTCGGACTAATCTCATATACATGAATACTCCTGAATTAGTAGACGGAGAAGACTTCAGTTCAGGGACAATCAGAAACGGAAGTTGAGAAGCATTCCTACGGCAGGAGTAGACGAATTAATGACACCGCTATCTTCTAACAACTATTCACGAAATGCAAAAGATCTGCGCGATAGATATGCTGACTATTTTGTCGACCAGGAAAAGTTTCATGGCAAGATAGAATGATTGCGTAAATATTGTATGTTTATTTAAGTAATATTATAAAATGGCTCTGTTCACGATTTACCTATTATAATTTATAATATGCGAACAAGAATAACTTTAATAAATAATAATAAATAAGACTTACCATGTTATCTTTACTGTTTCTTCCTTCTATCACTGGCTTTAAAAAGCGGTCAGCTACAGAAAACCAAATTAATTGAGGTCTGTATATATCATCCTTTCCTGCGCCACTCTTCTTTGACTTTGCTACCTACTGGCCTCTATTATACGTGGTTCGTATATTTTTATCTTCAATTTAAGCCTTCAACTGTTATGGACAAACGCATTTCTTGAATAATAGATTTAAGAGCCGCTAAACGTACATTATTGTTCCTGTAATCTTGTTCTCTTGGGTTCCATAAGCATGGATGCATTTCATAGCATTCCAAAAACTGTATGGTGTTATTTTTATTCATGGTTGTTACGATACATGTACACAGAACCGCTGTAGTAAATAAATACACGTGCGTGCGCGAAACACCTTCATGCGGCGGGCGATCGCCTGCAACTGATCGTTTACACGGTCGATTTTAGTCACCAGTCGCATGCGGCCGGTTGCCGCGCGGCCAAAGTCGGATGCTACCCAACTTTGGGGCTTGCGGCTTTAGTCACTTGCAACTTAGCCGAATTGCCATTTAGATGGTCGATTTACGCCGCGCGGCAAAAATCGTGCGGCTTTAGTCACCCGTAAACCCTCATTAGATAAAACGCGCGGCGATAAAACTTTCGAAATTGCCGTGAGTCAAGCTCGCCGTAAATTTATTAAATGGGTGTTTATGTTCTTCACATTTACTGCGTTATATTATTGAACTACAGTTAAATAAAAGATAATCTCGCGACAAGCTTTTATATCATATAAATTGTGTAATGTAATAAATTGATGGGATTGATTTAGTTTAAAGTTATTTTTTTTTCTTTTTAGAGCATTTAAATAAAAGCTTGTTTTAAAAATGTTTTTACTATTCATTTTTATTTTTATTTTTTAGTTATCGCTTCACTTATTTCTAAATCTGTTCATTTAGTCAAATGCGTCATTGTTGCATGATCGTTTGTCTGTGAATTTAGTACAGTCTAGTTCTTCAACAAGGAGACCTTCTAGTGATTTGACTCTACTTAAGGCCAGCGTACACGTACGCTTGACTAGCAGCGAAGAGCTTTAAGCCTAAGTAGACAACAGCATGGTCGATAGAACTACCCTGTATTTTGTGTACTGTGCAAGCCCAGCATAATATAATTGGCAACATTCAAAATTGGTTTAGTGGCCATTTTGTTTTCCACCTGTAGTGTATCTATTTAATAGATTCAATACACTGTCTCATACACACAAGTAGTGGGGGGTAGCACGTTATTCGGTGGTTGCACTGAGTTCCGGCAGTGAGTTGCGTTGTGGAGCACACCGAAATAGGACGTGTACCGAGAGACTTGGTGTGATAGTTAGCCAGTGTTACGTATTGTGAATATTATTCTATATAAGTTCTTCAAGTGGCGACGAGGAAAAAAGGGTAAGTAAAAAAAAAACAACTTTTGTTTCCTAAAAACAACTTTGAGTTTATATTACTTAAAATGAGCTAAAAACATAGTGTACAGTCAATGTTAATTATTTCATAAATAAGTATAAAGTAAGGCTAAACAGTTATGTAGAACGAAATAACTTTTAAAATTTTCTAAAATAAGAGGGAATGAATAAAATATTCATTATTACTAAGAATTTTCTGGCTTTTACAACTTTCGAATCATATATCCATTTAAGTATAAATTAAAGTTGAGCTATGTATTTTCGCTTATTTAAGATGAAAATGGAAGGATTTATTATATATCAACTTGCAAAAAAAACTATTTAATTTGTGCCGAATTACACTATTAAACTTAGAACTTATGTTTGCTACAGTCTGATCAGTTAAAGCAAATTGCAGTAGAAGCTGGCTAGAGCTATCTCATTGCTCTATACTCATTTTATATTACATTTAAAAAAAGTAATTTCAAATTTTTATCTGTGTACATTTTATGCATTATGAAATAAGCGCCTCATGGTCTCTCGCTGTAAAGCACAGGTCTCTACTCATCTCTGAGAGGGTAACGAATCCGGTGGAAGTGGCAACTATACGCCACAGTGTACTGCACTTCACTTTATTCCATGTCGGTGAAATATTTTACATATTCCACACATATCAAATTCGACTTTTTTATTTTACCTCAGTTCTTAATTCTTAATTCCTAATATTACCGAACGGAAAGAATTTAATAATTTTGAGATGTTATCATGCTGCTGCCCACCCTCTATTTCAATTTCCCTCAGTCGCCTATTGCGACACCTTCGGGACGATAAGGGGTAGTGGATATTCTTACACTATCACTACACGGTTAGCGCCACTACTCAGTTAAAAGGAATTTATCCCCCCATTTTGTCCTACGATTTCGTAAATCATACACAGTTACAAATATAAGTAAAAAGTAAAAAGTTTATCTATAATCTATCTCACACAGTCACAGGTCTCATTTCTGAGAAGGTTAAGG
Source organism: Parnassius orleans (assembly GCA_029286625.1). Lineage (NCBI taxonomy): Eukaryota > Metazoa > Arthropoda > Insecta > Lepidoptera > Papilionidae > Parnassius > Parnassius orleans. Next base: position 1,816,448 of record JAGSMP010000184.1, read on the forward strand.
AGGAATTCACCCGCGGTCCTTAGTAATCCGCACGGGTTAACTTGGGATAGTCCCAAGGTCCAGCACAATCTTTATAAGTAGCAGTAATGACTTTTGAGGTAACCTACTTTTACTTACTTTTACTTTTTTCTTTTAGTATTTGAATAATGTTGCCAACATCTTATGGAAATCAAAAATAAATATTTTTGTCGCAATTTTTCGAAATAAGTAAAACGTAAAATTTTCATTGTTCATTATATCTCATATATTTGTGACAGTTTGGCAATAACAGTCCTCACTCGTATGTCTTGGAGCGCGCTTCGTAGAGTGACGTTCCGAACATTGCGCAAAAAAGGGCTTCCAGTTCGGCGCGCGCATCAAATCGTTTTGTGTAATTTCCTTAGGTCAAAAAACTTCTGTCTTGGGTGAGGGACTCTTCAACGGCCGCCATAATTTTGTTAATTTGGTATAAAATTGTATAGGATTTTGTAGCTAGCAACACGCGTGTATCATGTCAAGATGATACGATAAATCGGAAGAGCATAATTATAATAATATTATTAGTATGGTTGTATGATTCTCACTCCTTCTCTTTCTTCTTTTGACGGCACGTGGCTTAAAGCGGAGGGTCCCGGGTTAGATCTTAATTTAAACGGACACGGATATGATCGGAAGAAGCCGGGTACGGCCCTTACGTACCAAGCTTACTTATCCACACGTGCGTTCTCCACGGGGTGCGCTCCTATGCCTTAAACATGCGTGTGCGACGGTGCCGGTTCTGATTTTGCGCCTATTTGCACAAACACATTGGAGCGTACTTTGAAGTGTTTCCGGTGCTTCGAAGCCTACTCAGAAGGCTTAACTACAATAACGATAACAGAACAATTTTATTATCTTTATCTTTGTAACTTAATTTACATTAAGTAATAAGCAAAAAGCGAAGAGTTCTTTAATATTGCTGTTCGCAACTCTAAGATTATTTTTATAGAAGTGGGGACAAACGAGCTTCGGGCGTAAGTAAACACGCCGCAGACGGCCACGCCGCTTTTGAACGTCCCTAACAGCAGTAGAATTATAGGTGCTTTGCTAGCCGTTTATAATAAAGTATGATTTTCTTGAAAGATATTATCATAAGTAGTATCATTTCGGGAACACTTTTGTTAACAATATCAAATTTAGTCGTGCGTGGCAGGAAATTCCTAGAAAAAAATGTACTTGGTTGATTGCCGTTATTGATACCAGCCGTTGAACCATCAAGACAATAGGGCATGAAATATAGTGTTTACCCGTAATCTGAGTGAATTCAAGACTTGAACATAAATTATAAATTTTCACGTCTGAATAAATTGCAATTTATAGTCGAACCATTCATAGGATTTTGCCATAGTTGCCACGCTTGGAAGGCGGGTTTGCGACCGCAGTTTTTTATCATTTTGAGATATGGGGTGGTAGATATTGTTACACCAAAACTAAGCGGTTAATTCATAGTGTCGTCGATGTGATCCTAAATTTAGTAATTAATCTCATGTTGGTTCAGCTCTTTAGCCGTTTAAGATAATAATTGCCTCTTGATTCGTGCTGTAATTATCCCAATGCAATATAGATTTGTGTAGTAATCTACACTAACATATCTTCGATGTCAAGATTGGCTTGACCTTAAATATCAAAAATGTACTTTGAATGTCACTATTAATTATTTTATTTAACTCTATAAAGAATGTAATTAATTTAATCTAGCATGAACACAGTGCAAAGTTTAAAATTAATACTCTAGAATGTAACTTTATGATCTGAAAACGGTCACATGCAAGTTAAAGCAAGACATAAAGACTTAGACCGAGCTTAATGGATGTTAGTCGCTGCACTAAATGGTCGGAAACTGCATCCATTGTCTACAAAGAAAACGTAGTAACCGCAGATTTATAAGAGAAATTTCTACATCTCATATTTTTGTAGTTAAAGTTCATACTGTATAATTTTAAGGTGATTTAATATGCTTATAACTGTTTCAGCATTAGAATCTTTAAAATTTTTGAAATAATTTAAGACAAGTATAATTTTTAACATTATGTTTTAAAAAATTTAATGTACCACGTTTTCTCCATTGCCATTTTCTTACATTGTCATCTGATTCTGAGCTATGTTCAAGATTTCAAGTCTCTAGCCCGAACAAACATACACGAAAGCGAGCTAACGACATTTTTTTAATTTTTTATCACGTTTTTTTATCATATTCTTGAATTGACATCCGAATTTGAGCTATATTCAAAATTTCAAGTTTCCAGCTCATCGAGAAGTTAGTTTAAAATCAATTCCTATAGTCCACCCGTAACGACAGAAAAACAGGCAGACAAACAAGAAAGTGACTTAATAAAAACGTGGTAGAAAGTTCTTATATGATATCCAAGTTAGCAGGTTGCTGATGAATTTTTATTTGTATTTACCGTGATCCAATTAGGAGCAGTAAACTGTTTCACAAAGCTCGTGTATTTCAGTGGTTTACATTTTAATAGTTTCAGCAATAATTGCTACATAATATTAATGAAATCTATAAGTACGTGTTAATTTTAGTGTTATTACGCATAAAAAAAAAAACATAAATCATTTGTTTAGCCGTACACTTGTAAAGTACTGTAATGATAATTATGATGATGATGCATAAACGTAATAAAACGAATTTTGTTTAATAAATGAGATGGTCCTACCATATTAATATAAAATACCAAAAATAAACGCCCCTTGTGAACCTGGATAGAAACATGTATTAAAACAATAAGGCGGGGCTTATTGTTTTTCCTGTGAAATATTATGGCATGGACTATAAACCTTGTTTTCAACTTACTACGATTACTCTTGGGTAATTTCTGTATAATTTTCTCAACGTCAACTTTTTTTTCCCAAGGTTTTCAACGTCATTGTTTATTCCGCCTAAACATTTATGATATAAACCAATTTCTCTTGGGGCTAATTTTTCAATTATAAAATAAAAGTTATCCATCAAATAATGTGTAACTTAATTGAATAAAAAAACCGTGACGGCTAGTGTGGTTTATAGTGGTCACCGTATAGTCGCGGTTTAAGAAAATTAACTATCCCATATCGTCACGTAATTGTCGTAAGAGGCGACTGAAAAAAACAAGCCAGGAAATGGGCAGCTGCATCTTCCTAATGACAACCCGAAAGTAAAACTGCGGTCGCCAACACGCCTGCAAAGCGTGGCGCTTATTGCAAATATCCTCCTTATTAGTCAATAGATGGGGAGGCTTAAGTTTAGCAGTAGCTTTTATTGGTGGATTGATGGATTGTAACCACCTTCGTAGTTCTATCGCTGCTTTAAGGTTGACTGGCAGAGAATGCTTTTAGCATTAAGTCTGCCTCTTGGTCCTGTACTTAATATGTGAGGTTCAATAAAGTTTAAATAAATAAAATAAAAGTAGAAAAATTGGCAAAGTTTCAACAAAGGCGAACAAAAGCCATAAAATTATTTATGGCTACATAAGCTGGTGCTTTTTCTCAATATTTGTACAATGCTATGTGCTGGTCAGTAATTAGTATAAAAGTCTATTTATATAAATAAATAAAAAAATATCGGTGCAGAAATATTGATATGTGGTCAAGTAAAAAAGTCACATAGGTAAATCTCACCTATGCGAAGCCGGGGCTCGATATGATTATGATATTTGTAGCTGACATAAACATTTCTTCAACCAACACCTTTTTACTTTTTTCTGCCGCTAAATAACAGTGCTTCCATTACTGTGTTCCGGTCTGAAGGGTGTATTTCAGTGTAATTACAGGCTGTGAGGCATTCCATCTAAGCCCTCAGAAATAACAGCCTTCTTTATATTATGAAGTTGGCTGCAGATGTCCATATAATGCACGAACTGCAGTAGTCACTTACCGTCAGGTGGACTATAAGTTCGTTTATCACTTCAGTTTAAGGTGCATGGTTGAGCAAAACGTCGCGCTAGTCGTTATTTCTGCGGTTTTTAGGACCTATCTACTTTTTATTAAAAAGATATACTAACTAATAAAAAACACATTAAATTTCTACATAATATTGATTCCATAATAGTCATATCCAATTTTTTTTAAAGGAGTAAATACATCAGCGGCACGGAATCTTGGCCAAGCGGTTATCTCGCGATAGCAAAAGCTTTAAGTGTTTCTGATGAATGTTTGTTATGCAAGTATGTCAAAAAATGTTTACCCTCAAGTTCAAGAGGGTAATTCATTATGTTTAAGTGCACCATGACGAATTCTTTAATTTTTAGTTGAATCGGGTCATTTGAGCGACTAAGTTCACATTTTAAATTTGTGTGTTGTGAAAAGTTTACTGTAAGGTTATTCAATTATTGTGATCTTGTGTCTTAATTCAATAACTAAAGGTGCTTTAAAGCCAATAAAATGCCATTTACACCAGCACAAGTTGCACAAGCAGTAGCATTAATTGACCAAGGCTGACACAGCGTGAAGTTGCTATTGTGCTTAACGTACCACGGTCCTCAATGCAGTATTCACTGAAACGATACCAGGAGACAGGCCGCTACACCCGCAGGCCAGGCAGTGGGGGCGTAAGGTGCACATCGGCCCGGGACGATCGTTTTATTGTTATGGAGATTTTGAGAAACCGCTACCTGACCGCTGTTGAGATACACCAGCGGCTCCAAATCGCAAGAGGCGTTAATGTTAGTGAGCGTACGGTGAGAAGACGAATGGAGGAAGTGAATTTAAAAGCTCGTAGACCAGCACGAGGTCCAGAACTTCTCAGACAGCACCGAGTAGCCCGACTTCAGTTCGCAAGAGAACATGTCAATTGGACCCACGATCAATGGGCTAGAGTGTTGTTCACAGATGAGTGTCGAATAGCTTTACGTGCTCCAGACGGTCGAGAACGAGTGTGAAGAAAAAGAGGAGAGAGGTTTCTACCCATTACCACCACCCAAACTGTGAGTTTCCATGGAGGCTCAATAATGGTATGGGGAGGTGTAAGTTCCGACGCACGTACAGAGTTGGTAATCGTCGATAATCGGCTTACAGCTACTCGATACATCGAGGAAGTTCTTCAGAGCACGTAATGCCTTATTCGGGATTCATTGGACACGACCAATTCCTCCATGCACGATAATGCACGCCCGCACGTCGCACATTGTGTAGAGGATTATCTGGAAGAGGTTGGAATACAAAAATATGGCCAGCCTGTAGCCGGACTTAAATCCAATTGAGCATGTATGGGATATGCTCAAAAGAAAGATAAAGTCCAGCTCCAAACCGCCACAAACTCTAAATGAGCTCCGAAACGCAGCGCTGGCCGCTTGGGACAGCATACCGCAAGTTGATGTCAGAAACATCATTCAAAGCATGCCAGATCGAATGCAAGCGGTTATCAGGGCTAGAGGAGGAAACACCCGACATTAAAACTGATATACAATAAAGAAATAAACTTAATTTTTAACTTTGTAGTGTTTTTAAAGTGACAATGGAAAGATGTTAATTTTAGTGAAAACATGTTATCTTGAAAAGAAAAATTTCGGTGAAGTAAACATTAAATTTCTTCGTTCTAAAACCATTAGAGACACTTATTGAATGCATCTACCCTTAATTTACTGTTAAAAAAACGTTTCAGTGCAAATAATCAGCAAATTCACGAGTGGCCAAGTTTCCGTGCCGATGAGTTTATTTGAATAATCTCCTTACAATGAAACCAAATAAATGTGAAATAAATATATTCGATTAAAATGAAAAAAAAAATTATTATGTTGAAGATTGTTGGTGCGAAAGAGTTTGAATACTTCCATCCAACGAGTTTTTGCGGAAACTTAAATTAACCCATTCGGTTATTTTTGGTCGGTCCCGCTCTCGCACTGACGTGACGTCTGACAAACTTCATAATTTTAAATTTTCGCGCGGTTTCGGAAAACGGGACAATTTTGTGCCCCGGAGTTTTGTTTGGGGACAACTGGACAGGTGACCGAGAAAAGGGACAGTCCCGTTCAAAACGGGACGTATGGTCACTTTACCTATAACCCCTATACTTCTTGTTGGTTTTTGTTTTTAAATTACCTTTATTATAGCCCTTATGTATAAATAAATATAATTACGTATGTAGAAATAAAATTGAATAAAAATAAAAACAAACATATTTTTTTCATCCTCATCAATCATTGGAGTGAGGACAATGTCAGCCAGCATAAGCAATAAGCAGGCTAAGTTACAAGGTGCTCAGTTCAAAAATGTTACTTTTTAATACGTGACACGTAAAAATTAACAATAATAAAAAAACACATCTGCGAAACATCTACTAAATATAATATACCTACCTAACTACCTATTTACCTATAGTGAGTAGGTATCTTTAAACTCACTATTTTCAATGCCTCATTTTCTCATGTTAGATACCTTCCCGGGCGTTTGAAATGAATGATGTAATTTTTATTAATTAGATAATATGTGAGAATACATCATTCTAATATAATGCAACTAATATACCGAATTAAAAAAATGAAAATACATTTATCATTGTCTGCCGTGTCTATTTCCATAAAATAGTTTATTGATGTTGAAAAAATAATACTACGTTTGTACAGTAGGTGGCGTCTTCCAGATTTCTTACGCGATATATTGTAGCGAGAGTCGGCGGACCAAATGCTCAAGGTCGTTCGCTAGGAGTAGCGCCTTAATGAAAATAAAGAACAACGTATTTGAGATAGGCCGCAGTGACAAGTTCATGAGATCGGTATTGTTCATTTGTAATACAGCTACGTTAAAAAACTTTCGCTACAAATATATTACATCAAAAATAGAAAAGATATACCAGTTAAAATTTAAAGACCTGTTGCTTACAGTACAAAAATAGCACAACAAAAACATATGCCCAGTCATACTTACAAAGAACATGAGTGAAAAAGGACAAAACCTCTGGTAGGTATTGCAATAGCCATTCTGCCTGCAGGCGATAATACAATATCGACCCTAAAATGTCAATAAGTATTTATAAACCAGTATTTATTAACTATTTATTTATTACTACGACTTCGTTCACGTGAATTCTTCGATTTATTTAGAGGAGGCCCAATTGTAATAAGTTGAAATATGGTTTAAAAAAAAACTTTATATTTTTCTATTTCAAAATATAAAAAATTAGCCCAATTCACAATCTGGAAGACGAGAAATCTTAAAAATAAGTTTATGTCACGAATGAAAAAGGAACTCGATTACTTTAATCGATTAAAGTGAATGAGTTTTAACAATTAAACATAATAACAACTTACACCAGATGATTGATTCAATCAAAGTAAATAGATACATTACAATATATTAACATAGTGTCAACAGTTTAAAAAATTAAATATCAACATAATAAAAATAAATCTTAAAATCGATTCATGTTTACAGTTTGATTTATTACTTTTGTTTGTCAACTGTATTTTTAATCTGTGCTGATAGTGACAGCTCCTGCCTGACACAATCTAAGATCGCTCGTCTCGTATCGTTTACGTTTAGTACGTGTGCGTTTTGAGTGTCTTTCCCGTTGTTTTATTGATTTATATTCCTCGACCACTGCTTTCTTTCTATGGACTTCTGATCTTACTTAACTTAAGGGTCGTACCCTTGCTATCATACCGAACACCGATAATCTCGTTTACTCGTTTGACTTTGGCTCGTTATTGTGGATTTTACGGCCTGGATTTTATCGATTAGATATTGACTCAATGGATCGCTGTGTGAATTGTGGCATAGCGACTAGTCGCTGTAATATACTAGGCCCACGATTCTTCTAAAATAGCAATCACACTTCAAAAATTAGCTGTTTAGTATAGGTTGTTACCAACTTGTTGCATAACCTCACTTTTACTAAATCTATTATAACTCTGCTCTCAGATTGCCAAAGTCCGCAGAATTTTCAGTGGTGTTTTCATAATATATAAGCTATTTATTGACAACACTTTCATCTTTTTACAATCTGGGCCCAAGAATGTATGAAAGTGTATCGGTCTCTTTTTATAGGTTCTATACTAAACTTCCTGTTAAGCCCGTTCGTACAAAATGACAAACATATTAGTTTTTAAACGTTAAATTCGTGTAAAATCTACACAGATACGACAACTTCATTTATGACTATAGAATATCTAGCGCGTATGATGAATTGCAAACCGAGATGTGTGAAAATACACGACTGTTTTCCGGGTCGTAATTTATTATAAATCGTTTTCAGACAGTTACAAATCGTGAAAAAAATAAATTAATTTTCATAGTCAATTCTTTTTATTCAATCCGGTTTATAAAAATGTAAATATCTAATATGTCTTACAATAAATCGTAATTATTTTTCGTATTAAATGAAAATCAGACAGTGATCATTTAGTTTTGGCTATATAAGAAAGTTGAAATACCTACACAAAGCGAGCTATAGAGAGGAGCTATAAAATCCGTAACAAGAATATTGTGGAGTACGACCCCTTGTCATCTAGGCAGGCGGGCGACGGCTTTGAAACCGGATAAGTATACAAAAGGGTATCTTGCAAGGTGACAATGCTGTCCATTACCAGTCTGTGAAATTTCTTATGTTGTAGCTTGTTTGGATGAATTTTTCATCAAAAGTCGATCTCCAAAGCTACGCGATTGAAGTACCGTTGAAAATTATTATTTGAAAAGCATCTACGTATCTAAAAATTATTTTACATTGTGTTGGTGTTAGATATCGTAGAAGCATAAAAATGGAATCGATTTCTTATTTTCTAAGATCTTGGTTACTTTTTCTTACGAGTTAATAAATCGTAATAGCATTAAATCCAATCAACCAATCAACGAAATATTCCAAGAATATAGGATAACCATAAAATGTTACATAACGAGGAGTAAATCCTTTTAGTACATTTTTATTAGTACGATGTTACTATGGTCGAAATATCTTTTTATAACATTAGAACGACAAACGAGATAATTGTCTTTCTGATAGTAAGTGCTGCAATAGCGCAAGGACTCTTGCGACAAACTTTAAACAAAGAAATTTAAAGACGCGATACCACCCCAGGGGAACGAGATGGAATTACAGTCACAGTCTATAATTGTAGTGATTCAAGATAATTTTCAGAAAGGAACACAATAGAGTTACAATTCTGCTTACTGTCCTAAAAAGGTAAGAGAGTTTTACTTACCCATACGAATTCGGAAGCAGAAGTTAGCAATAATAATTCTATTTCTAATATATTCCTTAAAACCTTAAGTTTTTTTTCTCAGAATTCCAATCTGTGACTCGAAAATCTGTAAGAATATGCTTTTTAGTTTATTCGCTGGATATTATATAATATACAAACGATTTGTAAATATTTTCAAATCTTTTAAAGATCTTTTACATGCTTTTATTTTAACTTGCATTGTAAAAAATATTTGTTAGGGTCAAATCTTGTTACTGAAATTAATAGCAATTATCCTCAACCGATTGAGCTGAAATTTCGCATACACATTTAGTTTGGGTGACAATGCATGGTTAGCTAAGTGACGGCATTCTTAATCTAATATGGCGGACCGACCAAGATGGCGAACTAGTTATTTCTTATACACTCCTATGATAAGAGTATCAAATGGATGGGTTTGCTTTAGAAGAATACGAAAAATAAAATGACGTTACTTCAAATCCAATATTGCGAACCACCTAAGATGGAGGATGAGCTATTTTTTTTTACTTCCATGATATAGGATTATAATGTTATATGCTTATATCTATTTATTATATCTCATCTCCACCGCAGTAAAGAAAATAAAATAAATGTACAAACAATTTTTTTAGCTTGTATAATTAGGTATGTTCTATGGGCAGGTCGGGTGGGCAGATCCTCCTGTCCCATATTAATGTCGTGGTCACAATCTTGTACCTATATGCGTCACAGTCTTTTAATGCTAAACGTCTACATACGTTTACATATTTCCTTCTAAAATATTTTTCAAAATATAGATGTAGTGCATTTTAACTCAGTCACTTAGTCACTTAAATCATCTTGTCATTAATATGAATTTTCTAGTACGAACAATAATAATACTCTTCTCATTTTCATACATTGTTTTCACATTTCAATATTTCATTTTACTTCATATATTTACTTTATTCTTAATTAACCATTACTTATTGTCCATTTTACTTTTCTGCATTTTAGCTATTCATTAAATATTTGTGTCACTTCTTTTACGTACACAGCTCGCATTTATAATTACGTATTCCGTGACTTAGTCATACATTTACTCACATCTTTTACAAATTTATATCATAAAATAGTCTCGTATAATATTTAGTTACATCATTGTCAGTCAGGACTTGAGGCTCACAATATGGGCACAACAAAATTTTAATTAGTTAATGGTATACATAATATAATTGAGTTTCTAAATCGTTTTCAACGAAGTAATTATTTTCATAATCCACACAAATAAGTTAGATATCCCAAAAAATTATGAATTATAATAGTTAAGAGCTTATGATTTAAACGATTAATCGATATTACACCAAAAATAAATTATTGCATTTCATATTAAGATACAGAACAAAGAAGTCAAAGCAACGTAATTATTTTCAATAACAATAACATAATCACATAACAAGAGACAGATCTAAATACAAATTGTAATCCCACTCCTAGCAGCACAAGCGATTTGAGACATCTTTGTTTTAATTACTAAAGTAAGTATATGGAAACGTTTGCGATTAAATTGAACTATGATCACACAGTGTGATTCACACCTAATTTTAAGATAACTTGTACAAACTGTTATAATATGAAATAGTAAAGTAAAATGTACTGTAAAGTTATAGTTTTAAATATTTTTGAATTTATTCAGAAGTTAAGATAATTACATCGTGAATAGTTTTATTAGTTTTACATACATACATCGAAAAATACATTAGCTTTTTTTTTCAAAAATTACTTTTGCTAGAAATATGATGTTTATTTTATCGTATACATAAAATTATTGAAAAATTACTACAACTACTATCAAGTTTATATAACAAAACATTAATTTATTTAAACATTCAAAAGAACAATTTTAATTTTTATGTAGGTCAGCATATAACTTTAAAGTTCATTGCCTTTAGAGAAGAAAAACAAAAACTTTTAACATAGCGAATGTTTAAAACCCTTTTCGAAATTGTATACATTTTATATTAAAAGACGACAGAAAAAAACAACGAAATGTAACACAGTGTTATTTTAAGTATAAATTTGGTGAAATTAAGTACGTAAAAATGTTATCTTTCATAACATTTCGTTAATTTTTTGCAGGACACGGTAATAAAAGAATATAAAACAATTACTGAATAGAAGTGAACATAAAATCTTAAAAAGAAATGACAAAAAATACGCTGATTCGATGTTACCTCAAATTTTCTTCTTTGTCGCCATGTAATAATGTGTCACGGGAGAGAAATGAAAGCTAAGACTGCTGAGTAAATACTAAATACTGAATATATTTTCAATAATCAATGCTTAAAAAGGTACAATTAAGTCACACAGTGTATATGTTTATATGTTATATGCTTATATCTATTCCTTACATTTCAGTGGACTTCACATGTCTTAGAAATATTTTATTAAACAGACATGCAGGTTTCTTCACCACGTTTTCCTTCGCCGCCCAACACGTGATAAATTACCACTTAAAATTAAAATTTACAATTCCATTGCTTACGTCTAGGAACGAACCCGGACTGTCCGCGTAACGTGAAATTAAGCCGACTGCTTAGCCGGTGAGCTCCTTATTCGGACACAAATAATTAATTTTACATTGGATGGTTCGCGGGCGACTTAGATAAAACGCGCGGCGATAAAACTTTCGGAATTGCCGTGGAGCCAAGCTCGCCGTAAATTTATTAAATGGGTGTTTATGTTCTTCACAGTTACTGCGTTATATTATTGAACTAAAGTTAAATAAAAGATAATCTCGCGACAAGCTTTTATATCATATAAATTGTGTAATGTAATAAATTGATGGGATTGATTTAGTTTAAAGTTAATTTTTTTCTTTTTAGAGCATTTAAATAAAAGCTTGTTTTTAAAAATGTTTTTACTATTCATTTTTATTTTTATTTTTTAGTTATCGCTTCACTTATTTCTAAATCTGTTCATTTAGTCAAATGCGTCATTGTTGCATGATCGTTTGTCTGTGAATTTAGTACAGTCTAGTTCTTCAGCAAGGAGACCTTTTAGTGATTTGACACTACTTAAGGCCAGCGTACACGTACGCTTGACTAGCAGCGAAGAGCTTTAAGCCTAAGTAGACAACAGCATGGTCGATAGAACTACCCTGCATTTTGTGTACTGTGCAAGCCCTGCATAATATAATTGGCAACATTCAAAATTGGTTTAGTGGCCATTTTGTTTTCCACCTGTAGTGTTTGTATCTATTTAATAGATTCAATACACTGTCTCATACACACAAGTAGTGGGGGGTAGCACGTTATTCGGTGGTTGCATTGAGTTCTGGCAGTGAGTTGCGTTGTGGAGCGCACCGAAATAGGACGTGTTCTTCAAGTGGCGACGAGGAAAAAAGGGTAAGTAAAAAAGAACAACTTTTGTTTCCTAAAAACAACATTGAGTTTATATTACTTAAAATGAGCTAAAAACATAGTGTACAGTCAATGTTAATTATTTCATAAATAAGTATAAAGTAAGGCTAAACAGTTATGTAGAACAAAATAACTTTTTAAAATTTTCTACAAAATAAGAGTGAATGAATAAAATATTCAATATTACTAAGAATTTCTTCTGGCTTTTACAACTTTCGAATCATATATCCATTTAAGTATAAATTAAAGTTGAGCTATGTATTTTCGCTTATTTAAGATGAAAATGGAAGGATTTATTATATATCAACTTGCAAAAAAAACTATTTAATTTGTGCCGAATTATATATAATATTTTGAGCCTGTGAATTTAAATACTAGGGTACTCAGATTATAGTTAAAAAAAATACAATCACCTCACTCATATTGGTTTCCATTAAATTGGAGATATTGGTTTCCATTACATTGGAGATGTTGGTTTCCATTAAATTGGAGATATTGGTTTCCGTTAAATTGGAGATATTGGTTTCCATTAAATTGGAGATGTTGGTTTCCATTAAATTGGAGATATTGATTTCCATTAAATAGGAGATATTGATTTCCATTAAATAGGAGATATTGATTTCCATTAAATTGGAGATATTGATTTCCATTAAATTGTAGATAGGATACTTTAAACTGCATTTATTTTCAGGTTGCTATTTGATCCGAAATGTAAATTTATTACCGTCACCGGAAAAATTAGAGCTCGAGGGAGACAGCAAGTCAATAGGCTTACGATGGGGGAAATGGAAAAGGTCCTTAAGAATTTATCTCGAAGCAGCCGATATACAATGCCCAATAAAAAAGAGAGCAACATTGTTATTGTTAGGCGGAACCGGGCTTCAGGATATATTTTACAACTTGCCAGACACCAGTGCAGTGCAAGAGGGAGTAGATAATTTTGAATTAGCCATAAAAAAGCTCGATAACTATTTCTTCCCTAAACAAAATAAAACTTATGAGAGACATATTTTTCGTTCGATTAAACAAGAAGACGGTGAACATTTTGAAAAGTTTCTTTTAAAATTGAGAGATCAAGCTAAAAAATGCAAATTTGATAAGCCTGATGACTACATTATCGATCAAATCGGTAGAGCTCAGAAAAAAGATTTTAACAATGGAGGATGCAGTAACATTAGACAAGGTGATCATGGAATCAAAAACATTAGAGGTAGTAAATCATCAACTAGAAAGCTATGAACGGAAAGAAAATACCAGCGAGATAAATTCGGTCATAAAAAAAGCAAGGATACTTCGAAATGGGGAAAAACTGAAATGAGATCAGGAAATTTTAAGTGTGGGAGATGCGGAAAAGCAATGCACAATATTCAGGACCCAAAATGTCCAGCCAAAGAAAAAAAATGTCACGGGTGTGGAAAAGTGGCACACTATCAAAGATGCTGTAAAACAAAGTTAAATAGATTTAAAAGGAAAATGGAACATGAGCAAGAGGAATAAATAAGAAATAATAGAAATAAAAAGTCCCGTAAGGACACTACAGTCAATACTCTAGAAGACGACGATTTTCAGTATATCTTTAATGTAAATGACGATGCAACCATAAAGTGTGATATAGGTGGCGTCGAGCTTCAAATGTTAATCGATTCAGGTTGTAAACCAAATTTAATAACTGATAAAGCATGGGAATATTTGAAAATAAATAAAGTTAGTTGTGAAAATCAAACTAAGGGACCAAATTAAATATTACTAGCATATGCCAGTAGTATACCTTTAGATGTAAAAGGTTAGTTCGAAACCGAAATTAACACAAATGGAAAAAACTGACCCCTGCACTATTTATGTTATAAAAAATGGATCCAGGAATTTGCTAGGAAAGGATTCAGCGATGCGATTAGGAGTTTTAAAAGTAGGCGTTGGCATTAACCACGTTGATCAGGAACTAAGCAAGCCGTTTCCAAATTTTAAAGGTATTTTAGTGGAGATTCCAATAAATAAATCCATAAAACCGGTAAGACAGCCCTATCGTCGACTACCTATTCCTATCGAGGAAAATATAAAAAGGAAGATAAAGGAGTTATTAGATGCCGATATTATTGAAGAACCATCTTTATGGGTGTCACCTACCAATATTAAAAGATAATGGAGATATACGTCTCTGTGTCGATATGAGGCGAGCCAATACAGCAATTCTCAGAGAAAATCACCCATTGCCTAGTATGGACCACTTGCTGCCGAAAATAAGGAAAGCAAAGTATTTTTCCATACTAGATATAAAAAATGCTTTCCATCAAGTTGAGCTGCATCCCAACTCTAGAAATTTAACAACTTTTGTAACTTCTAGTGGACTTTATAGATATAAAAGACTTATGTATCTACCTTGACCTTTTGCACCAGAGTTGTTCCAAAAAATCTTAGAAAAAATCATAATCAAATGTGAAGGTATAATTAATTTCATTGACGACATTTTAATATGGGGAAGCAGTGGAGAAGAACATGATTTGCGACTATCACAAGTATTGGATGTTTTAAATGAAAATAATGTCCTGCTCAATTAAGATAAATGTTTATATAAAGTGCAAAAGGTCGAATTTCTAGAACACGAATTAACACCAGAAGGGGTAACACCTCTACCTAATATATCTAAAGCATAACCGAATTTAGAGTACCAAAAACAATCGAGGAGTTACAAAGTTTTCTTGGATTAGTAAATTACATAAATAAATGGATTCCTAAACTAGCTACAATTAATGAACCGTTAAGAGAATTACTGAGGATGAAATAAGGAAAAAAGGCTAACAAAGAAAAATATTGGACAGAAAAACAGGACCATGCGTTTAAGTGTCTCAAAGAAAAATTTACAAAAATAGAAACGTTAGGATATTATGACGTCAAAGACAAGACCCAAGTTATAGCGGATGCAAGCCCTGTAGGATTAGGAGCTGTTTTGGTACAAACTGATGAAAGGGGTCCCAGAATCATTGGCTATGGGAATCGGACATTAACAGATTGTGAACGCAAATACAGCCAAACAAAGAAGGAAGCCCTTGCTCTTGTTTGGGCTATCGAGCATTTTAACACGTTTCTTTTTGGGAAGGAATTCGATTTAATTACTGACCATAAGCCATTGGAATTCCTATTTAGTCCTAAGTCAAAGCCGTGTGCCCGCGTTGAAAGATGGGTTTTGAAATTACAGGCTTACAGATATAAGATAAAATATAAGCCAAGAAATACAAACATTGCAGATCCACTATCACGGTTATGCAAAGAAACATATGTATATCCTATGCAGGACGACTATACAATATGTCAAATAGTACAATTAGCAAAACCACATGCTATTTCTATGCGAGATATAATTTTACAATCTGGAAGTGACTTAGAAATAACGTAAAAAATGGACTCTATAAAAATCAGTGGGACGAGTCAGTCAAGACCTATAAAATTTTTGAAGATGAACTTTGCTTTTATGACAATATCCTCTTGAGAGGAAATAAAATTGTAATTCCAAATAAATTAAAAAAACAAGTATTAGTAGCAGCCCACTAAGGTCATCCTGGAATTGTGTCTATGAAGGAACGATTAAGAGCTAAAGTCTGGTGGCCAAAGATTGATACAGATGTCGAAATGTTGGTCAAGAGTTGCAAACGGTGCACCCTTGTGGGACTGCCAAATCTACCTGTACCCATGAAACGGCGGGAACTTCCAGCAGAATCTTGGGTTGACATCGCAATGAATTTATTGGTATTACTACCAAGTAACGATTACCTTTTGGTAGTAATTGACTATTACAGCCGTTACAAAGAAATCAAGATAACTAAAATCATCAACAGTTCACAAATCATAAAAAATCTAAAAGAGATATTTAATCGCCTTGGTTACACAGTTTCGATTAGTGCGGATAATGGGCGGCAATTTATAAGTGAAGAATTTAAAAACTTCTGTGCTGAGTGTGATATTAAACTGTTAAATTCAATATTATTATATAATATTGGCCCCAGATGAATGGAGAATTTGAGCGCCAAAATCGTGACATATTAAAACGACTTAGAATCAGATTGAATTAGGCAGAGAATGCTTTTAGCATTAAGTCCGCCTTTTGTTCCTTTACTTTATGTGTAAGGTTCAATAAAGTTTAAATAAATAAATAAATAAATAAATCAGTCAACTTGAAAAAAAAAAGATTTGAAGGAGACATTGTAGGAATATCTGATGATGTATAACTCTACTCCACATTCAGTAACAGGGAAATCACCATCGGAATTTTTCTTTAATCGTCAAAATAGAGACAAAATACCTATGTTAAAAATATCAATAGCAAAGAAGACTATTCAGAAGTTAGGGATCGCGATAAATAACAAAAAGAAAAGGGTAAATAATATGGAGACCGGAAGAGAAGAGCAAAAAATTCAGAATTTATAGAAGGAGATAAGGTTTATTTAAAACAAATGGAAATAACAAACAAATTAACTGCAAATTTCTGCCCTACCCCGCACGTTGTGGAGAAATCGGTAGGTGGTGATATCACGGTGAGAAATGAAGAGACAGGACAAAGATTACGGAGAAACGTTATACATTTAAAAAAAATAGAGGGAAGCTGGAACTCTATCCGTGACGATAGAATTCCAGCTTCCACCGAGGTAGGACGTGTACCTAGAAAGACTTGGTGTGATAGTGAGCCAGTGTTACGTATTGTGAATATTACTCTATATAAGTTCTACAACACCAGTTTGAAGTTTTTTCACCACTGTTATGATTTGTCCAAGATGTAGGTCAATATTAGTTAAGACACGACCCCGCTAAGTCTTACCGTATTGCCGGGCAGTTGTACACCAATTCCTCGAAGAATTGAACGTGGACGTCATTTTACTTGTATTCTTCTCGGCATACCCTTTGGAAGTTTAACATTTGATGGATCCGTGGGGTAGTGGTTTAACATCGAGTTGAGGCGCTGCGGCCCGCGGGTTCAAATTCCGCACGGAACATGTATTTATATGACCTACAAATAATTTTTGCTGGTCTGGAAGTTTGTACTTATGGAATTTATGTATTTAAATTCCCACAATACAGGAGAAAATCCTAGTGTAGAGGCAACTTATTTAAGGGTGCGTTTGCAAATCGGGCAAAATTATGCTGTTTTTCGGTACCTTTTGTGACAAAACTAAACCAAATCAAACATAGCTAATAGCTACCACGTATAGAATGGTTCTTCATCTTCAAATGGTGGTACGAGTAACTTTTTTGTTGAAAATAATAGTTTTTTATATTGTAAAAACGATCTTCCCTAGCCATTTTCTACAAAATTAACGATACCGGCTCATGTTTAGGTACATTTTTGTTCTATTATCAACATATATTAAGATTTCTAAAAATACTATAAGTAGGCAGACATATTCAATAAAAATAGTGGTGTTTACTTTTTATCAAAATGTCACAAATAGTCGTAAAAATAAAATAAAAACTGATGCTTATTTTTTCACATATTTTGCTAATATGGATGAATCATAATGGATTGCAATAAGGGTTATTTTATTTTTGGTGCCTGTTTCGATTTGTTGTACAAAAATTTCGATGAAACCACAGTCCGCGCTCGGCAGCCGTCGTGAGTAGATACTGTGTCGCCTGCCTGATTGCAGCAGCTGAAAAAGATCGCTGTACATACACAAAATATTCGAATTTGATACATAGGTACTTGACAAGGCAAAATAATATTATTATTTTTATAATCACACATTTTTGTTATAATATTTTGTTTCGCTGAAAGTAAGTGGGATTTATATATAAATATATATATATATGTAAATGCCTATTCGTCTTGGACTTTATGGAGTAATCTGAAAGTGTACATCGGTGACTGCTACTGGAACTCCTAGACAAGTAGAACTAGATGTGCCGAGTTTGGGCTCGTTTTGTTAGTTATGATGAGACTTTACCTCCGGACTAGATGGAGAGAACTGATGGTGTACTTCGGTGACCATTACTGGAACTCCTGGACGAGTAGAACTAGGTGTGCCAAGTTTGGGCTCGTTTTGTTAGTTATTATTAATTACCTTACCCCCCGGACTTGATGGAGTGACTTGATGGTGTTCTTTGGTGACTACTACTGGAACTCCTGGACGAGTAGAACTAGGTGTGCCAAGTTTGGGCTCGTTTTGTCAGTTATGATGAGACTTTACCTCCGGACTTGATGGAGAGTCCTGATGGTGTACTTCGGTGACCATTACTGGAACTCCTGGACGAGTAGAACTAGGTGTGCCAAGTTTGGGCTCGTTTTGTTAGTTATGATTAGACCTTACCCCCGGACTTGATGGAGTGACATGATGTGTACTACGGTGACTACTACTGGAACTCCTGGATGAGTAGAACTAGGTGTGCCGAATTTTGCCTCGTTTTGTTAGTCATGATGAGAGCTTACCTCCGGACTTGATAGAGTGACCTTATGGTGTACTTTGGTGACTACTACTGGAACTCCTGGACTAGTAGAACTAGGTGTGCCGAGTTCGCCTCGTTTTGTTAGTTATGATGAAACCTAACCTCCGGGCTTGATGGACAGACCGGATGGTGTACTTTGGTGACTACTTCTGGAACTTCCACTACTGACATTCCAATTCACACAAAAACCTATCGCTTTCCTCAAGTACACGAACAAGAAGTAAAATCACAAGTCCAAAAAATGTTAGACCAAGACATTATCAGACCTAGCTCATCTCCTTGTAGTAGCCCCATCTGGGTTGTTCCTAAAAAACTAGAAGCATCTGGGAAACAGAAATGGCGATTAGTTATTGATTATCCACAAGTTAAATGAAGTCACAGTAGGAGACAGTTATCCTCTTCCCAACTTCACAGACATTCTAGACAAATTAGGTCATTCTCAATATTTTACCACATTGGATCTCGCCTCAGATTTTTATCAGTTAGAAGTAGATCAATAAGATATTCCAGCTAAAACAGCTTTTAGCACTCCATACGGTCAAAACGAATATAAAAGAATGCCATTTGGCCTGAAAAACGCGCCAGCGACGTTTCAGCGTGTAATGGACTCCGTTTTGTGTGGCTAACAAGGTGAAAGATGTTTCGTTTACCTCAATGACATAGTAGTATTTGCTTCTAGCCTTCAAGAACATGAACAAAAACTTGCAGAAGTTTTCTCTAGACTTAGAAAATATGAACTAAAAATCCAACCAGACAAATGTGAATTTCTTAGACGCGAAGTTGCTTATCTTGGCCATATCATTTCCAACGAAGGCGTTAAGCCGAACCCCGATAAAATACGGGCAGTTCACGAATTCCCTATTCCTAAATCGTGTAAAGATATAAAAGCATTTCTAGGTCTTACATGATACTACCCTCGGTTTATTCCCTAGACTTCGCAAGGTTTTAAGAACCTTCTTGTTGGTGATACGGACCTCTGACATAAAGGTCAATGCAATGGTTTGCTGTTGCTACTGTCCAAACGCGAATTGCAAGCAAAAAGAGAAGCAAATAAGTCCGCTTTCTCCTTAGGCGAATGCGTCAGTGAGCCATCTGGTTTTACCAGCGGAGGCAGTGTAGACGTGCTAAGAGGCTCATTGGTGACTTTGATTTGGTTGAAACCAATCTTGTAAGCCTCGAGCACAGGCGCAGAGTAGCTCGGTATTCTATAGGATGCATTTCGGTGAGTGTGCGCAGGAGTTACACGCTTTAATTCCTCCCTCTCCTTTCCACCATCGGACAACCAGGCGGTCGGCTTCACCCCTATGTTGTCGATATTCCTCGCATTAGAACCAAACGGTTTGCTTCGTCTGTTGTAATGCGTACAGCAAGGGAGTGGAATAATTTGCGGCGTCTATCTTTCCGTCCAAATACAATCTGGGCGTCTTTAAGGCAAAAGTGAATAGGCTTTTGTTACGCTAAAACAGTGCAATTTACCATCTAAGGCTGCATCAACACTTACCAACAGGTGAGATTGTGGAGGATTGTGCAAGCACTGGTTTATAATAAATAAATAAAAAATATTTACAGACCGATTTTCCTTCTGAGCCGCGTCTACGACTGTTTGCGGCTTAGGAAATTCCTTAATGGTCTGCCTTTTGGACTCGAGTGGCTTAGTACCTGCAGGAGAAATTCACTATTATGTCTTTATTTACATCGGCCACAATAAAGTTCCAAGGAAAATTACGGCGTAAATTTAAATTTAAATTAAGTAGCAAGTAACCATATGTGTCGATTGCACTACCATTAGCCATAGATAATTGATATGCCGTCTTAGTCCGTCGTTCACGTAGGGTGGCTCGCGGAAACACACACACGTTACTTCCAGTGTCAATGAAGCATTGAGTCTTGGAGTTGCGTTCAGTAACGAAGAGGCGACCCGATGAAGTTAAGCAGTCGTCCGTCGCCATCACCGACCGCTCCCGGCGTTTCCCGACTTTCCAAAATTGCAGAGCTTGATGCATCGGTGTGCTTTAGTTCTATATTTAGACCAGTACCAGCAGGTTGAATACCTTCTGTAGATGGAGGCAGAACGGTATGTTGAAGGTCTGGGATTTCTGCTTCTGGAACGATCACGTGGTCTTGACCATCTAATTAGTTGCATGGTAAGATTCTTGACGGCCTCTCTAAGCTCAGCTATTTCGTGCACCACAGATTGCGAACTGGTTCTAGGTGTCGCGAGATGTTGTCTCGACTTGGAGTGGTGGAGACACGATGTCACATACACGGTCTGCTAGATCTGCTAACGCTTCCAATAAACTAGCAGGCTGGGACACATCATGTTGCTGGGAAGTCGGCTACCCCATATGCTCTGGATAAAATCTTCAGGTACCGACGGTCCCGCCAAGCTTTGTAGGTGGCGTAAAAATTGGGGAAGGTTTCCGATTGCCAAGCTTTTCGTGCATGATCAAGTGCTGGATCTTTCTTTCACGTAATGCTGACAGTCGTTTAATTAATTCCTCTTTTAATTTCATATACTTATTACTAGGAGACGGAGAAATAATTATATCTTTTACTTACTTTGAGTATTGTGCATCCAAATAACTCGTCACGTAATAAAATTTTGTTGTATCCGATAACATATAAGACAAAGCGAATTGCCCTTCAATTTGCGCAAAACACAATTCGGGATTATCTGGGCAAAATGGCGGAATATGTACGCCTACTCGGTTTATGTCCGACGAAATATCTACCTGTGCTCGTCTGCGCCTTGTATATGGGCGCGCAGATATATTTTGTTCTGCTGCCGTCTCTGGCAATTCACTACCGCTGCTCATCTTCGTGTAGCGTCTTCTATAGGGGTCACCAGTTGTGGAGCTGGAGAGTAGCGAAGATAGGAATTAAAATAAAGTTCTACACTCAATGGTTTTATGCCTCACACAAGATATGTACACGATTCACAATCAGAAGTATAACACAGATTACAGCAATAGTATATAGGACAGAGAAAGAAAGATAAAATAGAAAATACAGATATATAGGCACAGGCACAAGACAATTTTATACAATAAAGCGCGCGCATATAATACATAAATTCGGATAGCAAGCGACAGGCAGCTCAATTGGTGATCAACATGCGACTGGTTAAAAAGTGGCGGCTGTTATGTGGCAGAGACCAAAACTCTTTAAAAATAAATTTATTTAATACTTTTAAACTAACTTAAAATATAGTAGTTGATACAGAGAACTTGGGAATGGAATTATGTTGAGGGATCGAAAGATTTGGTTTAAATAGTGTAGGAAGCTAGGAGGTGGGGGTAAACATAAGGGAATAACATTGTTCTTGGTGTTATGGTTAACTTATGGTAAACTATAAACATTAGCATATAATATTACAATCGAATTAGTGTGGCTTCTAAGGAAGTAAAAAATATGATTTATAAAGTATACAGGTCTTATAACATAAAGTAAATAGTATCCTATGACATAACATTAGTTTGGCTTCTAAGAAAGTAATTTAGCTTTTAAGTAAATAAACAATAAAAAGTATGCAGGACTTATAATATAAAGTAAATAGTATCTATGACATAACACCTCCCCCCTCAGAACAAAGATTGAGCTGTTTTGCTCGATTTTTGAGTGTAGTCAGCAGCTTCGTCTTCGTCTTCTGATATACAGGATGTTGTAGCAGTGGTGTTTAGTGATGATATGGGAATCTCGACGTGTTGTCGGCGACGAGAACGGTCAAAGCAATTATTAAAAATTTGTATACAGTTACCATGTGGATTTGTAGGTATGTTATTCCATGGCAAGCGTTTATAACATTTATAACAAAAATATGTTAGCATAGTCTTGCGTTGGAGTATGTAGATCCAGTTGTTGTTTCTAAGAGCTTGGAATGTGTTGATGTGTGCAGAAAACGTAGTTACATCACAAACTTCAGGAACTTGTTGACTCGTCGTTGTTAAGATGACAACTTCGCATATGGGTCTGGTGTTGATGTTGTAGATGAGAAGATGCTTGCAGATTTTGGATTCCGTTGCAAAGTTTTTGCATTTGTCCAGTGAGCTCATGATGACGTATTGCTATCTAGTGGTACTCATGGCAAGATATGTTTGTTCGGGAAGGATAGTAGAATATAAGGAAGAGTCAGGATGTAGAATAGGGATAGAATATAAATGGTATAATGTAAATTTTTCGTTTTTTACTAAAGGGAATTCTAAGATATATATAATTTTATTCATATAAATATAGGAAGTAATAGAGGCAGATTCAAGTAATTTGTGTAAATAAGGAAATGCTATTGAGGCAACTAAGTTTTTATTGAGCCTAGCGGGATTAGAAGAAAGTAATTCTTTGTATAGGCGCATAGTGGATATTATAGAAGAGTGAATTACATTTGATTTATTGAAAAGTATGCTTGTAATGACATCATCGATATCTCGTTCCAAAGAAACTATAGCTTCTAGAATTTGAATTGAAACGGTGGATATTTCTTCAAGAATAGTTAAATTAAATATAAGTTTGTTTGTTGAGGTAAAGTATGAATTTATTTTTCTAATATCTTCGTTAATAACGTATTCATCATAAGAAATTTTATGTAATGTTTCATTAAAATTCGTGATCGTTAAAGAAATAATTTTTAATTGTTGTTTTAAGATATCATTAGTAGATATTTGCTGTTTCTCTAACGGTTCATTATTATCATCATACATTCGTTATAATGTTTGGCATCTTTTGCGTCTGGAACACCAATGAGCCATTTCAAAATTGAACCTAAGCCGTCTAGTATTTCGCGTTTGGATCGCATGTCGTCAGTGTAAGAAGTAAGTTCGTCGAGTCTAGATACTATTCTGTCTATGTTTATTTTTATAAATGTTAGTTAATGTAGTAGTTATAACGTTAGGTAAATTTGAATGTGTGGTAATGAAATATTGATAGTTATTTATAAGTCGTTTGATAGAGTTGAGAGCTAGGAACAAAGGTTCAAGATTACGATATACGATAAATTTCCAGGAATTTTCAGATATTAATATTTCACCATTGTTTTCGAAATAGAGTCCAGAATTAGAAGGAATAAGATTTATGTGATTTATGTGGTCCATCAACAATAGTTGTGGAGTGCCTGAAAATTAAAATAAACCTAGTTAATTGTTTTGACTTCTTTTAAATTTAGTTATATAATAATTCTTAGAAAATAGATAAACTTTGTGTAAAATGATTAGAAAAAAAAAATAGTAAAATTAATGTATGAGTTTTTTATAAGATATAAAAGATTTTCAATTAAAATAAGGGTTTTATTAGGGTGTGCCATTATTCGAATCACCCTGAAATAGATTTAAAGTTAAATATTAATGAATAATTACGATCTAGTCTTAGTATAAAATGTTATGATTATTGAATGAAGTCATGCAATGGTCTTAAGCGATTCGCATGCACTATTTGGTTTTTTCCAGATTTTTGTATAATATAATTTTAATTAAAACCTATTCTAACAATAACACGAGGCCCGTTCCATAGGCTATTTAAGTTGTTTGGATTAAATTTGGCTATATTTCTGTCGTATCGCTCTTTTGCCTTTTTTTTATTGACTCTACATTTTGGCGGGCTATGTCCCGTGATACCTTGAGTCTTTCGTTTAAATCAAGGGTCGGAAAACGGTAAAATTTTCAAACCGGTTTGACTTACAAGTACATGTGAACGAAATATTAAGGTTTCGTTCCAACGTAACCTTAATTTAACCGGTATTTTCAAATAAAGTTCCCATTGTGGTTAGTGTTCATTAACCGTTATTGAACACTATTTTTTCGTTCTTTAGATTTAAGGCAAGGCGGGGATAGGGGAATCCACCGACCCGCGCGCCGCCGCGCCACACACGCCAGTGGCAGCGGCAGATAGCTACAAAAATCACGTCGCACAGACAATTATATTACTTTTCTTAGTGTATAGGTATCATGATTCAAAAAACCGGTTTATTTTGTTTACAGAACAAAATGAATTCCAGTTTTGTTCTGAACATAACGTTAACACAAAACCGTTATTAACCTTTATTAACCGTTATTTTTCAAACCGGTTCCGGGCCTTGGTTTAAATCTCGTAGGTAGTCATGAGTTGTGTAGTCGTCATTTGCTTTTAAATAATATAGAGAACGCGGTTTGTAACCAAAGAGTAATTCATGAGGTGTAAATTTTGTGGACTGATTAATTGATGTGTTATGGCACATAACGGCAAATGGCACAATTTGATCCCAATTAGATTGATTACGTTTGTGGTACATTCGGATGTGATCGTGTAATGTTGCGTGCAATCATTCTAATGAACCGTTAACCTACTAATTTCATCAATTGTTTGATCACGCTATTTAGAAATTCTGTACCTTGATCGTAATGGAAACGTTTAGGTACACCGTAATGTTGACAGAAAATTAAAAGAGATTTGGCTACTGTAGTTGCTTGTTTGTCTTGAATAGGGTATGCTTGAACAAAAAGAGTTAAGTCATCTTGTAATGTGAGTATATATTTATTAAAGTCATTAGTTATGTCTGAATAAGAAACTAAGTCAATAGTTACGCGTTCAAAAGGTTCAGTAGAAAAAGAAGTAATAACCATGGGAGCTTTATATGTTTTACGTTGAATTTTGTTTTGTTGACATATTTGGGAATTATCTATATAAGTTTTAATAGTTTCTGTCATTCCTTTCCAGAAATATTTAGATCGCATTTTGTGTGTTGTTTCGATAATGCCACGACGTCCTGATAGGGGATCATCATGGAAGGTTTTCAGGATTGATGCTATCTCTTCTGGAGCTGGAGTTTTAACTTTATTTTCACATATGGTGATTTTGCATTCGTAAATGTCTGCTAAATAAGCTGTGATGTGTAACTGTTCGCTTCCTTTTAGTTTACAAGTGGGGCCGTTTTTTAGATTTGGAATGTTAAGTGATTTTAATTAATGGTTGTGTAGGCAAGTGAGTAATATTTTAAAATAGCTTTCAGAATCCCAAGGATCGAAGTGAGTGGGTCTCGAACAGCCAAATATAATATTTTGTTTCTTATCCGAAACTAATAAATCGGGTCCGTAAAGTGTTTTTGGTTTATTTAAATATGGGTCCACTTGAGAGCAAGTGGAAATCGCTTGGTTGAAAAGGGTATTTTTATCGGAAAGTTGACAAGAGATTGGGATAAGAATGTTTTTGTGACGTTCATTTAAGAGGCAGTCTGGTGAAATGTGGAGATGTGGAGTATTAAATGTGCGAGAGTCGATTTCTAAGTAGTGTTGAAAGTTTAGCGTCTGCATTAGTATTGTTTTTACCTGCCTTATATACAATTTCGTATTCGTACTCTTCAAGTTTAAGTCGCCAACGAACTAACCGACTACCAGGGTCTTTTATCGAGAAAAGCCTTGTAAGCGGTTTGTGGTCAGTTACAATTTTAAATTTCCTACCAAACAAATAAGGTCTAAAATGTTTGACGGCCCAAACGATAGCTAATAACTCTCTTTCGATAGTGGAATAATTGGCTTCAGCTTTATTGAGTGTTCGAGATGCATATGCTATGGGCAAGTCCTTGCCTATTTCGCCTTGCGATATCACAGAATCTAAGGCGTTTATCGAAGCGTCTGTGGTTAATATGAATTCCTTTGTGAAGTTAGGATATTGTAAGATTGGAGGGTTAGTAAGAAGATGTTTACATTCATTCAAGGATTGTTGTTGGGTTTCACCCATATAAAGAAAGCAGTGTCTTTTTAAGAAGGCTTTAAGAATGTGATGATTTTACAATAACAAATACAGTGACAATACAGAGTTTTTATCCTAACACGTCCAGTTCAAAACATCTTACGTGCTATTTATTTTCTCAATCGCTGTAGAGGTAAAACTCAAAACACCCTTAAAGTTCACTGTTGGACGCACATGCACCTAAAACCGTTACTGGTTGCAAATGATATTAGATAAATAAGTACATGTGTGCTTGATTTTAGAATTAGTTGAGCATAGTTTTGGCTTACTTTTTGCTTCACTTGATTACATTTGTAATGTATTCTGTGCTTAGTATTCAATACACCACAATAAATAATAAATACAGTTAAAAATCGATACATCACCGCGTCTGTTTACTCGTACTGTTTACTCCGGTACTACTAAAAAAAATCCATCCACCAAGTAGTACTTAAGAATTCGAAGAACCTACAACTTTTTTACACTTTATACTATTCACAGTGCACTATTATAACATAGGATATCAATAAAAAACTATTAGACAGTCGCCCGTATGGGATTTTAGGTTATAATGAGATTGCCGTTTGATTGTTATTTTCTCAGTATTCCCTTTATATATGGTACAACTAATATTACTATAGTAATCTAGAGATTATAAGGAATAAATCTACATACATTTCATTACGAGTCATCACAGTTTTTGGTGGGCCCATTCTCCATACAAAAAGAAACTGTCTGCTTTATTTAATACTTTTAAACTAACTTAAAATATAGTAGTTGATACAGAGAACTTGGGAATGGAATTATGTTGAGGGATCGAAAGATTTGGTTTAAATAATGTAGGAAGCTAGGAGGTGGGGGTAAACATAAGGGAACAACATTGTTCTTGGTGTTATGGTTAACTTATGGTAAACTATAAACATTAGCATATAATATTACAATCGAATTAGAGTGGCTTCTAAGGAAGTAAACAATATGATTAATAAAGTATGCAGGTCTTATAACATAAAGTAAATAGCATCCTATGACATAACATTAGTTTGGCTTCTAAGAAAGTAATTTAGCTTTTAAGTAAATAAACAATATAAAGTATACAGGTCTTATAACATAAAGTAAATAGTATCCTATGACATAACATTAGTTTGGTTTCTAAGAACGTAATTTAGTAAATAAACAATATAAAGTATACAGGACTTATAATATAAAGTTAATAGTATCTATGACATAACACGGCGCGCGGCGCGTCGCGCTTTCGCAGCCAGCCGGCATCCAATGCCACACGATGTTATCTTATGATGCGTTGGCTGCCGGGCTGTCAAGCCACCGGGATGGAAACTATGAAACTGTGACAGCGGGTACTAGCGTCATGGCACAGAATAAATAATAGTACTACGTACAGAAGTTGCACTCCTTTGATGTTGACTGCTTGCCGACGTTTTAAAGGCAATCAAATCAAATAAATCGCGCACGCAAGCTAAATAAAACTTTATCGCTGCGCGCGAGTGTCCGTAGCATCTTTTCTCCTTCCTACATCACAACGGACTTTCCGTTGTTCCGTGGGCTGTTAATAAAGAGTAAAAAAATAGATTGTGAAATTGTAAGTAAGTTCCTTAGGTAAAGCAACTATTCTGACTATGATCGACCATATTTCCGCTACTATGTGAGTTCTGTGATACCCAACGCATGCAACTTGCAAGGCCATTCGTCGGGAATCGCGATGCTTGGCTCTTAAGAAATAGGTAGATAGTGTAATCAACAAATAAACCCGAAATACGATTCCTAACAGAAATGTGATCGTATTCTACTTAGTTAAAAATCTTGTAAACAAAGTTTTAATTTCAGTATTTTGTGTTATTATAACTTTAAATATTTTAATTACAAAAGACAAATAAGGCTTTGGGGTAAATCCGAAATATTTTCTGATTAGTTGATACAATGCATAATCAATATTTATTTTTAAAAAATCTATCCAAGTTTACAACCAACTCATGTCACTTTTATTTATTGAAATACATATCCTAATTATTTTGTTATTCATTTTAATAAAATGTCTTTGCGTTACGTAAATACGATCAATTAAAATTTGACATATTTTTGTTCTGAATAAGGTATAATTCCGATTTAACGCGGGGTAAAACCGAAAATTCGGTAAAGTGTTCCTTTTTGACTTTCGACAGAAGATTTGGATTTACTTTTCGTTCGTCTATACCCCTCTACAAAAAGAATTGTCACATACTTTATGTTTCAAATTAAACTATATTTTGCTCACTTGAATTTTCGGAATTACCCCACATAAAGTCCAGTGATTCTAAACATTTAAGGCACCACCACGGCACGATTTCCGTGGTTGGACAGTTATTAGGCTAGATAAAGAGGTTTCTTCAAACTTTTATAACAGGTAAGTGAGAATAAAAAAAAGCATTTGTTTATACACTTCTTTATATATTTTTAATGAGTCAAAAGTATCCGGGATTTTTCAAGCCTTTAAAAAGTCATAACTACGAAAATATTAACTTTATCGTAAAAAGTCATAGGACCTTTTTTATTTATGTTTTGTCATGAAATATAAAAGATATATCGTTTATACTTTATTCTTTTTCTTTATGCATTTTTAATGGGTCAAAATTATCCGAAATTGGGATTTTTCAAGCCTTTAACAATTCATAACTTCGAAGATATTAACTTTATCGTAAAAAGTCATGTGACTTTTTTATTTTAATTTTATTAAAGAATATAAAAAAATTGTGCCGTTCGAAAATAACAATTCCTTGCAATTGAAAAAAAATCGGTTTAAACCATATGGCACTGAGTTGCCCCATGGCAAAATGCATTTATATCATCAGTAGGACAATGTAAAGAGAATCGCGTAAAAAAAATGAGTAGGAATAGTTTTCGGTACTCATGCGTCGATTCCTCCTGGACTATGTCTATATATTTGGCATAGCGGTAGATACTCCTTGCCCATTCCCGTTGGTTAAATTCTCGAAGGTGTTAAAATTATCCAAAATAACAAATTTATGCTGACGAAAGATTGATAGCCACTGGAAACTACTATGGAAAAGTAGTTCGATGGTCCATTTAATTCGTAATTAACCCTGTGGGGTATTTCCGAAAAAAAAAACCACAAAAACAAAAGATGGCTAATCCTAACCTATAAAATAAAGTTTTAAAAACGATTATCTATCATATATCATTATCTATCTATCATAAAATCAAACAATCATTAAGATTACTTAGCAAGTTCCTAAGATAATGACGCGGGGTAATTCTGAAAAACCGAAAACGATTGAAAAAAGCTGTTTCCACCGAAAAGTGCGCGTGCAAAGTTAGCACGCGCACTATTGAGACTGGCTACTTGACATGACTGAAACCAGGGAGACAAATAAAATGTCGTCTAGAATAATGTTACAAGAGCAAAAAATCATCATTATCATCATCATCATTACAGCCCTTCACAAGTCCAATGCTGAATATAGGCCTCCCCCAAGGAACGCCACAAAGCACGGTCTCGAGCCACCTGCATCCATTGACTTCCTGCATGTCTTACCAGGTCGTCACTCCATCTAGTGGGTGGACGCCCTACACTTCGCTTGCAGGTACGACGCTGCCACTCGAGAACCTTTCTTCTCCATCGGTTGTCGGTTCTTCGAGCTATATGGCCGGCCCATTGCCACTTCAGCATACAAATTCTTTGGGCTATGTCGGTTACTCTGGTTCTACTGCGGATATTCTCGTTTTTAAGTCTATCACGCAGAGAAACGCCGAACTTAGCTCTCTCCATAGCTCGCTGAGCGACTTTGAGCTTCCTCATACGGCCAGCAGTGAAGAAGCAAAAAATACTGCCTAGTTAAGTCGTAATTTGTAAATATCGGAATTCCCCCATTTCCGTAATAACCCCAAAGCACCTTATAGGTATGTAAGTAGGTATTTGGGTAGTGAAGTAAATTTCAACTAAGTTTTGTAATAAAGTACTAAGGTATTACTTCTGTAGTTATATTATTACTTAATTCTTTTTTCGCTATAAGTACCTATCTATCAAAAAAAAATCACCTTTCATTATCCTTCGGTAACTTAAAAAATGATATATCTGAACCCTTTTATTTGCTAATTAAGCATCTATCCACGCAATAATTATAGTAGGAACGACGTTTTGCCATTATAATTTATGAAATAGGTAGGTAATATACATATATATTATTCTTCAATTACATTAAAACTTTTTCAACTACTTTATCCTACAATTAAATATACTAAACACTAAACAAAAATTATTTCGTTGAGTATTTCAACAAGTATTTACAAAAAACTATTTACGTAAACAGCGTTAGTAAACTTTAACATTCAATCGCCTAGAACGAGCTAGCCCCGACTGCGTTATGCCCCGGGGGTGCCTCGTGATTGCAGGTAATTATTTCACGCAGGTAGCAAGAGTGACAGAGGCCTGACCATGGTACAGTGTTTGTGTTAAATGTATGCCCGTATAGATGTATTGTGTATGTGTATGTGAATTGAAAGTGTAAATTGTATGTGGAGAAGTTTCCCACAGGCTCTGGGGCTATTTTTTTTAAGTAAAACCACTTTACGTTTCAAGATGCAACAAGAAAAAAATTGTCTTAACATAGAACTGATTATATAATATTAAAACGTATTTGCCTTAAAAGCTATTAATAAAATGTACTTACAACGAATTATTAGTACCAGTAAAGTTACAATGTGTTTGCATTTAGATTCTTAATTATTGGTAAATGTAGTTATAAACCGAGCACAAAAAGTATGTGTACAAAATAATATAAGAGATTAAAAAAACTTAAACAATACGCATTGAGCATGTGCTGTGATGATACTGATAATTTTTTGAAGTTATTGTATTGTAAAATATTCCGTTACATAGATAGATAGATAGATAGATAAATACACGCGAAGCTAATAAAAGCGTGTTAAAAATCTGTATTCTGCGATGTTAATGTTGTTATAGTCAGTTTATTTTACTTAATTTTTAATTAAAAGTATGAGACGAGGTCGTTTTCAATATAAAGTTCTAAGTACCAGATGACGCTGCATTACTGAACAGATTGTTGATTCTATGAGGAAGGCGCTGACGGAAAGACTTATTTATTATTCAGTTTGGGAGAGCCGTGTAATATATGTATAACCTGGCGCACGGTATTAAATTGTTCATCTGTTACACTTGGCATACATAAAAATGCGGTGTTAGGTCAGCGGTTAAGCGATCTCTGTAAATTTCACAGTATGCAACCCGGGTTCGATTCCCGTCAAATTAAACAAAAATAAATATCACTAAAATTTTACATTGGTGCTAACCAATAAAAAATTAATGCAATTTAAAGTACTTATCAATGTTTCCAGAACGACATAAACGTGAACGACGGTGAAGAAAAACATCGTTAGGAAACCTGCATGTCTAAGCAATTGTTAAAAAAATATTTCGAAGACTTGTGAAGTCCGCTGACACGCAGTAAGGCAGCGTGGCCAACGTCCCTGCCATAAAACCCTCTCAGAAATGAGAGGAGGCTTCTAAACATAGGCCTTCGCTCGTTTTCTTTCATCGTGATTTTCATCCCATTTGGGAATGACTTCCCGTTGACCTAGAATCATGAAGTTTGTCAAGAAGCAAGGTCTCGCAGCACAAGTAGAGGAAAACCGAAAATCGTGGATTTGTAGTTATCATAATTCTTTTGCGATTACAAACTTGCATTTGCAGTTCGTTAATATATTTAAGAAAATTTTATTCACTGCAAAGTTAAGTTTGTCTTTAAATCAGACTTACCTTTCCGTTAGACCAATGTTCAGTGCTTAATCAATATTTTGGTAAAAGTGAGTATCAGTGCGTCTTGGCAGTGATGACATATGGATCTAAGACATGGTCCTTCAGTGCTAGCAGTATGAGGTAGCTCAAGGTCGCTTAGTAAGCTATGAAGAGAGCTATTTTTCTCGGGATTTTTCTGCGTGATGGACATAGAAATGAGGATATCCGCAATAAAACCGGAGTATCCGATATAGCCCAACGAATTAGAAAAATTGAAGTGGCAATGAACCGGCCATATAGTTCAAAGAACCGACAATCGATAAAGAAGAAAGATTTTTAAGTAGCAACCTCGTACCGGTAAGCAAAGTGTATGTCGGGCCCCACTAGATAGAGTGACGACCTGGTAAGATATGCGCAAAGTCGATGGATGCACATGGCTCAGGACCGGGCTTTGTGGCATTTCTTGAAGAAGGTAATTATACTTATAGTTCAGCAGTGGAATTTTAAAGGGCTTTAATGACGATAATGATGAGTGCTTACCTAATTTTATACGGGACTCATAAAAGTGCGTCCTACTCGCACTTGACTAGTTTTTTACCATGATTATAATTTATATCTTCATATATACATATATATCAATAGAGGATTTCATTACAATATTGGATTTTCCGAGGTCCTTTATGTATTTTAGTTGCATTGCTGATGTCGATCGCGGTCATTTTTACGACAATACTTTTTACCAAATCAAACATAAAAGCTTGCTCAAGAAAAATAGACCACATGTCAAATTTAAAGATTTTATGTAGTGCAATCAACTTTCATCTTTAATATAGAATAATTGTAGGTATGTTTAAAGCTTTCATTATAATACTTTGTTATTTTGCCTACTGCACAGTACTCATTTCTGATTCTTTAGTTGACTTCCAGCTAAAGTAAACATTTAAGTAAACACACGTCGTATCTACTGTTAAGTTTTCTTAATCAACAGCAAAATAACTTTCATCGACATAAGACCGGCTAGCAATGGTCATACACTGGCACCTTCGATTTTGATAATAAAAACAAGGTAATGATTTTACGGTTGATATAATATATAAAAAAGAACAAAATTCACGAAGATGTGAAGATTGTGCAATTATTTACCTCAAACAAAATTGGAAATTTCCAAATTTCGCAATTTTGCAGGTTTTTCCACGATGGTTAAATTAGTATCCTGTACAATTATAAAATTCGATCTGCGCCGGTATTAATGAAATAGTTCTTTTTTTCGGATCAAACCTCGGTTAGCAAGGTTTGATCCGAAGCGGAATCAAAGGAAGGAAGAGGCGAGCGTCTAACCCCTACACCGATCTTTATATTTATAAATATTATTTTTAAACATATATCATGGTAAATGGCAGGTATTAATTTGTAAGCTAACTTTGAATGTACTGTTATCAGAATATTGGAGATTAATATTTTTAGGTTTGGGGATTAATTTGTGAGCCTCTGGAAGAGGCTCTTTTAGACTCACCAACACCCCGCAACACAATGCCCCAACCTGGGACGAGCCGTGAAGTAGAGGCCACGTCTGCAGCAGAACCACACTCGGAAACGAACCAGGGATGGGGAAATAAAAAGTTCCCTATGTCTAACAAGCTTAGTGGGGCAGCACAAAAGAGGTACAGAAGGCAGGTAGCAGCTGAGATAGGAGCCGAAGAGGCCCTCTCTCTCTGCAGGAAGCCCTGGGACGAAATTCCTCTGCCAAAACCTCCCCTGGTTCCGAAGGCGAAAAACGCAGTCGGTCTGATGAGGAATCTTCCAAAGACCAGCCCAGAAAATCTGTGAAGCTGGCGACGGGGGAGAAGAAACTCAGCTTCAGTGCCGTAGCTGGCACAAAAACAAAAGCTGGCTAATCCTAACCTATAAAATAAAGCTTTAAAAACGATTATCTATCATAAAATCAAACAATCATTAAGATTACTTAGCAATGTTTCCAGAACGACATAAACGTGAACGACGGTGAAGAAAAACATCGTTAGGAAACCTGCATGTCTAAGCAATTGTTAAAAAAATATTTCGAAGACTTGTGAAGTCCGCTAACACGCAGTAAGGCAGCGTGGCCAACGTCCCTGCCCTAAAACCCTCTCAGAAATGAGAGGAGGCCTCTGAACATAGGCCTTCTCTCGTTTTCTTTCATCGTGATTTTCATACCATTCGGGAATGACTTCCCGTTGACCTAGAATCATGAAGTTTGTCAAGAAGGAAGGTCTCACAGCACAAGTAGAGGAAACCCGAAAATCGTAGATTTGTAGTTATCATAATTCTTTTGCGATTACAAACTTGCATTTGCAGTTGGTTTGTTATGTTGATCAATATCCCATAATATATTTAAGAAAATTTTATTCACTGCAAAGTTAAGTTTGTCTTTAAATCAGACTTACCTTTCCGTTAGACCAATGTTCAGTGTTTAATCATTATTTTGGTAAGAGTGAGTATCAGTGCGTCTTGGCAGTGATGACATATGGATCTAAGACATGGTCCTTCAGTGCTGATAGTATGAGGTAGCTCAAGGTCGCTTAGTAAGCTATGGAGAGAGCTATTTTTCTCGGGATTTTTCTGCGTGATGGACATAGAAATGAGGTTATCCGCAATAAAACCGGAGTATCCGATATAGCCCAACGAATTAGAAAAACTGAAGTGGCAATGAACCAGCCATATAGTTAAAAGAACCGACAACCGATAAAGAAGAAAGATTTTTAAGTAACAACCTCGTACCGGTAAGCAAAGTGTAGGTCGGACCCCACTAGATAGAGTGACGACATGGTAAGATATGCGGAAAGTCGATGGATGCACATGGCTCAGGACCGCTGCTTTGTGGCATTTTTTGAAGAAGGTAATTATACTTATAGTTCAGCAGTGGAATTTCAAAGGGCTTTAATGACGATAATGATGAGTGCTTACCTAATTTTATACGGGACTCATAAAAGTGCGTCCTACTCGCACTTAACCAGTTTTTTACCATGATTATAATTTATATTTTCATATATACATATATATTAATAGAGGATTTCATTATAATACTGGATTTTCCGAGGTTCTTTCTGTATTTTAGTTGCATTGCTGATGTCGGTCATAAAAGCTTGCTCAAGAAAAATAGACCACATGTCAAATTTAAAGATTTTATGTAGTGCAATCAACTTTCATCTTTAATATAGAATAATTGTAGGTATGTTAACTATGTAATGGTTAATATAACTGATAATGTTAGATTAATTTATAATATTAAAGCTTTCATTATAATACTTTGTTATTTTGCCTACTGCACAGTACTTATTTCTGATTCTTTAGTTGACTTCCAGCTAAAGTAAACATTTATGTAAACACACGTCGTATCTACAGTTAAGTTTTCTTAATCAACAGCAAAATAACTTTCATCGACATAAGACCGGCTAGCAATGGTCATACACTGGCACCTTCGATTTTGACAATAAAAACAAGGTAATGATTTTACGGTCGATATAATATATAAAAAAGAACAAAATTCACGAAGATGTGAAGATTGTACAATTATTTACCTCAAACAACATTGGACATTTTCAAATTTCGCAATTTTGCAGGTTTTTCCACGATGGTTAATTTAGTATCCTGTTCAATTACAAAATTCGATCTGCGCCGGTATTAATGAAGTAGTTCTTTTTTTTTCGGATCAAACCTCGGTTACGCGCATATTTTGAAATTTTTTTTGCGGCGAGCGTCTAACCCTTACACCGAGTTTTATATTTATAAATATTATTTTTAAACATATATCATGGTAAATGGCAGGTATTAATTTGTAAGCTAACTTTGAATGTACTGTTATCAGAATATTGGAGATTAATATTTTTAGTTTTGGGGATTAAATCTTCAATATGTGGATCTTCGAACGAAGGCAAATTTATTTTACCTCCAGAACAACAGAAACCAGCCGACTCCTTACTCCACTTTGAAGCATTACAAAAAGAACATACTACGTTCATATCGCCTATTACAGAAGATGATCTGTAATCAATTGTGAGGTTATAAGCAAACCCACTTTTATATTTGTCGGACCACGCCACCGAATTTGTAGATTGATCTTCTATGTGTACATCTAAGTCATTAAGACTATGTCGAAATCTGTCTGCAGTAAAACGGGCCTCTCGCTGTTGACCTTGAGCTTCCTCGTACGGCCAGCAGTGAAGGACCACATTTCAGTTCCATAGGTCATCACTGGCAACACGCACTGGTTGTACAATTTAGTTTTGAGGTTTTGAGGTATGCCTGACGAGAAGATGGGTCGTAATCTCCCGAACGCTGCCCAGCCGAGTTGAATCCGTCGATTGACCTCTCGGTCGAAGTTGGACTTACCTAGTCGGACTATTTGTCCCAGGTAAACATATTCGTCAACAACTTCGAGCTTAGTGCTCCCAACAACTACCGGCATAGGTGTGACATGGACATTAAACATGATTTTTGTTTTGTCCATGTTCATCTTAAGACCTATCCGTCGGGAGACACTATTGAGCATAGTTCTTAGGTCCTCCAGCGATTCTGCCATAAGGACTATATCGTCGGCAAATCGAAGGTGAGTGATGTACTCGCCATTGACCACCACGCGTGTAGGAATTCGCAATTTGAATCCTATGAGCGTGAGGCAGATGCGGCTGGTCCACCGGGCACTAACACAAGCTATCGCTAAGACGTCCTGTGGGGCGCAGTCAGGAACGAGACCGAAATTTTTGGCTTTCACCCACAAGCCAGGTTAGATTCTGGTAACGTGCCTGAATAAGGCAAGCCAGGACTGGAATATGGGTGAAGTCGGAGAACTTAACCGGATGCAGAGCTCTCGATAATACCTGAGAGCGAACTGCCTAAGCCTCAGCTGGGCATCACTTATCTGCCCGCAGCGAAACTGACTCTCCAGAAGAAGCGGCTGTGCTGTTGAGGGCACAAAATGAAGGGCTCCATACCGAGCTCTGGAAAATTCTCCACCGTAGGGACGAGGACACACATCGGCGGATGCTCTCCGGGCGGCAGTTGGCAGAGTCGTCCTTGGTTTTAAAATGATAACTTTTAAGATCAGAGGAGGCTCTGACGCGGTAATGGAGCCTCAACTGCCCTAACTCCAATCCTCCTAGTCCTCCACTTCGCGGGGTGAGTCAAGAACGTCATCAGCGAGAGTGACTGAGACCCAAGGCGCTGATCTCGTCTCGGGTCGAAGGCCTCCGCTGGTGTGGGCCAGGGGTAAGAGAAAGGAAGGTAGGAGCGGTAGAGAGTAAGAAGTGGTGGGGGTCAAGTGTACCAATAAAGCACGTCTTCGTTCTCAGGAGGCGAAAACGACCCCTGCCCCCCATGACTATAAATGGCTAACCCCAAGGTTAGGACGAGGGTCCTCCAGGCAAATCTTCACCAAGCAGCAGCTGCTTCTGCCGTGGTGGAGGTTTGCTTTGCAGAGGACAAGATCGACCTCGCCCTCATACAAGAGCCTTGGATGGCCAACGGTCTACTTCTAGGATTGTAGGCTGCTGGTAGGATCCTAGTCAATACAGAAGGCAGTAGACCCAGAGCTTGTATAATTTACAATAAAAAAATGAACTTTTAACTGTTCCAGAGTACCGCAACGACGACCTGGTCACAGCCTTCATAAATTTCGAGGGATGTACAGGGGCCAGAGTAATAATTTGCTCAGCCTATCTTCCCGGAGAGAACTCAGATCCTGCCATCGAGTTAGAGCGAGTGGCGAAGTTCGCCCGAAAACACAACGCCGAACTTGTGGTGGGTTGTGATGCTAATGCTCACCACAAAGCCTGGGGAAGCACTTAAATCAACGAAAGAGGTGAGTTACTATATGACTTTCTCATATCCAATCGCCTGGTAAGTCTAAACTTATTCTGTACACCAACCTTATAACGCGTGCTAGGCAAGAAATGTTAGATATAACCTTTGCTATCAATAACATATCCAGGCGGATAACTGACTGGCATGTTAGTTGCGAAAACTCAATATCCGATTACAAACACATTAAGTTTGTGATTGGAGTATCACCAACTTATGAACCTGTTGCTTTTAGGGATCCAAAATCGACTTCCTGGGATGCCTACATCTAGCATCAAAACGATTGAAGCGACGGAGAGTAGTAGGTATCCGTGAAGCCTTCGAGGACAGTTGTCCCGTTAAAACTAAGACCTCAACACGAAAAGTTCCTTAGTGGAACACTAAACTAAAAGAGCTTAGGGAAAAGACCAAGAAATTTCTATTCAATAAGGCCAAAAAAACTGAAGAGTGGAATATTAATAGTGCAGCCCTAATCGAATATAATAAAGAAATTAGGAAAGCTAAGAGAGCATCGTAGAGGGAACTCTGCGAGGAAGATCAGTCTTTGCCTCTTAGTGCAAGACAAAATGCTATCGAAAGCTAAACCTAATCAAATCGGGCTTCTTAAAAAGCCTGATGGTAACTTCACTACTAGTGAAACAGAAACATTGGAGTTACTAGCGTCAACGCATTTCCCAGGGTCACATAATACTTTTGCCTCAAACTCTTTCAGAACCCTACGAAGGCCTTGGTATGAGGATTGGTGTAGGGCTGTAAAGATAATAAGGCCAAACCTGATAGAGTGGGCTGTTGACTCCTTTAAACCATATAAGATAAGCGGGGAGGATGTAATAATTCCCATCCAACTACAGAGGGGTATCGATATCCTTCTTCCTTATCTAGGGAAAATCTTCAGAGCAAGTTTTGCATGGGGATATATTCCAGAACTATGGACAATCGTCAAAGTTCGATTTATATCTAAGGCTGGTAGAAAGGACTACGCTTTACCAAAGTCCTTTAGATCTATAAGCCTTTCCTCCTTTCTTCTCAAGACATTGTAAAAGGTTATAGATAGATAGATATATTAGGGATGTAGTTTAGCTACGAGGCCCATACATTACAACCAGCATGCTTACCGTAGAGGCAAATCTACGGAAACAGCCCTGATCAGTGTTATTGACAGGGTCGAAAAAGCGCTGGAGGATAAAGAAGTAGCTCTTTGTGCCTTTCTCGATATTGAGGGCGCCTTCGACAGAAACCACACATCATTGCTGGTTGGGGGCCTGACATCTAAAAATGTTGATCCCACAACCATCAGGTGGGTGAAGTCGATGCTCTCAAACAGAAAGGCGAAAATAGCGCTGTTTCAAACTTCGATTGAGGTTGCAACTACAAGAGGCTGTCCACAAGGAGGTGTTTTGTCACCCCTTCTTTGGACTTTTGAGGTTGAACAATTATTGTACAAGATGACAGACATTCGATTCGACACACTGGGTTATGCTGATGACCTTGTGATCAATGCGAGGGGTTCTTGCCAAAGTACTTTGAGAGCTGTAAACACCATAAATAACTGGTGTAGGGATAACAGTTTATCATTTATCAGTTAATACTGATAAAATGTTATAATACCCTTTACCAAAAAGAGACGGTTGGAGAAATTAGTCACACTAAAACTCAATGGTAAAGAAGTACTATTCTCCACTGAAGTTAAGTACTTAGGCGTAACAATCGACGAAAAACTAACTTGAAAATCTCACCTTAGCAACGTATGTTATAAGACTAAAATTCGATCATCGCCTGGAGCGGCTCTTAAGGCACTTCTATGCCTAACGCCCCTTGATCTTTATTTAGACAAGTAAGCGATGGCTAGTTTGTATAGTATTAACACCCAGGGCGGTCTGAACTTGCTTCCCTATAGATTGAAGTCCACGCTCGACTCAATTAAGGAAACACTGGTCTTATAGATGATCACAGATATCATGCGTCCACCATACACTTTTAATAAAAATTATATAGTGGAACTACCCTCCAGAGAAGACTGGCTGAGAGGACATGTTATCTGTGAGATCGGTAGCCTTATATGGAATACCGATGGGTCAAAGATGTGCCTCGACGTAGGCTTTGGAATTTATGGGGAACGCCCCAAATTCAAACTTAGTATGAATTTGGGGAGATTCACCTCTATCTTCCAGGCAGAAATTTTTGCCATACTTCAGTGTACGGAAATCATTCTGCAAAAATACTATGTCAACCGTATAATCTATATAAACTCAAATAGTCAAGCAGCACTGCTAGCGCTGAGTTTAAACTTAGTGAACTCGAAGCTAGTTAGAGACTGCGTGAACCGTCTAACCGCCCTGGAATGTAACAACAGGATCGTTTTAAGATGGGTTCGGGTCACGCGGGTATTGTAGGCAATGAACTTGCCGACAAGTTCGCACGGGAGTACACAATTTGGACCCGAGCCATTTTGTGAATCTAAAAAAGGCTTTTTGCCTACCTGATTGTCTCTTGAAACTCTTTATCACAATAAATTACTTAAGATCTGGTCTGATACACCAGGCTTAAAACATTCTAAAACCTTAAACTGGGCTTTTGATCGTAAATTCGCTTCAGAAGCCCTGGGATTAGGTAAAAATAAATTGCGCATTCTGGCAAGAGCCCTGACTGGACACTGTCGTCTTAAAAAGCACATGTCCATCCTGGAACTAAGTAACTTAAGGATGTGCCGGTTCTGTTCCTTAACGGAAGAAACGCCTCTGCATATTCAAACTGATTTGTGGACCTTTAATGCGCAAACGTAATAATCATCTGGGAAACTATGAACTCCGCCCAGAAGAAGTGAAATTGCTCACAACTAAGCAACTCCTTTTATTTATTGAAGACATAGGGCTTAGCAGTGATTCACAGAAGGCGTCACCTGAGGAGGACGGTGACATGAAAGTGGTCTCGGACTGCCCCGGGACGTGCTATAATAGAGCAAAGCGAGAGAGGCCCCGGTTGCGTTCCGAACGGAGATCCCGGGACCCCTCCTATACGCTGATGGTGACCACCGTGGGGTTTTGGCTGGTAGGAGTCTGGCATAACCTTTCTGTTGCCCTCACAGCAGAAGGTATCCATGAGGATTTCCCCACGATAAAAAAGGGCTTAGCAGTGAACTACCGCCATAGCAGCGATCACAATAGATCTTTTAGGTCTCAATTATACTGGTTTCTCTATCTAGACCTGCATAGCTACTCGTACACACAAAAAAGTCCCTGTCCGCTCATTGTGCCGAAAGAAATCGAAATCAGTTCACTCGCATACTATAAAATTTTAGGGCAAACTTTAAAGTATGTCTCCATTAAGTTACCACGGCTCGCTTAAATGTTTTTAATAATAGTGCATAGGTCGTGCGTCATACTAAATAATTTCCAAACTCGATTTCTTTTTAAACTTTTCTAGCTCATCCAGCAAAAACTCGAGTTAAAAGCTAAATAAATAAATACTTGAGATAATAGATTATTACTTAGAATATAGCGTGTAAAAAACTATACAAAGTTGGATTATCGCAAGCGGTGCATTAATTCTAAAACATTGTTTTTTTTTGAAAAAAAAC
This sequence comes from Parnassius orleans, assembly GCA_029286625.1. NCBI lineage: Eukaryota > Metazoa > Arthropoda > Insecta > Lepidoptera > Papilionidae > Parnassius > Parnassius orleans. Next base: position 1,858,286 of record JAGSMP010000184.1, read on the forward strand.
GAACGAGGACGAAGATTTTCCGATGACAGTAAGATTAAGGCGATCGAAGAGAAAATTTTTGAATTGTGCAAACAATGAATATGTTTTAATAGCTTAGAGGCAGGTTATATTTACGGTATAAAAAGTCATCGAAAGGCATATTTGACATCATTACATTGAAAAATAAAAAAAAATTATACTTTTCTTTTATTATGCAATTAGACCACCAAATTATCACTCGCCCCACATCTGCTTACAAAATAAGAAACAATGAGTGTACAAAAATAAAAATGTCATAATAATTTGGAGATTTAGCTGTACATACTGCAGATTTAACAAGGAAGTTTTGGCGACTACCGAGCCGATATACAGCTGCAGTTTTACGACCTCAAACAATATTATATCAAAATAATATACTACCTATTGCATTGTTCATTATCTTAGCGTTTCATAAGCGCTTTAACTTTCCGCTAACAAGTGTCAACTTATGCGCGCTTTAAAAGTAAGCTTAACTAACCTCCCGCTTATTGTCGACAATTAAAACTTAGTTAGCATGTCAGTATTTCAGATGCAATGTAACATTGTTAAAATTGTTCCAGAGTAGATGTTTTGTAAAATATATTTTCTACTGTATCATATAGAAAGTGTGCGTAAATGCAGACAGCTTCTCAGAAGCTCCTAAGTTAAAAAAATATTTGCAGTATAATTTTAATATTTTAAATTAACTACGATACATCCAAAGCACTAACTCATATTTTCTACGATATGAATTATATATAATGATGAGAGCTACTCGCTCTTATAACTAATTAACTTAATTAACCATAGGTTATTCACGTTTTAGGTGCTATAGAATTTATTTACGTACTTTCAAACCTCTTTTGGTATTGTACGTATTGTAATTATTGTTATTACAATACGTATTATGTTATTTACGTCATAAATGTTTCTTTTTTGTCTGCTTGTTGACCTTAGGAAGAGTCATAGTAGTCAACCTGCGATCGATGCCAAAGGCACCACTTGTAAATCGTAAGTGCTGATTCATCATATGGTCTACAGTAAAGGAAAACATACTGGGGAAATGCTCACAGTTAAGAAATTAAAAAAATTTCAAAGATTTGGAGCGTTTGCTTTCATGAATTTTTTCGTACTTCAAAATTCTCTGAGTTATGTGAGGCAAGAGGCCTGTATTTTACAAAAGTAGGATATTTATAGGCTTTAACTTTACCGGACCTCCGTAAACCATTTATGTTATTAGCAACAAGTATTTTATTTTATGTAAGTAACTAACAATTTTATCATCGATTTTAAAATAAAATACGGCAAAAATTAATCTTAAATAATTATTCCACCACTATTTATTAATAATTAAATTACCGTGTATAATAATTATAAAATAATCAGGGGTTTAGCGCTTACTGTAAATTTCAAATTACTTTACAACTCCCTAATTATGTATTTTCACTATTATTTTCACAAACTTAATATAATATGTAACAATATACTACACGGTCAACTTAGTAGCAAGGAGAAAATTCCTTAATATTAGAAATTTTAAAGCATGTTTGCTTATAGCATATTTCAACATACTTTTGGTTCAAGGCTCATCGAGATAAAATTGAGAATTCAATATTCTAATATTGCATGCCTTAAGCGCAAAGCGCGTAGGTATGTTCTAATAGCGTCAAAAATAAAGATTTCAACGTTTTGTCGCATGAAATCGTATCTAACAATCATATTGAACATATAAATGATATAAAAAGCACATTGTCAGAAAGATAAATGATTGTTGAATTTTTTTTAAATTGATTACTTGCTATTTTTAAATTAAAAAAGTGGTTTGAGTGGATTATGGTGTAGATTTATTTATTTTTATTTTTTGTTTAAAAAATAAAAAAATAAAAAAAAAATTTATCAAGTCCGCATGGAGGGGTTAACACGATAACTTATGAAAATATCAATTATTTAACTCAATCTATTTTTTAATCTCTTCATCTATCATGTTGGAAGCCATGGAATGTAAATGGCAGTATAATTTTGTTTTGTTTAGTTATAATTAATTTTTTTTTCGGTTGAGAAATGCCGAAATTTTCGGTGTTTCTCAACCGAATAGTCTTGTAATAATTTATTTTAGTAAATACACTTTGCTCTGCCTTACTTACTACGTGCTCAGCCGCTGTCGTGAGTGGATTGCTGTATCGTTTGATTACAGCAGCGGTAATAGGCAGCAAAAATATCGATCGCTGTAGAAATACAAAATATTCCAAAAACCAAATTTGATACATACTTGACCAAGGTTATTATTTTTATAATTACAGATTTTTTTTTATAATATTATGTCGCTAAATGTAAGTAGCATTTATATATAAATATACTTACTGTACCGGCAGGCGAAGTGTAGGGCGTCCCCCCACTAGATGGAGTGACGACCTGCTAAGACATGCAGGAAGTCAATGGATGCAGGTGGCTCGTTACCGTGCTTTGTGGCATTCCTTGGGGGAGGCCTATGTTCAGCAGTGGACTTGTGAAGGGCTGTTATGATGATGATGATGATGATACGTCTTGGACTTTATGGAGTAATCTGAAGGTGTTCTTCGGTGAACGCTACTGGAACTCCTCGAAGAGTAAAACTAGGTGTGCCGAGTTTGGCCTCGTTTTGTTAGTTATTATGAGACCTTACCTCCGGACTTGATAGAATGACCTAAAGGTGTACTCCGGTGAATGCTACTGGAACTCCTCGGAGAGAAGAACTAGGTGTGCCGAGTTTGGCCTCGTTTTGTTAGTTATGATGAGACCTTACCTCCGGACTTGATGGGGTGACTTGAACGTGTACTTCGGTTACTGCTACTGGAGCTCTTTGACGAATAGAACTACAATTAACATTTTTTTTCACGATTATATGAGCAATATGAGTCGTGCACTTTTGGATTTTCCAAGCTTTTTTTAAAATTGAAATTTGACATAAAATTTTCGGAAAATTTGAACTATAGTAATAATTATAAGGTTTTTAGTGAAAACTTGTGTGTAATTAAACTAATTTAAAAATTTACGTATAATCATGTTATACGTAATTTTTTTAATGCGCTTAAGGCATGCACAATTGGATTTACCAATAGTTTTATTTTAATCTATACTTGTGGCGATCTAGGTTATGCAGTGCAGATGTTTGGTGAAAATATGGCAATGGATTTTCTTGCATGGAACATCAATATCAAAATACTCTCGAAACTACATAATCTTTTGTTTGACTGCCTGTTGTTTTAGTGGTCGTAAGCGATACTGCTAATTATGCGGTCTCGCGTTAGAACCGTGGTATTATAATCGTATTATTATATATATAGCGTAGATAAGTTACAGCGCTTTTCTGTCAAGAAATTTGCAGTAGCAGCTCGTAGTCAGGAAGTCGACGGTTTTTCACCCCCATTCCTCGGAAAGCACGTAAATCCGTGGGTGCTGCCCCACATCTCCAGTCGGATCACATTGCCGGCCCCTCGAACTATGAGACTGAGGGAATATAGAGTGCACCTGTGCTTGCACACATTCTCGTACTCTATAATCCTTTCCTGCACAGATGGCTAGTCTCCGTTCGAATTGGCCGCTATTACCGAAATACCGTCTTTTTCGATTGCCAAGCCAGCTGCCGAATATTCAGATTACGTCAAATTTTTCTTAGTTTGACGGCTCCGTGATGCAGTGGCTTAGCAATGAGTTGCTGCGCTAAGGGCCGCGGGTTCGAATCCGCACGGAACAAGTATTTGTATGATCTACAAATAATTGTTCCGGGTCTGGATGTTTGTCCTTGTGAAATTTATATGTATAAACTGCCCCCACGATACAGAAGAAAATCCTGGTGAGGAGGTATCGTTTTTAAAAAAAAAGTCTATGTCCAGCTGTGGACTGTTCATAAGCTGGAGAGGGAGAGAAAAATATTAATATCTTCTAGACTTTTTATATTTTATATTTTGGACGAATAAAGTAAACAGACAATTCTAGTATCAGATTTTCAATCAGGGCGACAACTTTTTTTTATAGAAGAGGAGTTAAACGGGCATGTGACTAACCTGATCGTGATGACCAACGCCTATATGATCATCTGCAATACCGAAGGATTGCAAATACCGGGCTTTTACAAAGTCCTTAAGTCGTATCAGTCCAGAAAACTAATGGCGACAGTAGATTCCACAATGTCACGGAAACGGAACGCTAAACGTAAGCTATCAACTGCGTAAGATTCTTATAGGGCCACAAGTGTGATGACCTTCAAGAAAAGAACCTACACAATGCGGCGGCATTTCTTCTAATGTTGCAGATTTTAGTGGGTACGGTGGTCACGATCAGATGAGCCACATCTCATAAACGCGTACAATGACATTACAACTAGGCCTGAAAATCAAAAAGCTTTTATAACAAGCATTTCCTGTTTTTTTCTTCCCTGGATAAATATACTAAAAATAATAAAACCACTTTCGGTAAGTATTGTTTTTCATAAAATAAATGGTTTCATTAGGTTTAATACTTACCATTTTAGGCGAATGTCAGCATTCTGTATATATGATTATAATTAATACTGTTCTAGATTTCAAGACAGCATTAACTTGCCTTCGGGACTCCTATGTTCATAACTCAGTGTCGCACCGTGGAATCCGATGTTGATGATGATCCCACATTACGGGAGATGCATTCGCAAGTGTGTCTGGCAGTTCTATGTAACAACTTACACAATAGCTTTAACATTAGAGTGCATAAAACAGCATGCAAATACTATTGAATCATCTCATTTTCATAGTACATCAGCAAATCGAGTTCGATAGCCACCAGCAATAATGAATTTTAACTGCAATTTTAAGTTGTGATATACACTTGCTTGTTGGTGAATTGTAACATCGTGGGAAAACAATATCTATGATAGTAAAAAAAAATATTTGTATGAAATGTCAGTTCCACCAATACACGATGCGCAAACGCGCTACTACAAAATTTCTCTCAGTATTCAGAGAAGAACTGATACTTATTTTTGATATGAATAAAGGATAGAATTTGATAGAAGTTATCCCTTTTCGCTTATTCCTTAAACAAACAACAAGGATTAAATTAAATTAAAGTTATAAATTTCCTACTACACATTATTGACTTTCCCTCAGTTTAATAATCTTAATGAAGATTGTTCTCCTCGGTTTAAAAATATTATTACAAGGAAATCCGCAAATCTGAGAAACCCGTACTAGGGAAACATGCAGATATTAAGCGAACCCACCCTCACGTAAAGTTAAGTTATTCTAAATATTCTTTGAAGAAAAATAGCTCATTTTAAAAATAATTGCCGTCTCGAAAATATAGTAGAATATAGATATAGTTTTTTAAAGAAAAACATAGATATAGTTCTTTTGTAATCACAAATTGCGAATAAAATACAAATACGCTAAAATATTTTTGACTACAGCGCAACGCTAACTTTCTCTTAAATAGTAGTTAAAGTAAGAGCAAGATCATCTATTTCGTCTATTTTCTGTTAAGTAAGTGCTGTTAGCCTATACGGCTCTTAGATGAACCCATTTGACGCAGTCTGTGTCAGATGGGTTCATCTAAGCAATGTGACACAATCCATCTAACCAATCTCTCACAGCCTGAAAGGCCAGATATTTAAAAGGGAATGGCAATGATGACGAGGATGATGATGATAATGGTTTATGATTTGGTATTGTTACCAATCATCATATACCCTATGTTGCATGTTTCCCCAGTACGGTTTTCTCAGATTTGCGGATTTCCTTGTAATAATATTTATAAACCGAGGAGAACAATCTTCATTAAGATCATTAAACTGAGGGAAAGTCAACAATGTGTAGTAGGAAATTTATAATTTTAATTTAATTTATCCTTGTTGTTTGTTTAAGGAATAAGCGAAAAGGGATAACTTCTATCAAATTTTATCCTTTATTCATATCAAAAATAAGTATCAGTTCTTCTCTGAATACTGCGATAATTTTTGTAGTAGTGCGTTTGCTCAACGCGTATTGGTGGAACTCACATTTCATACAAATAGTTTTTTTTATTATCATAGACATGGTTTTCCCACGATGTTACAATTCACCAACAAGCAAGTGTATATCACAACTTAAAATTGCAGTTAAAATTCATTATTGCTGGTGGCTATCGAACTTGATTTGCTGATGTATTATGAAAATGAGATGATTCAATAGTATTTGCAAGCTGTTTTATGCATTCTAATGTTAATGCTATTGTGCTATATTGTGTAAGTTGTTACATAGAACTGCCAGACACACTTGTGAATGCACCTCCTGTAATGTAGGATCAACATCAACATCGATTTCCACGGTGCAACACTGAGTTATGAACATAGGACTCCCGAAGGCAAGTTAATGCTGTCTTGAAATCTAGAACAGTATTAATTATAATCATATATACAGAATGCTGACATTCGCCTAAAATAGTAAGTATTAAACTAGTTGAAACCATTTATTTTATGAAAAACAATACTTACCGAAAGTGTTTATTTTTAAATAAATTTGCTTTTTAGAAACATATAACACGGGTGCGTTCCATTTTTAAATTTCGAGCATCTCAAAACTTATTGAGTGACCTACGTAATTGCCTTCGTAAATCGGGGTATTATGAATGAAATATATGTAAACATATGATAGTAATAAACGCCATCTTGTAAAGTTATAGGATTAATTAAATGTTTCTTTTATGTGGCCAAAATACTTAAAATGAATTTATTGTATAAATTTACAAATGATAATAATTATTTCCTCCATAAGGTATTTCAGTAATAGCGGCCAATTCGAACGAAGACTAGCTATCTGTGCAGGAAAGGATTATAGAGTACGAGAATGTGTGCAAGCACAGGTGCACTCTATATTCCCTCACTCTCATAGTCCGAGGGGCCGGCAATCTGATCCGACTGGAGATGTGGGGCAGTACCGACGGATTTACGTGCTTTCCGAGGAACGGGGGTGAAAAACCGTCGACTTCCTGACTCCACGCTGCTACTGCAAATTTCTTGACAGAAAAGCGCTATAACTTATCTACGCTATATAGAATAATAGTAATACGATTATAATACGGTTCTGACGCGAGACCGCATAATTAGCAGTATCGCTTACGACCACTAAAACAACAGGCAGTCAAACAAAAGATTATGTTGCTTCGAGAGTATTTTGTTATTGATCTTCCATGCAAGAAAATCCATTGCCACATTTTCACCAAACATCTTCACTGCATAACCTAGATCGCCACAATAATAGATTAAATTATTAGAATATTGATTTCTTAATTTTACCTCGATGAGCCTTAAACCAAAAGTATGTTGAAATATCCTATAAGCAAACATGCTATGAAATTTCTAATGTTAAGGAATTTTCTCCTTGCTACAAAGTTGATCGTGTAGTATATTACATATTATATTAAGTTTGTGAAAATAATAGTGAAAATACATAATTAGGGAGTTGTAAAGTAAAGTTGCTGTATCCTGGCGGCGGAATATCCATTACTCCATATCATTCAGTTCAATTCAGAAGCAACAGAGGGAAACTGGAACAGACGATGGGCAGCAGTATCTTACTGATAACAACTAAAAATAATTTCCAAGCAAAGCATGTCAGTCGGTTGGCAAAATACCCTCTATGAGGCAATCTATGGGGGAGTCCTATATTCAGCAGTGGACTGTTTTTAGTAGACTTTTAGTTGTTATTAAGAAGCTGCTGCCCACCTTCTGGTTTTTGTTTCCCTCATACCACACCCACGGGACAATATGGGGTATTGGATATTCTTACACTGCCACTACCCGGTAATTTAAAGTTAAAAAGTTACAGTCTATATACATCCCACAGCTGGGCACAAGCTTCTTCTCATTTCTGAGAGGGTTTTAGGGCAAGTAAATATCCGCCGCGTTGCCCCAACCTGTGTTGGCGAACTTCACATGTCTTCGAAATATTTTTTTCTCTTATTTCTCAGACATGCAGGTTTCCTCACGATGTTTTCCTTCACCGCCGAGCACATGGTAAAAAAAAAGAAAAAAAAAAGGAAATTTAATATATTATATTAATCTGCTTCAATTGTTTACTTTATTATTTAATTTCTAGTTATATAAATGGTGATGTAAGATACGTTTTGAAATATATATATAAGATATTTTTCGATATTATCAATAAAGGAAAAAACCTCAACTGAATCTAGAAGCGCTTTAAATAATTTAAAATATTGTTTTAAACGTTCATTTATTTAGTTCACCCGGTATTGTCCAAATGTCATATTTCGTTACGGTCAATATATTACTATGTAAAACTCTTTCTAAATGCGTCGGTAGTAAGAGACTATGAACCTACGCTCTTTCTTGTCCCCACCAATCCGTAAAAAAGGTGGATTCCCTCCCAAAATACGGTGTTTTATATAAAAATACAGTTGGTTGTATCTTTAACTACTTTCACCAAACAGCGGGGCATTTTGTTGGCGAATAAATCATACACTTAGATCCTATATACCTTTTTTATTATTAAACTAGGCTTACTCTTGAACTCCATCTGGCTCGAGGGCAAAGATGAGGTCTACGATGGAGCGAAGGTCAAAAGATCTTCCAGGTATTTCTTTATGGCCCTTTTGTAGTACACTGTGTATGATGTGTATGAGATATGAAGAGGTTACCTCGCTTCCTGTAATTGTAGGGAAGAATTTTAGAAATAAGAAACCCTTTTGGGTGGGCTAAGGAATATCACAATTTCAATAATGTCTTAATTGTTAAACCTTAAGGATGAAAGTTTTTTCTCCAAATTTGGATGGCACCACCCCTTAATTATGGCAAAGATATCGCGTAACATTGCATGTCTGTTAAAAAAAACATACAGTTGAATCGTAAGCCTCCTCCTTTTTTGAATTCGGCTAAAACTTTGACCAATGGTTAAAGTAAAAATGAGTTTCAATAAGTATTACTGTAATCTATATTGAATAAAAATTCTATTCTATTCTATTCTAAAAACGTACGTCAAATGGCCAAATGCCTCTTAGACTGATCGATTTCGTTTTATTTTTTTCATAATATAAAAATAAAACCGTATTTGTAAAATGGGGTCTCAATAACACTAAAAAATAATAAACCTTTTTATTTGATATAAGTTTTATACCATTTCATTATGGAATCTGTGCAAAGTAAGAGATTAAAAAGCGATTTGGTGTCATTTTCATAATTTTTTTCATCGAGCTAATTATAATAATTCGCGTTTCTGTGTTCACACTATCCTTGTTCGAATTTTCAAGTGTTATAATGAAAATAATTATTGCAAAAAGTAGGTTCACAGAGGTTCAACAAACAACACAATTTTAGAAGTATTCCTGTACTTTCGAGATTATACCTCACTACAGAGATAATAAACGATGTTTATAACGCAGTTACCGGAGTAATTGTAGTGGAAATTGTTTCAAACTGGTATAGCGCAACGGCTGTTAAAATATTATCCTAAATTAGAAAACGTTCTTAGATTTAACGTATATTATTAGGACTGATTTTGCCATTAGTATGATTTCGCCACCATAGAAAAAACTTATAATTTTGTCAACATAATAATTTCTAGATTTGACTAAATTTGTTAAAAATTCGGTATTATATTCTTCCCCATTATATTTTTATGTATTTTCTCTACGTATAAAGGTGGTGCTTTTTACTTTCCGTGCCGATTAGTGTATCAATATGTGTACGTTATGTAGGTTAACTTAGTTTTCGTAAAATAATATATCTGATAAATATACACTTATATAACTTTTATCAAGCTATTCTGACTGCCTGCTTGATTTAGTGGTAAGCGCGACTGCTGATCATGGGACCTCATGATCAGCAGTCGTTCAGATCAGGGTTCGAATCCCGGGTCGGGCTAAAATCAGTTATTGAGTTTTACTGTCAAGAAATTCTCAGTAGAAGTCCAGAGTCAGGTAAGCCTCGTAAAGCAGGTATAGCCATTAGCCCTGCGCCAGATCTCTCTCTAGTCGTCCGCTGCCCCATCGGACTATGAAAGCGAGATTATAGAGAGTGCTCCTATGCTTAGGCTCACAGTCGTGCACTATAATCCTGTCCTGTGCAGATGGTTAGTCCTCGGTGAGATTGGCCGCCGTAACCGCAATACAGTCTGGAAGACACTATTACAATAACCACTTATATCTGCGGCTCTCGTTGCAGGGAGGTTTGCCTTAATCGTTACTCTTGGCTGACCAACAGACGACTGCAGGTCCAGACGCCTCCCACATTTAACGCTGCTATCGGTTGTGTTTTAAGTATTTTACGTCGGATGTAAACGAGATAGTTTTTATTAATCTATAGGAAGCCATACATTTTTTCTAGTATTTCTCAGCATCACTTGTGATACTGCTGGGACGTAATGGGGTGATGAATTAATATTTCTCTTACACTGCAACCACGCGGCACCCCTTAAATTCAGCAACTATAATCAGGTTAAATTGTGAGAAATTGCTGTGACAAAATATTTTATATTAAAATAACACAGAAACTACTATAAGCTGAAGGAAATATTAGTGGTGTACGCTCGAATAGTCGCTACCTATATGATTGCACTAGCTTTTATTGAAATGACTGCTTTGGAGAAAACTAAAATTTCAGAATCTACACGCCAGGATACACAGGGATAATAATTACTTTCAAGAAATGGGTGCGACCCGGAAGGTTCACCTTACAAACTTTTCAAGATTGAAGTGATAAAAGCAAATATGAAAAATGAAAAAGGATGGAAACACTATTAAATTCATACATGTTGGCAACTTTATTACTGGCAACATCATTCGCCCCTCTTCGTGCCAACGGAAGAGAAGTGGAAAGGGAAAAGTTATAAAATAGGGTGCATCATGATTCTTAGGCATTCTGTTTTGAAAACTCGTGTTGAATTAGTCAAAGTGTAATTAAGTGTATTTTTCTACATAAAACATCAAAGGCTGCGAAAATACAGTAAAAAGTTTTTCGGATATTACAGAATGACGATAAAATCATTCGATAATTTACTACGACTTGTTGGTTCGGCTATTACCTATCAAGATACGAATTGGAGAAAAATATTTTTAGCTGGAGATAGACGCGAATCGCGCGAATTTTATCCCGCAGAGCGGACATAGCCATACTTACTTTATACTGCACAAAATATTCGCGCGGAAATAAATCGCACCGCTTCGCGTTCAATTCGCATCAAATCACAGATTTTTTTCCCGCGCGGTTTTTTTGCCGTCTGTGCGGCTACTCCTATAAGATTCTATGTGTTATAGAATTGCGAGAAAAATATCGCGCGGTGAAATATCGCAGTGCGGATAGGGCCTTAGCCGGGTGTGATATAAATCCCCTTCCCTCCGGACATTTTTCGGATTTACCACAGTGGAGGAGGTGCGCGCTCATCTCCACTCCATTATTAGTGGAAACAATGATTGCACAGTGGAAGAACTAAAACCAAGGGGGCGTTACTCATCGTTCAAGCTGGGAGTCCCGTCGAGGATTGCCGACAGTGTTAAGTCACCAAATAACTGGGCGGAAGACATCTGTATAAAACCGTGGCGTCAGAACTTTCGTGCGAAGGAAAAAACTGCGTAACCTATATTTTTGTTATCAAAACGTTAGAGGTCTACGTACAAAATCGGATACTTTTAGGAATAATGTGACTCAATGCAATTTTGATGTTATAGCCTTGACTGAAACCTTTTTGAACAGTTCCGTATCTGACGGCGAATTATTTACTTCGGAGTATTTAGTAGTGCGTAAAGACCGTGCAGGCGACGTCGGGTGGGGAGGAGTGCTCCTTGCTGTACAAAACTGCTATACAGTGCAACAAGTAACTAATGTAGATGCTTATACGCCTGATATGGAACTGCTTTTCGCTATTATTGATGGAAAAAGTGTTGAAAAGTTTTTATGTTGTGTCGTTTATTTGCCTCCTAAATGTAGTGATAATCTATATCTCAACGTCTTGACGTGCATTGAAAATGCTATTATTTTATATTCCTCTCTGAATGTCTTAATAATGGGAGATTTTAATTTGAACTCTTGTAGCGTTAATGTTAAGGATAATTTTAATTACTTTTGTGTCTATAGTGGGCTTCAGCAACATAACATTGTGTATAACAAATGTGATGGCATGTTGGATCTCGTGTTGAGCAATTTTAACCCGGAGCAGGTCTTAGTGTGCGAGGGTTCAGAACCCTTAGTACCAATTGATAAGTACCACCCCCCGCTTGAGGTGACGCTCAGGTTTCAGTGCGACGCGCTGGCCCAGTTGCCGTCCTCTCCACCGTCGGCTCAGCGCCCGGGAGCTGCTCCAAACTGGAATTGGCGTAAAGCAGACTTTCTGGGCCTATACACGGCATTAAAAAGTATAGATTGGTCGGATATGTTTGTAATTGCAGACGTTGACGACGCAGTTGCGTTATTCTATCACCGTCTTTATAATTGTATCAGTCAATATGTTCCAATTAAATCCCGTTACATGCCGAATAATAAGTACGTATATCCAAAATGGTTTAATGCTGATATTATAAGTAATATACGTAAAAAATATTATCATTTGAAACGGTATAAGGCTGAAGGTAAAGAGTTCAACAAGGAATTATTTAAATACTATAGGTGGCATGTTAAAAACTTGATTGACAATGCATATAAGCAGCACTTACATCTGACAGAACAAAATATAATTAACGATCCAGCCAAATTCTGGGAGTATGTTAAAGATAGGAAGAATCACAGGCAGCGTACGAACGTTTATTCGTCTGGTGGTGTCGAAGTTGTTGGGCAATCTGCAGCTGACGCTTTTGCAGATTATTTTAGTTCGGTGTATCAAGACGAGGTACCTGTACTGGACCATGTTGATGCGGTACGTGCCGCAGATAGTCACTATGACTCTACCTGTATTACCATAAATACTGTTGACGATACCAAGCTGAAGGAAGCAGTAAGGCGGCTTAAACTGAGATCTTCGGATGGCCCTGATGGTATCCCTGTTTTTTTAGCAAAGGACTGCATATCCGCTTTTGAGAGTCCGCTTCTGTACCTCTTTAACTTGTCACTGACTCACTCTAAGTATCCAGAAATTTGAAAGTTTCTAGGTCACTCCAGTTCCTAAGAGTGCTGGTGAAAATGACGTTTCGTCTTTTAGACCGATTGCAGTCTTATCAGTCTTTGCAAAATTATTTGAAATTGTCTTATGCCAGCAAATTAATAAGCAAACTCAGAATTTATTGAACGATAGTCAACACGGTTTTCGAACTGCCCGTTCTACCACTACCAATCTTGTGGCTCATCTTGACTATACATTTGCTGAGTTGGATGCTGGTAGGCAGGTGGATGCTGCGTACTTCGATTTAAAAAAAGCATTTGACCTGGTCGACAATAATATATTGTTACGTAAATTGGCGTTGATAGGCTTTGCCCCGAAACTTGTCGAGTTTTTTTCAAATTACCTACATGATCGGCGTCAGTTTGTTAGAGTGGGTGCATTTGAGTCTAGTGACTATTATACAAGATCTGGGGTGAGTCAGGGAGGTACGTTGGGGCCATTGCTTTTTATTATTTTCATTTAATGACTTACCGAATAGCGTGATCGCCTCCAAATGTCTGTTGTTCGCGGATGATCTCAAATTAAGCCTAGGTGTAGATGACCCGTCTGACTGCGAGGCATTACAAAAAGACATCGATGCGGTTATGGATTGGAGTATATTAAATCGTCTTCCATTTAATAAAAATAAATGTAAAATAATAACATTCACGCGTAAACGCTGTCCACTAAATGTAGATTATAATTTATCTGACACGCCCTTAGAAAGGGTAAGTGAAATTTGTGACTTAGGAATATTATTAGACGCTAAACTTGACTTTCATAACCATGTGAATACTGTTTGTAAAAAGGCCAGTAAAATGCTTGGCTTTGTTATTCGCACTTCTTCACAGTTCGACGGATTAGGGGTAACTTTGGTACTTTACAATGCATATGTTCGTAGTAAGCTTGAATACGGTGCCATAGTATGGAATCCCTATGAGGAGAAATATATTTTGATGATAGAGAGAATACAGCGCAAATTCGCGCGATGGCTATATAAGCAGAAATACGGTTATTATCCCTATCTATATCCGTCCTTATTTGTTACTGGTATGGTGGGTTTGGACACTCTTAAACTTAGGCGGATTATGCAGTTGATAACATACTACCTAGCAATCATCCATAATAGAATAGATAGCCCGACGATATTAAATAGAGTAGGGTTATTGGCTCCGAAGCGGCTGGGCTGTGATGTGGAGGGGACGGAGGCACCGCGGCGGCTGCCGCGTCTTCTGTGGCCGCCGCACGCACAGGTGCGGCGCTCACGCGCCCACTACTCGCGCTATACGGCTTATTGGAGATATGCTCGCATGATTACGAGACTGACTTGTTGCTGATAGCTTTGGGCAACTATGTAACAAAGCCCTTCTATTTTTGACATCTAATTTTGACATATTGTAATATATTAATTTAATCATAGATAGTTAATTTGACAATGACATTTTGGTTAATCTATTTGCATGTAATCTATTTGACATGTAATCTATTTGGCATGTTTTTTTTTTGGTTTTTTTAATTTTATTTTTTTAATTTTTTTGACCTTTTTGACATGTATCTTGTATTATTATTTATTATTTAAAACTGTAATTTGTAAATTAGCATGCTGGCGTTTTGGGCATACTGTAAGCCAGCATGTACAATGTTTAATTAAATTAAATTAAAATTAAAATTAAATTAAATTAAATTAAAATTAAATTAAATTAAATTAAAATTAAATTGAATTAAATTAAATCTGAGGCGTTCAGACGTGTGTACAAGCAAATCTGTTTATTTTTGCAAATTGTTTGAAATTGAAATCACGATCAAAAATCAAGAACGAAATATTAGGACCGCATAACTACGCCGGAGCTAACGCGCTGCGAGGCACAACTGAGTGAGTGAACATTCATCCATTCATAACACACTAATATGAGCAGGGGTCTAGCTACAGTGGTGGTAACCCAATTAGTACCAAATCGTCGTGATGGTCCAAAATAATTTGACCTCCATTGATCCTTCTGTAATTATAACTCCTGCAAAGTGCTTGCGCCCTGGTACTTTTTACTTAACACATCTACACCATGTCGCTGCGTCACTCCCTTTTCGCTAAGGACGCCTGCGTGCCAAACGATGACATCAGTGCAACCGCCCAATCGGCGGCTCGCGCCGTTAGTAAATCGGAATACGACCTGCATTGTGTGTCGGATGATGCATCTAACTATTACTACAACGTTACACAGCGTCAAAAGCGGAAGAGGACTAGTACGTCTGAAAGACAGCTATCAAGTTTTATGGAAGAAATGAGGAGTATGTTTTCCGATTTTAAATGTCAACAAGAAACAAAAATTGAAAAACTATGTACAATGATTGAAGGGATAAAAAACCAAAGTTTAGAGATTAGCTTGTCTATTGAATTCATGTCTACTATATACGACTCGCTTATAGAACAAGTCAATGAACTCAAGAAAGAAAATTCTCTACATCTCAATTACATTCAATCACTTGAAACTAAGCTGGAAAACATCGAAAGAAGCGCTCGTTCTGCCTGTGTGGAAATTAAAAATATACCAATTAACAAACATGAGTCAAAGGAGACTCTCATTGAAACTGTAACCAGGATCGGAGAAGTTCTTAAAGTAAATATACAAGCAAAGGACATCAAAGACATATTCCGCATTTCCTGAAACAGAACGCCAGAAACCCTGAAAATAAAACTGTGATAGTTGATCTTGCTAGTGTCATCACAAAGGACACCCTACTGAAAGTATTCAAAAGTTATAACAAGAGTCCCACAAAACTTAATACAGAACACATTAGACTAAGTGGCCCGTCTAGACCCATTTTCATTTTCGAAAACCTGACTGCGAAGATGAAGCGATTATTTTATTTAACGCGTGTATTCGCTAATAGTAACGAATACAAATATTGTTGGTCGTCTAATGGCAAAATATTTATCCGGGAAAAAGATGGGTCTCCATTCCACTTGATTAAGGATGAATCAGATCTAAAAAAATTAGTTAAAGTAAAATGACTAGTATTAGTGTTCTTACAGGTGATTTGTCTGATACATTTAATTTTTGTGAAATTACTTTGTGATGTTTACCTTGGCCGATTTATTACTTTTCTGCCTACCTGCCTGCCTACTTATTATTTTACAACCAATACACACACACATACATTTTTAACTTTCTCCCTGCATAATCATTTAAACAGAATACCTATTCATTCTCTACTCCCTCTATTCGTATATCCAAATTCTGTCAAGCTTCAACAATCTAATGTTAAAACAAACTGTGCGTCAAAATCATAAGCGTTTTTGTATTTAATTGCAAATTATGGATTACACAACAACCTCGGAAATTGATAACGTATCTATTAGTAACTCTTACATTTCTTATCCCGAAAACGCGTCAACATACATAAATAATTCACTAAATTATCTTAAGATATTTCACGTAAATATAAGAAGTATAGGTTGTACTACACATTTTAGTAACTTTGAGATTCTCCTGAAAATAATAAATCTTGATCTAGACGTAATAGTACTATCAGAGTGTTGGCTGAGCAAGTGTCCTTATCTTCCCAGATTACCTGGCTATCAAATCCATAGCACCAAACATTGCAACCAAAGTGATGGAGTGGCAATTCACATAAAAGAAAATATTGTTGCAAAAGTTAATGAGCCAACTTTGGCTAATGCAAACTGTTTGACTATTCAGCTTTCCAATAGTGTGGTTATTCTCGCCATTTATCGTTCCCCATCTTGTAGAAATATTGAAAACTTTACTAATACATTGGACAACCTTTTGGCCTCTCTGCGATATTTCAAAACCATTGCCATTGTTAAGAATAGAAGGGGAATTGGTCGAGCAAGTAGATGAGTTTGTGTATTTGGGATGTGTATTTAGCAGTGATGGTAGGTATGATAAGAATAATAAGGATATAGAACGACGAGTGAACGCAGGGAATAAAGTAAATGGGGCTCTACACTCTGTTGTGGAAAGTCAGAATGTGTCCAAAAAGGCACGTATGGCACCACAATGCTGTGTTAGTCCCTACTTTAATGTATGGTGGTGAAAGTTGGGTGTGGCAGAAGAAGCACGAGAGTAGAATAAATGCTGTAGAAATGCGGTCATAAGGAGTATGTTAGCTGAATCTGAATGACAGAGTGAGAAATGTGTGATAAAGAAGAGTGTGGTTTGCAAGATGATGTTGTGACCAGGATTAAAGGAATGCTTCGGTGGTTTGGTCATGCAGAAAGAATGAATGAGGAAAGAGTGACAAAGCAAATTTATGTGGCAGAGGTGAACGGCAGAGTCGGGAAGGGACGCCCTAGACGAAGGTTTATCGACCAAATTGGCGATATACTGAAAATGGGCCAAATTAAGAGTACCCTTAACCGACGAGCGTGTATGCGTAGGTATATGGATGTGGAGGAGGCGAGAGAGGTGTGTCAGGATCGTGCCAAAAGGAAGTCCATAATCTCTGCCTACCCCTCTGGGTGACAGGCGTGAGTGTTTATGTATGTATGCCATTGTTGGTGACATAAACATAAATATAGTCGCAGATAATAACGATGACAACTCCCACTCATATCAAAACTCCCACTCATATCTTAGTCTATTAGCGTCACACTCAATGCTACCGGCTCATTCATTCCCTACTCGTGATAGAAGTTGCATTGATCATGTGATACTTAAAAGTGAAAACCGCTCAGTAACTTTAGTCCTTAATTCTTTATTTACGGATCACTCTCCATTATTATTTTCCTGTGAGCTGAATGGTCAAGTTCATCAGTCTAAAAGTACCCATACAGTTAAACGAACTGATATACAGGCCTGCGTGGTTGAACTTGAGAGCCGTGATTTCAATGACGTGCTCAGCAGTACCAATGCGGAAAATGCAACAAATTGTTTGACTGAAATTCTGTCCTCAATAATCGAAGCCAACACGCGCGAAATCAATATCTCAAGCAGAAAAAGCATTATCAAACCGTGGATTACTCCCAGCTTGCTGCGTTGCATCCGACACAGAGACAAGCTTTTTTGTAATGTTAAAAAACATCCACAAAACGAACTTTTAATTACTATTTATCAACGGTACAGAAATTTTTGCAACAACTTGCTTAAAAAGTCAAAAAAGAATATGAGCAGTCAGAATTTCAAAAGCATAAAAAAAATCCAAAGAAATTATGGACACTCGTCAAAAAAGCCACAAACTTACATCAAAAAGCTTCTCCCTCTGAGGAACTGCTGACTACGTCTAATGATCCGAAGTCCACTGTTGATAAAGTCAATGGGTTTTTCGCGAACGTGGGGAAAAAATTTGGCATCCAATATAACTATAGGCCCTTCTGATGCGTCAATCTCCAATTCCATAAATGAAACTTTTATTTCTGTATCTGACTCCATGGCTTTGCTGGATGCTGATGATAGGGAAATTGAGAACATTATCCTGGGACTTAGGCAAAGCTGTGCAACGGGACATGATGGCATTCCAACCACCTTAATTAAAGACTCGAAACATGTTCTGATACCAGTTCTAAAGTACATGTACAACTTATGATTTTCAACAGGCACATTTCCATCAGTGTTCAAAAAAACTCTGGTTCTCTCTGTCAACAATTACATGCCTGTCTGTCTGTTAATCTCTCGTCTGTTAACTCTGTCAACAATTACATGCCAATATCAGTACTACCTGTTTTATCTAAAATCCTAGAAAAACTTTTAAATACTAGACTAATAAATTACTTAAACTCTAAAAATTTTATCGCTCCAAACCAATTCGGCTTTAGACCTGGTAAATCAACAAAAGATGCGGTATTAGATCTAACCAGTACTGTTGTTAAAAATAATTGTAAATTAAAATCGTTATGTATATTCCTTGACCTTTCTAAGGCTTACGACACTGTATCTGTCTCCATTCTTCTCTCCAAACTCCAACGTCTTGGAATTAGGGGCATTGTACTGGACTTGTCTAAGAGCTACCTTTGTGATCGAGAGCAATATGTTACGATTGGTAATTACACTAGTCGGGGTGAATTGATTGTTCCTGATATATATAAATGATCTGTGTCAATTAAAACTACAAAACAGCAAAATTATTACATATGCTGACGCCACGGCGATCATTGTACATGGACAGAGTTGGGAGGTGGCGCGCTCATATGCCGAATCCGCGTTGCACTCACTTATGACATGGCTGTCTCAAAATTTGCTGACATTAAACCTTTGCAAAACGAAGTTTATTACATTTGCTCCTAGGCTTCCGTCACAACCAGACGCATCGTTCGTAATATATGCTCACAAATGTAATACGCAAATTCCTTGTACCTGTGTTTCAATATTGCGCACGCACAGCATTAAGTATTTAGGTGTTGTGGTCGACAGTGTATTGTTATGGAGCGAACACATTAAATGTATGACGTCACGTATTAGGAAACTTATATTTGTCTTTAGCAAGCTTCGTGTTGGCGCTGACATGGCGATTCTTAGGACTGCGTATTTTGCCCTAGCTCAATCCATTATCACTTACTGCATTACGATATGGGGCGCTGCCGGAAAAACTAACATTATACAGCTCGAAAGGGCACAAAGGGCTGTATTGAAAGTTATCGCTTCCAAGCCAATTAGGTATTCAACTAAACTTATATTTAAATATTGGGAAGTTCTCTCCGTTCGTAAATTATTTATATTAAATACGGTTCTTCGCAAACACAACAAAAAACCCTTGCATATGATCGTAAAATTTTAATGAATAAAAGAAGAAAAGACAAAGTATCCTCTACGGTGAGGTGTGACCTTGCAGTGGTAAAACAACATTATGACTTTATTGCTCCGGTACTTTACAATAAAATTAATAAAATATTAAACATCTACCCTTTGCCTTTAAATAAATCTAAAGCCCTGCTGAATGAGTGGCTACTAAGCCTTGATTATGACGAGGTAGAAGCTATAATTGAGAAATAGTTCTTAAACACACACGCATATAAACACACACACACACACACACACACACACAAGCTCATAAAAACACACACACACACACACACGTTAAATTACTTAGAATATTATGCTATGTCCTTAGTATAAGTCACTATAAATATTATTATGTACTATTTTTAACTTGAAACGCCTGTCTATGTGAGGTGGGTGCTAACATCTGCAACACAGTCCTCGACTACTGCTGATGTTAACGCTAACTATGTTCATGTTAAAATGTTTTTGGTTTCAATAAAGATTATTATTATTGGGGTATGTATAAGTTTTCTCATCTAGTTGGGCTGTATAAATATATAATTGTAAATGAAAATGATAAACATACATAAATATCAATAAAATAAAATAAATACATAAAAAATTACATAAATAAATAAAAACCCAACCAGATGGAAGCCCACGACAGGGGAGACCAAACGGCCGACGGTTAGGGGGAAAGGGAAAGAAACCGGCGGACGATGCTGACGGTATCGAGGAGCACCGCCTTCTGCATTTGAGCTTGGAGCGGTCCGTCACGGAGTCCCAGTCGCCTCAGATGACTCGAGAGGCTGACTGGGATTATTATTATTATTTGGGATATTTATAAAGTATTCTCATTTGGTTGGGCTGAATAAATATATAAAAGAAATATAGTAAATAAATATACATAAATATATATGTATATATATTAACTATACTACACAAATAATACATAAATAAATAAAAACCCAACCAAATGGAAGCCCTCGGCAGGGACCAAACGGCCGAGGGTTAGGGGGAAAAGGAAGAAACCGGCGGACGATGGGCGGTGTCGAGGAGCACCGCCTTCTGCATTTGAGCACGGAGCGGTCCTTCACGGAGTTCCAGTCGCCTCAGATGACCCAAGAGGCTGACCGGGATTAGCCCGTTCGCAGAAACGACCACAGGAATAATTTCGGTCGGCAGACCACCCCACATGTCGGTCACCTCGTGAGCCAGGTCCAGATATTTTGTCAGCTTATCTGTTTCGGCTTTCACGAGGTTCTCGTCATAAGGAATGGTAATATCGACCAAAATATCCTGATTGTGCCCGGTCCATCAGCAAATATCAGGCTTATTCGCAAGAATAGTCCTGTCTGTGATGATGGCCCGGTCCAGTGAGAGCCTAGCGCGGTCTTTCGAGCACGGCTTCAAGCACTTATAATATGGTATTTTCCTATCCACGAGACCGTATTTCAGAGCGAGCTCCTGTAGAATCCTGGCTACTATGTCTGTGCAATACCAGAGTTAGAAAGCGCCGAACAACCGGAGATGACATGCTAAGTGACTCGCCGGGATGGCGACAAGCTCGACAGATGTCTACGGCGCCATCCGTTAGGATGTATTTCCGATAATTGTTGGTCTTAATAACCTGATCCTGTATCGCACAGAGAAAACCCTCGGTTTCCCAAAGAGGTCACTGAAACGTAGCTAGTGGAGGAGGCGCCTGTGTCTACGAAAGGCTCATGTAGGTTTGTAGAACCTCCCGTGGAGCTCCTTCCATACGGTCTCCCGTCGGAAATGCACTGTACAGCTGGGTCTTGCCATTGCTCGTTGGCTAAGGATAGAGTAGTAAGCCCTTTATCACACGAAATGACATCCTGTAGAATGGATCATCCGATCTCACCTGAAAGTAATTACGGAGGCCTTACCATGATTATGCATGGTGAGAGAGCGCCCAAAAGCCGCGCCCACCATGTTTCCGCGGCAAGTACAGCCTCATTACTGACGATCTCGGGTGATGCATCATGTAACGTCATAACAGTGCGGACTTTTCTATCCAGAGCGTTCAGTTCGGTCTGAGTCCACCTGAGCATGCCGAAGATTATTAGAGAAATGGTTGATGAACTATTGGAAAACAATATTATTCAAGAAAGTAAGTCTCCTTATGAAAGTCCGGCTTTATTGGTTAATAAAAGAATGGGGAGAAAAGGCTTTGTATCGATTATCGGGCGCTGAACAAAATAACAATAAAAGACAAATACCCTATGCCTCTCATAGAAGATCTAGTAGATAGATTACAAGGTCATACGTGTTTCACCAGCTTAGATTTGAAAAGTGGTTACTACCAGATATTGATGAACCCCAATTCAATTGAGAAGACTGCCTTCATTACTCAGGACGGTCGTTATAAATTCCTAAGACTCCCGTTCGGATTAGTAAACGCACCTTCTTGTTTTCAACAAATGATGAATAAGGTGCTTGGGAACCTAAGGTTTGATAGGGTAATTTTATATTAGGATGATGTGTATTTAGTGTCTCAAACAGAAGACGAAAATTTAAAATTAAAGTAAAATTTAAAGTTTTTCATAAATTTAGAGAGAATGGACTGACATTAAATTTAAAGAAGTGTCATTTTTTCAAAACTGAGATAGAGTTTTTAGGCTATAAAATTAAACCTAATAATGTTATGCCAAACGAGGCTAAAGTTGAGGCGGTTAAAAATTTCACTTTGCCCAAAACGACACACCAACTTCGACAGTTTCTTGGCTTGATCAGTTATTTTCGAAAATTTATTAAAAACTGCGCATTGATATCTGCACCCCTTACGAAACTGTTGAAGAAAGATTCTGCTTGGACGTGGAACACTTCTCATGCAAAAGCATTTCATACATGAATAAACAGTCTAACTTCACAAAGTGTATTGGCTATTTTTAATCCTAATGCTCAAACAGTATTATACACAGATGCGGGTAGAGAAGTGCGGGTATCCTTATGCAAGTAAACGACGACGGCGAGAAACCAGTACACTATTATAGCAGACAAACATCTGAATGTGAAAAGAAATATCATTCCTTTGAACGGGAACTTTATTTGTTCGCTTAAACGGTTTCGTTTATATTTGTTAGGAGCTCCATTTAAAATAATTACCGACTGTAGTGCCGTTAGATTCGCTTTGACTAAGAAAGAGATTATTCCTCGTATTGCACGATGGGTTCTATCTACACAAGAATTTGTATTTGAGATTGTTCATAGGGAGGGCACACGTATGCAACATGTGGATGCATTAAGCCGAAATCCTGTGTCGTCGGGTGAAAAATCAGAAAGCGAAATTATATTGTCTATAACTGAAACGGACTGGTTACTTACAGTACAGTTACAAGATTTAGAAATACAGCATATTACAGAAATTTTAGAGACAGGACAGGCCGAAGCAAATTAGGATATTTTCAATAACTATGAACTTTTAGGTGGTAAAGTATATAGAAGTACACCCCAAGGTCGACGTTGGGTAGTACCCAAAAAGTGTATATGGCAAGTCATAAAATGCAATCACGATGATTTAGGTCATTTTGCACTCGATAAAACAATTGAACGTATAAAATATCTATACTGGTTTCCACGTATGCGACACATCGTAAGAAAGTATATAAAAAATTTTATCAATTGTATATATTATAAAAACAAAGGGGGTTCCAAGGAAGGGGAGTTATACCCGTTGCCGAAGTATGCACAACCATTTCATACACTGCACTTAGACCATTTAGGTCCATTTGTAAAAACTTGTAATAAAAATAAGTATCTATTAATCATCGTAGACGCCTTTACAAAATTCGTTTTTATATCTGCAGTACGAAGTACTAAAATTTCTGGCGTAATAAAAGAACTAGACATAATTTCCAAAATGTTCGGTAACCATAAACTAATTATATCAGCCCGGCTAGCATGGGTGGGGGACAAAAATTTTATCCCCCGATTATATCCACTGACAAGAGATAAAATTATCTTGTTATGTCAAACGGGAGAAGTATATCCCCGTTTGACGTAACGAGTAGTCATATATCCCCCGTCCGTAGCATGGAGCTAAATGAAATGAGTGGGTTGAAGTTTATATTCATACAAAAAAGTCTATCTAAGTCTAAGTCTATTTTATCTACTGTGGATATTATATCCACCGGTGTGCCCATGCTCTAAGGGTGGATAAAACTAAGCGAGGGGATAAACATTTTCTCCTTTCCTCGGGGATAAAATTGTCTCCTGCCCATGTTAGCCTTGCTGATGCAGGAACATGCTCTACGTCGTATGACTTCAAACAATACTTCCAATAAAAATATACGTAAATCCAATAAAAATATACGTTTGCACACTGTAGCGACGGGCATGCCACGTTCTAACGGTCAAGTTGAACGGTTTAATAAGCCGATTTTAGAATCTTTGAAAACTATGGGAGCTCATTCAACTGAGGATAGATGGGATCAGCAAATTAAGGAATTACAGCAAGGCTTAAATAGTACCATGCATAAAACCATAAAAGCGGTTCCTAGCGAAGTTCTCCTCGGGTATAGACTACGTATGGATAGTGATATGTTAGCTCCGGAGCTTGATGGCGTACGTAACGTTGATGTGACCGAGTTGCGAAAAGAGGTTGATAGAAATATAAGAAATAATGCTGAGTCTCAAAAAGAGAGGTTCGATAAGTCTAGAAAAAAGGCTAAAAGCTATAACGAAGGAGATTTAGTTTTGGTTAAGATACAAAGTCAGAGTAACCAAGGACAAAGTAGAAAACTTTTACCCATATTTAAGGGTCCATTTCAAGTAAAAAAGGTTCTGGGTCATGATAGATATGAGGTGACGGAGGTAAAAGGAAGTGAAAGGTCTTCTAAGCCCTATACTGGCGTCGTAGCCGCTGAAAATATAAAGCCTTGGATAAAAATTGCAGAACTGGACTGTGATTGACCTAATACCCGAATCCATACCATATAGTTATCGTGTTGGCAAGATATTTTAGCAGTTCAGGTAACAGGATTTTTGTATACATATATAAAATTTTATTTTTGTGTACGTGTGTTATGTTTATTTTTGTGTATGTATAGTCTCATTGTCATTTTACTGAGTGCGCGAGTCAATACAAAATATGGGTTAAACACATAGAATGTTAAACAAAACCGAGATAAGTATGGTTTAAATAAGCTTGGTACGGTTAAGTAAGACGAAATATCTTATTAAACGCAAGTAGAATGAACTTGGTACGTTTAAGTGAGACTAAATGTCCTTTAAATGCAAGTGATTCCAGGAGAAGACGAATCTGGTCTCTTAAGTGTGACAAGTTCCTTTAAGTGCAGGTGGTCTTAAAATTGCTCTTGAGTTATTTTAAAACAAAAAAAAAATGTGTAACCTGATTGTAACCTTTGACTATAAACTTGCGTCATGATCAGTTTATAAAAAAAAATGGCAGTTGATATACATAAAAATAGTCGTGAGGTTCCTGGGGCAGGAACCATGCAGGATGGCAGTGCTGGCAACTTTATTACTGTCAACATCGTTCACCCCTCTTCGTGCCAACGGAAGAGAAGTGGAAAGGGAAAAGTTATAAAATAGGGTGCATCATGATTCTTAGGACTGCGCCCCCTTCCCCTTAAGGGTTCGGCGGAAAGGCTATACAGGCCAAAGCCGTTCCCACAGGTGGTGTTTAGTGGGTAAGGCACTTCTTCAAAGTGAGTCCCACATAACCACGCAGCCGGCTGCGTGGTATGCTATTAGCATTCACCACCTCCCTCCCCCGCTTTCGGAGGGCGTCCTTGCATTGGGCGCAAAAAAAAAGATTCTTAGGCATTCTGTTTTGAGAACACGCGTCGAATTAGTCAAAGGGTAATTAAGTGTCGTGAACTTGTGAATACAAAAACTGTAATATTGAGTGCTCTGTACAAATATTAATTGAATTGTATATTGTGTTATAAGTGCATATTTATTTATAATAAACTGTGGGGGCGCTATCGTCACGCCACAAGCAAAATACATCGAAGCCTAAATCGCGCTATCAAAGTTCCGAATTAAAAACAGTATATATACAATAGCTCCGAACTAACACTCAGAGCGTTGGCCGCTCCCCGGGCAGAACACCTTGCCCGGCGGGAGATCTCCCCTTTTCCTTCCACCCGCTACAGTGGTAACTCCGACGTGATCTTGAACACGCAACCAAACAACCTTCGGAAACTTCAACTTCTCAAACCTTCATCATCGTCCTCAAGTACCCCATTCATTCGCTCCCGAGCAGATATTGTCTGCAGTCTTCACATCCTGCAAGCCATCTAGCTTTACAAAGGTTCATCGCAGCACTATAATAATGCTTCCTGTTCCTTTAAGCTACTCTCTGCGCTACAGTGTGCGGCACGGGTCTGAACCTTACTGCTCGCCTCTGCTTCACAGCACTCTCGCAGATTACTTGCCTTCTTCTCGACTCACCGCAGACTACAAGGCAAATTCCCTGGCACTTGCACATTCGTCGACATCTAGACTGCACTATAGACCTCCGGTCTGAGCAGGGGGGTGATTTGGCGGCGCTGTCGTCGCGCCACAGGCGAAATACATCGAAGCCTAAATCGCGCTATCAAAGTTCCGAATTAAAAACAGTATATATACAATAGCTCCGAACTACCACTCGGAGCGTGGGCCGCTCCCCGGGCAGAACACCTTGCCCGGCGGGATATCTCCCCTTTTCCTTTCACGGCCACAAACTATTTCATTGTGTTAACATACATAATAAAAAATACTCTAACTATTCTGAGTAAATATAACAGATTCCAGATTGTGTAATTCAGTCAATTCACCATTAATGCTTTCGTCATCGTATTCAACAACTCCATCCACTGCAGTCTTCAGCTTCTGTAAGCCTTACAAGGTTGATCGCAGCATTGGAATAACGCTTCCTGTTCCTTCAAACTACTTTTTTTCGCTACAATACTCGACACGGCTCTAAGCGCTTACTGCTCACCTTTTCTCCACGGCACTCTCGAACTACAATGCTATATATAGAAATTAGCTCCATAATACGTAGCGACCAATGCTCCATGCATTGGCCGCTCCCCGGATTGAAACACCTTGTCTGGCCGGAGATCTATTATTTTATTTACACGTAATTTTTTTTATAATTGTAGATTTTCATGATTATCTAAACCTATTGCTAAGTTATATTATTCCTAGTTCTAAGTTACGTACCTACAAGAATATCCGAGCTACAAACTGAATTGCTGAACTTTCTTTTTATCCGACTTCTTATGTATATTCTTTTCAAACTTTTGTTCAGTGCTAGTTCAATGCAGAATATCATAAGAATATGTTATCATATAGAGTTGTTTATTAATATCACAATATTTTTACATTCCATTGTAACTTAAAATATAGTAAAAGTAGTAGTAGGCACAGATTAACTCTCATTGACAATGTAATTATTGATCGGAAAGTCGGTGATCGATTCTCATTGATGAATTTCACATTTCTTCGAATAAATATACTTCTTCGTTTAGGTCGAGTCGAGAGCAAATTAGTACGTAGAATTACCACAAAAATTTTATGGTGCCGGAAACAGGAATCGGACTCGAGTTTAGATTAATTTTTTTTAGGATAGGGTGACAAACGAGTACACAGTCCTGATGGTAAGTGGTTGCTGTGATCCATAGTCATGATGTATCCTCAATAAAGAATCAAAATGCAGATGCGTTGTCACCCGTGAGGACTAAGATGGAATGCCTCTTTACCAGTAATAACGTATCCGGTTATCTACACTCACCATACGTAACATAACAGCGTTAAGCTGCTATTTTACGCTGGTATTCTGTGAGAGCGTGGTCCCTCCCCGGTCGAGCCGACCCATTCGTGCTACAACTATATTACTAATATAGCTGCAGCATGGCTCTACCATGTATCGCTGCTAGCGCATTTTTCGGCTATGAAAACCGTATCTCTTTTAGCCGTTTATTTTTATTTTATGGAATAAAATGCAGTCACACTATGCCAAATCAGGTCTGTAAAGAGGATGATCTAAATTCTTAAGTGGTGGGCTGTCCAGGAAGACCATCGTTTCCAACGGTTATCATGGTGATACTTCACCATGATAACGAAGCCGTGTATTCTGCGAAGCCCCGTGTTAGCTCACTTGTTACTCATACCCGCGAACACTTCTGGCAAGCGTTTTATAGTATACCATTCGGCATTGCTACTTTAATTTCGTAAATGAATTGACACCAGATACCCATTCAAAGTGCAAAACTAACGATTGAAATGTTCCTTGCGCTTCTTTGCTTCACTTTGGTAGGCGTTTGTTCATTTTGAACTAGCCAACCTTTGACCAGCGTTTCGTTTCTAGATTGTATTGATAAATCTAAAATTCATTACCTTAATAACGTCATAAACATGCCGAGGTGTGCCTGCTTCAAATTTAGAAATAATTTCACGCCATCTATCAACACCCAAAAACAGCACCCAATGTAAAACTATCTTCTTCACGCAAAGGTTCATGTGAAATCTTGTGAACGCTTCCCCAAAAAATCTGCAATATGTGCTCAATCTTTTCATACGTGATTCGTCTATTCTCCTTAATTAAATGTTTCACTGCTAACACGTTTCCTTCCAAAACAGCCGTCAAAGGGTGACCACTTCTTTCTTCATCTCTCAAATGTAGTCAACCATCCTAACAATTTGTTATATAAGAGGTAGAGGGTAAAGACCCCACTAAGGCAATCGTGCTTTAGAAGGGCATTAATCCATAAATGCTAGTAGTAGTAAACGATTCGCCCTGTTTTAGGTGACCATTGAAGTAGTAAAAAATCATCGTGCGGAAATGTTCTTACGCAGATCCATTATTCAAACATTATATTTCAATCTAACTTACAGTAAAAATGTTGAGGAAAATTGGAAATTGGAACATTCGTATCCTTACTTGCAAAAATTCGTATTTGCAAAATAAATTATAACTTGCTAGTGTCTCATACAAAAATACTTTTATTTCACAAACCATTCTGCGTAGCCTGTCGTATTAGCTTATTTTACACATACGCTTGATCTTGGGAAATGAGTATGTGATGGAAAATAAGGCTTTTTTTGATGAAATATTTTACAATAACATTCCCTTATGAATATATTTGAAGAATGAATAGATGTTCCTGGAATGGAAAGGATAAATAGTATCAGCAAAAATGAAAACCTTACATTTGCAAATGATAATATAGTATTATGACAAAATTGCTCAAGAACCTTAGCACTATGCTTAATTTATTATGTTATGTGTAACTTCATGTCAAATCTACGCAGGTAGGCGTTGGCCGTTAGTTTGGATGTAGCGAAGGCCTTAGATCGGGTTCGGCACAAAGCGCTTCTTTCGAAGCTCCCTTCTTATGGGCTTTCCGAGAAATTGTGCAATTGGATCACCAGTTTTCTTGTAGATCGGAGCATCAAGGTCGTAGTAGACGGTGCATGCTTCGATTACAAGCCCATTAACGCTGGTGTCCCACAAGGCTGCGTGCTATCATCAAAGCTTTTTCTTCTGCATATCAATGATATGTTGCAAACCGGTAACATTCATTGCTATGCAGACGACAGCACTGGTGATGCTTTATACACCGGCCGTGCCAATATTTCTCGGGAAAACGTCGCAGAGTACCGGAACAAACTTGTGTCTGAAGTCGAGACTTTGTTGAACAAAGTCTCAGACTGGGGGCGACTAAATCTAGTCCAGTTCAATCCCTAGAAGACACAAGTTTGCACGTTTACCGCTAAAAAGAACCCCTTTGTCGCATCTCCTCAGTTTCAAGGCACTCCCCTTGTTGCCTCAGCCAGTATCAGAATCCTCGGTGTCGACATATCGAATGATGTGCAGTTTCGTGGTCACTTGGAAGAGAAGGCCAAATTGGCCTCTAAAAAGCTTGGCGTGCTCAGAAGAGCGGGACAGTATTTCATGCCAGCACACCGCTTGCAATTTTACAAGGCGCAGGTTCGGCCCCACATGAAATACTGTTCCCATCTCTGGCCACGGCTCCCCAATGCCAGCTCCTTCCACTTGACCGCGTCCAGCGCAGAGTGACTCGAATCGTCGACGACCGAGTTTTTTCCGATCGGCTGGACTCACTGGCACTGCGTAGAGATGTTGCATCTCTTTGCGTATTTTATCGCATCTATCACGGCGAGTGCTCTGAGGAATTGTTCGGACTAATTCCAGCCGCTCAATTTCATCATCGCACATCGCGACAGAACTCGAGATGCCATCCATACCATCTGGATGATTGGCGGTCCACCACTGTGCGATTTGGAAGAAGTTTTCTTCCTCGCACAACTTCCTTGTGGAATCGATTACCACCAGCGATTTTTCCGGACCGATACGACTTAGGGACCTTCAAGAAAAGAGCCTATTTCTTCTTAAAAGACCGGTAACGCATCTGCAATTCCCCTGGTGTTGCAGTTGTTCATGGGCGGCGGTAGTCACTTACCATCAGGTGAGCCGAATGCTCGTTTGCCCCCTCTACTATAAAAAAAAGAAAAAAAAAAGGTAGTTGTTGCAAACCTACGCTCGAAGTTAAAACGAGTGTATTATCCATATATCAGTTTAGGAAATCCCCTCCCCCATTTTTTCTAAATTGTCTTCTTGCACCTCATTGAGGTTGACGGTCAAAGCTCTGGTGATAGAATGATAGAAGAAAATCAATCCAAAAAATAAAACATTGAACCTAAATTTCTGAGATCAGTTATTAGAAGGTGGACTATGTGCTTGTTTTTTACTTCTCCTTATACTTATACGAGTATATAAATATAAAAACTTAAGGTACATTCATATGAATAAAAAATATTTTGATTTGAAATGCATAACAAAAGTGAAGCGCAGAAGGATTTAAAAAATTCTGCATAGCAGTTTTTGTAGAGCTGAGGAAGCCAGATTAGCATGTGTACAAACAAGGCCTCTTCTCGTTTACGTAAATACTACTGCATTCTAGTTTTGTGATGGAGCGTAAGTGAATTTTATAGTTCGCAAAATATTTTTACTTAAAAAGTAAATCGATATTGCTCCTAAGCGTATTACAAATATTACGCACATAACACCAATAAATGTTCAACACACGAGATAAATAATTTTCCATTTACTTTTGTCCTTATATATCAGCTTTTTGATTTCTGATTTTTTCAATTTGTAATGAAAAATAATATCAAGAACAAATAACACTTATAAAAATTGTAAGCTTTTTGTTAGTTTCTTGAAACATTATTTCATGTGCGATGTGCATTTTTTAAAACATTGTATCTACATCAAAATTATTGGTTGTGACTTTAGCTGTTATTAATTTTAAAAATGTTTCTCTCAATTGATATACCTTCTACAAATTACAATTAAATAATTTTAATCAAAATTTGCAATGGAAATTTATCAAGTATTGAATCTTATATTATGCAGATTAATGTAATAAATTTGTTTTTCACTATATTCATGTCTTATTTATTTATACTGACACAAAACTATTTATTTTTATGGTTTCACTATTACAAATCATGCAACGGATGAAATCATATTTTGCTACTCTAATTCAATTTTGCAATGTCATAAGCATAATAAATTTTAGAGTTTTGAAATTGTAGAGCTTATATTTTTGTACTTATTTCTCAATTTCAAGAAAAGTAAATATTATAAATTTTAGATACATAATTTCTTTTTACGTAGGTGCGAATTTTGGTAACCTTGAATGTCTATTTTGACTGGATTAGAAGCACAATGAAAAAAAAAACAAACAAAAGCCACATCGAATATGACTTTGGATGGAAATATTGGAGTTTTTAGGGTTCCGTAGTTACACAACAAGGAACCCTTATAGTTTCGCCATGTCGGTCCGTCCGTCCGCAGTTTTGCTCAAAGACCCTAGGTGCTACAAATCTGTAATTTGGCATAGTTATAGATATTAATCACGCCTATAAAACTGTGTAATAAAATCTTAAAAAACATTTTTATTTTGGGTACTTCCCATACAAGTAAACAAAGGATGATTTTTTTTACCCGTCTATTACATCATGTGGGGTATCGTTTAATAGGCCTTTTAAAAACACTGGGGGTGTGGAACAACATATTTTCGATTTAGGTCGATTTAGCTTTAAATACTACATTTACATACTACATTTTTCATTAGAGTCATGCGCCCCCTCTACTAACTAAACCGCTGTATATGGAAATGTGAAAAGTAAACACAATAGTAGTATGCATAATGAAATTAAAAGGAAAACTATCACAGCTAAGTAAAATTAAGAGGTTAACGAGTAATAGTCGACCAAGTTATAAAATGCACTTGAGATAGTAAAAATTTCATTACCACTCCATAGAAAATGACCTAAAACTAGCTGCATTATAACTTTGTAATGTTATTGTAAACTATTAAAAATAATCATTTTATCAAGAAAACGACTTTTAAGCATTACTACTATTAGCTTTACTTTTTCATTTGCGAGATACGAGATAGGGTATTATTTTCGTAGATAGGGTATTTTCAAAATCGAAAAGTTTTTTTAATCTTTTTTGAATAACACTCCCTATAAGTCTGATTAGAAAATAAGTCCTTCAGTTACAATCTTCCTATTTGGGCCCGTTTTTAGTCGTTATAGCGGTCAAATCGCGAACTTACTTTTTATGCTCATTATCAAGAATGCCCACGTATTGTGACGGGCAACTACGAAACCCTACATTGTGCGTGACCCGACACGAAATAGGCCAGTTTTATTTCGTTTATAAAATTATTCAAACAAATAATCTTCAGCTTGGCATTTCCTTTTGTATATTCTTTGAATGAGTCATAGAACTCAATTGCATTGACCTCAATTGTTGCCAACTTACTGTAATTTATTCTGATTGCTGTATCATTTCAGCAGACTTTTATGTATGAATTGCTTATTCTACCAAAACGTTTGTTTTACTTGTTTTTCTTATAGCAGTATAGGCTTTTATCATAATATAAAAAAATCATTTTTAATTAAAGTTTCCGTGTGCCGTTTATACAACAATAAATCATATTTGTATTTCGTCTTAAATATAGTAGGGTCAGGGCTATATTATGGTTGCAGTAAGAATGGGTTGGCTCAACCGTGGAAAAATCAAGCTCTCACATAATACTAGCGTAAAATAGCACCATAATGCTGCTGTTTCTTATGGTGAGTGTAGAGAACAGGATAGTTTTTCACTGGTAACGAGGCTTTCTATATTTGTCTAAAGGGATGAGATCACAATACTGTACTTTGTTTTTTTTTATAGTTTAGGGTGATAAACGAGCATACAGTCCACCTGATGGTAAGTGGTGGCTGTGACCCATAGACATCTACATCTATCCTCAATAAATAATCAAAATGCAGATGCGTTGTCACCCGTGAGGACTAAGATGGAATGCCTCTTTTCCAGTAAAAAGGGTCACCGGTTCTCTACACTCATCATACGAAACACAGCAGTGTTAAGCTACTATTTTACACTGGTATTCTGTGAGAGCGTGGTCCTTCCCCGGTCGAGCAGACCCATTCGTGTTGCAACTATACTACTAATATAGCTGTAGCATGGCTCTTCCACGTATAAACCATTCCGAATCGAGGATAGATGTAGGTGTCTATGCCACAGCGTCGTAAGGTAGACTGTGTGCTATCTTGATTAAACTTAAACAATTGAAGATTCAAGTAAAATGTTATTCAACGTAATCATTTTAAATTAGAACCGTAGCAAAATGTTTAATTACTGTTTTCTGTTAACGTTGAAGAAGCTGAATTATCTTTGTTATGAATGTTCCCATCGCATCGCAGCGAAACTACATTGTCTGGTTTAATTCAGAACAAACTTCATTTTATACATTATAATTATTTTCTCTTTTATGTGTTATATCATTTATTTTTATTTCTTTTATTTTTATAATTTTACTGTGTATTTAGTATATTAATTTGTTACGAATAATAAAAAAGGTAACTTAAATGATATGAAACTATGATTGAACAGTTGTATTGAAACACCGCTATGCACTGCTTGCGGGGGCATGGACGGATTATGTCGGACATGCAGCGACTAAAATCCTGTGGTGTTTCTACTACGCCCCATTTAGGCAGGGCAACGGAAACAATTTCACATTCATCTGCAGCCTTACCAGTGCCAGCGCCCCTTAATTTGAGAAGACAATTCCTCCCCCTATCCAAAAATACTACTGCTCTATATCTTTCCCAGAAATAAGAGAAGCAATAAGTCGTCAATGGGTTGTAACTTCACTTTAGCCATATTATTAATAGTAAATTATAAACAAATAAACCCTGTAACAGTGTGTTGATTGTAGTGTGTTGTATTGTAAAAATATATATTGTATGTTGCTGGAAACAAATTTTGTACATTTCTTTATAATTTATTACACAACTAGAAACTGGACACACACCACTTTTTTATTATTATCTTCATTAGATTCCACCGTATCTATTCTCAATATAAGCCTTATTAAGGACTACTAGATATTTTTCTATACTGCTTGCTACTCCAATTACTAGCAAGATTTCACCATACAACGTATAGCTTAAATGGTTTTAACCTTTAACTATGGACACTTATTTTTTGTAATACTAAAATGGACATGGGGTCTGACAGACTCTTACATTGTTAAGGGTCATTTGATATTAATTGTGCAAATAAATAAATGAAAAGAATTTACAATAAATGCTTGTATTGTAAATAATAAGATTTTAAATAGATAATTATGAGAAACATTTATTACATAATTTAAAATTTAAAATTTTGTACAACATACTTCAATATATATTATTAAGGATAACTCAAAAACTATTGATCAGACCTTGATCAACAAGCACCAGCTTTCAAATAAAAAAGAATCTTTAAAATCGGTTCACGTAGAACAAAGTTATGAGGTAAAACACATAAAAAAAACATACAGTTGAATTGAGTACCTCCTCCTTTTTGAATTCGGTAGATAATACAAATAATTACAAAAAAATAAAACTAGTTTTACAGAAATATAAGCGTAAATATAAGAAATGATAATTACAAAAAAATCAAGAAAAGGCACTTTTCAGTCTTAATTGGCACTGACATCACTTAAAGTTCTACTAACTAATTATTTATTTAAAGAATCAACGTAATTATATTTATTTGTTAAAATCTAATTAATTTTCAATTAAAAAAACAACAATGTTCATTCTGAATTACATACGAGAAAAACTAACAGAAGGTCAGTTACCCTTTAATTATTGGCATGCTTAACACGGGGGTATGAGAAATGCAGACATATTGGATTTTTGCATGCTACACATTTGTAGACAGTGTTTCTGTGGAGTCTAGGTGGGTATAGGTTACAAGGTTTTCTCTTTGCTTGCTTTTCTTCTTCAGCTTGGGTATCATTTGGAGGCGGTCACCACCTAAAACGCGCTTTATGGTGATTCTCAATTCTCTTGGTAATGCTTTGATCGAGATATAATGTCTTTGCATATGCGGGACTACTAGAGAACGAGTTAATTTCTTTATAAAGACACCTCGATCTATCTCCTCGATCCCTTATTTTGGAATTGAGCATATAATATGCTCGCATTGATACCACTCAAGTCAAGAATTCGAAAAATATCACCAGAAGACGGATTATCTAAACGCAATATTTTTGTTGGTCTTTGTATTGCACTTTTTGTTCTAGTCGTCGTTTTGAACCGGAAAAACTTGGTCGACTATTTTCGGCCATTTTAAACAACGAAAATCTAAAACAAAAGTAACGGTGGTATAATATTGTTTCTTAAGGAATTATGGACATGGGGTCTCACAGACCCCGTCTAAACTTTAAATACGTGTAACTTACATTTATGGCACTGGACGACACAACCTTCTTCTTCATCGAGCATTTGGTGACTAAACTAGAAGCTACTGAGACGCCCACCCGCAGGGGGTGGTGGTAAATATGTTATTCTAAGAAATCAGCAAGTATGAAAGGTCTGTGAGACCCCATGTCCACAGTTAAAGGTAAAAGCAAAATAAATCGACTCACTGCATTACAACTTACTGACTCGTTAAACTACGGTCATTCAATGCTGGCAGTATAAGAAGACTCGCAAGTGCATCTACAATCTTAAGACTACGAGTATGCTCGAAATCGCTCTGCCTGAGTGATATTCGAGTCATAAATATCTGTACTAGAAATAGAACCACCCAATATATTAGTTAACTTTTTACAAATTTTTCAAAGATAATTTGTGACCAAAAATTTAATTTACTCAGTAAATAAACCATCGAGAGAAACGGAAACAGAAACTTTTTATTTAATATAGATTATAAGTAATACTGATTGAAAGTTACTCTTTTGTTTAATTTACAACTGGTTCGATAAAAAACTAGCAAGAAACCCAGCGGGACGCTTGTTTTGAAAAAAAAAAAACCAGCTTACAATAATATATGTTACACAATTAAAAACACAAAACAAATTAGATATAGCTTTGTAGCAATAACTTCATTCCCAGGGGTTATTATCATCCATAAATTCCTTAATATTATAATAATCCTTTTATACAAATATTGTTTACTAAAGTTTTTGAAATTTGAGGAGGTCTCATTTTGTATATCTTCTGGAATTTTGTTGTAAAAGCGTATACATCACCCCAAGAATGAATTACTGATTCGGTGGAGTCGAGTAACTGTTACTACTAGCTTGTGTCTGTTCTTAGTATTTACAGAATGAATATCACTTATTTATTTAAAACTACTTTTATTTGTGTACATACATTACATTTTATAAATGTATTGAAAGGCGAAAAATAATATATTAATTTCTTAAAATTTTTGTCCAATCGATTATTTAGGTTTTAAATCATAGATTGCACTTATGGCCCTCCTCTGTAAAACTGGGTGAATTCCTCCTTAACCTTCTCAGAAATGACACCTGTGCCTGTGTGGGATAGATTGAAGATTAACTTTTACCTTTTTATTTATATGTTTGTAACTATGTCTGGTTTATAATATGTTACTAGATCTATAAATATCTTCCAAATAAAAATAAGTCGAATTTAAGATACTGATTTATTTATTGTTGCATGCATATTCATAACAGTAAATTTCATATTCCAACACATATTACAATATTTTTCATATCCGATTTCATATTACAATATTTTTCATATTCCACACATATTATGAAATAAGTGTGGAATATGAAAAATATTTCAATGAAGTGAAGTGCAGTACACTGTGACGTATAGTTGCCACTTCCACCGGATTCATTACCCTCTCAGAGATAAGTAGAGGCCTGTGCTTTACAGCGAGAGTCCGAGAGGCACTTATTTCATAATGCATAAAATGATACCTAGTTTTAAATTACTTTTTTAATATAATATAAAATGAGTATAGAGCAATGAGATAGCTCTAGCCAGCTTCTACTGCAATGTGCTTTAATTGGTCTGACTGTAGGAAACATAAGTTCTAAGTTTAATAGTGATATTTTTCTAAAGCGTAGTGTAGCGTGCACGTTTATAATTTTCTTTTTTTTATAATAATACAAGGTTTTTAAACCGATATAGAACATTGTTTAAAACAATGTCAAGAAAATATTACATTAAGGAACTATTTCTTGTCCTAGCTTATAAAAAAATCACCTGAACAGGAGTCTATCTTAAAGTAGAATTTTAAATAGCCAGACGTCTAACACGTTTGACTCTCTGATATAAATATGCATGGTTTTACTGCCTACCATTTATTGGAGGCCACAAATAATTAGGGAATTATTGAATATTTATTAGCAGCCTTTTACGTCATCCATAGAATGTTTATTTGATAGTCTCCTATGTAATTAATGAAATTAATACAATTAATTGAGTATCCAGTAGTAGGGGTCTAGTTTATGATCATAGTTTTCGCTCGATTTAATTATAATTGAAATTCAATTATAATTAAATCGAAAATTAATTCTCTTACGTAGCCAAAACAATAAAAACTAAACAATTACGTAGAAAACGTAAAAAAATTAATGTTTAAGCGGCGGAATATCCACTACCCCATATTCAGTTCAATTCAGAAGCGACAGAGGGAAACTGAAACAGGACATGGGCAGCAGTATCTTCCTGATAACAACTAAAAATAATTTCCAAGCCAAGCGTGTCAGTCGGGTCGGCAAAATACCCTCTAGGAGGCAATCTATGAGGAAGCCCTATATTCAGCAGTGGACTTTTGATTGGCTGTAATGAAGGAATGAATAAGTTAAGTAAAGTTACAGCCTATATATATCACACTGTCAGCACAAGCCTCCTCTCATTCCTGAAAGAGTTGTGGAGCTTAATTGGGTTGTTTATATACGTGGTAGAGCCATGCTGCAGCCATATTATGATTGTAGCACGAAGTGAAGTAAACCAAATCGATTCACCAACTTACAGATTGGCTTAACACTTAGCGAAAATACTCTCACCTCTCAGAGGACATACAGGATAACACACAAAGGATTCCTACCATTTTGTCAGGGAGATTAAAAACCTACACCTGGCAGACAATGAAACTATGGTCAGTTTTGATGTGCAGTCACTGTTCACATGCTTACCTGTTAAAGACTGCATCTCAATTGTAACTGGCTAAAGGCTGGAAGAAAACATCATGCCGTATACAATAGGTTGGGGAAAAAGTTTCTTCATATTTTGTATACAAATTTAAGACATTTTTCAAAGTTTAATTACATTTAATTATAATATATAATATGCGCCATTTTGTTCGATAACTTGTTGCCATCTTGTAGAAGTGACATAATACCGTTGCTGTAGAAGTCTTGGGATTTTCGATAAAAAAAAGTTATAACAAGTATATAGTTCTGACAGTCCTCTCTTGATGTTAACCTAACACTACCCAAAGAATTTCGAAGAGACCGAAACAGGTGAAAATCTGAGGTTGCAAGGTCAGGACTATATGGTGAATGCATTAACACTTCCCAACCAAGCTCTCTCAATTTTTGCTGAGTGGCCAAAGATGTGTGTGGTCTGTCGTTATAATGATGGAAGACCATTTCTTTTCTGTTGATCAATTCTTGCCATTTTTTCTCAATTTATTGCTTGAGTCTCATTAGTTGTTAGCAGTAGAAATTAGAATCGATGGTTTTGACCGGCGGTAAAAGCTCATAATAAGCGATGCCCTTCCAATCTCACCATACACACAGCATCACTTTATTGCGTGTTAATGCGGGTTTCGCTACAGTCTGTGGAGCCTGACTACCCGTTTTTCGCACGTTTTTGTCGTAGGCGATCCATTTTTCATCACCAGTGATCAATCTTTTCAAA
The DNA here is from genome assembly GCA_029286625.1 of Parnassius orleans. NCBI lineage: Eukaryota > Metazoa > Arthropoda > Insecta > Lepidoptera > Papilionidae > Parnassius > Parnassius orleans. Next base: position 1,897,332 of record JAGSMP010000184.1, read on the forward strand.
AGTGGTTCAGTTTCATTACGTTTCAATAGAGAATCACAAATGAGTACATGATTCATTAGGTTTCTTTCAGTGAGCTGATGTGGTACCCAAATATCCAGCTTTTTTGTATAGCCAGACTTTTTCAAATGGGCAAAACTGTTTTTTAGTCAATCCTCAATCCGTCGGCTATGTTGTAACTACTAATATGCCGTTCTTGCTACTTTTTCAAAAATGGCATCGACTTTATCCGTATGAGGACGACCAGAGCAAGCTGCATCTTTGACATCAAAATTCCCGGACTGAAAACGCTTGAACTAACTTTATGCTACTCTTACTGACACTGCATTATCACAATTTTTTTTCGCGGCTTGAGTCACATTTTTCCCTTCTTTTTAATAAAACTTCAGTTTTAATCGAATTTCCTCGTTAGATTCACCCAATTTGGCGGACAGAAAAACAATTGAAAAATGGCGGGAAAGTGTTATTTACTTTTTATTTTTCTTTTTATTAATATCCTATAAGTATTGATATTAAAACTAGCCAGATATAAAAAGTACAACCAAAGAGATTTTTCTTTAATTTTATACAAACAAAATACGAAGAAACTTTTTCCCCGACCTGTTATGATTAGAATAATTTTACTGTTTTCATTTAAAGTCCACACGAGCGAAACAACGGACAAGTGCTAGTCGTAGAAATAACGTATGTTATTTTAAATCACTGTTTATGGTTCAAAGTCTACGTTTTGTGAAGATGGACTTCTTCAAAGATAAACAAGTTCATACGTTAAGATGCATGTGCAACTATGACGTAGAATACAAAAGCTTTGCGCGTGAAGTTACGAGGTAAACTGCAAAATTGGCACTTAAACTTTAAACTCACTACATATATTTTTGGATTACTCGTCACGTTAAGGAGACGGTGATAAGTGCTTTGATTACTGAATAGCGAGATTACCATTGAACATCTAAATGAGCAAAAGGTATTCATAATTTACCAAAAAAATTAATATGACGGTGCCTGCGCCATTGCATGTGCGGCGGTGCCGGTGTTGCTAGACAGAATTCTTGTAAACAACACGTGCACCGCACACCTGCGAAATCGCACCTGCGGTGGCGCCCGTGTCTAGCTACTTGTTTTGCTTGTATAAAACGGACGGAGCGGCCGCCGTGAAGGCAGTCTTGGCTATGGCGTGGAACGGTGCGCTTGTCGTATTCCGTTACTAGCTTACCTTTGTCTCGTTGGATGATTAATTCGTGCAAACGAATTAATTATTACTCTTAACTACAAAATTAGTCCCGGTACAATTTATAGTTTGTATTAAGAAATCTATTGTAAATTAACCTTATTTAAAAGAAAAGTCCACTGGATTTCTTGCTGGTTCTTTCTAGGACAGAGGTTTTATCCGAACCGGTGGTAGTAGTACTATATTGAATAACAGTGATTCTATTCTATTATAAAAGCCTTTTCATGTGACTATACATCATAATAACATCCTTCATAAGAAGTGGGATTAAAGCTCCATTTAAGTTCTCTATATTATAATGACCTTTATACATCAGAAGTGTGATAAAGTCCCCGTTATTGCCCACATATAATCTTCGAATAGTATGAGGATTATTACATTTGTGAAAGACTATAATGCATTTCGCATTGAGGACTCTGTTTTTATGTTAAATGCCGTAATGAAATTTACTGTCCTACTTACGATATTGTCGTATCATTAAAGTGTAGAGAAAATATTTAAAGTGAAATGATTTAAGCCAAAAGGTAAATCCTTTTTTTCGATTTATATTAAAAGTACCCGCAAGTACTTTCATTATTTCTTAACGTACCTAAATATGTTAACAAATGTCGAAAGAAATGTTGTAGGCTTTCTAGCTGAGTTTTAGTTTGCATTCAGTGAAAACTTAACTTGTTCGAGTTTTGTTATAATTTGATAGTTTATGCGAAATATGATTTACATGGGCTACATTTTTAAGTTCGAAATAATAAGTGTCATTATTGTGTTCTAATGTGTTGATAAGTGTGGCAGCTTACTCCGAATATTGATGGTCGACAAGATTGGGGTTTGATGTCAAGGGATTCATAGAAGTTTCTACATGAATGATCAATGAGGAAGATGTTGTGACGGCTAATCGGATATTGTCAGGTGCGGCCGAGCCCTGGTAAGATTGAGCCTACACCGCTACAGACTGTAACTTATCGGCGGCTTATACAAGGCAATTCAAGTGGCCGCCGAAGACATGGTGCTTTGGCGCTGTAAGTGGATGCCTGAGGCTTGGTCAGCTTTCGTAGATTTTGCGCAGTTGCCTCCTTCTCTTCGAAATATATGGTGGTATCTGTCTCACCACATAGTTGCTGTTTTTGCAATGTGTGCAATGGTTTGTGAGTGCCATGTCATACAGTTGCCGTTTCTTAAGAGAATGTGTGGTGAACTTTGGAAGCTCGGAATTCTATGGTTCGCAATACATTTATCTCAATTTCTTTTAATTTTTATATTTGCAAAGTAGGACGACGATTCGCTGGCGGCCAGTATGGCGCGACGTCTTGCTGGCGCGAGTGTGGCGCGAACGCAGCAGAACCGCACGCTGGAGCGCGTTTGTATGGAGTTGGCCGTATAGGCGCGTCCATGACCTAAATGAAGTCTGGGATGGTCTAGCATTGTACTATGTAACAAGTGTTAATATCTGTTAGGTGGTGATAACTGACAGACCGTATGCTGTTTACTGCCAACCGCACAAGGACGTGCGATAGTTGGAGGTGGCCGTGTCTGCGCGTCTAGAAAATATAGAGGTTGCATCACTCTAGCGGAGTAATTTTTATATTGCAGGAAAGGAAGATGGTGTTGCTGGGAGGCTGATCTGTGTTACACTGGGATGTGTCGTGTTGCTGTTGGTTTGCATACTTTGGTATTATCATGTCACTACGTTCCTCACGTTACACTACTGTGTGATTGTGACAGGGACATGTTTGCGGTATGATCGGACTGTAATTGCTCTAAAAAAAATGGTTGTTACTATCATTGCAGGGCTTTGTGCCGGTCTAATGATATGGCTATAGGGAATAGTGATTCCGGACTAGCATAAACAGTGCTTGAAAAAAAAGAGAAAGTAGAAAAAAGAATGATTCTATTAAAAAAAAAGGAGAAAAATTTTGAAGGGCATATTGCCGCACCAAAACTGATTAGTGTTGCAGAGTTCAAAGAAACCGGTCCAATACTAATTGCCTGAAGGGTTGATATAGACCGGACCAGAGCTGATTGTTAATATCTTCAGGGTCATTATAGACCGGAACCGAATATGTTACTGAATGTGTTAAAACTGATGTTTTTCTGTCTACAGATAACTAAGATTATTTATTTATTTATTTATTTATATACTCTTTATTGCACACAAAATACTACACAACACAGAAAACTTAAATTTATAAATGTTTGTACAATTAGGTGGCCTTGTCGTTAAACAGCGATCTCTTCCAGGCAAACCTTGGTGAAGGAGATAATTTTCATTTAAATATATAAAATATATAGAAGTGTGCATAAATAGTAGATAGACAAGTATATATTAATAGTACAAGGTATATATAGTGTATAAGACAATGCAATTATCAAATATATAATATTATATATACATATACACATAAACACACAAATACATATATACATACACACATACACAACGTGTTACAAAATACCCCGTAAAGAATATAATTAATTATCAAACCAAAAATTTTGTAAACCCTAGTAAGCTGTCATGTCAGGGAACCAGATTGTTTAACAGAAAGTCCTACGTACCTATTTTACCTAATAATGGTCTACTTTAATACGTTTTCTATTTTTCATTCATAAATGTTTGCTACCTCAATACAAGGATGTCATTATACTCAAGTACTGGCTTCAAATAATGTCAAGTTGGAAAAAAAAATATGTTGTCAATTTCAAATCTTCTAATCGATATCCTACAACTGTTCAGAGTTTTTTTTCCAACATTTTTTGCAAAATGACGATGCTTTCTAACTCGGAATATTACGATTTAATTTTAATTTAATTTAATTTATTTGCTTATCTTTACAAAAACATTACATAATAATATAACTTCGCCAAACTGTAAAGACAGTTTGTTGGCGAATAAATGCACTCTTGTATCCTATTACATAATTAAATAAGTACACCACCCACATAATGTAGCAAAAAAATAGAAATTCTAAATATAAACACTATTATTTCTATATTCTATAACATCTCACTCACATAACATTGTAACCAAATAGAAATTCTAAATATAACCCGTATATATTTTTCAAATATTACAAACGAATATCAGTTTTTACAAATTGTCAAATACGCTATCATGTATGTCCAAAAAATAATTCTTAAGTTTCTTTTTATTTGTAAATTTACGATCAGGTCTACCCTGCCTTAGCCAGTCTATTTCATTAAGAAGCTTTGGTATTAAATATTTTGTACATCTTTTACCATAGTAGTTTTTAACACTAGGCTCAATTAATTTCCCTTCTCTAACTTTCCTGGTTCTATATTTATTATCGACTTTTTCTTTATAATTATTTTTATTAATGTTTTCCAAAACTAATAACATGTTAACTTTGTGTTCTACCGGTAAAATTTTACAAATAGAGAATAACTTATTATAATCTTTCTTACAATTTTCTTTAACTTTTTCATTTACAAGATATTTTAGAAATGTTGTCTGTAAATTTTTAATGTCCTTTATATAAGAAGCAAAAGTGCGATCATATACTCCAAGTCCATAAGTTTTGAGGCAATCCACCAAAGCATAGTATAGAAGGTACATAGATTTTTTGTTCAAAATGTAGTTAAAATAATAAAATTTACCTAATATCGCCGACAGCCTTGTACATACATCTGTTATTTGAGGTTTCCAATTAAAGTTTTTATCAATTACCAGTCCTAAATACTTAAACTTATCGACAAATTCAATTTCTTTACATTTACAATTAATTTTATTATTATGTAAGCACTCAAAACAGTGGTCCACAACAGCTATCTCATTCAATGTGGTGTTTTTCGCTGCAGCATTGTATGGAGAGTGTATATTCATGCATTTTGTTTTGTTAAAATTAAGGATTATGCCATTATCATGGACCCATTTTATTATATTCTCAAAGTCACTTTGTATATTATTTTGCAATTCTTTTGTTTCTTTAGAGGCAAATAGCAAGCACATGTCATCCGCATACATAAACACTTGACATTTTTTTATTACATTAGATACACTATTTACATGCATAATATAACCCACAGGACCGTAAATAGAACCAGTCGGTACACCCAAGCTAATACTGGCCTCCTCTCCCATAACGCCGTCCACTACAGTACGAAGCATCCTGTTAGATAGATAGCTACGAAAAAAGTTATTTGTAGGGCCCCTGATTCCACACTCCTCCATCGCTTGCAATAACATATTATGGTCCAAAGTGTCAAAGGCTTTTTTATAATCAATAAACAGAACCATAACCTGTTTTCCATCATTTAAATATTCATTAACTGTATCTGAAAATAGGGTAAGTGCGGAAACTGTACTACGATTTTTTCTAAATCCGTGTTGTGCCTCTGATAATATACTATGCTATTCCAAAAATTCGGTTATTTGGCCTACAACCACCTTCTCAGCAATCTTATTGACAGATGATAAAATGGCAATTGGACGGTAATTACTGAAATCTAAATGACTTCCGTGCTTAAATATGGGACAAATGATTGATTTCTTTAATAAATCAGGATAAACACCTTTTGACAAGCACATATTAACAAAATGGGCCAGTATTGGACTTATTTTTTTCTTTACTAACTTTAAATCTTTCACCCTAATCCTGTCCAAACCTGGTGCTTTTTTATGGTGCAATATATCAATTACTTTTTCTATGTCACATGATTTCACTCTCTTAAACCTAAAAGACACCTCGCTTTGTGTAACGTACATGTTTCTATCTAAAAATTTTAAATTACAACTATGTTTAATGTCTATTATTTCTTTGGTAAATGTTTACGAAAATTTTGTGCAAATATTATATAAACTATCATTTTTACCCAAGTACTTCTTAATTATTAAATCCAAATCTGCCTTAGTTCTTCCTAACCATGTATTAATATTAGACCATATTTTTCTGCTATCACCATTACAATCCTTTATTTGTTTTTGTCTGTACTTGTTTCTGGCGTCATTTATAATTTTATTTACTCTATTTCTAAATCTCGTGTATTCTAAACGCTTATTCATATTTTTTTGGCGACGCTTTCCACGCTCTAAATAAAGAATCCCTTTTTAATATTAAATTATTCAACTTACCGTCTATCCATGGCTGGGTTAATCGTTTATTAGTTACTACAATATTGACCTTACTTTCATTATAAATATTTTCAAACACTAAACGTAACTTCTCATACAATAACGTTGGGCAAGATATTATTTGATGTTATGCGTAGGCCATGAAGATAGCAATTTAAATCGTGCTCGCGAACTGTATCGGCAACGATTTATCGATGGTAGACCCCCCACTGCTTTCGTACCAATGTTTTCTGAACATGTCAAGACGACTACATTCCACCGGCTCTTTTCATCGGTCTACTGGAAGTGGACGTCCAAGCACAGTCGACGCCAGGCAGGCTGAATTAGTGTTAGAGCATTTTGAAGAAGAGCCGACCACAAGTACGAGGCGAGCCGGAACAAGATTCGGTATAAACCATGTTGCAGTTTGGCAAATTCTTCGTGACGACAATCGTCACCCTTATCACTATCGTCGTAAACAGGAGCTGATACCCTCCGATTTTGCACCCAGGAGGAACTTCTGCGAGTGGTACCTCAGGCAGTTAGAGGAAAACCCTAATTACGTAAACTATGTTCTTTGGACGGAAGAGGCAACATTCACGAGTTCAGGACTTTCAAATATGCATAACGATCACGTTTGGGCTCGCGTGAATCCACATGCTTCACGGCAGGGCAGATTCCAACACCAGTGGCGGCTGAATGTGTGGGCTGGCCTTTATGACGTGCATGTCATCGGTCCCGTCATTATGCCATCACGTCTGAACGGTAGCAACTATCTAACGTTTTTACAAACGGAATTCGAAGAGGCGATTGACGACTTTCCTGTGGCTGACTGGGATTACTTTGAGAACCTAAGAAACATGGTGTTTCAGCATGATGGAGCTCATTTTGCTCGCAACGTACGAGAACATCTTAACGTTCGCTTTCCGCGAGGATGGATCGGCCGCGGGGGACCGGTGCTATGGCCTGCTCGTTCTCCGCACCTCACACCCTTGGACTTCTTTTTGTGGGGTTATGTGAAGGACAGAGTGTATTTCTCCGATTGCCCAACGGTTGCCGAGATGGAACAGCGTGTTAGATCGGTTTTCGCATCAATAACACCGACGATGGTGCGAAATGCCACACAAGCCATATTCCGACGAGCGAGGTTGTGTATTGAGCAAGGTGGAGCACACTTTGAGCCGTTTCTGTAAATTTGACGTTTATTATGAAAAAGTAAGTCTTCGTTTAGGTTGTTTCGTTAGGTTAGCTCTTTTAAAATTTTTGTCGTTCCGCGAATTAGGTAGAAATGTAGGTACATTCTGCGTAGTTTACTCTTTAATTTTACTGAAATACGGTTTGCATATCAGTGAAAATAATAATATTTTTTTATTTTTTTGGGGTATGTTATACAGCGTTACTACGGTTCTTAAATATTGTGAATGGACTCGTTATAAGGCCCCATTTAACCCCCTTTCGGCTTTACGGGTAGTTTTGTAACACCCAGTATACACATATACTTACATATACATACATAGAGTACATACATATTTATAAATATTTTTGTAATACATTATAACTATATATCTTATACATAAAGTAGATATATATATATATATATATATATATATAACCATATTTTTGAGACTCCATGCTTTCTTAATTGTTAAAGGAAGTGAATTCCATAATTTGATTGCTTTGACACAAAAGAAGAAATGAAAAATTTTTGAGTTGTGAGTAGGCATTCGCAATATAAGTTTATCAGCTAATCTGGAATGATCTTTATCTGTGCCCATGAACTCAAATTTTTCTTTAAGATAACTCGGTGTTTTAGGATCGAATAGTACACAGTATATTAGAGATAGAATATGAGTATTCTGACGAAGTCTGATAGGGAGCCACTTGAGCTTAATACGGTACTCGGAAACATGATCATATTTGCGAAGGCCAAATATGAACCTAATAGCGAAATTCTGAAGACGCTCAAGTTTATTTAATTGATCCTCAGTAAGATTAGAGTAGCATGCATCAGCATAATCAAGGATAGGGAGTAACAAGGACTGTGCCAGTAAAATTCTAGTGGGAATGGGAAGTGAGTTACGCAAACGTCGTAAATAAGATGCTGCCGCAGACATCTTTCTGCTGGACTCCTTAATATGCAGGGACCAAGAAAGATTCTGATCAATATATAATCCTAGGTCTTTTACAGATTTACTAAAAGATATCACAACACCATCAACAACAATAGGTGGAAGGTCAACCCAACAAATTCTCGAGATTAGAGTGCGGTTTCCAACAATAACGGCTTGGGTCTTTTTGGGATTTAAATTAAGCCCGAACGACCTGCTCCAATCAAGTATTGCAGCAAGATTCGTATTGGTGTCATTGATGGCATTGGTAAGATTCTGAAGTGATGTATGGGAGTAAATTTGGAGATCATCTGCAAACAAATGGTACAGAGAAGAAATTCGTGAAGTAATATAATTAATAAATACAGAAAAAAGGAGAGGAGACAACACGCCACCCTGTGGTACACCAGCAGTTAGTTCACACCACGTAGATGTGGCACTCTCTACCATAACACCATTCAATTGCCGCTGGAGATATGTTAATAGAACGTAGCAGACTCAGCAATACGTCAAAATCGACGGTGTTAAAAGCGTTACTGAAATCCAGCAACGTAAGAATAGTGAGCTGCTTTTGGTCCATACCCCAGCGAATATCATCTGTGATTTTAAGTAAAGCTGTAACCGTACTATGACCAAGTCTAAACCCCGATTGGAAAGAGTCAAGAAGGGAGTTTTTATTTACGTAGTGGTTAAATTGTGCAAAGACTAAACGTCAGAGACTTTCAGGACAAGTCAAGGACTTTTGAAAGGAATGGAAGGATCGATATAGGTCGATAATCTGAGGGAGAACAGGGTTTCTTCTTTTTAGGAAGAGGAATGATATTAGCTTCCTTCCAAATTTGAGGAAAAGATTTAGGGGATATGGAGTAATTGAAAATATGAGTTAGTATGGGGAGAATAATATCAATCAGGGGGACGATCATTTTACAGCTAATTTCATCACATCCGATAGCACGATTAAATATAAGATTGTGATGGAGCGCGTACGAGGACCCACGCATGTCAGCATGGCCGTGACGGTACCTGCGTCATTGCATGTGCTGCGGTGCCGGTGTTACTAGACAGGATTCTTGTAAACAACACGTGCACCGCACACCTGCGAAATTGCACCTGCGGTAGCGCCCTTGTCTAGCTACTTGTTTTGCTTGTATAAAACGGACGGAGTGCCCGCCGTGAAGGCAGTCTTGGCTCTGGCGTGGAACGGTGCACTTGTCGTATTCCGTTACTAGCTTACCCTTGACTCGTTGGATAATTAATTCGTGCAAACGAATTAATTATTACTCTTCACTACAAAATTAGTCTCGGTACAATTTATAGTTTGTATTAAGTAATCTATTGTAAATTAACCTTATTTAAAAGAAAAGTCCCATTGGGTTTCTTGCTGGTTCTTTCTAGGACAGAGGTTTTATCTGAACCGGTGGTAGTAGTACTGTATTGAATAATAGTGATTCTATTTTATTCTAAAAACCTTTTCATGTGACTCTATACATCATAATAACATCCTTCATAAGAAGTGGGATTAAAGCTTTCCATTTAAGTTCTCTATATTATAATGACCTTTCTACAAATAGAATCACGTTGCAATGAATGAGTACACACTTCAAGTAATTTATCAAGCGCAGTTTTTGACTATTATGAAGTTATCAGGTAGATACTGAAGGCTATCTTCAGTTTCGGTTTCCCCATGTCAACTTTAATAAAAATAATCATGAAAAATTAAACTTCTGTAAAAAAGTATAAACCGATTTCAAGGAACAGCCAAAAAATTATTCCCACATAACTTCTGAAGTCGAGGGCTGAAATTCTTCGATAATTTATAATAACGTTTTCCAGACCGAAATTCGGTTATGGCGGTCCAATAAGAGAGTAGCCACCTGCGCAGGACAGGATTATAATACAAGAGTACATGGGCAAGCACAAGTGTACTCTTTATTCCCGCACTCTCATTATCTGATGGGACGGCAATCTGACACGACCGGGGAGAGATCAGGCGCAGAACTAACGGCTTTTCGTGCTTTTCGAGGTACGGGAGTGAAACATCGCTTACGTCTTGACTGACGACTGCTATCGGGAATTTCATACAGTCAAAGCTGAATTATTCGATACACTTTATCTTCAGAAGTTATCATGTGGAAAGTTTTTTTTATAGAATAAGAGTGACAAACAAGCACACAGTCCACCTGTTGGTAAGTGGACGCTGTGGCCCACAGATATTTATCCTCGATTAAGAATCCAAATGCAGATGCGTTGTCACCCCCGAGGATTTAAGATGGAATGCCTCGTTTCCATTAAAAAGGGTCTCCGGTTCTCTACATTCACCATAAGATTCACAGCAGCAATTTAAGCTGCTATTTTACGCTGGTATTCTGTGAGAGCGTGGATAGGACCCCAGTCGAACTGATCCATTCATGCTACAACTATAATATAGCTGTAGCGTGGCTTTACCACGTTTAAATTTTATAAATTTTAGTTCGTAGAAGTCACTGTTTAATTTTTATTTTCACGGTCTGCTTGTTTACAGTATGCTCTACGCAGGTAACACGCTAAGCAGGTGAAATGGTGATCAGTCTTCTTCTTCAGCGGCCTGTTAAATATGCACACAGCTGGACGCGAGTTTCTCTCGTTTTAAGTAGCAGGCAGATTTACGATCACAGTACAAGACGTCTTGCACTTTTGACGCTGCTGCCTGTTGCTGGTCTGGGTATTTTACATAAAATACACATACATAATATATAAACACTCACGCCTGTCACCCACAGGGGTAGGTAGATACTATGGACTTCCATTTGGCTTGATCCTGACACACCTCTCTCGCATCCTCCACATCCATATACCTACGCATACACGCTCGTCGGTTAAGGGTACTCTTAATTTGGCCCATTTTCAATATGCAATTTGGTCGATAAACTTTCGCCTAGTGATTCGTGACTCTGCCGTTCACCTCTGCAACATAAATTTGCTTTGTCAGTCTTTCCTCATTCATGACTAAACCACCGAAGCATTCCTTTCTTAATCCTGGTCACAACATCATCTTGCAAACCACACTCTTCTCTTATCACACAATTTCTAACTCTGTCATTCAAATTCAGCCCAAACATACTCCTTAATGACCACATTTCTACAGCATTTATTCTACTCTCGTGCTTCTTCTGCCACACCTAACTTTCACTACCATACATTAAAGTAGAGACTAACACAGCATTGTGAATTGCCATACGTGCCTTTTTGGTCACATTCTGACTTTCCACAATAGAGTGTAGAGCCCCATTTACTCTATTTCCTGCTTTCACTCGTCGTTCTATATGCTTATCATATCTACCATCCCTGCTAAATACACATCCCAAATACACAAACTCACCTACTTGCTCGACCAATTCCCTTCTATTCTTATTTCACATATCGTTTTACTTTCTTCCCTTTCAAAAACCATAACTTTCGTCTTACTTGCGTTCACTTTCATTCCCCTTTCTTTTAATGACCTGTTCATTAATGTAACCATCATTTGCAACTCGGCCGCTGACGACGCAAGTATGACTTGATCATCGGCGTACAAAAGGCATTTGACGGTTAACTCACCCATTCTTAACCCGCATTCTTCAACTTTCAAATTTTTAAACAACTATCCATAAATAGGTTGAACAGTCACGGGGAAGCCACACAGTCCTATCTGACACCTTTATGGACGCCAAACCAGTCCGAGTAGGCCCCTTTGATCCTAACACAAGCACTGGAGTCCCTATACAGAGACTTGTATGCCTGTATCAACCCAGCGTTCAACCCAAATGAGTTCAGTGTTTGCCATAACACATCCCTGTCCACTCTGTCATAAGCCTTTTCCAAGTCCATGAACGCACAAAAAATCTTTTGGTTTTTCGTCAAACACTTCTCCGCGATCATGCGCATGGAAAATACCTGATCCGTACATCCCATCCCTTTCTAAATCCCGCTTACACATCCCAAATTCTTCCATCAGTATTTTTTATAACTCTTTCAATTAGTACATTAGCATACAGTTTTCCCATAATGCTAAGAAGGTTGATACCGCGGTATCGGCTCCTTAAACTTGCAACTAAGTCATTCAGAATACAGCCGTTCTGGTCTCGTATAGCATTAATTCTAGGCTGTATTGAATTTCCCCTGGCAGTTCTTACGAGTTTCCAGAACATTTTAATATTTGCCTGGATGTTATCCTATATTCTTCTATCATTCTTATCTGTTCTTTCTTGCTTTTTCCTTTCAACTACTTCTTTTACTCTCTTATTTAGATGTCTAAAGACTGCCTTTTTTCTTTCAATATCATCATTCATACCGCTAGAATAACTAGCCTTGGTTGCTAGTAAATCTAGCCATGCTCTCTTGTTTGCTTCAACTTCCATCTGTACCTTCCACAATAATTATTTCATCCACAATTATGAAATCTATCATGCTTCTATGACTACCTCTTTCCCATGTATACATGTGAATCTTCTTATGACGAAAGAAAGTGTTCGTCACAAAAATATTCTTTTCCACACATACAGTGAGGAGACTTTCTATCCACCACTGCGCTTTTCATTCTTCCGTCTACAATTATGAAATCTATCATGCTTCTATGACCACCTCTTTCCCATGTATACATGTGAATCTTCTTATGACGAAAGAAAGTGTTCGTCACAAAAATATTCTTTTCCACACATACGGTGAGGAGACTTTCACCATTCTCATTTAAACTTTCATCACCAAACGTTCCCAATATCTTTTCATGCTTCATTTTCATTTCATTTCCATTAAAATCTCCTAATATAACAATATTTTCATTACCCTTGCATTTCATTAGCACCATTCTTACCATCTCCCAAAACTGCTCTCGGATATAAGTGGGCTTAGACATGTCTGGGGCGTAGACCCCCTAGAACAAACAAATTCTTTAGGCCCACTTTCATTCGTATCCATAGCAGTCTCGGGCTTACACATTCATACTCTTTCACACAATGACCCATTCTTTCTGATAGGATGATACCGACTCCTTGGCATGCCCGCTCGGTCTCGTCTACACCAGACCATTACGCGGTATACATGCCATGTGTAGTGGCATCCTTTCCCTTCTCATTTACACATAACGCATCTATTCCTCTATCATACATCTTATCGCATACTTCATCCATCTTATCATTCATTGCTCCACATACATTCAGCGTAGCCGGACGGATTTCCGCAATCCACTTTCGCCCCTCCGGGAGACAGAACGTGACGGGTGACGAACCTTGTTGCCGGTTTTCCTCCCGGAGATTCTTCGCACCCCTGCCCCATTAAAGGGGCGCCGGGAACTCGGGGCCATTTCTTTTGTTTTTTTCCTCATGGTACGAAAGTAGGGGGTTGTATTTTTTACGCCGCTACCACACGGCGAGGAGCCAAGTCTGTTCTTGCGGCTTTGTATCTTGTTTAGCACCACCCGGCGGACACGTATAGGGTGGGCCTAGGATTAGGTGGTCGAGGCCTACGGACGCGAGCGACTCATATTTTACGTCTGGCGTTATTGAGATGGCGCAAATGGGGTGACAAACCGACCCTAGCCACTAGTAACGGCAGCTAAATCGGGATTGGACTTGATAAATCGGATGAGAACAGATTAAAAATCCTTTGGATTATTTACATGAAAAAAGAACCGCCTCTATCGGGTACCAAGTATAAATTGAATTAGCAACCATTTATATTAATTTATAAATATACTAGTGATCCACCTCGACTTCGCACGAGTGATTTCTGTATCTCGATAGCATCACCACCAATCAATTGTCCAGGGTCCAATTGTGAAGCTAAACCATTCAGAGATTAACTCAAATACACACAAAAAAATATATTAAAATCGGTATAGCCGTTTAGAAATTCAGTGACTTTGGCACTGAATTTCACACGTCCAAAAGAATAATAAAAAAAAGGAATTTTAGGTAAATTCGTTCAGTAAATTATAAGCTACAATTTCAAGAACATATACATTCATTACGATGCATGATGTGAAAATAAATGGAAACGTTTTTATCAAAGTGAAGTTCTATCGTGTTATTGACTTTCACGGTTGAGCGTGAATTCCTATTCACAAATGTAATGTATGTACAGCTACAAATTCCTGTTAGCGTAACCGCAATAGATTATGCCCGGTAACCAAAACTGACATAAAGTCACATTCTGCTCAGAAATTGTAGTAAGTAAATCAAATTATTTTGTAAGCTAAACATGAAGTTTGAAGGGACTCTTCTAATTAAAATAGTAAAACTAGTAAGAAATATTGTTTTATGAATATGTACGTGCCTTATTTACTTAATTATATCTTCTGCAAAATTGAGAAATACACTTACTCTTAAATTTACGGCGAATATATCTTCGTTACCTTGTTTTATCACACAGAATGATAGATGTGCCAGTATATAAACTCTGATAGTACAGCATCATTACCAGTACTAAGTTCAAACTTAGTGACCTCAAAACTAGTAAAAAGGAATTTGCGTGAACCGACCAAAAACGCCCTGAAAACAACAACAACAAGTCGTATTGAGATAATTCCTGGTATATGCGGGAAATAAAAAATACAACATACTCGCACGGAATGTTTAAAAAGGAAACTATAAGGATTATAACTATTATTTTGAATCTTTAAAAGCCTGAATCGTTGACCAAAACACCATAGTAAAACTGGAGTACAGCTGTATGACCAAATGTATGAAAAAAAAACTTATGTAATATTATGTTCCATCCATCCATTACAGCCTATAAAAGTCCACTACTGAACCTAGGCCTCCCCCATAGATTTTCGCAACCGTAGTTTTTTTATTATTTAGAGCTGTCATCTCCCGTTCCAGTTTCCCTCTGTCATCTCCTAAGACACCTACGGGATGGTATGGGGTAGTGGATTTTCTTACACCGCCACTACACTGTTAATGTTATACTATGTGAAAATAATATTATAATTGCAAGAAATACTCGTTTATGTTTTATTATGTATTATATTGCGAGTAAAACCAAATGAGCTCAATCAAATGCTTTAGGGGATGGCGCGATGCCGCATTGCCATTATTTCATCGCGTCGCCACACGGCGGATGCGCACGTTATAATACAACGCAGCAGTGAACGATTGAGATCTAAATGAGTTGGTAAATGTTTGGTTTTATTCTGTTTTGACTATCTAAATAAATAAATACATTTTTATGTATGTAAAACGCCTCTGCAATACAGAAGAAAATTCTACTGTAGGGGTAGCATTAGAAAAACATTATTAAAAACCTCGTTGACAATAGTGTGAAATCCAACCTCTATCTATCGTAAAAGCGTTAACATCGAGCTCGGTTGACTAACGTACTCACTCTGTATAATATAAAAAATATTTCATATATTAGAAATAATTTTCATAATATTATACTGAGTTGTACTTCGTAGTCCTTAACGTGATGTCTTTCTGAATGAATTTTACGTGGTAGAGCCATGCTGCAGCTATATTAATAGTATAGTTGTAGCACGAATGGGTCGGCTCGACCGGGGAAGGACCACGCTCTCACAGAATACCAGCGTAAAATAGCAGCTTAATGCTGCTGTGTTTCGTATGGTGAGTGTAGAGAACCGGAGACCCTTTTTACTGGAAAAGAAGCGTTCTATCTTAGTCCTCACAGCTAACAACGCATCTGCATTTAAATTCGCAAACGAAGATAGATGTAGATGTCTATGGGCCACAGCAACCACTTACCATCAGGTGGACTGTGTGCTCGTTTGTCACCCTTATTCTATAAAAAAAAGAATATAACAACAGTGATTGCATTCCTTTTACATTGCAATAGAAAATTATCAAAGTCGCAAAATATTTTAAAGGACTGTAAGCACAAATACAAAAAAAGTCGTAAGTGTTACTCTTTCCATGAAAAGCCCGTGTAGTAAGATCGAAAAGGATTATAGTTTGAATTATCACACGTTATAAATATGTCGATACCTCCTACGCATAAAGTCCTTAGCAAGTTTTTACGGAAAATAATATTTTTGGCTCAAAATAATAACGAGTAGTTGTTTTGTATATTTCTGAAAACAAAATTTTAATATATTAAATAATATACGAGTTTTTCAAGCGCATATAGTCGTATAATTTCAAAACTCCGCCCTATTTGGTCGGATTACATGTTCCGACGATAAGCGTTGTGCTAGAGTAAAACCTTTTTAAGATTGTATTTTAGTGTTATCAGAAAAATGAGTAACATATGGTCAACAAACATTTTAAAATTAGCCTTAGATCCCGTTGAAAAAATAACCTCCAATAAACTTATTGAACCTGGTTAGTTTTCTATTCAATTATTTATTGTTTTTCTATTAATTCGTACTATTGTAGCGCAACATAAAGTAATTATATTAATTTTACTATTACATTTAAGTGTTTTGTAAATTGTGGAATTAGCAAAGTACGACGCATATCGTCCGGTTGAAATTTAGAATCGTTTGGCAGGTGGGGGGCAGGGGATAAGGGGATAGGATATGGTGAGCGTCCTCTTACCCCCGACACCACTTCCATTAAAAGATAATAGACCGTTCTTGAGAAAAATCAAAAAATAATCCCATAGACCTAACCTCAAAATGATAACATTTATCGTCTCCGGCAGGAGGGGGAAGAGGGGAGCAGGAGTGTGCCCTTCCCTCCTTGCGGAAAAGTATAGTTTGTGAGTAATGTTTTTTTTGTAAAATCATAACCTCACTTTTTTTACACAGGAATATTGACCCAAAGTTACTTCTACAACGGCTTCGGCGCTGCGGGAAGTGCAGCTCCTTCGCCCTTGCGTAACGAATCATGAGCACCTATGCTCACCTCCGCAGCTTCGGCTTATTGGTCGCCTTTGGTGAACAGCCTCAGCCGCTAGGGCTCGCACAGATGCCTGCAATTTGCTACGGCGGGCGGGGGCTGCTCTCCCTCCGCGCCTACGGCTTTACAAAAACACTCTAGGATTAGGGCAGACAAGACTACGTGGAGTCGGGGCGTGCTGATTCCATTTTAGTACAGATTCGATCAAATCAGATATCTTATCTATAAAGTCAGGTTGCCTTCGCTCCCGTCACAACATTCTAACCTATCACAACTGAAAGTATTTCTGGGTGTTCAAGTATTTCTGGGCAGTTTATTCTAACGTCCTTGTCGCACTTACACAGAATTCTGTATACGTTTTTCCATGTTTTACGCATTTTAGGTTATAATAGTTTTTATTTATTTTTTCGATAACGGTGCATTACCTTTTAATGTGAGTGGTATTATTATAATCGGGGACCAAACCTCTACGAAATAAAATACCTTACTCCCCCAAATTCCTGCCAAACGATTTTAAATCCAACCCTATCGTCCTAATGCAGTAGTTGCGACTATATGCGAATTTTTGAATAAGTAATAAAGTAAGGTGTCGTAACTGACACTTACGACCATGTGCGTCGTTGTAAATTAACGAACAACCACACCATTTATTTAGTCGTATCTAATATAAACGTGCCTATGCTTCGGCCACAATATAAAATAAGACTTTATGCGTTTTATAATTACTAAAATAGTGATTTAATTTAATATTTATTAACCTTAATATGTTATACTTTTATAGCATTATAACTAAATGTATTTTTTTTTTAGAAAAGCTTGAAGCTAAGCCTGCTGCAGTATGAACCTTTTTTAGATACAACACACATAACTTCGCCAAGCGAAATTTTCGTAGTTCAGAGGCAATTTGATTGTGGCCTGGTGTCAGCCCTAGCTTTAGTTACCGGTTCTTCCTCTTCTAGTACTACTAGCAGAGCTGGCACCCCTCAATTTAGTAACCTTTCTAGTGTAGATTCTTTAGCTTGTTCATCTGTCGATAGTACTCCAATTGATAGCTTAAAACGGCGTATTCGACGTAATGATTGGAAAGATATTAAACGAAAATATCTCAAAAATTTGGGTAAGGCTTATTTGAGTAAAATATGTGGTATTCAAAGAGAGATGGTAAAGTGATAAAACCTCCGTGCCATTCAACATGCCGCCTTAAAGGCATTCAAAAGTTTAGTTCACAGAAAGTGCGAATATTTTTAGTCATTTTAGACGGTGGGAATACATAGCTTAATATGTTGAAGTGAATAAGCCTCTTAATATCAGTTCAATCTCATTAAGTACGCAAAAAGTCTTCAAAACTGTACTTTGATCATGGGCTCACGTTCCAAAGAAGTTTTCTTTTTATAATGAGTGGTGTACTGCTGAAAATGTGGCAAATAAAGCAATAAACATCCGGCAGTATCGAGATATTATAAATTAGAACTTAAATAATTCATTTCATAAACAGAAGGAGGATAATTGTAGTGAATGTCGTATATATGACTAAAATTGCGAATATATTGTGTATATATGAATATAACTGAAGAAAAAAAGGAAGAACAAGATCAGCACTTGAAATTCAAAATTTTAGCAAAAGAAATGAAAGAAATAGACAAAAATGTAACGAATCTTCTTCGGCGGCTTAAAGTATGTTTTAATGGAAGCCCGCTTCAAGATGTAGCCAATCTTGTCAGTGACACCTCTGACATATGGCAGTACAGCAGGCACTCGCTCGACTGTGGCCGGCTTCACTCGTTCACTGTGAAGTAGGCGCGAGACCCGAAGCTAATTGTCGTGCAAAACTTGTTTGACGTGTTGGAGCTCGGCGGCCAGGTGTTTACTGTCACAGATCCCTCGTGCTCTCTGAAACAAAAATTTACCCATGGTAGCTAACTGTGAAGGATGGTGATGAGAATCACCGTTTAAATATCTATCTGTACTGTTTTTTCTAAACACAGTGTGGCTCAAGGTGTTATCAGGATTCCAAATTACTAACATCTACAAAAGTTAAAGAATTGTTTGCCTCTAACTCTACAACTAACCATTGTGAACTGAAGTTTAGAATTTATGGAGTTAAGATGGTCTAAAAATGCAGTTACTTTATCTAAAGGTAGAATTGTGAAAGTGTCGTCTACGTACCGCTTTTAGAATCTTGGATTTATGGTAGAAGTAAGTAGGGCTTTCTCCTCAAAGTCTTCCATGAATATATCGGCGACAATGGGAGATACAGTTGAGCCCATCGCCACACCATCTACTTGCTTATAGAACTCTTCTTTCCACAATAGGAAGCCAGATGTAAGGCAGTGTCTGAGTAATACTGCATATTCTACGGGCATGTTGTTTTCCTCCAGCCTTCTAGTAACAATCGAGATGCAGTCTTCAACTGGTAAGCATGTGAACAGAGACTGCACACCAAAACTGACCATAGTTTCATTGTCTGCCAGATGTAGGTCTTTATTCTCGCTGACAAATTGGTAGTAATACTTTGTGTGTGCTCTTGTATGTCCCCTGAGCGATGAGAGTATTTTCGCTAAGTGTTGAGCCAATTTGTAAGTTGGTGAATCGATTTGGCTCACTATGGGACGTAGTGGAGCATTGGGCTTGTGTATTTTTGGTAACTCATAAAACTTCGGTGGTTTGGCACACGTAGGTATTATCGATTTTACGTCCAGATTAAATTTTTCGGAGTGTTTCTTTATGAGATCACTAGTTGTTTTAAGTGTGTTATTTGTTGGGTCGTTTTTAACCTTTTTATAAGTGCTTGAATCCGACCAAATTTCGTATATTTTAAAATTGTAATCTGTCGTATCCATGACTACCGTGGCATTTCCCTTATCTGCGCGGAGAATCGTCAGTTCTGGTTTATTGCGTAGGTTATTCAATGTTTTAAATTCGTCCTTAGTAAGCACCTGGCCGCCGAGCTCCAATGTCCTGTCCCTCTTTAAGATGCAGGAGTGTACAAGCTTGATTGTGAATGTGGTCTCTCTTATATAGGACAAACTAAAAGATTCATAAAAACCCGCGTTAAAGAACACATAGCTGATGTGACGAATCGACGATCCGGGAAGTCTGCAGTCTGTGAACACGTACAGAATCGCCCCCGTCACTACATTAGATTTGATAGACCACAAATCCTCACTAAAGAACACCGATTCCTTCCAAGGATGATTCGCGTAGCTATTGAAATCAAAAAAAACATCCTAATTTCAATAGAGAAGATGGCTGGGTGCTACCATCTGCTTGGGATCGCATAATTAATAAAATTAAATCCCAACCCAAGCATACAACTGCAAGACTTCAAGATACTGTAAATTCATACTGCGTAGATCGGAACAAAAATTAATAATTTTTAATCTGCGAAACGTCGGGAATATAAAATAAGTTAATATACGCGATAAAATCCGTAAAACTAGTTTTATTTAAATAAATAAATATATTAACGATTTTACATAATTATGCTGAGAATGCAAAACTGCAATACAATCTCCACACTTAAGTTTGTTTTACAAAACTCTTCCTCTCTATTCACCTTTAGTATATTGCAAAGCAATTTTTTTTTCTTATGTGCATGGAAAGAAAATCACTAAATGCTAATATACTTTGTAGTGGCAGAGAATTTGTATTATATAAATACAATATATTATATGTTGAATTATTTTAGATCCTATACTTTCTTTTGAGCATGTCCGTTTTTATTATTTTTTATTTGTCTATTATTCTTCCCTTTAATTTAGGTATTGTTTTTAACCTTTCCCTCATTCTTAGTGTCACTTCAACACCACTGACTTACGTAGTATAAGCAGATAAGCTAGGTACAGGTTCAATATCTCTGTACTGATATGTAGATGATCAACCTCGAATTCAAACAAATTAAATAGATAAGGCAGACTTATTTCACAGAACTTATGTAATGCAAGGGAAATCTAACATATAATTTAGTTTAACAATAATATATAGAAGAATAATTCAACTTCTATACAATTATTTTGTCTATACAATTCTTAATGTACGCAGTAAAATATTAAGAACATCATTTTATTGTTATGAATGTAATACAAAATGTATATATTTTGAAATACCCATTTTCAGCAGAATAGGTTACATATTTCATTATTTATTTCACTTTCTTTCAGAGAAGAATGTCAGATGGTTTGAATTATCATACTTTGCCTTAGATCGACCGTTCTCATCGGTATACCATTTAAACACCCTATATTATAAAAATCGTATGAAATACCTTTTACTAAATCGTTGTCATCCACCTCCAAATAATTGTTGCTCTTATAAACACTCTTAAAAACACGTTATAAATGCCCTTTTTATTACACTTTTGACAAAACAATTCGCATATCGATATATATCTTTAGTATGGTTTTTATATCCACAAACCAAGCAAGATATGTTTTTTTCTGTAGTTTGACGAACAGAATGTTCTTGGGCTCGTAAAGTGAAAACGGATTGCGCTGCCGCTGATAATATGGCTAGTCCTTCATCTTGCAATAACCTTTGAACTGCAACTCAATCGAATCGAAAAAATAAATAAAAAGTATTATAACCTAAAATGCGTAAAACATGGAAAACGTATGCAATATTACTGTGAAAGCTGGATAGCATACAGAATTTAGTGTAAGTGCGACAAGGACGTAAGACTAAACTGCCCAGAAATACTTGAACACCCAGAAATACTTTCAGTTGTGATAGGTTAGAATGTTGTGACAGGAGCGAAGGCAACCTGACTTTATAAATAAGATATCTGATCTGATCGAATCTGTACTAAAATGGAATCAGCACGCTCCGACTCCACGTAGTCTTGTCTGCCCTACTCTTAGAGTGTTTTTGCAAAGCCGTTGGCGCGGAGGGAGAGCAGCACCCGCCCGCCGTAGCAAATTGCAGGCATCTGTGTGAGCCTAGTGGTTGAGGCTGTTCACCGAAGGCGACCAATAAGCCAAAGCTGCGGAGGTGAACATGGGTGCCTGTGATTCGTTACGCAAGGGCGAAGGGGCTGCACTTCCCGCAGCGCCGAAGCCGAAACTATACTTGTCCGCAAGAAGGGAAGGGTAGAAGGGCTCTCCCTGATATGGCACACTCCTGCTCCCCTCTTCCCACCTCCTGCCGGAGACGATGAATGTTATCATTTTGTGGTTAGGTTTATGGGATTTTCTTTTTGATTTTTCTCAAGAAGGTGTATTACCTTTTAATGGGAGTGATGTCGGGGGTAAGGGGACGCTCACCCTCTCCTCTTCCCTCATCCCCTACCCCCCTCCAGCCAAACGATTCTAAATTTCAACCATCACTAGTTCTATTTTAAAACCACAAAACTGTGTCTTCTAGTTTTAACGGAAAAACTAAATCGCCTACTAGGCGATATGTATCTTCTGCTAATGATGTGAGCAAAAAAGCTCTTCTCATAACTCCTGCTTTGTCAGTGTCGTCATGATAATCATTTGCCGTACAGAACTGGACAAATCGAATCTTAAAAATATCCCACTCTTGCATGTGGTGAATCAAATGTGAGGTTGTTGCCGAACAACACATTTCCTTTATTTGACATTATTTATTTGAACCTATTTAACTTCATTGCAGTCAATAATGCGTGAATAAGGTCCTCGTCGCCAAATATTGTGTGTTTATGGGGATTTCAGCACTAAAACACCAATAAAATATATACCTTTTATTGAATGACAACACAACTGTCAGATCTTAGTTTTTTCATAAGCCTACAATATGGCTTACATACTCTACAATAATATAGATAAAACAGTGTTGTAGATTCATATATATTTGAATATTATCAGTTCCATGAAAATTTGAGAGACAATTACCACTGAAGTTGTCGCTTTTAGGTGTCAGTGTGCGCGCGCATCGTAACAACTTCATGTTGTCGTTTTTAGGTGTCGGTGTGCGCGCGTCGTAAAATTTCACTCTCATCATTTTTCCCAAACGCTCCAAAAGAAGTATAACTTCAAAAAATAAGTTCTCTTCTGTCAGTTCAGCTATATTTTGATAAATTTAATCAAGAAAGAATTTTTAATGTTGCTTACTTTACTTTAGGAATGCCCAATTTCTATATTTTCTATATATCCATAACTAAATTGGCTTTAATATTTATTTTCAGCCAGTAACAGTCCACTGCTGAAGTTGGGTCATTTTCATAATAGGAAATATTTACCATAATCACTACGCGTTAAACTTCAAACACCTTAGACGTTTACGATGACTTTATCGTTTTATCATTATTACAGCCCACTTCCGAACATAATTCTTTATCTTATATAATTATCATCACATCATCATCAGACCATAAAGACCACTACTGGACATAGGTCTCTTCTGTATAGAGAGGATTTGCCTTCATTTTCACGCTTGGCAGGCTTGTTGACTAATACCAGATCTTACGTACCTATGACGCTGTTTCACATCGCCGGCGTGGATATTTTACTACTGACGTATCTAAATACAAGTAAATACCTACATATTTAATAAAAATATAAACATTAATATTCATTGTCATATAAACATCATAACTTACGTATTGTATTCGAATAATATACTGTTACGGTTAAAATTATAAAACTCAATGATCATACCTAGTTGTAATCGGATTTATGGGTTGTGGAAATAAATATATCCAGTCAATGCATCGAAAATGTCAGCAATACAAGCGAACTCGTATTATACTCGTATTTACGTGGTGTACATGATACGGACGGGTATGATATGCATTATTTATAACGAAACCGATTTTTATGCCTTGCATCTTTTGCTCAGGAAATGTGCAAATATTTTTACGCTCATTGCCCGTTGTTTTGAATTAGTAATCGAATAAAAAAACGAACCAATAAGCTAAATTGGCTATATATCAGCCATCAATTGGCCCAAAGAATCGTCAACCGATGGGGAAGAATGGTTCCAGAATGATAGCCTCTATGTGAGTTTCGCTAATGGCGTTGTACCAACTCTCTTGCTATGAGAGCAGTTTTTCTCTCTGGACATAAGCTGCAATCACTGTCCAATTAGTTTTGTATGTTCCATGTGGCTATGCAAAGTTGTTTTTTTTTAATTTATTTATCAGATCAAAAAAAAATACAGATATAGGTCTAATTAATATCTAAAAAACCACGGAGGTTTGACTTGATGCTAAATAATTAGTTTAAGTCAGCATATTATGTACCAAACACAGTCTAAGTATTTAGGTATGTGAGTAGGTAGTAGGTATAGTAAGAATATAAAGACTAAGAAGGTAAGTTAACAACTTAGTTAAAGTCAGTAGTTGTAAATAAAATTAAAATAAAAAGTCTGTAGTAGCAAGGTAAAAGTAAGAACTAGGCAGGTAGGTACTTTATTGCTAAGTAAGTAGATATAGTAGGTAATTATAATTTAGATAGGAAAAAGCTTTTGAGTTTAGTTTTAATGTTTTGTTGTGATATTTTTTCGCGTACATCGAAAGGTAAGTTATTTATTAAATGCGGTACCTGGTAAGCGGCCGTCCGCTGCCCGTACACATTATTAGCAGTGATGTACCGGAGCCGGTTTTGTGTCATAGCGCGCGTACATACAGGTGTTCTATGTATGACTTTATATTATCGCAGAAGAAATATTGTTTTAATAACATGAACTTAATTTGGTCATAAATTGGTAACATTTTATAATGTTTAAAAATCGCATTTTCGCCATCATCAATTAGTACACGCATATTTGGGGATACAATATTTTTAAGAATTCTAAATTGAAGATCATAGATCTGTTTTAAATATGATTTGTACGTCCGACCATAGCTTGACAAGCCATACTGAATATAGGATTCAGCCAGAGAGTTGTAAAGCATAAGTCTTACTTTGAAGGGTATGCGATTTTTTAAGATTTTTATATTGGTTAGAAACTGACGCAACTTATTACACACATGTTCAATGTGGTGGCCCCAGTTAAACTTTGAGTCAATTATAAGACCGAGGTATTTTTGTGTGGCCACAACTTCGATTGTAGGACATTGGCAAGTTCCTAATTGATAGAGGCAGTCGTGATTATGAACAATTAATGGTTTTGGAGTAGGATACCTCATGTATGGGGATTTGATAATCATGAGTTTGGTTTTGTCGGCATTTAACACTAGACCAACGTCATGGCACCATCGTATCAACATATCCAAATCGACCTGAAGAGCATTACACGCATTTGAGATATCCCTACCCGAGACGAGAAGACACGTATCGTCTGCGAATTGGTAACAGGAACTGTGTTTCAGACAGTTACCCATCTCGTTGACATAAGATAAAAAGTGCAACGGACCAAGGGCTGATACTTGGGCCGTGCCTTCTGTCACAATCTTAGGGTCACTGAACGAGTTATTAAATTTAACCGTAAATGTACGATTTTGGGAGTAATTTTCACACCAATTGAGCAAAGAACCCCGGATACCACAATCATCCAGTTTATTGATTAAGAGTTGATGTTGTAGCGTGTCGAAGGTACGAGAAAAATCAATAAACAAGGCCAGTACACATTTTTTATGGAGAAAGCAGAGTGATTGGTCGATAGTTGGAGTAATCGTCGTGTTTGCCCTTTTTGAAAACAGGCCTCACACAGCCTATTTTGAGGTCGTCGGGGTATTCTCCGGACGCAATACTGCGGTTAATTAAATTGGCAATGGGTAAGTATATGTGTTTATCAACCACTTTTAGATCAGCCACTCTAATACCGTCAGGTCCTGGAGCCTTATGTGAGTTCAGTCTCTTAATGACTTTGTTTACATTGTCCTGAGAAACTGTTTGGAATAGAATACTAGAATCCACCGGTCTCCGATAAGTTAGTGAATTGGTTAATTTTAAGCTGCATCGAGGAACAATGTCTTTTACTGCCTTTTCAAAGCTATTTGCGAAGTTGTTAGCTATCGCTTTGGTGGTAAGGCCCTGTCCGTCAAAAGCCTTCAGTATCGTCTCGTCAATCGATAATGTTACTCGTCCTAACATCTGGTTAATGATTTTATAAACTTTTTTTGTATCTTTAAAGTTGTTTTGTATTTCATTAAGATAGTATGTATTTCGTTTTGATTCTATTAGTTTATTGAGTTTATTTCTAGTTTTATTATATACTAGTCTAATTTTAGGATCAATAGAGCTATTTTTCCAAAGCTTAAACAAGTAATCCCTTTTTTCACATAATCGGGTAACATTACCATTGATCCAAGGGGCTATAGGCAGATTCCTACGATTTCTAGAATACCTAACAGATCTACTAATAGTCGCAGTCTTTATAGCTGTTAGGAACGATTTTTTTATAAAGAAAAGTATATCATTTGACGATCTCATGTTATTTGTCTGTTCCCAATCTGTAACGCTCACCTCATTACTAAAAATGGTATGATCGAAAGTAGTTTTTTGTTTATCACCTTGTACGCGTCGTATGGGTGGCGAGTCGTCAAGGCACGTAAGCACTATGCCCCGATGGTCGGCCAGTGCAACGTCTAACACAGCCGAGTACGGATCTGAAGTGGGGAACCTCGCAAATATGTGATCTATGCAAGATTTAGTGACTTTATTTTTTCTTGTTTCAATTCTAGTATAATTTGAAATTCCGCACATCAATCCGCGCTCGCTGAGTGTTTGTAAATAAGTGTCTCTGTAAGATGAAATGGTTTTTAGGTCAATGTTGGAGTCGCCGATTAGTAAAAGGTTTGTTTTAGCGTCGTAGTTTGAGATGTACCTGCCAAGCTCCTTTACAAACAAATCCTTGTTTCTTTTTGGAAGTTTATAAATTGCACACACAACTACATCTACGTTCGGGGTCAGTTTTAAGATACCCGTTATGTTTTCGAACATGATACTTTTATGTGGTGTTAATGTAAACTTGAGATGGTTTTTAACATAGGTAATGATACCGCCTCCCCGTTGCGCAGATCGCAATTGGTAGTACATATTATAACCCGGTAAATTAAAAAGATTAACAATCATATCTGTTACGCCAACTTCGGTTAGAATAATCAAGTCTAAGTAAATTTGGAACTATGAATAACTTGTTGAAGCTTCGTAAAATTCTTCATGAGTGATCTTATATTAAAATGTAGTAATGCATGACGTTTTGGAGGTAATTGTTGAAAATAGTTATGTATATCGTTACAGTTAAAAAATTCTTTAATGTTTATAGTTATAATAAAGTTTGAAGAGTAGTTAATAAATAGGTAGGTAATATCCAAATAATGGAAAACAAAGAAAAAATATGACTAAGAGGTTTTAGAGCTTTCTAATTGTTTTAGGAGTGATTCAATATCATTATCTGATCGAATATAGTAAATTTTAGTATTAGAAATTTTGTTGTTTTGTTGTTTGCTTTTACTTATTTTTCGAAATTTTTCGATCGCATTTGTCGATATCCAAGTGCCCGCCGTTAGGCACCTAGATAAAAATTAAAGATACAATGTTTAGGACATCTTTTTTAAGCCCACCTCAATGTTTTGTTGCCATTCGTGCTGCTGGACCTAGGGTCTCGCCTCAATTAACTCTCGGAGCGACCGCTCTCTTCTGGCTGCCTATATTAATAAACAAAGAACGCTCCGCAACCAGCAATAAGACATCTTAAAAAATTTAAAAGAATTACTTTGGAAATATTGTCAAAATATTATTCATATTTAAATAGGTGTTAATAGGCTTTTAATTGATTTAAACAGATTATATTTGTTTTAATAACGTGTCTTACTATCGATTTCATGCTTTCACAGTTCTCTATAAAGGCCAATTGAAATCCTTCCTTCTCTTACTTCAACTACTATTTAAGAGAATATTAGCGTTGCGATGTAGTTAAAAATATTTTAACATATTTGTATTTCATTCGCAATTTGTCATTGTTTCATAAAATAACATTTTATAAAAGTCGTATACAAAAGGAATTTATAAATTCTTGAGACGGCAATTATTTTTAAAATGAGCTACGCTTAATATCTGCATATTTCCCTAGTACGGGTTTCTCACATTTGAACGATCTTTATTAAGATCATTAAACCGATGGAAAGTCTAATGAGTAGTAGGAAATTTAAAATTTTAATTTAATATTATCCCTGTTCTTTGTTTAAGGAACAAGCGAAAAGCGATAACTTCTATCAAATAAAAAGTAAAAAATAAGTATCAGGTCTTCTCTGAATATTCAGAAAATGTTTGTAGAAGTGCATTTGCTCAACGCGTATTGGTGGAACTCACATTTCATACAAATATTTTTTTTTAATTATCTTAGACATGGTTTTCCCAAGATGTTACAATTCACAAACAAGCAAGTGTATATCAGAACTTAAAATTGCAGTTAAAATTCATTAGTGCTGGTGGCTATCGAACTCGATTTGCATATGAACTATGAAAATAAGACGATTCAATAGTATTTGCAAGCTGTTTAATGCGTTAATGCTATTGTGCTATTATGTGTAAGTTGTTACATAGAACTGCCAAACATAATTGCGAACGCATCGCCTGTAATACGGTTCCACGGTACGACACTGAGATATGAACATAGGAGTTCTGAAGGCAAGTTAATGCCGTCTTGAAATCTAGAACAACATTAATTATAAGCATTATATACAGAATGCTGACATTTGGAGAAATGAAGATAGTTTGAAGGAAATATGTAAAATAAATATGTTATTTTATTTTTATGTATAATTTATTAATTTCGTCTGTTCTTGTGAGTGAGGTTTTGATAAATAATTATTTCTGGTTTGTTCTTTTTCTTACATTTAATATTTATTCACAAATGGTGTCACTTGTAATATATATCACGGCATGGTTTGCCTCATAGAGCATTATATAGCTTACAATTTTCAAATACAGATAATCGTCTCAGTCATTCTGCGCTTGGGCTCTGTAGACTTCGGACGTATCGGTCGAGTTCACTCCAATCACTCCACTCTCTTAGCTCATGCGCAAATTTAAAATTAAAATTAACTTCCGTTGTACACCGCCTTGCTTGGTGCTCTGTGTTTGGTCGCTGCCTTGGTGTTCTCACTGCGGTGTGCGAAGCACGCTGTCCCGGGAGTCTCACTGTGTTGTTGTGAAGTGATTCGGACGCTTGTTGTAGTGCAAAGTGTGTTTGTGCTTAACTCACCTTCCTGGCTTCCTGGTACTGATATCGGCAACCGTAAGTAGAGTGAAACACACCCGCTACCTCAGAGGCGGCCATCGTTTCTAATTTTTTTTGTAGCTTGTTGCTTAAGGCAACAGCTAGGTACACACCCTAGCGTACCTTCGCGCTAGGTGTATAGGTGTTCGTTTTAGGCACACAACTGTCGGACGGACACAGCGGTCCGTCTCCAGTCTTCTCGGATGCCGAATCAGGTTTCGACATGGAGACTGAAACGCGCGTCCCGCTCAAGCCCGAAGACGAAGGCTTCACCCTCGTCCAGGGCAAAAAGCACAAACGCGCTACCCCAAAAAAGGCAGCTGAGCCTAACTCGGCCCCCTCTTCTCCCACCGCCACTCCGGCCAAAAAGCCAGCCCCCGCGACGCGCGCTCAAGCCCCCAAGTCTGCGGCCAAGCCCGGGGGAAATGGGTCTCCTGCTGAACGTAGGGAAAAGCTGCCGCCTCTCATCGTCATCTAAGACAAAACAAAATGGAGCAACCTATCACACTGGTTGGACTCCAAAAAAATCTATTGCGCTAAAGTGCAAAACGCTGGACAAGTCATTCGTATGTTCGTAAACTCGAACGAGGAATTCCGCAGTGTAACAAATCACCTGCGCGCCCAGCAAATAAGCTTCCACACATACGCCCTCCCAGAGGAGCGTAACCTCCGTGTGGTCGTCCGCGGTCTCCCCAAAGAGCTCGAGACTGAGCACATATTAAAAGATTTCAAAGCCCAAAATCTCCCAGTCCGGGAGGTGCATAGCATGCATCACCAGACCGACAAGAAACGCTGCTCCTGTCTCCGGAAGGCAAGGAAATATTTAACGTTCGG
This sequence comes from Parnassius orleans, assembly GCA_029286625.1. Classification (NCBI taxonomy): domain Eukaryota; kingdom Metazoa; phylum Arthropoda; class Insecta; order Lepidoptera; family Papilionidae; genus Parnassius; species Parnassius orleans. The sequence goes on from JAGSMP010000184.1 coordinate 1,927,494, forward strand.
CGCATCTGCAACCTAACGGGGATTTCAGTTGAAGCCCCCCGACATAAGGGCATCGTTGGCCAGTGCCACCGGTGCCAATTGTACGGCCAATCGGCCAAAAATTGTTACGCCAGGCCTAGGTGCGTCAAGTGCCTAGGTGAACACGGCACCACTGACTGCCCCCGCACGCCCGAGACAATTGAACCCCCGAGCTGCGTTAATTGCCGCGAAGAGGGACACCCGGCGAATTATCGCGGGTGTTCCAAAGCGCCGTGAAGGAAGCAGCGCGGAGGTAGAAGCCGTCCCGGACGCGCGAGTAAAGCCAGTGTGTCTCGCCCTCGGCTGCCTGCCCCCAAACCCACACCGTCCACGGTGCCCACTTCCTCAGGGTAAGGTAGCACTCTCTGGCCATCCGCCACTTTCTATCGTATCGGCTTATCTACCGCCACTCAAACGCATAGTTGAATCAGACTTTGCAGAATTATTTAACCTAGGCTCTTGTGTCATAATAGCTGGAGACTTCAACAGTAAACATTCCTCCTGAACTCGCTTACAAGCAATCCCAATGGTAATGCATTGTTCGATCTCACGGAGCGACTAAACTTCGATGTTATCGCGCCTGAGTCACCAGTCACCGACCGGACGTCCTTGACGTAGCGATACTCAAAGACGTCCGTTTGTCGATGTAATCAATTGAAACAATTTTAGAACTCGATTCAGACCATAGACTAGTCCTATTTTTTTTATAGAATAGGGGTGACAAACGAGCACACAGTCCACCTGATTATAAGTGGTTGCTGTGGCCCATAGACATCTACATCTATCTTCGTTTGCGAATTTAATTGCAGATGCGTTGTCAGCTGTGAGGACTGAGATAGAACGCCTCTTTTCCAGTAAAAAGGGCTCATTAAGCTGCTATTTTACGCTGGTATTCTGTGAGAGCGTGGTCCTTCCTCGGTTGAGCCGACCCATTCGTGCTACAACTATAACTATTAATATAGCTGCAGCATGGCAGTCCGCAGGTGAGGTCTTTCAGACCAAAACCATCGTGGACTGGCGTAAACTCGAGGTCAAACTCGAGTCTACGACCTTCCAGCACCTAGAAAAAATCCCTGACAAGATAGACTCGCCTGAGGAGGCCAGTGAGGCGATTAACGCCCTATCGGCCCACCTCACCTCTATAGAGTTGAAGAATGCTCTCGTAAGGTTCGTGTGTCGAGCAATCAACACATGAAGCTTCCGAGCACTAATTAGCAGCCCTGTGCAGAGTCGTAAGACGTATGTAAGCTGCTTCTTTACTTTTTTACTTTCAATGAGATTTATAAAACAGTTTGTCATATATTAAGATAGCTTTCATATTTTCAGATATACCTACCTATTGAGATTTTTGTGACAGTCCCGGTTTCATAGCTGACATGAGTAAATGAACAGGCTCTTGCGAAAAAGTACTATAAATATCAAAGACAGCAAATTTTAAACACATGTTTATTTTTATTTTAACTATGAGTAGAACTGCATTCATTCATCTCGAAAGTTATGCGGTAATCGAGCCGATCCAAACGTAAATTTCATAGTATCTACGTAAGCACCCAATTTCGATCCGCACCGACACCACTCATATTTTAATTGCAATTTGAAGTTTTGATTTACCACGTTCTCGGTGGTGAAGGAAAATATCCTGCATACTTGAGAAGTTAAAAAAATATTTCGGAAATCATTTTTAGGTATACTTATGTGAAGTTGGTCAACCCGCGTTGGAGTCAACTCAATCAACTCTTTTTTGTCATAAAACTCGCTGCGGCCTGTCCCCAGTAGTGGGATGTATGTAGGCTGCTACTTTTTACTTTTAATATGCCTATCCACTGCTGATATAGGCTTCTCACATTGTTTGTCAAATAGGCCGGATATTTGCAGTAGTAGCCACGCTTGGCAAGTGGGTTGGCAACCGTAGATTTTTATTACTCTGCACTGTTATCAGGAAGATGCTGCCACCCATCTCCTGTTTCAGTTTCCCTACTGTCGCCTCTTACGACACCCACGAGACGAAATGGGGTATTGACGGCTCCGTGGCTTAGCAATGAGTTGCTGCGCTAAGGGCCGCGGGTTCGAATCCCGCACGGAACAAGTATTTGTATGGCCTACAAATAATTGTTCCGGGTCTGGATGTTTGTCCTTGTGAAATTTATGTATGTAAACTGCCCCCACGATACAGGAGCAAATCCTAGTGTGGAGGTAACGTTTTTTTAAAAAGAAGAAAAAAAATTTCGCCGCCTCTACATTGCTAATATATTTCTACTCCCGTTCATCATTTCGATTCCCACCATAGATTACGAAATAAGTTGGATATTAGCCGTTGTTGCCACGCTTGGCAGGGGGGTTGCCAACTGCATCTTTTTATTAGTTCGCTGCTGCCCTTCTTCTCTATATTTCTACTCCCTTTCATGAATATAGTTCCTTTCACACGTTCATCGTGAATTGAACTACATTTAGGAAATGTTAACTTTAATTGGAGTATTATTAATGGTATTTCTAAATTGAAGCCAACGCGAGCGAAGCCGCGGGTATAAAGCTAGGATTATTATATGATGAGTTATGGATAAAAGACTTGAAGATATTAATAGTTCTCTCCTTCTCCAACTTATGAACAGCCCACTGCTGGACATAGACTTTTTCCAAACCAAATAAAATTTTACGTAATGAGAATATTCGGCAGGAAGATTGGTAATCGCCAATTTGGCGTTTAAGATTTTCAACTGCGGTTTTCAAGTTGCTAACCCGCCTGCCAAGTGTGGCAACTTTGCCATTTCCCCTATTAGGTAATCTAAGAGACAGGCCTATGTCTAGCAGTGGAATGTTGATAGATTGTAAGAAATGGATGGATTGTTTGTCGCGCTTGATACTGGATGGCGCGTGCCTCGCACATGTCACGATTTTGTTACTAATTACCTTGGCAAGTCGGGATATTATGTATGAAATATATGTAAACATTTGATATTAAAAAACGCCATCTTGTGAAATTTATAGAATTGGTTAAAAGTTTCATGTGGCCAAAATTCGTAAAATATATTTGTTGTCTAAATCTACAAAAGATAGTTATTATTTTCCCCCGACGGTATTTCGGTAATAGCGGCCAATTTCAACGGAGACTAGCCATCTGTGCAGGACAGGTTTATAGAGTACGAGTGTGTGCGCAAACACAAGTGCACACTCTATTCCCTCACTCTCATTTTCCGAGGAGCCGGCAATCCAACATGACTGGAGATCTGGCGCCAACTTCCTAACTGCGGGCTGCTACTGAGAATTTTTTGAACGAAAAGCCCTATAACTTTAACATTGTGGTCCGACCCGCGATTCTAACCCGAGACAATCTACGAAGCAGTCAAACAAAAGATAATGTTGCTTCGAGAGTATTTTGTTATCGATGTTCCATGCAAGAAAATCCATTTGCCTATTTTCACCAAAAATCTTCACTGCATAACCTAGATCGCCACAACAATAGCTTCAAATGTTGGAATATCGAATTCTCAATGTTATCTCGATGAGCCTTAAACCGAAAGTGTGTTGAAATATGCTATAAGCAAACATGCTTTGAAATTTCTGATCTTAAGGAAAATTCTCCTTGCTACAAAGTTCAACGTTACATATTATATTATGTTTGTGAAAATTATAGTGAACGTACAGAATTGGGTAGTTGTAAAGTGAAGATGCCGTGTAGTGGCAGCGGAATATCCATAACCCCATATCATTCAGTTCTATTCAAAGGCGACTGAGGGAAACTGAAACAGAAGATGTGTCCGAAGCATCTTCCTGATAACAAATAAAAATAATACAAACTTGCAGGTCCATTACGCCGGCCAAACGTGGCAGGCGTGTTATCAAAATCTCACCTATAAGGCAATTTTTTTTTATTTCTTTTTTTTTTCTTAAAAGAACGTTACCCCCACACTAGGATATTCTCCTGTATCTGGAGGCAGTTTACAAACATAAATTGCACGAGGACAAACATCCAGACCCGGAACAATTATTTGTAGGCCATACAAATACTTGTTCCGTGCGGGATTCGAACCCGCGGCCCCAGCGCAACAACTCATTGCTAAGCCACTGCGCCACGAAGCCGTCAAACTGAAAACCACTAGGACCACGTTTAGGTAGTCAAATAATATGGGTATTGATGGAAAATTGTGAAAGAATTACTAGGTACTATGGTATCAATATGAGTACTCATCACCTGCACAATCACAAGCGAAATATCCCATTAGTCCCCTTTTACAGCAAGCAAGACAAGTTCTCACATTTTTGGATTTCTTGTTATAACTCCCACATAATAAAGGGACCTATAAGTCCCAGACCAACAATAACAGTTTTTTGACGGCAATTTATGGAGAAGGCTATGTACCTATTGTATGTTATGATAGAAGATACCAGCATAAATAAAAAATTACGTGTGCAATTTTTTTTTATCAAAACATTCACTCATCGTTGAAGGATCATACTTGTGAAGTCCGCCAATATTAGGGCAGCGCGGCGGAGTATTCCTTGCTGTATAACCCTATCAGAAATTAGAGGGCGCTTGTGCTCCGCAGTTGGACGTATCATCGTCATCATTACAGCCCTTCACAAGTCCACTGGTAAACATAGGCCTCCCCTAAGAAATGCCACAAAGCACGGTCCTGAGCCACCTGCATCCATCGACTTCCTGCATGTCTTACCAGGTCGTCACACCATCTGAGGCTGCTACTCGCGAACTTTTTTCCTCATCGGTTGTCGGTTCTTCGAGCTATATGGCCCATTGCCACTTCAGCTTACTAATCCGTTAGGCTATGTCGGCCAGTCTGGTTCTACTGCGGATATCCTCATTTCTAAGTTTATCACGCAGAGAAACCCCGAGCATAGCCCTCTTCATAGCTCGCTGAGCAACCTTGAGCTTCCTCATATGACCAGCAATGAAGGACCACGTCTCAGATCTAAAAGTCAACACTGGCAACACGCACTGGTTGTACAATCTCGTTTTCAAGTTTTGAGGTATACCTGACAAGAAGATGTGTCGTAATTACCCGAAAGCTGCCCAGCTGAGTTGAATCCGTCGATGGACCTCCCGGTTGTATTTGGACTTACCTAGTCTGACTATTTGTCCCAGGTATGGAATTTAGTATTGTACTATGTTTAACTCGTCAACAACTTCGAGCTTAGTGCTGCCAATAACCACCGTCATAGGTGTGACATGGACGTTACCCATGATCTGTGTTTTGTCCATGTTTATCTTAAGACCTATCCGTTGGGAGGCACTATTGCGGTTACAAAACATAGTGCTTAGGTCCTCCAGCAATTCTGGCATAAGGACTATATCGTCGGCAAATCAAAGGTGAGTGATACACTCGCCATTGATTTTAATACCGTATCCTTTCCAGTCCAGTAGCTTGAAAATGTCTTCCAATGCAGTGGTGAAGAGTTTCTCATTTGACGAAAATCTCTGTCCTCCGAGCGCAATTTTTAGATGAGGGGACAAAAAAAGTCGCTTGGGGCTAGATCTGGTGAGTAAGGCGGATGGTCAAGTAATTCGTGGATTTTCGCCATGGCAACCGCTGACGCAGTGAATTTATGAGCAATTCAGTTGCTCAAAATTTCACTGTGGTAAATGATGGTGCAGAGTCCCACACACAGAGCCCAACTCATCTTTGATTTGCGTAGGCGTATTGCCTTTGAAAAACAAACATTTAATGACAGCTCGATAGTCAATTTTTTCCATTTTCACAAAAATACTCACATCGACTCACTCAAACGACTGTCAAATAACAACTACGCGTCCAAAATGGCTGAAATTTTGGTGCGTAACTGTCAAAAGGTGCACAACTACATTCACTAGCTTTTATTGACGAGTGCTGCCATCTTCACGTTGAGGTCGCAAACTTTTCAGACCACCCTAGTATATATACTATTTTGAATCAGCCATTCTGATCGGGCACAAAGAAAGAAATATCCGCGATATACACATTTTTCAAACAAATAATAAATTTTATACAGTTTTTTATTTAAAGTTTTTTTTTATTTACATACTTTGTCGTAATTTATATTTTTTTTATAAGATAGGGTGACAAACGAGCATGCAGTCCACCTGATGGTAAGTGGTTGCTGTGGCCCATAGACATCTACATCTATCCTCGTCTGCGAATCAAAATGCAGATGCGCTGTCACCCGTGAGGACTAAGATGGAATGCCTCTTTTCCAGTAAAAAGGGTCTCCGGTTCTCTACACTCACCATACGAAACACAGCAGCGTTAAGCTGCTATTTTACGCTGGTATTCTGTGAGAGGGTGGTCCTTCCCCGGCCGAGCCGACCCATTCGTGCTACAACTATACTACTAATATAGCTGCAGCATGGCTCTACCACGTCATAATTTATATATTAATTAAATGAAATATTTTTTATTTTAAAAAAATCTGAAAATAAGAAATAAGCTTAAGTGGAAATTGTACTTCCCTGTTACTTGTATTAACTGTTAGTTATACGGATTATTGTAGGCCGAAAATGAGTTTATTTCCCTAAGGGAATGTAACAAGTTTTATAACTTCTATAACAAGGTAAGAATATATTTTTTCTTGCAATATTTTATGTAAATATTATATTGTATTTTTATTAATATCCTCATATTCTTCATAGACCAATTCACAACAGTACATTGGCCTCTTCCACTTCAGGGATTTGACCATCGGCAGGCGGATTAGTGATCGACGTACTAAGGTATACGGGATTTTGACACCTTTTACTAGGTAGGACTTCTTATCATCTTTGTGCTCAGGGTAGACAAGGTACTGCATTTTGATTCTTAATCGAGGATAGATATTTAATAGATATATATTATAGATTATACAGTAGATAGTAATAAAACTTTTTTACATAAGACAAATAGAAAATAATAATAAAAGAATTATAAAAAATTACAGCATTTCAAGCATAAATATAATTTAAGGTTACTAAAATATAAGAATTAATATGACAATTTAAGTACCTAAATCATAATTGTTCCATACTAACAGAGAACGTTATGATCTTTTCTTTACCTTTACTCCTTGTCAGTTCACGCACATTATGAGGCTACGTAATAACATGCGTAGCAATAAACTTAACGAAGAAGTCTTGGTTGATGCTTTTTGGAACATTGCCAGTGTCATTTGTATACATGTAGACGTACGAATATGGAGGGATGCTTGTAGTTTTTGGCAAATGCACGAAATATTTAATTTAGGGTACCGTTCTTTTGATTGAATTATATATATATATATATTATTTACATAAATAAATACGTATTGTAAATGTCTAATTAATTTTCATTTCATGCTTTATTATGTCGTCCTAGCTAGCCTGGCTTTTCAGTAAAAAAAATAGATTTTGTTGACTTGTTATAAAATTAGAGTGATATTAAATTATTTATTGAACGGCAGATTCCGGAAGGGACGCCCTAGGCGAAATTTATCGACCAAATTGGCGATATATTGAAAATGGGCCAAATTAAGAGTACCCTTAACCGAAGAGCGTGTATGTGTAGGTATAAGGATGTGGAGGAGGCGAGAGAGGTGTGTCAGGATCGTGCCAAATGGAAGTCCATAGTCTCTGCCTACCCCTCTGGGTGACAGGCGTGTTTATGTATGTATTAAATTAAAGTTATAATAATAAACGGATTTTAATATTTAGTTACAATAATAAAGTCACACGAAACAGTAAGTTGAAGTGGCAAAAGGCTAGCCATATCGAATCAGCTCGAAATCCAGAAAATGGGCTTTCGAAAGATGGCGGTAGATTACTCTCATTAACTTTACAACGTAAAATACCCAAAGCAACTATGGGCAATAGCGTCATAGGTATGAGATGTGAATAGATGAAAGCGTGAGAATTAAGCAACGGGACTGATGATGAAGATAAATAAGATGACTTAATAGAGGGTGCCTTTGTTTTTAATGGGATAATATTTATCAATATCATTTCGAAAATTCTGACATTAGTTAACAGGTTTCATATGCATCTTCAACGTTTCGTTTTAAAGAATATTTTAAGAATACTGTTACTTTACAGCCTTACAGTGGGGATATTTGCTATAGTTGCTACGCTTAGCAAAAGGGTTGGCAACCGCAGTTTTTCTATTTTAAAACGCTTTTATTAGCTTGGTATGTATCTGTGTAACGGAATTGTTGAATGTGATTTTCATCCCCTTCAAAATGTCGGATTGATTTGAATCTTCGCACAGTTCGTCCCATAATCCTTGCCAGGATCCTCAGGATTTTCGAATAATTCATAAAAGAACTACGATTTCTGCCAGTTCAATCTACTGTAAGCCGCGTAAAAGAACTTCGTTCCAAAAAAACACGCCTTTGTATTTAGCCGCACTAAAAAATAGAAAATAAATAATAGTTTAAAAAAACTAAAAAACATGCTTTTGTAGATAACCGAACTAAAAAGTAGAAAATAATTTTCAATAAGCTTAAAGTAAGAAAATAGTGATAAACATAAAAAAATAATTTTATTGTAAAAAAGCGTGGGGTGCTTGATGTCATTTGTAGTAAATATTTTTGTGGATATTTGTAAAATTAGCATCATCATAAAAATTTCTGAAAAAGCGTGTTTTTTTAGTTTTTTTTTAAACTATTATTTATTTCAGTTGTTATTCGCCTCTTACGACACCCATGCGACGATATAGAGAAGTGGATAATCTTACACTGCCACAATACGGTAATTAAATTATTTATCAATAATCGTGATATAATTATTTAAGATTTTTTTGTATTTTATTTTAATAGTGATGATAAAATTGTCCGTTTCTTACATAAATTAAATGTTTATGGCTAATAACGTAAATGGTTTACGGAGGTCCGGTAAAAGTAAAGTTAAAGCCTATAAACGTCCTACTTTTGTTTAATACATCTCTTTGGCCTCACACAACTATGAGTAAAAAAGAATTCATGAAGGCGAACGCCACAAATCTTTGAAATATTTTTAATTTCTTAACCATGAATATTGCCTCACGATCTTTTCCTCGAATGCAGACCATATGGCGAATTGGCACTAACTACTGGAAAGTAGTGCCGCTGGCATAGACCGCGGGTTGGCTACTACGACTCTCCCCAAGATCAACAAACAGGCAAAAAAGAAACATTGATGACATAAATAATATAATAATTACAATACGTTCAATACCAAAAGAGGTATGAAAGTACCTAAATAAATTCTATAGCCATTTGAACGTGAATAGCCTATGGTTAATTAAGTTAATTAGTAATGAGAGCGAGTAGCTCTCATCACTTTATATAATTCATATCGCAGAATACATTAGTTAGTCTTTGGACGTAGTTTATTAAGAATATAAAATTATACTGCAAATATATTTTTTATTAGGAGCTTCTGAAAATCTGCATATACGGACACTTTCGATATAATACGGCAGAAAATATATTTTACACAACATTTGCTCTGGAAGAATTTTAGCAATGTTACATTGCATCTGATATACAAAGATGCTAACTCTATTTTAACTATCGACAATAAGCGGGAGGTTAGTTAAGCTTACTTTTATGACTATATTATTATTGTACAGCTAATATTATTACTTTGATATAATATTATTTTAGTTTGTAAAGCTGCAACAGTATTATGGTTGCACGAATGAATCAGCTCGGTAGCCGTCAAAACCTCCTCCAAATCTGCAATATGTACAGCTAAATCGGCAAATTTTTATGAAATTTTTATTTATGTACAGCCATTGTTTCTTGTGTTTAAGCAGATGTGGATACATAGCTTGACTTCTTTATAGCTTACACCCAATATAAATCATAAGGGGCGATTGATAATTTCGTGGTCTAATTGCATAATAAAAGAAAAGTTTTTTTTTTATAGAAGAAAAAAACAAACGAGCATGCGGCTCACCTGATGGTAAGAGACTACCGCCGCCCATGAACAACCGCAACACCAGGGGCATTGCAGGTGCGTTGCCGGCCTTTAGAAAGGAGTAACCTCTTTTCTTAAAGGTCCCTAAGTCGTATCGGTCCGGAAAAATCTCCGGTGGTAAACAGTTCCACAGAGAGGTTGTACAAGGAAGAAAACTCCTAGTAAAACGCACAGTGGTGGACCGCCAAGCATCCAGATGATGAGGATGGTATCGTGAATTTTGACGCGATGTGCGTTCGTGAAATTTGGCGGCTGAAATTAATACGAACAATTCCTCAGAGCATTCCCCGTGGTAGATTCGATAGAAAATGCAAAGGGATGCAACATATCTACGCAGCGCCAGTGAATCGAGCCGATCAGAAAGAACTCGGTCGTCGACGATTCGAACCGCTCTGCGCTGGATGCGGTCAAGTGGAAGGAGCTGCCACTGGGGTACCCCCCGCCCAGAGATGATGAACGGTATGGCACCGCATAAAATACGGACAAACAAAAATTAATTTTAAATATTAGATTTGTAATTCTAGGAAACAAGTATCTTATTTTACATTAAGGTTTTGTATCTTTGTGTGTTTCAACGCTTATTCTTGCAGTACTTTAAAATTAAGAGTCCTTCAAGGCAGAATCCTCCCCAAAGAAATCTTCAATTTTAATTATACCAAGATTTAGTAAAGTGAGAAGAGTATTCCATGTGAGGCCGAATTTGCGCTTTGTAAAGTTGCAAGCGATGTGCCGGCATGAAATACTGTCTCACTCTGCTGAGCACGCCAAGCTTTTTAGAGGCCAATTTGGCCTTCCCTTCCAAGTGACCATGAAACTGCACGCTATTCGATATGTCGACGCCGAGGATTCCGATGCTAGCTGAGGCAGCAAAGGGAGTGCCTTGAAGCTGAAGAGATACGACAAAGGGGTTCTTTTTAGCGGTAAACGTGCAAACTTGTGTCTTCTAGGGATTGAACTGGACTAAATTTAGTCGCCCCCAATCCGAGACTTTGTTCAGCAAAGATTCGACTTCAGACACAATTTGTCCCTGTACTTGGTGACGTTTTTCCGAGAAATATCGGCACGGCCGTTATATGAGGCATCACCAGTGCTCTCGTCTGCATAGCAATGAATGTTACTAGTTTGCAACATATCATTGATATGCAGGAGAAACAGCGTTGGTGATAGCTCGCAGCCTTGTGCACCGTCAACTACGACCTTGATGCTCCGATCAGCAAGGAAACTAGTAATCCATTTGCACAATTTCTCGGGAAGCCCATAGGAAGGGAGCTTCGAAAGAAGCGCTTTGTGCCAGACCCGATCGAAGGCCTTCGCTATGTCTAAACTAACGGCCAATGCCTCCCTTGGACTGCCTCCGCCCATCTATGAGTCAGGTAGACCAGAAGATCACCAGCAGATCGACCCCGACGAAAACCGTACTGGCGGTCACCAATCAGCTGGTGATCCTCAAGGTACCTCATGAGCTGGCAGTTTATAATGGATTCCATTATTTTGGAGAACAAGGAGGTGATAGCGATAGGCCTGTAGTTAGACGGGTCTGAGCGGTTGCCTTTTTTAGGGAGCGGGTGGACCAAAGCTGTCTTTCATGAATTCGGGACTAACCGGAAAAGACGCGTTAAAACCGGTGCCAACTCCAGAGCACACGTCTTCAGCACAACGGGAGGGACTCCGTCAGGCCCACTCGACTTGCTGACGTCCAGGGTAAGGAGTGCTTTGCGAACCGAGCGCTGTGTAAACCGCACATCCAGCATGGAACACTCACACCGCGGGATGGTCGGCGGTGTGTTGCCCCCGTCATCAAGAGTCGAGTTGGACGCAAAGAGAGAGCCTAACAGCTCGGCTTACTCCTTTGCGACATGGGCCAGTGAGTCGTCCTCTCTGTGCAGAGATGGAATAGATGGCTGACAGAAGTTCCTCTTGGACAGCCTTGGCGAGAGACCAGAATGCACGGGTTCCCGAAGTAAGGCAAATTAGCTTCTCGCCAATTCTGCCGATGTGTTCAGACCTTGCCTTAGCAATGACTCTTTTGAAGGACCTGGAGGCGGAATTATACTTCTTTTTAAGAGCGCTGGTGTTTACATCCCGAGACGTTGATGCGTCACCCCAGGCCCGGTAGCACTCCTGCTTATAGCGTGATGCTATTTTACAGGAGCGAGCAAACCATGGCTGGGATCTGCCTCCGATGGGCATTACAGAGGATGGAATAAAAAGTTCCATACCTGAAGTACCACATCAGTGACAGAATCAGCAACAACGCTGGGATCGTCCGGCGAGAAGCAAATCTGCCCCAAGGGTAGGATGCAAAAAAAGATCGCATCCTATCCCAATCGGCCGACCTATAGTGCCAAACACGGCGGCAGCCTGCAGAATACAACCGCAACGTTAGAGTGAATGGCACTACACACCGGACAAGACGATGGTCCGAGGAGCCTAGAGGGGCGTCGACGGAAACCTGATATCCGTCCGGATGAGAGGTCAGCAGAAGGTCCAACAGGGAAGGTGCATGATGCTCCACATCTGAAATCCGCGTAGGCGAAGTAACCAGCTGTGTAAGACCATATGCCAAGGCAAAGTCATAAACAGATCTCCCCGCATGATCCGAGTCATTCGGCGTGGTGGGCGTTAAAATCGCCAAGGATCACTATCTCTGCGGATGGGATCTGCTGTAGCAAGGAATCTGTAGCCATTTGGAGGTCGTCGATGAGTCGGTCTGTTTCGGCATTACCGCTATGGGACCTATAGAGGCACCCGTAGAAGCGGGGATGGTCGTCGCTGTCTACGCGCAGCCATAGGATGGTCAGGTCAGGTCCGTACCTTCAAGTCTACCGAGGCGTCGAAAACAAATGTCCTCTCTGACGTATACGGAAACTCTAGCCCGGGGCACAAAGAAGTGTTCTAATTTGTATCCCGGGTAGGAGAGATATGAAGTACCAGCCTGAGAGGACACCTGAGCCTCAGTTAAAAAGAGCAAGGCCGGCTTCGCCGTCTCCAGATGGTAGTGGCCAGCGTTAAGGTTGGAATGAAGTCCCCTGATGTTGCAAAAGTTCACGGATAGCGTGACAGGGGTCGCCTTGGTGTTATTGCTCCGCTTGCCTTGAGCAGGTTTAGTTGCGAGCGGAATATCGCCCCTCCCCCCAGAATACGCGGGGCAGCCTAAGTACCCGCGCCCAGGAGTGAACCTCTACTTCACGCTGGTATTATGTGAAGTCGTGGTACCACCCCGGTTTGAGCCGGCCCATCCGTGCGACAGCAAAAGCTATCGCGTGGCTCTACCACTGTTAAAAAGTGTGCCTCTACCACTGTAAATGAAAAGTGTAGTTTATTTTTATTTTTCAATGTAATGATGTTAAATGTCCCTTTCGAGGACTTGCACTTTTTATACCGTAAATATAATGCCTCTAAGCTATTAAAACATATTCATTGTTTGCTCCTCAAAATTTTTCTCTTCAGTCGCCTTAATCTTATTGTCATCGTAAAATCTTCATCCCCGTTCGTTTTTCTTAAAAAAAATAATGTTTTAGAATTCATGCACCGCTTGAGATAATCCAACTTTGTATAGTTTTTTACACGCTATATTCTAACTAATAACCTATTATCTCAAGTATTTATTTATTTAGCTTTTAACTCGAGTTTATGCTGGATGAGCTAGAAAAGTTTAAAAAGGGATCGAGTTTGGAGATTATTTAGTATGACACACGACCAATGCAATATTATTAAAAAATTAATAGTAAAATAAAGGAAGTGAGCCGTGGTAACTTAGAGGAGACATACAAAGTTTGTCTTAAATTTTCATAGTATGACGAACCGATTTCGATCTCTTTAAGCACAATGAGGGACATGGTAGTGAACATTGTCTATTGCAATTTTAGGTGCTGATTTACGACGTGCTTATAGATAAATTTGCACAAAAAATCATGAGGAAACTTTAATGACATGACTGAATGAAAAGTCACAAGTTAACAAGCATTGCTATAACGCGGCGGAATCTTTTCCTCCAAGAAGTGAGGCGAGGCCTTTTTAATTGAGTAATTTAAACATTTTTAGAATAGTAAAATTATAATCAGAATTCTTCAATAATTATTGAAGTTGAGAAACAGAAAACTCTCTGGAAACTTTAAATTGTAGAACAGTTCAAGAAGCATAAGACTCTTTATTACTGGCGAAGTTTTTACAAACAATTAAAGGTTACGTTCATTAAGTTATTAGTTAACGTAAACAATTTTATCCTCTTTTCAAACAAAACCTTTAACTCGTATTATTTTCAATAATTAAGAACAACTTTTAGTAATATTTTGCATATAATATTACAATTAGTGTTATTAATAAATCGTTAGATAATTTAATATATTTTTTTTCATCTTGATAAACTCGTAAAATATTGTAGTGAACACCATTGACTCTGCTTCCCGTTACTAATCTGGGTATTTCTCATTTGGTCTACATACGAGATAGGTATTTCAGCATTTCTCATGGTAGATTTATAAATATTATACCTACTAAACAAAATAAGGTGAACAGTAACTCATATTATATGTAGTTTGAAACACAATATTTTCTATAAGTAAAAATAACAGACTTATTTTGAAGTGTGTTTTTTTTCCATTGAGGCGGAGGTTGACGTGTATTATCTACGTTCACCGATTTCTTGGAAACGGTTGAAGTGATTTAAATAATTCTTCTTTCATGAAATAGTTTATAACTTATTTTATATATTTGAATAAAAATTGCCGCTTCAAACGGTAGAGAATAAGGAGATAAATATTTCAATTAAAGTATATAAGACGACCTCTACAATATTCAATATTCCTTGGTACAACCAAAATGGGTAAAAAAAAGTTTAATATGTAAAAACCGACTTTAAAAAAGGAAAAAACAATGATATCTGTATTTCGATACGTGTATTTCGATTAGTCCGAGTTTGGTGAGAAAGTATGAAATGTCACAGCTAAAGTATTTAAACGTAGTAACAGCCACAGTAACAGCTTACAGATATATTAATTTTTGCTGTCATAATTATCGGGACGTAAAAAATCGAGACATTTGGCGTCCCGATCAAGGGTGAATCGGGACGTGTCACTAAACAGACACATCATTCAGTGAATTAAAGGCAGTCTTAACGACATTTGATTATAATGTTTGCATCGAAACGTTAAATAAACGAGAAATTAATAAATATAACGAATGCAAAAACAAACATATAGTAAAATATCAAAAATTAACGACCAAATTAAATGTCAAACATCTGTGTCAACGTGAGAACGAAGCGCAACCGTTGACCACAAACACGGATCATAGATTAAACGCGGTCTATAATCTGTCAAAAAAAACTCTGGATGATGCAACAATTAGAGTATTATCGAAAAGCCTTAATTTCGCCATAACACCGAAAAAATTACCGTACGAGGAAATTATCTGCAGTGTCGAGGACTGCTTATTTAAAAACAATATGCAAAAGGAAGATTTGGAAGCGATACGTCAAGACATTTCGTCTATGTTACGTCGAAGTTTAGAGCCGAAACCGAATCTACCTAAGGATGAATTTAAAGCGTTGAATAACCTACACAATAAACCAGAACTCACGATTCTCCGCGCAGATAAGGGAAATGTCACGGTAGTCATGGATACGTCAGATTATAATCTTAAAATACAAGAACTTTTGTCGGATTCAAGCACTTATAAAAAGGTTAAAAACGACCCAACAAATAACACACTTAAAACAACTAGTGATCTCATAAAGAAACTCTCCGAAAAATTAAATCTGGACGTAAAATCGATAATACCTATGTGTGCCAAACCACCGAAGTTGTATGGGTTACCAAAAATACACAAGCCCAATGCTCCACTACGTCGCATAGTTAGCCAAATCGATTCACCAACTTACAGATTGGCTCAACACTTAGCGATAATACTCTCACCGCTCAAGAGCACACACCAAGGATTCCTACCATTTTGTCATCGAGATTAAAGACTTACATCTGGCAGACAATGAAACTATGGTCAGTTTTGATGTGCAGTCTCTGTTCACATGCTTACCTGTTGAAGACTGCATCTCGATTGTAACAAGATGGCTGGAGGAAAACAACATGTCCATATAATATGCAGTATTACTCAGACACTGTCTTACATCTGGCTACCAATTGTGAAAAGAAGAGTTCTACAAGCAAGTAGATGGTGTGGCGATGAGCTCACCTGTATCTCCTCTCCAAAGTCTTCCATGAATATACTATATATTCATGGAAGACTTTGAGGAGAAAGCCCTACTTACTTCTACCATAAATCCAAGATTGTACAAGCGGTACGTAGACGACACTTTCACAATTCTACCTTTAGATAAAGTAACTGCATTCTTACACCATCTTAACTCCATAAATTCTAAAATTCAGTTCACAATGGAGTTAGAGGCAAACAACTCTTTAGCTTTTCTAGATGTGTAAGTAATTCGGAATCCTGATAACACCTTGAGCCACACTGTGTATAGAAAAAAGACCCATACAGATAGATATTTAAACGGTGATTCTCATCACCATCCTTCACAGTTAGCTACCGTAGGTAAATCTTTGTTTCAGGGAGCACGAGGGATCTGTGACAGTAAACACCTGGCCGCCGAGCAACACGTCAAGCAAGTTTTACACGACAATAAGCTTCGGGTCCCGCGCCTGCGTCACAGTGAACGAGTGAAGCCGGCCACAGTCGAGCGAGAGCCTGCTGTAATGCCATATGTCAGAGGTGTCACTGACAAGATTGGCTACATCCTGAAGCGTGCTTCCATTAAAACTTACTTCAAGCCGCCGAAGAAGATTAGTCAGTTTTTTACCATCAGTCAAGTGTAATGTCCCTCTGCGAGATGCAGGAGTGTACAAGCTTGATTGTGAATGTGGTCTCTCTTATATTGGACAAACTAAAAGATCAATAAAAACTCGCGTTAAAGAACACATAACTGATTTGAAGGATCGACGCTCCGGGAAGTCTGCAGTCTGTGAACATGTACATAATCGCCCCCGTCACTACATTAGATTTGATAGATCACAAATCCTCGCTAAAGAACACCGATTCCTTCCAAGGATGATTCGCGAGGCTATTGAAATCAAAAAACACCCTAATTTCAATAGCGAAGATGGCTGGGTGCTACCATCTGCTTGGGATCCCACAATTAATAAAATTAAATCCCAACCCAAGCATACAACTGCAAGATACTGTAAGTTCATACTGCGTAGATCGGAACAAAAATTAATAATTTTTAATCTGGAGGTAACCGTGGTTAACTATGATATTGGGACGTCAAATACCTCAGTCCCCCCCGTGACCATGGGTGCTGTAAAGTACTCGAAACGTCGGGAATATAAAATAAGTTATTATACGCGATAAAATCCGTAAAACTAGTTTTATTTAAATGATAAACCTAGATTAACCTGGACTTAGAATTAATCATGTTTTTTTGGTAAAGTCCAAATAATATAATAATAAAAAGCCTACGACAGCTGAGGCGGCCGCGCCTTTACCACATGTGCCTTTGCCTCATGTCGCTAATATTACTTGATAGGCGCTATCATGTCATTGACAATTTAACAGAAGTCATAGTAATTATTTTTATTATTTATTTTTCTTAGACTGGAAATTTCAAAAAAATTTATTAATATAATAAATTATTCGTTCTGCTACAGAATTATTAGGCACTTTGCCTTAAAATAACGAGGCAATTCTACAGTATTTTTAAAATCACTTTATGCAATATTTTTGATGACAATTATCCAATTTCGCTGGTTTTTATTTATTAAAGGATTTTATATTCTTTTGTAGTAATCCAACATACGTTTAGATAGATCCCCCCATCCGATAATAATATAAGTTAAAATTTTATATAACACTAATCGTTCTGCAAACAACAATTTTGCTCAAAACACACTAAAAAATTTAAAACAGAAAACCTTGGTTAAAACAGTCTAAGAAGCTTACTGTGAAACGATAACAAGAAAAGCTACGATTGTAAGAAGATTAATGCTGACTGAGACTGAACTAAGACGAGTGGAAACAGGACAAGATAGCAGTGAGGAAATAGACCAAAAACCATTAGAATTTAGTAAACACCGAATGAAAGAAGAAGAATTGAATTGCTAAAAATATAATAGATGCGTAGCGCGGCGAGTGGCTGAGCCTGATCTGCCCGAACTGTCGTCCGCCAGTCCACCAGGTGCACAGTTTTTACACTTGATTAGATTGACCTGAACGTCAAAAATCTATGTATGTATGAAACGTAATGGTAGTATGTAATTCAGTTTTAACATATTCTCAGACGTATGTATAATCTGAAATTTAGGATTCGAACCCAGGACACAACATGATCAGCAATCGAGTTTGCGACCACTAGACCAACAAGGCAGTTATTACTTTAGTCAATAGTTTTATGTATAGTGTAATCGTATTATCTTCCATTGTAAGTCCCGCGTTATTTCGAAAACTCATTTGTGTACTCTTAGTAATTTGCAATGTAAGGAGCATTTTATATTTCTGTAATAGAACGTCTCTAACAAGAAAATTTTTTTTCATGTTCAGCAAAACGGAACACTTATTTCTGACTGTCTGTCCTTTGCAGGGGACATTCCCCTTTCTTTTTATTATTATAATTTTTTTATGTTCTCTGTAAGCGCCTTCGCAGTGTTATAACTGCCCTAAGGTTGACTGGCAGAGAATGTTTTTAGCATTAAATCCTTTGATCCTGTACTGTTTCGTAAGGTTTAATAAAAATAAAATAAATGAATAAAATAAATAACAACTTTGTCCCTTTTTTAATTAGCTGCTCAAAATAAGCTGTGTATAATTCATATGTAACATATCATTGTCATGTGTTCTATCCATGCCCATCCAGGTGGGCTCCACATCAGTAAAATGTTCAGAGAAATTTAAGCTTAGTATTTCATTTTAAAAGTAAATAACTTCGTTGGTTAAACGGAATATTATACTTACACCAACTTGTTCATAAATTAAAAAACACGTCGGAACAATTTTTATAAAAGAGCTAAATTTCATAATAAACAAATCAAACCGCGTAGCTGACCTTTCAATAAATTGTCGAGTCAAGCTGATTTCTCTACAAATTAAGATAAATTTTACCTGCTATCCCTGAAATAGTAAAATGTTGAGCTGACAGAAATATCGAAATATTTTTTTAACATTCATGTAAAGTTTATAACTTTTTCTGAGTTTATCAATTTCATTTTCAGAGCTTTTTTATTTCTTAACTAGCTGGTGCCCGGCGCGTTGCTGCCGCAGAAGAAATAATTTTGAAAATGTCGTTTTAAATTTGGAAGAGTTATGACGAGTTAGTTACGACGCATGCGCCACCTACTGTAAGTTAATTGTACTATGCCTACCTTCCTTCGAGCAAGAGCAAGAGCAAGCAATAAGTTGACAAAGTTTTAGCGCAATCCTTTTTTTGAAGGTCCCTTGGCCGTTTCGGTCCGGAAAAATCGCCGGTGGTAATAAATTTCATAGAGTGGTTGTACGAGGAAGAAAACTCCTAGTAAAACGCACAGTGGTGGACCGCCAAGCATCCAGAAGATGTGGATGGTGTCGTGAGTTTGGACGCAATGTGCGTTCGTGAAATTTGGCGGCTGGAACTAATCCGAACAATTCCTCAGAGCACTCCCCGTGGTAGATGCGATAGAAAATGCAAAGGGATACAACATCCCTTCGCAGCGCCATTGAATTGAGCCGATCACAAAGAACTCGGTCGTCGACGATTCGAGCCGCTCTGCGCTGAATGCGGTCAAGTGGAAGGAGCTGGCACTGGGGTACCCCCCGCCCAGAGATGATGAACGGTATGGCACCGCATAAAATACGGACAAACAAAAATTAATTTTAAATATTAGATTTGTAATTCTAGGAAACAAGTATCTTATTTTACATTAAGGTTTTGTATCTTTGTGTGTTTCAACGCTTATTCTTGCAGTACTTTAAAATTAAGAGTCCTTCAAGGCAGAATCCTCCCCAAAGAAATCTTCAATTTTAATTATACCAAGATTTAGTAAACAATCGGAGACAATGAGTAGCTTAACACTTTCACTGTCCGGTTTTCAGACACAATAGTAAGACAATAGCAATGACCTATATGTAGTGCACGGGACAGCGAAAGGGTTAAGAAAAAACTTGTGCTAAATACTTTAAGAGATGTAGCCCTTTTTCGGGAGGATTCTATCTTGAACTTAAGCTAGCAGCCTCCGCTTGAAATCACCACTATTGCCTAGATCAGATTATTAAAGATTAATAAGAAGTTATTATACCTGATATGACAGGATCCATCACCACATTTCGTTCCGTGGGTGGCGTAACAAGCAATTATGGGATATGACAAAAAGATCTTATGGCTTCCAATAGATGGCTGCATATTTATCTCTTATAGGTCTTTATGGTATGTCCCAATGTCGCTTATTACCACTCCTTCGGAACGAAATAGGGTGATAGATTCTCTTACGCTGCTATACACCACACATACACGACACAGCATTTTTAAGCGGACCACCGTAATATTTACAGGGCCTCGTCTTATAAATGTAGCTACGTTTATTACTTTAACATTGTGATTTGGTTTTTATTATTACTAAAGGGTAAATTATTTTAAGAGTAAACAAACTTGGCCTTAAAACCATCTATTATTTTAACAAATGCAATTGTCATTCGAATTATATAAAATGACAATTGGATTGGTCCTTTCCGCCCTTTCTCCTGTATTATAGGAGTAATATGTAGTTTAACTTTAACAGGTCTTTACAGGGCTTCGTCTTATAAATCTAGCTACATTTTTTGCTTTAATGGTATGATTTGGTTTTTATCCATACGCACATAAGTATGTGTGTATGGATAAAAACCAAATAATATAAATAAATTAAAGTTTCTGTCTGTGATATTGAAATAACTGGCTTCTATTGACCCTTAGATTATTTTATTAGATTTTAAATTATTTGCATGCTATTAAAATTGTCTGTCTGTCCTGGCTTATTTTCAGAATAGCTGAACTGATTTTGAAGAAAATTTACGAACAGATAGAGAGCAATGCCAGGAGGGATTTAGGCTATATTTAATCCGAAAATCTTGGAGAATTAAAAAAATTAAAAATTATCTTAAATCTAAATATTACATTAATAGATGATAAATATGACTACATGAATATACTATAATAATAACAATAATCATAGTTTTTTTCCTAGCACAACTTCTTTGAGGAATCGACTACCACCAGCGATTTTTCCGGACCAATCCGACTTAAGGACCTTCAAGAAAAGATCCTACTCTTATTTAAAAGGACGGCAACACATCTGCAACTTCCCTGGTGTTACAGTTGTTCATGGGCGGCAGTAGTCACCAAGTGAACCGCATACTCGTTTGCCCCCTCTTATATAAAAAAAAATCGGTTCTGAAATAATTTTAAGTAACATGTGATAGAAAATTACATATGCTATGGAATGGGACATCTTTATAGAATGTTTTGCACGCCTCACAACGTGAGGGAGTGCTCTACTCCCAATAAGTGGCTATACCTCAATTTCGCTACATAAAATCGCAAGTCGGCATGGCATGATTTTTGTATGGGGATAGTTCGGTGGCTGTAGAGTGACATAGGCTACTTTTTCAGCGGAAAACATATCATTCCGTGGGAAAATCGAATATGTTGCACAAGATTGTCCTTCTTTCAAGTCGCAACAGAGCGTCGGCATGGCATGATTATTTGTATGGGGATAGTTCGGTGGCTGTAGAGTGACATAGGCTACTTTTTCAGCGGAAAACATATCATTCCGTGGGAAAATCGAATATGTTGCAAAATTAAATTCAGCTAGGTGGCGCCACCGTGATTCTACAAGACAGACGACGGTACGATGGACGAACACAGAAGGTCAGAATATCTGGATTATTATGTCTTTTACCAAAATTAAGATAAAAATGTATGGATCTGTATTTTTCCACGCAGGACCGGGAAAAGAGCGATAAAAACATAAAATTCACCAGCTGATTTTCTTCAAACGTTTTGGTGCATCGTAATTCACAGAATAGGCGATAACCTCGCAGACGATATTAAGTAATCCGTTGATGCTCTGCCTACCCGCAAGGGTTACAGGCGTGATTATAAGTATGGATCAGAAATACTATCACCACCTGTCACGCTTTCACCCTTAACTATTACTTAACAATGGTAGAAACAGTTTTTAGTAAGCCTTATTAATAAGCCTTAGTAATATTTATTGAACGGAAATGAATACAGTTCTTATATGTGGTTATGAATGAATCGGTATTACAATAAGAAAAATTGTGCAAAATTATAAGAAAAAATATTTTTTGAGAGTTCTTATTAACTAACGTATACATAGTTTAAATTGATTCCGCTAGATGTCGTTACTAGGTTTTTAAAACGCGGTAACGAAATGATTCCTGACATGTACTTAACTCCCGCCGTTGAGCCGCGCGTCAACTTATTGTGCATAAGGTACCTTTAAAAGAAACAGTGCACAATGACAATGGCTACCCTTTATACAGACGCAGAGCTCCCGAAGATGGTGGCAGGAAAGTTACAATCAAATCTCGCTCTGGAGCGTTCGAAACCTTAGATAACAGCTGGATTGTCCCGTATTCGCCCATTCTATGTAAAATGTTTAATGCCCACATTAATGTAGAAGCATGTAGCTCTGTCCGCGCAATCAAGTATATCTGTAAGTACATAAATAAAGGAAGCGACCAAGCAATATTTAATCTCAGGAGTGAAGGTGAGGCAAATCCCGTTAATGAAGTACAGACCTTTCAAGCAGGGCGTTATGTCAGCAGTAACGAGGCAGCGTGGCGTCTCCTTGGCTTCCCTTTACACGAAAGGCACCCAACAGTTACTCACCTTGCTGTGCACTTAGAAAATGGAGAGCGTGTATATTTCACCGAAAGAAATTTCCAAGAAAGAATTGCATCACCGCCAAAACTACACTAACAGCCTTCTTTCAACTTTGTCAAACCGACCCTTTGCAAAAACGTTGTTATATTCTGAAGTCCCCGCTATTATACTTGGAACACATCTAGGAAGGAGTGGAAATGCCGTATTCAAGGCGCGCCTGTTGCAAATTGGCCGGTGTAAAGTCATCAGATGCCCTTGGTCGTGTATACCGTCCATGTAACTAATTTTGAATGTTTCTGTTTACGATTGCTGCTGCACCATGTTCGGGGTCCTACAGGATATAAAGACCTTAAAACTGTCAACGGTCAAGAATGCGCAACTTATAGAGAAGCATGTGAGCTGTGCATCTTTAGAAAATGATAATCACTGGGATGAAACCATGGAGGAAGCTGTGCAGTGCCAGTCACCAGCCAAAATTAGGATCTTTATGCAACTCTCATATCATCTTGCGGGCTATCTAATGCACATAAATTGTGGGACAAATATAAAGAGTACATGGCGGAAGATATTTTGCGAAGGTTACAGCAGACACGCGAACATGACATACAATGAACACATTTATAATGAAGCACTTGAAAAATTGAAGATAAAGTAATGGCAATGGTAGGCAAAAATCAATCGACTTTGGAATGATAAGCCCTCAGCGAACAACTGAAATGAACTAAGTGATGAAATTATACGTGAAATAAACTACGATATACCAGCTTTGCAGCAGCAAGTAGTCGAATTTGTACCCCGCTTGCTTCCCGAACAAAAACAAGTTTTTGACAAAGTATTAGGACAAATTGAATCTGGAAATGGTGCACTTTTCTTTTTTGATGCCCCTGGAGGAACTGGGAAGACATTTTTGTTAAATTTATTATTAGCGCAAGTACGGAAAGATAAAAAACATTGCTGTGGCCGTAATGTCACAATGTCGCATAAAAAAGCTGTAGAAGCACTAAATCGAACGCTCCAGGATTTGCGTAGCAATACCGATGTAATGGGAGGAATGGTGGTTTTACTGGCTGGTGACTTTCGCCAAACTTTACCTGTCATTCAAAAGGGCACACCTGCAGACTAAATTAAAGCATGCCTCAAGTCGTCTATTTTATGGAACAAGGTGACAAAATTCAGTTTAACTACGAATATGAGAGTGCATTTGTATAATGATATCAATGCTGGAAACTATGCTGACACACTATTAAAAATTGGCGATGGGCGGTTGGAAACGGATGCTGAGGGCTGCGTTAAATTGACGAGAGATTTTTGTAATTTAGTACAGAGTCATTCCGAATTAATTGCGAGCGTTTATTCAGATTTAACGAACAACATGCATGAAGACAAATGGTTATGTGAAAGGGCGATTCTTGCACCAAAAATGAGCGTTAACAAAATAAATTCAGATATATTAAATGAAGTAGCAGGAGAAATAACAGAGTATTTGTCAGTAGACACAGTTATGGACACAGAACAGAGCACTTCATATCCGTAGAGTTTCTAAATTCTCTAGAGTTGTCAGGTGTGCCCTCACATAAGCTTTAATTAAAATTAGGCGTCCCAGTCATGCTAATGCGAAATTTAGATGCTCCTCGGTTATGTAACGGGACAAGGCTGTGTGACACATCTTGGACGGAACATAATCAGTGCTACAATTTTGACAGGCGTAGGAAAAGGTGAAAATGTTATTATACCACGGATCCTATAATTCCACAGATCTTCCTTTTCAATTCAAAGGTTGCAGTTCCTATTAAGCTCAGTTTTGCAATGACAATTAATAAAGCGCAAGGGCAAACGTTACAGGTAGCGGGGTTCAACTTAGAAAACCGTGCTTCTCTCATGGTCAGCTGTATGTAGCATGTTCGCGTGTCAAATGCCCAGAATCTCACATTATTTCCCTGAATGGAAAAACATATAACATTGTGTACAGTAGCGTCTTAAAATAGTGTTCAGTTAGTTTTTTCCAAAATTCCACAATCAATTAATCAGAATTCCACAGATCTTCCCTTTCAATTCAAAATTTCCTATTTAGCTCAGTTTCTTTTCAATTCAAATGCTGCACCTCTGACGTACCTATTAAGCTCAGTTTCCTTTCAACTCAAAGGCTGCATCTCTGACGGATCTTTATTTGGCTCAGTTTCCTTTCAATTCAGAAAACTGCATCTCTGACGAATCAATTTAGCTCAGTTTCTTTTCAAAGTCTGCATCCTGACGGATAATTATGCTCAGTTTCCTTTAATTAAAAAATATCCCATTTCCATTTGGAATAAACAGGCTATTTTCATGCTTTCCTATACGCTGCGTTTCAAAACATTTAAATAGGCTGACGAATCAATTTTGCTCAGTTTCCTTTTAATGGCTGCATCTCTGTCAAATCTATAAAACTCAGTTTTCTTTCAATTCAAAAAGCAATGGATAGTTCATTTCCCAGTGACCATGCGGGCGAAGCCGCGGGTTACAGCTAGTAAATAAATAAAAAAATCATGAGACTGTACTGCAACTTCTTCAAGTTAAGATATTTTCGTTATTTTAAAAAATAAGTACATTTTTAAGCCGATTGTTAAGCTAAATTCAAGAAGTACTAATTCATCTATACTTGTATCTACTAATAGGTAAACTAAAAAAAAAAAACTGCTGTTGCTAATGCGCATGACGAGCGTGACAACTATTGAAAAATATAAACTTGTTTAATAAAAATTAACTTCAAAAACTAAAAGAAATAAAATGATTTCCACATAGTAGCTTCTGATGTCAGTGTTCAGACATAGTGTATCAAAAATAGAGCCCCGACTCCTCAACAAGTCCATTGCCAAGCATAGGCCTTTTCTTGAATTTTTTTTTAAATACTGCCATAAAACACGCCAATTCCATCAACTCACTCTTCTAGTCACTAGTCACTCCGCTTACAAGCTTGCCAGTCTGCCACTCGAAAATCATTCTTTTCCACCAGTGGCCGATTCTTCGAGCTAAATCGCCGCCCCGTGGCAATGGGGCGGCCATTTAGCTTGAACTGAATAATAAATTGGATTGATCTCATTCATTAAAGGTTTTCATGAAAGTGATATTAAGGATTTGGTTTGCTTATCACTGTATTTATATTTTAATACGTGCAATAAAGAGTGTAGATAAATAATTTTTTTTAAAAAACGCTGGAACTGAAGTACATCATATGATAATTTTTTAGAACCAAATACTGATATAGGTATTTTTATAATACTTCTATCATGTGTAAAAAGTAAGTGCTTTTAAATTAACAAAACCGGTGAAATAAATAAAATTAATAAAATATTAAATTTTGATTGTTTACAGTATAGTGAAAAATACTTGCAGCAAGTGTTGGAGCTAGAAACGAGTAATCCTATTACAGTGTCAACTTTTCAAAGAATCGTTTCACTGTAAGCTCCTTAGCTTGTTGCATCCAAGCTTTCGGTCTGTTTATAATTATTTATTGGGCTTTAAGTTTGATTTGTGTTTCCACTATAAATATATAAAATAATTATTTATTCATATGTGAATACTATACATTATATTTTTTCAAAATATTATTTTATTAATATATACAATATTAAAAACTATAATAAAACTATAAAACACCTAAAACTAATAACTTAATTATCATACAGTTCTACTCCCCGTGGCATCGTGCCAAGAACGCTGGCTGCATTTCCTCGCTGAATGGTTATACTTAGCCTTTCAGCGAGAATAGAACAGGCACTCTTATAACCAGCAGCAACGACCAGTCGCGGGTAGAGATCCTTAGGAACTTCACTGCACGTGGACCCCACGGGCCGATAGTCTATACAGCAAATGGCACAAATATGTAGTTATCTCTCAGAGACCCATATTTACGTCACTCAGTTCAGCTGCCTCTGATACCACCCCGGCTCTAAACGATGTACCTCTGAGATGAGAGGCTGCCAAAGTGTCTACGCAAGTAGCATCCCACACTAGGGTTTTACCTCTCTCCCAAGGGACCAATGTCATACCGTCGTGTCTCCTGCCATCGTCTCTAAATATTCCACAAGGCTCTAAAACCGAGGGAACGTTAATAGAGACAAGAGCCCTACGGATGACGTCGTTCAAAGAACCGTGCCATGAAAACCTACCAGCACTTTTCTTACATGAAAATCCGTGGAGCCCAAACTCGTCGACGCTGCTACCGCAGGGGCACTGATGGGGTTGACAAATCGCCGCTCCTAGTCGGATTCCTACGGTGATGCGCAAGCTTTCTCCATTAAGTAATGTGCCGAGATTACTTGATGGTAAAGCGTGTAACCAGTGACTAGATTCCTTAATCGAAACAGCTAGAAGGCGTGCCTGATCTTGGTCACTATGGAAATTATGAAGCAAATCTTTCTGGACATCCTGTTCCAAAGGAATATCCCACTGTTTTTGTTGGTTAACTTCCAGTGGAACCTTCTCGCCGGGACAGAGCGTTCGCCATGTCTGCCCTGCCTCCGTAGCAAAGCACAGATCTACTTTATTATTTTAAAATTATGTTACATAAGTCACTGACACTATGCATGAAAGCAAGGAAAGCAGGCAATGCAACGCTAGAAATATTTCTCACACCAAGACCACCAAATTTTATAGGTAAACTAGCTTGAGTCAAGGCTGTTGTATTTAAAGTTATATCAAGCGACATAAGTCTGAACCCGTCAACTTTTTAAGCACCACAAGCGCCTCACTCGTCTGCAGGAACACTATTTTTTTCAATTTATTAGTTCTGGCATCTTCTAATTTTATCTGCCTTTAAAAATGAAAAAAAAATTAAAAAGCAAGAAGTTTGAAAGCAATAAAGACACACTGGCTTTGTAAATAATAATTAACTGCAACGAAAATTTATTGTTGTTAGAATCTAATCAAATATTAAATGTTCCTATCATTGACTTATATATTACTAGCGTAATTCCTATTTTATTCTATTACACTTCTTTGGAACAGTCAAAGTGTACTTTATATTAAACTTTGATTTATGGATAAAGGGAAGCTCTTCCTTCTTTGTATATCAAATTAAAATATATACGGAGCTCTTTCAATTATTTATTTATTTATTTATTTAATCATTATTATGTTACACCTTAATCTAAGGATTACAATGGGCGGACTTAATGCTTTATGGCATTCTCTACCAGTCAACCCTGAGAGAATTAAACAAGTAAATGTTAGTAGGTGTCAAAAAAAAGTTAAAATTACTAGACATATAATGTATATAAACATAAAATATATTCGCATAAGTTCTAATAATACATATAGAAAAATAATATAAATTATGAAAATATTAAATAATAATATATATAATAAATATCGCATATATAATATTTCAAATATCTAAAAATAAAAATAGAATTCGACGGTCAAATGCAGTTTTGCTTAAAATAATTTTGTCGGACAAGTCTCTTAAACGCATGCTTATTCGGTGCTTTTCTTATATCAACGGGCAGGGCGTTCCAGACAAGTATTGCCTGAATTGTAAATGAAGAATTAAAGAAACCAGTATTATGCTGAGGTATATAAATCTTAAGGACGTTAGAGAAACGAGGTTCACGGTCAAGAGTTGAATACCAAAAGTGGAAATTATCTTTAAGATAAGAAGGAGATGTCGGATCATTTAATATAGAAAAAAAGGTTAGTAAGATTCTGGAGCAACGCCTCTTACGAATAGAAAGCCACTTATAACGAAAAGCAGTGATGTGGTCGTATTTTCGTAAGTTAAAGATAAATCTTATACAGTTGTTAAGAAGGCGCTCCAACTTGTTAAGAAGATTTTGCGATAGGTCTTGATAGCACACATCTGCATAGTCTATAATAGGAAGTATAAGGGAATTAACCAGCAAAAGCTTGGTTTTAAAGGGTAAGAAATTATTAAAACGATAAAGGGAACGTAGAGTAGCAACAACTTTACGACTAACTTCCGAGATCTGTACTCGCAAGTTCATAGAGTGATCTATGTGCAAACCCAAATTAACTATGAAGTGAGAAAATGGAATTGAAATTCCATTGTACAAAACTACTTTTACGTCTTTTACGTTTTACGAATTTTTTTTTTACTTTTATAGGTTTTATATATATTTTACATTACATTGTTCACCTTCTCCATCATGAGGCTGAACAATTCAACTACTTGGCAAAGACCACTCCCATTACAGGTAGGATTTACCTTAATCGTCACGCTTGGTAGATTTGAAGATCGCAGTACCAGTCTTTGACGTTGCTCCACGTCGCTGGTCTTAATACTTTATATCTTGCGCAAACAATATCGTTACACCGCCATCTATCGGTAGCCATAAGATTTTTCTGGCATTTTCCATATTCGTTTCTTATGACACCCGCGGGACAAAATGTGTTGAATGATGAATTACCATTATTCGCCACCACACACGAATAAATGCGCCGCAGTGCAGCAGATTGCGATGGGTTAAACTATGGTACTAAGTGTACTTTAACCTGTTTGCTTTCGGCTAAATATAAGCCTAATAAGGTCAGAATAATAATAAAAATAGGTATGACTTCTATTAACTTTGAAGAAAACATGAAAAAACCCATCAAGTAAAATCAACGACAATAGGAAAGGTGTAGCTAGAGTGATATAATTTTTTTTTTTTTATTTCAGCCATCCTCACCAGTAACATTTTAAGGATGATACATAATTATTATTAAAAGAGCTCTTACAATTATGTAATAAAGTATTGATAGCATAATTAATGTCATTTAATGTAATAAGACTTTTTAGTTTATGTCTGAAATGGATTTTTAACGCTATTAATTTTCATCACTTCAAAAGCGTATAAAATAAATTAATTTGGTGCGTTTCATTTAGGTATGGGGCCCTATTTGTAAGATTACGAAATAATTTGGAAAACCAAAAAGTGCACGCCTAATGAGCGTTTCATTTAATTCTCAAAAAAAAATATTGACGATAATTTTTATAAGAAAAAAAAAACAGAATCTGATCGACTTTCATTATTAACTTTTAAACGGTGTTGAGTTCAATAACAAAAATCTCCTTAGAATATATATAATCTTATTCAATATACTATATATCTCAATCTATTGCTTAGATTTAAATTAAGCGAGAAGACTCACCGACGCACAGACCAACGGACGGCAGTCCATATATTTTTTCAATTACAGTTTTTGTTATATAATCTAAAGTAAATCAATTAGAAAATAAACTAATCTTATAATACAACTAGCTGTTACCCGCGGCTTCGCCCGCATGGTCACTGGGAAATGAACTATCCATTGCTTTTTGAATTGAAAGAAAACTAAATTTTATAGATTTGTCAGAGATGCAGCCATTAAAAGGAAACTGAGCAAAATTGATTCGTCAGCCTATTTAAATGTTTTGAAACGCAGCGTATAGGAAAGCATGAAAATAGCCTGTTTATTCCAAATGGAAATGGGATATTTTTTTAATTAAAGGAAACTGAGCATAATTATCCGTCAGGGATGCAGACTTTTGAAAAGAAACTGAGATAAATTGATTCGTCAGAGATGCAGTTTTCTGAATTGAAAGGAAACTGAGCCAAATAAAAGATCCGTCAGAGATGCAGCCTTTTGAGTTGAAAGGAAACTGAGCTTAATAGGTACGTCAGAGGTGCAGCATTTGGAATTGAAAAGAAACTGAGCTAAATAGGAAATTTTGAATTGAAAGGGAAGATCTGTGGGAATTCTGATTAATTGATTGTGGGAATTTTGGAAAAAACTAACTGAACACTATTTTAAGACGCTACTGTACACAATGTTATATGTTTTTCCATTCGGGGAAATAATGTGGAGATTCTGGGCATTTGACACACGCGAACATGCTACATACAGCTGACCATGAGAGAAGCACGGTTTTTCTAAGTTGACCCCCGCTACCTGTAACGTTTGCCCTTGCGCTTTATTAATTGTCATTGCAAAACTGAGCTTAATAGGAACTGCAACCTTTGAATCGAAAAGGAAGATCTGTGGGAATTATAGGATCCGTGGTATAATAACATTTTCACCTTTTCCTACGCCTGTCAAAATTGTAGCACCGATTATGTTCCGTCCAAGATGTGTCACACGCAGCCTTGTCCCGTTACATAACCGAGGAGCATCTAAATTTCGCATTAGCATGACTGGGACGCCTAATTTTAATTAAAGCTTATGTGAGGGCACACCTGACAACTCTAGAGAATTTAGAAACTCTACGGGATATGAAGTGCTCTGTTCTGTGTCCATAACTGTGTCTACTGACAAATACTCTGTTATTTCTCCTGCTACTTCGTTTAATATATCTGAATTTATTTTGTTAACGCTCTCATTTTTTGGTGCAAGAATCGCCCTTTCACATAACCATTTGTCTTCATGCATGTTGTTCGTTAAATCTGAATAAACGCTCGCAATTAATTCGGAATCACTCTGTACTAAATTACGAAAATCTCTCGTCAATTTAACGCAGCCCTCAGCATCCGTTTCCAACCGCCCATCGCCAATTTTTAATAGTGCGTCAGCATAGTTTCCAGCATTGATATCATTATACAAATGCACTCTCATATTCGTAGTTAAACTGAATTTTGTCACCTTGTTCCATAAAATAGACGACTTGAGCATGCTTTAATTTAATCTGCAGGTGTGCCTTTTGAATGACAGGTAAAGCTTGGCGAAAGTCACCAGCCAGTAAAACCACCATTCTCCCATTACATCGGTATTGCTACGCAAATCCTGGAGCGTTCGATTTAGTGCTTCTACAGCTTTTTTATGCGACATTGTGACATTACGGCCACAGCAATGTTTTTTATCTTTCCGTACTTGCGCTAATAATAAATTTAACAAAAATGTCTTCCCAGTTCCTCCAGGGCATCTAAAAGAAAAGTGCACCATTTCCAGATTCAATTTGTCCTAATACTTTGTCAAAACTTGTTTTGTTCGGGAAGCAAGCGGGTACAAATTGACTACTTGCTGCTGCAAAGCTGGTATATCGTAGTTTATTTCACGTATAATTTCATCACTTAGTTCATTTTCGGTTGTTCGCTGAGGGCTTATCATTCCAAAGTCGCTTGATTTTTTGCCTACCATTGCCATTACTTTATCTTCAATTTTTCCAAGTGCTTCATTATAAATGTGTTCATTGTATGTCATGTTCGCGTGTGTCTGCTGTAACCTTCGCAAAATATCTTCCGCCATGTACTCTTTATATTTGTCCCACAATTTATGTGCATTAGATAGCCCGCAAGATGATATGAGAGTTGCATAAAGATCCCTAATTTTGGCTGGTGACTGGCACTGCACAGCTTCCTCCATGGTTTCATCCCAGTGATTATCATTTTCTAAAAGATGCACAGCTTCACATGCTTCTCTATAAGTTGCGCATTCTTGACCGTTGACAGTTTTAAGGTCTTTATATCCTGTAGGGCCCCGAACATGGTGCAGCAGCAATCGTAAACAGAAACATTCAAAATTAGTTACATGGACGGTATACACACGACCAAGGGCATCTGATGACTTTACACCGGGCCAATTTGCAACAGGCGCGCCTTGAATACGGCATTTCCTCCTTCCTAGATGTGTTCCAAGTATAATAGCGGGGGTTTTGGTAAAGACATAATAATCCAGATATTCTGACCTTCTGTGTTCGTCCATCGTACCGTCGTCCGTCTTGTAGAATCACGGTGGCGCCACCTAGCTGAATTTAATTTTGAAACATATTCGATTTTCCCACGGGAATGAGATGTTTTTCCGCTGAAAAAGTGGCCTATGTCACTCTACAGCCACCGAACTATCTCCATACAAAAAATCATGCCATGCCAACGCTCTGTTGCGACGTGAAAGAAGGACAAACAAACAAACAAATAAACACACTTTCGCATTTATAATATTAAGTATGGATTAAAATATTGTTGTTATGATAATCATTACGTCAAACGGATATTGGTTTCAACCAATAGCGAAATTATAAATTATATCGCATTAGCGAATTTCAGACATTTGAAGTTAAATCCCCTAACTAACAATATTAATCTCTAATATTCTGATAACAGTACATTCAAAGTTAGTTTACAAATCAATACCTGCCATTTACCATTGTATATGTTTATAAATAATATTTATAATTATAAATATCGGTTCAGGGTTGAAACGAAAAAAGAAAACAAAGGTTCGATTCGAAAAAAAGAACAACTTCATTAATACCGACAGGGATCGAAACTTATAATTGTGCAAGTTACTAAATTAACCATAGTGGGGAAACCTGCAAAACTGCGAAATTTGGAAATTTCCGATTCAGGTATAAAATTGTACAATCTTTACATCTTCGTGACTTTTTTTTATATATTATATCAAAAGTAAAATCATTACTTTGTTTTTATTGTCAAAATCGAAGGTGTCAGTATATGATTATTGCTAGCCTGTCTTATGTAGATGAAAGATATTTTGCTGTTGATAAAGAAAACTTAACAGTAGGTAAGTGTTTTTACACACATGTTTACTTTAGCTGGAAGTCAACTTAAGAATCAGAAATATGTAATGTGCAGTAGGCAAAATAAAGTATTAGCATTAAATCTTTAATATTAAAAATTAATCTGACATTATCCATTATATTAACCATTACACAGTTAAACAATTCATGTTATATTGCAAATGGTAAAAAAGTCTAGGTACATACATTTTATTATAAAGGATTGAACAAGTACATTATTCATAATACCTCATCATTTTGCTGCGATAGGAATGCTTACAATTATTCTATATTAAAGCTGTAAGTTTATTGCACTATATAAAAGCTTTAAATTTGACATCCCCAATACAACTAAAGTACCGAAATGACCTTAGAAAATCCAATATTATAATGAAATCCTCTATCGATGTTTTTGTAAAAAAAAATATAAATTATAGTCGTGGTAAAAACCGGTTAATTGCGAGTAGGACGCACTTTTATGAGTCCTGTGTAAAATTAGGTAAGTACTCATCATTATCGTCATTAAGACCCTTCAAAATTCCACTGCTGAACATAGACCTTCCCAAGGAATGCCACAAAGCCCGGTCCTAAGCCATATGCATCCATCGACTTTCTGCATATCTTACCAGGTCGTCACTCCATCTAGTGGGGGCCGTACTACACTTTGCTTCCCAGGACGAGGTTTCCACTTAAAAATCTTTCTTCATTATTGGTCTCTACATAGCTCACTAAGTGACCTTGAGCTCCCTCATACTGCCAGCACTGAAGGACCACCTCTCAAATCCATATATTATTGCTACCAACACGCACTAGTACTCACTTTACCGAAATAACTAAGCACTGAACATTGCCCTAACGAAAAGTTAAGTCTGATTTAAAGACAAACTTAACTTTGCAGTGAATAAAATTTTCTTAAATATATAGGATATTGATCAAAATCACGAACCAACTGCAAATGCAAGTTTGTAATCGCAAAAGAATTATGATAACTACAAATCCACGATTTTCGATTTTCTCTACTTATGCTGTGAGACCTTGCTTCTTGGCAAACTTCATGATTCTAGGTCAACGGGAAGTCATTCCCAAATGGGATGAAAATCACGACGAAAGAAGACGAGAGAAGGCCTATGTTCAGAGGGCTCCTCTCATTTCTGAAAGGGTTTTAGGGCAGGGACGTTGGCCACGCTGCCTTACTGCGTGTTAGCGGACTTCCCATGTCTTCGAAATATTTTTTTAACAATTGCTCAGACATGCAGGTTTCCTAAAAACAGTGTTTTCCTTCACCGTTGATCACGTTTATATCGTACTGGATACATTGATAAACACTCAAACTTGCAATGTTGTGTTTACAATAATACACGTTCGTTAGCGAGACAACAACTGATTTATTCCTCTCATAACTACCTACATATACAATAATACAAATACCCACAACATTTCCTTATTAATATAGATACAATATCATCCATCCCCTTATATAAAAGAAATAACTGAAACAAACGAAATTTCTTATAACTCTAACTTAAAATTTATTATATTTATACCTTAAAATTAATTAATTAAGTTTTTATGTTGAGTCGTCGGGCCTTACTACGTGTGAGGGTGTGGCCATGGTGTGGATGCCTCATTAATATTATCATTGGGTACATTTGAGCAATTTTATTTTCACTTAAACTAGAATTCTCGTTACGCTGATTTATCTTATCAGGGCTTTGTTGTGATTTTTGCATTGCACAATATTGCCACCCCCTCCTTTTCCAGTGATGAAAATATCTTTTTTTATATTTATAAAATCTTGACTTGAGTAAGACTTAATTAAATGACGCCTATTGCGTCGGATTGGTCTTCTAGCTTATTATTTATTACATATGAACGAGGAGTATCACCTTCACCTATTACAGTAGC
The DNA here is from genome assembly GCA_029286625.1 of Parnassius orleans. Taxonomy (NCBI): domain Eukaryota; kingdom Metazoa; phylum Arthropoda; class Insecta; order Lepidoptera; family Papilionidae; genus Parnassius; species Parnassius orleans. The sequence continues at coordinate 1,962,642 of JAGSMP010000184.1, forward strand.
GGGAGTTCTTTTCTTATCATCTATACATATTACTTCGTCACCAATGTTAAGTTTAGGCAACGGTTTACAATGTTTATCATAGTACATTTTTGACTGCTGCTGTTTTTGCAGCATTGTTTTAAACGTAGATGGGTCTACAACTTGTGGTTTTAGTAAATCCGTACAAACTGGTAATTTACAACGTAATCTGCGACCCATTAATAATTGCGCGGGAGAGTCCAAACCATGTCTCGGAGTATTTCTGTAATTCAATAAAGCAAGTTCAAAGTCACTATTCCCCTTAACAGCTTTAATTAACAAAGACTTAACGGTTTGCACCGCGCGTTCACTTTTTCCGTTAGCCTGTGGATAGTTTGGTGATGATGTAATGTGAGTGAAGCCCCAATCTGTACTAAACTGCTTGAACTCGCGACTAGTATATTGAGTGCCATTATCACTTATGAGTATTTCAGGTATACCGTGTCGTGAAAATATTTCCTTCATACCGCGTATAACCACTTGTGATGTAATATTTTCTAATTTTTTTACCTCAACATAACTAGAGTAATAATCAACTAAAATAAGATAATATTTCTTTCTATATTCAAATATATCAGACCCCACCTTAAACCAGGGCAAATTAGGAATTTCCACTGGAATCATGGGTTCTTTAGCTGGTGCGTTTGAACTCTCCCTGCACACCGAACAACGTTTCACATACATTTCTATGTCACGTGACATGCCTGGCCAAAATATAACTTGTCTTGCGTCGCTTGCACCGATCTATACCTAAGTGCCCTTCGTGCACAATTTTCAACATATCTGTTCTCAGGGAACGAGGAACTAAAACAACATTATCTCTAAATATGACGTCGTCTACCACATATAACTCATTTTTTAAAGACCAATATTTTTTAAGATTTTCTATTACGTTATACTTATCATTAGGCCATCCTAATTTAATATAATTTAGTAAGGTACATAAATCAAAATCTTTTTTCGTTTCATTTTTTATCAGTGTTAACTTGCTATTTGAAATTGGAATACTGTTTACAGTTAATTTTACTTGATACAGAATTTTTTTATCTAATTTATTATCTAATACTATGTCGGGAAGCGGCGCGCGAGACAGTGCATCTGAAATATACATATATTTTCCTGGTTTATACTTAACGACTATGTCATAGCCCTGTATTCTGAGCATCATACGTTGTAAGCGGGCTGGGACGGACATTAATGGCATTTTAAAGATACTTTCCAAAGGTTTATGATTTGTTTCTACGACAACATTATTTTTTGTAAAAATATATTGGTGAAATCGTTCACAGGCGAACACAATTGCTAACAATTCCTTTTCCACTTGTGCATACCGGCGTTGCGTATCTGTGAGAGTTCGCGAGGCGTATTCGACCGGCCGACCACCCTGCAGTAGTACCGCACCGAGTGCATCGCGAGACGCGTCTACCGATAACAAGACAGGCTGAGATACGTCGTACAACGCCAACACTGGCGCTGTGCAAACACATTCTTTTAATTTTTCGAATGCTGTCTGCTCACTAATTTCCATCGCCAACTACTATCTTTTTAATAGATTCGTTGGGGAAGAGCGCGATCAGAATAACACGGAATAAATTTCGATAAATAATTAACGGCTCCAAAAATCTTTCTAAACTTTTTCTGTCTGAGGTTGAGGCATCTCAGAAATGGCTTTTACTTTATTAGGGTCGGGCCTCATACCGTTTTATCAAAAATATGTCCCAAGTAAGTAACCTCTTCAACCTTATTTTGCATTCCTTTTTATTAAATTTTAAATTAATTTCTCTAGCTCTTTGTAACAACGCAACTAGTCTTCTGTCGTGTTCATGCTTGTTCCGTCCCCAGACAATTATATCATCTATAAAACTATCTGTGCCCTCTAAATCTTCTAAAAGCTGCCTCATTTTAGCGTGAAATACTTCGGATGAGCAATTAATACCGAACGGTAAACGAAGAAATTGATATCGACCGAACGGTGTGGCAAATGTACACAAGTCTGCACTCTGCTCATCCAGTTGTATAGCCCAAAAACCTGAGTTGGCATCCAAGACGGAAAAGAAGCGTGCTCCGTGTAGCCGCGCTGCGAGCTCCGACACAGTGGGCAATTGGAAATGCGCGCGCCGCACTGCACGGTTAAGTTCTCGTGGGTCTAAGCACACGCGAATCCCGTTGTCCTTTTTTGCGACTAGAACTAGTGGATGCACCCATTGAGTTGGATGAGAAACTTTTCTTATTATACCTTGGTTTTCCATATTTTTAAGCTCATCTGCTAGACGTTCACGTAAACTTAACGGAATCTTCCTAAGATTACAAATCACCGGAGGTACGGATTCGTCTAAAACAATATGATACTTTCCTGGAAGACACCCAATACCACTAAATAAGTCATCATAGTCTGATATATTAATTTCATGAACTCGTTTGACTAACCCTAACTTCTCACACGACTGTCGTCCCAGCACGCTTTGACAATGTAAATCGCCAACCGCAAACTTTAAATTATAACAAACATTTTTATAAAAACATTGTAAATAGCAAACGCCTCTTACTGGTATTATATTACCACTATACGATTCTAATTTAATACAATCATTTTTTATTATATTGGAAACAAAACCCAGTTGCAAAAATCTTTCAAACGATAAAACATTTATATCCGCCCCCGTGTCCAATTTAAAGTTTTCGATACCCTTCTCAAAATATAATGTTTCGAACCAGCCATCTGAAGAACTTTCTTGACCATTTATGGTTGATATAAAAACGATTCACAATCAATAGAACGCGTAACATCTTGGTTTTGCTCAATGTCATATACGGTTTACACCGGCCTTATTAATATTTAAATTCTGCTTACATACCCGAGCGAAGTGACCTTGTTTACCACAAATGAAACACGTGGCGTAAACGACCGGACAACGAGGCATTGCACAGCGCTCGAGTCCACAGCGCGGGCAGCGCAGCGCGGAGCCCCGTGAGGCACGGCCGGCGCCTGTGCGCTGCGCGTTGCGTTGTCCTCTCTTTGTTTGACACTATCTACCTGCACTACACTAGCACACATACCACTAGTACTTAGCTGACGGCTACTCTTTTGCGAAATTTCTTCGGCCTGGCACAACTTCACAGCTTTGTCCAGGTCTAGGTCCTCACATCTGAGCAAACGGTCTCGGATTATTGTGCTATTTACACCACACACAATTCAATCCTTTATCAGCTCTTCTTCTAAAGTAGCAAATTTACAATTTTACTCAATAACCGCAATGACGTAACATACTGCTGTATGTTTTCACCTTCCTCTTGATTGCGAGTAAAAATTTGTATCTAAGCAATGTAATATTGATTTTAGTTCAAAATATTCATCAAATTTACTCAATATTACTTGCACATCATCACAATCCTCCTCTTTAGTGAACGTAAACGTTTGATAAATGTCGAAACGTAATTCGTTGGGTGGACGCGCGTGCTCCATTGTTAATTGCAAGACACACGTTATAGAATTATTTCACAGTTTACTACTTTTAATAAATATTATGCCATGTATATATGTTGCAATTATTCTATTGAAGTCCTCGATTTTAAGCGTTTACTATGCTTATGATCCCACTTCTGACACCATGTTGTGTTTACAATAATACACGTTCGTTAGCGAGACAACAACTGATTTATTCCTCTCATAACTACCTACATATACAATAATACAAATACCCACAACAAAAAATGTCATTGGTTAGCACCAATGTAATTTTAGTGCAATTTAGATTGGTTTTATTTGGCGGGAATCGAACCCGGGTTGCATATTGTGAAATTTACAGAGATCGCTTAACCTTTTACAACTTTCAAACAAAATAAAGTTTAGAGAATTGAATTGAGAATTTAAGAAAATGCCTCGAAAAGTGGACTGGATAATTAAGAAGCACACACTTTAACAGCTTCGAATATTGAATTATTGTGTTTGATAAGCATTTATAAATCACGTCAAAGACTCTGGTAAAGTACGGAACTAAAATTAATGGTTATTCATTAAAAATAATAAATATATTTTACTTGTATTTATTATTTAAATTGAGTAATGGATTTAATATAAGTGACATTCAATACTTACATTAAAAATGTATTTGTGACATTAACAACCTTATATATATACATATAAATAGAATTGAAATGTTATATGCATGCAATTATGATATGAATAATTATTTGTAGAAATTTTTGTTTTTCTGTTTCTCCGTCCGAGCTAATCTTGGTAGGGCTGAATTGATTATGATAAAACTTCACAAACAGATAAAGAATAATCCCAGGAGTGATTTCAGTTAAATATTTTATCCGTAAAAATTGGTAAAATAAATGGCCATTGATGATTATTTTAAAAATCTAAACTAAATTTAGCGAACATTATTGCTCCCCATCCAGGTAAAGTCAGGGCGAATCGCTTGTTTATAACAAGATTAGGTAACAAATGTTTTTTTATACAAGTGCTAAATTTAAAATGTTGTACAAACGACTTCAATATGAATATAATTTGTTGAGTGTTTAAAAAACCCTCGACCGATTTTGATAAAATTGAAATAAGACCACTTGAAAAGTATACCCTTTGAAACAAAAAAAGAATTTTCCAAATCGGTTCAGCCGTCTCTGACTCTCTCTCTGAGAACATACATTAAAAAAAAGATTCCGACGAATTGAGAATCTCCTCTTTTTTTGAAGTCGTTTGAAAATAGGTCAATTTATTGGCAGCTTACATAAACAGAATGCATAAACAGAATACATTATGTTAACTAACTTATCATCATATTTTTAACCTACTACAAAAATGAGGAGGTAAATAATTCGACTGTATTTTTCTTTTTTATATGTGTTACCTCATAACTTTTTTCTACGTCAACTGATTTTGATGACTCTTTTTTTATTTGAAAGTTAGTGCTTCTCGTGTGGTCTCATATAAATTTGATCAAGGTCTGACCAGTAGTTTTTGAATTATCCACAATAGTTTATATTGAAGTCGGTTGTACACAATTTTTAATTTTACCACTTGTTTGAAATAAGTTTCCCCCATACTAGGATTTTTTCCTGTATTGCGGGAATTTACAAACATAAATTGCATAAGGACAAAAATCCAGACCCGAAATAATTATTAATAGGCCATATAAATACTTATTCCGTGCGGGATTCGACCCCAAGGAAACCCCAAGGAGCCATCAAATTTTTAAATAATAATTATACTAGCTGGTACCCAACGCGTTGCTATCACAGAAAAAATAATTGTGGAAATATCGTTTTAAATTTGAAATAGTTATATTGTTTAAATACGAATGATAATACATTAATTGAAGTTGAATGAAATGTCTTTCAAATAAATTTGTCGGTACGATACGCGCGCGTAAGTTAATTGTACTATTATCGGTGAGCGTGCAAGACCGCGTAAGAGCAGTTTGTAAAAACCGCGTAACAGCAAAAGTCGCAAAATTGAAATATCGCGTCAACAGACCCTTTTAGCTAATTTGCTTATACCAAATTTTTCTCGATTTGAATTAGCCAATAAGTAACCTCGTTTTTGCCATCGAAACAATACCACCTATCAGTAACATCCCCAAAGTTGGCAGTAATTGTGCGTATTTAACAAATAAAAGGAGAAGTAACCACAGTGCTTCCGTAAATATATATTTTAGCGTGAATAACTAACAAGGAAAAATGGTTATGTTATTTTTCTTTACCAGTATTTTTATGTATAAGTGGTGTAGCCATGCGTAATTCTGTTAGTTAATGATTCTAGCTCATTTAACTGCGATTATCCCTGTTAAAATAAATGTTAATGTAATAGAGCATCATATTAATGGTTCTGATTTTTCTTCAGACAATTCAGTAGCTGATCTTTCTTTCGTGGCTCCCTCAGAAATAATAAATTTAAGGTCATTATCGCCAGAAAATTTGGAGTGGTTTCCCGAAAGAAATAAATAAGAAAGGGCAAAAAATAGAATAGAAGAAAGGTGAAGGGAAATCCATAGAACGCAATTGAGAAAGATGGGAGAGGGTTATGTTGGATTTATAAAAGACGGTACTAAATATGTTCAAAATGATTCAAAACCAGCAAGAATAATGGGCACCATAAGTATGACAAGGCGATATTTCAGAGAGAAAGCTTTGTACATTTTTAAGATAAAAGAAGTTCGATCAGAAATGATTAAAGCCTATTGGAAAATAACTGGGCCAGAAAAGAAGGCGTGGAGCAGAAGTGAGGTGATTTTGTTCTTCAAGAAATGCGACAACGCTCCCTTGAATAACTACAGACTGATGTCCCTTCTAAGCCGCATCTACGTGCTGTTTTCGAGAGTCATTACGAATCGGCTCGCACGCAGACTCGACGACTTCTAGCTTCCCGAACAAGTCGGTTTCCGAAAAGGTTTTAGCACCAAAGACCACATACATACCTTTTGGCAAATTGTACAGAAGACCGAGGAGTATAATCTGCCACTATGTCTTGCGTATGTGGACTATGAAAACTAATTTAATTCCGTTGAAATTTGGGCTGTACTGCAGTCCCTTCAGCGGAGCCTAGTTGACTGTCGGTATATCGAAGAGCTGAAGTGCTTGTACAATAGAGCTACGATGGCTATCGGAGTACAGAACCAGTGTAAGAAACCTATCCAATTGCAGAAATGTGTAAGACAGGTTAACGTTATATCCCCGAAACTCTTCACCGCTGCATTGGAAGACGTTTTCAAGCTGCTGGACTGGAAAGGATACGGTATTAAAATCAAGTACATCACTCACATTCGATTTGCCGACGATATAGTCCTTATGGCAGAATCACTGGAGGGCCTAAGCACTATGCTCAATGACCTGAATAGTGTCTCTCAACGGATAGGTCTAAAGATGAACATGGACAAAACAAAAATTATGTTTAACGTCCATGTCACACCTATGCCGGTGGTTGTTGGGAACACAAAGCTCAAAGTTGTTGACGAATATACCTGGGACAAATAGTCCGACTAGCTAAGTCCAACGGGAGATTACGACACATATTCTCGTCAGGCATACCTCAAAACCTTAAAACTAGATTGTACAACCAGTGCGTGTTGCCAGTGATGACCTATGGATCTTTGACGTGATCCTTCACTGCTGGCCATATGGATATATATTTGTACGTGGTCGATGAGTCGGTCTGTTTCGGCATTACCGTCGGGATCGGGATGGTTGTCGCTGTCTACGCGCAGCCATAGGATGGACAGGTACCTTCAAGTCTGCCGACGTCGAAAACAAATGTCCTCTCTGACGTATACGCAAACTCCAGCCCGGGGCACAAAGGAGTGTTCTAATATGTACCCCGAGTAGGAGAGATATGAAAGAAGTAGATATAGAAGAAGTATCATCCGGAGAGGACACCTGAGTCTCGGTTAAAAAGAGCAAGGCCTGCTTCGCCGTCTCCAGATGCTATATTCTAACTAATAACCCATTATCTCAAGTATTTATTTATTTACCTTTTAACTCGAGTTTATGCTGGATTAGCTAGAAAAGTTTAAAAAGGGATCGAGTTTGGAGATTATTTAGTATGACACACACACACGACCTATGCAATATTATTAAAAAATTTGTAGTAAAATAGATTAAGTGAGCCGTGGTAACTTAGAGGAGACATACATTAAAGTTTGTCTTAAATTTTCGTAGTATACGAGCGAACCGATTTCGATCTCTTTAAGCACAATGACGGACATGGTAGTGAACATTGTCTATTGCAATTTTAGCTGCTGATTTACGACGTGCTTGTAGATAAATTTGCACAAAAAATCATGAGGAAACTTTAATGACATGACTGAATGAAAAGTCAGAAGTCAACAAGCATTGCTATAACGCGGCGGAATCTTTTCCTCCAAGAAGTGAGGCGAGGCCTTTTTAATTGAGTAATTTAAACATTTTTAGAATAGTAAAATTATAATCAGAATTCTTCAATAATTATTGAAGTTGAGAAACAGAAAACTCTCTGGAAACTTTAAATTGCAGAACAGTTCAAGAAGCCAATAAGACTCTTTATTAATGACGAAGTTTTTACAAACAATTAAAGGTTACGTTCATTAAGTTGTTAATTAACGTAAACAACTTTATCCTCTTCAAACAAAACCTTTAACTCGTATTATTTTCAACAATTAAGAACAACTTTTAGTGATATTTTGCATATAATATTACAATTAGTGTTGTTAATAAATCGTTAGATAATTTAATATTTTTTTTCATCTTGATAAACTCGTAAAATATTGTAGTTAGTGAACACCATTGACTCTGCTTCCCGTTACTAATCTGGGTATTTCTCATTTGGTCTACATACGAGATAGGTATTTCAGCATTTGTCATGGTAGATTTATAAATATTATACCTACTAAACAAAATAAGGTGAACAGTAACTTATATTACATGTTGTTTGAAACATAATATTTTCTATAAGTAAAAATAACAGACTTATTTTGAAGTGGGTTTTTTTCCATTGAGGCGGAGGTTGACGTGTATGTTTATTTATCTATGTTAACCGATTTCTCGGAAACGGTTGAAGTGATTTAAATAATTCTTCTTTTATTAAATAGTTTATAACTTATTTTATATATTTGAATACAAAATGCCGCTTCAAACGGTAGAGAATAAGGAGATAAATATTTCAATTAAAGTATTAGACGACTTCTACAATATTCAATATTCCTTAGTACAACCAAAAGGGTAAAAATAAAAAGTTTAATATGTAAAAACCGACTTTAAAAAAGGAAAAAAGAATGATATCTGTATTTCGATCCGTGTATTTCGATTAGTCCGAGTTTGGTGAGAAAATATGAAATGTCGCAGCTAATAATTATGACAGCAAAAATAAATATAGCTTACAGATATATTTATTTTTGCTGTCATAATTATCGGGACGTAAAAAATCGAGACATTTGGCGTCCCGATCAGGGGTGAACCGGGACGTGTCACTAAACCACTGAAAATCAGGACGTCCCGCGCAAATCGGCACACCTGGCAACACTATGCTAGCGCCTAGTGTTTTGTATGAAGTACCTATCGGCCGTTTTGTAATTTCTAGTTGAGTTTATAGTTAATTATTGTGTTTTGTAAAGTAAATTTTTGCTATTTGTAGAGGTTGTTTATTTAAAATGCCAAAACAAACAAAAACATTGTTAAGGCCAGTCAAGCGGGGGGATTAGTCATACGCCTTCGAGATTACTTTAAGCGAGATCCACAAAATGGCGGAATAAATTTAAAATTATTTAATTCCTTTTTTTAATTTTACAACTTTCTCTATTTATTTTTTTATTGTAGTACATGAATCGTAAGTTACTTAAATTTAGTATACATGAATATGATGGTATTGCACCACACATAAAATAGAATTATCTTACTTATTTTTAGCGATTATATTCGCTTGACAGTTTTTACGTCCGATTATGAGGCACATCTCTAGTAACTAAAAAAAATTACCACTAGTATGCATAATATATAACTTCGCACGTAAGTGAAAAAAATTAAACTTTCATAATTTTATTAGCAAAAAAAAAACGATATTAGGTGAGATTTTTTAAGTTAATGTTAATTTAATAGTCATAACAGAATAGAAAAAAATAAATAAAAACAAATTCAGTGTTATTTTCTCATAGATAAAAATGTTGCCGTAATATTGCAAACGCACGCAAGTTACGTTTTAGTGACCTGTCAACCTGTCACCCGCACCATGCTATAACGCAAGGACTATAATTAACCAAATTGTTTTAAGACTGCGCGCACATATGACACGAAAAATAAATAAAAACAATATAGAAACTACTGTGTAAGAAAAAATTACTTAATTTTTTTTCTTTTAAAAGTCAATTATACAATTAATTTTTTTATTAAAAAGTAAATGAGCGTTATGAAGCGAGCACTTTTGGATTGTCTTATGGATGCCATACATGATCCAGTTTACCGTCAAGTTTGCAGCGCGCTTGAAGCGGCGTCCAGTTTACAGTCCATCCATATAGACCACTCACGTTCAAGTTTGCCGTCAAGTTTGCATGAAGCCGCACCAGTTGAAACCATGGTGTCTCTCATTTATTGCTCCGACTAACGTCATGCACACTTGATTCATTTTAAAAGTAAATAACTTTATTGGTTAAACGGAATTTTATACTTACACTAACTTGTTCATAAATTTAAAACAAACGTCGGAACAATTTTTATAAAAGAGCTAAATTTCATAATAAAAAAATCAAACCGCGTAGCTGACCTTTCAATAAATTGTCGAGTCGAGCTGATTTCGTCTACAAATTAAGATAAATTTTACCTGCTATCCGTGAAATAGTAAAATGCTGAGCTGACAGAAATATCGAAATATTTTTTTAACATTCATATAAAGTTTAAAACTTTTCTGAGTTTATCAATTTCATTTTCAGAGCTTTTTTATTTCTTAACTAGCTGTTGCCCGGCGCGTTGCGGCCGCAGAAGAAATAATTTTGAAAATATCGTTTTAAATTTGGAAGAGTTATATAGTTACGATGCATGCGCCACCTACTGTAAGTTAATTGTACTATGCCTAACCTTCCTTCGAGCAAGAGCAAGAGCAAGCAATAAGTCGACAAAGTTTTAGCGCAATCATTTTTTTGAAGCTCCCTTGCCGTATCGGTCCGGAAAAATCGCCGAAAAATCGCCGGTGGTAATAAATTTCACAAAGTGGTTGTACGAGGAAGAAAACTCGAAATGTACGAGGAAGATGGTATCGTGAGTTTGGACGCAATGTGCGTTGGTGAAACTTGGCGGCTGGAACTAATCCGAACAATTCCTCAGAGCACTTTCCGTGGTAGATGCGATAGAAAATGCAAAGGAATACAACATCCCTTCGCAACGCCAGTGAATTGAGCCGATCACAAAGAACTCGGTCGTCGACGATTCGAGCCGCTCTGATCTGGATGCGGTCAAGTGGAAGGAGCTGGCACTGGGGTACCCGGCCCAGAGATGATGAACGGTATGGCACCGCATAAAATACGAACAAACAAAAATTAATTTTAAATATTAGATTTGTTATTCTAGGAAACAAGTATCTTATTTTACATTAAGGTTTTGTATCTTTGTGTGTTTCAACGCTTATTCTTGCAGTACTTTAAAATTAAGAGTCCTTCAAGGCAGAATCCTCCCAAACAAATCTTCAATTTTAATTATACCAAGATTTAGTACACATCGGAACAATGAATAACTTAACACTTTCACTGTCCGGTTTTCAGACACAATAGTAAGACAATAGCAATGACCTATATGTAGTACAGGGACAGCGAAAGGTTAAGAAAAACTTGCTCAATACTTTGAAGATGTAGCCTTTTTCGGGAGCATTCTATCTTGAACTTAAGCTAGCAGCCTCCTTGAAATCACCACTATTGCCTAGATCAGGTTATTTAAGATTAATAAGAAGTTATATGACAGGATCGATCACTACATTTCGTTCCGTGGGTGGCGTAACAAGCAATTGGATATATGACAAAAAGATCTTATGGCTTCCAATAGATGGCTGCATATTTATCTCTTATAGGTCTTTATGGTATGTCCCAATGTCGCTTATTACCACTCCTTCGGAACGAAATAGGGTGATAGATTCTCTTACGCTGCTATACACCACACATACACGACACAGCATTTTTAAGCGGATGACCGTAATATTTACAGGGCCTCGTCTTATAAATCTAGCTACGTTTATTACTTTAACGTTGTGATTTGGTTTTTATTATTACTAAAAGGTAAATTATTTTAAGAGTAAACAAACTAGGCCTTAAAACCACCTATTATTTTAACAAATGCAATTGTCATTCGAATTATATAAAATGACAATTGGATTGGTCCTTTCCCCCCTTGCTCCTGTATTATAGGAATAATATGTAGTTTAACTTTAACAGGTCTTTACAGGGCTTCGTCTTATAAATCTAGCTACATTTTTCGCTTTAATGGTATGATTTGGTTTTATCCACACACATATACCTATAAATTAAAGTTTCTGTCTGTGATATTGAAATAACTGGCTTATATTAAGCCTTAGATTATTTTATTAGATTTTAAATTATTTGCATGCTATTAAAATTTTTGTCTGTCTGTCCTGGCTTATTTTCAGAATAGCTGAACTGATTTTGAAGAAAATTTACGAACAGATAGATAGCAATGCCAGGATTAGGCTATATTTAATCCGAAAATCTTGGAGACTTAAAAAAATTTAAAATTATCTTAAATCGAAATATTACATTAATAGATGATAAATATGACTACATGAATATACTATAATAATAACAATAATCATAGTTTTTTTCCTAGCACAACTTCTTTGAGGAATCGACTACCACCAGCGATTTTTCCGGACCAATCCGACTTAAGGACCTTCAAGAAAAGGTCCTACTCTTATTTAAAAGGGCGGCAACACATATGCAACTTCCCTGGTGTTACAGTTGTTCATGGGCGGCAGTAGTCACCAAGTGAACCGAATACTCGTTTGCCCCCTCTTATATAAAGAAAAATCGGTTCTGAAATAATTTTAAGTAACACGTGATAGAAAATTACATATGCTATGGAATGGGACATCTTTATAGAATGTTTTGCACGCCTCACAACGTGAGGGAGTGCTCTACTCTCGATAAGTGGCTATACTTCAATTTCGCTACATAAAATCGTTCTTATACTTTTAGCTAGACATCAAATCCACATTATTATAAACGTTACAATAACTACAAACATTGTATTATAAGATTAGTTTATTTTCTAATTGATTTACTTTAGATTATATAACAAAAAATGTAATTGAAAAAATATATGGACTGCCGTCCGTTGGTCTGTGCGTCGGTGAGTCTTCTCGCTTAATAAAAATCTAAGCAATAGATTGAGATATATAGTATTGAATAAGATTATATATATTCTAAGGAGATTTTTGTTATTGAACTCAACACCGTTTAAAAGTTAATAATGAAAGTCGATCAGATTCTCTGTTTTTTTTTTCTTGTAAAAATTATCGTCAATTTTTTTTTGAGAATTAAATGAAACGCTCATTAGGCGTGCACTTTTTGGTTTTCCAAATTATTTCGTAATCTTACAAATAGGGCCCCATACCTAAATGAAACGCACCAAATTAATTTATTTTATACGCTTTTGAAGTGATGAAAATTAATAGCGTTAAAAATCCATTTCAGACATAAACTAAAAAGTCTTATTACATTAAATGACATTAATTATGCTATCAATACTTTATTACATAATTGTAAGAGCTCTATTAATAATGATTATGTATCATCCTTAAAATGTTACTAGTGAGGGTGGCTGAAATAAAAAAAATATTATATCACTCTAGCTACACCTTTGTTATTGTCGTTGATTTTACTTGATGGGTTTTTTCATGTTTTCTTCAAAGTTAATAGAAGTCATACCTATTTTTATTATTATCCTGACTTTATTAGGCTTATATTTAGCCGAAAGCAAACAGGTTAAAGTACACTTAGCACCATAGTTTAAACCATCGCAATCTGCTGCACTGCGGCGCATATATTCGTGTGGTGGCGAATAATGGTAATCCATCATTCAACACATTTTGTCCCGCGGGTGTCATAAGAGACGAGTATGGAAAATGCCAGAAAAATCTTATGGCTACCGATGGATGGCGGTGTAACGATATTGTTTGCGCAAGATATAAATTATTAAGACCAGCGACGTGGAGCAACGTCAAAGACTGGTACTGCGATCGTCAAATCTATCAAGCGTGACGATTAAGGTAAATCCTACCTGTAACGAGAGTGGTCTTTGCCAAGTAGTTGAATTGTTCAGCCTCATGATAGAGATGGTGAACAATGTAATGTAAAATATATATAAAAACTATAAAATTTAAAAAAATTCGTAAAACGTAAAAGACGTAAAAGTAGTTTTGTACAATGGAATTTCAATTCCATTTTCTCACTATCAGTTAATTTGGGTTTGCATAGATCACTCTATGAACTGGCGAGTACAGATCTCGGAAGTTAGTCGTAAAGTTGTTGCTACTCTACGTTCCTTTATCGTTTTAATAATTTCTTACCCTAAAACCAAGCTTTGCTGGTTAATTCCCTTATACTTCCTATTATAGACCATGCAGATGTGTGCTATCAAGACCTATCGCAAAATCTTCTTAACAAGTTGGAGCGCCTTCTTAACAACTGTATAAGATTTATCTTTAACTTACGAAAATACTACCACATCACTGCTTTTCGTTTCAAGTGGCTTTCTATTCGTCAGAGCCGTTGCTCCAGAATCTTACTAACACTTTTTTCTATATTAAATGATCCGACGTCTCCTTCTTATCTTAAAGATAACTTCCACTTTCGGTATTCAACTCTTAACCGTGAACCTCGTTCCTCTAACGTCCTTAAGATTTATATACCTCAGCATAATACTGGTTTCTTTAATTCTTCATTTACAATTCAGGCAATACTTATCTGGAACGCCCTGCCCGTTGATATAAGAAAAGCACCGAATAAGCATGCGTTTAAGAGACTTGTACGACAACATTATCTTAAGGAAAACTGCATTTGACCGTCGAATTCTATTTTTATTTTAGATATTTTAAATATTATATATTCTATATTTATTATATTATTTATTATATATATTATTATTTAATATTTTCATAATTTATATTATTTTTCTATATGTATTATAAGAACGTATGCGAATATATTTTATGTTTATATACATTATATGTCTAGTAATTTTAACTTTTTTTTGACTTCTTTTTTTTTAATTCTCTCAGGGTTGACTGGTAGAGAATACCATAAAGCATTAAGTCCGCCCATTGTAATCCTTAGATTAAGGTGTAACAAAATAATGATTAAATAAATAAATAAGTGAAAGAGCTCCGTATATATTTTAATTTGATATACAAAGAAGGAAGAGCTTCCCTTTATCCATAAATCAAAGTTTAATATAAAGTCCACTTTGACTGTTCCAAAGAAGTGTAATAGAATAGAATAGGAATTACGCTAGTAATATATAAGTCAATGATAGGAACATTTAATATTTGATTAGATTCTAACAACAATAAATTTTCGTTGCAGTTAATTATTATTTACAAAGCCAGTGTGTCTTTATTGCTTTCAAACTTCTTGCTTTTTAATTATTTTTTTTTAAATTTTAAAGGCAGATAAAATTAGAAGATGCCAGAACTAATAAATTGAAAAAAAAAATAGTGTTCCTGCAGATGAGTGAGGCGCTTATGGTGCTTAAAAAGTTGACGGGTTCATACTTATGTCGCTTGATTTAACTTTAAATACAACAGCCTTGACTAAAGCTACTTTACCTATAAAATTGCATGCTTTCCTTGCTTCCATGCATAGTGTCAGTGACTTATGTAACATAATTTTAAATAATAAAGTAGACCTGTGCTTTGCTAGGGAGGCAGGGCAGACATGGCGAACGCTTTGTCCCGGCGAGAAGGTTCCACTGGAAGTTAACCAACAAAAACAGTGGGGTATTCCTTTGGAACAGGATGTGCAGAAAGATTTGTTTCATAATTTCCATAGTGACCAAGATCAGGCACGCCTTCTAGCTGTTTCGAGTAAGGAATCTAGTCACTGGTTACACGCTTAACCAGCAAGTAATCTCGGCACATTACTTAATGGGGAAAGCTTGCGCATCACTGTAGGAATCCGACTAGGAGCGGCGATTCGTCAACCCCATCAGTACCCCTGTGGTAGCAGCGTCAACGAGTTTGGGTTTCACGGACTTTCATGTAAGAAAAGTGCTGGTAGGTTTTCACGGCACGGTTCTTTGAACGACGTCATCCGTAGGGCTCTTGTCTCTATTAAAGTTACCTCGGTTTTAGAGCCTTGTGGAATATTTAGAGACGATGGCAGGAGACCCGACGGTATGACATTGGTCCCTTGGGAGATAGGTAAAAGTGTGGGATGCTACTTACGTAGACACTTTGGCAGCCTCTCATCTCAGGGGTACATCGTTTAGAGCCGGGGTGGTATCAGAGGCAGCTGAACTGAGTGACGTAAATATGGGTCTCTGAGAGATGACTACATATTTGTGCCATTTGCTGTATAGACTATCGGTCCGTGGGGTCCACGTGCAGTGAAGTTCTCTACCCGCGACTGGTCGTTGCTGCTGGTGATAAGAGGGCCTTGGCACGATGCCAGGGGGAGTGGAACTGTATGATAATTAAGTTATTAGTTTTTTTTTATTATAGTTTTTAATATTGTATATATTAATAAAATAATATTTTGAAAAGATATAATGTATAGTATTCACATATTAATAAATAATTATTTTATATCTTTATAGTGGAAACAAAAATCAAACTTAAAGCCCAATAAATAATTATAAACAGACCTAAAGCTTGGATGCAACAGGCTAAGGAGCTTACAGTGAAACGATTCTCTGAAAAGTTGACACTGTAATAGGATTACTCGTTTCTAGCTCTAACACTTGCTGCAAGTATTTTTCACTATACTGAGAAAAATCAAAATTTAATATTTTATTAATTTTATTTAATTCACCGGTTTTGTTAATTTAAAAACACTTACTTTTTACACATGATAGAAGTATTATAAAAATACTTATATCAGTATTTGGTTCTAAAAAATTATCATATGATGTAATCCAGCGTTTTAAAAAAAAATGTATTTATCTAAACTGTTTATTGCACGTATTAAAATATAAATACAGTGATAAGCAAACCAAATCCTTAATATCACTTTCATGAAAAACTTTAATGAATGAGATCAATCCAATTTATTATTCAGTAAACTGAAGCTGAGCTAAATGGCCGCCCCATTGCCACGGGGCGGCAAATTAGCTCGAAGAACCGGCCACTGATGGAAAATAATGATTCTCGAGTGGCAGCCTGGCAAGCTTGTAAGCGGAGTGACTAGTGAGTTGATGGAATTGGCATGTTTTATGGCAGTATTTCTTTTGAAAAGGCCTATGCTTGGCAATGGACTTGTTGAGGAGTCGGGGCTCTATTTTTTGATGCCTGAACACTACACCAGAAGCTACTATGTGGAAATCATTTTATTTCTTTTAGTTTTTGAAGTTAATTTTTATTAAAGAAGTTTATATTTTTCAATAGTTGTCACGCTCGTCATGCGCATTAGCAACAGCAGTTTTTTTTTTTTAGTTTAGTTATTAGTATATACAAGTATACATGAATTAGTACTTCTTGAATTTAGCTTAACAATCGGCTTAAAAATTTACTTATTTTTTAATAATAACGAAATGCAGTACAGTCTCATGATTTTTTTATTTATTTATTAAAATATTGTTGTTATGATGATTATTACATCAAATGGATATTGGTTTCAACCAATAGCGAAATTATAAATTATATCGCAATAGCGAATTTCAGACATTAGAAGTTAAATCCCCAAAGTAACAATATTAATCTCTAATATTCTGATAACAGTACATTCAAAGTTAGTTTACAAATCAATACCTGCCATTTACCATGATATATGTTTAAAAATAATATTTATAAATATAAATATCGGTTCAGAGTTGAAACGCTCGCCGTAAATTTCAAAAAACGCGCGCAAACCAGGTTCGATTCGAAAAAAAGAACAAATTCATTAATACCGGCAGGGATCGAAACTTATAACTGTGCAAGATACTAAATTAACCATAGTGGGGAAACCTGCAAAACTGCGAAATTTGGAAATTTCCGATTTCGTTTCAGGTAAAAAATTGTACAATCTTTACATCTTCGTGAGTTTTTTTTAAATATATTATATCAACCGTAAAATAATTACCTTGTTTTTATTGTCAAAATCGAAGGCGTCAGTATATGACTATTGCTAGCCTGTCTTATGTAGATGAAAGATATTTTGCTGTTGATTAAGAAAACTTAACAGTAGGTAAGTGTTTTTACACAAATGTTTACTTTAGCTGGAAGTCGACTTAAGAATCAGATATATGTAATGTGCAGTAGGCAAAATAAAGTATTAGCATTAAATCTTTAATATTAAAAATTTATCTGACATTATCCGTTATATTAACCATTACACAATTAAACAATTCATGTTATATTGCAAATGGTAAAAAAGTCTAGGTACATACATTTTATTATAAAGGATTGAACAAGTACATTATTCATAATACCTCATCATTTTGCTGCTATAGGAATGCCTACAATTATTCTATATTAAAGCTGTAAGTTTATTGCACTATATAAAAGCTTTGAATTTGACATGTGATATATTTTTATTGAGAAAGCTTGTATGTTTGGTTTGGTAAAAAGCATTGGCGTAAAAATGGTCGCGACCGACATCACCAATACAACTAAAGTACCGAAATGACCTTAGAAAATCCAATATTATTATGAAATCCTCTATCGATATTTTTGTAAAAAAAATTATAAATTATAATCATGGTAAAAACTGGTTAATTGCGAGTAGGACGCACTTTTATGGGTCCCGTGTAAAATTAGGTAAGTACTCATCATTATCGTCATTAAGACCCTTCAAAATTCCACTGCTGAACATAGACCTTCCCCAAGGAATGCCACAAAGCCCGGTCCTAAGCCATATGCATCCATCGACTTTCTGCATATCTTACCAGGTCGTCACTCCATCTAGTGTGGGCCGTACTAGACTTTGCTTCCCGGGACGAGGTTGCCACATATAAATCTTTCTTCATTATTGGTTGTCGGTTCTTCGAGCTATATGGCCAGTCCATTGCCACTACAGTTTACGTTGGGATATGTCAGTTACTCAGGTTTTATTGCGGATATCCTCATTTCTAAGTTCATCAGACAGAAAAACTCCTAGAAAAATAGCTCTCTACATAGCTCACTAAGCGACCTTGAGCTCCCTCATACTGCCAGCACTGAAGGACCACCTCTCAAATCCATATGTCATTGCTGCCAACACGCACTAGTACTCACTTTACCAAAATAATTAAGCACTGAACATTGCCCTAACGAAAAGGTAAGTCTGATTTAAAGACAAACTTAACTTTGCAGTGAATAAAATGTTCTTAAATATATAGGATATTGATCAAAATCACGAACTAACTGCAAATGGAAGTTCGTAATCGCAAAAGAATTATGACTACAAATCCACGATTTTCGGTTTTCTATACTTATGCTGTGAGACCTTGCTTCTTGACAAACTTCATGATTCTAGGTCAATGGGAAGTTACTCCCAAATGGGATGAAAATCACGACGAAAGAAGACGAGAGAAGGCCTATGTTCCGAGAGCTCCTCTCATTTCTGAAAGGGTTTTAGGGTAGGAACGTTGGCCACGCTGCCTTACTGCGTGTTAGCGGACTTCCCATGTCTTCGAAATATTTTTTTAACAATTGCTCAGTCATGCAGGTTTCCTAGCAGTGTTTTTTTCACCGTTGATCACGTTTATATCGTACTGGATACATTGATAAGCACTCAAAATTGCAATAAAAATGTCATTGGTTAGCACCAATGTAATTTTAGTGCAATTTAGATTGGTTTTATTTGGCGGGAATCGAACCCGGGTTGCATATTGTGAAATTTACAGAGATCGCTTAACCGCTAAGCTAACACCGCATTTTTATCTGTGCCAAACCGTAGTGTAATAGATGAACAATTTTATACCGTGTGCCAGGTTATTTATTACACGGCTCTCCCCAACTGAATCTATATTACAAATAAATAAAATTGGAGTATCTGTTTGTAATGTCAAAATTACAGTTTATGACAGTTTATACGGTACTTATAACGAAAATACAATTTTTAAAATTTTTGTCTGTCTGTCTGTCGGTCTGTCTGTCTCTCTGTCTGTTTGTTCCGGCTAATCTTCGAAACGGCTGGACCGATTTTGACGGGACTTACACCGGCAGATAGCTGATGTCATAAGGAGTAACTTAGGCTACTTTTATTTTAGAAAAAGAATTAGAGTTCCGCGCAAAAAATTAAAACCCCAAATAACACGCGAGCGAAGTCGCGGGGAACAGCTAGTAATAAATAATTCTTTATTTCAGCGCCTTCCGCATAGAACCAACAATGTGTTCAGTAATGCACGTCATCTCTAGAGCTTTATATTGTAAACGACCTCGTCTCATAAACTTAATTAAAAATTAAGTAAAAAAATCTGAGTTATCCTCAAGTCGCGTACTCGAGGATAACTGACTATAACAACACTAACATCGCAGAATACAGACATACTTTTTAACACGCTTTTATTAGCCTCGCGTGGATCTATCCATGTAACGGAATATTTTACAATAAAATAATTTAATAACTTCATCCTAGTATCCTGATCACGATCACCAGGATAAAATAAAATAATTATCAGGATCATCATAGCACATGATCAATGCATATTGTTTAAATTTTTTAATCTTATATACTATTGTTATACACACATACTCTTTGTGCTCGGTTTATACTAGCCTTCACTAAGAATCAAAATGCAAGCACATTGTAACTTTAATGGTAGTCATAATTGGTTGTAAGTACGTTTTGTTAATGGCTTTTAAGGCAAATACGTTTTAATATAATCAGGTCAATCAATCAATCAGGCAAATCAATGTTAATATTTTTTTTCTTCTTGCATTTCTTTCTTTGCGAAACGTAAAGTGGTTTCACTGAAAATCAGCACTGGAGTTAAAGCCCCTGCTTTAATGCTGAGTGGAACCATTTTCAAAACATTCGATTTTACTTATCTAGAACACACTTGTTGCCGACGCGTGGTGGATAATCCATAACTATCCGAAAACATTTCCATGTTTACGGTTGGTTTGTTTAATTATCTGCTGTATTATTTTAGTATATCCTGCTTTTTAATTTTGTTAAAATAGTCAAATAAATAAATAAATTTTATTACAAATTTTAATTGGATGGAATTATTTAAATATTAGTAGAAAATTAAATAAAAAATAAAATGAAAATAAAAAAAATAGAATCGGGCATTTCGGAGCGGTTTGTTATTAATTTTACAGCAAGCGGCTGCGTACGTCAGGCGTTGATTGGTCGCATGTTTTATCGCATGACGCAGTCACTCTATACTTAAGTGGGGAACGGTTGCGTCAGCGAGTTCATAGTTTCACTGTTAGGACAACAACGGATGCCTAGATTCTGTGATGTTAATGCTGTTAGCCTATGCGGCTCTTACAGCTTCATCGGACTCAGGGCTCGCGGCGCACACCCCTCCATACCGCGCACACACCGTACACCCACGTCCCTGGGTGGTTCTCACCGCCCAGAACATCGAACGATACGAGTTAGCCGTCAGAGCCGGGGCCCGTCACCCCAGTTCAGACGGCCGTTAGATAAGTCATTTACGTGCACTTTAATCAGTCGAAAGAGATCATCGTTACGTAAGTAACGATGCAGAATAACAAAATCATCTTTTTACAGAGCCCTGAGACCAACGAAGCTGTAAAAGCCAAAAGGCTAACAGCACAAACGTCATCAGAAACCAGAGAGAGCGAGTTCATAAATAGCAGCTGTTTTGGTTCAGCGCTTACTTAGCGGTCAGCCACTGCAGAGTTTACTTCACCTGGGGATGCCTTGTATAGAGGCGAAACAAGTGTCGTATTATCGAGGTTGGTGTGTCTTTTCTAGTGTAGTGGTGCTGGGGATTAGTGGAGACGGGGATAGTGCACGCAATTGCGGGAGGTGCTCTTCAAACTAGGTAAGACACATAATTTTATTTCATCACGCGGATAAATACAAATTAACCTTTTACAACTTTCAACAAAAAAACAAAATAAAGTTTAGAGAATTGACATTTCACAATACAAAGTATTAAATTCAAAATGTCAAGTTTAAGAAAATGCCTTGAAAAGTGGACTGGATAATTAAGAAGCGCACACTTTAACAGCTCCGAATATTGAATTATTGTGTTTGATAAGCATTTATAAATCACGTCAAAGACTCTGGTAAAGTACGGGGCTAAAATTAATGTTTATTCATTAAAAATAATAAATATATTTGACTTGTATTTTGAATAAAACTATTTTTACGGATTTTATCGCGTTTAATTTTACTAATTTTGATTCCCGACGTTTCGGGTGCTTTACAACACCCATGGTCACGGGGGGGACTGAGGTGTTTGACGTCCCAATGTCATAGTTAGCATTCATATTCTAAGATTTAAATTAAGAATAAATTCTTATTATAAGTTTAAACCTTCAGTTTAAATTAATATTCAAAAAACTGAAGGTAGCCGGGCTAATTATGACATTGGGACGTATTATAACTTTTTTCTACGTCAACTGATTTTGCTGACTCTTTTTTTATTTGAAAGTTAGTGCTTCTCTTGTGGTCTCATATAAATTTGATCAAAGTCTGACCAATAGTTTTTGAATTATCCACAATAGTTTATATTGAAGTCGGTTGTACACAATTTTTAATTTTACCACTTGTTTGAAATAAGTTTCCCCCACACTAGGATTTTTCCTGTATTGCGGGAATTTACATACATAAATTGCATAAGGACAAAAATCCAGACCCGCAACAATTATTAATAGGCCATATAATACTTATTCCGTGCGGATTCGACCCCGCGGCCTTCAACGCCTCAACTCGATGTTAAACCACTACCCCAAGGAGCCATCAAATTTTAAAATAATAATTATACTAGCTGCTACCCGACGCGTTGCTACCACAGAAAAAATAATTGTGGAAATATCGTTTTAAATTTGGAATAGTTATATTGGTTAAATACGAATGATAATACATTAATTGAAGTTGAATGAAATGTCTTTCAAATAAATTTGTCGGTACGATATGCGCGCGTAATTTAATTGTACTATTATCGGTGAGCGTGCAAGACCGCGTAAGAGCAGTTTGTAAAAACCGCGTAACAGCAAAAGTCGCAAAATTGAAATATCGCGTCAACAGACCCTTTTAGCTAATTTGCTTATACCAAATTTTTCTCGATTTGAATTAGCCAATAAGAAACCTCGTTTTTGCCATCGAAACAATACCGCGTATCAGTAACATCCCCAAAGTTGGCAGTAATTGTGCGTATTTAACAAATAAAAGGAGAAGTAACCACAGTGCTTCCGTAAATAATTATTTTAACATGAATAACTAACAAGGAAAAATGGTTATGTTATTTTTCTTTACCAGTATTTTTATGTATAAGTGGTGTAGCCATGCGTAATTCTGTCAGTTAATGATTCTAGCTCATTTAACTGCAATTATCCCTGTTAAAATAAATGTTAATGTAATAGAGCATCATATTAATGGTTCTGATTTTTCTTCAGACAATTCAGTAGCTGATCTTTCTTTCGTGGCTCCCTCAGAAATAATAAATTTAAGGTTATTATCGCCAGAAAATATGAGTGGTTTCCCGAAAGAAATATAGAAGAAAGGGCGAAAAATTAGAATAGAAGAAAGGTGAAGGGAAATCCATACAACGCAATTGCATAAAGAATATTTGCGCAATTGCATTTTGAAATAAAGTGCATTGACGAAAGGACACAGTTTTACAGCTAGAAGATCGGCTGTTAATGCATGTAGTTTCTTATCCACCATTGAATTGGTGATTTTGAGTATAAGGTACGCAACCCTCGTCGACACACTCCCAATCTTTACAATCTTGTTAACAAGAGACTTGTGGACGATAAATCCGACACCTCCTTAGGACAGATGCTCGCCCTCCTGGTGATAGAATAAGTTGCCGGATTCGAGGATTACCGTGACGTCACTAATTAGTTTATTAATTATTACAATTAATTGTTACATGTTTAACCCGTACGTTGCTTAGGACGGCTGCGCGGGAAGTGTCTACGCTTGCTCAGATGGAGGCGGCGGTCACCGTGCTGCCCCCCGCGCCCCGCTGAGGCGTTGACATCCTCCGGTGCCTTGAAAGCTGATACTTTCAAGAATCTTGATTTCCTTGAATAATTTCATTACTTCCTGTAAGTATAGGAAGAGGACACAACTTAGAGACAGCTCTTCTCACAATGCCTTTTTCTGTTAGGACATCCACAACTGGAGTGACACCGTCGGAGCCTGGGTACAGTTTCTAGATACGACCCAGTCGCCGTTTCATTGGAGGCAGTTTCTTTTCTTTGAGATAAAAGAGCTCCCCAAGTTTTACTTTGTGTTGGTTTCTTTTCCACTTGACGCGCTGTTGAAGTTCTGAGAGGAACTCTTTACTCCGATGGTTTTATCTAATGGGTGAAGTAAGGGGAAACCATAGGAAATGTCAGAATTTTAATTTTTCATCAGAAGTTTCCGATAGATAAAGATATAATCGTCTCGTTTTTGCCACACATAACAACATTATAATATTAATTATAGCAAAAGTAAACCGCCTCTCATTTCTAAGAGGGTTATGGAACGATTAGTACGTCGCGCTGCTCTAGTGCGTATTTGTGGACTTCACAAACATTTGTTCAGAACCTTTTATTAAACAGATATGCGGGTTTCGTCACCACGTTTCCCTTCGCCGTCCAACACGTGATAAATCAGCACTTAAAATTACAATTTACAATTCCATTGGTGCCGTCTAGGAACGAACCCGGATTGTTCGCGTAACGTGAAATTAAGGCAAGCGCTTAGCCCGTGAGCTCCTTATATAGAATAGGATAGAATCACTAGGTAATATGACTTCTTTCCTGCCTAAAAGTGCATTTGGGTAGGTACACCCTCTTACCTATTTCTACCACTCTGGACCTTAAATTATGCAAAGATTTTTGAAACAACCTAATAGTATGTAGGACTCATTTTATGCCTAAGATTCCGTTAGGGTAGGTACCGCCAAAAGACAGTGCGTGCACTGCCGCGTACCGGTCTATAGGGTATTGAGAACCAGTATAGTTGCATGCTGTGAGCCACTCCATCTTAGTCTTCAGAGGTGACAGTGCATCTGTAGCCAGTCGCTGGTGTCCATGGACTTCAGTAGCCACTTACTATCAGGTGGACTGTAAGTTCGTTTGTCACTTCAGTTTTATGAAAAAAAAATCCACCTGCCCAGAGTCATCTATCACGTACTGTCTAGCGAAATAAAATAAAGAACGATTGCGAAAACTCGTTTAAAGCTTGAAAAGTGTTTTCACGATAGGATTACTTAGTAATTTGGATGGTTCGCGGGCGACAGATAAAACTTTCGAAATTGCCGTGGAGTGAAGCACGCCGTAAATTTATTAACTTTTATTTATGTTCTTCACAGTTACCACGTTATATTATTGAACTTAAGTTAAAAAAAAAATTAAAAGATTTGAGAAACATTTAAAAATCGTTCGAATTTTATATATTAGTATCCAGTCACAGATTGGAATTATGAGAAAGAAAGAAAAAAATACGTAAGATGTTTATGGAATATTATAAATAAAACAATAATTGCTAACTGGTGATACTATACTTTAATAGATGGTTATGTTTTCCTGCATCCGAATTCGTATGGTTAGGTAACATCCCCTTACATTTTTACGACAGTAAGCAGAATTATAGCTCTATTGTGTCCCTTTCTGAAAATTATCTTGAATCACTTCAATTATAGACTGGAAGACATTCCAACTCGTTTCTCTGGAGTGATATAGCGTCTTTAAATTTCTTTGTTTAAAGTTTGTCGCAAGAGTCCTTGCGCTAATGCAGCACTTACTATCAGATGGACAATTATCTCGTTTGTCGTTCTAATGTTATAAAAAGATATTTCGACCAAAGTAACATCGTACTAATAAAAATGTATTAAAAGGAGTTACTCCTCGTTATGTAACGTTTTATGGTTATCCTATATTCTTGAATAAGTTATTTTATGCTTTTACAATTTATTAAGTCGTAAGAAAAATGTAACCAAGATATTATAAAATAAGAAATTGCTTCCGCTTTTATGCTTCTACGATACTATCTAACCCCAACACAATGTAAAATAATTTTTATATGTGTACGTAGATGCTTTTCGAATTATAATTTTTAACGATACTTTCATCGTGTAGCTTTGGAGATCGACTTTTGATGGAAAATTCATCCAAAGCTACAACAAAATTTCGCGGACTGGTAATGGATAGCACTGTCACCTTGCAAGATACCCTTTTGTATACTTATCCGGTTTCCAAAGCCGTCGCTCGCTTGCCTAGATGACAAAGGATCGTAGTCCTCAATATTCTTGTTACGGATTTTACCACACACAGAAACCGTTATCATAGCCCTATCTATAGCTCGCTTTGTGTATTTCGACTTTCTTATATGGCCAAAAGTAAATGATCGTAAATAAACGGCAAATTTTTATATTGTATACAGCTCTTAAACAGCACTCCTTAACTAAATATAATAAGAACGCTGCACGACGCAATCATCTTGTCGCCAAATCGATTCCTCTTAATACCTATTTCAGTCATAGATTTTTTGTATTCCTTGGCCCTAACCTTAATAAATTGCATCAGAAATTATTCGTACACTCATTAAATCACTTTAAATTTAAATGTACTCTGAAAGAATGGCTTTTAAATCAATCGTACACGGAAACTGAATGTCTTCTTGATATTCTCAAATAAACTTTCCATTGTATTCTTCATATATTCTCAGTCTCGCATACACCCTTCACACACTACTCACTCTCACACACACACACACACACACACACACACACACACACACACACACACACACACACACACACACACACACACACACACACACACACACTCATAAATTTTTACCTTAAAAGCTTAGTGATTATTGGCAACAAAGATGGAGGCCTGGTGACCTGTAACTCAGGTTTTAATTACCTACTTCAGGCACCAGCGATCCACAACCATTCTTGTTTAAAAGCGATTAATTTTTAGTGTTAATACATTTTTGCGGTTTTGTGGTGAGAAAATAAATAAATTTTCATTTTCAATCACCGTCTGATTTTCATTTAATACGAAAAATAATTACGATTTATTTTAAGGCTTATTAGACATTTACATTTTTATAAACCGGATTGAATAAAAATAATTGACTATGAAAATGATTTTTTTTCACCATTTGTAACTGTCTGAAAACGCTTTATAATAAATTACGATCCGGAAAACGGTCGAGTATTTTCACACATCGTCGTTTGCAAGTCATCATACGCACTAGATATTCTATAGACATAAATAAAGTTGTAGTATCTGTGAATATTTAACACGAATTTTACGTTTAAAAACTAATATGTTTGTCATTTTGTACGAACGGGCTTAACATGAAGGTTAATATAGAACCTATAAAATGTTCACATGTTAAAGTAAAATATATCACAGATATGTAAACTCTCTAAATAAATCGAAGAATTCACGTGAACAAAGTCGTAGTAATAAATAAAAATTACGACTCCTGATAATAAATACTGCTGGGCATTAAGCTCTTAAATTTAGGGTCGATATTGTATAATCGCCTGCAGGCGGAATGGCTATTGCAATACCTACCAGAGGTTTTGTCCTTTTATGCTCAAGTTCTTTGTAAATTATGACAATACAAATAATAGCACAACAAATACATGTGCCCGTATTTGTTGTGCTATTATTTATATTGTAAGCAACACGTCTTTAAATTTTTACTGGTATATCTTATTTTTTTGATGTGATATATTTGTAACGAAAGTTTTTAACGTAGCTGTATTACAAATGAACAATACCCATCTGATGAACTTGTCACTGCGGCCTATCTCAAATGCGTTGTTCTTTATTTTCATAAAAGTGAAGTGATAAACAAACTTACAGTCCACCTGACGGTAAGTGGCTACTGCAGTTCGTGTATTACATGTACATCTGCAGCCAACTTCATATAAAGAAGGCTGTTATTTCTGAAGGCTTAGATGGAATGCCTCACAGCCTGTGATTTTGACTGGCAATTCTCGTTTTAAGCAAATTATTAATATTTTTTAATCATTACTAATATTTGACTCAAGTACGTACCTGCCAAGCGTGACGTACTTGGTACGTGGTAGAGACATGCTGCAGCTATATTAATTGTATAAGTGTAGCACGAATGGAATGAAAGTGAAATTTCTAGTCCACTAATTTGTGGTACGCACAAATTCAATTGCGTTCTTAATTAAGATCATTGAATTTTTTATCTTGTCTTGCCAGCCATGTTTCCAAAATAGATAGCATTTTATTCCGTTTAGATGACTGAAATTGTTCATGCAGATCAGTTTGGATACTTTGTGAGTTGTTAGTAGGTTTCCGGAAAGTGAAATTGAGCGGAGGAAACGTGGTAAAACGTGGTAGAGCCGTGCTGCAGCTATATAATGGTTGTAGCACGAATTAGTCGGCTCGGCCGGGGTAGGACTACGCTCTCACAGAATACCAGCGTAAAATAGCAGATTAATGCTGCTGTGTTTTGTATGGTGAGTGTAGAGAAACGGAGACCCTTTTTACTGGAAAAGAGGCATTCCATCTTAGTCCTCACGGCTGACAACGCATCTGCATTTTGATTCGCAAACGAGTATAGATGTAGATGTCTATGGGCCACAGCAGCCACTTACCATTAGGTGGACTGTGTGCTCGCTTGTCACCCTTATCCTATAAAAAAATTAAAAGTTTAATTTATTTTATGTTAATCAAAAAAAATATTCTGGAGCGAATCAAGCAAATCCTTAGTTAGATAATTTGGACACGAATTCAAATCATTTCGTTTCTAAACGCATGTAACATGAAAGTTGTATGTGACGTTTTTATGAACTTGTCAATTTTTTTCCACCTTAGCCACATATCGGCAGGTTTATAGGACACACTTTCATTGACTCATCATTGTTTTAGTCATTTTACGATCACGTTTACGTCATATATAAAATACTCAGCCTAGCGACGAGTAGCAGCATCAAAGGTGCGAGACGTATGGTACTGGGATTGTCAATACACCTGCCAAGCGTGACGATTAAGGCAAATACTCTCTATAACGGAAAAGGCCTATGTCCAGCCTTAACGAGCTGATGATGATGATGATGGTAAAAAATGAATATAAATATTAAAAATGACTGCATGTTATCTTTGCTCGCGGTTGAAGTGAAAGCTACAAAACTGTTATATATTTATTTTCATATAAGTAATTTATTTACTCGTATTTATCATCTCCTATTTATTCATTAAATTTAATAAAATAATAAAATATTTCAATACAATAATAAAATAATGTAATATCTAAAAATTGCATATATGTGCTATAACATACATTCATGAAAATCAGTCGTTGCCTTTATAAATGCGGAAAAATGCGGAAACAGCTTAAACCGACTATATCTAGATTTTACTGAACGTTACTTCCCTCTGAAAAAAGATCTGAAATAGTGAACTACACTCAAGTCGCGTCTGAAGAAGCTTTACTCCAATAATAAAAAAAATGAGAAATACGATATAATAAAGGTATTTGTGATACGTCATTAATATTAAGAGACTAAAATAGATAAAAACTTATAGAGATGAAAATATAATTGGATACTTCATTTATTATTATTAAGAGCATCTTAACTTCTAATTTTTCTTCAGAAAAACTGGCCTCATGAACGCGGCTGAAATAATGATAAGCTCCATTTGTGCACGAGATGGTAAGAATTTGAAACTCCAATAAAACACAATATGTCGTCCAAAGGATAAAACTTTTATGAAACAGAAAGCCTAAACGAGTATAATAATTGTAACTAAGCATAACTTAACTTCATACATAAAACTTAGATTATATATTCATACTGTACGCTAGAAATGGATGCAGATGGTTCAGGATCACGTAGAATAGAATAGAATATTTTTCAATTCAATATAGATTACAGGTTCCCAGTGTAGTGGCGGGTAAGAATACCCACTAACCCATATCTTCCCGTGGGTGTCGTAAGAGGCGACAGATGGAAACTGAGACAGAAGATGGGCAGCAGCATCTACTATACTTTATCATAAACCTTAAATCTTTAACTTTACCTTGTCGCGCTCTCTTTGTTTATTCAACACCTCTAGTTGAGTAGCTAAGTAATCGACGAGCAGCGGATAGGTGCATTTAGAGAGATATTATAAATCACGACCTTTCCTTCATTATCATCATCATATAAAGAAAACTATATCTTTATTTTATTTTTTATTGCTTTTTGCTGTTATCAGAAAGATGCTGCTGCCCATCTTCTTGGTAACAGCAAAAAGCAATAAAAAACTGCGGTTGCCAACTAGCACGCCAAGCGTGGCAACTATGGCAATATACCCCCCATGAGCAACGACACAAATAAACGTCCCTCAGTCCCCGGTGGCCCCGCTATTCCTGGCTACGGTAGCGACCATGGTAACGGTGGGGCAGGGAGTGCTAAGAATCTCCGGTGGAGGTTCGGTTGCCACCTACGACGACTCGACCTGGCAACATATAACGCACGCATCCTGAGGACTGACAAAAAGATCCTGGAGCTGGAAGAAGAGATAGACAAGTTGCGCTGGAATCTTATAGGATTATCTGAGGATTGAAGAGGGGGGGAGGACATGGTAATCCTCAAACCCTGCAACTTGTTCTATCACCGGGAGGGCGACCATCTGTCCGAAGGAGGTTTCGGATTTATCGACGAGGGTTGCGTACCTTATACTCAGAACTACCAGACGGTATTAGCTGAAGGTCATACAGGTTTACGCACCAACCTCGGCACATCCCAATGAGGAGGTGGAGGAAATGTATGAGAATATCTCTAGAGCCATGCATTCCTCCAAAACCCACTATAAGGTGTTAATGGGAGACGTCAACGCAAAAATAGGCACAAGAGAAAACGGTGAGCTGAAAGTAGGGAAATTCGGAATAGGGCATCGGAACCCAAGGGGCCAGCAGCTGGTCGACTATATGGAGAAAGAGGGACTCTTTATAATGAAATCTTCCTTCCAGAAGCGGCCCCACAGGAAGTGGACCTGGTCGAGCCCCGACGGTTCGACAAAAAATGAAATTGACTTCATTATGACCACCAGACGACAACTGTTCAGTGATGTCTCCGTGACCGCGAGGGTGAAAACTGGCAGCGATCACCGAATGGTAGAGAAGAAGTTGGAGAGGTCACGTCTAATTTAGTCAACGCTCCATCCCCCTCGTGCTCTAATCCAAAGCCTCGAAAACTTTCAGCTCAAGTTACAAAATCGTTTTCAGAGCCTAGAAGATTGCAATGAAGTGGACGATATGAATGACGAGCTTGTGGAAACTGTCCTTGCGGTCGAAGCTAAGTTCTGTAAGACCAATCGCAGAAGAACACAAAAACTCTTCGATCATACTCTTAATCTCATGGCTGTTAGATGGGAGATGAAGCAGCAGTCTTCAGCAGATTTGACAGCATAGAGACAACTAAATAGACAGATCTCCAAATGCATGCGGCGGGACTTGCGCTACTTCAATACAGCTCGTATTGAAGAAGCGATCGAGCGGAACCAGGGCTCCAAAGTCTTTGCCAGAAAGCTGTCTGCCAGAAAGAGCCAACTGTCGAAGCTGAAGACTGAATGTGGCAGCATCGTTTCCGGGACACCTGAGACTTTGAGTGAGACTGAGAGGTTCTATGGGCAGCTGTACACGTCATCTTTAGAACCACATGCAAGTGTGAGTAACGATCCAACAGCAAGTCTTATCCAACACTATTCCGATGATAACTTGAAGTCAGTCTAAACGAGATTAGAATGGCTCTCTAGCACCTTATAAACGGCAAGTCCTCGGGCGAGGATGGAATTACAGCGGAGCTTCTGAAAGAGGTTGAAAAACCGGTACTTGAAGTCCTTCAGAAGCTCTTTAATTCTGTCCTCCGTGGTGGCACTACTCCGGAGGCGTGGAGCAGAAGTGCGGTGGTCTTGTTCTTCAAGAAAGGCGACAACGCTCTCTTGAAGAACTACAGACTGATTTCCCTTCTGAGGCGCGTCTCCGTGCTGTTTTCGAGAGTCATTACGAATCGTCTCGCACGCAGATCACATACATACCCTTCGGCAAATTGTACAGAAGACCGAAGAGTACAATTTGCCACTTTATCTTGCGTATGTGGACTATAAAAAAGCCTTTGATTCCGTCGAAATTTGGGCGGTGCTGCAGTCACTTCAGCGGTGCCAAGTGGACTGTCGGTATATCGAAGTGCTGAAGTGTTTGTACAGTAGGGCTACAATGGCTATCCGAGTACAGAACCAGAGTAAGAAACCTATCCAACTGCAGCGAGGTGTAAGACAGTGTGACGTTGTATCCCCAAAACTCTTCACCGCTGCATTGGAAGAAGTTTTCAAGCTACTGAACTGGAAATGATACAGTATTAACGTCACCTTTGATTTGTTGACGATATAGGCCTTATGGCAGAATCGCTGGAGAACCTTAGCGCTATGCTCAATGACCTCAATAGTATCTCCCAATGGATAGGTCTAAAGACGAACATGGACAAAACAAAAATTATGTTTAACGTCCATGTCACACCTATGTCGGTAGTTGTTGGGAGCACTAAGCTCGAAGTTGTTGTAGAATATGTTTACCTGAGACAGATAGTCCGATTAGGTAAGTCCAACTTCGACCGAGAGGTCAATCGACGGATTCAACTCGGCTGGGCAGCGTTTGGGAGATTACGAAACAACATTTTTTCGTCAGGCATACCTCAAAACCTCAAAACTAGAGGTTTTGAGGTATATTGATTAGATTGTACAACCAGTGCGTGTTGCCAATGATGGCCTATGAATCTGAGACGTGGTCCTTCACTGCTGGCCGTATGAGGAAGCTCAAGGTCGTGCAGCGAGCTATGGAGAGGGCTATGCTCGGGGTTTCTCTGCGTGATAAACTTAGAGATGAGGATATCCGTAATAGAACCAGAGTAACCGACATAGCCCAAAGGATTAGTAAGCTAAAGAGGCAATGGGCCGGCCATATAGCTCAAAGAACTGACAACCGATGAGGAAGAAAGGTTCTCGACTGGCAGCCTCGTACCGGCAGGCAAAGTGTAGGGCGTCCCTTCACTAGATGGAGTGACGACCTGGTAAGACATGCAGGAAGTCAATGGATGCAGGTAGCTCGGGACCGTGCTTTGTGGCATTCCTTGGGGGAGGCCTATGTTCAGCAGTGGACTTGTGAAGGGTGGTAATGATGATAATGATATAACAGGTAATCCCTATTGCAAGACATATTTTACTTTTACCTTTGGTTCAGAAAAAAAACTGTCGTGTCTTTTTTTTTTCAAAGTATATTATACAAAAAAACATAGCTTGTACAAAACATATTTAAAACAGATTGGAAGCTACATCTTAATTATATAATATTTAGCGTTGTGGGAGGGGATGTGATACAAAAGCCTTTGTTCAGCCGTGGACTTACGAAAGGCTGTAATTTACTTAATTCTGAATTGAAACCTGATCAAGTTTTCTTTTCGCATGAGAAAAAATCAAATTGACTGCCTTTTGTATACTCAAGAGGACTCTCTTATTAGGTTTCGATTCCAGCGTAGATTTAAATAATATTGCTTTATATTAACGAAGTTTTCTTGTTATTAAAATATCACAAAAAAATAAGATTTTTTTTTAAATATATTCTGTACTGTCTGTTGTGTACGGTAGAATAATTAATGTGTTTTTTTTATCATCTTCATCATCATCATCGTTATCATCATTACTGTCTTTCACAAGTCCACTAATGAACACTGCCTCACTCAATAAATGCCACAAAACAAGATCCTGAGTCACCTGAAGGCATTCTTCCTCCATTCACGTCTTATATGTTACAATTTAGCAGTAGGAAAAAAGTCATATAATGTTAAGCATTTAAATAAATGTTAAGGTGATTTTTATATAGAATATTGCTGCCATCATATAGCTACATCGTGGCTCTACTCCATAGAACGAACGAGAATCGGTAGAAAAGGCAGTTTACAAATGGGTAATGTGCAAAGAAACGACAAAAGTATATGTTACTTATCAAACCGTACATATTGATCGACTATATAATAAGAATAAGAGTAACAAATTCTGTAAAACATGGCGTAATTATATGAGCATAATATTATACCTTAAATAAGCAATTATATCAATTATAGCAATAAGTATCATTCGTGTCAGTCGTACAAAGACTGATCGAATGATACTTATTGTTAAAATACAAAATTAAACGTTTGAAATTGGGGATATACATATTGTTACTGTGGTAAACAATGCATATTATATTTCTCGGGAATACATAAGATGGCGGATTTGCTGAACTTACGCAATTAATCATTATCAACAATAAAACAGTATACTGCACTTTACATTCAGTATAGCACAATTACAGTTCGATCATACCGTAACATGTCCCGGTCACAATCACACAGAAGTGCAACGTGATGGACGTAATTACACGATAACACCAAAGTATGCAAACCAACAGCAACACTACCCATCTTAATGTAACACAGGATAGTTTCTCAGCAACACGATCTTCCTTGCCTGCACTAGAAGGATTACTACAACGGATAAAATCACGATACACATTCATACTACGAGTCTTAGCACTCGTAGAATGACTTAGACGGAATCTCCTGCGCACGAAGCCTACAGTGAACTTTATACTGCACAAACGAGTAGGGGTTAATCGATATACCCTCAATGCTAGCATGCCACGATCGATATGATACTCAGCTAGAGTGAAGCTACGTCTCGCTAACTCACTGTTCATACGGTATTTTATAGACGCTTCGACATATTCTTTATATGAATAACTATAAATGTACAAAACAATTTGTATTACTAACATGCAACTTTAATTTTATGTCGATAATATTTTATTTTATAGTGTATACTAA
The DNA here is from genome assembly GCA_029286625.1 of Parnassius orleans. NCBI lineage: Eukaryota > Metazoa > Arthropoda > Insecta > Lepidoptera > Papilionidae > Parnassius > Parnassius orleans. The sequence goes on from JAGSMP010000184.1 coordinate 1,997,286, forward strand.
AATTGATTATAATTAAAGAGTAAAATCGGTAAGTTTTTAACCACGATCTAAGCAGGTGCTTGTTTAAAATTATATTTAGTTTTATTTTTATTTGCTTATTCCAGTTCTTAAAATGACAAATATTTGTATGAATCATTTATTATTCAAGCATTGCTATAACCAAACGTGCAAGGTACATTGACGAGATCGGCAGTAAAACTAAACACGACGCTTATTTATACTTGAAACGTGTTTTCATTACGCCAATGCAACAGTGTTTTTTCAGGTTGTCTGATTTTCTAACACTTTTTTGCTTTGATATCTATTTATACTTCTATTTTTACAGTATGAATAAATAAAATAATCTAAACTATTAGAAATAAAACACAAAGTTAACTCAATTAAAAAACACATAGGTACCACTAAAATCATAGTTTCGTATTCAATGAACATTTGTAAGGTAAATCCTCTTTTAATAGGCATAAGATTTAGCGGCTTTATTATCAGGACCTTCGAAACTCAGATGCTTACTCTCATCATCACTATAAATAGTATATACGCTTATTAAAATTACAGTATAATAAATGAACATTGTCTTTGCAACTAGATAATTCTTTGACTATTTTGTAGTATTACTTAGCATGATTCTTCATCTGTCTGATGTATAAGTATTTTTAATAAAATTTAATGGTTTATTTCTCATAACCACGGCTCAAATGACAGCGTTTTGTTTAAACTAATCATTTAATTTACTGTTGTAATGATTGGCCATTGTGAGAGAGCGAAACCTATACTAGGATACCCTGTGTTCCCCCCCGAACGAGTTCCCGCCTTGTCGTCTTAGTAACCGTGGCTTGGTCACCCGCGGTGAACTAAGAGGAACCCACATGGCTGGCCCGAAGTGCAGGGCCGGCCCGAGGTGGCCACTCCGAGTGGGCTTAGCAAGCCCACTTAGGATGTGTGTTGGTGGGCTGCGGCGAGAGGGGTGCCCTCTCTCCCTACCGCTGCAGTCGAGGTGGAGTCGCGGAGGAAGAGGAGTGTTTGTATGGAAATGCGCCACTCACCCTATCCTCCACGACTCTGACAGGGCCGCACCGTTGATTGATGAGGAGAGGAGTGTCGGTATTGCGAGGCGCCGCTCTCCCTACGCTCCGCAGCCGAATCTTGATTGACGGCGGAGCCATAAATCCTGGCCATGGGGCCAGTAAAAATGAGTGCTCGTTATTCCTGGCCCCATGGCCTTCACACATCGGACACGGGGGCGTCCGTTGCTCAGGTGAAGTTGGAGGCCGCGGAGGAGGGCGCGCCATGTTTTCTGGTGCGCCTTAACTAAGAAGGAGATGGGGGAGGAGTAGTCTTCTCCCGAGGAGGGGCCGCCATGGGGCGGCCAACGCTGGTGGGGCCGCGGATGTGTGCGAAGGCGTTCCTGTGGTCCTGCTAATATGCGACGAAGATGGAACACCATGGGGTTTTAGTCGGTGCGAGTCCGACATAACCCGTCCTTGCGTATGCGTAGGCATTTCCCCATGTAAAACAAAAAAAAAGGATACCCTGTGTGACAGTGTTCCGACTCCTTACACTCGGACTATCATTATAGTTTTATCGTAATTAAATTTAACATACTTATATGTATGTTTGTTATACATTGAAGGTAGAAAATGGTATGATAAATAGGCATTAAACATAAACTTTAAGAACATAATTTCAAATCATAAAATTAATGAAATCAACGTGACTATCGTTCAGATATGTTATTCCCATTCATTTTACAGTTTTATACAGTGTTAACGATTGTAGAATGTCATCTTGGCTAATGCCGATTGCGCGCGGTAACCACCACTGACATAAACTCATGTTCAATGTATCATTCGTATCAGTCTTTGTACGACTGATACGAATGATACTTATTGCTATAATTGATATAATTGCTTACGTAAGGTATAATATTATATTCATATAATTACACCATGTTTTACAGAATTTGTACTCTTATTCTTATTATATAGTCGATCAATATGTACGGTTTGATAATTAACATATACTTTTGTCGTTTCTTTGTACATTATCAATTACTGAACAGCCTTTTCTACCGATTCTCGTTCGTTCTATGGAGTAGAGCCACGATGTAGCTATATGATGGCAGCAATATTCTATATGAAAATCACCTATACATTTATTTAAATACTTAACATTATATGATTTTTTTCCTCCTGCTAAATTGTAACAAATAAGACGTGAATGGAGGAAAAATGCCTTCAGGTGACTCAGCATCTTGTTTTGTAGCATTTATACTTGTGAAAGACAGTAATGATGATAACGATAATGATGATGAAGATGCCACATGAATTATTCTACCGTACATACACAAAATATATAAAATTTTATTTTTCTTAATTTTTTTTGTGAATTTTTAATAATAAGAAAACTTCGTTAATATAGCGTAATTTTATTTAAATCCACGCCGGAATCGAAATCCAATAAGAGAGTCCTCTCGAGTATACAAAAGGCAGCCAATTTGATTTTTTCTCATGCGAAAAGAAAACTTGATCAGAGTTTCAATTCAGAATTAAGTAAATTACAGCCTTTCGTAAGTCCCCGGCTGAAGAAAGGCCTCTACCAAGGAATTTTGGATCCCATCCCCTCCCACAATGTTAAATATTATATAATTAAGATGTAGCTTCCAAGCTGTTTTAAATATGTTTTTACAAGCTATGTTTTTCAACTAGTGATCTCATAAAGAAACACTCCGAAAAATTAAATCTGGACGTAAAATCGATATTACCTACGTGTGCCAAACCACCCAAGTTGTATGGGTTACCAAAAATACACAAGCCCAATGTCCACTAGGTCACCACTAGGATTCACCAACTTACAGATTGGCTCAACACTTAGCGAAAATACTCACCCGCTCAGGGACATACAAGAGCACACACAAAGGATTCCTACCATTTTGTCAGCGAGATTAAAGACCTACATCTGGCAGACAATGAAACTATGGTCAGTTTTGATGTCCAGTCTCTGTTCACATGCTTACCCGTTGAAGACTGCATCTCGATTGTAACTAGAAGGCTGGAGGAAAACAACATGCCCATAGAATATGCAGCATTACTAAGACACTGCCTTACATCTGGTTACCTATTGTGGAAGGAGGAGTTCTACAAGCAAGTAGATGGAGTGGCGATGGGCTCACCTGTATCTCCCATTGTCGCCGATATATTCATGGAAGACTTTGAGGAGAAAGCCCTACTTACTTCTCCCGTAAATCCAAGATTCTACAAGCGGTACGTAGACGACACTTTCACAATTCTACCTTTAGATAAAGTAACTGCATTTTTAGACAATCTTAACTCCATAAATTCTAAAATTCAGTTCACAATGGAGTTAGAGCAAACAACTCTATAGCTTTTCTAGATGTGTTAGTAATTCGAATCCTGATAACACCTTGAGCCACACTGTGTTTAGAAAAAGACCCATTCAGATAGATATTTAAACGGTGACTCTCATCACCATCCTTCACAGTTAGCTACCGTGGTAAATCTTTGTTTCAGAGAGCACGAGGGATCTGTGACAGTAAACACCTGGCCGCTGAGCTCCAACACGTCAAGCAAGTTTTGCACGACAATAAGCTTCGGGTCCCGCGCTTACGTCACAGTGAACGAGTGAAGTCGGCCACAGTCGAGCGAGTGCCTGCTGTACTGCCATATGTCAGAGGTGTCACTGACAAGATTGGCTACATCCTGAAGCGTGCTTCTATTAAAACATATTTCGCCGCCGAAGAAGATTAGTCAGTTTTACCATCAGTTATGTAATGTCCCTCTGCAAGATGCAGGAGTACAAGCTTGATTGTGAATGTGGTCTCTTATATAGGACAAACTAAAAGATCAATAAAACCTGCGTTAAAGAACACATAGTTGTTGTAAAGAATCGATGCTCCGGGAAGTCTGCAGTCTGTGAACATGTACAGGATCGCCCCGTCACTACATTAGATTTGATAGACCACAAACTCGCTAAAGAACACCGATTCCTTCCAAGGATGATTCATGAGGCTATTGAAATCAAAAACATCCTAATTTCAATAGAGAAGATGGCTGGTGCTACCATCTACTTGGGATCCTATAATTAATAAAATTAAATCCCAACCCAAGCATACTACTGCAAGACTTCAAGATACTGTAAGTTCATACTGCATAGATTGGAACAAAATTAATAATTTTAATCTGGAGGTAACCGTGGTTAACTATGACATTGGGACGTCAAATATCTCAGTCCCCCCCGTGACCATGGGTGCTGTAAAGTACTCGAAACGTCGGGAATATAAAATAAGTTAATATACGCGATAAAATCCGTAAAACTAGTTTTATTTAAATGTGTAGTGTTCGCGTAAATATAAGAAATCATTAAACATACTGTCGTCCCCATTATAGATGACGGCGCCTGTTTGTGTCGTGCTCTTTCATTTTTAATGTACGGAGCCCAAGAAAATGCGATGGTGGTGCGTTCACAAATTGTTAGTTTTGTGGTTAATGATTGGCCTAGGTTTTCAGTTATTACCCACGACAGAAATGGCGATAATTATTCAACAGCAAATGAATATTCAGCCGATATGTTAAAAGATGAAACTTATGGTGGACATTGTGAATTGGTAGCTGCAGGATTAATATTTCCGTTTCGGTTTGAAGTATATCGAAATGGTCTGAACAGATATCTGTCCAGTAAGGCGATTACGATTTAGCCATGATTTATCTAATGGACATTTTGACGCCTATCTGCCTATTGATGCGAAGAAAATTGCACAGCGTCGCATGAAGGTACCTGTCGAAGAGCGTGATCCTTTTTCAGAGCTTGACCATTTAACAGTTACATCTTTTGAAAACAGTGAAATATTATCTCCATCCGGCGGAACAGATCAATCTGTACCGTCGATATTAATATATGAAAAAAAGAAAAATAAACGAAGGTCTAGCTTTACTAATTACACAAGAAAAAGTCAATTGAAAAGTGCACAAGAAAGATAAAGGCCACAATCCAGATTCAAATCGTAAAGTTGTGTCCGCTTATCAGAAAAAATTCCCGATGTATACAGGCAAGCTGTTGCAAATTACCGAATCCACAAGTGCATAGAGCAATTCAGTCACGGTATGAGGAAAATATTACACTGCGTTTATGGAAAAACAATGTCCATTCCACTATGGAGTATGACCCTGATATTGCTTATAGAACTCACAGTAGTGTAGCCTTGGGCACATCATCCTCGAGAGCCGAAGTAATTCACTTCAGCGTATTAGTGAGATACATCAAGAATATAATGCGCTACAGTATCCATTGATGTTTTGCTGGGGGGATGATGGGTATTCAACCAACATATCACAACAAAAAATAAAAGATGCTATATGTACTCAACGGAATGGCAAAAGGGAGGTCTTTCACATATTCATATTCCTTTATGGCTTCACAAACGTATTAATAAATAAAATAAAATAAAAAGCCTTTATTTCTTCCAGAAATGTTAGTTTGCAAAGTTACAAAGTTAATTAGTTTTGTTAGTATTAAAAATTATACAAAGAATTTTTGATATGTTAGTATTATAGTGGAATTATTCTGTAAGAACCTCTGTAGGTAAAGGCTCCACCAAATTGAGCCAGTTTTCTAGATTGCGCTGTTTGTATCCAGTTTGGACCCTATACGTTTAATTTCATCCTCCCATCTGTTGCGAGGTCTCCTTTTTCTTTTGCCCACTGGCCTCTCCATTCTGTCACTTTTGTCCACCTTTGATCTTGCAGGCGTGCTATGTGTCCGGCCCACTTCCATTTTAATGTGAGATTAAAGGCGTCTGTTGCTTTTGTGATGTTGCGTATTTTGTATGCCTTATTTTATTTATTCTTTTATGTTTATCATACTCCGCTCCATTCCTCGTTGGCACGTTATAATTTTATTTTTGATATTTTATTACACTTCCATGTCTGACAAGCATAGGTCAGGCATGGTATAAGGCAAGAATTCATAACCTTAGTCTTCACTTTGATTGGCATGTTAGTCTTAAATATTTCTTAAAGCTCCAGTACTTATTCCATGTTAGCTGAGCCCTGCGCTCAATCTCCTGGTAGTTGTTTAGTCTATCGAAGCTTATTTGCTTACCTAGGTAAATGTATTTTTCGGTATATTGATAGGTTCGTTATCGACATATTTGTACCTGTGCTGTTGGTCATTACCATAGTTTTAGAGAGGTTCATTTCAGCCCGGCGAGCTTGCTAGCTTTGTTTAGTGACTCACCATATGCTGTAGTTCCTTTCCTTTCTCTGATAGCAGCACCAAGTCGTCGGCAAAACGTAGGTGGCTTAAATACTTATTTTTACTTTTATACCGCATTCACCCAGTTAAGCTTGCTTATTATTGATTCTAATGTGGCTATAAATAGTATAGGTGACAGTGGGTCCCCTGTCTTACGCCTCCTTACAGGAACCAAGAACCGGCTGTTTTAGTTTAACTTACTTTTGCTCTTTCTGTATATGCTTTTGATTACTCTTATATATTCGTTTTCCACATTTTGTGTTGCTAGAGTTTCCAGATATAGCTGTGTGACACCGAATCGAATGCTTTTTGTAGTCGATATATGGCAAGTATAATGGTCTACTTTTTTCTTGATATTTCGATGAGAAGCTCTAGTGTGTGAATATGGTCGATGGTAGAGAAGTTTTTCTGAACCCTGCTCGTTCGACGGGTTGTCTTGTTTCTAATGTAGAGCTTATTTTTTTGGTCAGAATTGTAGAAAATAGCTTATATGCACTCGGCAGCAGACTTATAGGTCTATAGTTCCCAATATCATTCGGGCGTCTTTTCTATACAGCAGAATTATGTTAGATTCATACCATTGAGAACACACAAACGTATTACTCCGGATCAAATCGACAATATAATTTGTGCTGAAATACCGATTCTAACGTGACCCAGAGCTACACGAAATCGTTAAATATAATATGATACATGGTCCATGTGGATCTTTAAATCGAAAGTCACCATGTATGAAAGATAACATGTGCAGTAAACGATACCCCAAGACTTTCATAAGGGAAACTCAAACTGGTGAAGACGGTTATCCGCAGTACAAGAGACGTTTACTAGATGACGGTGGGTTCTCTGTTGATATCAGTGGCACAATTAGTTGCCAGTCTCTTATAATCAGTATAAAATATTTAATGCTCAAATGGAATATAACATCGGTGAAATCAATACAGTTCGTAAATACGTAAATAAATGTTCAGACCAGGCATCATTCGCTTTAGAGAATGAGAAGAATGAAGTTAAAACCTACACAGTGGAAGATATATAAGTTCATCAGAGGCAGTATGGCGAATCCTTAACTTCCCATTCAAGTTGCTTCTCCTGTAGTCCACTCCCACAAATTATTTGAAATGAGCAGCGGTTTATTTAATGAGCAAAATCTGAATGAAAGAGTGAACAGTCCTCCAACAACCACATTCCTATCCTTTTCGATTTGTGTAAATGGATAACTTTGCAAACACATTGCTCTACCTAGAAGTATCTGCATACTACGTTTGGGATAAAAGAAATTTCAAAGGAAAAGAGAGTAGCAAACGTTGAAGGCTGGCCAGGGTCAAAAAGAGCACGTTCTTTTTTCTTCTTTTTTTAAAAACGTTTTGGGCAGGGTTTATACTGTGCATCCGAAAAATACAGAATGATATCACCTTCGCATGCTTCTTCATGAGATCTGGGGCCCAATTTCGTTTCAAGCGTTAAAACTGTTAAATACCACATCTGTTATGTGCTCTGCATCCACATCTCCCTGTCTTTCTAAGTGCATTTTAAAATCTTCAGATAGGTATTCTTTGAATTTCTCCCATTAAAATAATCGCAAAAAGATCCCGAATCATTTGCGGTTATTGGCAAAGTGCTGCCTCTTCCATTGCTGCAAACACATGCTGATCATCTTCAAGCAAGCCGAGAGCTTTGCACGCTCATTGGAATGTGGAATATACATGACTATCTACAGTTTTTAACGCTTCAAACGAGATTGGGCCCCAGATCTCATGAAGAAGCATGCGAAGGTGTTAGCATTCTGTATTGTTCGGATGCACAGTATAAACCGTGCCCAGAAAGTGCTCTTTTTTTACCCCTGTCCAGCCTTCAACGTTTGCTACTCTCTTTCTCCTTTGGAACTTTCTTTTATCACAAACGTAGTATGCAGGTACTTCTGGGTAGAGCAAAGTTATCCACTTTAAACAAATCGAAAAAGTATAGGAGTGTGGTTGTTGTAGGACTATTCACCCTTTTCTCAGATTTTGCTCATTAAAATAAACCCTTTACCCATTTTCCAAATGAACAGCGAGGTGGACTACGGGAGGGAAACGCTCATGAATGGAAAATTCAAAGATTCGCCATACTGCCTCTGATGAACTTATATATTTACCACTTGTGTAGGTTTTAACTTCATCCTTCTCATTCTCTAAAGCAAACGATGCCTGGTCTGAACCTTTAATTACGTATTTACAGACTTATGTTATTTATTTCACCGAATGACAATATTCCACATTTAAGTGAGCGTTAAATGTTTTTATAATACTGGATTATAAGGGACTACCCACCAATTATCTATGGTTGTGCATTTGAATCGCTGTAGGACCTAAGCACTATTCTCAATGACCTCAACAGTGTCTCCCAACGGATAGGTCTTAAGATGAACATGGACAAAACAAAAGTCATGTGTAACATCCATGTCACACCTATGCCGGTAGTTGTTGGGGACACTAAGCTCGAAGTTGTTGACAAGTATGTTTACCTGGGACAAATATTCCGACTAGGTAAGTCCAACTTCGACCGAGAGGTCAATTGACGGATTCAACTCGGCTGGGCAGCGTTCGGGAAATTGCGGCATATCTTCTCATCAGGTATATCTCAAAACTTAAAAACTAGACTGTACAACCAGTGCGTGTTGCCAGTGATGACCTATGGATTTGAAACGTGGTCCTTCACTGCTGGCCGTCTGAGGAAGCTCAAGATCGTTCAGCGAGCTATGGAGAGGGCTATACTCGGGGTTTCTCTGCGTGATAAACTTAGAAATGAGGATATCCGCAGTAGAACCAGAGTTACCGACCAAGCAATAGCCCAAAGGATTAGTAAGCTGAAGTGGCAATGTGCCGGGCATATAGCTCGAAGAACCGACAACCGATGGGGAAAAAAGGTTATCGTGTGGCGGCCTCGTACCGGCGGATGAAGTATAGGGGCGTCCCCCCACTAGATGGAGTGACGACCTGGTAAGACATGCAGGAAGTCGATTGATGCAGGTGGCTCAGGGCCGTGCTTTGTGGCATTCCTTGGGGGAGGCCTATGTTCAGCAGAGGACTTGTGAAGGGCTGTAATGATGATCTGCCTTTGATATCAACAGAGAACCCACCGTCATCTAGTAAACGTCTCTTGTACTGCGGATAACCGTCTTCACCAGTTTGAGTTTCCCTTATGAGAGCCCTGCGGTATCGTTTACTGCACATGTTATCTTTCATACATGGTGACTTTCGATTTAAAGTTCCACATGGACCATGTATCATACTACATTTAACGATTTCGTGAAGCTCTGGGTCACGTTTGGGATCCGGTATTTCAGCACAAATTATATTGTCGATTTGATCCGGAGTAATACGTTTGTGAAGCCATAAAAGAATATGAGTATGTGAAAGACCTCTCTTTTGCCATTCCGTTGAGTACATATAGCATCGCACTTCACCAAATATTTTGCCCTTTGTCAAGCGGCAACTTAGTTGTGGGATCCATCATACCCCCCAGCAAAACATCAATGGATACTGTAGCGCATCGTATGCTCGATGTATCTCACTAATACGCTGAAGTGAATTACTTCGGCTCTCGAGGATGATGTCCCTTCGATCAAATTGTTGATCCACTAATACTAAAGCCACTTCATTTGTAGTTGGTGTATTGTACCTACCTTTATGTTCTTCTGGTGGTTTTTATCAGCAAATATGACAACTTTGTATGACTCTGAAGAAGGGGCTTTATCAATGGCACTTTTCATATCTTTTATATACGGTTCACTTGATGCAGCATATTCTGCAATTGTTTGATAAAATTTGGCTTTAAGTTAGGAAATTTAGAACAACGAATCTTTGCTTCTCGATCATCTTCACCTACAAAATATATTTGAAGGTACTGAGCGTCATGTTCGGCTTCTGGTAATATACTTACAATTAAATGGTAGACCTGGTCTTGTACTTTAAAAGTCGGTGAAAAACCATCTGCTGTTACCTGTTTACCACCAAAGAAAGTCATCTGTAACCAGGCATTATATTTACGAATATTACCCTTTAAATGGTCTGGGTGTAGATCATTAATCAAACTAATGAGTGGTTCAGGCAGTTGTTTCAACCGATCAAGGCACTTTTCCAGCGCTGCAACACATACCAGGTGTCTCATCCCTCCATTTCAGCGCATTGCACCACTAACACTTGTATGTCATAGAACCCAAGGCTACACTGCTGTGAGTTCTATAAGCAATATCAGGGTCATACTCCATAGTGGAATGGACCTTGTTTTTCCATAAACGCAGTGTAATATTTTTCTCATACCGTGACTGAATTGCTCTATGCACTTGTGGATTCGGTAATTTGCAACAGCTTGCCTGTGTACATCAGGATTTTTTTTTTCTGATAAGCGGACACAGCTTTACGATTTGAATCTGGCTTGTTCTGCCTATATCTTTCTTGTGCACTTTTTAATTGACTTTTCTTGTGTAATTAGTAAATCTGGACCTTCGTTTATTTTTCTTTTTTTCATATATTAATATCGACGATACAGATTGATCTGTTCCGCCGGATGGAGATGATATTTCACTGTTTTCAAAAGATGTAACTGTTAAATGGTCAAGCTCTGAAAAAGGATCACGCTCTTCGACAGGTACCTTCATGCGACGCTGTGTTAATTTTCTTCGCAACAATAGGCAGATAGGCGTCAAAATGTCCATTAGATAAATCATGGCTAAATCGTAATCACCTTACTGGACAGATATCTGTTCCGGACTTTGTGTATAGCAGACCGTTTCGAAATACTTCAAACCGAAACGGAAATATTAATCCTGCAGCTACCAATTCACAATGTCCACCGTAAGTTTCATTTTTTAACATATCGGCAAAATATTCATTTACTGTTGAATAATTATCGCCATTTCTGTCGTGGATCATAACTGAAAACCTAGGCCAATCATTAACCACAAGTCTAACAATTTGTGAACGCACCACCATCGCATTTTCTTGGGCTCCGTACATTAAAAATTAAAGAGCACGAAACAAACAAGCGCCGTCATCTATAATGGGGACGACAGTATGTTCTTCTATTTTACCTTTAATATTAAGAGTTTCTGTAGTCATTTTTTCAGTGAGAAAATATGCTTCTATCAACAATACATAATCACAAAGCCAATCGAATTCCAAGTTTGAACAGTGGTTGTAAGAAAAACAAAATCCGAAACACGAAGCAAATCTTAAACCGTAAGCAAGCAACCAAAGTCGAAGTCTAGTCAAATATCCATTAACAGTGAATAGGTACCGTATGTGGTTGAAGCGCTCATTCACCATTCACTTTATATTAGTTCGAAAAAACACAACTTTACCGCGTTCTAAAACGATATCAACGCCATTTATTGGAAGGGATTGGAACTTGAAGATCAATACAAAATAGGTAGATATCTAAGTATTTCTTTTAGTTTTGCCATTTTATTAATTTGTAAAAAAATATATTTGGTTTGGTAGTTTTTTTTTTTCATTATTTTTTTAATTTTTAAGTTAGTATTAGTATGCAAATTTTTTGTACAAATCTTCTTGTCTATTTTGTTTTATGTTTTTGCGGGATGAGTCGCTCGCGTCCGTAGGCTTCGACCACCTAATCCTAGGCCCACCCTACACGTGTCCCCCGGGTGGTGCTAAACAAGCGACAAAGCCGAAAGAACTGACTTGGCTCCTCGCCGTGTGGTAGCGGCGTAAAAAAAAACACCAACTACTTTCGCACCATGAGGAACAAAAGAAAAGAAATGGCCCTGTTCCCGGCGCCCTTTAATGGGGCAGGGTGCGAAGAATTCCGGGAGGAAAACTGGCGACGAGGTTCGCCACCCGTCACGTTCTGTTCCCCGGAGGGCGAAAAGTGGATTGCGGAAGCCCGTCTGGTTACACTGAATGTATGTGGAGCAATGAATGATAAGATGGATGAAGTATGCGATATGATGTATGATAGAGGAATAGATATGTTATGTGTAAATGAGACGAAACGGAAGGGAAAGGATGCCACTACACATGGCATGTATACCGCGTCCTTTCAGAGAGAAAGGGTCATTGTGTGAAAGAGTATGAATGTGTAAGCCCGAGACTGCTATGGATACGAATGAAAGTGGGCTTAAAGAAGTTGTTTGTTCTAGGGGTCTACGCCCCAGATATGTCTAAGCCCACTTATATCTGAAAGCAGTTTTGGGAGATGGTAAGGATGGTGCTAATGAAATGCAAGGGTAATGAAAATATTGGTATATTAGGAGATTTTAATGGAAGAGTTGGCGTGAAGGGCTTGGTTATGAAAGGATTGTAGGGCGAATGTTAGGAGAGTTAAACAAACGAATGATGATATAAGACTCGCTTTATTGTATTAATAAATTTGATTATATAGGATTATTATTACACTTGTGTGTGTGTACTTTTATATACTCTACTACTACTACTACACCTTCCATCCAAAAGAAAAAAAATGTGACAATACAAGGATACATTTTTTTTTTAAACATCGATACATTAAAAGATTTTATTTTTGTAAATATTAGGAACAGTTACATTATAAAATAATATATAAGGTATTTATTTTAAGAAGATTTTTTTTGATTATTTAATTTAGAATATTTATAATTACGTAATATTAAGTAATCTACAGAAAGAAATAATAATAATAACAATAAATGTACTTAGACAAAGCATATAAAATATGTTTTATTTATTATTGGATATACAATTTCGTGCGGTTTTTATGTACTAATTCATTTTACCATTCTTAATTATTTCTACGTTTGGTGCTACATCTCTTAACAACTTTATAAGGACCAGAGTATAGATCACTTAGTTTATTACCTGACTCATTTTTAAGAGTACTAAATCATTTACATTGTATTTTATAGGCTTGGTATATTTATCAAATATAACCTTTTCTTTAGACTTTATCAAATTATTTCTTGCGTCTCTTTGTGACAATTGTAACCTGTATTTGAGCTCACATGGATAATGATCGTAGTTATAAAGTGGCTCTAAATCTACTGTCAAATTACTAGGAAGTGAACATTTTACCAAAGACAAGTTCATAAGGACTGAATTTCGTCTCATGAACTGTCGTATTATAGGCAAACGACCAAAATGGTAACCAGTCGCTCCATGTTTCAGGGTGATTATCAATTTGAATGCGAAGAAAAGCATTTAAATTTTTATGTGACACTTCCAACGCACCTAGTGATTGGTGGTGGTAAGCAGTCGAATTTAATTGTTTTATTTGAAGCAATTTATACCTCTTGGAATAATGATGCGGTGAACTCTTTCTCTGTCAGTAGTTATTACTTTTGGTACTCCATACCTAAGAATAAAGTTAGTAACAAAACTCTTTGCTACTTCGTTGGTTTTTAGAAATTAAGATATGTTTTGACATACTTAGTGAGTTCGCATTGTGCGTTAAACCATAAGAGTAATTATTATTATCAACTTCAAATGGACCTACTAGGTCTAAATATATATTTTCAAACGCTGTGTTAGCTGTCGTTGTTATTTCTAATGGCCTCTTACGGGTAACGAAAATTTCTGACGCTGACATTTGTCACAATGCTAACAAAGTTCTTTACATCCTTATCAACCCAGGCCAATAATAATACTTTTTATATTGTTGACCATCCTTCTCATACCTGCATGGCCACTGCTAGGTCATGCAGGTATGAGAAGTCATTTAATATCACCTTTCTGTCATCCTTACTATATATTCGTTTTACATTATTTATTATATGTACACGTGGACCGGTCCTATCATTCATAGATTTAACTTCTTCAACTAGTTTTTAATAAATTCTTATTACCATCCTTCTTTATTATACATACTTATTAACATTTATTAACTTACAAAATTATCTAATTCTCACAAACTCGCGTCGCGTCATTCGTGAGTCGGAACTTAGATATTTAATATAAATTATCTTTTCCTTTTCAACATAACAAAATGTATTATTTTCTTTACTAATAACTCTTAATTTTCTCAATGTTTTCAAATCATCTTTATTAACCATACGCAACTCCACTGATTCTGCTGGTTTGACATGATTACTTACGACTTTCGGTTGATCAGGCCCAAGTCTGTGGGTATCATGTCCAACGAGGAGGATCCTGGTTTATTTATTTTCGCGATTTTGCTCGTGTCATGACATTAACAATGTTCTCATTTAATTCTTTTAACTCTTTCGAACTCAAACAGATTCTAGATAACGCATCTGCAGCTGCATTATCTGAACCCTTTACATACTCTACGTCAAAATTATATTCCTCTAATACCAAACGAAACTTCATAAGCCTGCTCGATGGATCTTTCATAAATAGGTATACTAGAGGTTTATGGTCAGTCCTGATTTTAAAATATTGCCCATACAGATACGGTCTGAAATATTTGACGGCCCATACTATCGCTAACAACTCTTTTTCTATAACTGGATAGTTTGATTCAGCCTTATTCAGAGATCTGCTAGTAAATGCTATTGGTCTTCCATTTTTATTCGACAGAACTGCTCCAATTGCTTTATTAGATGCATCGGTTTGTAAAATGAAATAATTTTCTTTTGAAAAATCAGGGTAATCTAAAACTGGGGGGGACATAATACGTTTTTTGAGTGTTTCAAAAGACTTTTGACATTTTTCAGTCCAAACGAAATTAGTATTTTTTCTACAAAGTTGGTTTAATGGTTGTGCAATTTCAGCAAAGTTGGGTATAAACTTTCTATAATAATTTGTGAACGCCACAAATCTTTTAACTTCGTCGGCATTTTGCGGACAAGGATAGTTTTTTACTGTATTTATTTTTTCAGGATCAGGTAAAATCCCTTCGTTAGATATACAATGTCCCAAATATAAAATCTGTTTTTAAGAAATGTACATTTTGACGGATTTAATTTTAAATTTACTGAACGAAGTCTTTCAAAACATCCTGTAAGTTTTATTGTGGTGGTCTAGTTGTTCACTAAAACAATGACGTCATCTAAATAAATCAAGCATTTTTCATTATTTAGTCCTGACATTGCTAAATTCATCATTCGCGAGAAAGAGCTGGGACTTGTTTTAATCCCATGGGCATTCTCGTCATCTGATATTGACCAGAATCGAAAGCAGTAAATTTTCGACAACTTTTATCTAAATTAACATTGTAATACCCTTGATATAAATCTAAATGTGTAAAATATACACTCACAAAGATTCTAAGATTTCTGTGATATCAGGAGGGGTACTTATCATCCTCTATACAGTTATTTAATTTACGGTAATCCACTACCAATCGCCATTTTTATTACCCGATTTATCTAATTTTTAGGCACCAATAATATTGGACTAGACCAGTCACTTTTACTAGGTTCTATAATCCGTTCTTAAGCATGTTGCTAATTTGACGATTAATTTCTTTTCTGACTAATTGTAACCTATAGGGTTTTGAAAATACTGACTAACGTTTGGTTTCAAAAATATTGTGAGTAAATATCTGTTGTTGTCAATTTATCGCCCTAAATAAAAACATCTGCATATTTTGCACAAATATTTTGAATACTTTGAATTTCTAAGTCATTTAAATCATTTAATTTTAATGAGGAAAATAATCGTTTTACTCGGTCTGAATTATTCTCATTTTCTCAAAACTACAAATGTTATAATCGTTAAGATCATGAATTGCAGGATTTACTCCTGACAATGTTACTGATTTTTCGGTAACATTTAATATTTTTATTGGTATTTTTCCTTAATTGGTGTCGCTATCGAGCTAGCCAAATAAACGCCATCTTGTAATTCTCGTGAACAAATAATGCAATCGGTTTGAAAATCAGTTTGAATATAATGTATGGATTCACTTCTGGGGAATTTCCAATACGTTAATATTATAATTATTAGTGAAAGGCAAGAAACATGTGGCCTGACCCTAATTTCAAAGATAAAATATTTTCTCGAAATCTAAACATGCTCCAAATCTATTCAAAAGTCTCTACCTAGAATTCCATGACGAAATTGGTAACGAATTAAAAACAAAGAACTTGTGATTAATAACAGATCCATGAATCATTAATGGAACATAAACATATCCGATTGTTTGCACCTCGCCACCTAGACCGTTTATAATACATATCTCTTTATGTAATGAAACACTTAATTCGATAGCATGTTTATATGTTACGGCGGATAAAGATGCGCCTGTGTCGACTAAGAAAGAATAAGTCTTATTGCATGATGAAACTGGTAAATGAATAAAACAATTGCTATTACTACTAGCCAAAATTAAATGATTTTGTTTATTCTCGAAAAACTTATCTAGTCGGGGTTCATTTGAAGTTGATTCCTGGTTTTCATTAATTATATTGACTACATTTCTTTTTATCCTTGATTTCCGCGATAATTACGAAACGTACCTCGATTATATCGTCTTCGCTGTCCTTGGCCACGTGAGTTCGAATGGTTCCATGAACTCGATCGCTGCGAGTTTCCATGGTAGTGTCCCTGCTGTGAAAACATTTGCCGATTACGCCTGTTGCCACGTGGGTACCTAGAATTATGATGAAAATTCCTAGGATAATAAAATTTTACTGGACATACCCATCACCTCTCCTGCGGCCGATGATGATGAAGCTTCATCTTGAGCTGCTTGAATGGCATCTTTCAGAGAGCTGTAATTTCTAGCAGAAATTATTGTGTTGATTCGACGATTTCGTAAGCCATCGGAAAATTGCTTGATCGCTTGTTTTTCATTAACAGTTTTCAAAATATTGTAATATGCGGTATTACCGTTGGTTTGCGATATCGTAAGGTCCACAAATAACTCTGTTATTTGTTTTCCATAATCAGGAATTGACATATCATTTTATGTAATTTTGCAATTTATTTTGAATTGCTGCCTTTTTCTTGGCAACAACTCTTTCTGCATGTCACTAACCAAGTCTTCAACATTAGAGTAATCGTCTTGAAGACGTAATTTAGCAGATTGAGATAATCTATTTTTAATATGAATTTAATTAAATTATTTTGCATCCTGTTTTGTTAACAAAGAATTATAATACTGAATATTGTCGATTAATTGTTTCACACTTGTTTCGTCATCTAACATAACAGGTAATAAAGTCAAAGCCGTTTTCAAATCGAAAGTATCCATATTGCTCGGATTTTCAGATTGTACACACTGGCCTTACACAATTTTATAATATCCTGATATAATGATTCAAAATTCTTACAATAGGTTTGATAAGATGGAATATCAGTAGATTTAATCTTACCTTCCTTTACTTTACTATTAAAATTTATTAACAACTTAGAGTATTCACTAAATATTTCATTGGCCTCTTTAAGTTTAGTATCTAAAACTTTTCCTTCACGTCACTGGTCCAATTTTAATTAAATATGTTCTCACTTCTTTAATTGCTCATATAACTGTTCTAAAGAAATATTCATAACTTACTACCAATACGTAGAATAGAGTATACTATAAATAATTTTACGAAATATTTAATATAATAATAATACGGTTACATGACGATTAAAGACAGTACAACGAATACATGATTTAATTTAAAATATAAAGTTCAGTAATATAGACTAGAGTCCCAGATTAATGTAGTTGATTTATAAACACTATACCCCCTTTTTTTCACTATTAATAGACACGCACTTTTTACTCATTTTATATGCACATAAACGCCACTTTTAAACTTCGATCCGCGACGGTCATACTTTATAATACGCCCTTGGTTGACTTGCCTCTTCCACATTTGTGGGGTTGTGGTTACCGAAAATAGACCTTCTTAGGGTATTTTGTTAGCTCTGTTAATCCACTTTATATGACATCGCCTATATGTTCGATACAAGCAATAGAAGTACCCAGTAGAAGTACCAGCACAATGATAGACAGCAAAATATTACTCGTAGTCAGGTGAAATTGCAATTGTTCAATTCCTGCCTTATTGCTTCCTCACTGCGTTTTGCAATTACGGTTTCTTCTTTAGTCTGTTTACCGCCCATCTTGGATGTTATTTTTCGTTAACTTTTGTTAAACACGTATACACAGTCGCGTAACTCCAGATAGAACGCCAGCTTGATTTAGTTCATCAGTTGCACACAGAAAAATGTTCCACCCAAATATGGCAGAGGGTGTCATATTCGCGTCGCGAATTACTTGGCAGGGTCGCCATGTAGGGCGAATGTTAGAGGAGTTAAACAAACGAATGATGATATAAGACTCATTGTATTAATAAATTTGATTATATAGGATTATTATTACACTGTGTGTGTACTTTATACTCACTACTACTACTACAGGATATTGGGAACGTTTGTTGATGAAAGTATAAATGAGAATGGTGAAAGCCTCCTCACCGTATGTGGAAAATAATATTTTGTGAAGAACACTTTCTTTTGTCATAAGAAGATTCACATATGTATACAAGAGAAGAGGATAGAAGCATGACAGATTTCATAGTTGTGGTTGAAAGAATGAGGAGCGCAGTGGTAGATACAAGGGTTTACCGGTTGTCCAACGTAGGGACGGATCATTGTCTTATGCCAAATTAATGGTCTATTCAGACGTTGGCGGTATCGGCATCTGTCTGCCACTGCGTTACAGCGAATAAGAACAGAGAGGTTACAAGATGAAGGTGTCAAAGAGAAGTTCACATGTAGACTGAAGGAAAATATAAGTGGTATGGATGAATTGTGTGAATGATTTAGATTTGGAGACTCGTGATATAATGTTAAGAAAGGATTGGATGAAGCCACCAAGTATGTGTAACTAAGAGAACGAATGAAAGGAAAAATAACACTTATTGTGGGATGATGAGGTACAGATGGAAGTTGAAGCAAAAAGAGCATGGCTAGATTTACTAGCAACCAAGGCTAGTCATTCTAGCGGTATGAACGATGATTTGAAAGAAAAAAGTCCTTAGACTCTAAATAAGAGTAAAAAATGTAGTTGAAAGGAAAAAGCAAGAGAACGGATAAGAATGATAGAAGAATATCGGATAACTTCCAGGCAAATATTAAAATGTTCTGGAAACTCGTCAGAACTGCCAGGGGACATTCGAAACAGCCTAGAATGAATGCTATACGAGACCAGATTGGCTGTATTCTGAATGACGAAGTTTCGAGTTTAAGGAGATGGAAGAAATACTTTGAAAGCGTGTTTATGAGTGATGAGACGTTAGAATTAAATGAAATAGAAATTTCGAAAGAAGAGGAAAGAGATAAGTATAAATGAAATATGAAAGCAATGAAAAGTATGAAAGCAGGTAATGCAGCCGGATATGATAGAGTATCACTCGAAATGCTAAGGGCTGGATTGGGAGTGGTGGCAGACCTGCTGTACACCTTGTTTAATTTGTGTTGGTAACTTAAGCGGGTACCGGGAGATTGGTGCAATGCCGTGATAGTTCCAATATATAAGGGAAAAGGATCGCAGCAGGACCGTAAAAACTACCGAGGTATCAGCCTTCTTAGCATTGTGGGAAAACTGTATGCTAAGGTTCTAATTGAAAGAGTTATGAAAGTTACTGATGAAAAATTTGGGATGCAAGCGGGATTTAGAAAGGGAATGGGATGTACGGATCAGGTCTTTTCTATTCGCATGTTAGCGGAGAAGTTTTTGGCCAAAAATCAAAAGGTTTCTTGTGCGTTCATGGACTTGGAAAAGGCTTATGACAGAGTGGATAGGGATGTGTTATGGCAAACACTGAACTCATTGGGGATGAGCGTTGGGTTGATACAGGCATTGAAGTCTCTGTATAGGGACTCCAGTGCTTGTGTCAGGATCAACGGGGCCTACTCGGACTAGTTTGGCATCCATAAAGGTGTCAGACAGGGCTATGTGTCTTCCCCGTGGCTGTTCAACCTATTTATGGACAGTTGTTTGGAAAATTTGATAGTTGAAGAATGCGGGTTAAGAATGGGTGAGTAAGCCGTCAAATGCCTTTTGTACGCCGATGATCAAGTCATACTTGCGTCGTCGGCGGGCGAGTCGCAAATGCATTAAATGAAAGGGGAATGAAAGTGAACGCAAGTAAGACGAAAGTTATGGTTTTGAAAGAAAAGAAAGTAAAACGATATGTGAAATAAGAAGAGAACGGGAATTGGTCGAGCAAGTAAATGTGTTTGTGTATTTGGGATGTGAATTTAGCAGGGATGGTAAATATGATCAGGATATAGAACGACGAGTGAAAGCAGGAAATAGAGTAAATGGGGCTCTACACTCTATTGTGGAAAGTCAGAATGTGACCAGAAAGGCACGTATGGCAATTCACAATGTTGTGTTAGTCCCTACTTTAATGTAAGGTAGTGAAAGTTGGGTGTGGCAGAAGAAGCACGAGAGTAGAATAAATGCTGTAGAAATGCGGTCATTAAGGAGTATGTTAGGGCTGAATCTAAATGACAGAGTGAGAAATTGTGTGATAAGAGAAGAGTGTGGTTTGCAAGATGATGTTTTGACCAGGATTAAGAAAGGAATGCTTCGGTGGTTTGGTAATGTAGAAAGTATGAATGAGGAAAGAGTGACAAAGCACATTTAAGTGGCAGACGTGAACGGCAGAGTCTGGAAAGGACGCCCTAGGCGAAAATGTATCGACCAAATTGGCGATATATTGAAAATGGGCCAAATTAAGAGTACCCTTAACCGACGAGCGTGTATGCGTAGCTATATGGATGTGGAGGAGGCGAGAGAGGTGTGTCAGGATCGTGCCAAACGGAAGTCCATAGTCTCTGCCTACCCCTCTGTGTGACAGGCGTGAGTGTTTAGGTTTTTTGTAATAAAAGTATATTCTATTCTATTCTAATAAATTAAGTTTAAAATATTTATCAATATCATTTACGTTATTTACGACCCAAAAACATTAAAAATGACACCCAAGTCACCCAACCCATGATGATATTTACATACAAACATACCATCATCCATCCATCCATACTTCCATTCATGTTGGTTTCAAACCATAATCGATGCCATTTTCGTAATTAACGTCCCAAAAAACCGTAAAACGACACCCATATTGACATTTCAACCACATCGCACCCCCACAGGGGATGGTGGTAGAAATTTCCCGTCTGCTTCGTTGGATTTTGAAATAGATGTTGTTTTCGTAATCAGCGACCCGATAAACCATAAAAACGATACCCATGTTGATTTTCAGAATTTGTCACCGTTTAGGGGTTGAATTCTGAAAGAGAACAAGTGTTTGCCTTTTATATATATTATAAGATAATAAGATAAGAAGATTACAGACAGACTCTTCAATTTTATTGAGATATGTTTAGATGTACTCCTATATTATTTGGTTGGATAATAGATTTTTTTTGTCTTGGACATGAAGTTGCAGTATTCTCAATACACAATTGTAGGTGTGAGTATATTCACACTAAGCGTCACATTTTAAACACTACTTTAGGTCTTCCTTCTTATTATTTCAGATCTGACAATTTTGGTAAACTGTTATTTTGGCCTACCCGTATATATTTTTTTGTATGTAAGAGTTTGTTTTAAATATAGGTCACCGCTTACAAACGCTAAGTGTCCTCTAATTTTCACTTGAGGCTAATGAGCGTTAAGGCTATGAATTAGCTCATTATGTTATATATTTGAATTTAAGTTTAAAATTTGGCTTCTCTTTGAAAAATATCCCTGTATTTTTCAAAGAGAATTTAATTGCAATTCCAATCTTAAAATCTGATACCAGAACTATAAACAATACTTATCTTCATTCCAATAA
Organism: Parnassius orleans; assembly: GCA_029286625.1. Classification (NCBI taxonomy): domain Eukaryota; kingdom Metazoa; phylum Arthropoda; class Insecta; order Lepidoptera; family Papilionidae; genus Parnassius; species Parnassius orleans. The sequence goes on from JAGSMP010000184.1 coordinate 2,019,277, forward strand.
GTTGGCCATCAAAAGTAAAGAAAATTGAAATAAACATATATTGTAAAAAATATGCCGGTGTGCATAATAAAGCCTAAAGTAAAAGTTCCTACAATGGTAAGTGGATTCTGTGATCTAAAGGCACCTACATGTATCCTCAAGAACCAAAATGAAGATACGATGTTACCCCTAAAGACTAAACTAAAAGGTTTTATACACTCATCATACGAAACACAGCTGCTAATTTACCCTGACCGACTCATTTGTACTGCAAGTAGTATTAGTAGTAGTAGTAGTAAAATCGATACTAGAAAAAGTAACAACCTCCATCATACTGCCTGGGTACAGCTATACCTTAATCGGACGAACGGACCGCATCGCGCTGCCCAAATATGTATGTAGGCGAACTTCACAATTCTAGGATTTTAAACTTTAAGTCATTTAATTTTACATACATATGTACGATATGTTATGTAGGATAAATAACGAATTTCCTTGTGTAAAAAAAATCTTGCTATTTTGTGATAACTGAATTATCAAATGACCATTTTCTTACCTGTAATGATGAAATTCATTCTTCATTCTGTCTTCATTATGACGACTAGACGGAAACTATTCAGTGATGTATCTGTGATCGCGAGGGTGAAAACTGGTAGCGATCACCGAATAGTTAGAGGCACACTGAACCTCAGCGTTAAGTTGGAGAGGTGTCATCTAATGAAGTCAACGCTCCGTCCCCATTGTGCTCTAATTCCCGAAAACTTTCAGCTCGAGTTACAAAACGTTTTCAGTGCCTAGAAGATTGCAATGCAGTGGACGATATGAATGACAAGCTCGTGGAAACTGTCCATGCGGTCGGAGCTAAGTTTTGCAAGACCCACCGCAGAAGAACACAAAAATTCTCCGATTACACTCTTAATCTCATGGCTGTTAGACGGGAAATGAAGCTGCAGATTTCAACACATTTGACAGCATACATGCAACTGAACAGACAGATCTCCAAATGCATGCGGCGGGACTTACGCAACTTTAATACTGCTCGTATTGAAGAACCGATCGAGTGGAACCAGGCCTCCAAAGTCTTTTGAAAATCTTTTCAGAGATCTGTCTGCCAGAAAGAGCCAACTGTCAAAGCTGAAGACCGAATGTGGCAGCATCGTTTCCGGGACACCTGAGATTTTGAGTGAGATTGAGAGGTTCTATGGGCAGCTGTTCACATCATCGTTGGAGCCACACGCAAGTGTGAGTAACGATCTTAGATCGTAAGTCTTATTGTATACTATTCCGATGATATCCCGGATGTCAGTCTGAGTGAGATTAGAATGGCTCTCCAGCACTTTAAAAACGGCAAGTCCTCGAGCGAGGTTGGAATTACAGCGGAGTTTCTGAAAGCGGGTGGAAAACTGGTACTCGAAGTCCTTCAGAAGATTTTTAATTCCGTCCTCCATGGTGACACAACTCCGGAGGCGTGGAGCAGAAGTGCGGTGGTCTTGTTCTTCAAGAAAGGCGACAATGCTCTCTTGAAGTACTACAGACCGATTTCCCTTCTGAGCCGCGTCTACGTGCTGTTTTCGAGAGTCATTACGAATTGTCTCGCAAGCAGTCTCGACGCCTTCCAGCCTCCCGAACAAGCCGATTTCCGCAAAGGCTTTAACACCATAGACCACATACATACCTTTCGGCAAATTGTACAGAAGACTGAGGAGTACAATTTGCCACTATGTCTTGCATATGTGGACTAGGAGAAAGCCTTTGATTCTGTCGAAATTTGGGCGGTGCTGCTCTCCCTTCAGCGGTGCCAAGTTGACTGTCGGTATATCGAAGTGATGAAGTGTTTGTACAGTAGGGCTATGATAGCTATCCGAGTACAGAACCACAGTACGAAACCTATCCAACTGCAGAGAGGTGTAAGACAAGGTGACGTTATATCGCCGAAACTCTTCACCGCTGCATTGGAAGATATTTTCAAGCTACTGGACTGGAAAGAATTCGGTATTAATATCAACGGCGAGTACGTCACTCACCTTCGATTTGCCGACGATATAGTCCTTATGGCAGAATCGCTGGAGGACCTAAGCACTATGCTCAATGACCTCAATAGTGCCTCCCAACAGATAGGTCTTAAGATGAACATGGACAAAACAAAGATCATGTATAACGTCAATGTCACATCTATGCCGGTAGTTGTTGGGAGCACTAAGCTCGAAGTTGTTGACGAGTATGTTTACCTGGGACATATAGTCCGATTAGGTACGTCCAACTCCTACCGAGAGTTCAATCTACGGCTTCAACTCGGCTTGCCAGCGTTCGTGAAATTACGACAAATCTTCTCGTCACCTCAAAACTTGAAAACGAGATTTTACAACCAGTGCGTGTTGTCAGTGATGACTTATTGAACTGAGACGTGATCCTTCACTGCCGGCCGTATGAGGAAGCTCAATGTCGCCCAGCGAGCTATGGAGAGGGCTATGCTCGGGGTTTCTCTGCGTGATAAACTTAGACATGAGGATATCTGCAGTAGAACCAAAGTGACCGACATATTCCAACGGAGTAGTAAGCTGGCAACGTGCCGGCCATATAGCTCGAAGAACCGACAACCAATGGGGAAGAAAGGTTCTCGATTGGCAGCCTCGTACCGTTAGGTGAAGAGTAGGGAGACCCCCCACTAGATGGAGTGACGAACTGGTAAGACATGCAGGAAGTCGATGGATGCAGGTGGCTCAGGACCGTGCTTAGTGGCATTCCTTGGGGGAGGCCTATGTTCAGCAGTGGACTTGTGAAGGGATGTAATAATGATGATTATGATGATGAATGATGAAATAAAATCTTTCCACTTACACTTTGTCTTATTTGTTTCTAGATATTTTTCCCTGTTGCGTAAGCAAAGCTAAAGAATTTTTCTTTACGTATCCGTAAGAAGTTCTTTATTTCTATAAGCGAAAGGCGTAGTATACTTATACGTGAAATATTTTACTGCAATACTTTTGATCAAATCATTTAAAACGCTTCTAGTAAATATTCTACTAATTAGTGTTTCTAAAAGGTTTTTCTATTAATTTAGAGAGTGTGCTATAATGTGATGATGTTTTAAAGATTGATTCTCGGACTATTTTTATTAGTATTAAAGTTTTTAAAATAACATACACATTCACTCGCTTCCACAAACTAACAAAACTACAAAATTTACATTTTGTACGTAAAATTTGAATAAAACTATTTAAAAAAAATTGGATACCTATATCAAAATAATTTCCTAAGCTTTTAAACACATTTTTGCCATTTTATGGACAGTTTTTCTATGTCCTTTCTTTTTAGTTTAATTATCTAAACGTCGAAAAAGCGGTGTTCTGTCAATATCTCGTCTGATCTACTGGGCGTTGTCATACTTATGCAATAGCAAAGAGCAGTTCACCAATATGGGTTGTTTAAGTACCAGCTTCTCCATCATTATTTGCAATTTTTGACAATAACCGCTCAGGCTTTGTATGAGCCGGATCCGCTTCCAAATCGCTTCCAAAATTAAACATTAATGATTCAAACATTATTCCATAATCTCAGGTGAAAGAAAACATTTTCAAAAATGTAAAAGAATTTCGTTAAAGGCTTCAAAATTTGTTCCGCGATAAGATACCTGGTAAAATTCGTGGGCAATAGGTAAAACTGTTTTCAAATTGCCTTCAAAATCAGGTATGCAATAAAATTATTGAGTTGTAATTTATGGTTATGAATAGTACAGAAACCATAAATATTAATTTTTATAGTGCCTTATAGTTGTACGATTGAACATATTACTAAACTTAGACGTTATTTATATATTTTAGTAAACATCAAAATGTAATTGCTGCATCATTAAACTGTCTGTAAAAAGCTTGTTCGTATGCCTCAATAAAATGTATTTATCTTAATGTAAGAATATTGCCAGTAGAATGTATATATTATTTTGAATTAACCTCAAGTGAAATAAATAATTAAATGTTAAAAGATGACATAAATTATAACCAGTAACAGTTTAATTTTGAACATTTTTTTGTACTCTAGAACAGAAATTAGAGAGTTATTACGTGGTGGAGCCATCTATAGCTAAACTATGACTTCAGCTGAAAAGAATAAAATATTCGGTTGGCGCTAAGACATAGTGAATAGAAATATTGAATCCCTGACTTCAAGGGCTATTTTGTGGAAATTATTTTATTCTTTTTAATCGGCTTTTAAATTTTATAAAAAGTCTAATTTGATAAGTAAATAAGTAAATAAGACTGTTTAAAAAGTTAGCGACACGAAAACATTGAGTTCATGAATAATTAACTTAAAAATAGTAAATCTAAATATTTCAACATTAAAATATGATTGTTATAATATTCAATGTTTTTATCCAACTTATAGTGTTATCTAAACTCAAAGTGAACTAGATACGGTGAAATACCGAGTGCAGTTATTAGTATTCCGAAAACTAAGTAATAATAAACTATTAAAACTATCAAACAAACATTACTAAACTTCATTAATTTAGAAAGTTATAAGTGTAAAAAGAAAACTGTGCTATAATAACTGTGAAACTTTTATACTATTATGTGAACATTTTTAAATCCAGTTATCTTCATAACTGCCATTCCGCCACATACGTTCTAATAAATTGTACTTTGAACTCTCTCAGCGTTTTGTTACCGATAAGCCAGAGTTGAAGCTACTAACGCCATCTATTGAAACTTACTTGAACCACGTAATACCAAAAGCCCACTGTTACAAGTTGACAATCGATTACTATTTACTTATAACCTATTGCGCCATCTACTAGATTAACCCGAAAACTCAACATTACACATCGAACAAAAACTGCTAATTACTTTCCATATCCGACATACACCACAAGAGGGCGGCATAAGAATTATTTAGGAAGAAATACTTTGCATGTCGACGGCTGTGTGTGCTGGTTGTAATCAAAAACTTACAAACGGGAACAGCTTACCTGTAAATACTGCCACAATACATACGATTTAGACTGCGCAATGTAACCACAGCGGTTCAATAACATAATGTCAGCAGAAAGAAAGGCCGCATGGAAATGTCAAGCTTGCTATTGTAAGCAACCAGAAAAATAACACAAACACGCCAATACGCCCTGAAAATCTCCTGTAGCTGTTATATCCCAAATTAATAAAGACAACATTACATTAAGAAGAACCCCAAATAATCCGCATAATGACACTAGCGACTCGGACGATATTGACCTATTAGGTGATACTGTTATTACTCAGACCTCCACAAACCCAAGTGCAAAATCTGATGAAAACTTACTGCAAACTCTATGCAATAATAAAAGTTAAAAGAAAATAACAGATCACTAATAAATGAGTTGCAAGGTACGATACACACAGAAATTAATAAAGCCATTACATCGTTAAAAGAAGATATTCAGCAAAAAACAGAAATCCTAAATTGTCAAAATAAACAAAGAAAAGATGAGATATGCCAATTGAACTTGAAAATAGAGTTAATTACAAAAGAAAATGAAAAACTAAGAGAAGATATAAAACAACTAAGTAAAATGATTGAGAACAACTTTGGAGTACCCGAAATAAACTCAAGAAAATAGTACTTTATAAACTAATGGAACAACACAATGAAAATGATTTCAGCTTATGCAACAGAATTATAAACATATTCAGAGATATTATGAATGTAGATCTAAACGGTTATATTGAAGACACATATAGACTAGGTAAACATAGGAATAACACTAGACCCCTCGTTATTGAATTGATAAGTAAGAAGATGACGAAATACCTTATCGATCATAAACATTTTTCAAAAAACTGATTAGCCATCTCTAAGTATTATGATGACATTACACAAAAACACAACAAATTATTGAGAGAAGAAATGTTTAAAGGAGACAAAAGGGGTTATATGCGTGATAAAAGATGATAACTTATACGTAGAAGGAAAAAGGTAATATTGAATAAAAATACAACAAATAACAAAGACATAGATAATGAAGATACATACGACAAAAGCATCAATAAATTTTTTCGAAACCAAAGACCTACAAGACAAAATACTTATCCAGAACATTCAGAGCATTTGCAATAAAATAGATATATTAGAAGACTTTGTACAACTAATCCCGATTACCAGATATTATGCTTTACTGAAACATGGCTATCCCCGGAAAACTCGAACTGATACATTTAACCGACTATCAAGCAGCCGCATCGTTGTAGAACATCGCGCACCGGAGGCGGCGTCTGCATCCTGCTGAAAAACGGTATAGAATATTTAGAACTAAAAGAAATATCCAATATGTCAATTGAATATGGTGGAAATTTGTGCAATAGAGCTTACAAAAAATAATACTGTCTTGTTGACATTGTACTATAATGGAAAGAAGGAAGATTTATTTTACGAAAAATAAAAACCGTTCTTCATTACATAAATAAGAAATTTTCTAAACATAAAATCATATTATGTGAGATTTTAATGTTGACATGCAAAAAATATAAAAACGACACAACAAAAGAAAAAAAGAAATAAACTTTCAGACTTAATGCTCCAATATAACCTTTATCAACAAATTCACAGTCCAACACGTGTCACTAAAACAACTTCAACATGCTTAGACTTAATTTATATAAACTTTAACGATACAAACCTACAAATAACTGTGCAAGAATTGGGTCTGACCATAGGGCCACACATTCATCTAAATCTTTCTAAACAAAATAAACAAAAATATGGTACACCGAAAAAGACACAACAAAAACAATATAGCAAATTTTAAACTTCATTGAATCGCTTAATTGGGAAAATATACTTAAAAACATAAAGACATAAACTATAACTATAATATATTTCATCAAACTTTAATTAACATTCTAGATAATTGTATACCAAAAAGGTAATAAAATAAAAACAACTATAAAACAATGGCTTACTGTTGGTATAAAAAGTCTTGTTATAACAAAAGATTACTTAAATCGCACGTTATAAGGTCAAATAATAAAATTTTACAGATTATTATAGGAAATATGAAAAAATATTAAAAGGGTTATAACAACGTCAAAAAATTACACTATATAAACAAAATAAAGCAATCTAACAATAAAATAAAACAATGTGCATATTGTTCGAGAACGCACAAACAAAATAAACTTAAAGGTGAAATCGAATATTAAATTAAATTATCAACAAAATTCTTCTAACCCAAAACAGATCGCCGATAAATTTAATGATTACTTCTCCAATATCGGTGAAACAATTCATCCACAAGCAAAGGGTCTCCTGTTCTACATCCATCAGAAAACTCAATATTTATAGGCAGAGTAGGATTTGAAGAAATACTTAAAATATTAAATAGTCAAAAATAAACCAAGCCATGGTGTTGATGAGATTCCCCAACATTGTTCAAACAATGTGCAAGCGCTGTATATCCACTAACATTATTAGTAAACCAATCTTTTGAAGAAGGCGTATTCCCAGATATACTAAAACTTTCACTAGTGAAACCCATCTACAAAAAGGTACACAAACAGACCCAGGTAACTATCGACCTATCTATTGCCTTAGCCACAGCCTCTAAAATATTTGAAAAGCATTATACGACCGTATCTATAAATTCTGTGAAAAATATAGTATATTTAATGAAAGTCAAAACGGTTTCCGCAAAAACAAATCAACAGTTCTAGCAATTTATAATTACGTTCAAAAAATACATAATATAATTAACGATAAAAAATATGCTATAGGAATCCTATTAGATATGTCAAAAGCATACGATACAGTGCAATATAACATATTACTAAATAAATTATATGACATAGGAATCAGAGGCCCGTGCTACAATCTGCTAAAATCATATTTACACAATAGAACGCAAATAGTAGAAATTGAGTACTTTAACGACAAATTACACAAAATTGAAAAATTAGATCCGATACAAAACTATTAATGCCTCAATACCTCAAGGCAGTGTGTGGGGTGTCTTATGTTTTAATTTACATTAATGACTTTGCAGAGGCTCTGAAGGAATACTGTGTCATGTTCGCGGACGATATTTTATTCTTATATCAAGCCAAAGTCCAATGAATCTAACAGAAAAAATTAACAACATATTATTAAGAACAACGGACTGGCATTAACTAAACATAACCTGCGGATAAACTTGTCAAAACTAAAATAATGTCTTTTCACCCATATCAAAACCAAAATTAGATATAAAAATAGATAATGACGGCTTCACTATAGATACAGTTAACGAGCACAACCTACTAGGCCTAATAATAGATACCCATATTACTTGGAAACCATATAGAAAAATTACATAGGAAGTTACAGCTTTATGTACGCGTTACGAGAAGTAAAAAACAACAGATGTAACCACCGCGATAACAACCTACTACGCGTATGCATATGCATGGCTCAGTTACGGCATTATCCTGGGGATGCAGCACTGAGGCCTCAAGTTTATTAACTAAACAAAAACAACTAATACGAATCATAGCTAATCTACAAAACACAGAAAGCTGTAAACCTTACTTTAAGAAGTACAACATTTTAAGTCTGCCCTGTATTTATATTTTGGAACTATGCAAATTTGTCAAAAAAAATCCAAGCTTGTACACAAAACGCGATGACATCATATCTAGGAATTTAAGACAGAGAAACAAACTAGTGCTACCAACTTCAAAACTAAAATCTCATTCATCCAGCCCATTTGCCATGTCTATAAAAGTATATAATAAATTACCCGAATATATAAAAACATTAAGAGCGAAAACCATTTGAAAAATTAAAGTAACTACTTATAAACAAGTGTTACTATAGTACTTGAATTTTTAGAAGATAAAAATATAATATAATATAGATATAAATGTCTTACTAAATAAATTACAATAAAAATTATAATAAAATTTAAAAAAAAAAAAAAAATTAAAATGATTCAAATAATTTAAAAAATTCAATTAAAGTACCTATAATAATATATTAAATGTCAAAATCAATTAATAAATAATAACAATTATAATAGCCGTATTCTATATTCAATGTGTGTATATTTATATAATATAATGAATGTTAATATTAAATAATTACTTAGCAATAATAATAATAAAACAAAATAAATGTTCCTCCTTCATAATATTGCTGTGCCCATGAGGGTCTATAGAGATACCATAAACCTATGTAACACCTTTTGTAACCTATGGAATGCAATAAAGTCATTGAGTATTGAGTATTGAGTATTAATTTTTATTAATTTTTACTGGTAAAGGGACGTTCCAACTCAGTGGTGTCAACACATCTGCGTTTTCATTTCTAATGAATGATAGAGAGCCATAATATTTATTTCATCAGGACTAATGTATGCACTTTTTCATATTTACTTATATAAAAAGTTCTGCCAATGATATTTATGCGATGTCATTGTATGTCAACAAATTTGGTACACAGAGCCTGTTTGGCGTAACTTCGTGTCTTTTGCTGTGAATTGGACACTTTATAGAACGGCATATTCCTGTCTACGGCACAGTAGATACCATATATATGCATTTGAAGTAGCATCGGAAGCAGTCAAACTAAGTGGCTTAAAAATAAGGCTATAATTAAAAACGTTAAATTATACAAAAATATAAAAAAAATCTTATTTTTGTAATTTCCTGCTGATACCAATGGAAAATAATCGGAATTTTATGGTCCAAATTGGCGTTGTATTGAACTAGGGCCAAATTAAGAGTAACCTTAACCAATGAAATTGTATGCGTGATTTAAGGATGTGAAAGAAGAGCGTTAGGTGTCAGGATCCTGTCAAATGAAAGTTTGTAGTCTCTGCCAATCCTTCTGCGTGAGAGTTTATGTAATATATTATTCCATGTGGTAGCGGCGTAAGAGATTCTATCACATTATTTCGTCCCGTGGATGTAATAACAGGCGACTATGAAAAATGCAAGAAAGATGTCATGGCTTCCGATAGATGGCGATATAACTATTTCGTTCACGCCAGACGTAAAATACCAAAACCGGTGATGGGGAGCAGCAATTATAATGCAAATGCGACAATACGTCTGGTACGGCAATCACCAATCCGTCTACCAAACGTGGTGATCTTCACTACAGAGGAAAAGCATCGCATATTCAACACTGGACTTTTACGTGATCAGAAAAAAGAAGAACTCTCTTTTCGGATGATAATAAGAAGAAATTCTTTCCGTAAATTTTAATACACAATTTAAAAGAAAAACCTTCTAAACAGATAATGAAGTAGGTAACATAAAAGCGAATAAGATCGAAAACGTTACCAGATTTAATTTCTTATTACATTCGTTTTTACTTTTCTGGAAAATTTTCTAGAGGAAAACTGGGATAATGAACGAGAAAGAAATAGTGATAAGCTCCATTTGTACTCGACACGGTAAGAATACAAAACTTGTATTCTTACCGTGACTTGTCCGTGTAACTGGTGATTTAAAGAGTAAAATGCTTTATTTTTATTTTTTTAATAGGTTAAAAGCTGGCTTTTTTTCGTATCGGATCAAACTGCTTTGACTTCTTAACTATTACCATTTTAATAACATTTTAACATGTCATCATCATCATCATCATTACAGCCCTTCACAAGTCCACTGCTGAACATAGGCCTTCCGCAAGGAATGTCACAAAGCACGGTCCTGAGCCACCTGCATCCATCGACTTCCTGCATGGTACGACATGCAGTCGTCACTCCATTTAGTGGGGGGTTGCCCTACACTTCGCCTACCGGTACGAGGCTGCCACTCGAGAACCTTTTTTCCCCGTCGGTTGTCGGTTCTTCGAGCTACATGGCCGGTCCATCGCCACTTCAACTTACTAATCCTTTGAGCTATGTTGGTTACTCTGGTTCTACTGCGATTATCCTCATTTCTAAGTTTATCATGCAAAGAAACCCCGAGCATAGCCCTTTACACAGCACGCTGAACGACCTTGAGCTTCCTCGTATCGCTAACAGTGAAGGACCACGTCTCAGATCCATAAGTCATCACTGGCAACACGCACTGGTTGTACAATCTCGTTTTCAGGTTTTGAGGTATACCTGACGAGAAGATGTGTCGTAATTTCCCGAACGCCGCCCAGCCGAGTTGAATCCGTCGATAACATAATATGTGCTTAAAGCTATTACATCTATCACCATAAACTTACACCTAAGCTGCATAGGTACTTAAATACCTATGTCACTTATGTAAAAAGAAAAAAACATAATTACCTTTTGAACTCACGTTTATTCATTTACCTATTAGGTCCTTACATATGAAATTAGCGTTTTGTCGTATTGACCACTTTGATCTGAAATATCTCCTCTTTGGTAAAGAATTCCAAATTCAAATTTGTAAATTAATTTAGCTGGTACATTTGAGTTTTGAAAACAGTCATTCATTTGTTTTGTCCTCATTATTTTATTCTTTGGCGTTGCTTATTACCGCACAATGGGAAACATGAAATATCGGTATATTTACGAGTACGAGTTCTACCGTGGCACTAGTGCTGCAGAAACAGCTCGAAGGATTAATGATGTGTACGGCGCTGGTGTCGCAAAAGAAAGCACGGTAAGTTTTTGGTTTCAACGTTTTCGTTCTGGAAATTTCGACCTTCAGAACCAACCCGTGGGCGGCCGGAGACCAAAGTGGAAAATAAAGAATTAAAGGCTATTGTGAAGCGGATCCATCACAGCACTTCAGAGATAGCTGCAGGCTTCGGGGTAAGTGATAAAACTGTATTAATCCACTTGAAGCAAATCGGGAAAGTAAAAAAACTTGAACGATGGGTACCTCATGAATTGAGTGAATCGAACTTGCAAACACGCGTCGACTGCTGTGTTACTTTGCTCAACCGACACAATAATGAAGGGATTTTAAATCGAATCATTACTTGTGATGAAAAGTGGATACTGTACGATAATCGGAAGCGCTCGTCGCAATGCCTGAACCCTGGAGACCCAGCCAAATCCTGCCCTAAACGAAAATTGACTCAGAAAAAGTTACTTGTGAGTGTTTGGTGGACTAGCGCCGGTGTCGTTCACTACAGCTTTCTAAAATCTAGCCAAACGATTACGGCAGATATCTATTGTCAGCAACTGCAAACCATGAAGGAAGAACTAGCTGCTAAACAACCGAGATTGGTCAATCGCTCTAGGCCACTGCTGCTTCACGACAACGCAAGACCACACACTGCACAACAACCACTAAGTTAGATGAGCTACAATTGAATTTCTGCGACATCAACCGTACCCCGGACCTTGTTCCAACAGATTACCATTTTTCCGGAATTTGGACAACTTACAAGGAAAAAATTCAACCCGATGCGGCAGTCCAAACCACCTTCAAAGAGTTTATTGATTCTCGCCCCCATTGTTTTTAGTAAAGGGATCAATGAACTACCTATGAGATGGCAAAAGTGCATAGATAACAACGGTGCATACTTTGATTAATTAAATATATTTTACAAAAAAAAATTACTTTATATTCCTCACGTACATAACGCCAATTTCATATGTAAGGACCTAATATTATGTTCAATCTATATTTAAATTTATTATAATATATGAATTTATATTTTATTGTTATTTTACTCATTTATTTATTAATTCAAATAACAATATATTTGACAACTGCTCGGTAAATAACAACACTGCTACAGCATCTGTTATCCTGATAAGAATGCCTTTTCTTTGCTGCAAACCAATGTATTTAATGTATACTGTATTTTATTATTTTTGTTAGAATCAATTTCCAGTGTATATTGTGTGATAGTGACGAATAAATAAATCCATTCATTAATTTATTCATACATTCATAGCTGGAAAATTGTAACAGGTGTGGCCATCAACCCATGGCCTGGAAGAACCTCGTCGGGAGGCCCACGCCGAATGCGAGCAGAATTTAAGTAGCGGCAACATATGAAAAATGTTGTATAATCAATTGGTTTTATTATTTTACTATTAGAGTAAATAAAGCTCTTTTTTCGTGATTCAAAAATAATTTACAAATTATAGAATGTTTGAAATCGTCTTAACCAAAAACAAAAGGCGCCTTAGCAAGCTGACTACTAATTTCTCATCTTAGGCAAAGCCCACATTCTACCACGAGTTTGCAATTTTGATTAAGATGTTAATAATGTAAATTTCATTCTGTAATAAATTCCTATCTATGTCCGGTACACCCTGGAAAATCTGTGAGTTAGTACAAACTGAATGATCCTTTCCCTACGAATGAAGAACTAAGTCTTTGGTAACCTTTTTTTTATGGAATAAGGGTAACAAGCGAGGACACAGCCCACCTGATAGTAAGTGGATACTGTGACCCATAGACATCTACATCTGTCATCGTTTAAGAATCAAAATGCAGATGCGTTGTCATCCCCGAGGAAAGTGTCGTATCCAGTGAAAAGGGTCTCCGGTTCTCTACATTCACCATACGAAACACAGCAGCATTGAGCTGATATTTTAGGCTGGTATTCTGTGAGAGCGTGATCCTTCCCCGGTCGAGCCGACCCATTCGTGCTACAACTATGATATAGCTGAAGCATGGCTGTACCACGTAATAAACCTTTCCTGGAGACTATGTAGTCCGTCTGGGTATATAATATATACCAATTTCTTATCCATAGCTGACTGTCAATTAAGCTTGATTATTTGGGGCGACAACATATTGTCTGCAGTCTTTTTTTAAGTTAGTAACAGGTGTCCATAGCTTATTTGTCATTCTAATATGAGAAGAAATATTATTAACAAGCTCAACGGTTGAATTAGTGATTATTAACCCGACTGAGTAAAAGAGATTAATAAAAAGAGAAAATGTTTATGCCCTATGCCACTTTCATAACTATGACGAATCTAACGATATCTCATATTATGTTAAAGCCAGTCGAGCCATTTAGGCTACAGCGCGTGCCAAAGAAATAGATATACATACATTCATCCTCGTTGATACATATATTCATACGTTGATACATATATTCGAAAAACATTACACTCCTTCTGGGTCAGTCGGGTAAAAATGGCACTTATTGCTAGCTGCAATGGCAGTTACTATTAATAACTACTACTGGCAACGGCGCTGCATTGTGATGATTTCGCCGCATTAGTTGCCACATCGGCAGGGCGTGTGGTGTGGCGGCGCCAACGTGTAGCAATGGCGAGTTCTACTTAGGCGGTCATCACTCAGGTCATACTAATACAACAACGTGAGTTGTCTGTTAAATCAGTGAACATAAATAAAAAACTATACGCGATGAATATAGAACGAGAAGCGTTTTTGAACCCGGATATAAAGTTATAACATGACATGTTACACTACAATTACTTTAAAAGTTAATTATTCAGCACATATAGTTTTCATATACGATATCGATACAAAAGAAAATTATAGTGTAATACAAAAAATACATATACAATTTGAAGGATTAAATATCTTCACCTGATAGAACTTCAAATAAATAAATCCACCTGGGATGATTTGGTTAATCCGTTGAAATGTTTCGGATTCAAAAATAGCTCCCCTGATACAAGTGATATATTAAAAGATCGTGCTTCCAATTTCCAGCACATTCCATATTTATGAAACAGTTTACGCTGCACTCAATACAAATCAAAACATTAAATCTCTTCGCAAATATTTTTCTTTAATTATGAACTTAATTTGCACTATGAATGCATGATGTTGGCTGTTTTTTTAATATAATTATTGATACTTATGTTAATTTGTGCAACTTATTATAATAATAAAATAAAAAGTAACAATTTCTTACAGAGCTGAATTTATTCTACAAACTACATCGGGGTTCGTAAGTATAGTCGCGCGACATACACCTAGTTCAATCATTTTAGATAGCAATGTATGGAAAAACTGGCATAATTAATGGAGTACGTAGTCGTTATAGAGCGAAGTTAAATTTTATCCACTTTCCCTCCTCCCGGTTGATTGCCCCGACCCCCCCAACCCCATGTCGCAGAAAGTGTCCCGAAGCGCAGTTTTTTTCAGTTTCAAAGAAAACCGTACAAGATACATGAAAAGTGCGCAGGCATGAAATGTTTCTTGATAAATTTGCTATCAACCTCTTATACTTATTAATCAATAAAAAAATTAAAATACCATAGCAGCGTGAAATGAAAGAGTTCAGAAATAAACATGTAACTAATCTTTGTTACGCTCACCCGGGAGATTGATAAAAGTACTCAATTAATTTTGAATTTTTTTTAGCTTTAATAATTGAAATAACCTCGGTCATAGAAGCGTTCAATACTGGTTTTTATCGGTTCTCACCGGGCGGCTAGGGTTTATGCGTCGTTCGCGCGCCAATCCAAGTATTGAATTATTTTAACTTTACAACTATGCGTCCAAATAACATGCTATAAAGAGCATAGTTTATCTTCATAAAATTGTCTTGATTATGAAAAAACTTTCGTTCGTAAGGATAAATATGCGATACCTAATAATAACGCTCATAAATCACTTTTTAATTTTCAATATTTTTGTAACAAAATACCTAATTGTGGCTTATGTATAAGATATGACATATGGTATCGCGGACTTTTTTTATAGACGGAGTAAAGATCTATATTTTTGTAGAACATTGTAATTACGTATCACTAGCCATAACACCACCGCACGCGGGTAAATCATTTCGCGAGCGCTTTTTTTCTGACTTGCTTAATAAAAATCAATATTTAAGGCTAGCTGAGAGATATAGCCTAATGCTAGGTAGCTTATACTATTTTTCCATGAATCTGGCTATAATATACAAAAATAATTTTTCAAATCGGACTGGTAGTTCCAGAGATTAGCGCGTTTAAACAAACAAAAAAACTCTTCCGCTTTATTATATTAGTATTATATTATATATTATTAGTAATAGATGATTTATCACATTGGGGGCGACAATATTTAGTTGAGAAATTGGTCAATTCGAAAACTTAACGACAAAAGAATTGGACACTCTCCCTACACAGAAAGTAGAGCTGATTTTATAATTGTTGGGAAAGTTTAACTATAAAAATAGTAAGGTGCCGTAATAAAATGAGAAATAATAAGAGACATGGAAGATCATTAAATTTCTTGTAAAGTACAAATTATCTTTAAATAAAGTATAGATTCACCGTCAATATTTTAAGAACTGTCATAAATATCTCTAACTTAGAAAACAAAAATAAGAGGAGGCTGCGCCTAGCAGGTGGAAGTATAAAGGCTGTAATTTTACCTGTATAGAACACAAATACAATTTTGTACATCAACTCCTTTAAAAAAGAGACATACTTCAAAGTTTTTATTAATTTAATTTGAATTTGAGGACGTAAATTACATCTGGTGTTTTGTAAAGAAATTATAAAGTTAAAATAGTTCAACCTTTACTTTTAAAACTTTTAAAATGTTTTAAAGAAAAATAAGTTTTTATAGCTCAGCGTTTTGAAAAACAAAGTAATTATATTAAAAAAATGCCATTAATGTGAATAAAATCGAGGAATAAAGCAAAAAGGCCTTTTCAATTCGTCTTTTTCAATTATCCATTTGGGAAATGTTTCACGCTAACGTCTCTCCTTTTGTAAGATATTGTAAATAACCAACCTTAACTATTTAAGATTAATAAAATAATTACCTAATGGAAGGAGTATGTTAAAAGTTCTAAACTCAAAATTCTATTATTTCAAAAATAATGTAACGGATGAGTATATCTGCTTTTTTATAGGATAGGGTAACAAACGAGCACACAGTCCACCTGATGGTAAGTGGTCGCTGTGACCCATAGACATCTACATCTATCCTCAATAAAGAATCAAAATGCAGATGCGTTGTCACCCGTGAGGACTAAGATGGAATGCCTCTTTTTCCAGTAAAAAGGGTCTCTGGTTCTCTACACTCACCATACGAAACACAGCAGTGTGAAGCTGCTATTTTACGCTGTATATTTGTGAGTCCCTCCGGTCGAGCCGACCCATTTGTGCTACAACTATACTACTAATAAAGCTGCAGCATGGCTCTACCACGTATATGTTTACGAATAGTTTTATTTATCAATTAAAGTTCTAATTGTGAACATCACGGCACATACCGGTAGTGTTGCTAGAATATCGATCAATACATTTCTATCCTAGGGGATTTTAATATACTAGTAAGGGAAATGTCAAGACAGTCCGGGGGAAATTCTGCACCGCGTGGATTGTTTAAGGAATTTGGCAGAAAATTTAATCGATGATCCATCTGTAAAGTAAGGCAATTACGAATTGTGTCGCCTTTTTTATATACTTGTTTATATAGAATAAAGATGACAAACGAGCACAGAGTCCACCTGTAGTGGATGCTGTGGCCTATAGACATCTACATCTATCCTTAGCTAAGAATCGAAATACAGATGCATTATCACACCTTAAGATTAAAACAGAATGCCTGGTTTCCAATAAAAAGGGTTTCCTATTGTCTATACTCTCTGATACACTACACTCGGCAGCATTAAGCTGATATTGCACGCTGATATACTGTGAGAGCGTGGTCCTTCCCTAGTCGAGCTGACCCATTCGCTTTGCAAATATAATATAATATAGCTGCAGAGTGGTTCTCCCATTTACAAAACGTCGACCGAGAAGAGGCCGATGTCCAACTATAGATGTACCGACATAAGATTATTAACATGTAACATCATGTATGTATTGTTCATAATATACTTATTTGTACAGAACAATGTAAAGGAGATGTCATTACATCGTAAGCTCCAAGCGCCAATTTTATTTCCACGCATTCCATCTTGCTAACTAAAGAAGTGCTAACGATCGACAAATAATAGGATATTTTTTAATTAATTTTATAATAACAGACGAACTTACAGTCCACGTGATGGAAAGTGGTTAACGCAGCACATGGATACCTGCAAGCACCATCACACAAATAAAGCTAATGCGTTGTCACTTCCAAGCCTGACTTCCTTTATCGGCTCTAAAAAGTACACAGCTGGACATGAGTTGACTTTCTAGGCTGGTGCATTCGTCTCTATTTCTCTTATCAAGCAGCGCGCACCGTCTGCTGCGTTCCGGTTTTAAAAATTAATAATGTTAGTAAAAAAATACAGAGCGTGAGGCGTTAGTATTAAGGCGGGAATACACATTCCATCAAGTAAGGTAGCTTGCATGCAAAATAATAGTAAGTGCCAGTAAATGGCATTCTGCAAGCAATTTGCTTCGAGACATACAAGTCACTTGTAACTCTACTCTACATACACGAGCTCTTCCTGCGCAACCATGATGTAGATGTTATACTAGTGCAAGAGACCTTCTTGAAGCCTAGCCATCGCGCTGCTAGGATCGCAAATAACACCTTAGAAATGATAGGTTGACCAGCCCTAGAGGCGGCACCTTGATCTACTACAACAGATCTTTGCACTATGTACCGATCGACGCCCCCTTCAATAAACATAGAAGTGTTTGGCAGGGCCACGGGAACGCTTTCGCACATCACGCGGGCCCACCAGCGCCAGCCGCCCCATGGCAGCCTTCTCGGGAGGACCTCCTCCCATTCCTCTTCTCAGGCAAGACGCACCAGGAACACAAGGCACGCCTTCCCTTACGGCATCCAACTTCACCTGCGTAACGGGCCCCCTCAAGTCCGATACACGGAGGCCATGGGGCCAGGAAATTCGAGTGCTCAGTTGCCCGACCCGCGACGGATCTGGTCTCTGGCTCCGCCGCCAACCAAGTTTCGGCCGCGGAGGGCGGGAGAGCGGCGCCTCGCAATACCGACACGCCTCCCCCGCGGCCACCACCACCGCATCAATGGTGCGGCCCCGTCAGTGTCGCGGAGGATAGGGCGAGTGGCGCATCGTTATACCAAACTCCTCTTCCTCCGCGACTACACCTCGGCTGCAGCGGTAGCGGAGAGGACACTCTCGCCACAGCCCACCGACACACATCCGAAGTGGGCTCTGAAGCCCACTCAGACTGGCCACCTCGGGCCGGCCGTACATCACGGGCCAGCCAAGGGGTTCCTCTTTGTTCACCGCGGGTGACCAAGCCACGGCTACTAAGCCCCCCCGCGACGACAAGGCGGGAACCCATTCAGGGGGGTGTATTGGCGTACCTACCGCCACTTAAACAATTATTAGAGTCTGACATCTCAGATTTACTAAATCTAGGCCCCAGTGTTATAATAGCTGGAGATCTAAACAACAAGCACTCCTTCTGGAACTCGCGTACTAATAACTTGAATGGTGGGATGTTCGATCTCACGGAGTGACTAAACTTCGACGTTACCGCGCCTGAGACTCCAACCCGCTACCCATTCTCTACTAACCATCAACCAGACATCCTTGACATAGCGATACTCAAAGATGTTTGCTTGTCGCTTATATCGATCGAAACGGTCCTATAACTTGACTCGGACCACAGGTCGATGTTGTTACAGCTGGGTCAGCCTGCAGATAAGGTCCTTCAGACCAAAACCACTATGCACTGGCGTAAGGTCTAACTTGAGTCTACAACTTCCCAGCACTTAGACAATATTCCAGACAAAATAGATAAAATCTACGAAAAAATAGACTCGCCAGAGGTAGCCAACGAGGCGATTAGCGCCCTATCGGCCCACTTCACCTCAGCGGTCGAAGAATGCTCTCGAAAGGTTCGGGTATCGAACAATCTACACACGAAGCTTTCGAGAGACATTCGACAGCTGAAGATGGCGCAAAACACTGGGCTGAAGCGCTACGATATCTACCGTACAATAGATAACAAATTTCGGCTTTGCAGCCTCCAAAATGAGGTAAAACAGCCCATAGGCGACAGCGCATTTTAGATACGACAAATGGGAAAATGTGATGGAAAGAATTGAGCCATCGCACTGAAAGCAGATCAGACCTCGCTACCTCTCATTAGGCCAGGAAACCCCGATCGCGCATTTGACGATTCTAAAAAGGCTTAATTCCTCGCGGACAGTTTATAGAGCCAATGCAGGGAGTGCATTGGCTCTATAAACTGTTAAAACCAGCGAAACTCTCGTATACCTCCTAGTAGGCATTTTCAATGCTCTTCTTACCAACTGCTCCTTCCCTGCCTGGAAAGAGGCAGACGTAATAGGTCCAAAACCGGGGAACTTAGCATCCAGCCATAGACCAATCGGTCACCTAAGCACACTGGGGAAAGTTTACGAGCGGCTCATACTGAATCACCTCCGAAAATACGTCTTCGCAAATAAGCTTCTTCACGACGAGCAGTTTGGCTTTAGAGCCGAACACTCGTGCACTTATCAGATTGCCCTCTTTTTGATGTAGCAAAATGTGCGTTAGAAAAAGTCTGGCACGATGGCTTACTTTACAAGCTATATAAATTCAACCTGCTTTACCTAACTGGCATTAAAGTCTTAACATAATAGCTCAAATTCTGTGACTGACGGTATCCCCCAGGGTAGCACCCTGGGCCCTCCTGTTTCTAGCCTACATCAATGACGTCACGTCAATACCATTACCACAAGCGACTGTCATTTGCTATGCAGACGATACTGCAATCATCTTTTGTGGAGACTCATGGCAGGTTTCAAAGTGTTAATCTTGGCATGATTAAATTATCAGAATGGCTTGATCGTAACTTGCTGACTTTGAACATCTCTAAAACGATAATTTTCTGTTTTCGCAAAACAGCCGCCTCCTCTCCAAAGGATGTTCCAAATGTTAGGATTCACAGCTGTGTCAATAAGATAATCGATTGTAATTGTAACAAAATTTAAGGATCACCAACTATCCGGTACCTGGGTGTAACGATAGATGAAAGGCTCACATTCGCAGCTCACATAGAAACCTTAAGTACACGGATGCATAAGCTAATCTACACCATGAATTTGCTCAGAGAAGCTGCTGACAGGCAGTTATTAATTACTGTCTACCTAGCGCTTTGTCAGCCTATTCTTACGTACTGCATCGTGGTGTGGGGCAGTTCGGCATCCTGTAACTTAATGCGCTTAAAAAGGGCACAAAGAGCGATATTGAAAGTGATGCTTCAAAAACCTATTCGCTACCCTACGGCATTATTATTTGAAGAAGCGCAAATGTGAAAACTGGATCAAGTTGTATGTACATGATGCCGGCGAGCATTGAAGTCTGTTTACTCACGTGCAAAGGAGTTTTAATAAGGGCCCTTATCCATTAGACTACTCCAGCTCTCACAATAACTACAAACAATTTCTACTAAAATTGGTTATTTTTTAATAACTACTATATCATAAACACAAATAATGCAAAGCAATTTGAGTTGAGGCAAATGAGGAGAACAATGAAGTTGAGGCTATTGGAGTTTCAATTTGCTTTAATGGATTCCTGTAAATTATGTTGTAAGCTTACTGCTGGAATTGCAACTTCCGCAACCACAAGATTCCATATTTAGATTTTACCAAATTGGACGGTTCCACACCAATATGGCTTTAATAAGCTTGAAGTGATATTCCTTTCCAGAAATTTTCGTATATCGTTCGTATATAAATATCTTTTGTTTAGTAAAGCAGATAAAAATATAATAAAAAACAACAACAAAATACCAGTACTGTAATAGTTTAAGATACCCTGCATGTAAACAAAATGAATAAATTTATTTATTATTATTATTATCATTATTAAATAACTTAATTCTAAATTTGCTGGGTGGAAAAAACTCACGCGAAGTGCAGGTTGGAGTTGGATATCTCGGGACTCCTTTAGTTCTTACTAACAAAAAAGGCGAAGAAACTCTTAAGTTCGAAAAATACTTATTTTATCATTTAACTTACTTATATGACATTATTTTTCTTAAATATACTATAAAATATAAATCAGTATTGTTTTTAGCTTAAAAATAGGATAAATCTCAAAAAACAATTCAACATTGTGACTATGAGTCTCGAAATCTACTTAAAGTTATCAAAATTTGACTTTTAATGGTTATATTAGATAAACATAATAATAGTTTTCATGACAGCTATAACAAACTCAGTTCTTGAAAAAACCGTAGAAAAAAAAGTGCAAGACATTAGCACTACGTCGATATAGTTACCTTTGTGGTCTAGCTTAGCTATAGCACATTAATCCATACTTTCTTAGAGCATGACAAACGTTTAGCGTCGTGTTTAGACTAAGAACAGTTTTCGGTCCCAACATTTTCTTCAGATTTGATAATATGATTGAACAAATTAAATCAGAAAGAAAAGGTAATTTGGTGTCCGAGCAGCGATTGTCTTCCAATTCTTCACCATCGAAATTTTCCAAAAATCTGATAAAACTGAGCATTTAACCTAACACATTTATTTTAGGACTATTGGTAGCCACTGAAGCTATCTGAAGTAGTAAACAACACAAATATGTACCAATCAATAAAAACCAAAAAAAACAACACTTTTTTTACGTAAGGTGTAGGGTGGAATTGATGGGACTTTCAAGTGTCTGTCACTTACCTTAGGAAAAAGGGTAGCTAACGTATATTTTCCGTTCCCGTGTCAGCCGAGTCACTGCTGAAAGTTACTCTAGCGCGTAACACTGTATCGGCATTTAAAGAAAAGTTATAATAAAAACTATTTTGCATGGAGTCCTTGAGCCGTACCTTAAAAGTAAAGGGTTGTTCAAATTTTTGTTCACCATAATTGGTACTTCAAGATTAAATTTAAGGTTAATAAGGTTTGCTCGCGTACTATGAACAAAAATCATTAGAATCATCATCATTACACAGCTAAAGAAAGGTCTCACCTAGAGATTGTCACAAGGCACGGTCTAGTCATCAATTCCTGGTATGTCTCATAAGGTCGTCGTCCTATGTAGTGGGCGTAGTCTCAAACTGCGTCTTCTGATATGAGGCCTCCAATCGATAAACTTTATTCCTCATCGCTTTTCGGCTTTTCTAGATGTATGATCGGCCATAGCAACTTCAGCTCACTGATCCGTTATACTACCAACGTTGTCTAGCAGTACTTTACATCATCATCAGTGATTACTTTATTTTAAGAATGTGATTACTCAAAAATATCCCTTAAATATGTCAAAAATAAATAATTTGTCGGTTTGAATTATTTACAATTATATTTTCGCAATTCGCGAAAAAATTATGTTTTCATTTAGCTACATTTTATTGGTAGTTTAAGAATTTCCACGTCTTTCAAGAAGGTAATTTAGTGTCTTTCCGCTCAATAAATCTCCTAAAATGGAGGTCAGTCAGCGGTAAGCCATGAAATAAATGTGCTGCTATGGTTGTAATTACAACCGCATACTATTTTTACTAAATTACGCAACTTCATAATAATTAAAAACTGCGATTGACAACCCGCCCACCAAGCGTGGCAACTTTAGCAAATAGTTCCCCAATCAGGAATCTATAGGCGAGAATATGTTCATAAAAGGACTTTTTGAATGAAAAGAGTACTTGAGTGTTGTTTCATTTTAAACGTTTAGTTTGAAATATATTTTCTATATGCGCTTAGAATAAAATACAATTTCCTACTTTAGAATAGCTTTTAGACGATACTATAATATAAATTGAAGTCACACTATCAACTATTATTATTAAAGTTTACTGTGGTATGTGAATATTTTTATAGTAAACTATAAAACGTGCTTCCTTGTTGAAATATAAAAAAATACCAATTCATTGAAACGTAATTGTATTTTTTTGGCAAAAGCACGATACCTTTGCTCATTTAGATTTTCAAAGGTAATTTCACTATTTAGTAATCAAAGCACTCACAATCGTCGCGCTAACGCGAAGAGTAATTTAAAATATATAATATGTAGTGAGATAAAAGGTTATGTGCCAATTATGCAGATTACCTCGCAACTGCATGCGTAAAGCTTTTCTATTCTACGTCATGGTTACACTTGCATGTTAATGTAGGAACTTGTTTATCTTTGAAGAAGTCTATTTATATCACAAAACGTAGATTTTGAGCCATAAGCAGTGATTTAAAATAACATGCGTTATTTATACGACTAGCACGTGTCCGTTGTTTTGTTCTTATGGATTTTAAATAGAAACACATAGTAACATTTTTTTATCATATAATGTTTAAGAAACGGTAAAATTTAACAAACTTTCAACTCCCGACTAATCGAAATGGGTCTCTTTTCTAAACACAGTATTAATGGTGGTGTTATGATGCGCCCTATGAGGTAATCTGTGGAAGAGATAACGTTATTTGGAATTCCAGTGAATAAACATCTTGGAAAACTAAAGAATTATTTGTCTGCAACTCCTTTGTAAATTGAATTATAGAGCTTGTGGAATTGAGATGGTCAAAGAATGCAGTTACTTACTTTGGCTCATGGTAAAACTTCATGGTAAAACGTCGAGTTTAAAAAATAAGTTAAAGCTAAGCACGATAAAATCCGTAAAATTGGTTTTATATTTATGTAGTATAGGTATTATATGAGCAGTATGCGTAGTATTAACGTAAATACAAGAAATAAATTTTATTTTAGTTACAATGGTATAAGAAAATAAGAATTAGATAAATTGGATCAACTTAGATTTACTCTTAAAAATTTTCTTAAAAGCGTTATTTAATTTTACTAAGCAGAAAGCAGCGAAGCCTTTAGTGATCTGTCACAAATTGGAAAGCTTTTAGGGAGCATTTCGAACACTTTGAGGTTAGCACTTACAAGAGTGGGATCGAATACTAGCAAAACATGAGAGAAGAATAAGTTAAATTATGTGTGCGTGTGTACATGTTAGCGTGTAATCAATTAATTAAAATAATTGATTGCACGCACACATGCACACACGCACCCACGCATACACACACGTACTCACGCGCATACATGATGGCACTTTTTTATCTGAATCCTTGCCAACATATTTCATACAATATGACCCTATCCTTAAATATTTTTTATAGAATAAAGATGACAAATGTACACATAGTCCACCTGATGGTAAGTGAATGCTATGGCTCATAGACATCAACATTTCCATCCTCGATTTAAAATTAAAATAAATAATGTTTTTAAAAAATCAAATAAAAATTGTTTATCACTCCTGTGGACTAAGGTGTAATGGCTAGTTTCCAGTAAAAGGATCCCTGATTCCCTACACTTACCATACGCTGGTATTATATGAGAGCGTGGTCCTTCCCCGTTCGAGCCGATCCATTGGAGTTACAACCACAATGTAGCTGCAGCGGGGCTCTACCACGTGTAATTCACACTCAAATCGGCTTTAGATAAGTTGAAAAACTAAAATAGCGATGTTTAATCTTAAACTACCCAGTATGTACCTTTATATATAATTTATTTTTAGGATAATTTTATTTTGATAGTTATTTTTTATTTTTTTTAATAGTTATTTATTCGTATTATCTTTCATTTAGCTTACAGTTCTTTATTTCTTGTTTAAAAACGAACTGCGGTAGAAATTTTATAAAAAATTTATTCATGAACCAGCTTATCGCACCTATTTGGCAAGATTTTGCATTTTGCCCAAATATTTCCTGAGTCCAATTAAAGTTGTTGCTGGAAAACTTCATATACTTTACTATATTTAGAACTTTTAAAAACAGAAATCAATTAATTATAAGGTATGTTTATTGTAAAAAATCTTAAGTTTCTATTTTTCTGCATTAATTTTGTCTAGTTATCATTGCATAAAAGCAAACAAGAATAAAAACTCAGTAACAGGAAAAAAGAGAAAAAGAAAAACACGCAGTACAAACTTTCATCAACGTACACTAATTACTGACTATTAATTAGGTGACTTATGCACAGCAATTTTTTTGATTATATTACTAAGTAAAATAATAACACAAACTTGTAAATACTTAAACTTAAACGTGGTAGAGCTATGCTGCAGCTATATTATAGTAGTAACATGAATGGTTCAGCTCGACCGGGGTAGATCACATTGTCATAGAATACTAGCGTATAATAGCAGCTTAATGCTGCTGTGTTTTGTAAGGTAAGTGTAGAGAACCAGAGACCCTTTTTACTGGAAACGAGGCATTCTTCATCCTCATGGGCATGATGACATCTTAGTCATCACGGATGACAACGCGTGGATGTCTATGAACCACAGTATCCACATACACACACACATCTTGTGGACTCTGCGCTCGTTTGTCACCCTTGTGATTTAAAAATATTGGAAAAAGCTTGGTGAAATTTCATCAGATCTTTAAGAGTTTTTTTTAAAGTGGCATTATGCTACAACAATAATTTTTGTTTTCTCAATAATATTTTTAATTTATTCGCATTTACTTTGGTTAAACAGGTAATTTCGCTTCGGTAAAACATTTTGTGTTGCCCGATGGAAAATTTATGTTAAGTTTCGTAGCTGATAAAATATTCTAATGATATTAAAATAGCTCAGTTTTAACTACTTTCAAAAACATTTTTAATTTAGGTCGCCACTATTGGAATTTAAGTGATCTTAAAACACAACTCGAAGCTCATTAGAGCAATTTTCGACGGAAACTGTTGTTAATTACCAGTAGGTTCTTATCACGAGTTTTTATCAAAATATTATTTATACAAATATATTTTTTGGATAAGCTCAGCTATTTGCTTTAAACTCTTAAAATAAATTACCTGACGGTAAAGTCATTTTCTAATTTCTGAGATATAAGTTTCCTCGCGATGTCTTCCTTTACCATCAAGCATGATGTAATGCAGCATTTAAAATTTAAATTAACAATTTTATTGTTGGTGGTGATCAAACTCAGTTCGCCCGCTTGCTATGATGTATCATTCAATTTTAACTATTTTCTTATTATTTACATTATTCATTCATGGGGGGTATATATACCCCCCACTAGATGGAGTGACGACCTAGTAAGACATGCAGGAAGTCGATGGATGCAGGTGGCTCAGGATTATGCTTTGTGGCATTCCTTGGGGGAGGCCTATGTTCAGCAGTGGACTTGTGAAGGGCTGTAATGATGATGATGATGATTTACATTATGCAATAAATCATAATTACAATAGTTTTCACATTTGTTAAAGAAATTGTCTATTTTATTTGTAAAATACAATAATATAAACTAACATTAAAAAGCACTATGACAGAGCATTGGAATAAGAAAGCTGTAGTAGATAACTAAACTAAATGGGACTTTCGCCCCAGTAATGACGGCTACAATAGACGACATAATATTAAAATTTTATATTTTTTGATATTCAAACGGTGAAATTTTGCAAATTTATTTAGAAATAAGTATTTGAATATTGTAACAAACAGCATAAATTATCATAATAATGTAATTATTCAATGTCTGTTCTTATAGTTACTAGATTTACAGACTTTCTGAAAGTTATGATAGGTATGATGTAAGTGCGCGTTCTGTTTTTTTTTTATTAATGACTGGTCTAACATGTACATGTTGTAACATTACTCTTTTAAATTATTTAAATAAAGGGAATGTTTTCTAGCTATTAATTACTTTAATTTATAAAACAAAAATACATTAAGTAAATACAAAATAACTGATTGAATGACTTTTAAAGTTAAGAATCTGTTATTTGTGGCCACCAAACAGCATGAATATGAAATGAAAACATCAAAACAGCAGTTAGTAAATTCCCAGGGGTTTTTTTTTCAATCATTGTACTCTTTGAAAGTATGAACTTTAATTACCTTATTAAACAAGTTTTGCTTATCAAAATATTAAACTTTTTGAATGATAGGTCCTGCATATTTTTTTGGACTTTGTTGTAAAATTGTATGCACTATACATCCCTATGAAGGAATTACTGGCTCTTTAGAATCGAGTAACTCGTATTACTAGCATGTGCTTGTATAGGAACAAGTATTTAAGAATATACATCGCTATTAATTTAAAAAAATCTATTTATATTTTTGTCTAGATTTTTTCGAAATAATTATTATGCAATCTGTCAATTCTATTACGCCTCCACCACACGGTTTGCATTTTAATTACAAAATTTTACGTCTCATTCATTATTATAAATGACTAGCGATCCGCCCAGGCTTCGCACAGGTGATTACTGGATCTCGATAACAGCGCCACCTACCGGGTCCAAATGTGAATCTAAAATATCTAGAGACTCATTCAATCACACACAAAAAAATTCATTAAAATCTGTCGAGCCGTTTTTGAGTTTTAGCGAGACTAACGGACAGCAATTGATTTTTACTCGTATATATGGATATAGCTCAGATGGTTAGAGCTCGCTGTCACAGTACGCGAGCAACCCGGGTTCGATTCCCGTCGGCACCAATGAAATTATTGCAGTTTTAAGTGTTGATTTATGACGTGCTCGGCTGTGAAGGAAAATATCGTGAGGATACCTGCATGTCTAAGAGATAAGAAAAAAATGGTTTAGAAGACATGTGAAGTTCGCCAACTCGCATTGGGGCTGCGCGGCGGATACTTATTTGGCCTACTTTTTCAACTTTATATGGAGATTATGATTGAACATGCTTCGACGCTGTTCCCAGTTTTTGTATTATGCATCTGGCACATACGAAATAGTTACAGAGTTATACAGCCATACATCAAAATCCTTGAGGTCTTTTTGGTATTTTCCACGGTCACCTCTTACGACACCCACGGGGCCAAATGGTGTGACGGATTCTTATAAGCTGTAACTATGCGGCCATGTCTCAAGAATAACAACGTACTTAAAACGTACCTATTTACTTTTACTCAATTCTACCCTATCAATGAATATTTATATTGAACAGATCTCGAAAAGAAGATATCTTAGAGCTTAGACCACTACGTATGGTACGTCTACACTAGTTTACAATTTAGTTTATTCAGCTACAAAGTCAGCAAAGTTTACACTAAATTTAAGCTTTTGGAATTGTTAGTTTTAGACAATGCTTAAATTCCGTTAGGAAACTACGCGAAGTACACATATATTTATTTCGTAGATGATCAAAATATTTTACGTCGTTGGACATTTGTACACATGTAAATATGTTTCCTTTACTAATTAAAAATAATAATTACTGTTATTTATCGTTCTTACTAAATGGTGTACACTGTGTTATGGCTGCAGCACCAATGAACACGCTTTCAGAGAATACCAGCGTGAATTAGCAGCATGAAAATGCTGCTGTGTTTTGTATGCTGATAATGAGAACCGGAAACGCTTTTTATTAGAAATTAGGTATTTTATCTTTGTCCTGAGGGGTGACAACTTTAACTGTATTTAGATTCTTAGTCGAGAATAAATATATATGTCTATAGGTCACATCATCCATTTACCAGTAGACAGGTAGATTGTATGCTCGTTTGTCATCCTTAACTGTACAAAATGTACCTTTCTCTATACACACATAAGGTGGGTTTAAAGTATAAATCTGCTTTCGCCTTACCTTGTTTTATTTCAAATTATATTATTTTTATTTTCATCGATAAAATCAACATTTTTATTTTTTAATGAAAATACTTTAGGCCATTCTAAGTACGTACCAATTAGCATACATATCAGAGATCAGTTGACTAAACTATCTTAGACAGGTATATTGATTGCCGATTAAAATACGTATGATATCAAATAAACTAAATCCAAACAGGAAACAAATTTTCAGCGACAGGCGTCGAGAAAGAGAAATCTGAACGAGTACGTCAAGAATCATAACTTAAGTGCTTACCTCTTTCGGTCGGTAAGCATTTGGAACCGAGTGTAAATTTTTCGTCTTAATAACAACGTATATTTAAGTTTTGCTTTAACTATAGATTTGAATTTGCAGAAAGCGGTTTACATTGTAAATAGTCATTAATAAATATAATAAATTGTCTATAATAAACTTAACTTTAAATAAACTTTTTTTAACTTTAAGCAGGTGGTAGCACCCAGGCTCCTTCTCTATTAAAATTATGATGTTTTTTTTTATTTCAATAGCCTCACATGTCATTTTCATCACCCGAAACTTCGGGAATTAAACAAACGATTTTTTAAAAATTTTGT
The DNA here is from genome assembly GCA_029286625.1 of Parnassius orleans. NCBI lineage: Eukaryota > Metazoa > Arthropoda > Insecta > Lepidoptera > Papilionidae > Parnassius > Parnassius orleans. Next base: position 2,049,130 of record JAGSMP010000184.1, read on the forward strand.
ACTTAAAAAAATTAATATACCATGTTTTTTTTTTCATTGTCATTGGCCTAGATTGTCACCCGATTTTAAGCTATGTTCAAAATTTCAAGTCTCTAGCTCATCGGAAAGTGCTTGAAATTTGTGTTGCAAGATTCCACCCGGAACGACAGACAGACACAAAAACAAGAGTGTCTTAATAAAAACATGATAACATTGTAAATGAAATAAGTAAAATTAAAAGTGATAAAATCCTTTTAAATAGTTTTATAGAAGACTTTTTCCTTCTCAATAATCCTTCCCAGAAATAAGAGAAGGCCTGTGTAAAATAATTTTGATCCTGAACATACAATAGTTCATTTATACCATTCTATTACAACAATGAAGCGATTTTCATTTTACTACATTAATCAATTGATACAAGTTACTGTAAGCAACAGGTTCTACAAATTAGCTCTAAAAGCCATCTCTTGTAAGAAGTCACTGGAGTGTACTGAAGATCGTCAGGTTTGATTTAGTCAAATTGCTTTGGTATTATGCGGGCGTACTGCGTCTGCATTGGATTTTATCTCTTCCACTTAAGTGTCATTCCGAATTCCCACGTCTAATAAGAAGTTAACTTAATATTCAATCTTATCGAACAACAGTATCTTTGGTAAATTTATATTGTACATGGAAACACGCAAGGCAAAAGTTAATAGACTTTTGTAAGGTTAAGTCAGCTGGGTACCCACAACACAGTCTTTCAGGCAGAAAGTATGGGTGTTAAGGTGACCTTCGATAGTCAGCGGAGCTGGTCTAGATTTTCGTCTGGGTCTCTTAGTCTAGTGGAACAAAGGGCACTCACCTTCAACCGTCCTTGTCGAGCCACCGCCGTTGCTTTCACTATTGATGAAATCAGCACTGCCGAATGTCTATCCGTGCACTATAAACTCACTGGACCGCCGCAATTTACTTTCAAAAACATATATTGAGATATTCAGAAAATAGTTCAAACACAGGAAGAGAGATGTTGCGCCGCCGCCGATTAACCGATGAATAGAATGGTGGGGGCGAATGACATTAAGCGGACGGGAATATATGATGGTTCTTCTCGATCAATTCGAGTATCCGAATGAGGCCTCCGTTCACAAGACCGTGAAACCAGCCGAAACACCCCGCTGCCTAACCAAGGTCTCCTTGGTTACGTAATCCCTCAGAGGTAACCTACATAATTTAGAAACGGACCTAAGCAGAATCCCGTTCTGAGCCCTAACCTCCGCGATTCTAACAATACCGTCTTTACCGGGTAACAACTTTACTACTCGCCCCCTTATCAATGAAGAGGCGGCACATCCTCGTTAATTAAAACCAAATCGTCAATATTTGGAGATTCAGTCAACGACGTCCATTTTGTGCGTTTCTGTAACGTATGTAAATATTCATTTTTACATCTAGTCCAAAATTGCTGTGATAATTTTTGAATTAACTGATATCTTGTAAGACGATACATATACTATATTATACATGCGGATGTAAAAACATCTGTATATGAGTATTCCGCAAGCGTTGTCCGAACAAAAAATGACCCGGTGTCAAGATATCCAGATCAGCCGTATTAGTGCTGAGGGGACACAGCGGGCGAGAAATCATAATCGCCTCTACTTTTGTAAAAAACGTTGTGAGCCCTTCAAACATGAGCTTCATGTCACTGAGAACACGTCTAAAATGTGTCTTAGCGGATTTAACAGGCACCTTAAACAAACCGCCGTGTTTCGGACTGCCTGGAGCATTAAAAATCCAAGTGATATTTTCATGGGCCAATTTCCGTTCTAACTCCGACCGGTTATTTCGTAAAAATATAAATAACTCTTTAAGATATTTATCTGTTCCCGTATAGTTAGTTCCGCAATCAGACCTTACTAAGGATGGAACTCCTCTCCGTGAAACTAAGCGTGTGAACGCCGCTACAAATGCCTCGACCGATAGATCAGTCACCACTTCCAGGGGAACCGCTTTAGTAGCTAAACAAACAAAGATGCATAAATAACATTTTTAAATTTTAGATTTACGCGTGTTGCTTGTTTTAATGTGGAATGGGCCAGCAAAGTCCGTACCGACACCGAGGAATGGTCTAGCACACCTGATTCGATCGGGTGGTAAGTACGCCATGAAAGATTGCGTAGCGCGAGTACGCGACCGATAACATTTTATGCACCGAAATGTGACTTGTCGGGTCACTCGACGAGCAAAAACAATCCAACAGTTTCGAGAAAGTATGGCCGAAAGAGTGTTTGCACCGACGTGACAATATACGTCATGATAATGAGTGACCAGTAACTCTGTAAATTTACCATTGCTGAGCAATAATATTGGATGCCGTGCGTTATAAGATAGCTCTGAAGGTCCTATTCGATCGCCGACTCGAAGAACGTTATCTTTATCAATAAACAAGTTTAATCGCCGTGAAGAAGTTTTAATCGCTTTTCCTGACTTTAAAGACGTTAATTTATATGCGAAATATTGTTCCCGTATTAATTTAATTAGATGTAAAATTGAATTTCTCCGTTCCGTGACCGTGAGACTGCCTATAATTCGCTTTGTATTATCTCGACAATCGACAATTATGACAAAATCGTAATAAATATGCTGTAACATTTATTAAAGGAACTATAAAGCTCTAACAGCTGTAATACCAACTCCGATATACCGATATTGATTACCTTGATCTTTATTCCCGGTAAAAGTTCAACAGAAAAATCGGGACCAGTACTGGGCCATTGATCTCGAGGCTGAGACAACCACTGTGGTCCCCACCACAGATGGAGTGCTAATAAATTTGAAGCGTTCACGCCGCGTGACGCAACATCAGCACAATTCAACTGGCTGGGAACGTATCGCCATTGAATTTTTATTTTTGATGCATTTATTTGTGAAATACGATCCCCCTTCAGAAACTTGTAAGGTGCACGCAGGTCTCCGCAACCAATCCAGCACTATTATACTGTCACACCAGGCCACTACCTCATCGAACTGAATGTTGCTCTCCAAGGAGATAGCAACATGATTTAAAAGAGTTGTTGGTAACGTCGCACCGTCTAACTCAAGTTTAGGTATCGTCCGCTTAGTTCTCAAAGGGGCTACCCTTGACTTAGCCATAAGTAGTCGTGTGAGTGCGGCGCAAATATACCGTAGCCGTACTACCTACAGACGATCCATCGCAAAATCCGTGAAGGGAATAACAAACAGCTACGTCCGGTTTTAAACAACGAGGGATAGAAAATTTTCTTAAATTATTTAGATCTAAAATAATAGCTTTCCACTGCCGATAGATATTTCCAATACGCATGCATCCCAATCAACTTTATTAAACTTACTTGAAGAGCCGATAATTTGGTGCAGCAATAACTTAATTTTGAAAATAACCGGACAGATCAAACCGACAGGATCGTATAAGCGCACACATACAGACAAAATGCTCCGCCGAGTAACTAATTTCTCTGATGGTAATTTATAAGTGAAACTATCCGTAACGGGATCCCATTGAATTCCTTAAACCTTTATAAAAACCTGTTCGGATTTATCAAATTTTCGGGGCAACTCCATATGGTTCGAAGGTAAATCATCCAACAACTTGGGAACATTAGATGACCATTTACGTAACTCGTAACCAGCAGTACTCATGAGATTAATAAGCTCCGATTTTAAGATGCGCACCTCTTCAGTAGTGTCAGCGCCCTCGTCAAGGACATTGACGTAACTACTAGCCCTTAAAATGTTTGCCTCGCGAGGATACCGCTCCCACTCATAGTCAGCCAGTTGTAGCAGACAACAAATCGCCACGAAGGGGCTGGGCTTCAGGCCGTACGTATTCGTCGTAAGCTCATACACCTGCACCAGATCCGCAGGAGATTCGCGCCATACAATTAATTGATACTTTCGATCCGCCGTGTGTATCCATGTTTGACGAAACATCATTCTAATAACCGTGGTAACATCATTCTAATAACAAATTTGTGGTATGTAAAATTTAAAATAATTTTATTTATGTCATTTTGTAGTTTTCTCCTAATATAAACAGTCGTTAAGCGATATGCCGTTTGAAGTTTTTACGCTGTCGCCAAAAACTACTCTTATTTTTCCCGAACCCGACTTAAACACGCTGTGATGCGTTAAAAATAATGTTCATCATTGCTATTTACGTTGAAATTCGATATTTGCATATGCCCAAGTGCTATGTATTCATTGATAAATTTTATATATTTCTCCTAAAATTCTGGCTCCCTTTCCATCCGCCTATATGCCGTATCCTGGGAGTCACCTAACCGTTGATGACCGGGCATCAATGGTAACCGAACAATGTATTTACCATCCGAACCGCGCGAGGTGGTAGATGTGAAAAGGGTTTCACATTCAATATCCGCCGGATCTCTAATTCGAACCAGCGGAGGTTCCTCAGTCCGCCAAAACTTTTCTACCGCTTCCAGAAGAGTCATACCCGAAATATTAACCGAAACGTTATTTGAAACCGGAATGGTTTCCTTCTGTACCGGACCGAAAATGCGAAATCGAAAATAGTTCCTAAAGCATAGGGCCAATTTGACCTAAATCCGTTATCGACCCATTTAAAATTTGACCTAAAATGTCACACCCAAAAATAATGCCAATTTGCGACATATTATAATATGAACCATTATCCGAAAATTTTAATTTATCATGAGAGATATTTAATCTCTGAAATAAATAACTCGTAGGTTTTTTCAAACCAATCGCCGTAAACGATAACAATGATTTATCAGAATTTTCAGGTCGAAAATTAACTAATACTACATATTGACCCTTGTCCGTCTGAACGCCACCAACACCCACTTATGGCGTTAATGAGTAATGCCGCTTCAACTGTAAGTCTACAACAAAATCGTTTTGAATAATAGAAACTTGAGAGCCGAGATCTAACAAGGCCCGCGTCCTTACAAATTCATTCCGCGCCGATTTCAATTATAACCGTTGCTAAGACAACATTGTCCGTCAACTTAGGAACTGAAACAACAAAACTTGATTTTAATTGCTATTGCGATGTACGAAGTAAATATTAACGTGTTGTGGCCGAGATGGTTACATTTTCCACAACAATCGTTATTTTACAAAATAATGCATTATGATTACCGAAACAACGAAAACATAAACCTTGATTTTAACCCAATCTTTACGATCATTAACAGACAAATTTTTAAATTTATAACATTTATTTACTACATGGCCCGTATATCGACAATAAGCACATTGTTTAATAGTAGAACCACATTCCTTAGAATTATTAATTTCCGTAATGTGAGTGTGTTGCTTTCACTATTGGTGAAATCAGCACTGACGAACGTCTATCCGTGCACTATAAACTCACTGGGACCGCCGCAATTAACTTTCAAGGATATATATAATGAGATATTCAGAAAATAGTTCAAACACAGGGAGAGAGATGTTTCGCCGCCGCTGATCAACCGATGAATAGAATGGTGGAGGCGAATGATACTAAGCGGACTGGAATGTATGATAGTTCTTCTCGATCGATTCGAGTATCTGAATGAGGAATCCGTCCACAAGGCCGTAAAACCAGCTGAAACATTAGGTTAACATCCAAGCGGCCATAGCAATAGATGCCAGGAAGGTAAAACATTTCCCCATCATGATACTGACCGACAGTATGGCGGTACTACAAGCTCTGAGTTGCAATGTGGTGAACTCGGGACTAATATATGAATGCCATCAACGACTATATGAGGTATGCAAACACAACAATGTGACTCTGCAATGGACCAAGGTACAAAGTGTATACAGGGGCAACGACGCAGCTGACGAACTGGCCAGGAGAGGATCGGCTCTGGCCATTATAGGGCCGGAACCGATCATACCAATCCCTTTTGGTAACGTTCGTTCAATGGTACGTAAAAATTTTACTAATCAACACGCTTACCTTTGGATTTTGATCCAGTGGACAGTAGGCAAGCTAGAGATTCTAGGGAAGGAATAATAAAAACCGCGATTGCCAAACTGCCCACAAAGCGTGGTAACTATGGCAAGTATTTCCTCAGTGAAGCAATATATGAGGGTGGCCAACGTTAAGCTTTCATTTTTGATAGACTGTATCAAATGAATGAAATTATTCTGGATAAGACAAAAGGGGCATAATAATATGTACTTCTTGGCACTGGTGTATAAACCTCCTTCTTACTTTACGATGTTACGTTTGTCATTTAAATTTTAGTGAAAATTGCATTGAAAAAGTTTTTTTTTGTTTAAATTCACAGGATTAACCAAGATTATACTGCTTTTCTCTAATTAGATAAAAAGCATGCGACCGAATAAAATGTAACGTCTGCATTTTTATTTAAGCATTATGTGACGATTGTGAGGCTTAGTGGCACCTTGCTATTTCGTAGGTAATTGGAGCTAACATTGGGGCGAAAATATAAAATTTTGGTTTTAACACCTGGATATAATTTTTCTATCAGTATTTCTGCTACTATCCTTTTTACTTCTCCCTTTTTAAGGGAATGGATCATTCCATCTTAGTCCTCAGGGATGAGAACGCTGCTGCATTTTTATTCTTAATCGAGGATAGGTGAACGTGTCTATGGGCCACAGAGTTTACTTGCCATCAAGTGGTATGTAAGCTTGTTCGTCACCCTCACTTCTATGAGAAAAGCTTTCGCAGAAGTTGAAATAATCAGAAGAACATTATTACTTATTTGTTGTCACTATTCTGTTATTTGTCATAATTATTAATATTAAAATTGTACTGGAACAATACTAAACTCTGTTTCATGATTGTTACCCTATAGTTAGATTTATTACCTAATTAATAAGTAATTAGCTTTAAATCTGTTTCAATTTTTAAATTTACCTTCGTATCTACACCTTGCATGTTGATTTATTGCATTCAACACGTTACACCGCACGAACACTATAAGCTTTGTTCCCAGTGAATAATATGACTTTATGGGAGTCCGTAATTGCCTTTGATGTAGTAAGTGAGCGCACAGTTGCGGTTATAAAAGGATTATATGGGCGACATAAAATTCAGAATTTTTGGTTTATGATAATAGGATATATGATACTCCAGTCAATTGAACTACTTATTAAGAGTAATCAAAACATTTTTTTTGCAGAAGTTTAATGATAATACAGTGTAATGACGTCTTAGTCTTTAAAGATATCTTAAAAATAAGAGAGAAAAAAATATTTTACACATCTTTTTCTCGTTATACTTCCACAGCAGTGGCTATTTTAATAATTCAATGAGTCAGCCCTATAGACTGAACTGCGCCTCTCCTAAGAAACACCATTTAGCTCAATATGTGACTTCATTAACTCCACTAACTACCTTATTAGATAGTTGTGTTATACTTCCCTCATACTCACATGACACACGCACACACTCACGCACGCAGTCCACCTGATGGTCGGTATAGATGCTAGAATCTTCATTACACTAGTAAGTAAAAAAGTAAATAAAAAAGGGTTTACCGTTTTCCTCACATTATGTAGCAGCATATTTAATGCTGGTATTATATAAGAGAGTGGTCCTTTGCCGGTCGGGCCGACCTAATCATCCTGCAGGAAATCCATATAGCTATAACTAAATACATTAGTTTCGCATGGCCATACCAATGTGTACAAATTGGTATGGCCATGGTGCTTGCTGCAGTGAAATAGCTTATGGGACGGTCATGAGGCTGCGGAAGGTGAACAATGTTAGTAAATGGTCCAGGTTATGGGCAGTGGCATAACCTGATTTTATTTAAAAAGACGTTACAATAACACTTACGTTTAAAAAAAAAACAGATATTAAACATACCAGCGATTAGATTACCAATACGCTTACCATACCTGGTAATTTTTATTTACTTTGACATAATCACTCCAAGGAGTTCTACGATCAACAGTCAACTTTTATAAGATGGTGAGTGGATGAAATATAAATAATTTAAAGATAATACAAGTAGCAAATTTACAAAATTTTCTTTAATACAAGTAAATTCTTAATTACGAGTAGTTATGTTATGATTAGTTAATTGTATTGCACCTATGTCTCTGGCGTTTACTGAAAATCAGCGTTATAGTTACCACTATGTGGTTTCTATAACATTTGTGCTGAGTAGACGCCATTTTAGTTCCATTCCATTAATTTATTTTGTTATGTTAATTTGTGTTTATGTTTAGAACTAAATGAATTATATTATTATTATTATTGTTATCGTGAAACTCGTATGTATTTGATCAAAATCTCAAAGAGCTCTTCTTTGATTGCGTGCTAACCGTCGCGTCTCTTAAATCTTTCTATAAATATACAGTAAAGCATTGTACGATTTATGTCTTGAAGCTTAAGGCAATTCCCCATATGTTATGCATTTATCAAACAAACACTGCAGTGGTTGTAATACAGAATGTAAAGTTTGGTGCAGATGTTTAGAATTACTTTTGAGTAAATAATAATAATAATTTATTTTATAGGTATTGGTATTTTTTTCAACATATATTTTATCTCATTTATTCGAAAATGGAATGAATAAAGATGTTGGCAGGTGCAAATTAAGGACAATAATAAAACATAACTTATAAATAAAAACAGTTCAACTATACTAAATATATTACACAATACAAAACTACCTAATTGTATTATGTAACTAGAGTACACGTAAAATACACACATACATATATAAATTGTAAATACACACATATAATATATATATATACAAGATAAAATAATATAAGAATTAATAACATAAAATATATGATGATATGATGTCTCAATCAGATGAGAATACAAATATATATATCAATTATTTTATTTAAATTATTATATAGCGTACTTACAGTGCTAGGTTTGTGCTTGTTTAGTCAGCATAGAAAATCAAGTTGGCGTCGATAAGAATTGACGAACTCGCTGACTTATTCAGTCGAGTTTGCCCTGACATTTGGACCGTTTTTCTCACGCAGTGCAAGGCGCATCCCGCGCCTGAGCCTGTGCCTTCGGGCGCACCCTTGGCTGCAGCTTCACCCGAGCCCATCTTTCACATGGGAAATCTCTTATGACCTTGCTCTGGTCCTGCGATCCTGGTCTCTTTCGCGTCGGTTTACGACACTGTTTCCCCGCGCCTTCAGCGATGTCCACCCGCGGGCTCTCTTGAGTCTTTTCGGATCCTGAATGGGGCTCTGATATGGAAACAAAACAGCGTGCCCCGTTCAAACTCGAATATGAAGGCTTCACGTCGAGTTAAGTGCAAAAAGCGCAAACTATCGACCCGCAAAAAGGCGACTGAGCCTCACTCGGCCCCTCATCTGCGATCACCACTCCGACGGCTGGACTCCAAGAGAGTCTACTGCCCGAAGGTACAAAACGTCGGCCAGGGCATACGAATTTTCGTAGAGACAACTGAGCACTTCGGCAGTGTGACAAACCACCTTCGCGCCCAAAAAATAGGTTTCCACATCTACGCCCCCCTGGAGGAATGTAAACTTCGCGTGGTCATTCGCAGGCCGTTCGAGACCGTTTACGTACTGAACGACCTCAAAGGCCGAAACCTCTCAGTCCGGAGGGTGCACCACTTGACTGACAAGAAGAGATACTTGAACTGTGCCTTGTCATTGTTGACCTGTCTCCGGAAGGCAAGTAGATTTTTAACGTACGGTGCATCTGCACCCTGACAAGGATTGCATTTTAAGCCCCCCGCAACACGGGCATCATTGGCCAGTGCCACCCATGTTACATCTCATGTAATATTTGACTGATTACAAAGCGGGAAAGTTAATTTGTAAAACAAAAATTAAAAGTTAATGTTTCTTTCTGTATGTACTATTAGTAATTATATTTTATATTTCTTACATTAAAAATAAGCAAAATAAGCCACAGATATTCATAAAAGTAAAAATTTAAAAAAATAGAGTTAAAAGTGTGCAAAAATTAAAGAGCAAACCACTGAGGTATTGTTTTGTTTAATACTCTAGAAACTGATAAAATTTTATTTAAAACTAATTTATCTATTTTTTCTCAATTGGAGTAAATACATGCTTCTTGCCTTCCATTTTTGTATAAATTAAATTTCCCACGAGATCAAAGATGTTTTAAGGCTTTAAGAAGCCTGAATGACCTTGACGAAACGGCAACCGCAGAGATTTTAGCCGACGTCAACACCGTCTAGCGACTACGTTCTGTATTACTTAGAAATGTGCAAAGATTAATAGACTGCAGAGGTGACAAGTATATAAGCGATATACTGCCTATTATACTTGCGCGTAACTGAGAGTTATGTCGCGGTTAAGCATCTTCAATTACATTGCACGATGTGGTGCTGTAGCTTTGTCCGGTAAGCATCACGAGCTATCAAGTGTTTACATTTTAAGTACGTAAGAGTTTTTATTATATTCGTTGAATCGTATTTATTTGTGTCGTATTAGTAGCTCTGGGTCTAAGCTCTCGCTGTAAATTTCACCCGGGTTTGATCTCCGGCAGCACCAATGAAATTTTTAATTGCAATTTTAAGTGCTGATTTAGCACGTGCTCGGTGATGAAGGAAAACATCGTGAGAAAACCTACATATGTCTGAGGAATAAGAAAAAAAAATTGAAGACATGTGAAGTTCGCCAAGACCCATTGGGGCAGCGCGGCGGACATTTTCTTGCCCTAAAACCCTCTCAGAAGTAAGAGAAAGCCTATGCCCAGCAGAGGGACTTACATAGCCTGTTACTTTACTTTACTTATACATATACATATGCAATATTCATATTCGTTTCAGATACCTAATGCTGACAAAAATATCATGTGGAGGCCACGAAAACGTAAAACATCTTTGTACCTAGATAAAATGTTCTAGAGATTGTCAGTCATTTCATACGCTACATTTTCTATAGAGCTTAAAACGTTTCAGATAGGTCAAAATAAAAAATAATACAAAATATTATGGGAATGATTTATTAATAATATATACATTTATAGATAATTATAATAAAAATAATGCACAAGCTGCAAGGTTCAACTGATAGTGTTTCTTCTAAACACAATTGTAAAATTGCTGTTCTCATTTTTATCAATGGTGAATTGATGAAACGTAGTCAAGATCACTATATTTAATTAAATTGGCACATGGCGTATTTGGCCTTCTACTTAAAACTCGGCGGAAATTTGAAAAGAAAGACTTTGTCTGTTCCTAATTCTCTTGTGTACATCACTTTTCACAGAAGTATTGTTTCCAAAAGCATGATTAAGTGTCAGCTCTATATCGTCAATCAGATCCCGAACTTTTTTGACATTTATTTTTGTGTCTTTTTGTTATATCTTGTAACCTTTTTTAAAAACTGACACAAACTCATTAGTTTATTATTTGTTATATTTTGTTCTGTAACGTATTGGGTATCTTGGATAAGTTTGTAATTTTATTTTTTATTTTATCACAAAATTTTTGCAATAAATTATTATATTACGTTATGTACAGTGATTCTCTCCTCTTATTTTTGGCGTGACTAAGTGGCTATAAAGCAATATATGTATGTATAGACATACAGATCTACATTTTTTGATTTTATTATTATAGATTTTTTAATTTTGATTGATTTTTTGAAACCTGGTAAAATTAATTTTCCATACCATTTGATGGGCCTGAGTATAATGGCCAGTTCTGCTCTTTGGCTGAAGTTATTATTTATTTTATGCACAATTGCAGACAAAACAATCTCTAAAACAAAATTTCACCTCTTCTCCTTCTAATAATAGCTCCCGCACCTGACACGGCGGAATAGTTTCTTCTATAAGATCATTTACAATAACAATTTTTGTTAACAGTTATCAGTGTCACATTTTTATCAGCTGCTTTATTCATAGTGCCTTGAGCAACAATTTCCCGCGTTCTGTACAGAAAATAATAGTTTAAAAATAACTGAAAAAAACACGCGTTTGTAGATAACCGCGTGGGGTGCTTTTTTAGATATTTTTATGATGACGTTAATTTTACAAATATCCACAAAAACATTTAAAACAAATGACAAGCACACGCTTTTTTATAATAAAATGATTTTTTTATGTTAATCACTATTTTCTTATTTTAAACTTATTGAAAAATATTTTCTACTTTTTAGTTCGGTTAACTACAAAAGTGTGTTTATTTAGTTTTTTTAAACTATTTTTTATTTTCTATTTTTAGTGCGACAAACTACAAAAGCGTATTTTTGTTTGAACCGAAGTTCTTTTACGCGACTTACAGTTGATTGAACTGGCAGAAATCAAAATTGTTTTATGAATTATTCGCAAATTCTGAGGATCCTAGCAAAGGTAATGGGAAAACAATTTAAATTTTTGCATTGTCATTGGTCCTTGATAAGTGTGCGAAGTTTCAAATCATTGTGACGTTTTGAAGGGGATGAAAATCACATTCAAAAATTCAGTTACATAAATACATATCAAGCTAATAAAAGCGTGTTAAAAATGATGCTGGCTTTGGTATTTCTAATTTGAAATAATTCGTAGGCGTAGTGCTGCAGAAAACTGTCCCAAATATGAATGACCGCTACAAATGAATATAATTCCTGCTATGTTACACCTATTTACATAGAAACTTTAATTATCATCTGCATACAATTCTAAATAGCACTTTATACACAAGAAAGTACACTTTGAGATCAGTCCATCTTGTTTTTCGCTAATGAAGTGAATAGTAAAACAAACCAAGAGGTCCGTGATTTAATATTTCTTGCAGCTTTTTATAGAAAAGCATGAACTTATCATGAAATGTTAGTTAATATTTAGCTAATGATTTCTTATATTTACGCGAACACTACACATTTAAATAAAACTAGTTTTACGGATTTTATCGCGTATATTAACTTATTTTATATTCCCGACGTTTCGAGTACTTTACAGCACCCATGGTCTCGGGGGGAGACTGAGGTGTATGACGTCCCAATGTCATAGTTAACCACGGCTACCTCCAGATTAAAAATTTATTAATTTTTGTTCCGATCTACGCAGTATGAACTTACAGTATCTTGAAGTCTTGCAGTTGTATGCTTGGGTTGGTATTTAATATTATTAATTATGGGATTCCAAGCAGATGGTAGCACCAAGACATCTTCTTTATTGAAATTAGGATGTTTTTTGATTTCAATAGCCTCGCGAATCATCCTTGGAAGGAATCAGTGTTCTTTAGCGAGGATTTGTGGTCTATCAAATCTAATGTAGTGACGGGGGCGATCCTGTATGTGTTCACAGATTGCAGACTTCCCGGAGCGACGATTCTTCACATCAGCTATGTGTTCTTTAACGCGGGTTTTTATGAACCTTTTAGTTTGTCCTATATAAGAGAGACCACATTCACAATCAAGCTTGTACACTGCTGCATCTTGCAGAGGGACATTACACTTGACTGATGGTAAAAACTGACTAATCTTAACCACCCACATATACTACCGCACTTAAACAAATAAAAGTTTATTTGAATTCAACACAAAAGTAAATATTTGATTGGTTTCTTTTTCGTTGCATTCTAATTTTTAAAACCTTACCTACCGCTAACGAAATTGTTTCGAGTCGTCACGATGACTAGAAATAATAAAATGTTGATTAAAAATAAATAATTGAATAAAAACGGTACGAATACAAATAGTACACAGAGAACAAAGAAGACAATAATAATATGTTTTCTCAAATAGCGAGTTTCATAACCGTAACTCTCAGAATAAAATAAAGAGTTGTGTGTAACTACTTTTGCTTTAGGGACTTATTCAGAACGTGCTCTCAGTCTCTGTTTAAATTACTATATTACTTTCGGGACGTATTCCATCGAAGAAGTTTGCTTTTTGAATGAAAAAGTTCCATCACCAAATTGCGACGTATGCGGGATAGTTGAAGATGTCCAACATATTTTTATGGAATGTTTCCACATGCTGTAAAAAAGATTAGAAATCTTACCATTGTTGCAACAGTTAGACTAGTTTACTTCAGCTACTTCCATAGCATAATGTCGTATGGTATTTTTCTATGGGGACACGCGACTGACACTGAAATTATATTTGATTTACAGAAGAGGGCCATAAAAGCAATCTATGATTTAAAACCTAAAGACTCACTCAGATAAAAGCAAATTAATATATTAAATTTTCCCTCTCAAAACATTTAATGTATGTACACAAAAATAAAAAGTAGTTTTATAAAAATAAGTGATATTCATTCTGTAAATACTAGGAACAGACACAAGCTAGTAGTACCAGTTACTCGACTCACCGAGTCAGTAATTCATTCTTGGGGCGATGTATACGCTTTTACAACAAAATCCCAGAAAATATACAAAATTTGACCTCCTCAAATTTCAAAAACTTTATCAAACAAAGTTTAAGAAACAAAAGGGTTATTATAATATTAAAGAATTTATGGATGATAATAACTCCTGGGAATGAGGTGATTGCTACCAAGCTAATTCTTATTTGTTTTGTGTTGTTAATTGTGTAACATAATATATGATAGTAAGCTGTAATATTTTTTTAAAGTGTCCCGCTGGGTTTTGCTGGTGCTTCCCACTACAGAGTTTTTTCCGAACCAGTGGTAAATTACACAAAATAGTGACTTTCAATAAGTATTATTTATAATCTGTATTATATTAAAAAGTTTCTGTTTCTCTAAATAGTTTATTTACTGCGTGTGTTCATTAGAAAAAATTAGTAAATTTAATTTTTACTGATAAATTGGGTGGTTCTATTTCTAGTGCAGATATTTATGACTAGGATATCAATCAGCCAGAGAAATTTCGAGCATACTTATAGTCTTAAAATTGTGGATGAACTTGCGCTTTCTTATACTGCCAGCATCGAATGACTGTAGTTTAATGAGTCAGTAAGCTGAAATGCAGTAGGTCGATTTATTTTGCTTTAAAACTATTTAAGCTATGGGCTAGGAGGCGGAATCTTGCTAGTAATTGGAGTAGAAATCAGTACAGAAAAAATCTAGTAGTCCATAATCAGGCTTATGTTGAGAATAGATACGGTGGAATCTAATGAAGATAATATTAAAAAAGTGGTGTGTTTCTAGCTGTGTAATAAATTATAAAAAATGTACAATATTTAATAGCAACATACAATATTTATTTTCACAATACATAAATCAGCACACAGTTACAAGGTTCAATGCCATTTACTAGGTAAAAGTGAAGTTACAACCCATAAACGACTCATTGCTACTCTTATTTCTGAGAAAGATATTTAGCAGTATGTGCTTGAGCACGCCTTAATGGACCTTACATGTCCTAGACAAATATTTTGGTGGGCTTGGTGAGTACTCTCCGGACGCTGGTTGGTGGGACGTAGATGAGGAATGTCCTCTTTCCCTGCGCGATGCAGCCGCGGTTGATCAGCGTAGTAGAACTGATCCACCGCTGGGGCCGGAAATGAATTCGAGGTGACCGCTGCGCATGTGGATAATAGAGGCCCTGTAGGGTTCATCGCGAGTTGTTTAAAGGGGATTTTTGGGGAGGAGTTGTCCTCTCCAATTAACGGGCGGCTAGCGCTGGTGGGGCTTTCCGCAGTCTTGCCAAAATGCGAAGATGAAAGACCTCGGGATTTTAGACATAACCCGTCCTTGCCTCCGCAAGCAGCGCATAGCGATGTTTCTATACAATATCTAGTTTTTATTTATTGGTGATGGATTCATTATTTACAACATTTATGTAACCTTTTTTATTATTCGTAACAAATTAATATACTTAATACTAACACTGTAAACACACTGTAAAATAATAACAATGTAAAATAATAAAAATAAACGAAAAAAAATGATATACACATAAAAGTGAAAATAATTACAATGTATAAAATGAAGTTTGTTATGAAGTAAACCAGACAATGTAGTTTTGCTGCGATGGGAACACTTATAACAAAGATAATCCAGCTAGATAATCAATCCAGAAATCCAGACATTTCAATCGAAATAGCACACAGTCCACCTGATTGACCATACCAGACACCTACCCTCGATTCAGAATCAAAGTATGTATATTTGTGCTCTCACCACTGAAGACTAAGACAGAATGCCTCGTTACCAGTGAAAAGGGTCTTTGGTTCTCTACACCTTATAAACAACAGCATTTAGCTGCTCTTTTACGCTGGTATTATGTGAGAGCGTGGTCCTTCCACAGTCGAGCCAAGTCATTCGTAAACATAAGATAGCTATAGAATGATTCTATTATACTTAAGACAAATAATAAATAAGATTTATTGAATTATAACATTATGTTGTAATTATATTGTTATAATTCAATAAATCATCACAAGCCCACAAGTCTACAAGCTGAACAAAGAATTCCCACACGTGTTGTCACAAAGCACGGTCCCGATCCGTTCGGACTCCCTGCATGTTTCGTCAGGTGTTTGGCTGTTTGTCTTATAAGGTACACTGATTAAAACAATCAAGTTACTGATATTATTATGTTAAAAATTAACGAAAACTTGGCCGTGTGTTACGCGGAAAATTAATTAATAAAATCAAAATGATAAAATATTAATAATAAAAGCCTATACCGCTATAAAATCTTACAACAAACGTTTTGGTAGAATAAGCAATACATACAGCTGAAAAAGTTGCAAGAATATGCTGAAATGATACAGCAATCAGAAAAAATTACTGTAAGTTGGCAACATTTGAGGTCTATGACTCATTCAAGGGAAATACAAAGGGAAATGCCAAGCTGAAGGTTCTTTGATTAAATAATTTTATAAACAAAAAAACTGTAATATTTCCTTCCATGCATTGTTTTATGCGATATGACTTTTGTTTTTATTGCGTTTTTCTTCTTTGTGCTTCATCGTAAGTTTATTTTATAAATCAATTTTCAAAAACGGAAAAGTTCTTTATTTATTTTGACGCGTATGTTTATTTAAATGTTTGTTCACCCATTTCACGGAAACGGCTGCACCTATTTAAATGTCTTTATTAAATAAGTAAGAAAGTCTTAAAAGTGCTTTTGTGATTTATTGTATCGATGACAAACAACTTTTACATTAATAATGTTTTAACGGCTCAAGGTGTAGGTGTTTTCAACATTTTTGTTATTTTGTTAGATATTAGAAAAATTATTATTTTTACTGGATGGGGATTTAAACCTATCAATTAAATCCCAATATCTTAGTTCTTATTTCCTTATGGACATATTTTTTATATATTGTTACAGTTGTTACTAATATAATAACGACTATATCTAACATTTACATCTTTAGATGTTTTGGGTAAAAAAAGGGTTCTTCATGGCAGTTTATCTCTAATATTTTCTTAAACGTAAACATTTAAGAAATTTAGTGGGAGCAATTTTACAGATTTTTCGTTGCGTTATATAAGAAGTTAAGATAAGGAAATGCACATTACGGAAGGTGATGCAGCATGCAGGAATATCATAATACAAATGATCTACCTTTGATATGACTATGGCATCCCGCAGTGGACCGTTAAGGAAGATAAAGAAAAAGAAGATCTAATGACAGCTCGATAATTGAAGTCTTAAAAAAACTTGAAACCTTTGCTTTTACAAGGGGTTCCCTCTTCATCAAAAAATATATTATATCTAAATAATAAAATAAATATATTATATATAAATATATTTTATACGTGGTAGAGCTGCAGTTATATTGTGGTTGTAGCACGAATGGGTCGGCTCGACCGGGGTCGGACCACGCTCTCACAGAATACCAGCGTAAAATAGCAGCTTCATGCTGCTGTGTTTCGTATGGTGAGTGTAGAGAACCGAAGACCCTTTTTACTGGAAAAGTGGCATTCCATCTTAGTCCTCAAGGGTGACAACGCATCTGCTTTTTGATTCTTAATTGAGGATAAATGTAGATGTCTATGGGCCACATCATCCACTTACCATCAGGTGGACTGTGTGCTCCTTTGTCACCCTATTCTATAAAAATAAAAATAAATAATGTTTACTTTTTTGAAATTGGGAACTAAGTACCAAAATAAGCTCTAAAATTTCAATACTAATTTTTTATATGCTATAACATTGCACATAAAGTAATTTTTCAAGAAATGAATTAAAGCTTAAACTTTATATAAATGTCATTAATTTGTTCTTGATATTTTTTCATTATAAACTACATACATAAATACATAAACACTACGCCTGTCACCCAGAGGGTCGGCAGAGACTACGGACTTCCACTTGGCACGATCCTGGCACACCTCTCTCGCCTCCTTTACATCCATATATCTACGCATACACGCTCGTCGGTTAAGGGTACCTAATCTGGCCCATTTCAATATATCGCCAATTTGGTCGATAAACCTTCGTCTAGGCGTCCTTTCCGACTCTGCTGTTCACTTCTGCAGCATAAATTTGCTTTGTCACTCTTTCTTCGTTCATTCTTTCTACATGACCAAACCACCGAAGCATTCCTTTCTTAATCCTGGTCACAACGTCATCTTGCAAACCACACTTTTCTCTTATCACATTATTTCTCACCCTGTCATTCAGATTCAGCCTAGCATACTCCTTAATGACCGCATTTCTACAGCATTTATTCTACTCTCATGCTTCTTCTGCCAGACCCAACTTTCACTACCATACATTAAAGTAGGGACTAACACAGCATTGAATTGCCAAACGTGCCTTTTGACACATTCTGACTCCTCACAATAGCGTGTAGAGCCCCATTCACTCTATTTCCTGCGTTCACTCGTCGTTCTATATCCTTATCAAATCTACCATCCCTACTAAATAAACATCCCAAATATACAAACTCATCCACTTGCTCAATCAACTCCCTTCTATTATTATTTCACATAACGTTTTACTTTCTTCTCTTTCAAAACCATCACTTTCGTCTTACTTGCGTTCACTTTCATACCTCTTTCTTTTAATGATCGGTTCATTAAAGTAACCATCATTGCAACTCGGCCGCCGACGATGCAAATATGACTTGATCATCGGCGTACAAAAGGCATTTGACGGTTAACTCACCCATTCTCAACCCACATTCTTCAACTTTCAAAGTTTGCAAACAACTGTCCATAAATAGGTTAAACAGCCAGGGGGAAGCTACACAGCCCTGTCTGACACCTTTTTGGATGCCAAACCAGTCCGAGTAGACCCTGTTGATCCTGACATAAGCACTAGAGTCGCTATAAAGAGACTTCAATGCCTGTATCAAACCAGCGCTCAAACCAAATGAGTTAAGTGTTTGCCATAACACATTCCTGTCCACTCTGTCATAAACCTTTTCCAAGTCCATGAAAGCACAAAAAACTTTCTGGTTTTTGGCCAAAAACTTCTCCGCAATCATGCGCATGGAAAATACTTGATCCGTACACCCCATTCCCTTTCTAAATCCAGCTTGCACATCCCAAATTTTTCCATCAGTTTCTTCCATAACTCTTTCAATTAACACCTTAGCATACAGTTTACCCACAATGCTAAGCAAGCTGATACAGTAGTTTTACAGTCCTGCTGTGACCCTTTTCCTTTATATATTGGGACTATAACGGCTTTGCACCAGTCTTCCGGTACCGCTTCAGTTCCCAACATAAATTAAACAAGGTGTACGGAGTGCCCTACTCCTCTCCAGCCCTTAGCATTTCGGTGATACTCTATCATATCCGGCTGCCTTACCTGCTTTCATGCTTTTCATTGCTTTCATTATTTCATCTACACTTATCTCCCTACCTCTCTCCACTTCTTTCGGAATTTCTTTTCACTTAATTCAGACGACCTTCACTCATAAACACGCTTTCAAAGTATTCCTTCCATCTCTTTAAATTCAAACTTCATCATTCAGCATACAGCCATTCTCGTCTCGTATAGCATTCATTCTAGGCTGTTTTGAATTTCCCTAGCAGTTCTTACGAGTTTCCAGAACATTTTATATTTGCCTGGAAGTTATCAGATATCCTTCTATCATTCTTATCCGTTCTTTCTTGCTTTTCCTTTCAACAACTTCTTTTACTCTCTTATTTATAAGTCTAAAGTCTGCCTTTTTCTTTCAATCTCATCATTCATACCGCCAGAATTACCAGCTTTGGTTGCCAGTAAATCTAGCCATGCTCTCTTCTTTGCTTCAACTTCCATCCGAATCTCATCATCCCACCACAACGTATTATTTTTCCTTTCATTCGTTCTCTTACTTACACACATACTTCGGTGGCTGCATCCACCAAAACTTTCTTAACATTATTCCATACAGTCTTCAGGTCTAAATCATTCATACATATTTCATTCAAACCATTTATATTCTCCTCAGTCTACATTTATACTTCTCTTTCACACCTTCATCTTGTAACCTCTCTGTTCTTATACGCTGTAACGCAGTGGTAGACACAGATGTCCGATGCTGCCAACGCCTGAATAGACCATTAATTCGGCATAAGACCAGGTAATGATCCGTCCCTATGTTGGATCCCTGTAAACTCTTGTATCTACCACTGCGCTCCGCATTCTTTCATCCACAATTATGAAATCTATCATGCTTCTATCATTACCTCTTTCCCATGTATACATGTGAATCCTCTTATGGCGAAAATATTTGTCACAAAAGATTCTTTTCCTCACATACGGCGAGGAGGTCTTCACCATTCTCATTTACACTTTCATCGCCAAACATTCCTAATATCCTTTCATAACCAGACCTCTTCACCCCAACCCTTCCATTAAAATCTCCTAACATAATGATATTTTCATTTTCCCCATTTCATCAACACCATCCTTACCATGTCCCAAAACTGCTCTCGGATATAAGTGGGCTTAGACATGTCTGGGGCGTACACCCTAGTACAAACAACTTCTTTAAGCCCACTTTCATTCGTATCCACAGCAGCCTTGGGCTTACACATTCATACTCTTTCACACAATGACCCATTCTTTCTGAAAGGACGACACCGACTCCTGGCATGCCCGCTCGGTCTCGTCTACACCAGACCAGTAAGCGGTATACACGCCATGTGCAGTGGCATCCTTTCCCTTCGTTTCGTCTCATTTACACATAACACATCTATTCCTCTATCATTCATCATTTCGCATATTTCATCCATCTTATCATTCATTGCTCCACATACATTCAGCGTAGCCAGACGGGCCTCCGCAATCCACTTTTCGCCCTCCGGGAGACAGAACGTGACGGGTGGCGAACCTCGTCGCCGGTTTTACTCCTGGAGATTCTTCGCACCCTGCCCCATGAAAGGGGCGCCGGGAACTCGGGGCCATTCCTTTAATGTGTTGGCTCATGGTGCGATCTAAGGTGGTAGATTTTACGCCGCTACCATACGGCGAGGAGCCGAGTCTATCCTTTCGGCTTTGTCGCTCGTTTAGCACCACCAGGGGACACGTAGGGTGGGCCTAGGTTAGGTGGTCGAAGCCTACGGACGCAAGCGACTCATCCCCTGTAATTATAATCAGTACATTTAAAAATATATTCAGTCTCAAAATCACAAGTTGTTATCATCACTCGTCACTACAGTGAATAATATACCCATACCTCTTCATACAGGTACTAGGTTCGGATGTTAAAAAGATAAAAGTACTGTTCGTTTAAAGAGGATATTTACAAAACTCTTCAGTGAACATTCGGAGACACTTCGCAATTTAGGAGCTGATATACAGGGGCAAAATAAATGCGAAGTTATTTATCTCGTGTGTTGAACATTAAATGGTGTTATGTGTGTAATATTTATATACAGTTTTACTTTGGAATAAGCTTAAGAGCAATGGCGATTTACTTTTTAAGCAAAAAATATTTTGCGAACTACAATATTCATTTACTCTCCGTCATAAAACTGGGATGCAATAGTACTTACGTAAACGAAAAGAGGCCTTGTTTGTTCACATGCTAATCTGGCTTCCACAACTCTACAAAAACTGCTATGAAGAAATTTTAAATCCTTCTGCGCTAGGTACTGTACTATTTTCGTCATACATTTAAAATAAAAATATTATTTATTCATATGAATGTACATTACATTTATTATGTTTTATATTTATATATAAGTAAAAGTGGAAAACCAGCACACATTCCACCTTCCCATAACCTATCTTTGATATTTTAGGTTCAATGTTTTTTTTGGATTAATTATCTTTCATCATTCAATCACCAAAGCTTTTCCCGCCAACCTCAATGAGGTGCGGGTAGACATTTAGAGAAAACAGGGGATATTTTCTTTAAAACCTGAAGTCTGCTTGTGTGTACTTCACTTATGTGCGTACATGAACATAAGTAAAGTCTACTCAAGTACTTTAAAATCAGAAATTATAGAAGGCATATTTCCAGCTGTGGGCCATGCATGAGCTGTTTTCTTACCTTATTACCAAAATCCAAACACCTAAATACATTTAAAGTGATGACGCGTAATGTAAAAGCAGCAGCAGTTAGAGTTAACTACGTTGGAGTTATACTTCGTACGCTTAAAATAAATTCGTAGGAGTTTCATACGACATGCATATAAGTGAAGCCCACACAAGCACTATAAAATTCTCTTAGAAATTATAGGAGGCATATTCCCAGCGTGAGCTATTTTTTTACCTATTGCATCGTTAAATTTTCCATTTATATTCCTTTTCTTTCGAGTGACGTTTCGACAAACGCAGTGTTGGAAAACCTCAATTAGATGCAATGACGACCTGAAACATGCAGTATTTTAGCATGTTGAAGAATTCAAATGGCTCCTGACCATATTCTGTGGCTAGCTAGTGGACAGTTGATATTAATTTGTAATCCTTCGTATTAGTTCTACGGAATTCAGTCCCGTAGTTTTTGCTTGAAACTCACAGACAGGCAAACAGAGAGACAGACTGATAAAATATTCTAAAAACTATGAATTGGGATTCAGCGTCCTTTATTTAGTCCCCTAGATTATTTGTTTAGAATTTATTAAAATTACAATCATGAATTTTCTACAGATTTAATAAATAATCTATATAATTTAGTATTTTAAAGACAGCCCGTATCCTGCCACAAAATCAGATGCCGATATTTTAACAGACCAATTTAGCAATGCGTTTAAGACAATACGTTTACGTTTTTAATTTAAGACAATATTTTAGAGAAGGTGATGTATTTATTTTGGATAGAGGCTTTCGGAACAGTATCTCCCTATTAGAAAATCTAAATTACTCTGTGCATTATCCTCCGTAAGTTCAACAAGTTGAATATCAATTAATGACAAAAATGCGAATGAATCCCGCAAAGTAACATTATGTCGTTGGGGCGTAGAGGTAGTTAATGGGTGCTTCAAGCGGGATTTTAAGTTGCTGCGACAGGAATATTTTAAAAAAGCCTCAAAACATTTAATTATTGATTTCAAGGTCGCAGCAGCCCTAATAAATAGATTTCACCCTGTTTTGGTTGACAGAGATGATGCAAGGGAAATAATATCGATAATCCAAGAATTTTTTTTTACAAATAACTCTGGCAGATTTTGTGGATCTCAATAATTTAAACAGGAGACGGGCACAGTTTTCCAGTATAACTGTAGAAAGAGCTACTGTTGAAGGCTTTCCACAAATGGAATATAACTATTTAGTTTCGATACCACTAGGAGTATATCAAATAAAACAGGATCTTTGATATTATGGTGAACATGTGAGACAAGACGGTTCATATTATATTATTGATGTATTCAGGGAGGTCAACATGGAGTTACTACGCAAATTGCAAATAACAGATGCAGAAAATACATGGCTACTTCGAGACAAAATACGTAGCCGCCATATAAGTCAAAAACATATTTTGTTTATAAACGCTACCCAAATTGGCAGAGATGCCATTAAACAGTACTGATGCAAATGTATTGTTGGGCACAGAACTATTGGTTGCTGCACTCATGTAATGACAATAATATGGTACTTGAGCTGGGCAAGACATCAAAACCCTATCGTCGACTCCGCTGCACAGTTTTTGGATGATATATCAGTAGAAAATATAGACGATCCTCTTGATGTGAACAGATGATGTAACGTCCGTATTAAATAAACATTTTCTGAAGCAAAACATTGTTGTTTTATTCTATGAAGTATTTAGATTGATCCCGTATAATTTTATTTCTGAATTCTAGCAAAGGCTGTTTACTTTCTCTTGGTTGCCGGTGTTAACATCTTATATATATTATAATGTTATTGGGATTTTCGAAGTTCTCAGTCGCAGCCTGATGTCTGGATGTGCGTTGGGATTATGGTGGAGTAAACAAGCGAGAATAAAAAAATAAAAAGAAGTATAAGTAGTATATATATAGTATTCGTAGTAAAATGCTATACTGTCTGCTATTTAGTCACACGAAAACGAAAAAGTATATCCGTAAAACCCCTTGTATGTCCATCAGACTTTTAGAGTTCGATGTCAAAAAGCGCACATCTGTCAAGCCGACCCCTGGAGTCTGGTCCGCTTCGACAAAATATTTTGACTGACAATTCAATGAAAACTATAGGTACCTATATTGCTCTAACTTGCACAACGTATAGAGTAAAAAACAAGGATGGCATAACATCACACCTGAAGTCTTTAAAACTCCACATCGGCGGGATATGACGAGAATATAACAATGCTGTTTTCGAAATAATAGTTCTGACTACTTAGTAGTGTGTAATGAAACATTTACAAGATAAAATTCAATGTAAGTAGGTACTTTTAATCACTGCTTTCCACGCTAAGTTATTTTTACCTACCGTATGTTTCTATTGGCCTAATTATAACCTCAAAATCTGAAAGTGTTTTAATTTTTTTAGAATTCTCAGAAGTGTCCGTAGTTTTAATTTAGTTTCAATCGAATATATACATTATTTAAAACACAATAAGTAAATTCACCTCCCTGTTGCCTCTTAGGCTAACAATGTATAGACGCCAAACAATGTCATGTCATATAGGTTTTGGTAGAATAAACAATGACGTTGTGAAAACCTTGCGAAAATAAAGTTGACGTTAGGAAAATAATACAGAAATTACCCAAGAATAATCGTAGTAAGATGTAAAGGTTTATATCCATAGTAGTATATATAAGCCATAGTAGTTTTATATCCACAGTAGTATGTTTATAATACTACTATGGTTTATACATAATATTTCACAGGAAAAATAATTAGCCCCGCCTTATTGTTTTCATCCATGTTCCTTCCTATCCAGGGTCACAAAGGTCGTTAATTTTTGCTATTTTATATTAATATTACTGGTAGGACCATTTCATTTATGAAACGAAATTCGTTTAACTAAGTTTATGCATCATTATCATCGCCATCATTACAGTACTTCAAAAGTATACTGCTAAATATTTTTTTTACATTTATGAATAATAACACTAAAAGGAATATGTACTTTTAGAGTTCATTAACATTTTGTAGCAATTATTGCTAGAAACCATTGAAATGCAAACCATTGAAATACATGAGCTTTGTGAACAAGTCCACTGCTCCTAATTGGATCACGGTAAATTCTAATAAAATTCATCATCAACCTGGTAACTTGGATATCATACAAGACCATTTTACCACCTTTTTATTAACTCGCTTTCGTGTATTTAGTAATTGCGTCGAATTTATTAATTGATTTTAAACTAATTTTCCAATTAGCTAGAGACTAGAAATTTAGAAACAAAGCTCAGAATCGGGTGACAATGTAAGTAAATGAAAATTAATAAACGTACCACATTAATTTGTCTTTAATTAAATTCAGCATTCAGCATTAGCGTCAATAAAATTTAATTTTAATGACGCTAATGCTGAAACAGTTATAAGTATAATAAATCACCTTAAAATTATATAGTATAAACTTTAAGTACAAAAATATGAGATGTAGAAATTTTACTCTGCTCTACTATAAATCTGCTGTTACTACGTTTTATTTTCAGACCATGAATGCAGTTTCCTACCATTTAGCACAGCGACTAACATCCATTAAGCTCGGTCTAAGACTTTAAGCCTTGCTTTAACTTGTAAGTGAACGTTACCATAATAATAATAATAATATATCCCCGCGGGATCACCTTGACGTGGTGGTGGGGGCTTACTGGATGGGTACTGTAACTCGGCCTTAACATCTTGCCAATAAATAATTTAATTATCACCTACCCAAACTAACGATCCTAAACCCATTTAATGGAGAATCGTATGGAAAGTCAATCTAAGAGATATAGTTTACGGCCGCTTCCCGAGTTCGTCAGGGCGCATCTGGAGCCAACGCTGGATGCCACAGCATGCGAACCGTTGGCGACGGGGACTGAGCAGGTTCCCCTCGAAAAATAGCTACAGCCGAACGATCACCTTCATCTTCATCTACCGTATCTTCCGAACATTCACTCTTTGGTAATATAACGTCACCCTCCTCAACGCAAATCTTATTTCGATCACCTGATTCATCACCTTCATCTTCACATTCATCCAGAATTACAAGGTCAACAGCTGTTGTGCGGGAGGCATTAGCCATTAAACCTGCACCCACTGTTGGGCATTTGCGTGCGCGAAAAAATGGACTGAAGATATGAACCGCTTCATTTGGCGCACATACCTATAAAAATGAAATGCGAAACAACACACATGAATAACTCACTCGAATTCTTACATGAAGAATTTGAAAGAGATATCCGAGATGCAAGCCACTCGGCAACGATTAGGAGACCAAGAAGAGCGATATGGAGAAAATTACTGCCACAAAAATATTAGATGAAATAGGTAATGAAGTAGAGAATATATCATACAGACTGAGAACGATAATCACACACACAACATTCAAATTACAGCACCATCACAAACAAATAATACGAGCAATGCCAGGATGAAATGGTCGGATGAAATAAATAAAGACATCATTAGATTTTATTTCGAAGTAACTGAGTTGGAGAAAAATAAAACTGCTTACCGGAAAAATTGTATGAACTGTTCATAGAAAGACATCCATATTTATCCCACCTTACTGAACAGAGGATTGCCGACCAAAGAAGATTAATATTTAACAATAAGAAATACTCAAATAAAATTAATGAACTAAGAAGAGAAATAGAATTAAAATTGAGGAGCTGAATAATCGACTTCAACCAGATACGGATCATAATCATACTGTAATAGAAGAACAAACACAACAATCCCAGTATAAAAGCACAACAGACACCCTTATACCCACAAACCATACTCAACTTGGAAACATAATAGACAGTACAAATACGCTCACAGAAACATCTACATTAAGTAATGCTGAAACGACTCCCAATTGCAAAATCCATGGAAAGTAATACAATTGAAATAGAATTTAACAATGCTATTGCAAGATTTAGCACTACTGATGCCGAAGCAAGACCATACATTCCAAAAAAAATCTTCACGAAAATTTGCTCAAATCGTTTACTACTTGAATAATGAAATTTTACCAGATATTTAAATCATGATTTAGATTTTATTTCATTACATACTCTAATCTATTCAGCAGCTTTTACAGCCATTTTGTGTAATGGTACCAGATTTAACACAGAGGAAAATATAACTGCAAACCATCGAAATAGGAAACCTACCTGGAAAGAAAATTGAAAGCAGAATAGAAAAATATCGATTAGAAATTGGAAGATTAACACAATACATAATAGGAATAGAAATCAGAGAATATTGAAGACTGTGGAAGAAATAAAGAACAGATATAAAACACACTCTCAACACGAAGAATCCAACACGGAGCCACAACATTTTCTCGACACACTCAAGCAAAAATTAAGCGCTCTCAAACAGACTGAGAAGATATTTAACATGTACTAAACGTAAACAACAAAATACAACCTTTTAAATAATGAAAACAGTTTTACAGAACTTTAGGTCAAGATCAACAAATTAATACTACACGACCTGCTCAATTCCCATCACCACAACACTTACAACAATTTTGGGCAGGCCTTTGGGAAAACCAGTAGTACATAATAGTAAAGCCGATTGGTTACACAAAACAACAAACACAACAAATATTAAACAAATGGATTTTGAAAACATCACTGTAGAGACATTCATTCAAGTCATCAAACGCACACAAAATTGGAAAGCACCGGGTACCGATAATATACATAATTATTGGTACAAAACCTCACATGCACATGCATTTATACAAACATATTTGTCAATTCATACATTCACCACAAGATATGCCAACATTCATAACAAATGGACTCACTTACATGCTTCCAAAAGGTTCAAATCCAAAGATCCTGCAAATCACACCCTCCATAACCTTACAAACGATATACAAGATTATTACAGGATGCATTAGTGAAATGATTTACAGACACCTTGAACAACAAAACATTCTTGCAGAACAGCAAAGGGCTGCAGGAAAAATAACCAAGGATGTGAGCAGTTGACAATAGATGCAATAGCCATGAAACAAGCACACAATAAAAATAGAAATATTCATATAATGTACATCGATTATAAAAAGTTTGATTCTGTCCTCATAGTTGGTTAATTTATGTACTAAAACATTATAAAATACATCCCAGTCTGATATCATTTTAAATGCAGCCATGCTTAGGTGGAAGACAAAACTAAAATTAATTAATAACAGTTCCTAACTACAGAGCCAAAAATACAAAGAGGTATATTTCAGGAGACACTCTTAGTCCGTTATGGTTTTGTATAGCCCTTAACCCGTTATCAAAATTACTCAATAACACTAATGTAGGTTTTAAATTAAAATATAATAACTCATATCACATTCTATCACACTTGCTTTACATGGACGATATAAAATGTTTATGCAACCAATAAAACAGAACTTACTGAACTAGCAGACTTAACACAGTCATTTTCTACAGATGTAAAATGCAATTTGGTGTAGATAAATGCAAAGTGCATTCTATCATTCATGGAAATCAATAAACAATACATATATTCTCGATACAGGTGAACAAATAGAGCCCATGGACGAACACAGCATATAAATCAGTCTAAACAGATACATCAAAAACAAGCAAAATTAGATTTAACTAAAAATTCAAAATTAGAATAAACCAAATATTAAGAACTCAACTAAATTCACGCAATAGTATAAAAGCCATAAATACTTACGCAATACCGGTCCTCACCTATTCCTTTGGGATAATAAATTGGGCCCACTTCAACGCACAATTAATACACATATGACAGCAGAACAGAAAACACCACCCCAGATCATGTACAACGTCTCACATTACCACGTCAAGATGGAGGAAGAGGCATCATCGATATACAAAATTTACACAACAATCTAATAGACAAATTACGCAAACATTTTTATGTAAAATCTGAATACTCACAACTCCGCAAATATATTACAGATATTGATAAAAACTAACTCCCTTAACTTAAATGACAGAAATTTTTAGCCAAGGATAATAAGTAAACAACAGAAAATATCTTTGTGGTCACAAAGTCTCTGCATGGTAGGCACCTTGCCGATCTCAATCAAGTACATGTCGACAGGCAAGCGTCAAACGAGTGGCTACGTCGCGAGCTGTTCCCAGAGACGGAGGCTTTGTGATTGCTATTCAGGATCAAGTGATTGATACTCGTAACTATAAAAACACATAATTCGTATTCCCAACCACCCCACTGACTTATGTAGACGATGTCACAATAGTTCAGAAACAATTCAACATATTAGGAGCATGTAAATCTATAGTTCAAACAGACTACAAACATAGACACGACCAAGTTGCTGCAATTATCCACCAAAACCTAGCTCACAAACATTCATTCATTTAAAAAAAAATCGCTTATTACGAATATAATCCCAGCACTATTTTAGAAAGTAATTCTGTTAAATTATATTGGGACAGAACAATTATAACAGACAATATACATTACAATAGACCGGATATAACAATAATAGACAAAATTAAAAAAAATGTTTTTGTAATAGACATAGCAGTTTGCAACACGCACAACCTCACTACACATTCTGAGAAAATGACAAAGTATGTAGACCTAGCTATCGAAATAAAAAAACAATGGCAAGTAAACCTATATAAATCGTTCCCATCATCATATCCACAACTGGTGTAGTTCCAAAGACCCTTCAAACCAGCCTCAATATACTTCAAATGCCCAAATCCACTATTACACTTATACAAAAAGCAGTCCTACTTAACACCTGTCGTCTTACACAATTTCTCAACTCGTCATCATCATCATCATCTTTGTAGGTATTTTCTTCTTGCGGGCACACTTGGTCAAGGCCCGTGTGTCCGTTTTTCTACCCTTTAATACAGAGGAAGCAAAAAGAAACCATAATAATAATAATAATAAGATCCTAAACAACCACACGTCCTGATTGACTATCGAATCACGTGGGGGGCGGACACACGATTGAAAAATTACTGGCGTGGCTAACGTGGCTCTGGAAACCCATTAAACATGGAGACTCGTCCAAAAATAAAACGTTTAGGACCGCTGCCCGGGGGCGATCGCCGGGGTACATCTGGAGCTGGCACTGGGTGTCTCAGCATTTGAACCATCAGCGGTGTGGAGTTGAACAGGCGGGCCCTCACCTACAAAAATGTAACAGCAAAAATGTAGCAGCATAGTTCACATACGCAACACATAGTGGAAGATTGTACTCCTCGGTCTTCTGTACAATTTGCCAAAACGTATGTATGTGGCCTATGGTACTAAAACCTTTACGGAAAACGACTTGTTCGGGAAGCTGGAAGTCGTTGAGTCTGCGTGCGAGACGATTCGTAATAACTCTCGAAAACAGCACGTAGACGTGGCTCGGAAGGGAAATCTGTCTGTAGTACTTCAAGAGAGCGTTGTCGCCTTTCTTGAAGAACAAGACCACCGCACTTCTGCTCGACGCTTCCGAAATAGTGCCACCATGAAAGACGGAATTGAAGAGCTTCTGAAGGACTTTAAGTACCGGTTTTCCACCCGCTTTCAGAAGCTATGCTGTAATTTCATCCTCACTCGGGGACTTGCCGTTTTTAAGGTACTGGAGAGCCATTCTAATTTCGCTCAGACTGACGTCCGGAATTTCATCGGAATAGTGTCGGGTAAGACTTGCTCTCGGATCGTTTTTTACACTTAACTTCGCCTCCAGGTCCTTCAAAAGAGTTAATGCCCAGGCAAAGTATGAGCACATTGGCAGAATTGGCGAGAAATTAGTTCGCCTTCCTTCGCGAACCCGTGCATTCTGTTCTCTTGCAAAGACTGTTCAAAGGAATTTCTGTAATCTATCACTACCATCTCTGCACAGGGAGGACGACTCACTGGCCCACGCCGCAAAAGAGAAAGCCGACCTTTTAGGCTCCCTTTTTGCGTCCAACTCGACTCTCAATGACGGGGGAACACACCGCCGACCATCCCGCAGTGTGAGTGCTCTATGCCTGATGTGCGATTTACACAGCGCTCAGTACGCAAGACAATCCTCTCCCTGGACATTCATAAGTCGAGTGGGCCTGACGAAATCCTGCCAGTTGTGCTGAGGACGTGCGCTCCAGAGTTGGCACCGGTTTTGACGCGTGTTTTCCGGTACTCCTAATCCCTAGGAGTTGTACCGCACTCATAGAAGACAGCTTTCGTGCTCCCGATCCCTAAAAAAGGTAACCGCTCTGATCCGTCCAACTATAGGCCTATCGCCATCACATCCTTGTTATCGAAAATAATGGAGTCCATTATTAACTGCCAGCTCATGCGGTACCTTGAGCACCAGCTGATTAGTGACCGCCACTACCGTTTCCGTCGTGGTCGCTCAGCTGGTGATTTTCTTGTTTATCTAACACATAGATGGGCGCAGGCGATCGGGTCTGGCACAAAGCGCTTCTTTCAAAGCTTCCTTCCTATGAGCTTCCCGAGAAATTGTGCAATTGGATCACCAGTTTTCTGGCTGATCGGAGCAGCAAGGTCGTAGTAGACGGTGCATGCTCTGATTACAAGCCTATTAACGCTGGTGTTCCACAAGGCTGCGTTCTATCACCAACGCTGTTTCTTCTGCATGTCAATGATATGTTACAAACCGGTAGCATTTATTGCTATGCGTATGACAGCACTGGTGATGCTCTATGCACTGGCCGTGCCAAAATTTAAACGTCGCCGAGTACCGGAACAAACTTGTACCTGAAGTCATCTTTGCTGAAGAAGTCTCGGATTGGAGGCAACTAAATCTAGTCCAGTTTAATCCTCAGAAGACACAAGTTTGCGCGCTTACCGCTAAAAGAACCCCTTTGTCGTATTTCAATTTGTAGTCAATTGGAAGAGAAGGCCAAATTGGCCTCTTAAAAGCTAGGCGTGCTCAGCAGAGCGAGACAGCAATATTTCATGCCGGTACACCGCCTGCAACTTTACAAGGCGCAGGTTCGGCCTCACATGGAATACTGTTCCCATCTCTGGGCTGGGGCTCCCCAGTGCCAGCTCCTTCTACTTGACCGCATCCAGCGCAGAGCAGCTCGAATCGTCAGCGACCGAGTCCTTTCCGATCGGCTCGATTCACTGGCGCTGCGAAGAGATGTTACATCCCTTTGCATTTTCTTTCACATCTACCACGGGGAGTGCTCTGAGGAATTGTTTGGATTAATTCCAGCCGCCAAATTTCATTAACGCACATCGCGGCCAAATTCCCGATACCATCCACACCATCTGGATGCTTGGTGGTCCACCACTGTACCTTTCACTAGGAGTTTTCTTCCGCGTACGACCTCTCTGTGGAATAGCTTACCACTGGGGTTTTCCCTGGATCGATACAACTTAAGGACCTTCAATAAAAGAGCTTACTCCTTTCTAAAAGGTAGGCAACGCACCTGCAATTCCCCTGGTGTTGCAGTTGTTCATGGGTGGCGCTAGTCACTTACCATCAGGTGAGCCGTATTCTCGTTTGCCCCTTCTCCTATCAAAAAAAAAACACTTGCGTGTGGCTCCAACAAAATGTGTACAGCTGCCCTCAAAACCTCTCAAAATATCCCACAAAATCTCACTCAAAATCTCAGATGTCCCGGAAACGATGCTGTCACATTCGTTTTTCAGCTTCGACAGTTGGCTCTTTCTGTCAGACAGATCTCTGGAAAAGACTTTGGAGCCCTGGTTCCGCTCAATCGCTTCTTCAATACGAGTTATATTTAAGTTGCTTAAGTCCCGCTGCATGCATTTGGAGATCTGTCTGTTCAGTTGCCTGTATGCTGTCAAATCTGCAGCTTCATCTCTCGTCTAACGGCCATGATATTAAGAGTGTGGTCGGAGAGTTTTTGTGTTCTTCTGCGGCGGGTCTTGCAGAACTTAGCTCCGACCGCATGGACAGTTTCCACGAGTCCACTGCATTGCAATCTTCTAGGCACTGCAAACGGTTTTGTAGCTCAAGCTGAAAGGTTTCGGGACTTTGGATTAGAGCACCAGGGGGACGGAGCGTTGACGTCATTAGACGTGACCTCTCTAACTTAACGTTTAGGTTCAGTGTGCCTCTTACCATTCAGTGATCGCTACCAGTTTTTACCCTCGCGATCACTGAGATATCACTGAACATTTGTCGTCTGGTCGTCATAATGAAGTCATAAAATGTGCACAGATAAAAATTTAAATAATATACATAGTTTGAAATTACTTTTTAAATGTAATATAAAATGAGTATAGAGCTAGCTCTTGCCAGCTTCTACTGCAATTTGCTTTAATTGGTCTGACTGTAGCAACACATAAGTTCTAAGTTTAATAGTGATATTTTTCTAAAGAGTAGTGTAGCGCGCACGTTTATATATTTTTTTAATAATACAAGGTTTTTAAACCGATATAGAACATTGTTTCAAAAAACAATGTAAAGAATATAATATTCACTTAATAAACTATTTCTTGTCCTAGCTTACAAAAAAATCATCTCAACATGAGTCTCTCTTAAAGTAGAATTTTAAATAGCCAGACGTCTATCACGTTTGACTCTCTGATATAAATATGCAATGGTTTTACTGCCTACCATCTTTTGGAGGCTACAATATAATTAGGGAATTATTGAATATCTATGCAGCCTTTAACGACATCCATAGAATGTTTATTTGATAGTCACATAAGTAATTAATGCAATTAATAAATTAATCCAATTAATTAAGTATCCGGTTAGTACCCACATGAGATAAACGGTAGGTAGTAGGGGCCTAGTTTATGATTATAGTTTTCGCTCGATTTAATACTAACTGAAATTCAATATTAAATGGATAAAGATGTGATAGTGAATTATCTTACATATCCAAAACAATAACAACTAAACAATTATGTAGAAAACGTAAAAAAAACTTAATGTTAAAGAGGCGGCTCGGTAACTTAGTGGCCAAGCGTTTGGCTGCGGCGGTATAGTCCGCGTGTTTGTTTCTCAAACGGTACTGGTATTTATCTCTGTTTCATTTATATTGGTGACGCCAGCCATGTGATGGCCGCGTAAGAAAATCCATCACCCCATTTCGTCCCATGGGTGTCGTAAGAGGCGACTATGGAATATTTCATAAAGTTCTAATGACTTTCGAAAGATGGCATTATATATAATATCCCGTTTGACGTCAAACGTAATGTACTCAGACCGGCGACGGGCAGCAGCGTCAAAGGTGCGAGATGGCTGGCACTATGATTGTCAATCTGCCTG
The DNA here is from genome assembly GCA_029286625.1 of Parnassius orleans. Classification (NCBI taxonomy): domain Eukaryota; kingdom Metazoa; phylum Arthropoda; class Insecta; order Lepidoptera; family Papilionidae; genus Parnassius; species Parnassius orleans. The sequence goes on from JAGSMP010000184.1 coordinate 2,083,645, forward strand.
CCAAGCTTGACGATTAAGGTTACTCTATAACGGGGAAGGCCTACGTCCAGTAGGGTAATTTACGGGTCGATAAATATTACATATCTATATCTCCACAGTAAAGGTGCAGTATTTAGTGCGGATGCAACCAATTTTTTATTCTTTGTGAAATATATTTAGTGGAGGCGTAAGAGGATCCACTCCACTACTCCATATCACCCCATGGGTGACGTAAGAGGCGACAGAGGGCACTCAAACTATTAAAAAACTGCGGTCGGAAAGCCGCCTGCCAAGCGAGACTACCTCAGGTGGCAACTATTTCAAATATCCCCCCTGATGAAGAAATATGTTATATAATACCGACACGGGCACTTAATAGTATTCATTGTACTGTGTCAAAAGGAGCGCCATTCATCTTATTATTTATCTTACCCTTATCTTACCTTCCCACGCTACGTTAAATATATAATGATAAATGATACCCTTCTCCTATACATACTATTTGAGTTTTGCAATTCAATTAATTAACAAACATTTAGTACATTTGAAGTTATCACAAATATTTCGACAAATGTAATAGAATAGGTAATTTATACAACTAACAAAGCTTATCAATTTGCATAAGGTGCTTAAGCGTTCAGTTTCAACGAACGAATAGAATAATTTCTTTATAGCCGCTAGTCGTTAGAGCTTTTTCTTTTTAAATTATTATAGTTTTTTATAATGTTAAAATGTTAACATTATTAAAAAAAGTTAAAATATTTTTATAGTGTTTTTTTTTATATAGGGGCAAACAAACATGCGACTCACCTGATGGTAACTGACAACTGCCGCCCATGAACAATTGCAACACCAGGGGAATTGCAGATGCGTTGCCGGCCTTTTAAAAAAGTGTGCGCTCTTTTATTGAAGGTCCCTAAGTCCGGAAAAATCTCTGGGGGTAGCCGATTCCACAAGGAAGTTGTGCGAGGAAGAAAACTTCTTCTAAATAGCACAGTGGTGGACCGCCAATCACCCAGATGGTATCGATGGAATCGCGAGTTTTGTCGCGATGTGTGATGGTGAAATTGAGTGGCTCTATGTAACTTATGCTATATAACACATTACTCTATCAAAGAAGCCATTATTTTAATTGAGGAAGTTTTGTGTAAATAACAAAATTTAAGGCTTATAGTTTCAAATAAACAAGCTTAGAGTCTACCTAATAATGATTAGTTGCTACTGCAGCCCATGGATACCTATAAACCAACTTCAATTCAAATTTACAAGATAATTTACCACTTGCTTTGCGGTGAAAGTAAACATCGTAAGTTATGTCTGAGAAATAAATATTTCGATGATATGTGAAGTCGGTCAGTAAGCACTGGAGCAGCATGACGGACTACTCTTTATCCCTCTTAGAAATGAGAAGAAGTTTGTGTCGAGTTATGGGACGTATATAGGCTATTACTTTATATTTTTACATCTTACCTATGTTCTAAATATTCACAGAATAATTTTAATATATTATGCATGTCCCTGTGTGTAATGAAGAGAACATGTATGCTTAGATTTATTATTCCTTTGTAAAATAGAGCTTCAAAGCGTATAATCTTACAAAACCACTGTAAGTTATATAGAGCAGGAGAGCACTTCAAATAAACTTCCTCGCAGTTTGCCTTAATTAACTTTGTCTCTATGTAACTTATGCTATATAACATATTATTCTCTCAAAAAAGCCATTTCTTTAACAAAGGTAGTTTTGTGTAAATAACAAAATTTTAGGCTTAATCGTCAACAGCAATTAAAAATTCTATTTCGAGATAGGTCACTATGGAGAAAGAGTTTTCCGTAATAAATATAGTAAGAATGCGGGATGGTGAATGCAGTACTAAAATTGAACGTAAAATACTCGTGGAAAGTGATATTTCTATGTTTGTAGCTCAATCACGCAAAAACTACGGAATGGATTTAATGCAATTTGACAAAATTATAGACTATGAACCAGAATAGGACATAGACTATATATTTTGTAAAAAAAAACGTTTTAGTCTACCCCAAATTACAGTCATTTTGATCCATGGTGCTAAAATTTTAGTAATAAAATGTAATTTCTTGACGTACGCTGATATATTAGAAAAAACTATAATATGTACTAACGAATTGAAATATTGAAAATATCTTTAAAAAATCTGCGATACACTAGATCTCTCTATTATAGGTTACAGTCACAATAGCTTTTTGTTTATAAAACAATAAAAAATCGTGAAAGTAATTTGGATACATATTATGATACGGTGATAGTAGGATGATTACTTCTGATCAAAAGTATGTCTGTGTCATGACGAATATTGTAATAAGTTAATATTTGGTCTATAGGTATATCACAGAAATTGGACATTTCGCATAGGCAACATCATAAAATGAAATTATGTTATACATGAATATGACTGCAGCCCGTGTTTTACGAAACACGTATCTAGATCGCGCTATATATATTATAAATTTCGCATGACAGTATGTTGATTTTCCCTGTGAAATTTACGTATATAAACTGCCCCCACTATACAGGAGAATATCCTAGTGTGGAGGTAAGGTTTTTCCTAATAAAAAAATTGTTTAAGGCTCACACCACACAGAGGCGGTCTGGTAAGCGTTTGGTCTGCGTCTGGTCGCGGAAGTTGGCATTTTTGCGATCAGAGTTATAATATATGTTAAAAATTTTAAAGTAGCGGGATTACATTTGGTTACGGTATATTTCTCCATGATCCCCTCTGCGTAGCTTGCTTACTTGTTTCCAATCACTTAAAAATCAAATCGTTTAATGTAGTATAAAGATTGTCTTCCGCAGTAGAGCCTTATGTAGTAATTTTGTAAAATTTTGTAGAATAATTTCAGACACAAAATTGTCGCCATTCAAATAAAATTCAAGCGGAGCCAGGAAAAGTAGTTAGCGAGTTCACCACTAGACTTCAGTATTTTGAACCTACATATGCTAATATGAGATTTCATAAATTGTCAATATTGTTAACCGGCATTCTAGTTATCGCCTAGAGCTTGTGTTACTGCAAATAACACTTAAAAGTAATAATCTGCGTTCAAAAATGATCGGAGTGTACACAAATAGGTGTTGCAAAAGCTACTAGTTGAAACATGTCTAAAATACTAGAAACCAACATAATAAATATCTAACTTCTGTAAACTTTCAATTCCTCAATGGTATTGCAAGCGATTTTTATTTTATAGAATATGGTGGCAAACGAGCACACAAACCACCTGTTAGTAAGTGGATGCTGTGGTCCATAGACATCTGCATATATCAGATGATGAACTTTCATATATATGAAACTTTTTCAACAAACACTTAATATCGTCTTCACTTTCGTCTTTGAGATATTAAAAGGTCGAATAGATTTCGTAACTTGCTGATCCAACGAGGTTGACCAGTAAACTAGCCTGCACTGAACTTTCCTCTTCAGCCACTCCAGAGGTTTTAAGAAACACCTCAAATTGTTTCCGCCACTTCCGCCATGAGTTTTCCCGCGCAGCCGGACCGCCTTCGAGCACTAATTGTACGGGAGGTCGCGCGTGTTCCATCACTTACTTTTACATAATGTACACCATTAACGTCAATATTAAGTTCCCTTATCAACAAAGATACGTCTATATCGACTGTCTAATTTATTATCAACACCGCTGCCATCAAAATAAACGCTAGCTGGTTCGACACTGATTTTATTATTCATATGAAGGCATAGTATCAACATACAATATTAATCTACCCACAATATACTACAATCATGGGAGTGTATAAAATATAACTAGACCGCCACCTTGGGCGGTTCGACATATTCGATTTAGAATGACGTCACTTTGGTAGGCGTACTTTTAAAATTCTATTGCAAAATTGACTCCAAAATCGTAATCGGGGACTCCAAAAACCCCGGGATAACAAAACTACAGACGGTTTGGAGCAACTAAGCTTTTGATCGCCAATTTAGATCCACCATCTTAAATATTTTTTATCTCCAGCAGTTGACCCTTGTCGGTCTTTACAACATTTATTCGAGCACCACCAACATTTTGTACGTGGTAGAGCCATGCTGCAGCTATATTAGTAGTATAGTTGTAGCACGAATGGGTCGGCTCGACCGGGGAACGCTCTCACAGAATACCAGCGTAAAATAGCAGCTTAACCCTGCTGTGTTTCGTATGGTGAGTGTAGAGAACCGGAGACCCTTTTTACTGGAAATGAGGCATTCCATCTTAGTCCTCACGGGTGACAACGCATTTGCATTTTGATTTGTAATTGAGGATAGATGTAGATGTCTATGGGCCGCAGCAACCACTTACCATCAGGTAGACTGTGTGCTCGTTTGTCACCCTTATCCTATAAAAAAAATCCCTAACTTTTCTGAGTTAAAACTCTTTAAAATTGGTATAGTGGCCATTTTTTACCACCGCCCGAATTTGCCCAGGGTGTAGGATATTAGTTAAGACACGACCTTGCTCAGTCCTATCGTTTAGCCAGGCAGTAGTACACCATATTTTCGAAGAGCTGAACGCGGACGTTATTTTAATCGTATTCTTCTCAGCAAACCCTTTCATTTGATATCCATATTATGGGGTTGCATATGTAAACATAGTCCGCCATCTTTGGGTGTCCACCATATTGGATTTAAAGTGATTTCATTCTACTTTTGTATTCTTCTCAGCAAACCCTTTCATTTGATATCTATATCATGGGAGGGCATAGAAAATAACTAGTCCGCCATCTTGGGCGGCCCGCCATATTGAATTTAGAATAACATCACTTAGTTAACCATGCATTGTCATTCAAACTAAACATGTATGCAAAATTTCAGCTCAATTGGTTGAGTATAACAGCTTTAAAATTCAGATGCAAAATTTGACCCTAACAAACATACAAACATTGCAAATTAAACAAAAGCTTTTAAAATATATGATGTAGTGAGTTTAAAGTTAATGTAACAATTATGCAGATTACCTCGCAACGGCATTCGCTTTTGTATTCTACGCCATAGTTGCACTTGCATCTTAATGTACAAACTTGTTTATCTTTGAAGAAGTCCATCTCCACAAAACATAGACTAAACCATAAACAGTGATTTAAAATAACATACGTTATCAAGACGTTATACGACTAGCACTTGTCCGTTGTTATTCTCGCATGGATTATAAATAGAAACATTTAATAACATTTTTTTATCGTATAATCTCTATTATATAAAAATCAATTGCTGTCCGTTAGTCTCGCTTAAACGCAAAAACGGCCTGACCGGTTTTGATGATTTTTTTTGTGTGTATTTGAATGAGTCGATGAGAGAGAGAGAATGACCCGGTAGGTGGGGCTGTTGTCGAAATCCGGAAATCACCCATGCGAAGCCGAGGTGGATCGCTAGTATATAATAAACGTGAAAGTTTATCCAACTTGCGACTCCCAAGTAATCGAAATGGGTCTTTTTTCAGTATACAGTAATAATCATGGTTATAATTAACACTGTAGTAGTAAGAGTTATCCTTATATCGTATAAAATTAGAGTACAATTAGTGTAAGAGTACACAGCGTGAAGTACGTAGACGCGTACTTCACGCTGGTGGTCATTTAATTCGTTGGGCAACCATTTGTCGAGCCGCCAATTAGAAGCAAATGGACCAATATTGTTTCGATGCTATCTTCGAAAGCTGCTACTAATTCATCCGTATATTGAGTATCATCAGCTTCCACAATTGCCTTTAATTCGTAATTGTCCACCAAAGTTTTCGGACGACCACGGGGTTCATTTTTCAGGTCGAAATTTCCAGAATGGAATCGAGCAAGCCAATAATAGGTAGTGCGTTCGTTTGTAGTATTTGCTCCGTAAACGTCGTTGATGTGCCGCGTTGCTGCCACGACGGTACTCATTTTCCATAATTACTCGAATTTTTAAAGTATCTATGATGACATAAAAGATTCAAATGTGATGAAAACATAACGTAATTAACGAATAACTATTTTTGAAAAAAGAATTCCACATTTAAAAAAAGTTTATTTGAATTTAGAATTCTTAGCCTATGCCAACAAACCAGCAACTCTTGAAACATTGGAAGCCAATATTCAAGCCACCATTGACGTCATACGGTCAGATTTATTGGAAAAAGTAGTGAAAAATTGGACTGATCGAATGGACTATGTAACATGTAGCCGCGGCGGACATATGCCGGAAATCATATTTAAAAAATAAATGCCATGAAATTATCAACCAGATTATAATAATAAAAAAATCATTCCAACAATATTTCTGTTTTGTATTATTATTTAAAAGAGACAATTTCTTTTTGTATTGAGAATGGGCCCACCACCGTAACCAGACGTAACTTAATGAAACATAATATGTCGATTTATTCCCTATAACCAATAGATTCCAATAGTAATATTAGTTTAACCGTATCTAACAGGAATACTGAGAAATTAACAATTAAAATATGAATATCACAATAACCTAAAAACAAACTAAAAGCGATTGTCTAGTAGTTTTCACCAGTATTATAAGTTAAAATAGTGCTCTGGTCAATAATTAATAGTATAAAAGAAAGTTGTAGGTACATTCAGCATTTATAGGTACTTTAAGGTTGATGGAAAATTTTTTTAGTTGTTCATTCTTCTTTATACGCATTTTTTTTCATATTACATTATGGCTAATGTAATATGAAAAAAAATGACTAATTGACTACCACCAAAGATTTTTCCGGACCGATACGACTTAGGGACCTTCAAGAAAAGAACCTAGTCTTTTTTAAAAGGCCGGCAACGCATGTGCAATTGTTGCAGTTGTTCATGAGCGGCGGTAGTCACTTACCATCAGGTTAGCCGCATGCTCGTTTGCCCCCTCTGCTATAAAAAGAATCTCATATGTTAAAGCCAATCAAGCCATTTAGGCTACAGAGCGTGCCAAAGAAATAGATATACATACATTCATCCATACATACGTTGATACATACATTCGAAAAACATTACACTCCTCCTGGGTAAGTCGGGTAAAAATGGCACTTATTGCTAGCTGAAATGGCAGTTACTAATATTAACTACTACTTGCAACGGCTCTGCATTGTGACGATTTCGCCGCTTTAGTTGCCACATCGGCTGGGCGTGTGGTGTAGCGTGTGGGCTGGTCTATTTAGGCGGTCATCCTCAGGTCATACTAATACAACAACGTGAGTTTTCTGTATTCTGTGTATTTCTCCTGACGTCACGCCCCACGCCCCCGAACGCTCTTCGCCAAGACCTTAAATAACAGGTAAAATTAATTATGATTCTTAGAGTAAGTTTACTCGTAGGTTAAGAATCATGTTAATTTTACCTGCATTATTATTATTATTTTATGTTTGTAACCTGCCTCCACGATACAGGAGAAAATCCTACTGTGGAGGTTAAGTTTTTTTTAAAGAAAGAAAAAACATGCGCGATGAATATAGAACGAAAAGCGTGTTTTGAACCCGGATAAAAAGTTATAACATTACATGTTATACTACAATTACTTTAAAAGTTAATTATTCAACACGCATATAATTTTCATATAAGATAACAAAACAAAAGAAAATTATAGTAAAATTCAAAAGTACATATAAAATTTAAAAGGATTAAATATCTTCAGCTGATAGAACTTCAAATAAATAAATCCACCTTGGTTACTTGGCTCCGATTTGGTTAATCCGTTGAATTCACTCGAGCGCAAATATTTCTGATTCAAAAATAGCTCCTGATACAAGTGATATTATATTAAAGGCGTGCTTGCAATTTCCGGCATATACCAGATTTATCAAACAGTTTATGCTACACGCAATACAAATGAAATCATTAAGTCTCTTCGCAAATATTTTTTTTAATTATTAACTTAATTTGCAATAACAATGCATGATGTTGACTGATTTTTTAAATAAAATTATTTTTATATATATATATATATATATGTTAATTTGTGCAACATATTATAATAATAAAATAAAAAGTAACAATTTCTTACAGAGCTTAAACTTATTCTACAAAATACATCGGGATTCGTTATTATTGTCAATCATTGATATGATTTATCACATTGGGGGAGACAAAATTTTGTTGAGAAATTGGTCAATTTGAAAACTTAACTCGCCCTACACAGAAAGTAGAGCTTATATAAGTAGAGATTTTATAAATTGTTGGGTGTCGTATAGGCTGCCATTTTACCTAAAAGAGACATCCTTCAAAGTTTTTATTAATTTTGATGTTGAATTTGAGGACGTAAATTACATCTGGTGTTTTGTAAAGAAATTATAAAGTTAAAATCGTTCCACTTTTACTTCGACCCAATACTTTTAAAATATTTTAAAGAAATATAATTTTTGTTTTCATTGCTCAGCATTTTGAAGAACAAAGTAATTATATTAAAAAGTTGCCATTAATGTGAATAAAACGAGGAATAAAGCACAAAGGCCTTTCCAATTCGTCTTTTCCAATTATCCATTTGAGAAATGTTTCACGTTAACGTCTTTCTTTTTATAAAGTTATTGTAAATAACCGTTCTTAAATTTTTTAGGTTAATAAAATAATTACCTAGTGGAAAGAGTATGTTAAAATTCTAAACTCAAAATTCTATTATTTCAAAATAACGTAACTGATGATTATATCTGATTATGAATAGTTTAATTTTTTAATTAAAGGTCTATTTGTAAACATCACGGCACAAACCGGTAGTGGTGCCAGAATATCAATCAATACATTTCTATCCAAGCGGATTTTAATGTATAGTAAGGTAAATGTCATGAAAGTCCGTGGGAAAGCCTGCACCGCATGGACGGTTCAAGGCATCTGGCAGAAACTTTTATCGATGATCCACCTGTAAAGTGAGGCAATTACGAATTTTGTTGCCTTTTTTTATATACTTGTTTAAATAGAATAAGGATGACAAACGAGCACAGAGTCCACTTGATGGTAGTGGATGCTGTGGCCTATAGACACATCTACATCTATCCTTTTAGCTAAAATCGAAATACAGATGCGTTATCACCCCTGAGGATTAAAACAGAATGCCTGGTTTCCAGTAAAAAGGGTATACATATATTTATGTCCTGATAAATAAGGAAAATATGTGACGATAGAATCATTCTTTAGGAAAAAGCGTTAATTCACACTTGCAATGCTTTACTAAAATGTTCACGAACTTTGTTTTTAAAAAGAAACTTTTTGGAAGCTTTTTTAATGTCAAGAGGTATTTCGTTCCAGAGTCTTATAGCCATAAGAGCGAAAGAGTGGGACATATAACCAGTACGGTGTGAAGGCGTTAGCAACTTTGGATTATCCGAAGAACGGAGAAAACAATTATGAGTATCTCCTAGGTACTGAAATTTAGATTTCAAGTACTCAGGAGCAAAAGGATCATCATAGGTCATATTTACGAAGACCATAAATGTATCTGATGCAGTTATTGAGGAGACGATCCAATTTGTTAAGATGCTGTTGAGATAAATCTGTGCAATACACATCTACATAGTCTATTATCGGCAGAATAACAGATTGAACAAGCAAAATTTTGTAAGAGAATTTTTATTTAAAAGAAAATTTTTCATGCGATTAAGAGATCGCAATGTTGCAGTAACTTTGCGGCTTACTTCCTGGATCTGCTTGTTCCATGAAAGAAAGCTATAGAATAGAATAGAATAGTTTTTATTCAATATTGATTAGAAGTAATTCTTATTGAAAGTCATTTTTTTACTTTACCACTGGTTCGGAGAAAAACCTCTGTCGTGGGAAGAACCAGCAAGAAACACAGCGGGACTTTTTTGTTAAAATAAATTTTACAATATATGTAAATGGTTACAATCTATTTACAAAATTTATTTTAGAAACAGCTTGGAAGCGACCACCTCATTCCCAGGGGTTATTATTAACCATGTATTCATTTATATTATAATAACTCTTTTTATACAGTTTTTCTTTAATTAAATATTTAAACTTGGTAATAGAGAGACCTTGTATATTTTCTGGGACTTTGTTATAATAGCGTATACATTGCCCCAAAAATGAATTACTGACTCTGTGGAGACTGGTATCACTAGCTTATGTTTGTACCTAGTGTTAACAGAGTGTATATTTTTTTTTTACTAAAACTATCTTTGTTTTTGTGAAAATAAATTAAATTTTCGTAAATATACTGAGAGGCCAAAGTTAATATATTTATTTCTTTAAAATTTTCTTTAAGAGACTCTCTCGATTTAAGGTTGTAAATAGCTCTTATGGCTCTCTTCTGCAAAACAAAAATAATTTCTAAATCAGCCGCATTTCCCCATAGCAAAATCCCATAAGACATTATGCTATGGAAATAACTGAAATAAACTAATCTAGCTGTATCGACACTAGTGAGATCTCTAATCTTAGCTTGAGCTTAGTCTGCTTGCTAGTTTGGATATATGGGGGCCCTACTGAATCTTCGCGTCGAGAGTGATGCCAAGAAAAACAGAGGATTCAACAGGGCTCAGTTCTTTCCCATTTAAATTTACAACGTACAGACCGAGATACTTAACATATGGAGAGTATGGTATAGCCTTGTTGTTGTACGAAATAAACGGCAAAGTGGAGATATCTAATATGGATAAGTATCTAGAGCTACGTGGGCCAATAACGCCTGCGACTATCCATGATAACAATTATTATTTCGTTACTTATATAAACGACTATACACATTTTACGGTAACAGACCTTATGCGAAATAAATCAGAAATATTAAAATATTTTGAAGATTATGTTGCAAAGAAAAATAAGGTCAAGAATATCTTTCTTACGATTTTAAAGAATTTTGTGTTTGTAAGGGAATAATGTATCATTTGACGGTACCATACACACCACAGCAAAATGGTGTATCAGAACGTATAAATCGCACATTAACCAAAATGGCAAGAACATTGGTTTTAAGTGCGAATTTAGAAAATATATTTTGGGGTGAAGGTGTTTTAACATCTACATATTTTATTAATATATTACCCACAAAAGTGCTCGTTAACAATGAGATGTGGCATGGTAAAAAGCCAAAAATTTATAATTTAAAAATATTTGGCTCAACTTTTTTAGCAGTGCACAACAAAACAATGAAAGGTAAATTTGATGAAAAATGCCTTAAATCCACATTAGTAGGTTATAAACCAAATGGATATAAATTGTTTAATGTTGAAATTATTAATTTTTATATAGCCAGAGATGTTCTGTTTGACAAATAAAATTTTCAACACTCTAGGCCAACACATCTATCCTGACAATGATTCGGCAAAATTATTGGGCAACAAACATAATCGTTGTGTCAGCAACGCGGCACAAGTGGCACGCAACATCAACGACGTTTACCGAGCGAATACTGCAAACGAACGCACCACCTGTTATTAGTTTGCCCGCTTCTGTTCTGGAAATTTCGACCTGAAAAATGAATCCGGTGGTCGTCCGAAAAATTTGGTTGACAATGACGAATTAAAAATGATTGTGGATGCTGATAATACTCAATCTACGGCTGAATTAGCAACAGCTTTCAAAATTAGCATCAAAACAATAACGGTCCATTTGCGTCAAATTGGCAATGTAAAAAAGCTTGAGATATGGTTGCCCCACGAACTCAATGATCGCCAGTACGCGTCGAGATGTGCCTTGCACTGCCCCACAGGCACACAAACGAAGGAATTTTGAAACACATTGTTACCTACGTCGAAAAATGGATTCTGTTTGACAATCACAATCACTCAACAAGTTGGTTGGATCCTGGTTCAGCACCTAAACAATGCCTTAAACGAAAACTTACCTCTAGAAAAGTGATGGTCACTGTTTGGTGGTCTAGCGCCGGTGTGATTTATCACAGGTTCTTACCAAACGGTATGAGCATTACTGAAGATGTGTACTATGAATAACTGAACACAATGATGGAGAAGCTCGCACATCTCCAACCAGCTTTGGTCAATCACTCGTCCCCGCTGCTCCTGCACGACAACGCGCGACCTCATATTGCACAACAGACGGTCTCCGAGTTACAAGAGCTGAGGTTGGAAGCTCTCCGTCACCCACCGTACTCACCAGATCTTGCACCTATAGACTTCTACTTTTTCCAGAATAAGGATAATTTCTTGGCGAGAAAAAAATTCAATACCCTTACTTGTTGCCTCCCGTCCGGCTGCTTTCTTCAAGAAGGACATCAACAAACTGCCACTGCGTTGGAAAAGATGCATCAACTGCATGGGTTATTACTTTAATTAATAGAAATAAATAATATAGAAAAAAATGACGTTAAATTATTTATATAAAAAAACTACAATTTCATAGGTAAAGACCTAATATTAATAGTAACACCGCTTCAAATTAACACCAAAGATAACCATCTTATGGCGGTTCGGTCGGCTTGCCTATTATTAAGAAAATAGTGCACTTACCTTAAGAATACATGTCTTTCCTGCAGACTGTGCGTTTACTGAGGTGGCTATGAACACTAATGTAAAAACGTAATGTAACCGAATAAAATAATTTTTCTAAAATATCATTCGTCGATTCGACGTAGATTGTCTTAGTAGGGTTAAACACTTATCGTCTTATTAAAAAAAAAACTTTATAATTAGTCTCAGGTTTAACAAGTTTGTTTTAAGATAAAAAGTGAGTGAGGAAATTATGCAAACTAAACTGTAAAGGATTGAATTTGACTGCAAATGTCAAATTCCTCGAAAACTACGGCGTCGCGGCTAAGGGATTTCTTTCGTAACGAACTTTCTTTTACTTTTCTTAAACCATAGCTGAAACCCAAGACTGTTAATTAACTACCTTTTTTGATAAGACCGATAATATCTTTGTAAGTAATATTAATATTACAACTGTTTTAATATGCATTATCTCAATAATAAAGTTTTCTCTCTCGAGTTTGAGCGAAATTCCTAATAGAATATACAACGTACATACTACAACATATTGTTACAATGTAAAAGTAATGGATTAGACTATAATGTGGGTGTCTTCAAGGCAAGAGTGATTAGGCTTTGGTTAAGCTAAGACAGTGGGATTTGTTATCTTTGGCTGCATCACTGCTTAACTTCAGGTGGGATAGTAGTCAAACATTGACTTATAATAGTTATAAAAATAGCAATACCAAGCGTAGAAAACTCTAAATGTTATAATAATGAAAATGTGCAACAATTGTAATTGTCTATAAATAGTCACGCTGAATAAATTAATTTTGCTATTTTCAGCCGAAACAAAATTATTATAACTAAACAAAACAAAATTAAACTGCCATTTACATTCGATGGCTTCCCACATGATAGACGAAGAGTTTAAAAAACTATTGGTAAATCCAATTGTGCATGCCCTAAGCGCATTAAAAAAAATACGTATAACATGATTATACGTAATTTTTTTAAATGGTTTAAATACACACAAATTTCCACTAATAACCTTATTATTATACTTCCAATTTCCCAATAATTTTATGTCAAAATTCAATTTAAAAAATGTTTGGAAAATCCAAAAATGCACGACTCATAATGCTCTTATGATCATCATATCATCATTCAGTTCACTCCATAAAGTCTAAGACGTATTTAAGTATAAATATACTTAAATATATGCATCCTACTTTAAGTACGTAGTACTGTTATTTATTCTGTGCTTTTAAAATATTGTAATAAAAATCTGTGATTATTATAATAATCAAGTATGTATCAAATTTTGTTTTTCGAATATTTTGTATTTCTACAGCGAGCTTTTTGAGCCGCTGCAAACAACAGATACAGTATCCACTCACAATGACAGCTGAGTCCGAAGTGAGTGAGTGAGGCAGTTTATTTAATAGTAAAGCCCTTTTATTCCGAACTACATGCAATTTAACATATTTGATTTTATGAATTTTATTTCTTATAGTATATCTCGCAATTCGGCGTGCCTCTTGGCATAGGCCTCCTCCAGCTCTCTCCATTGAGCTCGGTCTTCTGCAAATCTGGTCCAATATGGTCCTAGGGTTAGGCGGATATCGTCACTCCATCTTGTTTTCGGACGCCCCTGTCCCCCTATGTTCCCTCTTGGATACCATAAGGTTACTTGTTTGCTTCATTTATCTATTGCAACGTAGCATATGTCCTGTCCAACTCCATTTTAGATGATTTATACGAGTTGTTACATTTATTACTTTTGTCTTCCTTCTTATTTCCACATTTCGAATTCTGTCACTAAGCCTGATTCCCAACATGCTTCTTTCCATTGCTCTTTCTGTTTTAGCAAATTTTTCTCTATATTTGTTCGTTAATGTCCATGTCTCGCAGCTGTGTGTCTTGCAGGGAAGAATAAAAGTGTTGAAAGTCTTTCTCTTGATATGAATGCCTAGACCTTTGTTCTTCATTACTTCTTTCAAGGATCAGTATTTCCTCCAACCGCAGGCTATTCTTTTGTTTATTTCCTTGGATATGGAGTCTTCAGCGGATATAAAATTTTGTTGAGAAATTGGTCAATTTGAAAACTTAACTCTCCTACAGAAAGTAGAGCTGATTTTATAAATTGTTGGGTGTCGTATAGGCTGCCATTTTACCTAAAAGAGACATCCTTCAAAGTTTTTATTAATTTTGATGTTGAATTTGAGGACGTAAATTACATCTGGTGTTTTGTAAAGAAATTATAAAGTTAAAATCGTTCCACTTTTACTTCGACCCAATACTTTTAAAATATTTTAAAGAAATATAATTTTTGTTTTCATTGCTCAGCATTTTGAGGAACAAAGTAATTATATTAAAAAGTTGCCATTAATGTGAATAAAACGAGGAATAAAGCACAAAGGCCTTTCCAATTCGTCTTTTCCAATTATCCATTTGAGAAATGTTTCACGTTAACGTCTTTTTTTATAAAGTTATTGTAAATAACCGTTCTTAACTTTTAGATTAATAAAATAATTACCTAGTGGAAAGAGTACAAATTATAACAATCTTAAAAATATATTACTATTATATATTTAAGATGATATCTATATTATTATCTATTTAAGATTAATTTATTGTAATTATTTGTAAGGTGCACTCAGATGCACCGTTACAAAATAAAATTAAGAAAAATGGAAAAACTAGAAGATGAAATTCAAGAACAGGAGGAACAAGAAAAGCTTTCAAGGAATTAAGAGAATATGGAATGGAATGGCTACCAAAACTAAAAAGCAACAGACCCAAACAAGTAAAAAATCGTAGAAGAATCAGGAGCTTTTCCATAAACTACTATCGAACTCTTTACTCGAACAATGACACCGATCAAGAAAATAATGGCAATAACGATCCTAATACGAGTTATAAAAAAGTCCCATCGATATTCTTGCAGGAAGTACAGAATACAATCATGTCACAGAAGCTAGAAAAAGCTCCAGGACCTGACAATATAACAAATGAGCTAATCAGAGGAACCGAAGATGAAATAAGCCCAATCCTAACCAAGTTATTCAATGATATTATAACAACAGGCACCATCCCGAAACAATGGAAAGACTCACATATCATTCTCCTACATAAGAAAGGGAATAAAGATGACATCGGCAACTATAGAACAATTAGCCTAATATCAAATGTGTACAAAGTATTCGCAAAAGTAATTCTAGAAAGAATAACAAGGGTTTTAGACGAAAACCAACCGATCGAACAGGCAGGATTTAGAAAGAACTACAGTACTATAGACCACATCCACACAATCAAACAAGTCTTGGAAAAATACAATGCATACCAGAATACTTTTGACAGCCTAAAACACAAATTTATCTGGCTGAGTCTAAAGGAACAAGGAGTGGACGATGCCTATATAGAACTAATCAAGTCCATCTTCAAAAAAAGCAAAAGCAGTATTAAATTAGAGTCAAAAGGAGACCCCCTTCCAATAAACAGAGGCGTGAGACAAGGAGACCCATTATCTCCAAAGCTTTTTAATGCTGTGCTGGAACACGACTGGATATAGACTGGGATAATTAGGGTATTATAATCAACGGAAGCCGCCTCAATCATTTGAGATTTGTAGATGATATTGTCCTGTTAGAAGAAGATCCTAAGAAACTGGAACACATGGTAAAAGACATAGCAGAAAAAAGCAGGGAAGTAGGTTTAGAAATTAATGCAGATAAAACAAAACTAACGACCAACTCAACAGAAAGCAACATAGAGGTCTACGGAACCAAGTTCGAATATGTGAAAGAATATGTTTACCCAGGACAAATTATATTCGCTGAAGACCCCATGTCCAAGAAAATAAACAAAAGAATAGTCTACGGTTGGAGGAAATACTAATCCTTGAAAAATTAATGAAGAACAAAGATCTAGGCATTCATATCAAGAGAAAGACTTTCAACACTTTTATTCTCCTGCATGACATACAGCTGCGAGACATGGACATTAACGGACAAATATAGAAAAACTTGCTAAAACAGAAAGAGCAATGGAAAGAAGCATGTTGGGAATCAGGTTTAGTGACAGAATTTGAAATGTGGAAATAAGAAGGAAGGCAAAAGTAATAGATGTAACAACTCGTATAGACCATCTAAAATGGAGTTGGACAGGACATATGCTACGTTGCAAAATATATTAATGAAGCAAACAAGTAACCTTATGGTATCCAAGAGGGACATCGGAAGCGTCCGAAAACAAGATGGAGTGACGATATCCACCTAAGCCTAGGACCATACTGGACCGGACTTGCAGAAGACCGAGCTCAATGGAGAGCTGGAAGAGGCCTATGCCAAGAGGCACGCCGAATTGCGAGATATACTATAAAAATAAAATTCATAAAATCAAATATGTTAAACTGCAAGTAGTTCGGAATAAAACTCACTTCGGCCTCAGCCGCCACCGTGATCCACTCACGGCGGCGGCTGAGGCCGAAGCACTGTATCTGTTGTTTGTCCATGTAATCGTATTTTTCTGTGACACTTCGGTCCGAGTTTACTATTTTTTCAGTGTGTTGATGAACGAAGAAACTATTTTCTCTGTGTTGATCTAATGTCAATTTATTTTTAATTTTATTTCTACCCTTTTTGTTGGATGCTTTTTAAAGCAGCGTACCATGCAGTGGTCCGTATTAAATTTAAATTTTGAATAATGTGTGTATCTTGGAAAAACGTTGGTTTATTAATTATTATGAGATCAATTTCGTTTTATACTAGCCATCAGTTGATATCCAGGTCCACTTGGTTTTGGGTTTTGAAGACTCAATTGAGTAATATTAAGTTATTTTGTAGTAGAAATTCAATTAGTCGACAACAAATCAATGCAGTATGTGCATTAAAGTCACCCATGACTATGAGGAAGTTATAATAGTATTTTTATAATATCAGACAGAGTGCAGTAAAGCCTTCACTTTCACTTTCTAGTGCTAATTCTGTGGGTGCGTATGTTGTATAATTGTCCACGGTTTTTGTATCTTGGAATATTAATGTTGAGTATTGCTATTCCGTCTGAAATGCCTATCAGTTCTTGTATTTAGTTTTCAAATGCTTTTTAATTAAGAATCCTACTCCTCTTTGGCCTGCTGTTTCACTTTTCTGATATAATATGTAATCGTTTTGTTCTGTTATTTTCTCATCTAACCTTCTCATTTCACATATGCCCAGGATATCAAATTTTATATTTTGTTACGCCTTGTCCAATTCGAGTAAGCTTTCTTGTGTTCGCAAAGTTCTTGTATTAAGTGTTGCAATGTTAAATGTTACACTTCTTTTTGCTGGAGGATTTTGGTCTAGTGCTCCCCAGACCAGCCGTTGTAGGAGACAATTTACTTATTGTTTTGCTTGAATCTATTTGTTGTAGCCGTTACTGTTTGTTTTCTGTTTTCTAGGGCCTTAATTCGTTTTTGAGGAATTTAGGTAGTGATCAGATCTTGTTTTTCTACATTATTTGGTAAGTTTGGTCTAATAGTTTAATTTTCTGTATTTTAGTACGAGATTGGTTTGTATTTCTAGCTAAATTGCTTATGCTGGCTTTTTCTGTGTTGCTTGTTAGGAGAAACTGAGGTTCTCTCTTTTTCTCTGCTATTTTCTTCCTGTTTTATCATTATGAGTTTGTCATGTTTTAAATAGGCGATGTTTCCATTCTTTATTCTTCTTCCACTTGGGATTGTAGTTGTTTACGCTTTTCCAGAGTTTCCTTGGAGTAATTCTCTTTAATGTATATATTTGATGGGAGATTCAACTTGTTCTTGAGTACAAGATGTTTCTTCCATTGAGTTGTAAAGGAAACTACGATTGGTTGGTTTTTGTTTTTCGTCTTTCTTCCGATTCTATATACGTTACTAATCTCTTGGCTACTCATTTGCACTCCTAGCTTTCTATGGTATCTCTTATACAGTCTCCTAATTCTCGCTCAGATTTTCCTATTTTCTCTACTCCGAAGAAGACGTGGTTGTTTTTTCGTTTCACTCTTTCTAAGTATTTAATTTTCAGCTCCAGTCCTGATACTTTGTTTTTGAGGAATTTGTTTTCTTCAATTATTGCATTCATTTTCTCGTCTATTGTTCCGTGACGTTCTTGGTTACCGCCTGTGTTATCTGGTCGGCATGTTTATCTAATTCCTCGTCAAATTTTCGTAGAAGTAGTTCTATATTTTTATCCATAGTGGTTTATTACTCTGGTAAATTTCTAGTTTTGTTGTGATATCACAGTATTTTTGGGGGATTTTTAATTCCTTTATTGGCAACCCCGATGTTAATGTCGACAAGCGTCACTGTCACTGTCAGTTTCAGATGTTCTAAGGTTGATACTATGTAGATGACGAGTCTATTGTCTATTGTTAATGCCTTTTAGGTTATAATGACGATGAATTAATTTAGTATTAGGATCTCGTATTTGGATCTTTATTGGCATTATTTTCTCAATCGGTGTAATTGTTCGAGTAAAGAGTTCGATAGTAGTCTGTGGCAAGGCTCTGGATTCTTCTACGATTTGTTGCTTGTATGGATCTGTTGCTTTTTAGTTTTGGTAACGAATGGATCAGCTCGACCGGGGAAGGACCACCCTCTCGCAGAATACCAGCGTAAAACAGCAGCTAATTCTGCTGTGTTTCGTATGGTAAGTGTAGAAGAACCGGATACCCTTTTACTGGAAAAGAGGCATTCCATATTAGTCGTCACGGCTGACAACGCATCTTCATTTTGATTCGCAAACGAGGATAGGTGTAGATGTGTATGGGCCACAGCAACCATTTACCATCAGGTGGACTGTGCTCGCTTGTCACACTCATCCCATAAAAATACAACCAGAGCTTGTTTCAAGTGATGATATATGGATCGAGATGTGGTCCTGCACTGCTGGCCCTATGAGAAAGCTCAAGGCCGCTCAACGAGCTATGGAGAGGGCTATGCTTGGGTTTCTCTGCGTGATAGACTTAGAAATGAGGATATCAGCTTTAGAACCAGAGTGACCGACATAGCCCAACGGGTAAAATGAAGAACCGATGGGGACAAAACGGTATCAGTGGCACCTCGTACCGGTAGGCTAAGTATGCTTAGCCTACCGGTCTGAACAACACTAGATAGAGTGAAGACCTGGTAACACACGCAGAAGTCGATGGATGTATGTGGATCAGGACAGTGCTTTGAGGCATTCCTTGGGAGGCCTATGTTCAGCAGTGGACTCATGAAGGGCTGTTATCATGATGATGATTTTACTGCATGTACTAATAAAGTTATTTTAAATATCATTTAGCAAGCAGTTCATAGAAGCGACCGTTTAATCTTTCTCTTACTTTGGTTCTGTTTTGGATGATGCGGGAAAAATTTAGTTAATCTGATTCTTAATTGCACTGCAAGCATTTCAGCAAGAGCAGAAGAAATAGAAAGAAAAGAAGAACAAAAACAAAAATCCAGGAATTGTAAACATTATTATTTTATTTATTGCACGCCTTAAGCGCAAAGCACGTATGTTCTACTAGTGCCTCAAAATCAAGATTCCAACATTTTGTCGCATAAAATCGTATCTAGCAATCATATTGAACTTGTGAACGATATAAAAGCATTTAAAAAAAAAGATAAGATAATTTATCAAATCCGCATGGACTGGTAAACACGATAACTTTTGAAAATATCAATTGTTTAACTCAATCTATTTTTAATATCTTCATCTATCATGTGGGAAGCCATGGAATGTAAATGGCAGTTTAATTTTTTGTTTAGTTATAATTCATTTTTCCGAAATTTTCGGCGTTTTGAGCAACCTTGTAATAATTTATTTTACTAAATAGACTGCCTCGGTTTCCGGTTTCGGTGGCTAAAGTGTTAACACGAACGCAAAGATCTCCGTGTGAAATATATATTAAATTTCTATAAATTATATAAGAATATTCATAAACAGTGCAAAACAGTGAAAGCAACATTATTCAAGTGACATTTTAACAAAACAAAGAATATAAAATTATTTAGAAGCAATAATCATAGTGCGGGCGATAATAATTTCACAAAAACTAAATGCATTTATCGTCATTATAACCTAAAAGGCGTTAACAAATAGACAATAGACTCGTCACCTACATAGCACCATCCTTACAACATCTGACATTGACAGTGACAGTGGCGTTAGTCGACATCAACATCGGGTTTGCCAATAAAGGAATTAAAATTCCTCAAAAACTGTGATATCACAACAAAACTAGAAATTTTCCAGAGTAATAAATATGTAACTACTTCTACTAAAACTTGACGAGAAATTGAATAAACATGCTTACCAGGTAACACAGGCGGTAACACGGAACAATAGACGAGAAAATGAATGCAATAATTGAAGAAAACAAATTCATCAAAAACAAAGTATCAGAACTGCATCTGAAAATTAAATACTTAGAAAGAGCGAAACGAAAAATAACTTCGTCTTCTTCGGAGTATAGGAAATAGGAAAATCTGAGCGAGAATTAGGAGACTGTATAAGAGATACCATAGAAGAGCTAGGAGTGCAAATGAATAGCCAAGAGATTAGTAACGTATAGGATCGGAAGAAAGACGGAAGCAAAAACTGACCAGTCGTAGTTTCCTTTACAACCCAATGGAAGAAACATCTTGTACTCAAGAACAAGCTGAATCTCCCATCATATATATACATTAAAGAGGATTACTCCAAGGAAACTCTGGAAAGCGTAAACAACTACAATCCCAAGTGGAAGAAGAAAAAGAATGGAAACATCGCTAATTTAAAACATGACAAACTCATAGTGATAAAACAGGAAGAAAATAGCAGAGAAAAAGAAAGAGAGAACCTCAGTTTCTCCCAACCAAGCAACACAGAAAAAAGCCAGCATAAGCAATTTAGCTAGAAATACAAACCAATCTCGTACTAAAATACAGAAAAATTAAACTATTAGACCAAACTTACTAAATAATGTAGAAAAACACTACCTAAATTCCTCAAAAACTAATTAAGGCCCTAGAAAACAGGAAACAAACAGAAACAGCTACAACAAATAGATTCAAGTAAAACAACAAATAAATTGTCTCCCACAATGGCTGGTTTCCTGGGAGTACTAGACCAAAACCCTCCAGCAAAATAAATGTAACATTTAACATTGCAACACTCAATACAAAATTTTGCGAACACAAGAAAGCTTACTCGAATTGGACAAGACGTTACAAAATATAAAATTTAATATCCTGGGCATATGTGAAATGAGAAGGTTAGATGAGAAAATAACAGAACAAAACGATTACATATTATATCAGAAAAGTGAAACAGCAGGCCAAAGAGGAGTAGGCTTTAATTAAAAAGCATTTAAAACTAAATACAAGAACTGATAGGCATTTCAGACAGAATAGCAATAATCAACATTAATATTCCAAGATACAAAACCGTGGACAAATATACAAGCACACGCACTCAGAATTAGCACTAGAAAATGAAAGTAAAGGCTTTACTGCTCTGTCTGATATTATAAAAAATACCATAATATCTTCCTCATATTCATAGGTGACTTTAATGCACATGTTGGCTGCAGAGAACAGGCGCAGAAATAATAATGGGCAAACATGCATATGGAAAGAGTAGTGCAAACGGGCATCGAATAATTGAATTTCTACTACAAAATAACTTAATATTACTCAATTCAGTCTTCAAAAAAAACCCAAAACCAAGTGGACCTGGATATCAACTGATGGCTAATATTAAAACGAAATCGATTTCATAATAACTAATAAACCAACGTTTTTCCAAGATACACACATTACTCAAAATTTAAATTTTAATACGAACCACCGCATGGTATGCTTCCGTTTAAAAAGCATCCTACAAAAAGGGGTAGAAATAAAATGACATTAGAACCACACAGAAAAAGAAAATAGATACTTCGTTCATCAACACACTGAAATAAATAGTAAACTCGGACAGAAGTGTCACAGAAACATACGATTACATGGACAAACAACTATCAAAATTGAGAAAAGTAAATGTAACTAAATATGTGAAATTTGGTGAGAAGACAATAGAGCTCTTAGAAGAAAGAAAATCATTAATGACAGAAAAATCAAAACCTGAAGAAAACCGTAACATAACATCTAGACTGAGCAAACAGATTCGCGAAAATATAAGAAGGGATGGGAAATTAAGAAGAATGGAAAAACTAGAAGATGAAATCCAAAGAACAGGGGGAACAAGAAAAGCTTGCAAGGAATTAAGAGTATATGGAATGTAATGGATACCAAAACTAAAAGGCAACAGATCCAAACAAGTAACGAATCGTAGAAGAATCCAGACTATTATAGACCACATCCACATCCAATACATTGTATGTCTGCTTTATAGACTACTCCGATGCATTTGACAGCCTAAAACACAAATTCATCTGGCTGAGTCTAAAAGAACAAGGAGTGGACGATGCCTATATAGAACTAACTAGAACTAACTAAGTCCATCTACAAAACAGCAAAAGCAGTATTAGATTAGAGTCAAGGGAGACCCTTTCCAATAAACAGAGGCGTGAGACAAGGAGACCCATTATCTCCAAAGCTTTTTAATGCTGTGCTGGAACACGACTGGATATAGACTGGGATAATTAAGGTATTATAATCAATGGAACCTGCCTCAATCATTTGAGATTTGTAGATGATATTGTCCTGTTAGAAGAAGTTTTTTTTTTTAAACGTGGTAGAGCCATGCTGCAGCTATATTAATGGTATAGTTGTAGCACGAATGGGTCGGCTCGACCGGGGAAGGACCACGCTCTCACAGAATACCAGCGTAAAATAGCAGCTAAATGCTGCTGTGTTTCGTATGGTGAGTGTAGAGAACCGGAGACCGTGTTACTGGAAAAAAGGCACTCTATCTTAGTCCTCACGGCTGACAACGCATCTGCATTTAAATTCGCAAACGAGGATAGATGTAGATGTCTATGGGCCACAGCAACCACTTACCATCAGGTGGACTGTGTGCTCGTTTGTAACCCTATTCTATAAAAAAAAAAAAAAAAAAATCCTAAGAAACTGGAACACATGGTAAAAGACATAGCAGAAAAAAGCAGAGAAGTAGATTTAGAAATTAATGCAGATAAAACAAAACTAAAGACCAACTCAACAGAAAGCAACATAGAGGTCTACGGAACCACGTTCGAATATGTGAAAGAATATGATTACCTAGGACAAATTATATCTGCTGAAGACTCCATGTCCAAGGAAATAAACAAAAGAATAGCCTGCGGTTGGAGCAAATACTGGTCATAGAAAGAAGTAATGAAGAACAAAGATCTAGGCATTCATACCAAGACAAAGACTTTCAACACTTGTATTCTCCCCTGCATGACCTACAGCTGCGAGACATGGACATTAACGGACAAATATAGAGAAAAACTTGCGAAAACAGAAATAGCTATGGAAAGAAGCATGTTGGGAATCAGGCTTAGTGACAGAAATCGAAATGTGGAAATAAGAAGGAAGACAAAAGTAACAGATATGACAACTCGTATAGACCATCTAAAATGGAGTTGGACAGGACATATGCTACGTTGCAAAATAAATAATAGCACATTATCAGTTTTTTGCTTGGGGGGATTAGTATTACTAATTATTGACCAGCACATAGCATTGTACGAATCTTGAAAAATTACGAGCTTATGTAGCCCTAAATAATTTTTAGGCTTTTGTTCGCCTTTGTTGAAATTTTGTTGAAATTAAAGTAGAACAACTTTTATTTCCTTTTTATTTGCCTTTGCCAGTTGTTCTACTTTCATTCGTGAAATGACACTAAGTTTTTGAGGTCAATAGCTTATTTCAGTTGATTAGACTACATTTTAGTTATAAATTTTCTAACAATTCTCGTTTTAAGCACATCTTTTTTTAATCATTACTAATTTTTGACTCAAGAAAAAAGGTTAATTTTATGTTTATCACAAATGGATTTTTTGGGAGCGAGACAAGCAAATCCTTATTTAAGTACAACTAGCTTTTACGGATTCTATTGTGTATATTAATTTATTTTATATTCCCGACCTTTCGAGCACTTTACAACACCCATGGTCTCAGAGAAACTGAGGTGTTCGACGTCCCAATGTCATAGTTAATCACGGCTACCTCCAGATTAAAATTATTAATTTTTGTTCCGATCTACGCAGTATGCACTTATAGTATCTTGAAGTCTTGCAGTTGTATTTTTGGGTTGGGATTTCATTTTATAGGATCCCAAGCAGATAGTAGCACCCAACCATCTTGTCTATTGAAACTAGGATGTTTTTTTTTAATTTCAATAGCCTCGCGAATCATCCTTGGAAGGAATTGGTTTTGTTTATCGAGGATTGTCGTCTATCAAATCTGATGTAGTGACGGGGCGATCCTGTACGTGTTCACAGACTACAGACTTCCCAAAGCGTCGATTGTTCACGAAAGACCATCATGTTTACGTCATATATAAAATACTCTATTACGTGGTAGAGCAATGCTGCAGCTATATTAATCGTATAGTATTAGCACGAATGGGTCGGCTCGACCGGGGAAGGACCACGCTTTCACAGAATACCAGCGTAAAATAGCGGCTTAATACTGCTGTGTTTCGTATGGTGAGTGTAGAGTACCGGAGACCCTTTTTCCTCACGGCTGACAACGCATCTGTATTTTGATTCGCATACGAGGATAGATGTAGATATCTATGGGCCACAGCAACCACTTACCATCAGGTGGACTGTGTGCTCGCTTGTCACCCTTATACTATAAAAAAAATACTCAGACAGGCGACGGGTAGCAGCATCATTGGTGCGAGACGTCTGGTAATGTAATCATCAATCCACCTGCCAAGCGTGACGATTAAAGCAAATACTCTCTATAACGGAAGAGACTCATGTCCAGCCTTAACGAGTTGATGATGATGATGATGATAAAGAATGAATATAAATATTAAAATTGACTGCATGTTATATTTGCTCGCGGTTGAAGTGAAAGTTATAAAACTGTTATATATTTATTTTCATGTAAGTTATTTATTTATTATATTCTATTTATTGAATAAATTTAATTTGTTAATAAAATATGTCGATACAATAATAATATAATATAATATCTGAAAATTGCACATAGTTGCGAATACATACATTCATGAAAATCAGTCGCTGCCTTTATAAATGCGGAAACTGTTTAAACCGACCATATCTAGATTTTACTGTTTATTGTTTATTGTGTGTAATGTTTCAAGTCGGGTTTAAAGAAGCTTTACTACAATAATTAAAAAAAATGAAATACGATATTATAGTATTTGATACTTTATAGAGACAAAAAAGATAATAACTTATAGACTAAACGAGTATAAAAATTGTAACTGAGCTAAGTAACATACATCATACGGAAATATATTCACAATATACACCGAAAAGTGAAATAGAATAAAACAGATTATTTTTTATTCAAAATAGATTACAAGTAATTTTTTATTTCATGTCATATTTTACTTGTACCACTGGTTCAGAAAATAACCTTTGTCCTGGAAAGAACCAGCAAGAATCCCATCGGGCCTTTTTGCTAAGTATATTATACAATAAAATACAGGTCATTTAAAACAGTTTGGAAGCGATTTATATATTAATTAGTATTGTGGGAGGGATGGAATCCAAAATTCCTTATGATTACCAAAGTTCCACGGCTGAACATGGCCTCCCATGTTCAGCCGTGGTAAACAATGAAGTCAAAACGTCAAATCCCAGGAAATGCCTTTGTCTGACCTGCTCTTATCGGATTGATGAGCAAAATCTACTGTCGTTGCAGAGAGAAAGAGAGAGAGAGAGAGAGAGAGAGAGAGAGAGAGAGAAAATTTTACTTAATTCTGAATTGAAACTCTGATGTAGTTTTTTTCGCATGAGAGAAAATCTAAGTAAGAAAATCTAAAAACTAGCTTTTGTACACTCAAGAGGACTCTCTTATTAGATTTAGATTCCAGCGTACTTTACATAATCTAATATATAAAAATAAGTTTTTGTTTATTCGTATTTTATGCGCTGCCATACATTTCATCAGATTGCGCTAAAACTTTGTCAACTTATTGCTTGCACTTGTGCGAAGGTTTTAGACATTTTTTTTTTATTATTTATTATTGTAATACATAGTAAATTAACTTACAGAAGGTGGCGCGCGTATCGTACCAACATATTGATTTGAATGAATCATCACTCAACTTCAATGAATGTATTATCATTCCTAATTAAACAATATTACAAATTTAAAACGATATTTCCACAGTTATTCCCATTTGTTTAGGGAGGATTTGTTATAACCGTCACTCTTGGCAGGCGAATTGTCGATCGCAGTACCTGTCGTTTCGCACCTTTGACGCTGCTACCCGTTGCAGATCAGACCATTTTACGCTTGACGTAATTGAGACGATTATGCCGCCACCTATTGATAGCTATAGGATGTTTTTGACATTTCTACGTCGGATCCTACAAGTACTCCGAGAGTATTAATTGTAACGCTTACATGTAAATAGGTTCATTGAAGTGAAACATGGGTTTAATTTTTATTCTTAAATATTTTTGAGGTTTAAAGCAATCCCACAGAAATTTTTATTTTCGTTAAGAAAATAATGAGTAATCAAGAAATACAGCATATATATAGCATAATATAAATACAGTAACTATGCATGCCCGGTTTTAAACTGATTACTGACTGATCACTATGAAATTATTTTTTTTTAATTTTGAGGTATAATAAATTCTTAGAGCTTTGATTTAAGGAACTGCTATGCAGCTTAGCACTCGTTCAAATGTCCCTAACAAAACTGAACGTCGTCTCTACTAAACTTTTCACAATTATGTTTGTGGTGAGATTTGTACATTTCGACCCAAACTCATTTAAAAACATTTTTTCATGAAATAACAATTTTGAAAGTAGCTTTTAAGTTCATATCAATTTTTATTTCCATGCTACGTAGTAGTATTTTCTGTTCATTGCTATTCATTTAGATTCTTGTAGTTACAAATTCTTGTTATCGTCAACGCTATAGATTGCGCGCGGTAACCACGACTGTCATAAAGTCACATTATCCAGAGAAATAGCGTCACAACTTATTGCACGTGATGTTACACCGTTGCTTTGTTTTAAATTTTATTCTCTTTATATTCATTTATTATTAGATCCAAAAAGAATGAGTGTTTTCATTTTCTTTGCTAGGAACAGTATGCAATTATTTAGTTCTGTGTAATGATATTCATGATTTCCTTCTTTCCACAAAAAATAAAAAAAGTAATGATTGTGCAGGTTCATATTTGCGCTACAGGATAACAGTGTTCTGTAGTAGATCCTATATTAAAGTCCATTTTCCGAGATTTATTGAACGGAAAACCTAACATAAATAACTTTATAAGGACATTGAAGTCCTTTAAACGGCCGATAAATTTTCGATAAATTAAGTTCCTTTCATAGCCAACGACTAAATTAGTGTAAACAATTAATCTTTTCACGCAGTATTTTATTAACCTATTTACACGTTACAGGTACAACTGACAGCTTATTTTTAGGTAGATTTTTGCCTTTGCTAAAGCAAGCATGTAAAAGTATTCATATGAAAGGATGATTTTATAAATAAGATGATTATTTAAGGCCTTAAGTGCGGTTGAAATGCCTAAATTCTTGGATATTTAAGTAAAAAATCACAATAACTGTTCATTTAATCCGCAAACAAAAATGCAGGGTGACAGAAGAGGACTGAAAAATGTTTTAATTGAACAAAATTGTATTTTTGTCAACCCTTATTAGAAAAAAATCCCAAAAGAGTACCTATCATTGTCATATTTTTAAAATTTCTCCAAAACGGCACAAGCTCTTTAAATAATTTTACACTAAAAAGGTCTTAAAAATATTAATATTTTTAATTGAAATTTATTTTATTCCCCGTTTTACTCGAGAAAATATAATTTCTCCACAAAATAGTATATATTCGCGCGAGCGTGCCTGCTCCATCGCCCTGTAATCACTCGCGAGCTCTGCCGCACTCCGTTTTCGGACATCGTCGGGGGTGAACCGCGCGTCGTTGTTGGAGCGAGTTCGTTCAAATATATTTTAGTTTTTTAATAGTTTATACCCAATTATAAATATTTTTATGAATAGAAATACTTAATTTATTTAATATCTGTACATTGGTAACTATAAATATTGTTTACTAAATAAATAAATTTTTAAAGTGTCTAAAGAAGAAGAAATTTTCGCGGCGACGTTGATTAGTGAAATTAAAAAATGCATTTTTATATAATTTAGATGTGGAACAACCAATATGCTCTCGTTACTTAGATTTCGATAGTTTTTAATACCTATGTAATTTTATTGTTGCATGTTTTTATTAATTAGGTGATAAAGAATTTTATAATTATATATTACAATAAAACAATATTTTTATGAGTATGACTTTAATAGGACATTATTGGGGAGGGAAATCTAGATACAGATACTTATATTTAGGTACACTATTATAAAATTACATCAAACAATTTAAATAAAATAAAAGTGTTGTTTCTAAGTGCATAAAGAAAAATTAACAAATTCTTGTGTTTATGTTTTCTTTAAATGTTAGATAAACCATGATCTGAAAAATATAAAACTTTTAAATTGGAAGAAGTTTCTCTGCGTGATAAAGTTAGAAATGAGGATATCCACAATAGAAACAGAGTAACTGACATAGCCCAACGGATTATTAAAGTTAAAACCGATAAAAATAGGAAGAAAGTTTCTCGAGTGGCAACCTCGTACCGGTAATCGAAATGCTGGGCAGCCTTCCACTATATGGAGGAAGACAGTATATGGTGGTAAGATATTTAGGAAGTCGATAGATGCAGGTGGCTTAGGACCATGCTTTGTGGCATTCCTAGGAAGGCCTAAATTTATATCTATATATAGGCCTTGTGAAGGGCTGTAATGATGATGATAATGAACCCAAATGTACTTACTACGAATACTCAATCTTTATTCCTCTTCACACAAACACACACAAATAGGTCGCAAATAATAATTACCTACTACTATTAGGCAAGAGTGAATACGCCTTTGTTAAGTCAGTGCGCTCCACCATCTTAAGCTACATAACCACATACCATCAGGTTTAATTGTAGATAGCGCCGGCTAAGAATAGAAAAAAGCCTGTGAAAGTTTTCACGTAGATATTATTTTTCTAACCAACCATAAAATGTCTTACGTGTGATGTGAATATGTATATAAGAATAAAGGTTTTCTCACGGAACAGTAATAATATAATATTATATTTTGAGTACCTGCGCATAAAATTTAAAATCTGAATCCGAGGTATGTCCATATTAAGAGGCTGAATACAGCTAAATTGACGCTTGAAATTGTCACGCCAAAAATAAGAGGAGAGAGTCACTGTACAAAAGTAATATAATAATTTATTGCAAAAATTTTGTGATAAAATAAAAATAAAATTACAAACTTATCCAAGATATAAAAAATAATAAACTAATGAGTTTGCAGTGTATAAAAGATATAACAAAAATAAGTGCCAAAAGTTCAGAATCTAATTGACAATATACAGCTCACATGCTTTTGGAAACCACGCCAGTTGTAAACAATACTTTGTGAAAATGGTGTACACAAGAGAATTAAGAACAGACAATCTTTATTTTCAAATTTCAGCTGAGTTGTAGTAGAAGGCCAAATAGGACATGTGCCAATTTAATTAAATATATTTTATAAAAAGTGATCTTGACTACGTTTCATCAATTAACCATTGATAAAATAAGAACAACAATTTTACAATTGTATTTACAAAAACACTATCAGTTTTACCTTGCAGCTTGTTCATTATTTTATATAATTATCTATAAATGTATATATTATTAATAAATCATTCCATAATATTTTGTATTATTTTTTATTTTGCCCTATCTGAAACGTTTTCAACTCTATAGAAAATGTGGCGTATGAAATGACTGACAATCACTAGAACATTTTATCTAGGTACAAAGATGTTTTACGTTTTCGTGGCCTCCATGATATTTTTGTCAGCATTAGGTACCCTTCTGTATCTGAAACGAATATGATATTGCATATGTATACGATACAAAAGTAAAGTAACAGGCTATGTAAGTCGCTATACTAGGCACAGGCCTCATCTTAGAGGGTTTTAGAGCAAGGAAATGTCCGCCGCGCTGCCCCAATGCGTGTTGGCGAACTTTACATGTCTTCGAATTTTTTTTTTCTTATTCCTCAGGCATATGCAGGTTATCTCACGATGTTTTCCTTCACCGCCGAGCACGTGCTAAATCAGCACTTAAAATTGCAATTAAAAATTTCATTGGTGCTGCCGCGGATCAAACCCGGGCGAAATTTACAACGAGCGCTTAGACCCAGAGCTACTAATACGACACATATAAGTACGATTCAACGAATATAATAAAAACTCTTACGTACTCAAACCTTAAACACTTGATAGCTCGTGATGCCTACCGGACGAAGCTACAGCATCACATCGTGCAATGTAATTGAAGATGTTTAACCGCGACATAACTCTCAGTGACGCGCAAGCATAATAGGCAGTATATCACTTATATACTTGTCACATCTGCATTCTATTAATCTTTGCTCTTTTCTAAGTAATACAGAAAATAGTCACTAGACGGTGTGGACGTCGGCTAAAATCTCTCGGTCGCCTTTTCATCAAGGTCATTCAGGCTTCTTAAAGCCTTAAAAGATAAGAATGCGTAGATATAATGAAATTACTTTGTTCTACTTTTCTATAAATTTTATAATGATTGTAATTGTTGTGAGCAAAATAGTCTACTTGTGAGTTTCTTGCCGCTTCTTGTCACACATTTCCCGGTAGACTCCTTGAAGCGATGGTGCAGCTTTATTGACTTTCAAAAGTGCTTTTAAAGGCTATTTTGAAAAAATATTTTGACGCTGACTGGCTTTGACTCATCGCACCTTTTATATTGCTCGTTATCACCGGTCTAGGTATTTACAGATGGCATAGGCAGAATGGTTACCATCATCTATCTCATTGGCCACAAAATCTCCTGGCATTTCCATACGTTTTAATGGCAAATACGGGGCGAAACAGGGTGATGGATTCCTTTATTCGCCTTTGCTATTTAATAACTAATCTTCCAACGAATATAATTAAATTATAAAATAATACGTTTTCAAAACAACAATTTTTATATTCCTAGATAGTAGGACTCTTTTCTGCCTAGGAGTCCGTCTGGGTAAGATAAGAACCATCCTCTTACGTATTTCTGTCGCCAAGCAGTAGTGCCTGCACAGCTGTGTTCCGGTCTGATGTGTAAAAGAGCCAGTATAATTTTAGGATATGAGATATTCCATCGTACTCCTTAGAGCGACAACGAATCTATAACATTATCTTTTGTTTGAAATTAGTTACAGGCGTCCATGGGCTACAGTCGCTACTACTACCAGGTTTACTGTAAGCTATAATCAGGTTTTCCTTCACCGCCGAGCACGTGGTAAATCAGCACTTAAAATTGCTATTAACATTTTCATTGGTGCCGGTGGATATCAAATTCAGGTTGCTCGCGTACTGTAAAATTTACACCGAGCGCTAAGTTTTTGAGCTACCACGGCTCTTGTTGTGGTACGGATGTTAATTAGTAATACAAAATATTTAAAAATTACGAGCTTATGTAGCCCTAAATAATTTTTAGGCTTTTGTTCGCCTTTGTTGAAATTAAAGTAGAACAACTGGCCTTTGCCAGTTGTTCTACTTTCATTCGTGAAATGACACTAAGTTTTTGAGGTCAATAGCTTATTTCAGTTGATTAGACTACATTTTAGTTATAAATTTTCTAACAATTCTCGTTTTAAGCACATCTTTTTTTAATCATTACTAATTTTTGACTCAAGAAAAAAGGTTAATTTTATGTTTATCACAAATGGATTTTTTGGGAGCGAGACAAGCAAATCCTTATTTAAGTACAACTAGCTTTTGCGGATTCTATTGTGTATATTAATTTATTTTATATTCCCGACCTTTCGAGCACTTTACAACACCCATGGTCTCAGAGAAACTGAGGTGTTCGACGTCCCAATGTCATAGTTAATCACGGCTACCTCCAGATTAAAATTATTAATTTTTGTTCCGATCTACGCAGTATGCACTTATAGTATCTTGAAGTCTTGCAGTTGTATTTTTGGGTTGGGATTTCATTTTATAGGATCCCAAGCAGATAGTAGCACCCAACCATCTTGTCTATTGAAACTAGGATGTTTTTTTTTATTTCAATAGCCTTGCGAATCATCCTTGGAAGGAATCGGTGTTCTTTAGCGAGGATTTGTCGTCTATCAATGATGTAATGACGGGGGCGATCCTGTACGTGTTCACAGACTACAGACTTCCCAAAGCGTCGATTGTTCACGAAAGACCATCATGTTTACGTCATATATAAAATACTCTATTACGTGGTAGAGCAATGCTGCAGCTATATTAATCGTATAGTATTAGCACGAATGGGTCGGCTCGACCGGGGAAGGACCACGCTTTCACAGAATACCAGCGTAAAATAGCGGCTTAATACTGCTGTGTTTCGTATGGTGAGTGTAGAGTACCGGAGACCCTTTTTCCTCACGGCTGACAACGCATCTGTATTTTGATTCGCATACGAGGATAGATGTAGATATCTATGGGCCACAGCAACCACTTACCATCAGGTGGACTGTGTGCTCGCTTGTCACCCTTATACTATAAAAATACTCAGACAGGCGACGGTAGCAGTATCATTGGCGCGAGACGTCTGGTTCTGTGATCGTCAATCCACCTGCCAAGCATGACGATTAAGGCAAATACTCTATAACGGAAGAGACTCATGTCCAGCCTTAACGAGCTGATGATGATGATGATGATAAAGAATGAATATAAATATTAAAATTAACTGCATGTTATATTTGCTCGCGGTTGAAGTGAAAGTTATAAAACTGTTATATATTTATTTTCATGTAAGTTATTTATTTATTATCTTCTATTTATTGAATAAATTTAATTTGTTAATAAAATATGTCGATACAATAATAATATAATATAATATCTGAAAATTGCACATAGTTGCGATAACATACATTCATGAAAATCAGTCGCTGCCTTTATAAATGCGGAAACTGTTTAAACCGACCATATCTAGATTTTACTGAACGTCATCAAGTCGCGTTTAAAGAAGCTTTACTACAATAATAAAAAAAAAAATGAAATACGATATTATAGTATTTGATACTTTATAGAGACAAAAAGATAATAACTTATAGACTAAACGAGTATAAAAATTGTAACTGAGCTAAGTAACATACATCATACGGAAATATATTCACAATATACACCGAAAAGTGAAATAGAATAAAACAGATTATTTTTTATTCAAAATAGATTACAAGTAATTTTTTATTTCATGTCATATTTTACTTGTACCACTGGTTCAGAAAATAACCTTTGTCCTGGGAAGAACCAGCAAGAATCCCATCGGGCTTTTTTGCTAAGTATATTATACAATAAAAATACAGGTCATTTAAAACAGCTTGGAAGCGATTTATATATTAATTAATATTGTGGGAGGGGATGGAATCCAAAATTCCTTATGATTACCAAAGTTCCACGGCTGAACATGGCCTCCCATGTTCAGCCGTGGGCTTGTGAAAAGTCAAAACGTCAAATCCCAGGAAATGCCCTTGTCTGACCTGCTCTTATCGGATTGATGAGCAAAATCTACTGTCGTTGCAGAGAGAGAGAGACCTAAAAATTTTACTTAATTCTGAATTGAAATTCTGATTTACTTTTTTTCGCATGAGAGAAAATCTAAGTAAGAAAATCTAAAAACTAGCTTTTGTACACTCAAGAGGACTCTCTTATTAGATTTAGATTCCAGCGTAGTTTACATAATCTAATATATAAAAATAAATTTTTGTTTATTCGTATTTTATGCGCTGCCATACATTTCATCAGATTGCGCTAAAACTTTGTCAACTTATTGCTTGAACTTGTGCGAAGGTTATAGACATAGTAAATTAACTTACAGAAAGTGGCGCGCGTATCGTACCAACTTATTGATTTGAAGGTTATACATCACTCAACTTCAATGAATGTATTATCATTCCTAATTAAACGATATAAGTCTTACAAATTTAAAACGATATTTCCACAGTTATTCCCATTTGTTTAGGGAGGATTTGTTATAACCGTCACCTTGGCAGGCGAATTGTCGATCGCAGTACCTGTCGTTTCGCACCTTGACGCTGCTACCCGTTGCAGATCTGACCATTTTACGCCTGGCGTAATCGAGACGATTATGCCGCCATCTATTGATAGCCATAGGATGTTTGGACACTTTACGTCACATCCTACAAGTACTCCGAGAGTATTAATTGTAACACTTACATGTAAATAGGTTCGTTGAAGTAAAACATGGGTTTAATTTCTATTCTTACATATTTTTGAGGATTAAAGCAATCCCACATAATTTTTTATTTTCGTAAAGAAAATAATGAGTAATCAAGAAATACAGCATATATATAACATAATATAAATACAGTAACTATGCATGCCCGATTTTAAACTGATTACTGACTGATCACTATGAAATTTAATCTTTTAATTTTGAGGTATAATAAATTCTTAGAGCTTTGATTTAAGGAACTGCTATGCAGTTTGGCACTCGTTCAAATATCCCTAACAAAACTGAACGTCGTCTCTACTAAACTTTTCACAATTCTTTATATTATAATCCAAACTCATTTAGAAATTAATGAAATAACAATTTTGAAAGTAGCTTTTAAGTTCATATCAATTTTTATTTCCATGCTATGTAGTAGTATTTTCTGTTCATTGCTATTCATTTAGATTCTTGTAGCTACAAATTCTTGTTATCGTCAACGCTATAGATTGCGCGCGGTAACCACGACTATCATAAAGTCACATTATCCAGAGAAATTGCGTCACATCTTATTGCACGTGATGTTACACCATTGCTTTGTTTTTATTTTGTTCTCTTTTTATTCATTTATAAATGAATGAGTGTTTTCATTTTCTTTGCTAGGCACAGTATGCAATTATTTAGTTCTGTGTAAAGATATTCATGATTTCCATCTTTCCACAAAAAATAAAAAATAAATGATTGGTTCATATTTGCGCTAAAGGATAACAGTGTTCTGTATTAGATCCTATATTAAAGTCCATTTTCCGAGATTTATTGAACGGAAAACCTAACATAAATAACTTTGTAAGGACATTGAAGTCCTTTAAACGGCCGATAAATTTTCGATAAATTAAGTTCCTCTCATAGCAAACGACTTAATTAGTGTAAACAATTAATCTTTTCACGCAGTATTTTATTAACCTATTTACACGTTACAGGTACAACTTATTTTTAGGTAGATTTTTTGCCTTTGCTAAAGCAAGCATGTAAAAAGTATTCATATGAAGGGATGATATTATAAATAAGATGATTATTTAAGGCCTTAAGTGCGGTTGAAATGCCAAAATTCTTGGATATTTAAGTAAAAAAATCACAATAACTGTTCATTTAATCCGCAAAGAAAAAATTCAGGGTGACAGAGGAGGATTTAAAAATGTTTTAATTGAACAAAATTGTATTTTTGTCAACCCTTATTAGAAAAAAAATCCCCAAAGAGTACCTATCATTGTCATATTTTGCAAAATTTCTCCAAAACGGCACAAGCTCTTTAAATAATTTTACACTAAAAAGGTCTTAAAAATATTAATATTTTTAATTGAAATTATTTTATTCCCCGTTTTACTCGAGAAAATATAATTTCTCCACAAAATAGTATATATTCGCGCGAGCGTGCGTGCTCCGTCACCCTGTAATCACCATGAGCTCTGTAGCAGTCCGTTTCCGAACATCGTCGAAGGTGGACCGCGTGTCGGTGTTGGAGCGACTTCGTTCAAATATATTTTAATTTTTTAATAGTTTATACCCAATTATAAATATTTTTATGAATAGAAATACTTAATTTAGTTAATATCTGTACATTGGTAACTATAAATATTGTTTACTAAATTAATTAATTTTTAAAGTGACCAAAGAAGAAGAAATTTTCGTTGCGACGTTGATTAGTGAAATTGAAAAATGCATTTTTATATAATTTAGATGTGGAACGACCAATATGCTCTCGATACTTAGATTTCGATAGTTTTTAATACCTATGTAATTTTATTGTTGTATGTTTTTATTAATTAGGTGATAAAGAATTTTATAATTATATGTTACAATAAAACACTATTTTTATGAGTGTGACTTTAATAGAACATTATTGGAGAGGGAAATCTAGATACAGATACTTATATTTAGGTACACTATTATAAAATTACATCAAACAATTTAAATAAAATAAAAGTGTTGCTTCCCTAAGTGCATAAAGAAAAATTAACAAATTCTTGTGTTTATGTTTTCTTTAAATGTTAGATAAACCATGATCTGAAAAATATAAAACTTTTAAATTGGAAGAAGTTTCTCTGCGTGATAAAGTTAGAAATGAGGATATCCACAATAGAAACAGAGTAACTGACATAGCCCAACGGATTATTAAAGTTAAAACCGATAAAAATAGGAAGAAAGTTTCTCGAGTGGCAACCTCGTACCGGTAATCGAAATGCTGGGCAGCCTTCCACTATATGGAGGAAGACAGTATATGGTGGTAAGATATTTAGGAAGTCGATAGATGCAGGTGGCTTAGGACCATGCTTTGTGGCATTCCTAGGAAGGCCTAAATTTATATCTATATATAGGCCTTGTGAAGGGCTGTAATGATGATGATAATGAACCCAAATGTACTTACTACGAATACTCAATCTTTATTCCTCTTCACACAAACACACACAAATAGGTCGCAAATAATAATTACCTACTACTATTAGGCAAGAGTGAATACGCCTTTGTTAAGTCAGTGCGCTCCACCATCTTAAGCTACATAACCACATACCATCAGGTTTAATTGTAGATAGCGCCGGCTAAGAATAGAAAAAAGCCTGTGAAAGTTTTCACGTAGATATTATTTTTCTAACCAACCATAAAATGTCTTACGTGTGATGTGAATATGTATATAAGAATAAAGGTTTTCTCACGGAACAGTAATAATATAATATTATATTTTGAGTACCTGCATAAAATTTAAAATCTCTGAATCGAGGTATGTCCATATTAAGAGGCTGAATACAGCTAAATTGA
The DNA here is from genome assembly GCA_029286625.1 of Parnassius orleans. NCBI lineage: Eukaryota > Metazoa > Arthropoda > Insecta > Lepidoptera > Papilionidae > Parnassius > Parnassius orleans. The sequence goes on from JAGSMP010000184.1 coordinate 2,121,238, forward strand.
CGCTTGAAATTGTCACGCCAAAAATAAGAGAGAGAGTCACTGTACAAAAGTAATATAATAATTTATTGCAAAAATTTTGTGATAAAATAAAAATAAAATTACAAACTTATCCAAGATATAAAAAATAATAAACTAATGAGTTTGCAGTGTATAAAAGATATAACAAAAATAAGTGCCAAAAGTTCAGAATCTAATTGACAATATACAGCTCACATGCTTTTGGAAACCACGCCAGTTGTAAACAATACTTTTGTGAAAAATGGTGTACACAAGAGAATTAAGAACAGACAAAATCTTTATTTTCAAATTTCAGCTGAGTTGTAAGTAGAAGGCCAAATAGGACATGTGCCAATTTAATTAAATATATTTTATAAAAAGTGATCTTGACTACGTTTCATCAATTAACCATTGATAAAAATGAGAACAGCAATTTTACAATTGTATTTACAAAAACACTATCAGTTTTACCTTGCAGCTTGTTCATTATTTTTATTATAATTATCTATAAATGTATATATTATTAATAAATCATTCCATAATATTTTGTATTATTTTTTATTTTGCCCTATCTGAAACGTTTTCAACTCTATAGAAAATGTGGCGTATGAAATGACTGACAATCACTAGAACATTTTATCTAGGTACAAAGATGTTTTACGTTTTCGTATATTTTTGTCAGCATTAGGTACCCTTCTGTATCTGAAACGAATATGAATATTGCATATGTATACGATACAAAAGTAAAGTAACAGGCTATGTAAGTCGCTATACTAGGCACAGGCCTCATCTTAGAGGTTTTAGGGCAAGGAAATGTCCGCCGCGCTGCCCCAATGCGTGTTGGCGAACTTTACATGTCTTCGAATTTTTTTTTTCTTATTCCTCAGGCATATGCAGGTTTCTCACTATGTTTTCCTTCACCGCCGAGCACGTGCTAAATCAGCACTAGAAATTGCAATTAAAAATTTCATTGGTGCTGCCGCGGATCAAACCAGGCAGAAATTTACAGTGAGCGCTTAGACTCAGAGCTACTAATACGACACAAATAAGTACGATTCAACGAATATAATAAAAACTCTTACGTACTTAAACCTTAAATACTTGATAGCTCGTGATGCCTACCGAACGAAGCTACAGCACCACATCGTGTAATGTAATTGAAGATATTTAAACGCGACATAACTCTCAGTGAAGCGCCAGCATAATAGGCAGTATATCACTTAATCTTTGCACTTTTCTAAGTAATACAGAAAATAGTCACTAGACGGGGTTGACGTCGGCTAAAATCTCCGGTCGCCGTTTCATCAAGGTCATTCAGGCTTCTTAAAGCCTTAAAAGATAAGAATGCGTAGATATAATGAAATTACTTTGTTCTACTTTTCTATAAATTTTATAATGATTGTAATTGTTGTGAACAAAATAGTCTACTTGTGAGTTTCTTGCCGCTTCTTGTCACACAATTTCCAGTAAGACTCCTTGAAGCGATGGTGCAGCTTTATTGACTTTCAAAAGTGCTTTTAAAGGCCTATTTTGAAAAAATATTTTGACGCTGACTGGCTTTGACTCACATCGCACCTTTTATATTGCTCGTTATCACCGGTCTAGGTATTTACAGATGGCATAGGCAGAATGGTTACCATCATCTATCTCATTGGCCACAAAATCTCCTAGCATTTCCATACGTTTTAATGGCAAATACGGGGCGAAACAGGGTGATGGATTCCTTTATTCGCCTTTGCTGTTTAATAACTAATCTTCCAACGAATATAATTAAATTATAAAATAATACGTTTTCAAAACAACAATTTTTATATTCCTAGATAGTAGGACTCTTTTCTGCCTAGAGTCCGTCTGGGTAAGATAAGAACCATCCTCTTACGTATTTCTGTCGCCAAGCAGTAGTGCCTGCACAGCTGTGTTCGGTCTGATGTAAAAAGAGCCAGTATAATTTTAGGATATGAGATATTCCATCGTACTCCTTAGAGCGACAACGAATCTATAACATTATCTTTTGTTTGAAATTAGTTACAGGCGTCCATGGCTACAGTCGCTACTTACTACCAGGTTTACTGTAAGCTATAATCAGGTTTTCCTTCACCGCCGAGCACGTGGTAAATCAGCACTTAAAATTGCAATTAACAATTTCATTGGTGCCGGTGGAGATCGAATTCGGGTTGCTCGCAAAATTTACACCGAGCGCTAAGTTCCTGAGCTACCACGGCTCTTGTTGTGGTACGGTTAATTAGTAATACAAAATATTTAAAGAATTACAAGTATGTAGTTGCAAAGACAATTACAAATTCTCATACTGTAAATAGAATAAACGGATTAAATTATTCAGACTGATGATGAGTAAACATCTGCGGTTTGAGGTCCTGATAGTAAAGCCGCCAATTGTTATGCGTACTGAAATATGATTTACCTTAAAGAGGAATTACTTTACAATAAATGCTCATTGAAGAAACTATGATTCTAGTTGTACTAATGTGTTTGTTTTTTATTGTGTTACCTTTGTGTTTTATTTCTAGCACTTCGGATAATTTTATACATTCAAACAAATAAAAAAAGATAGCAAAGCAAAAAGTGTTAGATATTCAAAACCCTGGATAAAACACCGATGCATTTGCGTAATGAAACCACGTTTCTAGTATGAATGAGCGTCGTGTTTAGTTTTATTGCCGATCTCGTCAATGTACTTTGCACTTATGTTTATAGCAATGCATGTATAATGAATGATGCATACAAATATTTATCATTTTAAGAATAAGAACTAGAATAAGCAAACAAAAATAAAAATTAATAGAATTTTAAACGCACCTGCTTAATTCGGAGTTAAAAACCTGTCGATTGGTTTTTAGTACAAATACACTATAAAATATTAGATTATGAATATAAAAATAAAGAGGCGTGTTGAGATTAGAAAAGTTTTGTACATTTAAATTTATATAAAAATAGAATATTAATTGGTTTTCGTATATGTTGTACTAAGCACATTATTTTACACATTAATAATGTGTATATCCCTCAAGAAAAGTAATTAATTTAGTATTTTTATAATATCATTCAAATTAGTCGTAAAGAATGTTCTTTTACGTTTTGTTTTGTATATCATGGGAACGTTATCATCATAATAAACAGCTCATCACAATTCAACTGCAACACATGGGTCTCCTTCAAGGAATACAACAAACCACGGCCTAAGACACCTGTAACCACCGCCTTCCTGATGAGAAACATCAAGTCGTCACTACATTTAGTGGCCTCCTACACTTCTTACGTAACGTAAAGTATTATTTTCGTATACTTACGCCATGTTTTACAGAATTTTTACTCTTATCAATCGATCAATATTTATGATTCGGTAAGTAACGTGTGCAAAAGCACAAACAGAAAAACAAACAACAAAAGTTGTTTCTTTGTACATTACCTATTTTAACCTACCCTTTCTACCAATTCTCGTTTTTCTACGGGTAGAGCTACGCTGTAGCTATATGATGGCAGCAGTACCTATGGGTTGACTCGCACAGAACACCAGCGTTAAATTACAGCACAATGCTGCTATGATTAGTGACGAGAACCATATACACGCCTCTTTATTTTTATATTCATAATCTAAAATTTTATAGTGTATTTGTACTAAAAACCAATCGACAGGTTTTTAACCACGAATTAAGCAGGTGCGTTTAAAATTCTATTAATTTTTATTTTTGTTTGCTTATTCTAGTTCTTATTCTTAAAATGATAAATATTTGTATGCATCATTCATTATATATGCATTGCTATAAACATACGTGCAAAGTACATTGACGAGATCGGCAGTAAAATTAACACGACGCTCATTCATACTTGAAACGTGGTTTCATTACGCAAATGCATCGGTGTGTTATCCAGGGTTTTGATTATCTAACACTTTTTGCTTTGCTATCTTTTTATTTGTTTGAATATATAAAATTATTCGAAGTGCTAGAAATAAAACCAAATGTAACACAATAAAAACAAACACATTAGTACAACTAGAATTATAGTTTCTTCAATGAGCATTTATTGTAAAGTAAATCCTCTTTAAGGTAAATCATATTTCAGTACGCATAATAATTGGCGGCTTTACTATCAGGACCCTCAAACCACAGATGTTTACTCTCATCATCAGTCTGAATAATTTAATCCGTTTATTCTATTTACAGTATGAGAATTTGTAATTGTCTTTAGAATAGAATAGAATAGAATAATTTTATTCAATATAGATTACATGTGTAATTCTTATTGAAAGTCATTTTTACTTTACCACTGGTTCGAAAAAAAACCTCTGTCCTGGGAAGAACCAGCAAGAAACCCAGCGGGACTTTTTAAAGTAAATTTTACATTAATGGTTGTACAAACTATTTAAGTACAAAATTTATTTTAGATTTTATTTTATTTGTTATTATCAATTATATATTCATTTATACTATAATAACCCTTTTATACAGTATCAGCTTAACAAAACATTTAAACTTGGTAATAGAGAGAGCCTGTACACTTTCCGGGACCTTGTTGTAATAGCGTATACATTGCCCCAAGAATGAATTACTGACTCTGTGGAGTCGAGAAACTGGTATCACTAGCTTGTGCTTGTTCCTAGTGTTTACAGAATGTATATCACTTTTTACTAAAACTACCTTTGTTTTGTGAATATACATAAAATTTTCGTAAATATACTGAGAGGCAAAAGTTAATATATTTATTTCTTTAAATTTATCTCTAAGAGACTCTCTCGGTTTTAGGTTGTAAATAGCTCTAATGGCCTCTTCTGTAAAACAAAAATAGTTTCTGAATCAGTTGCATTTCATAGCAAAATCCCATAAGACATTATGCTATGGAAATAACTGAAATAAACTAGTCTAGCTGTCTCGACACTAGTGAGACCTCTAATCTTTTCTACAGCATAGGCTGCAGAACATAGTCTGATTGCTAGTTTGATATATGGGGCCCCACTGAAGCTTTGCGTCGAGTGATGCCAAGAAAAACAGTGGATTCAACAGGGCTCAGTTCTTCCCATTTAAAACACATTGGTACCCAGATTTTTAACATTCGTTGTTGTAAATTTAATACATTTAGTTTTATTTCCATTTAAATGTAGATTATTAACGTTAAACCAATGCACTAATTTTGATATAGCATTATTCACTTCGTCACATTTAAATAATTGACGTTTAAGTTTAAAAATCAAGGAAGTATCATCAGCAAATAATACTATATCATGATTATCCCTACAAGGAAGGTAAGTCATTAATATATACCAGAAATAGAAATGGGCCGAGAATCGAGCCCTGAGGACACCCATTAGTACAGGTGACCCGGAAGAACTTTTACCATTGATAATAACTTTCTGCATTCTATTACTTAAATATGAAATAATAAGTTTAAGCGCTGTGTTCTTGACACCATAGTACTGTAGCTTCCTGATTAATGTCTCATGGTGAACACAGTTGAAGGCCTTGGAAAGGTCACAAAATATACCCAAAGCATCCTCCGTATTCTCCCATGCACAAAAATATGTTTAATAAGCTCAACTCCAGCATCAGTTGTCGAGCGACCCTTGTAAAACCGAATTGATTTTATGTAGCAATTTATTAATATTGAAGAAACTTAAGATCTGATCTAAAATTATTTTTTCAAAAATTTTACTAAATGTTGGTAGTACAGAAATTGGTCTTAAATTGGCGGGGTCTAATGTACTACCAGATTTAAATAAAGGTATGACTTTACTATGTTTCATTAAATCAGGAAACACACCAGATTCGACGCTTGTATTAAATATAGTGGCTAGATAAGGTGCTATTATATCTATTATAGATAAAATAACTTTAACGGAAATCCCCCATAAGTCTGCCGTTTTCTTAACATCAATAGTTTTAAAATATTTAACGATATCTTTTGGCAATACTCTATGGAATTTAAAAGTATTTGAACAAGCCTTTACATTTTGTTTAAGCAATGATTCGGCGACAGTAGGAGAAGAATTTAATGATTTTGTTGTCAAAAAAGGAACATCAGTAAAATGTTTCTCAAAGCCATAGCAACTTCTTGATCAGATCGAGTTAAACTGTTGTTAATATTCAATTGAAAATCCGAGTTGTGCGGTTTGACCTTGCCCGTTTCACTATTTATTATTCTCCAGGTCATTTTAATTTTGTTGGATGCAGTTTTAATTTTGTTACTTAAATGTAAAGCCTTAGCTGTGTAGCACACTTTTTTAAATATTTTAGAATATGTTTTTACATAACTCTAAATATAACACTAGTATTATATGATCTTTCATTATAAAGCTCATATAACTTTCGCACTTTTATAAATTCCTACTGTCGCCCATTCATTAAATGATTTGCGACTGTTAAAAGAGAAAGTTTTAGAAGTAAATATTGTACTAAATTCACAAGTTATAATTTTAAATAACATACCATACAAATAATTAGCACTATTTTTAAATGAAAGTGATGGAAGTCTTTTATTATATTACTTAAACCTCTCCAAGCGATGGTGATTTATTGGAACAAACACAAATTTCTTATTTTTCTGTTTTTGTATGTAAGGCAATGATACCAACTGTCCACAGTGATCTGAACTTAAATTTTGAATAATTGATTTATGCAAGGGCTTAATATCTGTAAAAATATTATCTATACAGGTTGCACTAGGCCCAGTAATACGTGTTGGTTTTAAGAATAAATTAACAATATTATACGATTTAAACAATGAGCTAAACTTAATACTAATGGAAGAAGTTTCAAGGAGATTGATGTTAAAGTCTCCATATTACAACAGACTTGTTCTGTTTACTAAGTTTGAGCAAAACTTCTTCCACAATTCTTTCAAAATAGTCATAAGTAGCACATGGGGTCTGTAAACACTTACAACAATGAGGTGCTCGAGCTCGACACAAGCCATTTCTACAGTTCGCTCAACAGAGAGCTCACAATATCCTTACGTTCTTTATATAATAATGATTTATCTGCTAATATTAAGGAGCCACCACGTAAACTTTTTCTCTATTGAAGGAACTGACCACCTGGTGATTTCTGAAATTAAACATGAAATTATAATCTTTTAGCCAATGTTCAGTAATACAAAGGATATGTATATTGTTACTATTTAAAAACAATTCAACTTCAATTCTTTGCACATCATGCCTTGTATATTTTGATACCAGGTGTAAACAATTTTATTACTTATTTGTGGGCTGCATTCAAAATTAATTAAACTCTTATTATTGCTAGAGATTGCCTCTATTGTCGCATTTACTAATTTAAATTAGTTGGAACTGATTCCAAATTAAATGTCAAATGATTATCATGCTCAATAAAAGCAGTCTTGGTAGCCAAAACTTGGCTGAGTTAAAAAGTAAATAATAAGATAGCACATTTGCTACCAGTCTTAAATTATATTTGGATAGGTAATACCTATCTTTTGTCCAAAACTTTTTATTAAGTTATTTATGTCAATTACATGAAATTTGTCATTATTATCACAATTACATGTCAAATTTAAATTATTATTACATATTAAATTATTCATTTGTATATTTAAATTATGTCTTAGATTATTTTCCTGTATGTAAGGCAGTGTGAACAAGACAATTTTGTGTACATTTAAGTTATTAAGTTGTTCAATATATCTTAATAATTGTTTGTTGTTTACACTGCCTCTTCTAACAAAAATTATTAATGTACTATTTGGGCAAAATTTAGTAACTATAATTTTATTTAGGATATCACTAAAAGATGCTCCGGGCATGCAGCAATTTGTAATTTTTGTCCTTTAAAGAGTTATTTAAAGTTATGCCTAGATTTTTCCCATTGAGTTATATATACTACGTACTAGAAGCTATTCAAACAAAAATGTGCGCTACTCTATGTCTTCGCATGTGCGGTAGATAGTAAAATATTACGATATTATTACCTATTTATTCACTTGAACAACAAAAATTTTACTTACTTGACTACTGAATTGTTATTTACGTAAGGTTTAAACTTTAATTTGAAATCTCGTATTATTATCGCCGCTCTACACTGCATGAATATTGAAGCCACAGTAAATGACACTAAAGTAAGGTGTACGGATTGCAGTACAGTTCAGTTGAACATAGTGAATGTTCGGAATGTGAAATCCAGTGCGTAGTACATATATATCAATGTTTTTCCCATGTCATCGCTATACACAATTATATTATTTTGTTAATACATAACATAGCACTGTCATAGAGTTATGGTGGTGGTATAATGTTATCAGCACACCGACTCTGAAGAAGCTGGTATTGAATGCTGACACTCACATTGATGTTTAACTAAGGAGTCAAAACGCTCCTCATTATATTTACTTGTCTTTACCAGATTATCCATAGCCAGTATGTGTTCTTTTATTTCGTTTTGGGCTGATTTATATTTATTGGACACATTTTGAAGGAGTTAGTAAGTGATAATATTTCTGATTTAAGGCACTCTACGTCAGTCTCATAACATTTTTATGTTATCCACCTCAATTGAATACAACTTAAGTTCATATATCAATGCTTGCTTTTCTTTACATAAATTAACATAATTTTGGTATTAATCTTATTTTTATTAATTTTTACTTTCCTTATGTATTTATTAACTTTTATATACTTCTTCAATTTGGTTTTGCTGCAATTAATCCTTACTGTGTTTCCTGAAGTGGAAGAGTCGTCACCAGTCAAATCTATTGTTGCAGGTTGCTGTAAAATTCTTGAAGTATTACATTGCACAAGCTCAGAGAACAGGCTTTGAGTATGAGAGGCGTTAAGGTTATCTATATATGTTTTAAATTGTGTTATTCGCTCATTAGCCTCATTCAACTGTAACTTCAATGCAGCAATAAACCTGACAGCTTCCTCATATTCCTTGCCGCATTGGTCAAACTCATTAACCGTTCCTGTAGCTGATCTCTTTCTTTTATAACACTTGTGTATTCTGTATGTAACTTAACCATATCACATTTCAATTGTGTGTTTTGTAATTATGTTAACTATTTCTTTTCATTATCATCCCTTTCCTTGAGCAACAGTTCACACTGCTCCTTGACGCCTTAAGTTCTTGGAGCGCAAGCTGGAGTTAGTTCTCCATCTGGCGCGTCTTGGCGTTCTGAGTATTCATTTTACTATTTATTGTAAATAATAAAAGAAAACAAGGATCGAAAACAGAAGGAGCAGAGTAAGCCAATGTCGAGTTGTTGTTGTTTTTTTTCTACGAGTATTTACAGATCTCAAATCAAATTATCGTTAAAATAATTCGAAAAGAAACCCGCAAAGTATGAAAAAATCTGAGTAATAGTAATATAATAGATCTTTAATTTATAAAAGGAATGATATGAAATAAAATTACAATGATTTTAAAACAATTTTCGTTACCTGTCACTTTTTGTTCAAACACCAAAATGTTGTTATAATATTTATGTACTGACTTTCTTAAATTTTAAATACAAAGCGGCAGTAATTATTAACTATAACATAAAATTGAGGTGGATATTATGAATTTACAATATTTAAATTATTAAAATTTATCGGGACCAATTACTTTTACAACTTATCACTAGGGTTACCACAGCAAAAAACCTTAACTGCAACTATATACTCGTAATTCTTTAAATATTTTGTATTACTAATTAACCGTACCACAACAAGAGCCGTGGTAGCTCAGGAACTTAGCGCTCGGTGTAAATTTTGCGAGCAACCCGAATTCGATCTCCACCGGCACCAATGAAATTGTTAATTGCAATTTTAAGTGCTGATTTACCACGTGCTCGGCGGTGAAGGAAAACCTGATTATAGCTTACAGTAAACCTGGTAGTAAGTAGCGACTGTAGCCCATGGACGCCTGCAACTAATTTCAAACAAAAGATAATGTTATAGATTCGTTGTCGCCTCTGAGGACTACGATGGAATATCTCATATCCTAAAATTATACTGGCTCTTTTACACATCAGACCGGAACACAGCTGTGCAGGCACTACTGTGGCGACAGAAATACGTAAGAGGATGGTTCTTATCTCACCCAGACGGACTCCTAGGCAGAAAAAGAGTCCTACTATCTAGGAATATAAAAATTGTTGTTTTGAAAACGTATTATTTTATAATTTAATTATATTCGTTGGAAGATTAGTTATTAAATAGCAAAGGCGAATAAAAGGAATCCATCACCCCTGTTTCGCCCCGTATTTGCCATTAAAAACGTATGGAAATGCCAGGGAGATTTTGTGGCCAATGAGATAGATGATGGTAACCATTCTGCCTATGCCATCTGTAAATACCTAGACCGGTGATAACGAGCAATATAAAAGGTGCGATGAGTCAAAGCCAGTCAGCGTCAAAATTTTTTTTTCAAAATAGGCCTTAAAAGCACTTTTGAAAGTCAATAAAGCTGCACCATCGCTTCAAGGAGTCTTCGGGAAATTGTGTGACAAGAAGCGGCAAGAAACTCACAAGTAGACTATTTTGCTCACAACAATTACAATCATTATAAAATTTATAGAAAAGTAGAACAAAGTAAGCTCATTATATCTACGCATTCTTATCTTTTAAGGCTTTAAGAAGCCTGAATGACCTTGATGAAACGGCGACCGCAGAGATTTTAGCCGACGTCAACACCGTCTAGTGACTATTTTCTATATTACTTAGAAAAGTGCAAAGATTAATAGACTACAGATGTGACAAGTATATAAGTGATATACTGCCTATTATGCTTGCGCTTCACTGAGAGTTATGTCGCGGTTAAACATCTTCAAATACATTGGCTTCGTCCGGTAGGCATCACGAATTTTGGTTCTCCCACAATACTAATTATTATATAATAAAGTGTTCGCTTATAACCTGTGTTTTTATTGTATAAAGTACTTAGCAAAAAAGGCCTGATGGGATTCTTGCTGGTTCTTCCCAGGACAGAGGTTTTCTCTGAACCAGTGGTACAAGTAAAATATGACTTGCAATAAAAATTACTTGTAATCTATATTGAATAAAAAATAATCTATTTCATTCTATACTATATATATATATATGGACTACAGATTGCATTCTATTGAGTTTCAAATTCTTACCATCTCGTGCACAAAATGAGCTTATCATTATTTTTGCCGTTCATTATACCGGTTTATCTGAAGAAGTGTTTAGTGAAAACTTAGGAGTTAAGAAGCGCCTGATAATAATTAATAAAGTATCCAATTATATTTTCATCTCTATAAGTTATTATCTTTTTTGTCACTTAATATTAATGAAGTATCAAATACCTTTATAACATCGTATTTCTATTTCTTTATTATTGGAGTAAAGCTTCTTTAAACGCGACGTGAAGTGACGTTCAGTAAAATCTTCATAAATGGTCGGTTTAAGCAGTTTCCGCATTTATAAAGGCAGCAACTGATTTTCATGAATGTATTTTATGGCGCATATATGTAATTTTCAAATATTATATTATATTATTATTGTATCGACATATTTTATCATCATTATCATCATCAGCTCGTTAAGGCTGGACATGAACCTCTTCCGTAATATAGAGTATTTGCCTTATTAGTCACGCTTGGCAGGTGGATTGACGATCCCAATGCCAGACGTCTCGCACCATCGATGCTGCTACCCGTCGCCTGTCTGAGTATTTTATATATGACGTAAACATGATGGTCTTTCATGAACAATCGATGCTTCGGGAAGTCTGTAGTCTGTGGTAGATTTGATAGACCACAAATCCTCGCTAAAGAATACCGATTACTTCCAAGGACGATTCGCGAGGCTATTGAAATAAAAATAAAAAAAACATCTTAATTTCAATAGACAAGATGGCTGGGTGCTACCATCTGCTTGGGATCCAATAATTAATAAAATTAAATCCCAACCCAAACATACAAATGCAAGACTTCAAGATACTGTAAGTTCATACTGCGTAGATCGGTATAAAAATTAATAATTTTAATCTGGAGGTAGCCGTGGTTAACTATGACATCGGGACGTCGAACACCTCAGTTCTTCTGAGACCATGGGTGCTGTAAAGTGCTCGAAACGTCAGGAATATAAAATAAGTTAATGTACGCGATAGAATCCGTAAAATCTAGTTTTATTTAAATATGGATTTGCTTGTCTCGCTCCAAAAATCCATTTTGATCAACATAAAATTAACCTTTCACTTGAGTAAAAATTAGTAATGAAAAAATGTGCTTAAAACGAAAATTGTTATAAAAGTTATAACTAAAATGTGGTCTAATCAACTGAAATCAGCTAGTGACCTCAAAACTTAGTGTCATTTCACGATTGAAATTAGTAAGTAAGTAAGTAGTAAAGTCTACTTTCATTTCAACAAAATTTCAACAAGGCGAACAAAAGCCAGAAAATTATTTATAGCTCGTAATTTTTGAAGATTTTACTATGCTATGTGCTGGTCAATAATTAGTAATACTAATGCCCCCAACGCTTGTTTTTTGCGGGTAGGTGTGTTTTTTTTGAGGAAAGAGGTATTTATGTTTTCAAGTAATAATTTATCTATGTAAACAAGCTTTTAATAACTTACTGCATCACCTATCAGCAACACTTGTATTTACCACCATTAAGCACTATTACATTACGATTACAACATGGCAAGCATCAAAAATGTAGACAAAATACAGAAAGAACTGGAAGTCAGCTGGATGCAAAAGATGGCAGAATTTGAAGATCGTCTGAAGGCTGCACTGGTCCCATCAATCCAACGTTAGTGCAGCTAAGTCAGAATTTTATGCATTCAAGGTTTTGGTCACACAAAGTTTAGTCTACTGCAACTGCAGGTTAGAAGTTGTATAAACACAATTGATGGACTTGACATGCGACAGTGGCAAAATGTATTGCTGTTCAATGACATCCCAGAGGACTCTGAAGTAAGCAATTGATAAGGTTCTAAGCTTAATACATAGCAAAATGGGCCTTTCTGATATAAGCGTCTCCTCGATCAAACGGTCTCACAGATTGGGATCGCAAGGTAATAAAGATCAAGTTGGAGCAGTCCTCGTCCAGTTCCATGATCACCACACAAAATCAATAGTTTGGAAGTCTAAGGCCAAGTTAAAATGTACGTCTTTCACATTATTTGAGTTTCTCACAAAGATACTTACGATAAAGAAGCACTTTGGCATGAGGAATGTGTGGACGCTTGATGGCACAGTATACATTAAATTGCCTGATAGTATTCATGCAAAAGTAACTTCAGAGGAAGACTTCAATAATCTTGCCGCCACGTATTCGTCAGGGTGTTCTCCTCTTTCTAATGCATCACCTCCCAAAACGAAGATAGCACAGGTAATCTATCTGGTAGATCACAACAAAGTACATCTAAAATAGTCGCCAACAAGTGGTCCGTGCTATCAAGGGGCACCATTAGGGCCAAGCAAAGAAGATAAAGGTTACGACGTGTTGCGACCAAAAATAATGGCATTGGTGATATTTTCGCACACTTTCTTATGGTTGTAACGGTTCATTAAAATAATTAAGTTTACTTTATTCAGTCTTAATTTACTTGGTATCATTCAAGCTTTTATTATTCCTTTTGTTCATATTGTAGTGTTAACATTATCATTACATTATATTTATCTTCTTTGTTTAATTGATTTAACTACTAAGGATTTAATATTATTTATTATCTACTTTGTATAATAACGCAACTATAATAGTAATATAATATTGTTAGTACTATAGTAGGTAGAAAAATACAAACAAACTTTGTAAAGGATATTGTTGTTGTTACGATTCGCCAAGTAAGGCAGGCAAAGGTCTTAGACCTTACAGCCTGGTGTGATTCAATATTTATAAATACTGCTGGCAAACAGATGTTATTCCATACCATGATTAAATTTAATTAACATTGATTTTAAGAAATGATTTGGTTACACAGACACAAACAAATTATAATTTTGACTTTTGTCTTCGTTGGGAAAGATTACTAAGTTGTGGACTTATTTGTTGAATGTTGATGTTTTGTTATATTCTGTTTCTGGTATCTACTTTTATAATAGTGTATTTTAATGTTTTATTAATTTTAAGGTGTATTTTAAAAACAATGATTGTTATCTTTATCAGTCAACTGATGGGATAGTGCAGTAATAGTAGAGTAGTTAATTTACTGGTTTATACGAATAGTGTAGTGGATATTTTATACTTATACTTTGATTTATCTCTTCTTATATTTGTTATTTTATTATTTATATATTTATCTAATATACATATTATATTTAAATATATTTATTAAAAGTTGAAAATGTCTGATGATGAATCTTTTATTCCATTGATAGTTCAGACTCCTCATATGCCTCTGGTAATGATCTGACTGAATCTGAATTTACTTCCCTTACGCGATCAGTTAAATAATATTTTTCTGCCTCATAATAAATCTTTAACGTTTGTCATATTAATACCCAAAGCATTCCAAGTCACTTTTCCTACTTTGAAGAAGCATTCTCAGTAGACTGTATCGATGCTATATTAATATCTGAGAGTTGGCTAAAACCATATATTATGTCGAGTTTGTACCCATTACCCAATTTCATTCTTATACGTTATGATCGGACTGAGAAGAGGGAGGTGGGGTCGCTATATACCTCCGATCAAATATTTCTTATAAAGTTGTTCTATCTTCCCCTCTCCTATTCTGCTACTGCCGAATTTTCATTTCTAGAAATCAACATTATGGGTGCTAGGGCAATTTGAGGTGTTGTGTATTGTCCTCCTTCTGTGGATTATTTTACCTCACTTGAGACGGCTCTTGATACCATTGGATTTGAGTACATACACTGCATTATAATGGGTGATTTGAACACTGATCTGTTAAAAATACTCCCGCTCCCAAAACTTCGAGCAATCATTAAATCAGTCGAACTCTTTCTCCCACTGGCGACAACTCATACAAATACTGACACTGATGATTCGTTTATTGATCTCATCATTACTTCCTCTTCTGATCGTGTGATTCAGTTTGGACAGCTCTCTGCTCCTTGTTTCTCACGACGACTTGATTTACTTTTCATATAAACTCAAAACTCCAAAACAGAAGCCTATTTTCTGCAGTTACTCAATTTTTCTAGAATAAATATAGAGTAAATATAGTGGCAGCTTCTAACATCGATGATAAAATATCCTTTCTTAATAATACCATCCTGAATCTGTATAATATTCATGCTCCTGTACATTATGTAAAAGTAAGCGTCTTCCTGCTCCTGGGTGACTAAAGGGTACAGGTGGCAATGGCGCGACGAGATCGGGCTTTCCAGAAATTTAAAAGGATCGCTCTGAACAAAATTGGTCGAACTTTGAATTGCTAAGTAACAGATGCAATCAGGTGGTACGAAATGCTAAACGCCGCTACATTCATGACAAAATAACTAGTTTTCGCCCACTGATGTGTGCGAATTCCTTGATCTCTCGAATTAATAAATCATATTCCCCGGAATATGGCTCCTCTCTCAATTTGGATGACATTAATCGTCACTTTGTTTTATTACTTCATTGGACCTCAAGTCCGTTCTCAAACTATTGCTTCTATAGAATCAATGCAGCCTCTCTGGATCCCTGACTTTTGTTTCTCCCTGTTACTCAAGATGAAATAAAAAATCTCTGTTAGCCATTCAATCCATGGCTCTGGGTTATGATGAAATTAGTAAGCAAATGATATCTATGATACTTGGGTGCCTATTTCCAGCTATAACACACATTATAAATTATTCTCTGGACTCAGGTCAATACCCTTCTGCATGGGAAAAGGCTATTTTACGACCCTTCCTAAAATACCTAATCCTGTTCTCTAACCATTTTCTCCTATTTCAATTCTCCCATACCTCTCTAAAGTTCTGAAGCCTGTGTTTTAAGCAAATATCTATGTTCACTGCAAAATATAAGCTGCTGAATGAATTTCAATCAGGGTTTCGCTCTAGTCACAGTACTACCACTTAGCTTATTAAAGTCACAGATGATATAAGAAAAGGCTTGGATGAACAGAAACTAACAGTGGTAGCGCTTATTGACTTTTCAAACGCTTTCAACACAGTAGATCATGGTATCCTACTATCTATCCTCAAACACCTTAAATTTTCATCCCCAGCCTTGGAGTGGTTGTTTTCTTATATTCGCGGCCGCCAGCAATCGGTTCGCTGAGGTCAGCGTTTTTCTGCATGGGCTGAAATTGAATCTGGTGTACCGCAAAGCGGAATACTTTCTCCTATTATGTTTTCCTTATTTATAAACTCTATCTCCACAATTTTAGATTGTTCGTAACCTCTGTATGCGGATGATCTTCAGCTCTATGTGCAGTCAGGCTTAAATAATCTTAACTTTGTAATTCCTAAACTAAATAATAACCTGGAAGCAATAAGAGAATGGTCGTGTAAATTTGGCGTTTCAGTTAATCCAGCCAAATGCAAAGTCATAATCTTCGGAAGTTCGCAATTATTGGCTAAGATTGATTATGGAAATCTCTCCCTGTAATTTATAATGGAACTTTGATTCCATATTGTGATTCCATAAAAAATCTTGGCTTGTACATGGACAAAACTATGACTTGGAATTTGAAGATCTCTGAAGTAAGTCGTAAAGTTGTTGCCACCTTGCGTTCTGTTTATTGTCTTAAAAATTTTCTACCTTTCAAAACCAAGCTTACGCTTGTTCATTCCCTCATTCTACCTATCATCGAATATGCAGATTTATGTTACCCAGATCTGTTACAAAATCTTCTAAACAAATTGGAGCGCCTTCTTAATAATTCCATAAGGTTTATTTTCGATTTACGTAAGTATGACCACATATCTTCCTATCGTTCAAAGCTTAAATGGCTACCTATACGTCAAAGGCGATGCTCTAGAATTTTACTTGTACTTTATTCAATTTTAAACAATCCAAGGTCGCCTTCTTAAAGATAACTTTCATTTTCTTCATTCGATTGACGGTCGAACACCACGATACTCAAACCGTCTGAGGATAAGGTTTCCAGCATAGGTATAATTTTTCAGGTCCTCTTTCACGATACAGGCTATAAATCTTTGAAACACCCTCCCCAATGGTATTAAGAATGCAACAAATAAAACTCATTTAAATTATTTCTACGACAACATTATCTAGGGCACTTACAAATTCACATAATTTTTTTTATTTTTTATTTTTCTCTTCAAATATTTATTTATATATTAATAGGATATTAATTTATGTAGTTCATAAGTATGTATACATTACATATATGTATGTATGTATTATTGTATGTAAATATATCTAATATACATTTATATTTAAATATATGTTGTGTATGTATTTACTGTGTATATTATATTTTAATATATGTACAATTTATTTATGTATTATGTTTCGCACCTGCCTACAGTTGTCTTTGGCACGCAGGGTTGACTGGCAGAGAATTCCATATGGCATTAAGTCTGCCCTATGTACCCTTTACTTAAGGTGTTACAGTTAAGTTTTTAAATTAATAAATTAATAAACGCCCCCAAGCAAAAAACTGATAATGTGCTATTATGGAGTTTTTACTGTTATGTCAGATATAGGTTGGAATACATATTGGTAATATTTTCAGATATTTTCTAGCCTTATTTAAGGACATATAATGAATAACACTTTTATTGTATCGTTTTAATGACAAGAAAAGTATCGTATCGTATCAATACAAAAGCATTTCTTTGTGTTTGATTTGGTAAATTACTATTACGCAGTATTGGCGTAAACGCAAAATAATAAAGTGCTTAGTTAACGCGATTACTACAATTTTGTATTATTATTTCATGTAAACTCAAATCAATAATGGAATCCAACTATATTTTATAAAATAATAATTTATTTTATTATATGTAATAACATTTACGTACTATTTATATAATATTTTACAAGTCTCTACTATGTATTAGACCTATATTTTGTTGTTCGACAATTTTCGTCAATTCGTAAGATAGAGAAAGAATATAGAGAAAGACTTAATAATTACCAAAAATACTGTTTAGAAGGTTTTAACATCTCAGAAATGTATCGTTTACACATTGTAGGTACATTATTTAGTACAACTAGATTACGATGATTTTCCTATAGCCACAAAACGCCAATATAATACAGTTTTTCATACAACACAACCATTCACTTTTTAAATCAACGAGCAAATTTTAGACGCTTTGTTTGCTTGAGTCTTTGACGTGATTTATAAATGCTTATCAAACACAATAATTCAAAATTTGGAGCACTTAAAATGTGCGCTTAATTATCCAGTCCACTTTTCGAAGCATTTTCTTAAACTTGACATTTTTAATTTAATACACTCTCTAACCTTCAAATTAATTTTGTAATTTTTTTCTAGTTCTGTAAATAATTCCATCCAATCTAATTTTTGATAAAATGTATTTATTTATTTCACAGTATTTTAACAAAATTAAAAACAGGATATACTAAAATAATAACAGCAGATAATTAAACAAACAAACCGTAAACATAGAAATGTTACAAAAGAATAAACAATGGTGGTAAATGAACAGATTTGTTTGAAGAGTTATGGATTATCCACCACGTGATGGCAACAAGTCAGTTCTTCACTACTTCACTTACGATTCACAAGAAATATTTTTCATTTCTCTTACACGCATCAATATTTGAAATTTCATCATGTTCATGATTACAGGCCTTCACAAGTCCACTGCTGAACATAGGCCTCCCCAAAGAATGCCACAAAGCACGGTTCCGAGCCACCTGCATCCATTGAATTCCTGCATGTCTTACCAGGTCGTCACTCCATCTACTGGGGGACGCCCTACACTTCGCCTGCCGATACGAGACTCTCGAGAACCTTTCTTCACCGTCGGTTGTCAGTTCCTTGAGCTATATGGCCGGCCCATTGCCACTTCAGCTTACTAATCCGTTGGGCTATGTCGGTTACTCAGAGAAACCCCAAGCATAGTTAACAATTTCACTAGCGAGAATTTGGGGTGGCTTGTATACTCTCAAATTTACGGTGATTGTCATAAATCTGGGCTTGAAGCATTTTTGTCATGTTATAATGCGTCAATTTAATAAGTATACGCATTTTGAAAAATTTCACGTGAGATTTAGGGGGTAGGTGTTTGAGTCATAAGAACTTGTGACTTAATAAATATTATATTTTATTATATTTAATGTCACAAGTTCTTATTACATCGTTAATGCGCGGTGTTGAATCAATTTCAGTATATCGGCGTAGATGTAGATGGGTGGATGATGTGTGTTGTGTAAGAAATACCATCACTACATTACATCCCATGGGTGTCGTAAGAGGTAATTGAGGAAAATTCCAGAAAGATCTCATTGCTTGCTATAAAGAAAAAACAGATGTGAGTGAAATAAAAACCTTTTCTATTTATTCTGGAATGTTTTGTTTTATTTTGATAAATCAAGCCTATTCTAGGTTCAGTTACTTCTACCACGGCTCATTACTAGGGTTAATTAAAACGAAGACTTGCATTTTGTGTGTGTAGCAGCGGCGTGCCGAGTAAAATGAAACTTAATAATATTATGAAATAAAAGTTAATAATATAATGTTATCAAAACTTATTGCGATTATGTATTATTATTTAAATGTAATTTTTCTAATACTTTTAAATATTAATAATTTTTACTTAATATTAAAATATTTATCAAATAAAATCATCATAAGTATTAAACTTAAAATAAAATTTCTAAAATTAGAATACAAATAAATTAATGTATAATGTCTTAAAATTGAATATTACTACGAGTATATTTTACACATATATTTAGCCAACCGCTGCATTTATAAATGTGGAAACAGCATAAATATAGCACGGGTTTCACTGAATGTTACTTCGAAAAAAAAAAACTCTGATTTACCCTCGAGTCGCGTCTTAATTTTTAATTAAGAGTATGAGAAGAGGCCGTTTACAATATACTCGTAAAGCTCTAGAGATGACGCTGCATTACTGAACAGATTGTTGGTTCTATGAGGAAGGCGCTGACGATAAGACTTATTTATTATTCAGTTATGGATAGCCGTGTAATATATAACATGGCGCACGGTATAAAATTGTTCATCTATTACAATAAAGCTTGGCATAGATAAAAATGCAGTGCTATCTCAGCGGGTAAGCGATCTTTGTAAATTTCACAGTACGCAAGTAACCTGGATTCAATCCCCGCAAAATAAAACAAAACAAAATAAAATTTAATTGCTCTAAAATTACATTGTTTTTTTTTAAAGTGTTTATCAATGTATCCAGCATGATATAAACGTGATCGACGGTGAAGTAAAACATCGTTAGGAAACCTGCATGTCTAAGCAATTGTTAAAGAAATATTTCGAAGACATGTCAAGTCCGCTAACATGCAGTGAGGCAGTGCGGCGAATGTCCTTGCCCAAAACTTTCTCAGAAATGAGAGGACGCCTCTGTACATAAGCTCTCATCTTCTTTCGTCGTAATTTTCATTCAGTTTGAGAATGACTTCCCGTTGACCTAGAATCATGAAGTTTGGCAAAAGCAGGTCTCAAAGCACAAGTAGAAGAAAACCGAAAATCGTTGATTTGTAGTTATCATAATTTTTTTGCGATTACAAACTTACATTTGCAGTTGGACCATGATGTTGGTCAATATATAAGTTTGTCCTTAAATCAGACTTACCTTTTCGTAAAAGCAACGTTCAGTGCTTTTTTATTTTGGTAAAAATAAATACCAGTGCGTGTTGCCAGTAATGACATAAATGTCAGATACATTGACGTGATTTTTTAGTGTTTGCTCTATGGGAGAGCTCAAGGTCACTCAGCGAGCTATGAAGAGAGCTGTCATTCTCGGGGTTGCTCTGTGTGATGGAATTAGAAATGAGGATATCCGCAGTAAGCCAGAGTAACCGATATAGCCCAACGGATTAGTAATCTGAAGTGGCAATGGGCCGACCATATAGCTCGAATAACTGATAACCTATGGGTAAGAAAGGTTTTCGAATGTCAACTTACCGGTAAACGAGCTGATGGGCGGCCCTCCTCTAGATGAAGTGACAACCTGGTAAGACATGCAGGATGTTGATGGATGCAGTTGGTTCAGGACCATACTTGGACTTTTATGTTCAGCAGTGGAATTGTGAAAGGCTTTGAGGACGGTGATGATGAGTACTTACCTAATTTCATACGGAACCCTTAAATGTGCGTCCTACTCGCACTTGACCAGTTTTTTAACATGATGATTATTTACACAATTTTCACAAAAATAGTACAGTAAAAATAATACAGTATTTCATTATATGATTGCATTTTCTGAGGTCCTGTATTTTAGTTGCATAGCTATTGACAGTCGCGTCCATTAATATTTACGATAATGCTTTTTACCAAATCAAACATAAAAGCTTTCTCAATAAAATATATCAGATGTCAAATTTAAAGCATTTATATAGTGCAATAAACTTTTAGCTTTATTATAAAATAATTGTAGGTTTTCCCTTAAATTCTAAATTTCTCAGACATGCAGGTTTCCTCACGATGAAATTGGTATTTCTTGTTCGGATAGAACCTGGGTTGCGCTCTAACTTTCAAAATTACCGCGAGCGTTTAGCCCCTGAGCCGATTTATATATTTATGTACATATATTATTTTTAAATACCGATCATGGTTAATGGTAGGTATTGAATTGAAAACTAACTTTGAATGTACTATTATCAGAATATTGGAGATTAATACTGTTAGTTTGGGGATTAAACTTCAAATGTCTGAAATTCGCTATTGCGATATAATTTATAATTTAGCTATTAGTTGAAACCAATATCCGTTTGATGCAATTATTATCATTACAACAAAATTTGAATAAACAAAAAAAATCATGCTACTGTACTGCAACTTCTTTAGGTTAAGATTTTTTCATTATTATTAAAAAATAAGTACATTTAAAAGTCGAATGTTAAGCCATTAATATTATCCGACGGGAGGTATTCTGTATCATTTTCAGCCGTTCTCATGTATTTTGTATCATTTCACATAATATTTATTATGTCAGTATATATATATATATATATATATACTGATATCAGTGCTAAAACATAGTAGGTACATCGAAGAATTATAGCCCCGACTCCTCAACAAGTCCACTGCTAAGCATAGGCCTTTTCAAAAGAAATACTGTCATAAAACACGCGTGCTTTTAAACTAACAAAACCGCCGAATTAAATAAAATTTAAAAGAATTAAATTTTATTGTTCTCAGTATACTGAAAATACTTGCAGCAAGTGTTAGAGCTAGAAACGAGTAATCCTATTACAGTGTCAACTTTTCAAAGAATCGTTTCACTGTAAGCTCCTTAGTTAGTTGCATCCAGGCTATCGGTCTGTTCCTAATTATTTATTGGACTTTAAGTTGGATTTCCGCATCCACTATAAAAATATTTTTAAATAATTATTTATTACTATGTGAATACTTAACATTAATTTAAACTAATAATCACGAATTTACTCACGTTTAATTATCATCATCATCATCATTAGCTCGTTTAGCTAGTTTCCTGTCAGACATGGGCCTCCACCATTGTTGAGAGGATTTGCCCTCAGTCAAGCTTGGTTGGCGGATTGACGATCGCAGTGTCAGGCGTTTCGCACCATTGATGCTGCTTCCCATTATTGGTTTTCAGAAGCCATCTTTTTGGCATAAATCATTGTCGCCTCTTATGGCACATAAGGGACGAAATAGAGTGATGGGTTTTCTCACGCCTCATCACACTTTACTTTAACTTATTTTATAGTGTGTTAAGAGTCATTAATATTGAGATTGTGAAGGTATACTTTAATATTGATATGTTGAGGCGGGCTTCTATTAAAACACAAACAGGCAACCAACAAAAATTTTATAATTTTTACCCCCTGGCAAGAGTATTAATAGAGAAAGAGAATATCACCTTAAAGATGAAGGAGAGTGCAAGCTTAATTGTGATTGTGGTCACTCTTGTAAAGAGCAAACACAAATATCGATAAAAACGCACGTAAAAGAAAATAGAAAAGAGAAGTTTGTAGTTTGTTAACATATTCAGGACCGCCCCCGCAAATCTAGGGGCATACCAAAAGAAGTTTATATATTACACATTTGTTTGACATTGGCAAGTAATATATCATCGTAAAGGCTGAATATTTACTGAATATGTTTATAAAACGTAGTGATTATTCACTAAGTTTTATAAATATAGTAAATAAATATTCTTTGTATGTTTATCTAAAAAAAAAAACATACATAAACACTCACGCTTGTCACCCAGAGGGGTAGGCAGAGCCTATGGACTTCCATTTGGCACGATCCTGACACACCTCTCTCGCCTCCTTCACATCCATATACCTACGCATACACGCTCGTCGTTTAAGGGTACTCTTAATTTGGCCCATTTTCAATATATCGCCAATTTGGTCGATAAATTTTCGCCTAGGGCGTCCCTTACCGACTCTGCCGTTCACCTCTGCCACATAAATTTGCTTTGTCACTCTTTCCTCATTCATTCTTTCTACATGACCAAACCACCGAAGCATGAAAAAAAAAGGTTTTTTCTTAATAATATAACGGGAATTCTCACACAGAAATGTAGCTTAGTCGTCGTGATTTAAGCGATATGATTACTTATGATTAAAAAAAAGCTTAAATCCCCAAAAATGTTTCAAAATATTGTGTCATTCCACTAGCATTTTCACTAGCAATTGGCTTCTTGAATTGAAAGATGACGACAAAACTCTGAAAAAACTGGTAGGCCGTCATTCTACAATATGTTCAAGCATTCGAAAGTCATATTCGAGAAAAGCGATTAATAACATAATTTATGCAGAGCTTAAATGAGAACTGATTACTGGATCAGCAGCAATTCAAACCATAATTTAGTAATCGTTGATCGAGATGGATGGCGCACAATCTTACTGATTAATGACTATCAGGTGGATTTAAGCTAATTCTTGAACGAAAAATTCAACGCCAGTAAAAAAATTAAATCGTTTATGATATAATGAAAAGTGATAACTATGATTCCAAATAAAAGCTACAGTCAGCTGTTTGATCCAATGAAATGTCGTCGTTTGCGAAGCAAACATAAACAAATGATTAAACCGAGTGGTGTGTGATAGTTTGTGCCTCAAAATATTATCAACTTCGTGTGACAAGCGACATTATTCAGGAATACGTCACCTTTTTAATCACCACAAGGAGCGCACTCGTCTGTAGGAACACTAGATTTTTTACACTATTCATCTTTTCAATCATGTAAAATTCAATTACTGGACAAACACCACTCCTGTTACAGAGACGATTTACCTTAATCGTCATGCTTGGTATATTTGAATATCGCAGTACCAGGCGACTCGCCTTTGACACTGCTCCACATCGCTGATATTAGTACTTTATATCTTGCACAAACAATATCGTTACACCGCCATTTAACAGGAGCTATAAAAAAAATCTGGCATTTTCCATACTCGTCTCTTATGACACCCGTGGGACGAAATGTGATGAACGATGGATTAACATTATTTGCCACCTGCTTGGTTAAACTATGGTACTAAGTGTACTGGAACCTATTTTATTTCTGCTAAACATAAGCCTAATAAAGTTAGAATGATAATAAAAATAAGTATGACTTCTATTAACTTTGAAGAAAACACGAAAATACCCCCCATCAATTAAAATCAACGACAATAGAACAGGTGTGGCTAGAGCTATAATATTTTTTATTACAAAATTGATAACGTCATCAGTAATATTTTAAGTATGATACATTATTATTAGTAGAGCTCTTACAATAATGTTATAAAGTTGTAATAACGTAATTAATGTCTTTGAGTGTAATTAGACTTCTTAGTTTCTGTCTGAAATGGATTTTTAACGCAATTAATTTTCATCATTACAAAAGCGTACAAAATAAGGTATTTTGGTGCGTTTCATTTTGGTATGGGGTCCCATTTGTAGGAAAATATTATATAACCATGTCCCATTATATAGCATATATAATTTTTGTCACATGTGTTATGTACACCAGTACTACAACGGATGTAGCCAGCTTATCACAAGAGCGACGTCACGGCGTCGCGCTGCAATTCAGCATATTCCATCTCAGCCTACGGGGACTCGGGCAGCAGATCAGACCCAAGTTGTGTCTCATATTGTAATGTCGCTTAATTAATAAATTTATATTTTCATTTTTAAAAACTTATTTATCCCTCTCGAGATCATAATTCATGTTACTATACTAAACTTATTTCAAAGACGTTTTTTTTATAATTTTTTATAATATAATTATATAAGAGGGGGCAAACGAGCATGCGGCTCACCTGATGGTAAGTGACTACCGCCGCCCATGAACAACTGTAACAGCAGGGAAGTTGCAGATACGTTTCCGGCCTTTTAAAAGGGGAGGCTCCTTTCTTGAAGGTCCATAAGTCAGATTGGTTCGGAAAAATCGCCGGTGGCAGTCGATTCCACAAGGAAGTTGTGCGAGGAAGAAATGTATGTTTATATTTATTATTAAAGTATATTAATATAGTCATATTTATCATCTATTAATATAACATTTAGATTAGACATTGTCAAAGAATATTTATTTTATCAATTTGTTTTTGTTTTTTATATCTCCTAGATTTTTGCATAAACCAACATATTATCCATGCTGTCCCACGACGGGACCAAAATGAAGAGGCAGGTGGCAGCAACGCCAGCAGCCCATCGCCAGTAGTCCACCTCACCAGCAGTCATCATCTACAGCATCGGCAGCCGGTGGTAACGAAACGGCCAATCCACATATTTTGACTAAGGTGTAGAGTTTGTGAAGTTAGGGCTTGTAGAGTTAGGGCGTGTAGAGTCAGAAGCTTGGCTCTACATGAGATCTGATAACTTTTTGACAGTACGAGCCATATGGTCTCGTCTTGGCAACATTTTACGTGAAAATGTTTTGATGGGATTTCACTTCTTTTTGTATGTTTTGTAAATCTACGGATGTGCAGCTGAATCGCGCTACGGATTCGTGATGTTGTTTAGCGTGTGATTGAGTATACGAGTAACTTAGAACTGTATTATTTTCGTTCTTTGGAATGCTTTTTTTTTAATTTGTAATAAGAAGTATGTGTTCTTGTATCATTTTCAGATCTCTAGCATGAAATTAACTTCCATCTCCTACACCATTGTGATTTCCCAACCCCATAGAAGTTTTCTTTTGGAAATACTTGTCACCACATTTTAAAATTTTAACGAAGTACATAAGTATAGTAATATTATTCGTATAATATAAGTATAATAATGTAATAATAGTCTGAAAACTGACGATAGCCCCATATACACCTTTATCCCCTAATTTAAGGGGTTGAGGGATTTTTTTTAAAAAACCTGAACCACAGGTATACTTGTATAATTTTCAGATCTCTGGCATGAAATTAATTTTGTATGGGAAAACTCATATACAAAGTTCCATCACTTAATTAAAAGGGTGAGGGGTGATTTACTAAAACTCCTGAAATATGTATATTATTATTATTTATAACAAGTACAAACAAGGAGTGTCTGAGACGTGATCCTTCACTGCTGGCCGTATGAGGACGCTCAAGGTCGCTCAGCGAGCTATGGAGAGGGCTATACTTGGGGTTTCTTTGCGTGATAAACTTAGGAATGAGGATATCCGCAGCAGAACCAGAGTGATCAACATAGCCCAACGGATTAGTAAGCTGAAGTGGCAATGAGCTGGCCATATAGCCAGAAGAACCGACAACCTATGGGGAAAAAAGTTTCTCGAGTGGCAGCCTCGTACCTGTAGGCGAAGTGTAGGGCGACCCCCCGCTAGATGAAGTGACGACCTGGTAAGACATGCAGGTGGCTCAGGTCCGTGCTTTATGGCATAACTTGGGGGAGGCCTATGTCCAGCATTGGACTTGTGAAAGGCTGTAATGATGATTATGATGATGACAAACAAGGAGTCCCTTTATCAATTTTCAGACCTCTAGCATCAAAATTTGCGGAAGTCTCTTACAAATTTCTATTAAACTAGGGTTTAAGGAGTTGGGGGAGTGGGGGGGGGGTATTGTTCCAAGGTTTAGAATTTTTTTGTTTGTGTATTAATACTAGCTTATATACCAAATTTCAGCTTTCTAGAACTTCAGGAACTACCCTAAGAATTTTGATGATCATCAGTGAGTGAGTCAGTGACGAAACTGTGGTTTTTTACATATCAATACGATCTAAAGTATATTAGCTATGCAATTGAAACTATATGTGTTTAATAAGTCCACTATTGATATCATATTCCGATAATTTTGTTTATTTGGTAGAATCCAAACCCAAGTTATGAGGGTTAAAAAAAACGACAAAGTGCTTCGAGAAAAGATAGGTAGTGCTTCGTTCGGGTTTTGTTGGCTCGTCTTGGCGGGGGCACTGCCGTGCCCCCAGATTATATTTGTTTCTGTGAGCGCTATGTAATGTGTGTGTGTGTGTGTGTGTGTGTGTGTGTGTTTGTCTTATTATTACAATATTTTAAGCTTTTTTACATTATTCTTTTCAGCATCATTTTCGTTTTCTCGTATGTCAACGTAGGAAGCCAATCAATAAGCACATTTTTGCATTCGTAATGTGGCATACGATATATTGCACGCCTCATAACGCGAAGCATTATTAGGTAGTGCATTATTCTCAACACGTCAAGGTAAAGCAATTTTGTGATCTGAAAATGCCTCTATCATAACCATATTGCACTTATACGATAATGTGAGTAGGTAATCAAGAAAACACTCTAATTAATCCATCTTATATTTAAATAAAATAGTGTTTTTATTAATTTAATTTGTGCTCGTTGTAACTTATAAATAACAAAGGTAGCTAAACATCATTTGAAAATAATTGTAGCTTAATATTCGAAGAAATTACTACACTGTTCGCACAGATCGAAGCGATTTTAAATTCACGACCGTTAACGCAAATGTCAGAGGATCCATCATATTTTTTACCTTTAACCCCGGGTCACTTCCTGATCGGGCAACCATTGGTTGCAGTGCACTCACCTGTCACCGAGAAAAGTCAGTTTTAATCGCTACCAGCTATTGGAATGTCTCCGACAAAACTTTGCAAAGTTGCCGACATCTCCACAGCTAAAAGAACTATTACAAGAGCAGTTTCCAAGTTCTATGCTCTTCCAACCTACCTTGAAGGATTTTCGTGAAAGCGGAGCTTTCAAGGGGGGATTATGTTAAGAAGCTTACGCATAGAAGACACGGCCGGTGAGTGCGGGGGCAGGGACGGGGGACACTGTCGCAAAATCACGATCAGCGATGAGCGCGCAGCGCCGCCGTTTACTTGTCAACGGCAAAGACATTTAAGTAGTAGTAATAGACTGGACATCAGCAACAAAATGGTCACCTCTTACTTATGTCCTATAGGATATATTTAGGATTTGTGTCATTTAGTCTTAGTGACATCGTCAAAAGGTCAAGACGCATTCGTTTTCTAAATTTAAAAATATTTTAAAGAAAATATGCCTATTGTGCATTAAGGTATTCTAAGTCCCGATATGTAGCAAAACTGAATGTGATTTCGGTTTATTATCGCAAGTATAATGTATATTTACCCCATAATTATTAAATTTTATTATTTCTGGTAGATTGTTCTAGAACATTTATCATTATTATAATAAGCGCTCTCTGTTATCCAGTAACGTCACCAAATGAGTTAGTGATTTATAACGTTTATCGGTTGGTGTTATCGATAAAAAATATTATACAGGATGCAGATTTAATCATCTACAATATTTAAGGAGGTGAAACAGTAAACGATACTGTACCTATACCAATACCACCACACGGCCGTTGGTTTTAACGTGAAAGTTCTATGTCAGCCAGTACAACCATTTAAAAAGATAGCCTTCTTTTTAAAATTTTAATATAATTCTACAACACCAGGAGAATTGCTGTGAGGCCGAACCTGCGCTTGTAAAGTTGCAAACGGTGTGCAGGCATGAAATCCACTCTACTGAGTACGCCAAGCTTTTAAGAAGCCAATTTAGCTTTCTCTTCCAAGTGACCATTTCATATGTAATGTGACCATTCGATATGTCGACGCCGAAGATTCCGCTACTGGCTGCGGCAACAAGGGAAGTGCTCTGAAATTGAGGAGATACGATAAAGGTGTACTTTTTAGCGGTAAACGCGCAAACTTGTGAATTTGTATAATTACAAGTTTGCGCGTACAACTAATAATTTAACGTATGGCGACTTTTAAGTGCAGTGCTTTCCTAAAGATTTAAAGTGTAGTTTTGTAAAGAAACGAATTTGAAAAAAATGGAGGCGCTCTCTTATTGGATTTGACGTTTCGCGATGTGCCTTCGACGCCAACCGATCAATCATATGCTATTATTATAGCGTCTAGTGGACCTAGTGACGTCATCCAAGATGCCACCAATGTGACTGCTGTTTGAATTGATATTTTATTTCATGACATTTCATTTCATACATGACGTTATTCATGACTTAAAAAGTTTATATGATTTTTTTGGTGTGATGAGAGTCATAAGATATAGATTTATACAATAAAAAAGCATGCATACTCCCTCACCCTCGACTAATGAGCTACCTAACAAAAACGCTTCGCGTTATGAGGCGTGCAATATATCGTATGCTACATTACGAATGCAAAAAAGTGCTTATTGAAATGGCTTCGAACGTTGACATACGTATAGAAATGGATATAGAAACGGTGTCATAAGCTTTTTTTAAGCATAGGAAGGCAGCGAGACATTTTTCACCTTTGTCTATCTTTTCTGAAATAAAAGTTATAATGTCTTTAACTGCATCATGAGTTGATAAGCCTTTTCTAAAGCCATATTGGGAGTTTGACAGTATATAATTTTTCTTAGGTAGCTCATTAGTCGTTTATTCAATAGTTTATCTATGATATTCGATATACTGCATACTGCTTAGAACTGATATGGGTCTATAATTATTAACATCATCTCTGTCGCCTCCCTTATATACAGGAGTAATGAAAGAGCGTTTGAGTGCCCTAGGAGATACACGAGTTTGAAAGCTTAAGTAAGCAAGCTTATTTATCAATGGAACTATAAAATCTCTGCAGTGTTTTAATATTTTTATTAGTGTACCATCCCAACCAGAGCCGCTTGCAGAAACAAGAGTCAAAAGTATGATAACTTCCTGGGGTCAGTATGAAGTAGCAGGAACGAAAATTATTCAAATTAAAATTTCAAAATTAATAAAAGTTGGGTTGTTACACTGTATGCCAGATTTCGTGATAATCTATTCCGCTAATGTCTTGCCTACACTAATAAAAAAATCGTTAACGCGATAAATTGAGTTCAGAGAGTGTGATGGTAAATTGAGGAGATTTTTGCTGAGTCTTCAATTTTTTATTGTATTGTCTCTTCAGTTTTCCAATTAAATTAACACAATAATTTCGAAATCGCCTGTACGTAATTTTAATATGTCATTGTGTGGTTCTTTTCCATTGCATCGTTTTCACTGTAAAATATGACAGTTAATTGTCTAAAAGAGGTATTTGCTTATTTGGATTAATCCGACATTCAGTCAGGACTACAACTTTCACTTGTGACAGGTTTACTTGTAAGTCATCTAAATTGCTGTGTACACTCCTAATATTTTGAGTAATGACATTTAGGTTAAAGTTATAAGGAGTGATATTGTTAGTGAGGATATTCCTCAATATTACATGAAACAGATTATGCGATTTCCGCACTGTCCAGTTCCTTTAATATATTTAATTTACTATCCATTATAGAAATAAATATTGTATAAATATTCTTTGTCTTGATCAAGGTAAAAGTAAATTACTAAAAAAAAATTAGATATAATAATAAAAAGTTATTAAACATAAATCAATTATTTATGTTTAATAACTTCTTATTATTCTTAAATAACATACACGTAATGAAATTGATTTTGATTAATTTGATGAATAAATAAACTAAGTCAAAATAATGCAACGGTCTTAAAATTTCGTTAAATTATCGGACAGTTCCAAAATTGGATTTTCCGGCTTTTCTATAAAATATGTACGATGAAAAACACATTAAAAAGTGTGTATGTAGCACGTTAGACAAGATACGTTAGATAAGTTATGATTAATGAATGTTTTTTTTTAAAATTAACAGTCAATGGTTAGTCAATAAAACTTGATTCATATTTCACATCGAAAGACTAGGTGTCTCTGCAAACCAGAATATTCCATATTATGCCATAATATGAATCACTCCGGTTCCATTGGAATTATATTTTTCAAACTCAGTGTATTAGCTAGTGTATGGTTTTCACTAATTAGTTACTAAATCTTGAAATAGGAATGACATCTCTGACCTAGGTTGCTAAAATTTAGTTTAAATTCAAGCTAGAATCCTCCCAAAAAAGAGCTACATGTCTTAAAGTATTGATTCACAATTTTTTTTTCTCTAAACACTATTTGTCACCGATTGCTTACTAAATCTTGATATAATTGAAATTGAATACATCTTCCTGGATTCTGGCATTTCTATCTGATTTTATAGTACCACAAGAATTAGCGTTGACACGCATCAAATTACAAAACCTTAATATAATATATCAAGATACTTGTTTCCTTCCATTACAAATTCCGAAATAAAACAGAGCTCTGAAATGAAATAGAAAAAAGGTAATGAAATGTACACGAATGTTAAAAATTTTTCGATATTTCTGTTCAGCTCAGCATTTTACTATTTCAGGGATGGCAGGTAAAACTTATCTAAATTTGTTGACGAAATCAGGTCAACTCGGCAATTTATTGAAAGGTCAGCTACGCGGTTTGATTTTTTTTATAATGAAATTTTGCTCTTTTATACAAATTGTTCTGACATTATTTTCTAAATTTAAGAACAAGTGTTCGTACAATATTCTATTTAACCAATAAAGTAATTTCGTTTTAAATTGAAATAAAAGCTTTAAGCTTAAATTAAATTTCTCTAACTATTTTACAGTAGTGGAAGCCCACATGGATGTGCATAGACTGAACCCATGACAATAATAATATGTTGCACGTTGTATGAATTATACACAACATATCATAAGCAGTTAACTAAAAAAGATAAAAGCTTTATGTTTGTGTAAATTCAACATCTCATTTAGTTATTTCCTTATTAGTTTTTTTTTAAATATGAGTTTTTTAATCACTGTTGACAGGAATAATGGACAATATAAAAGTATAGATAAGTTTAATTTCTTGCAATTACAATATTACAATATTAGTTAGCCTTTGACAAACGATGCTTCGACTCGCGTTGCGTTGCATGTAAATGGCGGCGCTGCGCGCTCATCGCCGATCTTGATGTTGCGACGTTGTCCCCACTATGCGGATACTTTTAACATACCTCCCCTTTCAAGAAGATCCTTCAGGGTAGGTTGGAAGAGCATAGAGCTTGGAAACTGCTCTTGTAATAGTTCTTTTAGCTGTGGAGTAGTCGGCAACTTTGCAAAGTTTTGTCGGAGACATTCCAATAGCTGGTACCGATTAATACTGATTTTCTCGGTAAAGGTGAGTGAACTGCAACCAATGAGTGCCTGATCAGGAAGTGACCCAGGGTTAAAGGTAAAAATATGATGCATCCTCTGACATTTGCGTTAACGGTCGTGAATTTAAAATCGCTTCGATCTGTGCGAACAGTAGTAATTTCTTCGAATATTAAGCTAGTATTACCTACAATTTTTTCAAATGATGTGTAACTGCCTTTATTATATATAAGTAAGTCCCAACGAGCACCAAGTAAACTAATAAAAATATTGTTTCATTACAACTACTTAACCCCAACTAAGGAGCTATACAAAATACCAAATTTTGAACATCAAACAAATAAAATTTAACATACTACATTCAGCAAGTTATTGAATGTGTTTTAGTTATAATTTTTTTGATGACTTTACATTGATGAATTAACATTCACACCAAAGTATATTTCACATAATCTTAGAAACAAAGCTAAAAATTATATGTTATAGATAAAATTTTATAACTGCATATTATCTTCAATTATGAACATATAAATATTGTATTAATACAATATTCATATTTTAAAAACATTATCATTTTATAAAACATACATGTTGGCGCCATCTAGTTTACTTTATATAATGCATTTTTTCTAAATTTACCCTCCTTTAAATTCCTATATTTCGGGCTTTCGTATTCCCTCACCCGCACGCCTAGTATCTATGATATATCGC
The DNA here is from genome assembly GCA_029286625.1 of Parnassius orleans. Lineage (NCBI taxonomy): Eukaryota > Metazoa > Arthropoda > Insecta > Lepidoptera > Papilionidae > Parnassius > Parnassius orleans. Next base: position 2,154,440 of record JAGSMP010000184.1, read on the forward strand.
CGAGAACGCCACGCAAATCAGTCAACTGAATGAGAAGTAACTGCGCCGCGTATTAATACTTTATAAGACACTAGCTGATCCCCGCGACTTCGCCCGCGTGTAATTTAGTATTTTAATTTTTTTGCGAGGAACTCTAATTATTTTTCTAAAATAAAAGTAGCTTAAGTTACTCCTTATGATATCAGCTATCTGCCAGTGAAAGTCCCGTCAAAATCGGTCCATCCGTTTCGGAGATTAGCCGGAACAAACAGACAGACAGACAAAAATTTTAAAAAGTGTATTATTGTTATATAAGTACCGTTTATACTTTCATATGCATTTAGTAAAACGCTGTAATTTTAACAATACAAACAGACACTTCAATTTTATTTATTTGTATAGATATATAATCAAATTAGTGATTAGTGAAGTTTTGTGTCCGCAAAAGAGAGGAAGAAGCGATAGGTCGTCTGTACCTTGGTGAAACCTGCCTCCGTGGCGTGGAAGATCTGCGAGGGTGGCGGTGACAAGGTAGGCGTGCAATTTATTTAATGATCAGGATCGAAGACCACAAGCTTCGCTATTTAAATTCTCTCTCTCCACATATTTTGGTCCATTTCGAGCCGCATTCTCCAACATAATTTTGGTTCATTGCGAGCCATTTTAACGCATTTTTATACTATATAACTACCTATATTTATTTCACCCACGTGGTGGTAACACTATCCTTCCTTTCACAAGCTGCCTTATGAATTCAATAAGAATTTTGAGCAGTTTCCATTGCCCTTATAGATAGTGTTGCCTATATAACCTACTTAAATTACATTTACCACTTAGGCATACTATTAATTGCATTTATATATTATATACATATTACCATATATATACATATAAATAATACTTGTATCTCTCATATACACATTATATACTTAATTTATTGGTAGACATTACGTTAACAATTTTATGCTAGTCATTATTAGCGTTTGAACTTAGCGTTACGATTCGCCTCGCGTATTATCTACCCTCTTGATTTCATATATTAAGTTCGTTGATTTTATAAATCTTTAATAGTTATTATCTTAAATACGATGAGATGGCAACTAAAGCGCATATTAATGAAAACAAACAATTATCCATACATATAGCAAAAGTAACGCGTTGTTCGAACGTATTCAAAGTATTTATGAACAAGCTAAGATTGCCCACTTATCTCAAGATAATACAGCTAAATTTCTTAGTTCATACATAACTTGGATATTATTTGAGTAGATTTCCGTTCCATTTTGGAAAAGTATAATAAGCTATCGCCTATGCATCGTTCGAGGATCTGTACTGTTCTATTAAAAGCATTAAGATGAAGTTTTCAAATTCACCACCGTCAGATTGCACTAATACCACGACTCTTACGTCTGCCCAGACTCCCACCAATATAATTAGTTGCGTTTGACGGAGATATATGGAACTGGTCATTGTTTTATGCCAGTTTTAAATCGACAGTTCATGATAACCGTTCACTCACCAATGCAGATAAGTTTTATTATTTATTAGGTAAACTGTCGCCAAAGTCTCAGGCTGTGTTCTCGGGCGTAACTCCTAGCGCTGATAACTATAATATTATATCAATCTCTTCTCGATAGATATCAGGACACTCGTATCCTGGCATCGACCTATTTGGATCAAGCTCTTAATCTAAAACTAACAGACCAAGCTTCCGCTGCCTATTTTGAATTATTCATGGATAAGTTTGTAACGGCGGTAAATTCTTTAAAGAATTTAAACATCGATAACCTGTTAGACTATATCCTTTACACATAGCTTTAAAGAAATTCGACACTGAAACCGTACGCTCCTTTGAGATGTATTCTCGTGAACTTAAAATACGTTCATTTGAACAATTTATTAATTTTATTAGAGATCAAAACCGTATATATCATAACACTCAAACTAATTCTGCTGCGTCGTCTAACTATAATTCTTCTAAACAAATATATGAGAAAAATCTCGCAATTCTGCGGTTCCGCCACAGACGTATGTCTTATGTTCGCATTCGGTCAAGTGCCTTTGTGATAACATTATTCATGATAATATTTACTAGTGTCCTCTTTAGTAAAATGACATCTGTTGAACGTTTTTGTAAAAGGATAACAACGCTAGTGTAAATTGTCTAAGTATAAAGCATAAGACAGGCGCTTGTTCTTCAAAATGAAATGTCGATCGTAACCAGCGACACCATACTATGTTGCATTTTGATAACGCCTCGAATAACAATAACAATACTCGCGATAACGCGCGCCCCATTAACGAATAACAAAATCTCACGAACCTAAGCCCGAGTATGACAATGCCGACTACACAGTCACTGTTCACAACGTCCGTAAGCAAGCCGCGTTATGATAGGCCAAGCGAAGTGAGCGAACGTTACGCTGAACGTTACCAGTCAGTGCAATGTTACTCGTAATACAGTATTGCTTACGACCGCTCAAGTGATTGTTCACAAAGCACGGTAAACCGTTTACTATTCGATGTTTGCTAGACAGCGCCTCTCAAAGTAATTTCGTAACTTTTAATTGTTTGCAGCGTCTTAGACTCTCTAATAAATGTGAAAATTCCATAGATATAGTATACATTAGATTGGCGATAGAGTGATTAGGTGAGACCAAAACGAAATGTACCGGTGTGAGTGAAATGTGCATGTGCGAGACGAATGGTGCTGCGCCATGCATCAACTTCAATTATCGATAGAGCACTGTGTTCGTGTCATAAATTGAATACTTTTGTTTGAGGGCATAAAAATAAACCTACAAACGAAAAGTTTGTGATATTTATTTTCCACCAAAAATAATTAATTTATTGTAAAAATGTCGTAAGCTCTCTTTAGAGGTATTTTGCAATTTTGCTTCATACTTCAATCTAATAATCAAATAAGTTTCGATTATTAATTTAATAATTAAGTGTTTATGGTTCGATATTGCTGGCGAATCATACATATGTATGTCAAGTATGTAAAAAAATATTTGCAGGACACAAGGCATTCGTTTACTTATTTTCGAAACATATTTTCGTTTACAATTTTTCCTTTCATATGTTTTCGGAAAACTCGTTCAGAATGAATACCTATCTCATAAACGTCTTGAGAGGGATAAACAGAAATAAACAGCAGTGCTTACACTGCCGCGTTTCGGCCCATTGTGTATAGAGAGCCTTTATAACTATTTAAGGCATTTTGTCTTAGTCCTCAGGGGTGAAAACACATTTGTAGCTTTCTTTGTTTGAAGCTGACTGTGGACGGGTTTTTTAAATTACGTTTTTAACCTTTAAGCTTGTTATAATATAAAACTGTATTGACAAACAAACCTACAATTCGATTGATGGTAAGAGGTTACTGCAGTCCATGGAATACTTGGAGAATGGAGGACTTGCAGCCAACTTCGAACGAAGAAGGCTACAAATTCGTTTTCACCTCTGAGGATAATATGAAATATCTCTTTGTGCACTTCTATGAAACAAATAATTTTTGTTCAAAGTGCTTGCTACTATAGTTGAATATTTTTTGGGAACCCAGTCTTCTCTATTTATCATTTTTAACCATTTTTGTTTAACCTCAATATTTTTTGGAAATCTGAGACATTATAAAAATTTAAATTAGCTCATTACAGTATTTACTATAATGCCATTTGGCTACGAAATCCTAAAAATTAAAAATTGAAAATTAAAAAAATTACGAAGTTACAAGAGGCTGCATCCAAAGATATGTCTTTGCCTGTTAGAAACATATTATCGATAAGATGATATTGATAGTGTCAATCTCTACAAAAATTAGATCAGAAATAGCGTGAGTTCACGTATTTGTTATTATTTTTAATATAATTATTACCCATTTAGAGCATTATCGTAATAAAATGCGATATTTTTCCCTATCCATTTGTGTATAAAACATTTGTACCAGTTCTAAAATATTGCATTTAGAGTGCTAAATATTTTAATTGTACTTACGTGTGAAATGTATAATTTTGTGAATTTTCCTTTCTTGATGAACTGCATTCAGGTACTGCACACGTCAGCATATTTAAATCACACCTTTTAAACAGTTATTAATACTTCAAAATCAAAGATATCGCGAAAATAAGCGGGATTTGTTTCGTTAACGATTGACGTCAGCCCGATATAGGCCTATAGCGTGTACGTGTTTGGTCTAGCAATTCTATCTCGTTCTAACGTAAGCATATGCTATGCCCTTTCTCTTTTACATTGCCAATCTAACGTTAGTATATACTAAATCTATGGAAAATTCACACATTATAATAAAGGAATCGGTGGATCGGAAAAATCCGTTAAGGGTTCGATAAATATAAAATACATTCTCGTTTTAAAAGGATATACATTTTGACGTTACGATGCTTGTTGTCGATCGCATTACGTATATTATGCCTTCCGCTCCTGTCGACTTAAGCGCGCTTTCGCACCTAACGACATTGCCGCTGGCGGACTCGGAATTTGGAGTTCCAGGTTCCGTAGATACATTATTGGGTGCATATTTTTCCGCATTTGTTACTGCCTAATATAGTGCATAGCAGTATCCGTAATATACCTCCTGCAATTGAGACGGTACTGGGTTATGTAATTATGGGCTCTGTACCTACTTCACATATTTCCAAATATACAACCTCTTGTTGTTCCGTCGTTTAAGACCCCATAAATTCACTTCTGAAGAGATTCTGGGAGCTAGAGGAGGTTACCCCGCCGCCCACTCTGGAGTCAGTTCGACCTTGGTGTGAAGAACATTTTCGCTACTACTGTTCGTGATGACAGTGGTAAATATATAGTATCATTACCATTTAATGATGACCCCTTCTCTTTGGGTGACTCATATAGCATAGCACTTAGGCATTTTTATTGTTTAGAAAAAAGTTTAAGGCTTCTCTGAGTTACATACCACATATAACGATGTTATTCATGAATATATAAATAAGAATTATTTGAGTCCGGTCGATTTAAGTAAAGATGATACGACTCGTCCTACATACTTCATTCCCCATCATGGTGTAGTCCGCCATGACAAATCGACTACCAAATTAAGAGTGGTTTTGGACGCGAGTTCCAAGTCCACATCTGGAAAATCGATTAATGACATCCTGCACGCGGGTCCCAACTTACAAGGTGATTTATTTAATATAATAGTTAATTTTCGATTATTTAAAATTGCATTATCTGCGGACTGTAAGCAGATGTTTATGCAAATAGGCTTGTCAGAATATGACCGTGATTTTCATCGCATTTTATATAGGTTTGATGTAAATAAACCAATACAAGCATACCGCTTCAACCGCGTATGCTTTGGCCTAAAGTCCAGTCCATATCATGCTTTGCGCGTAATTCAACAGCTCTTGACTGACGAAGGTGATAAATATCCCGCTGCAATGACATCATCCCAAGCGGTAGATATTTCAAAGGAACTTATTCAGCTCTTCAAACTAGGGCAATTCGATCTTGTAAAATGGACAAGTAATTATAACGACGTTCTCGCGCATATACCTGATTCTCACAAGGCTCCCCAGGAGGAATTTGAGAAGTCTGTAACGCAAAAATTCTTGGCTTGTATTGTGATAGGTCGATTGCTTACTTTAAAGTCGTCAAACCAGAAGAAAACTGTACTAAACGCGCAATTTTGTCAACGGTGGCTAGATTGTGGGACATAATGGGATTTGTGGCTTAATCTATTTTATGCGCCAAACTCTTAATTAAAGAGCTTTGGTTGTTAAAGTGTGACTGGGATGACACCACCACACCATGTGTCTCTGCGTGAGTAACTTTTGTTCTGAGCTGTCGGCACTTAATGGGCTTCAACTTCCTTGTCCCTTGAGGTGAAGGAGGGATGTGAAGTTCGCCTCATTGGCTTCGCTGACGCTAGCAGGCGTGCTTATGGTGGCGTCGTATACATGTAAGCACACGAGTTGCACCGATAAAATTATTTCAGTCGCAAGATTGGAACTCTGTGGCAGTATTGTTAGCTAAATAGCTTCGTAAGGTTCTAGACAGAATATCTCCGCATTATAATGTAAAGATGTATTCGATTCTTTGCGATTCTAAGATCGTACTTGCATGGATAAATTCCTCCCGCATCGTTGGCAGACTTTCGTCGCCAATCGGCTGGTAACACTTACCGAACTTATACCGCTAATTGGTTCTATCACGTAGCAAGCTCCGAAAATGCAGCAGATTGCTTATCACGTGGTCTTACTCCGGCTAATCTTATCAAACACCATTTGTGGTACAACGGTCCTCCATGGGCTTCTCGTAGTCCTCTGAGTGGCCTATCGACATCTTTGATCGCAATAAGCCCATCGAAGATATACAGAACAAAGATCCGCCGTGCTTGTACTTGCCACAGACTTGCCTGAATCACCACTGTGAACTCATTCAACGCGTATCATCGTGGCCCAAGTTTTTGAATAATAGAGTACGTATATCGGTTTATGAAAAAACTTCCTATTTGTAAATTTATTTCGAGTTCCGACTTACAATTTGCCGAAAATAAGCTTATATGTCACGTGCAATATTTGCATTTCGCTGAACATTTGGAGAACTTAAAATTAATAAACCTTGTTCCTCAGCGCTTATTAAACTTAGACCTTTCATAGATAAAATGGTATTATTCGCGTCGTAGGCCGACTCTCCAACTCTAGCGAGCACTACGACTACAAATATCCATATATCCTACCTCGTCTCGATCGTGTTGTTGAATTGCTTATTGAATATTATCATAATTACATTAAATTCCTCCATGACTCACATTTGAGACATGATCTTATCATCAGAAAATTTGATATTAAAATGCCAGCTCACACTACAAATTTTGGACAGATCATTCACAATACAAGCTATCCGATTATGGAATGACTTGCCGTTATCAGCAAGACGCGCTCAATCCCTACCGGTTTTAAGAAACATGTACATGATTACTTTTATCAACTTTGTTTCTATCAAGTTCATTTGTATATAATTATTCTACCTTTATTTAGTTACACTATTTGTTTATATGTATAGCACATTTATATTTATATGTAATAGTTTTAAAGTATATATTTACACTTTTATATATTTATATTTATAAAATATATATTTACATGTATATATATTAGAGGTGGGCCGACTAGTTGGGATAGCCGACTATTCGGCATCTTTTACATTCGGTGACTAGTAGGCGACTAATTGGCAAATTATGCCTAATAATTATTTTTATTATACTTTTCATTAATCTGCTGTGCTAGCTGCTAGCTATCCATACTAATATATAAATGCAAAAGTGTGTTTGTTTGTTTGTTTGTTTGTTTGTCCTTCTTTCAAGTCGCAACAGAGCGTCGGCATGGCATGATTTTTGTACGGGGATATTTCGGTGGCTGAAGAGTGACATAGGCTACTTTTTCCGCGGAAAAACATCTCATTCCGTGGAAAAATCGAATATATTGCACAAGTTTGTCCTACTTTCACGTCGCAACAGAGCGTCGGCATGGCATAATTATTTGTATAGGGATAGTTCGGTGGCTGTAGAGTGAAATAGGCTACTTTTTCAGCGGAAAACATGTAATACCCGTGGGAAAATCGAATATGTTGCAAAATTAAATTCAGCTAGGTGGCGCCACCGTGATTCTACAAGACGGACGACGGTACGATGGACGAACACAGAAGGTCAGAATATCTGGATTATTATGTCTTTTTACCAAAATTAAGATAAAAAATGTATGGATCTGTATTTTCCACGCAGGACCGGGAAGAGAGCGATAAAAAACATAAAATTCACCAGCTGATTTTCTTCAAACGTTTTGGTGCATCGTAATTCACAGAATAGGCGATAACCTCGCAGACGATATTAAGTAATCCGTTGATGCTCTGCCTACCCCGCAAGGGTTACAGGCGTGATTATAAGTATGGATCAGAAATACTATCACCACCTGTCACGCTTTCACCCTTAACTATTACTTAACAATGGTAGAAACAGTTCTTAGTAAGCCTTATTAATAAGCCTTAGTAATATTTATTGAACGGAAATGAATACAGTTCTTATATGTGGTTATGAATGAATCGGTATTACAATAAGAAAATTGTGCAAAATTATAAGAAAAATATTTTTGAGAGTTCTTATTAACTAAAGTATACATAGTTTAAATTGATTCCGCTAGATGTCGTTACTAGTTTTTAAAACGCGGTAACGAAATGTTTCTGACATGTACTTAACTCCCGCCGTTGAGCCGCGCGACAACTTATAGTGCATACGGTACCTATACGCTTAAATTATATTTATTCCTTTTAGATATTTTGGATTTGCTTTTAAAAAAATATTTAAAAGGAAATTTAATTCCTTTTAGGTATTTTAACGTTTTTTTATAAATAGGTTTTTTCTTACTTCATAATGCCTCGCAAACGTAAGTCCAGCCTTTCAAGAGTATCTTCTCAAAGACAAGCGAAAAGATTAGCTCGATCGCTAGAATCTTTAGAAGATGCTGAACTGAGAAGGCAAGAACAAGCAGAGCGTCAGGCTGCTTTAAGAGCATCTGAGACACCTTCTCAACGTCAGCAAAGGCGTCTTGAACAGACAGAGCGTCAGGCTGCTTTAAGAGCTTCGAAACACCTTCTCAAAGTCAGGAAAGGCGTCTTGAACAGGCACAGCGTCAAGCTACTTTAAGAGCTTCTGAAACACCTTCTCAAAGTCAGCGAAGGCGTCTTGAACAGGCAGAGCGTCAAGCTACTTAAGAGCTACTGAAATACCTGCTCGAAGTCAGCAAAGGCGTCTTGAACAAGCAGAGCGTCAAGCTACTTAAGAGCTACTGAAATACCTGCTCAAAGTCAGCAAAGGCGTCTTGAACAGGCAGAGCGTCAAGCTACTTAAGAGCTACTGAAACAGCTGCTCAAAGTCAGCAAAGGCTATTCGAACAAGCGGACCGTCAGGCCGCCTTAAAACCGCGAAACACCTGATGAAACTCAACACAGACTCATTGAGCAAGCTGAACGTCAATCTACTATAAGGGCATCTGAAACACCAGAACAGACACAGGCGCGAAGATGCAAATGCACAGCTCCAAGCTGAACGTCGACAAAATTTTCAAAGAAACAATTGGTCGGTTTTAATGACGCAGCATTCAATTATGATCCGTTGATTGAATATAAAAATCACAGGTTAGTTGTTATCGGACTGATGGACAAGGCGTGTCGATTTTGCAGCGCTTTAAAATGAAAGATGAGACCGCAGGCATGTGCTGTTCAATGGCAATGTGCCGGGGAATCAGAAGAACCTTTGAAAACTCTCTTTGTATATGATGCTAATGAGTCACGGCGCTTTTAAACAGGATCCGGAAATATAACTCACGCTTTCAAATGACGTCCTTCAGGTTGACCGGGAAATAATAATGCCGGGATTTTCGCCTACATTTACGGTGCAAGGGCAAATTTATCATAGAATAGGTTCACTTTTTCCAGCTGAAAACGAACAGCATAAATTTTAACAAGTATATTTTATGGTTGACGAAGAAATTGAGGTAGACCATCGCTGCCAATTTATCCAGGGAGTTGAGAGAGACACAGTGTTCAAAATTCAAAGATTCTTGCATCAACGTAACATTTTAGTCAAAACATTTAAAACTGCTTTGGAAAACCTACCTGAAGAGGATTATAAAGTCGTCATTCACGCAGATCGGACCTCTCGAGGAGAGCATGAAAGGCACTACAATGCACCTTTGATAAACGAAATAGCAGCCGTAATTAGTGGTGATCAATTTTCTTCACGAGACATTGTCTTGTGAGCACGTGATGATACGATGCAACGGGTAGCCGATACATACAAGTTTTATGACGCTCTGCAATACCCATTGATTTATTGCAAAGGACAAGAGGGTTATCATTTTCAAATTCCACTCATTAACCCGGTCACAAAGGCCTACTCCGAACAAAAAGTATCATGTATGGATTTTTATGCGTATCATATGATGTTGCGAGAAAATGATTTTTACCTCTTAGCCGGTGTAGACAATTATTTCATCAATTTTTGGTAGACATGTATGTGAAGGTAGAAAGTGAACGTCTCCGTTATATATCCTTAAATCAAAAAAGCTGCGCGTTGAGAATTATATACATTTACAAGATGCAGTTTCTAGCGACGCCAATGTAAACCCCAGAGATTTAGGTAAAATGGTAATTCTGCCCTCATCATTCGTTAACAGTCCCCGCTACCTACATGAGTACACACAAGACGCATTCGCCTATGTACGAACTTACGGAAGACCTGATCTTTTTGTTACTTTTACTTGCAATCCCACATGGAAAGAAATAACCGAGGAGCTAATGCCGGGCCAAAAAAGTACTGACAGACACGATTTAGTTGCTAGAGTATTTAGATTAAAAGTACAAAAATTAATGTATGTAATTAACAAAGGGAAAATTTTCGGAGAAGTGCAGTGCTTCATGTATTCAATTGAATGGCAAAAAAGAGGATTACCGCATGCCCAATTCGAATATGGCTTAAAGAAATTGCGGCCCAGCCAAATAGACGACATAATAAGCGCCGAGATTCCGGATCCTGAGCAAGATAAAGAATTGTATGATACCATCGTCCGAAATATGATTCACGGTCCATGTGGAGCACGAAATTCAATATCGCCATGTATGAAAGAAGGAAAATGTACAAAGAAATTCCCTAAACAGCTATTAAAAGAAACAGTGCACAATGACAATGGCTACCCTTTATACAGACGCAGAGCTCCCAAAGATGGTGGCAGGAAAGTTACAATCAAATCTCGCTCTGGAGCGTTCGAAACCTTAGATAACAGCTGGATTGTCCCGTATTCGCCCATTCTATGTAAAATGTTTAATGCCCACATTAATGTAGAAGCATGTAGCTCTGTCCGCGCAATCAAGTATATCTGTAAGTACATAAATAAAGGAAGCGACCAAGCAATATTTAATCTCAGGAGTGAAGGTGAGGAAATCCGTTAATGAAGTACAGACCTTTCAAGCAGGGCGTTATGTCAGCAGTAACGAGGCAGCGTGGCCTCTCCTTGGCTTCCTTTACACGAAAGGCACCCAACAGTTACTCACCTTGCTGTGCACTTAGAAAATGGAGAGCGTGTATATTTCACCGAAAGAAATTTCCAAGAAAAATTGCATCACCGCCAAAAACTACACTAACAGCCTTCTTTCAACTTTGTCAAGCCGACCCTTTGCAAAAACGTTGTTATATTCTGAAGTCCCCGCTATTATACTTGGAACACATCTAGGAAGGAGTGGAAACGCCATTCAAGGCGCGCCTGTTGCAAATTGGCCCGGTGTAAAGTCATCAGATGCCCTTGGTCGTGTGTATACCGTCCATGTAACTAATTTTGAATGTTTCTGTTTACGATTGCTGCTGCACCATGTTCGGGTCCTACATGATATAAAGACCTTAAAACTCAACGGTCAGGAATGCGCAACTTATAGAGAAGCATGTGAAGCTCTGCATCTTTTAGAAAACGATAATCACTGGGATGAAACCATGGAGGAAGCTGTGCAGTGCCAGTCACCAGCCAAATTGAGATCTTTATGCAACTCTCATATCATCTTGCGGGCTATCTAATGCATAAATTGTGACACATTTATAATGAAGTACTTGGAAAAACTGAAGATAAAGTAATGGCAATGGTAGGCAAAAATTAAGCGACTTTGGAATGATAAGCCCTCAGCGAACAACCGAAAATGAACTAAGTGATGAAATTATACGTGAAACAAACTACAACATACCAGCTTTGCAGCAGCAAGTAGCCGAATTTGTACCTTGCTTCCCGAACATAAACGAGTTTTGACAAAGTATTAGGACAAATTGAATCTGGAAATGGTGCACTTTTCTTTTAGATGCCCCTGAAGGAACTGGGAAGACATTTTGTTAAATTTATTATTAGCGCAAGTACGGAAGATAAAAACATTGCTGTGGCCGTAGCTTGCTCCGGTATAGCGCCACGCTGCTAAGCGGGGCCGCACTACATTCTGTTTTAAAACTCCCTCTAAATCTAGCCCAGGAAGAATCGCCGATCTGCAACTTTAGCAAAAATAGTGCACGAGGTATAATGATACGACAATGCAAACTTTTAGTGTGGGACGAAGTACAATGTCGCATAAAAAGCTGTAGAAACTAAATCGAACGCTCCAGGATTTGCGCAGCAATACCGATGTAATGGGAGGAATGGTGGTTTTCTGGCAGGTGACTTTCATAAACTTTACCTGTCATTGAAAAGGCACACCTGCAGATGAAATTAAAACATGACTCAAGTCGTCTATTTTATGGAACAACATGACAAAATTCAGTTAAACTACGAATATGAGAGTGCATTTGTATAATGATATCAATGCTGGAAACTATGCTGACACACTATTAAAAATTGGCGATGGGCGGTTGGAAACGGATGCTGAGGCTGCGTTAAATTGACGAGAGATTTTGTAATTTAGTACAGAGTCATTCCGAATTAATTGCGAGCGTTTATTCAGATTAAACGAACAACATGCATGAAGACAAATGGTTATGTGAAAGAGCGATTCTTGCACCAAAAATGAGAGCGTTAACAAAATAAATTCAGATATATTAAGCAAAGTAGCAGGAGAAATAACAGAGTATTTGTCAGTAGACACAGTTATGGACACAGAACAGAGCACTTCATATCCGTAGAGTTTCTAAATTCTCTCCCGTAGAGTTTCTAAATTCTCTAGAGTTGTCAGGTGTGCCCTCACATAGCTTCAATTAAAATTAGGCGTCCCAGTCATGCTAATGCGAAATTTAGATGCTCCTCGATTATGTAACGGGACAAGGCTGCGTGTGACATATCTTGGACGGAACATAATCGATGCTACAATTTTGACAGGCGTAGGAAAAGGTGAAAATGTTATTATACCACGGATCCTATAATTCCCACAGATCTTCTTTTCAATTCAAAGGTTGCAGTTCCTATTAAGCTCAGTTTTGCAATGATAAATAATAAAGCGCAAGGCAAACGTTACAGGTAGCGGGGTCAACTTAGAAAACCGTGCTTCTCTCATGGTCAGCTGTATGTAGCATGTTCGCGTGTTTCAAATGCCCAGAATCTCCACATTCTTTCCCGAATGGAAAACATATAACATTGTGTACAGTAGCGTCTTAAAATAGTGTTCAGTTAGTTTTTTTCCAAAATTCCCACAATCAATTAATCAGAATTCCCACAGATCTTCCCTTTCAATTCAAAATTTCCTATTTAGCTCAGTTTCTTTTCAATTCCAAATGCTGCACCTCTGACGGACCTATTAAGCTTAGTTTCCTTTCAACTCAAAGGCTGCATCTCTGACGGATCTTTTATTTGGCTCAGTTTCCTTTCAATTCAGAAAACTGCATCTCTGACGAATCAATTTAGCTCAGTTTCTTTTCAAAAGTCTGCATCCCTGACGGATAATTATGCTCAGTTTCCTTTAATTAAAAAATATCCCATTTCCATTTGGAATAAACAGGCTATTTTCATGCTTTCCTATACGCTGCGTTACAAAACATTTAAATAGGCTGACGAATCAATTTTGCTCAGTTTCCTTTTAATGGCTGCATCTCTGACAAATCTATAAAACTCAGTTTCTTTTCAATTCAAAAAGCAATGGATAGTTCATTTCCAGTGACCATGCGGGCGAAGCCGCGGGTAACAGCTAGTTTTATGATAATTACCTAGCTGCGCTTTATTATATAAATTTATAATCTGTTACCATATTATAAGGAATTTAAGAATCAGTCAGAAATTAAGTATCAGAAATTTGTGCCCCGGGCTGGAGTTTGCGTGTACGTCAGATAGGACCTTCCTGTTGGACCTTCTGCTGACCTCTCATCCGGACGGATATCAGGTCTCCGTCGATGCCCTCTTGGCTCTTCGGACCATTGTCTGATCCGGAGTACGGTGCCACTCACGCTCCCATCGCAGTTGCGATCTGCAGCTCGCCGCCGTGTTTGGCACTATAGGTCAGCCGATTGGGATGGGATGCGGTCTTTTTGCATCCTATCCTTGGGGCGGTTTGCTTCTCGCCGGATGATCCCAACGTTGTTGCTGATTCTGTCACTGATGTGGTACTTCAGGAATGGAATTATTTATTCCATCATCTGTGGTGCCTATCGGAGGCAGAACTCAGCCATGGTTTGTCGCTCCTGTAAGTTGCATCTCGCTATAAGCAGGAGTGCTACCGGGCCTGGGCTGACGCATCAACGTCCCGGGATGTAAATGCGCTCTTAAAAAGAAGTATAATTCCGCCTCCAGATCCTTCAAAAGTGTCATTGCCAAGGCAAAGTCAGAGCACATCGGCAGAATTGGCGAAAAACTAGTTCGCCTCCCTTCGGGAACACGTGCATTCTGGTCTCTCGCCAAGGCTGTCCAAGGGAACTTATGTCAGCCATCTCTGCCATCTCTGCACAGGGTGGACGACTCACTGGCCCATGACGCAAAGGAGAAAGCCGAACTGCTAGGCTCTCTTTTGCTTCCAACTCGACTCTTGATGACGGGGAACATACCGCCTACCATCCCGCGGTGTGAGTGCTCCATGCGGGAAGTGCTGTTTACACAGCGCTCGGTGCGTAAAGTACTTCTCCCTGGACGTCAACAAGTCGATTGGGCCTGATGGAGTCCCACCTATTGTGCTGAAGACGTGCTCCGGAGTTGGCACCGGTTTTAACGCGTCTTTTCGGTACTCCTACTCCTAGGCGTAGTCCCGAACTCATGGAAGGTAGCTTTGGTGCACGATCCTAAAAAGGCGACCGCTCAGATCCGTCCAACTACAGGCCTATCGCTATCACCTCCTTGTTCTCCAAAGTAATGGAAACTGTTATCAACTGCCAGCTTATGCGGTACCTTGAGGATCACCAGCTGATTAGTGACCGCCAGTACGGTTTCCGTCGAGGTCGCTCAGCTGGTGATCTTCTAGGTTACCTAACTCATAGATGGGCGGAGCAGTGGAGTCAAGCGAGAGGCGTTGGCCGTTAGTTTGGACGTAGCGAAGGCCTTCGATCGGGTTTGGCACAAAGCGCTTCTTTCGAAGCTCCTTCTTATGGGCTTCCGAGAAATTGTGCAATTGGATCACTGGTTTTCTTGCAGATCGGGCATCAAGGTCGTAGTAGACGGTGCATGCTCCGATTACAAGCCATTAACGCTGGTGTTCCACAAGGCTGCGTGCTATCACCAACGCTGTTTCTTCTGCATATCAATGATATGTTGCAAACTGGTAACATTCATTGCTATGCGGACGACAGCATTGGTGATGCTTTATACACCGGCCGTGCCAATATTTCTCGGAAAACGTCACTGAGTACCGGAACAGACTTGTGTCTGAAGTCGAGACTTTGTTGAACAAAGTCTCAGACTGGAATGCGACTAAATCTAGTCCAGTTCAATCCCCAGAAGACAAGTTTGCGCGTTTACCGCTAAAAAGGACCCCTTTGTTGTATTTCCTCAGTTTCAAGGCACTCCCCTTGCTGCCTCAGCTAGTATCGGAATCCTCGTTGTCGACATATAGAATGACGTGCAGTTTCGTGGTCACTTGGAAGAGAAGGCCAAATTGGCCTCTAAAAGCTTGGCGTGCTCAGCAGACCGGGACAGAATTTCATGCCGGCACACCGCTTGCAACTTCACAAGGCGCAAGTTCGGCCCCATGGAATACTGTTCCCATCTCTGAGCAGGGGCTCCCCAGTGCCAGCTCCTTCCACTTGACCGCATCCAGCGCAGAGCAGCTCGAATCGTCGACGACCGGTTCTGTCCGATCGGCGACTCACTGGCACTGCGTGAGATGTTGCATCTCTTTGCATATTTTATCGCATGTACCACGGGAGTGCTCTGAGGAATTGTTCGGACTAATTCCAGCCGCTCAATTTCACCATCGCACATCGCGACAGAACTCGAGATACCATCCATACCATCTGGATGATTGGCGGTCCACCACTGTGCGATTTAGAAGAAGTTTTCTTCCTCGCACAACTTCCTTGTGGAATCGATTACCACCAGCGATTTTCCGGACCGATACGACTTAGGGACCTTCAAGAAAAGAGCCTACTCCTTTTAAAAGGCCGGCAACGCATCTGCAATTCCCTGGTGTTGCAGTTGTTCATAGGCGGCAGTAGTAACTTACCATCAGGTGAGCCGCATGCTCGTTTGCTCCCTCTCCTATAAAAAGTTAATAATAAACAATTGTCATATTTTATACGCATAGGCTTATTTTATAACCACACAGTCTTTAATATTTATTTGATTGTATCATATATCATAGTCTTAAAGTGATGTTTATATTTATTTTATAACTATTTATTTTAAAGTCAACCCTTTATGGCCGGGGAGATGTTGGCACCATCTTGTTTACTTTATATAATGCATTTTTCTAAACTTACCCTCCTTTAAATTCCTATATTTCGGGCGTTCGTATACCTGCACGCCTAGTATGTATGATATATCGCTGAGAACGCCACGCAAATCAGTCAACTGAAGGAGAAGTAACCGCGCCGCGTATTAATACTTTATAAGACATATATAATCAAATTAGTGATTAGTGAAGTTTTGTGTACGCAAAAGAGAGGAAGAAGCGTTAGGTCGTCTGTACCTGGTGAAACTGCCTCCGAAGCGTGGAAGATCTACGAGGCGGTGGTGACAAGGTAGGCGTGCAATTTATTTAACGAACGCCCTTTCTCTCAACCAGCATCCTTTACAGTCAGGATCGAAGACCACAAGTTTCGCTATTTAAATTCTCTCTCTTCAATACATATGTTTTAATTAAGTAAAATATAAGTGTAACATATTAATTAAGGATATATAGGAATAAAACAACGAGAATTATATAAAGCATGCTACCGTGTAAATACTGTTTATATTATTTTTTATCTATACTTAATCTCTGTGTTCTTTAAGAGAAATAAATGTCTTTAACCTGAATTACAAGATTTTCAAAAAGCTTTTCCGTTTTGTTGTATGTAATTATAGTTAAAATAAATCAGCCTCATGTCAAGCAATCATGGAATTTTTTTAAGTCCGTTGCGCTACTTCAATATTCCTATTAGTGGACTTTTTATAGAATAAGGGTGACAAACGAGCACACACTCAACCTGATGGTAAGTAGATGCTGTAGCCATAGACATCTACATTTATCTTCAATTAAGAATCAAAATGCAGATGCCTTGTCAACCCTGAGGACTGAGATGGAATGCCTCGTTTCCAGTAAAAAGGATTTACTTTGCAATCTTTCTGCTACCGCCGTGTAGGTAGTAAATCAGCACTTACAATTTTTTTTATTTGTTGATTGTAATTTCTAATAATGGATGCACAACAAAATATTATCGTGCTCCCATGAAGCCAGTATAATATATAAACAATTTGGACTTTAACAGAAAGAATGGGTAATTCAAGTAAACCCAGGTCAGACTAGGCTTATTATATTTCCGGCAGTACCCGCACTAAAAATAAATCGAATACTCCTGTTTGTCCAACTGCAATCGGCTGCACTAAATTATAGCCGATGCGGTTAAACTAGTCTACATTTTAATTTAAAGAAGAAAATATATTGTTTGAAACGAGGGTAATAAAATAAAAGGAAATACGAACAAATGAAGGTAGAACGGTAACCTACCACTTGTTCTAGCAGTAAAGTATCGCGCAGGCAACATTCCGCTTGCGCTGTCTTCCGTGCGGTCGTGCGCTAGCGGAGTCCACCAGCTAACCGAGCACCCGTCCCCGTACGGGTCTTCTCCCTCAGTCAGTTCAGTCGAGGAATTGAACGTCGGTCCGTCCCGTCCCCTCAGCTAGCGCCGCCGCCCCGTGCGGTTGTGTTAGCTGACCACGCTCCGTCCCCGTACGGTTGAGAGTGCCCTCCACGCTCCCGTCCCCGCACGGTCGAGTTGCCCTCCCGCCTCGGCTAGCACAGCCGCCCCGTGAAGTTGTGCTGGCTGTCTCACCGTCCTGTACGGTGGGAGCCTTCCGTCTCCGCCAGCCGCCCCCGTGCGGTTGTGTTGTGCGCCCGCGCTCACCGTTGAATGGTGAGTGCCTTCCTCCCGCCTACGCTGGTGCCGCCGCCCCCGCGCGCCGCGCGGTTGCGCTAACATTCAGTGCTCACCGTCCCCGTACGGTGAGTACATTCTCGTTCATGCGACTCCTCCATCACTCCAGCACCGCCGCACTTTGCGAATGTGTTGATTGACCCGCGCTTCCGTCCCCGGACGGTTGTGCTCCACGCCTCCGTCTACCCGAGGAGGTCGTCTCGATTCGGCGATAGAGCCTTGGGGCTAGAGCCTGGAATGGAAAATAAGTAATGGTTAACTAACAATAAAGTAAATATATGAAGTAAATTGCGAAAACAATATATGAATATGAGAAGAGTATTATTGTTGTTTGGAGTAGAAAATTCGTATAATGACAAGATGATTTAAGTGACTAATTGACTTAATATCTGAATGATTGAGTTGAACTATATTGGGAAAAAAAAATTCTTAAGGAAATATCTAAACGTATATAGATACGTATAAAGAGACCTCAACATTAATATGGGACAGGGAGATCTAGCCACCCATCTTACCCAAGCCAAGACAAATGTTTTAAATACATAATTAGAATAAAAAGTTAAATAGTTACAGCCTATATACGTCCCACTGCTGGGCACAGGCCGTTTTCAGGTGGTGTTTGGTGGGTGGGCACTTCTTCAAAGTGAGTCCCACATAACCACGCAGTATGCTATGAGCATTCACCACCTCCCTCTCCCGCTTCTGGAGGTGTCCTTGCATTGGGCGCAAAAAAAGCTAAGAGATCAGTCGGTAATTCTACAGGTCTCACTGTCGTTAATATACCCGTTGGGGTCCTCTAGGTAGGCAAGGAAGATCGTGTTGCTGAGGCCGCTTTGTGTTACATTGAGATGGGTAGTGTTGCTGTTGGTTTGCATACTTTGGTGTTATCGTGTAATTGGGTGCGTGATTGTGACAGGAACATTTTATGGTTGGTCGAGCTGCTCTATGCTGAGTGTATGGTGCAGTACGATGTTTTGTTGCTGATAATGATCAGTTGGTTGGTTTCTTATATGTATAGTATGTTTACTTTGAGGTCGGGTAGTTACACATGTATCAGAAATAGCTAACGTAGTGCTGCCTTTCTGAAAGAGTAATATTGAGTACGCTAACGGTGTGCCTCTTTCTCAAAGTAGAAGGCGGACAAGCTAACATCGTGCTTCTGTCGCGTCTAGCTTAAGTTAACGGTAATTCTATGACTTAATAACTTATTATTTTGTTAAGTTATACGAACGTAGTGCCTATGACTCAGTTATTATTTTAAGTTATGCTAACGTCGTGCGTATGACTTAATCAATTATTTCGTTAAGTTATGCGAACGTAGTGGATATGACTTAGTCGGTTATTATTTGGTTAATTTATGCTAACGTTGTCCCTACGACTTAATCGGCTTTCGTTAAATTATGCGAACGTAGTGCCTCTAGGACTTAATCAGACCGATATTCAAAGCTAAAGCGAGCCCGAGGACGGTCTCCTGTCAGGAGAGGCCGTTCTACTTGCACTTGTTCTAGCAGTATAAAGTATCGCGTAGGTTACTAGAGAGATCAATCGGTAATTCTACGAGTCTCACTCTCGTTACTATGTCCATTGGGGTATTCTAATAGTGTAGGCAAGGAAGATCGTGTTTCTAAGGGGCTGCCCTGTGTTACATTGAGATGGATAATGTTGCTATTGGTTTGCATACTTTGGTGTTATCATGTAATTGTGTCCTTCACGTTACACCGGTGCGTGATTGTGACTTGTGTATTGCTCCATGCTGAGTGTATGGTGTAGCGCGCCGTTTTATTGCTGATAATGATCGGTTGATTGGTTTCTGATAGTAAGAAGGGTTTGTTACCGAGTAGTGTTTATTTATTTAAATAATTTTGAGGATAATCTCTAACATCAGAAGTGGGATTAAAAGCTTTTCTTGTAGCTTTACATTTTAATTTTTAATAATATACCTTTTGAATGAACTAGGAATATCACCAAGCTCAAGGTAATAACTAGAATGTCGTCTTACCATTTAAATAAAACTAGTTTTACGGATTTTATCGTGTATATTAACTTATTTTATATTCCCGATGTTTCGGTTGGTTTACAGCATCCATGGTCACGGGGAATGAGGTGATTAACGTCCCGATGTCAGAGTTAACCGGAGTACCTTCAGCTTTTTAATTATTACTTTTGGTCCGATCTACGCAAAATGAACTTAATGTGTCTTGAATTCTTGCAGTGGTATGCTTGGGTTTATATTTATGATCCCAAGCAGGTGGTAGTATCCAGCCTCCTCTCTATTGAAATTAGGATGTTTTTAATTTCAATAGCCTCGCGTATCATCCTTGGTAGGAATCGATGTTCTTTTGCGAGCATTTGTGGCTTATAAAATCTAATGTAATGGCGGAGGCCGTCTAGGACATGATCACAAATTGCAGACGTCCCGGAACGTTGGTGTTTCACGTCAGCTATGTGTTCTGTCGTCTTAATAGTTATATTAAAATCTTCATCTCTAATTCTCTATCGCTACAGTATTTTTTATATGAGAGGGGCAAACGAGCATACAGCTCACCTGATGGTGACTACCGCCGCCTATGAACAACTGCAACACCAGAATTGCAGATGCGCTGCCGACCTTTTAAAAGAGTAGGCTCTTTCTTGAAGGTCCCTAAGTCGTATCGGTCCGGAAAAATCGCTGGTGGCATTCGATTTTTATTTCGATTTTTATTCAAATTTATATAGAATCAACTCTGTTATAATTTATTTAACAAAGAAGAATGATTTAAATCGTTTCACCGTTTCCGATAAATTGGTGAACATCAATAAATAATAATACTCGCCGAATAAAGAACCTCAGTGAAAATTAAAATTGACAAAGACTTATTTATTTTATATATAAGTCTTTGTCAATATAATATAGAAAATATTATTTCACACATCATGTAATAGAAAAGTTACTGTTTGCCTTATTTTGTTTAGTGAGTGTAATAAAATCTACTATGGGAGATGCTGAAAAGACCACATTCGTTCATAGATGATGAAATAACTATCTCTAGACCATATGAAAATACCCAGACCAGTAACGGAAGCAGAGTCAATCAATAGATCATTGCAATATTTTATAAGTTGTGAAGATGAAGAAAATGTTAAATTACCTACGGATTTATAAATAGCACTGATTGTAATCGTTAATATGCAAAATATCGCTAAAAGTTGTTCTTAATTATTGAAAATAATTTTGAATACAGGATAAAGTTGTTTACGTTAAGTAACAACAATGAACTAACCCTTAATTTTTTGTAAAACTTCGCCAATAATAAATCTTATTATTCTTTAACTGGTCTGCAATTTAAAGTTTCTTAACTTCAGAATAGTTGAAGAAATGTATTTTTTATTATTATAAAAATACTCAAATTACTTAATTAAAAGGCCTCTTCTCATTTTTAGAGCGGAAGATTCCGCCGCGCTGTACCAATGTGTGTATGACTTAACATTCCCTCAAAATAATAAATTTGTTTAAGTCATGCAAGTTTCCTCCTGACTTTTTACCTTTAAGCAGGTGGTTAATTAGCACTTAAAATTGCAATAGTCAATTCCTGTCCGCTCATTGTGCCGAAAAGAATCGAAACCGGTTCACTCGCATACTATGAAATTTTAAGAAAACTCTTAGTTTCTTTTGAGTTACCACGGTTTTTTACTATAAATATTTTATAACATTGCATAGGCCGTGCGTCATATTAAATTATCTCCATACTCGATTCCTTTTTAAACTTTTCTAGCCCATCCAGCAAAAATTCGAGTTAAAAGCTAAATAAATAAATACTTGAGTTAATAGGTTATATAGCTGAACATCTCATCTCAAGAGGTGCATGATATCTAAAACATAGTTTTGGTATGATATTAAATTTTCAAACAGTTACGCTCAAATCAGAGTTACGCGGACCACAATTTTCCGATGATAATAAGATTAAGGCGACCATAGAGAAACATTTTGAGGAGCAAACAACGAATATGTATTATTAATAGCTTAGAGGTATTATATTTACGGTATGAAAAGTGCAAGTCGAACGAACTTATCACTAGTATTAGGCCTAAAATTATAAAAAGTCAAGCTATATTTCCACATATGCTTAAATATTGAAAAAAATTATGTCTCATAAGTAGAACCATTGGCAGTACAACATAAGAAAATCACACAAATTGGCAGATTTAGCTGTACATCCTGCAGATTTCAAAGGAGATTTTGACAGCTACCGAGCCGATTCATTCATGCAATCACAATACAGCTGCAGCTTTACAAACTAAAATAATATTATATCAAAGTAATATAGAAACTATTGCATTGTTCATTATCTTAGCGTTTCGTAAGCGCTTTAACTTCCTGCTAACAAGTGTCAACTTATACGCGCCATAAAAGTAAGCTTAACTAACCTCCCGCTTAATGTCGACAATTAAAACAGAATAAGCATGTCAGTATTTCAGATGTATTCAATGTAACATTATTTAAAAAAAAATCAAGAGTAGACTTTGCGTAAAATATATTTTCTACCGTATCATATAGAAAGTGTGCGTATACGCAGACTGTATTTCAGAAGCTCCTATTAATCCTAAAATATTTGCTGTATAATTCTAATCTATTAAATAAACTACGATACGTCCAAAGAAATAACTCATGTCTATGATATGAATTATATAAAATGATAGAGCTACTCGCTCTCATTACTAATTAACTTAATTAACCATAGGTTATTCACGTTTAATGGCTGTAGAATTTACTTAGGTACTTTTGTACCTATTTTGGTATTTTAAGTATTGTAATTATTATATTTTTATGTTAATAAATATATAATGTTCCATTTTTGTTTGTTTGTTGACCTTAAGCAGAGTCGTAGTAGTTAACCCGCGTTCGAAGCCAGCGGCACTACATTCCAATTGTACCGTATATTGCTTCATCGTATGCTCTGTTGTAGAGCAATACATGGTGAGAGAATGTTCATGGTTAAGAAATTAAAACTGTTTCAAAGATTAGTGGCGGTCTCCTTCATGAATTATTTTTTGCTTCATAACCCTCTAAGTTGTGAGAGGCAAGAGACCTGTATTATACAAAATTAGGACGTTTATAGGCTTTAACTTTACTTTTACTGGAACTACGTAAACCATTTATGTTATTAACCATAAGCATTTTATTTTATGTAGAAACTGAGAATTTGATCATCACTTTTAAAATAAAAATAAAAATATTCTTAAATAATAATATCACGTGTATTATGGCGCTGTAAAATTATCCACTACCTTACATATATCGTCCCAAGGGTGTCGTAGAGGCGACAAAGGGAAATAAATCAGGAGATGGGCAGCAGCTTTTCTTAATAAGAAGATGAAGGCAAAACTTTCCTACAACATACTTCGTACGTGTCAGAAAGTTTTCACCTGTGGTGCTATTCTTGACAGCCGCCAGGCTTTCGGCGCTGTTGCTCAATAAAATCTATTCGAAGCAATATCAACTTATATGTACCTACTGGTTGTTCATTGTAATATGCTTATCTACGTACAATGTCAAGTAATTTTCTAATTCTTTGATGAAAAGCCAAGCTAGCTTGGGACGATAAAATAAACCTTGAAATGAAAATGATTTGACATTTATGTATTCTATATTACAAAATAAAATAAAATAATTCAATCAAAAGAATACTACAACGCACCCTCAATTAAATATTTCTTGTTTTTGACAAAACCTACAAGCATCCCTCCGTATTCGTACGTCTGCATGTATACAAATGACACTGTGCAATGTTCCAAAAGCATCAACCAAGACGTCGTCGGAAAGTTTATTGCTACGCATGCTATTGCGTAGCGTCTAATGTGCGTGAACTTACAAGGGTGATTACAATGAAACAATTGTGATTTAGGTACTTAAATATCCATATTAATTCTTATTTTCAAAACAATTTTAGTTAAATTATACTTTAATTTTACTAAAATTGTTTTAATAAACGATAAACTTTTTGCTTTTATGCAATATGCGGTGTGAATTTTTCATAATTCTTTTATTAAAGTAAATGTGAAGTTTTATTACTACCTTCTATAGTATCTATTTAAAACAAATAAGTTTATTTCTATTATATTTACTTAATTTCTATATTATTTATTATGTATTCTATATATGTATGTATACATCACACACTATCACTAAGGCCTATCATAAGCTGCAGGGCATAGGTCTTCCCAATAGATTACTACACAGTACGGTCCTAAGCCACCTGCATTCATCGACTAACTGGGATCAACACTGCACTTGCCATTACGAGGCTGCAACTCGGTAACCTTTGAGTTATTGATTTTACAAACCATATAGCCGCCCATTGTCACTTTTTTAAAGAATGAGGTGACAAACGAGCACATGTTTCACCTGATCGTAAGTGAAGGCAAGGCCATTCACATTTACATCTAACCTCGATTAAGAATCAAAATGCAACTAAAAATTATTTTATGCAGCATTGTTAAAACCTAATAAATGTAGCATAATTGTGTGCAAATAGCGATACAAGTAACTTAAGTTCAACGTACTTGTAAGATCTTTTGTATTATTTAAATCTTAAGTTCTTATGTAAGTGACAATTCTTGTTTTAATGAGAATAAAATTCTTTGAACCAAATTAACAATTTCATTGATGGCGGCGGGATAGAACCCGGTCTGAGGTATAAAATATTTTCGGGACACGTGAATTCCGCCAACTCGCAAGGAGCGCAGTGGGCGAATGCTCCATAGCCCTTTCTAAATGAGCTGGCTGTAAATTTACTTGAATTTTTTCATTTATTTGTTTGCAGCTTATCAAAAGTTTACTGCTGAACATAGGCCTTCGCCATAAATTGCCTCATAGGGATATTTTTCAACACGCCTGCCACGTTTGGCCGGCGTAATGGACCTTCACATGTGTATTATTTTTAGTTGTTATCAGGAAGATGCTTATGCCTATCTCCTGTTTCAGTTTCCCTCAGTTGCCTATGAATTGAACTGAATGATATGGGGTAATGGATATTCCGCCGTCACTACACGGTAACTTCCTTTACAACTTCCGAATTCTGTACTGTCACTATTATTTTCCACAAACTTAATATTATATGTAATAAAAAGATTAGAAATTTCAAAGCATGTTCGTTTATGGCATTTTTTTATAGCATACATCAACATACTTTCGGTTTAAGGCTCATTGAGATAACATTGAGAATTCGATATTCAAACATTTTAAGCTATTGTTATGGCGAACTCAAAGTTATGCAGTGAAGATGTTTTGTGAAAATAGGGCAATGAATTTTCTTGCATGGAATATCAGTAACAAAATACTCAAAACAACATTATCTTTTGTTTCACTGTCTCGTAGATTTAGTGGTCATAAGCGCGCTGTAATCATGCGGTCTCGGGTTAGAATCGCAGGTCGGGGTAAAATAAGTTACTTATAGGGCTTTTCGGTCAAGAAATTCTCAGTAGTCAGGAAGTCGGCGCCAGATCTCCAGTCATGTCGGATTGCCGGCCCATCGGACTATGAGTGAGGAAATAGAGAGTGCTCCTGTATTTGCACACACTCGTACTCTATACTCTAACCTGTCCTGCACAGATGGTTAGTCTCCGTTGAAATAGGCCCTCTTGACGAAAATAGTCTGAGGAAATAATTTCTATCTTTTGTATGTTTACACAATAAATATGAACTTTTAACCAATCCTATAACTTTAAATGAATCTAATTTTACGGATTCTATCGCGTTTAATTTAACTTTTTAATTCCCGACGTTTCGGGTGCTTTACCATGGTCACGGGGAGACTGAGGTGGTGGTTTATTAAAAGTTGAAAGTATTGTAACTAATCTAAAGAGCTCGTAGAATATCGTTTGTACTAGTTATTAGGATGTTAAGACCTTAAGACTAGTTACAAATCTAATAAGAGCGTAATATTGGTCCCGATGTCATAGTTAGCCCGGCAAATCCTATAACTTCCACAAGATGGCGTTTTTACTACCATATGTTTATATACATTTTTACTATATATTTCATACATAATACCCCGACTTACGAAGGTAGTTAGTAGCAAAAGCGTGACATGTGCGGTACGCGCCATCCAGTACTGCGATCAATAATTCATTACAACCTATCAAAATACCACTGCTTAACATAGGCCTATCTCTTAGATTGCTTAATGGCAAAGTTGCCACTGCATATTTCACTATTTTATTTACTATTAATTCAGAGGTCATTTTATGGGTGAAATGTGTAAAAGAAGTGCTATATATTTTGGACGATTAAATTAAACAGACAAATCTAATGTCCTCGCAGGCTTTCAATCAGGACGACAACTTTTTTATAGAGGAGTTAAACGGACATGTGACTCACCTGATTGTAAGTGAATACTAATGCCTGTGATCATCTAAAAAACCGAAGGATTGCAAGTGCTGGGCTTTTACAAAGTCCCTAAGTCATATCAGTCCGGAATACTGACGCGACAGTAGATTCCACAATGTCACGGAACGGAACGCTAAACGTTCGTTATCAACTCCGTAAGATTGTTATAGTGCCACAAGTGTGATGACCTTCAAGAAGAGAACCAACTCAATGCAGCGGCAATTTCTCTTATGGTGTAGATTTTGGTGGGTGACGGTGGTCCCAATCAGATGAGCCACATCGGAGATACGCGGACAAAGACAATACAACTTGGTCTGAAAATCAAAAGCTTTTATAATAATATTTCCTGCTTTTTCTTCCTGGATAAATATAAAAATATAAAAAAACACTTTCGGTAAGTGTTATTTTTAATAAAAGTAGTTTCAACAAATTTAATACTTAACATTTTCGGCAAATGTCAGCATTATGTATATATATTATAATTAATGTTGTTCTAGATTTCAAGACAGTATTATCTTACCTTCGGGACTCCTATGTTCATAACTCAGTGTCGTACCGTGGAATCCGCTGTTGATGTTGATCCTACATTACAGGAGATGTATTTGCAAGTGTGTCTCGCAGTTCTATGTAACAACTTACAAAATATAGGTACCACAATAGCATTAACCCGGCAGAACTCGCGCCCTTAAGCAGCACACGTATGCAGCATTGCTCACGCTAAACAAACAGTCTTTGAAATATCTAAAACATAGCGTGTGGATTTTTATTATTAATATAATAATACACATTAAATTTTATGAATAATATATTTATTTAAAGAAAAACAATGATATAGGTACTTTTTTACGACATTAACATTTAGGAACTTAAATTTGCCAGTCTTCTCATGTATTCTTTGGGTAAAATTAAAAAAAACTTAACCTAAAATTTATTTAAAAAAAAACATAATATCTTAATCCTCATCATATAACCTAGACTTACATATATCACACAAGTTTTTGCATGTTCTGAACATCATATTTTTTACAGTAAACACAAGCCTTTTGTTTTGCTATTTTTACGCTTTGGGCACACCGCACATATTCAGATGGCGCTTCGGTTTCAGGAACGTCTCTTTCGTTTGAATATCGGGTTATAATCTGTTTAAGGGGATATGATATATTTTGCAAAGAGCTTCTTCGGTTGATGTGGGTGACAATGTGAGAGACAGATTTTCAAATATTCCCTCCTTGTGATCAAATCATCACAATTTCCTTGATAAATAATTTGAATATTGATACCTGCTATATTCAAATGGAAAAAAAAATTCAGTGGCCATCTACAGATAACTCGAGCTACAGAATATTCTTCTTTCAATCTATCGACAACATCTACCCCTCCTTTGGTTTTATTGTAAAATGTAATTATTTCAGGTTTTGCGTCATCTCCAGTTTCAGGATTGATTCGGTCGTCATTATAAAGAGTACTAATCATAAGAACATTTTTGTTCTTTTGTTTGGTATATAGGATACCAGAACCTTGCCTATGAGCCCAAAAACACTACTGGGCTTTGGTCTTATTTTAGTATTCAAAAACATAGGTGGAATTTCCTTTTGTTTTTTCGTATAGTACCAACTAAAGTAACACATTTAGTCAGCAATTCGTCGGCCAATGGGATAAATGTAAAATAATTATCTGATCTTAATGAGGATCTTCCTCGTCAGTTTAGAAATATTATCGTGAAGAAATCCAAATCTAAAAAAAAAACAGAAAAAGTTGAAACAAGGAGCAACGAGCATGAAATTTTAATGTCGAAGTTAGCAATTTACCGGAGATGAGGAGAAATCATTACCCAATTATTAATTAAATTGCAAACCTTACATTACCTGTTTATTGTCATCATCATTACAGCCTTTACAAGTCTGCTGCTGAAAATAGGCCGCCCCAAGGAATGCCACAAAGCACGGTCCTGAGCCACATGCATCCCTCAACTTCCAGCATATCTTACCAGGTCATTAATTTTATCTAGTGTGAGGCCACCCTACAATTTACTTACCGGTACGGGTTGCCACTCGAGATCCTTTCTTTGAGCTATATCGCCGGCCCATTGCCATTTCAGCTTACTAATCCGTTGGACTAATCCATCGTGCTTCGCAAAAAATATGGTTCTTACCTTTTCTAGCCAAATAGTGTTGAAAACTTTTTTGGTGTTTGGAAAGATGAAAGTCTTCGACGACTGAACACCTGACGGCAAGAAACAGAGTTTTATCTCGACGTACTGGTAAAATAGCAAAGAGAGATTCAGATTCATCTGGGTCAAGCACGAAACAATACTGGTTCGACATTTGCTCGAACCAGTGTTTCGTGTGACTCTGTTTCACTTTCCGATCCGAAAAGTTTTGTTTAGAATCGCATGCTAGTCTTATGCTAAATATTGCGATATCATTGATCTCTATAAGGTACTTTACTTTTTGTCTAATACATATGAACATCGCAAATTATTGTTTTGAGTCTACTTATCACTTTCTAATTTCTAATTCTATTGTTAATAAGCATGACACTACTATTTATTTTTACAATAAATGTGACTTTTACAACAAAATGTATCTTGTCGGGTGTTATTTTCATTTTGTTATTATAATTGTATAATATATTGGGTCAGTCAATCGAAACCAAACATTGTTAGAAAGAACTATGAAAACTTTAATACTTATAAACACAGGTTATTATAGGTGATTTACTTACGAACATTTATCTTACAATGGCGGACAAATTGCAAACTTAATAACGCTGACAGTTGCCGTACTTCACGATTGTATAGTAAAACGGGGTTACTTTGCGAACTGGGGTAACTTTGATGATAGCTAAACTTGGTAAGTGTTTTGGACTTAATGCGTGATACTGAACGCAACCAAATTTTGTTTATTCTGTTGGCCAAACTGACATGTCGGCCATATTTTGCCGAAGCGTCGACTATTAGCTGTTGTCAGAACCAAATAAAAATAATTGTTAAACTTTTGTGTAAAAGAGCATTAAAATTGTATGAATAACTTCAGTACAACCGTAAGTATTGTTTGGTTTGTTAGTGTTTCGCTGTTTTAATTGTACGTTTCTTTAAGGTTAAGAGCATGTTTGCAGTTTTTGTTTACGGTCTCCATTTTATTTTGCATGAACACTTTAGTTTACCGGGGCTAATTTGATAGTTTATAGGGCTACATTTCACCGCAATGTTGGTTATTCCCAACCTTATAGGAGTAATGTATACGTTATCAATTTAACCTCTATTTCTTTTTTGTTTTAACTGCCTCATGGTTCGCACTTCTAAAAGACAGCGGGTACCCGCAATTACAAAATAATACAGAGAGATAATGGAAGAAGCAATAGAGAAAATCACCAACGACGAATTGTCTATTAATGCTGCTTCACTTCAATATAAAATTCCGTATGGCACACTTTATAATAAATATAAAGGATAATACGGAAAAATGCCTTGCCCAACCTGTCTTCACGCATCAAGAGGAATTAGCAATTTTGCTGCGACTACATGTGGTGATTTGGGTTTCCCTTCGAATGTTCGCTAAGGCACATTTAGATCAACAGGGCAAGATATTAGAACCATTTTAGAATAACCTGCCTGGTGTCGAATGGGCCATTAGCGTCCTGAAGCGCCATAAGCACTCCTGTGGTCAAAAACTATCAACTAATATCAAAAGTCCAGAGCGACTGTCGGTCGGGAGTCATTAAAAAATATTTCGACAACCTTCACTCTGAGATAGAAAATACCACCGTCCAATATATTCAACTATGACGAATCAAATATGGCAGACGATCCTGCAAAAAGTGTATATAGAAGAGAGTAAAATACCCTGAGAAAGTAATGAACTATTCGAAGAGTTCTACTACAGTTATGATTTGTGGTTCTGCAGACAGCACATTATTGCCGCCATGTATAATTTACCTGTACGATACATGGAAAGAGAGAGGTATGTGAGTAAACCATGCTGTGAAGAGCCATGCTGCAGCCGAGGATGCCGGTATAATAGAACAACTAATGGATGGATGACATACCAACAATTAGGGATTGGTTCATGACTTGTTTTTCTCATGCTAAAAGACTAGAAGGGAAAAAGGTGTTGCTAGGTGATAATCTATCGTCTCACATTGACAAAATCAGTTTTATATTTTGTTGCCAAATTCAACCTTGGCCACTCGACGTCGGCTTCTTCCTGCGTTAAAGATGCATGGCGACAAACGCTCGAGGACTGGAAAAAACCAATTTACGAACTATATCTATACCTGAGTCCTTCCCACATCTGTTGAAAAGGCAATAATTAATATGGACCAAAAGCCACCAAAATGATAAAGACGCGGCACGGGTTGTCAGCTGTGAAAAAATTTGGTGATCAGTTTTAGGGCTACTAGTATCTCTCCTTTGAATAGGAACAGAGTTTTAAGCAAATTGCCACGTGACTCGCCTTCTCTTGAAATCGAAACTGGCGTTCGAGATTCCTTAACAAAGTTTTAAAGAGAACAAAGATTTAGGATTGAATCACAGCCACCAAGGAAGAGGACCAAACCACAAATTGAACCTGGTAAAGTATATCGACATTAATGAAATATCTTACCCAAATCAAGTTGATGTAGTTGAGGTCCAGCACACCTCGGGCAAATGAAAATCCCATACAAACTGAAACAACATCGATGCAAATTCCTCTTTCTGTTATCAGCGAACCATCACAAGCTATCAAACTGGTGCACGGGACACCAATGATGATATTAGCAATTGTGAGTCTGATAATGAAAATATAACATCGAATTATGCTAGAAATACCTCAACAGACTGGCACAAAACCCCGCAATAGGACAGTTTATTTTAGCAAAGTTTGGATCACGGGAATAAAAGATATTGTATGTTCTATTGAAGATATCATTGACACTAAACTTGTTGTTCAGGGTTATAAGTCCACAAAAACCAAAACTATTTTTAAGGAAGTTCTAAAGATGTATCAATTATTGAAGCTAGTGACATTATGCCTGCCTAAACCGAAATATATCAATAATGCTACTCGTTCCCCAATGACGTGATGATCAAGAATTGTAGATTATATTACCTATATTTAACAAACTTTTGAAAACATATAACATGTTGATTTTTGAGTTTTTATTTTATAAAAGGTTATGAGACTGTTTAGTTTTAAGTGATAAAAATTATGAATATCGAAAGTAAATGCTTAGACTGATTAATGTTAAGTTACTGTTACTTAATTTTCCTTAATAAAAACTGAATGTCATTTCGGTTTATTATCGCAAAAATAATGTATATTTACCCAATATTTTTTTAATTTTATTATTTCTGGTAGATTATTCTAGAACATTTATCATTATTGTAATAAACCCCTCTGTTGTCCAGTAACGTCACTATTTATTTAACAAATGAGCTAGTGATTGACGTTTGTCGATTGGTGTTATCGATAAAAATATTATACGGTATGCTGATTTAATCATCTATACCTAGTGAAACAGTAAACGATATTTTGTCAATCGACAGGCCATCAAACGATATGGCCTGTCGAGAACAACAACCGTTGGTTTTAACGTGAAACGTATATGTCAGCCAATACGACCAGTACAACCATGCAACGAGATTCAGTCAATATTCTTTTTAAATATTTTACAACAATGCTACAACAACAGGAGAGTTGCAAATATGTCTCCAGCCAAAAGGAAAGCTCGTTTCTTGAAGGTACCTAAGTCGTATCGGTCCGTAAAATCGCCGATGGTAAACGATTCCAAAAGTAATCGTGCGAGAAGAAAACTCCTGATAAATCGCACGGTGGTGGACCGCCAACCATCCAAATCATGTGGATGGTAACGTATGTTTAGTCGCGATGTGTGATGGTGAAATTTGGTGTCAGGAATTAATCCGAACAACTCTTCAGAGCTCTCCCATGGTAAATACGATAGATAAAGCAAAAGGATGCAACATCTCTACGCAGCGCCAGTGAATCGAGGCAATCTAAGAGAACTGGGTCGTCAACGATTCGAGCCGCTCTGCGCTATATGCGGTCAAGTAGAAAGCTCAGACTGGGAGCCTACCCAGAGATGAGAAAAAAGAATTTCATGTAAAGCCGAACCTGCGCCTTGTAGTTGAAATTGAGGAGATACGGCAAAGAGGGTTATTTTTGTATCTCCTCAAATCCAGCTCAATTTTAGCAGTAAACGCTTATGAAAGATTTGTTAAATGACTTACCGTGTAACGACTTTTAAAACATGGAGAGCCTCTCTTATTAGATTTGACGTTTGTCGATGTGCATTCGACGCCAAACGACCAATCATATGCTATTATTATAGCATCTAATGGACCAGTGACGTCATACAGATGCCACCAATGTGACTGCTGTTTGAATTGATTCTTAGTTATTAGAAATTAAATATTTTGTTTCATGACACTAAAATGACGTAAAATTTAAATCCTATTTTTGTTTCATAATAAATAGATTTATATACAAAACAATCATGCATATTTCCTACTATTATATCGTAAAAATTTCGAAATTAGTAACCTTCAACAACATTATCGATATTTTGATGTTGAAACGGTAACATTTCTACAACGGGTTTTACCTTATATCTATTAGCGTCACCTGGGGGAATGGCTGAAATGTTTTCCTAATAAATATTCAGCTTAGTTGTGCTATATTTCGCTGGGGGCATCACACACGCGCGAGCTCAAAGTTTTGTATGCAATTGTTCCCAATGTCCGCTCTATAGTATATATATATATATACTAGATGGAGCGACGACCTGAAACAAGACATGGAAGTCGATGGATGCAGGTGGCTCATGACCGTGCTTTGTGGCATTCCTGGGGAGGCCTATGTTCAGCAGTGGGCAGCGAGGGCTGTAATGATGATGATGATGATATATATATAGGTTGTCCCAAAACTCAACGTCAAGCTGAAACAGGGTGACAGGATTGATTGTAATCATCACGAGAATCAGGAAAAAAATCTATCCCATGCAGTTTGGAAATTATGAGCATTTAAGAAAAACCTAGAAATTTGGTCAATCTGTAACCATTTTTCGGTTATTGTGGTAAATTTTTATTATTTTGTTCATTTAAACTTTGGAACCGTAACCATACATAACATTTCTAGAACCACAGTCAAAATAATGACACTCCTGCCCCAAGTTTTCTAGAATTAAGACTATTTGTTAAACTATGAATTTAAAATTTTCAAAATTTGTCGACTTTGAAAGGCCCTCCTTTAAAAAAAATGTACTAAAATTGCCTTGGATGCCATTAAAAGTTTGCGCATTTAATCAAATTGTAAAATGGTACAATACTTGTTGATTTCATACTAAAAAACCAGTAAAACATAAAACCTCGAGTAACCCGATTTTTGCTTACCCATTTTACTCAGTTCAAATGTTTTATTCACTTTAAGCTCTTGGTAGGTTCTTAATTTTACGGCAAAATGATGAGAGAGATGGATAGTGGACATGTTTGCCATGAGCGACCGAGACAGATTGTGACGCCACGCAGTGAGACGGAATGCGTCTGACACCAGTTAGTACGTTGTAGTATTAGTTGTTGTAGTAGTTGTAGTTGTAGTAGTAGTTGGAACCGTAACCCTGTTATTTAGGTTACGGTTCCAAAGATTCTTTCCGTGAAGGCGCGCCTAATTTTCTTACACAGTAGGCGCGCGCAAATTGCTCACACTATCATAAATGTTCATATTTTAAGTGTTTCTATATTTATTGGCTTATAATGTATTTAAATAAATAACACAAGGTTTAGTTAGTAAGAAAACAAGTATTTTAATCAAAACTATTAAACATAATAGCAACTTCTAACGCAAATAACAAAACAACCTAGTATTAATTAAATTTTTGGCACGTTTCATAAAATCACAATAAAACTGTTACATAACAAAACTAAAAGTGTTATTCATCCATTAAATCTACACCAATGTGCCTCTCGAAACACACTGAACACATGTATTTTACATGTTCGGTGCAAAGTAATTGCTTGCATGAAGTACATGGTTTTTTTGACCTTCTATTTTTACGTCTAGGACATATTGCACAAAATCCGCTTGGTCCTGGCTCCAACAGGCACAGGTCAGCACAAATCCTTCATTAGAAATTTGAGATCTGAGGATATGTTCTCCATGCGAATCCGGCGTGAAATATGTGGTTTCACCAGCTCGAGAGCCACCTCTTTCAAGAATGTTCGTCTCTCAATCAGAGTGTTTGTGTTGGCTTTGTATATTATTTGGGCATTGATCCCAGTTATATTCAAAATGGAAGAATAAGCGCATTGGCCATCTTGATGTGATTCTGGCAACGGAATAATCCTCTTTCTTTTGATCTACAACATCTACGCCTCCTTTTGTGGAATTGTAAATGTAACAATCTCAGGTTTAGCTTCACTTCCAGTTTCTTGGTCTATAGCGTCGTCATTGTGAAGTGTTGATAGCATAGGACAATCTTCTTTGTTTTTTCTTTGGCACATATGATAAGATTATCTTATCTTCACCGAAACCAAAAATTGAACTTGGCATTGGCCTATCCTTTGTTGACAAAAGAAGGCGGAATCTCTTTTTATTTTTCGCAGTGTTCCACCGCAGTTGTTCTGTAGGTGTTTTCAGTTCATCAAACAACGGTATGGATGTAAAATAATTGTCCATAGTTAGATTTCTTCCCGTGTTCAATATGGGTTGTGCAATTCTCTTCACTACATCAGCAGCGGAGTTACTCAAACTGAATGGCCCTGCAGGTTGTTTCCCAGCGTAAATCTCCAAATTACTTGTGTAGAAGGTTTTGGAATCTACAAGTGCATAATTTTGATGCCATACTTTGCGGGTTTGTTGGATATATAAACTCAAAATTTACAGCGGCCTCTGAATGATTCCAACATTTCATCCACAGTGCAGTATTCCCAGGTGTGTAATTTTGATTACAATGAGCAACAAAGCTTTCAAAATTTCTCGGATTGGTGCCAGGTGGTCGGTTTCCTTTCTGTTATCACGAGTATTTATGTCATCGAATCGCAAAACCCGTAACAAAAATAAAAATCTTTTATTGACATGGTTGCTCTAAAAATCACATGCTGTTCCATCATCTAGCCACATTTCTTTACATTTAAATGACAGATCTTTTCAAGCCCGCCATGTACAAAACTCCGATCAATGCTTTTATTTCAACTGCATCTGTAAGTTTGCAATCCCGTTCACGTGAAAACTTTTCTTGTAGTTTAGTTATGTACACATTCGTGTACAGGACTATTTGTCTATCATGGTATCATCCACAAACAATGAGAAACATTGTAAAATTCTTTGGCATTCTTAGCTACATTTTTTACTCCTGGCAGGTGGATAACTATGTTATAACTCTAGTACGTACGTTACGTAAAGGCTTGTGGATAAGCCATTTTGTGGAACGATCTTTGCCAATATAGTATGGGATCCTACCTCTTTGTTGTTGAGTCGCGGAGTAGAAATATCAGCATCGTTTTCATCCGACGATTGCTCCGTATCAGTTTCGTGAGGACTACGGACAGAACTATCGCTTTCTATGGTGTCAACACGATACTGTTCCCCATTTTCAAGATCTGCATCCAATTCATCATCAGAATCCTCTTCCAACCACGAACGAATTTGTGTTTGCATTCGATCGTCCATTTTGTATCTGTAGTGTAGCTAGAAGAAAAATAAAATAATAACATTATTACTAAAGAGTTTTTACATGATAATCAACTAATATAAATCAAACAAATAATAATAATAATTTAATAATAAAAATAATATGGCAACAATAACAATCTAACTTTTTAAACCACAAAATAAATACTTACACGGATGGGCCTGCTTGTTCATATAAAAACCAGTATCAAACATTATTTTAAAAGACTAGTTCGAGAATTCTTTAACAGGAATTGATTTATCCGACTTTTGTTTTCTCTCTCTTTCGCTTTGTAATTGATATTTTTATAATATGTATTTTAATATGCATCATGTTTTTATTTTTATATTATATTATTTTATATTTATTTCAAGATTTTGTATATATAAGTATCCGTTTATATATTTACTATTCATTCTTTCTTTATTACAAAGTAGATATTAAGTTTGTATATTTTAAAATATTTTATTTATTTGCATTTTGTTGTTAGATATAATCTTTTTACTTATTTATTAATTTATGGAGTGATTTTACACCTGCCACAGCTTCTCAAATCATCCAGGGTTGACTGGTAGAGAATGCCACAAGGCATTAAGTCCGCCTTTATATCCCTTAGTATAAGGTAGATGTAAAAAGAATAAATAAATAAATAAATAATTAAAATGGGCGCGTGATGAGCAAATTGCCGCACCGACGCACAAATTGGTACAGCCTCCACAAACGCCTTGCTGCGCGGTCGCAACGCCACTGAGCGGATCGAGAATTGCGTCAGGGAGAGGGTGAATATTTAGGAAGGTACTTAAGTGCTTGAATTGGTGTGGCAAGGGAAAGAACAAAAAATTTTGAATTAAATTTTGTGTGAGCAATGCTCATAGCGCGCCTTCTCACGGGTTAAATGAACAAAAATAATAAAATGAACCACAATAATCGAAAATGGTTACAGTTTGACCAAATTTCTAGGTTTTCTTAAATGCCCATAATTTCCAAACTGCATGGGATAGATTTTTCGGATTTTTCTCATGATGGTTACAATCAATCCTGTCACCCCGTTTTTCGGCTTGACGTTGAGTTCTGGGACAACCTGTATATATATTTTTAAATCTCTGTCACTACCATACCTCCCTCGAAGTCGTGAGCTAATCTCTGGACATCATCATTCCTAAATTGCGCAAACATTCATGATGTTTTGGTCCACTCAAACCTTTGATCAAAACATCTGTTGGCATTCTTTCTGTAAATAAATATCTGAGTTCAATAAAACCTTCTTCACACATGTCTCGTACAAAGTGGTGCCTAACATCAATATGTTTCGTTCGTGATCGATAACTTCTATTTTGAATTAATTTAATCGCACCCTGATTGTCATTAAATAATGTCACACACTCGCATTCAATACTTATATTATTTAAAATGTTTAATAAATACAAAGCCTCTCTTATAGCCTCAGGTATAGCTACATATTCTGCTTCTGTACTTGAAAGTGCTACCACTGGTTGCTTTCGTGCCTTCTAACTAATAGAGCACCTGCAAAATGCAAAAAAAGCAAAACCATAATATGACTTCCGACTACACCATTCGTTGCACAATTGGCATCCACAACATTGAACAATGACAAACCTGTCCTCTCATACACTAAACCGTAGTTAGGAGTGCCTTTCAAATATCGCAATACAAGTTTTGCTGCCTTCCAGTGCTCAACATTATAACTAGTATTAAATTGGCTTAAGTAGTTAACTCAGTACTACAGTACTACTAATATTAGGCCTAGTAGATACTGCTAAAACATGAAAGCACCTACAAAGCTTTGATATGGATACTGCTTCATTACACTCTCATTCACATTCTCAGGCTTCGTCAATTTTACATTAACATCGATAGGCGTTACGGTATTAACATCAATGGCGAGTACATCACTCACCTTCGATTTGCCGACGATATAGTCCTTATGGCAGAATCGCTGGAGGACCTAAGCACTATGCTCAATGACCTCAATAGTGCCTCCCAACGGATAGGTCTTAAGATGAACATGGACAAAACAAAGATCATGTTTAATGTCCATGTCACACCTATGCCGGTAGTTGTTGGGAGCACTAAGCTCGAAGTTGTTGACGAGTATGTTTACCTGGGACAAATAGTCCGACTAGATAAGTCCAACTTCGACCGAGAGGTCAATCGACGGATTCAACTCGGCTGGGCAGCGTTCGGGAAATTACGGCACATCTTCTCGTCAGGTATACCTCAAAACTTGAAAACGAGGCTGTACAACCAGTGCGTGTTGCCAGTGATGACATACGGAACTGAGACGTGGTCCTTCACTGCTGGCCGGATGAGGAAGCTCAAGGTCGCTCAGCGAGCTATAGAGAGGGCTATGCTCGGAGTCTCACTGCGTGATAAACTTAGAAATGAGGTTATCCGCAGTAGAACCAGCGTGACCGACATAGCCCAACGGATTAGTAAGCTGAAGTGGCAATGGGCCGGCCATATAGCTCGAAGAACCGACAACCGTTGGGGAAAAAGGTTCTCGAGTGGCAGCCTCGTACCGGTAGGCGAAGTGTAGGGCGACTCCCCACTAGATGGAGTGACGACCTGGTAAGACATGCAGGAAGTCGATGGATGCAGGTGGCTCAGGACCGTGCTTTGTGGCATTTTTGGGAAGGCCTATGTTCAGCAGTGGACTTGTGAAGGGCTGTAATGATGATGATGATGATCGATAGGCGTTAATGCTGGTTAAATATACACACTCTGTTCCATATGCACTCTATCCTTATTATCACGAGAAAACTGTTTACCTAACCAATCAGAAACTTTTCCCATGTATTTCATCTCAAATTTATTTGACAGTTTACTTTTAACATTATTTAACTATACATTATAATTTGTAGTTATAATAAGATCATCGACGTATATTGCCATCAACATTATGTGCTCATTCTTACGCGCTACAAAAACACACTGATCTTGAGGTAATGCCTTAAAGCCTATACTTAACAACATTTGCACTAATTATTTATGCCAATATAGCCGTGACTGACGTAAACCATACAAAGACTTCTTCAACAAACAAATACAATTATCACATCTGTTCATCACCTTACGCCAGCGCTTAGCCGTCTCAGTTATTTTAATGTTTTGAATAACTCTTCAGAAGATCCAATCTTTTGCTTGAGAGTATTTTGTCTAAAACTTCGCTTAACTGTTCTGGTAAACTCACGTAAACTTCTTCTTCAAGTCGACCATTCAAGTATGCAGTGACAAAATCCATAAGATGTATATCTAGTCCAAGCTCAGCTGAAATTGCTGCTAAAATCCTAATTGATGACGATTTTACGACAGGAGAATAAGTTTCATGGAAATCATCCCTGGCCGTTGTGAGCAGCTTTTGCGACAAGACGTACTTTCACCTGCCTTTCTTTATTGTAATTTTAGTACTGAAGGCGAATCGACTCTCAATTATTGTTCGATCATGAGGTCTAGGCACTGTTTTCCACGTGTCATTTTTGATTTGAGCTAAGAATTCATTTC
This sequence comes from Parnassius orleans, assembly GCA_029286625.1. Taxonomy (NCBI): domain Eukaryota; kingdom Metazoa; phylum Arthropoda; class Insecta; order Lepidoptera; family Papilionidae; genus Parnassius; species Parnassius orleans. The sequence goes on from JAGSMP010000184.1 coordinate 2,194,018, forward strand.
CAAGACTTTTCTCCATTCGTTAACATCATCTGTTTTTTTGGCTTCATTCCATGTCATTGGCTCTATTGTCGCAATCCTTGTAAATTGTATTTCTTCCGATTTATTGTCCTCATAAATGTGGTCTCCATGATCAATTCGATCAAAACGAATTGGTCTTGTTGGTTTTGTTATAATACGAATCAATCTCGAACGTCTTTGATCTTTTTAGAATGTCCTATTAATCTTTCCCATGGTACAGTAGCTTTTCTTTCTCTTGGTGATCGTGTAACCGTTCTATTTCTCCTATCATCTTCATTATTTGAGTTGTCAAACGATTTTCTCATTCGTTCTATATTTTCTTCAGGTTCATTTAAATCTACTATTATTTTATACTATTTGATCTCTTGGTCTTCATTGAGTATGCCTCATATTCATCTCTAAAAGTTTTTCATTCATGAATTTGACGTTCCGTCTCAAAACTATTTTCTTGTTTCTTGGGTTATGAATTCTATAAGGTTTTGATTGTGTATCGTAACCCACAAAAATGCCTATTTCTGAAACTGAATCAAACTGTCCCCTTTTCTTTACCTTTCTCTTTATAATAAACTTTATATCCGAATACTTTATTTCCTTTCCATATAGTAAATAATATCTCCCCATTAATAGCTCTTTTTGAACATCTATTTCATATATAGTTAGCGGTATAAACTGCTTCTGCCCAAAACGATGGCGGACATCCGGCTTGGCACATCATACGTCATGCCATTTCTATAAAAGTTCTATTTTTTTCTTTCAGCAATGCCATTCTGCTGGGGTGTATGTGGTACTGATAATCTCCGTGTGATGATATTTGTCTTCAGAAAATTATTAAATTCATTAAAGTTGGAAAAATTTACTTTGCCAATATCCGCTCAATAAAATAAAATGATATGTCTTACCTAGTTTGAAGAGCACCTCCCGCCCTCCCTCAATTGCGTGCACTATCCCCGTCACTACTAATCCCAGCACCACTACTCCCACCGCCACTATACTAGAAAGATACACCACCGACGATAATACGACACGTGTTTCGCCTCTTACTAGGCATCTTCAGGTGTAGTAGACTCTACGGAGGTGAGTTGGAGATATTAAAAATAAAAATAGTAATGTTGCACTGCTGAATGAACAAACAAATGTTTCTAACACCTCTCTTAAACATCTTTAAACCTGCTCTCCAATAACGGACAGCTTCGCAATATGGTCGTTCGTCACCTTCACGGTGATTAGCGATTGGTTGCGTGGTTGGAGGGTAGGCGGGCGTTTCGCAGCGGCTTGTTATTAATTTAATAGTAGGCGGCTGCGTACGTCAGGTGGTGGTTGGTCGCATGTTTTATCTCATGACGCGGTCGCTCACTACTTAAGTGGGGAGCGGTTGCGTCATGAGTCTTATAAATAGCAGCTCTTTTGGCTCGCCGCCACTTAGCGGTCAGCCACCGTAGAGTCTACTACACCTGACGGTGCCTCGTGTAGAGGCGAAACACGTGTCGTATTGTCGTCGGTGGTGTGTCTTTCCTAGTGTAGTGGTGGTGGGAGTAGTGGTGCTGGGATAAGTGGTGACGGGGATAGTGCACGCGATTGAGGGAGGGCGGGAGGTGCTTTTCAAACTAGGTAAGACACATCATTTTATTTTATTGAGCGGATATTGGCAAAGTAAATTTTTCCAACTTTAATATAATGGATTTCCGCAAAGTAACGTCTGATTCTATTAATTATATTAAATTCATTGTTTACATATTCACATCCATTATCTGATTGAAGACACTTTATTTTCTTTCCAGCAAAATTTTCAATTTCGGCTTTATAATTTATTTAGAATTTTATTGCGAATAAAATAGACTTTACATCAGCGTGATTTATCGTCAATAAATGTAACAAAATATATTTTCCAGCAAATTATCGGTGTCACATCGGACCATATACATCCGTATGTACAATTTCTAATAGTTCACTTGTACAATTCTTGATGCTCTTAGGGAAAGGTTTATAAGTTTGCTTCTCACTCATACAAATCTCACACTCTGACAATTTTTCGTTGACCTTAATGTTTAATCCGTGCAAAGATGGCTCTTCGCCATGGCTTTTAAGTCACGTTCATTAAGATGACCTAAACGCTCGTGCAATAAATCTATTGACTTTTCGCAGCTTCAAAATTACTCACACTTCTTGACATAATCTCACGTGATATAAGTTGCCAATTCGATCAGCTCGCACATGAAATTTATTTTCCTCGTCAATCACGATTGCGTCATTCTTCCTGAATCGCCCTCGAAACCGTGATCAGTTATTTTAGCCACCGACAGTAAATTTGTGCGTAAATCGGACACATAAGAACCGTTGTCAATGTGAAGTCGGCGCTTTTCACTGCCCGTGTCACATTAATGCTCACCTTACCTTTTCCAGTAATTTGTGTGCTTTCAATATTGGCCAAATTTAATTAATTGTCTACATACGTAAACCTTTAAGTGTTGCTTCTCATATGCCCTGAGCACCCACTGTGGATGTACCACATGACTTTTATATTCACCTGACATCACTTCTTCAGTGGTACTTAGCATTGTACTAATACTACCTGTGTGTTTCTGTTCACAAATTTTCGTTCTAACTGTTGCGCACTTTGTTTTGTTTTCTCTATGAACTTACTCCTACATTCCTTCATATGCCCATAGCGACCGCAACAATAGCGTTCACTTTTAATTTTATTTTTATTTATATACGTTTTGCCTTTCTTATAAGTATGCACTTTGTTACGCTTCACAAACAATGCCCTTGATCAGACTCCTTCGATTTTGTGCCTTCATAATCCTCAATAATTTTAATTTTTAATATTTCTGTAGATGGAAAATCATTCCGCAACTCCATAGCAGTACGAAACATTGTGAAGGATTCAGGTAAACTGTACAATAATAAGATGGCAAGCAATAATTACGAGACCGATTTCTTTTAATTTTTTGACAGCATCGAAAAAATCTGTTATGTATTTACGCAAGTCATCTTCTTCTTGCATACGAGTCAAGACAAGTTTCATTAATAAAGACGCTTTCCGCACCGGTCCACTAGACTGGTACATTGATTTTAATTTGTCCCATATAGATTTAGAAGTATCTAATCCATACAGTGTTATTAACTCGCTCGGGATAACAGCTAAAAAAATATCCGACTCGGCTTTACCGTCTTTTTTACACAATTTGGCAAACTTTGCGTCAATATTCGCAGGTTTCTGTATCGCGCCCGACACATAATCCTACAAGTCATTTTTCTTCAAAATAACCCTCATATGTATCTTCCATGTATCATAATATTCGCTAGTAAGTTGGTCGATTTTAACCGAAGCAGCCATAATAAAGTTTATTAATCTGAATGATTTCTTATATTTACGCGAACACCACACGTTGAATAAAACTATTTTCTTTTTACGGATTTTATCGCGTTTCATTTACTGTTTTAATTCCCGACAATTATAGCAACCCATGGTCACGGGGGACTGAGATGTTTGACGTCCCGATGTCACAGTTAGCCCAGCTACCTTCAGTTTTAATATTAATTTTTGGTTCGATCTACGCAGAATGAGCTCACAGTATCTTGAAGTCTTGCAGTGGTATGCTTGGGTTTGGATTTAATTTCGTTAATTATAGCTATAGAGAGGTAATTTGCCGGCCATATAGCTCCAAGAACCGAAACCGATGGGGAAAAAGGTTCTCGAGTGGCAGCCTCGTACCGGTAGGCGAAGTGTAGGGCGACTCCCCACTAAATGGAGTAACAACCTGGTAAGACATGCAGGAAGTCGATGCATGCAGTTCGCTCAGAACCATGCTATGTGGCATTCCTTGGGGGAGGCCTATGTTCAGCAGTGAACTTGTGAAGGACTGTAATGATGATGATGAACACAAAAGTCCTTCGAAATGATTAATGTTGAACATCTAATGTACTTTGGTCGCGAGTGCTTGAATTGTTCGGTTTCGTTTTCATTTTTCATAAGATAAATTAATCGAATATAAACTGAATTTGTATGGTGTATTTGGTGTCAAAACCTCTAATAATAAAAATATTTTATTTGAAATAATAAAGTTATACACCGTTTCATTGCGAAATATCTGCAAGGTACGAGATTACAAAGCAATTTAGTGTCCTTTTTGTAACTCTTTCTTCGAGCCAATTATGATAAGTCGCGTTTCTGTATTTATATAATCCTTGTCCATAATATGTTCAATTTTATAATGAAAATAATTATTCCAGAAGAGTGGGTTCACAGAAGGTCAAAAAACAACACAATTTTAACTAGAACTCCAGCAATTTCGAGATAATACCTCACTACAGAGATAATAAACGATGTTTATAATGAAGTTACCGCAGTAATTGTAGTGGAAATTGTTTGAAACTGGTATAGCGTAACGGCTGATAAATTATTGTCTTAAATTAGAAAACGTTTTTAGATTTAGTTTCTATATTATTAGGACTGATTTTTCCATTAGTATGGTTCCACCATTATGAATTTATTACCCTTATAATTTCTTTTATCATAATATTTCTAGATTTGACTAAACTCGTTAAAAATTCAGTAGTTTCGATTATATTTCTATGTACTTTCTCTACGTAAACAGGCGGTGCTTTTTATTTTCTGTGCCAATTGGTCTATCAATATGTATGCTATGTACTATGCCTGTGCCTATGTAATATGATAACGCACACACTCGTACACTGTCCTGTGCTGATGGTAAGTCCCCGTTGAGACTGACCGCCGTGACCAGAGTACGGCCCAGGGGACATTTTTTAATAGTATATATAACGAAACACAGCATCATTAAACTGCTATTTTACGCTGGTATTCTGTGAGAGCGTGGTCCTTCCCGGTTGAGCCGACCCATTCGTGCTACAACCATCATATAGCTGCAGCGTGGCTCTACCACGTAAAAAATATACGCGCATATATATGGTAGACATAAGCGAGTATATACATAATTAATATACCCGCTTATGTCTACTGCTGGATATGGGTTTTGCAGAGAGGTTTGACTTAATCGTTACGCTTGGCTGGCCGATAGACCATTGCAGTTACCTTGACGCTGCTATCCATTGTGTGATTGTGTATTGTACACGACTTAAAATAATCTGATGTAAACAAGATGCTTATTAGTCATCTATTAAAAGCCATAAGATTTTTCTACCATTTCTCAGCACCTCTTACGACACTCCTGGGACGAAATGGGGTGACGAATTCTCTTACGCTGCAACCACCCGGTACCCTTTAAATAATGCAACTAAAATCAAGTTAATCGTGAGAAATTGTTTTAACTAAATAATTTCTTGTAAAGTTATAACAAACATAGTTACTTTAAGCTGTAGGAAATATCAGCGATATACGTTAGGATAATCGCATGATCATAAAGTAACTGGGAATTTAAATAATTATTTGCAAGGTTAAAATTTCCTTATACAGGACTAGCCAATGAAAAAGAACTTTTTAATTCTCAATCTTAATTAGCAAACTTTAATTTCAGGATATTTACGCTAGCACACAATGGGCTTATTATAACTTTGAAGAAATGGATTCGAGCCGGGAGGTTCACACTACACAAATTTTTCAAGTAGGAAGTAAAAAGCAAACATGAAAATTAAAAAATACTATTACATTTTACATAATAAAAATGTGCCGACTATTCCTGCATGAGTAAATAGAACAGATTACCAATTAAAAATTTGGTCAGTTCGTCCTTCAAGCTTTAGTCGTCGTACTTAATGAACCTATCCATAAAATCCCAAGCAACCATCGTCTGCAGTCTTCAGCTTCTTAATTTAAAAGTTTACAAGATTCATCGCAGATTGGAATAACGCTTTCTGTTCCATCAAGCTACTCTTTGCGCTATAGTGAATAAGGAATAAGCTATAATAAAAAGAATAAGGACTCAGAGCTGTGCTGAAGCACACTTCAGCACAGCTCTGAGTCCTATTCTCTTTCACTCACCTTGCTCTACGGCACTCTCGCATTATTCTGCTAAATATAGAAACTAACTCCGTACTATATAGAGCATTGGCCGCTCCCCGGACTTGGACGGACCTTGCCCGGCCGGAGATCTTCCTTCCTTCCGCGTTAAAATTTTGTGAATTGTCATGATATATCAGGTACAGGTATTCTCTTAGGTACATTGGAAGTAAAATAGGTTTAGAGAACCTATTTTACTTCCAATGTACCTAAGAGAATATCCAAGCTACAAACTTGTTATAATGCTTTGAAAATTGCTTATTACTTCAGAATCGCTGAACTTTTTTTTATCCGACTTCTTATGTTATTCATATTCTTTTCAACTTTGGTTTCCAATACCAGTTCAATGCTGAATATCATACGAATATGTTATCATATAGAGTTGTATATTTGTATAACAATATTTTTACTTTCCACTTTAACTTAATTTGTAGTAAAATTAGTAGTCTACTTAAAATTTCTGCATGCGTCTCATTGCTAGACACAGATTAACTCTCATTGATAATGTAATTGATCGGGAACTCGATGATCGATACTAATTGATGAACTTTAAATTTCTCCGAATAAATTAATTTCTTCGTTGAACTCGAGTCGAGAGTAAATTAGTTCGTACAATTACCATAAAAATTTAATGGTGCCGGCAACAGGAATCGGACTCGGGTTCGCGTCCTTTCTAATTTAATTTAAGTTCTTAACAGTAAATTAAGTTTTTATAGAATAAAAGTGACAAACGAGCACATTGTCCACATGATGGTAAGTGGATGCTGTGTCCCATAGACCTGTACATTTATCCTCAATTAAGAATCAAAATACAAATGCTTGATACTCATGATGTTACCATTTTGAACTCATTAAACCTACACTGAGAAACGATTAAATCGCATGTACGTATTATAGTGACTGGTGATTTAAATATAAATATCACCAATAACAAACGTGTCATTAAACTATGGATAACTCCTGGAATTTTACGCTGTATTAAGAACAGAAATAAAATTCAGAAAAACTCGTGCTGATCCTCATAATGAAGTTTTAAAATAGGCTTTAAAAATATCGAAATTATTGTAAAATTTACAAAAACACAGCAACTAGAACTTTCATTTAAAAACTCTATGAATCTTTGGAAGAAAATAAAAGAATAGCAGATTTAATTAGCTCAAATACCAATTACATTAATAACATTTTAGCTAACACAGGCATCAAAAAGTATCGGCTATTTAATATTTAAGTATAATCATAGACGAACGATTGACGTGGCACATTCAAAAAGAACATCTTACAGGTAGTGTCAGAGAGCTAATTTGGATTGTTAAGCAATTTAGTCATGTAGCATCAAGTATACATTGAGTTAGTACAATCGTTATTAGCATTACTGTATTCCATTATGGGGTGGCGCCTCCCAAACCAAATTTCTGGAAGTGGAAAGGGCTCAAAGAGCATTACTAAAAGTAATGTTTTTAAACCGTTTAAATTTTGTACAGAAAACCTATATAAAATATGTGAGCTACTTACTGTAAGAAAATTATATATTTTACAAATCGTTTTAAAATGTATAATAGTTACTTTCGTCATCGGGATCCGACACGTTGGGTAGCCTCTAACAAAACAATTACAACAATAATCTAGTCTAGACTTATCTTAGTAATCAAAGTAACAATCTCTCTCAGTCGAACAGACACGTCCGCTCTGTGCGAGCACTGGCGATAGAATGCTATCGCTCCCACGTTCGTATCCAAGCATGCCTCGGTATGAAGTCACGTTTGCTTTCGGTTGTTGTTTATCGGGCGAGAAACAGTGTTGCCGCCGTGTGATCATAGATGGTGCCACTGATTCTCCGACACGGCCATTTCTGACGACTCACGTCCTCGTGTATAGCATCTGTAAGTACAAAGTATTGACACAGCTATTCCGTTCAGCCATTCTGATACCACAACTAAAACTAGTGATTCTACATTAAAACTCAAACAAATTCTTTACTTTCTTTTCATTCAGATTAGAATGCTCAGAATCTCTACAAACTAAACACCCCAGTTATTAACACCGCTACAACGGCTTATCTCACTTACAACGAAAGAAGTAATCGTAAGAGCATGCCGTCGCTACAACGACTCATCCGTTTACGCCACAACGTAAACGAGGGTAATACAACAGACACAGGCAAGAATAACAACATTTTGAAACGCCGCTACAACGGCTCATCTCGCTTTCGCTACAACGATAGAAAGGATAACTCGTAAAGCATTCTGTCGCTACAACGACGAATAGAACATGTCGCTGCACCTACGGCTCATCTTGACAGACACAAGCAAGAGTATCTTGTCTACGTGGTATGTGTGAATGATACGCGCCACAATGCTCGTGAGTATCTACACACTATCGTGATCACTGCTTTTCCATCTGACTCTACATCTAATTCCAATTCTGCGGGGATCCCACGTGTAAAGGCCATCATGACCCTACCCAACTCATTATGCGGGCTCGTATCACTGTCCAGAACCTCTATGATTTCAAATGAAACTTTGAAGATAGAATGCCTCGTTACCAGTGAAAAGGTTCTCCAGTTCTCTACACTCATCATAAAAACAGCAGCAAACAAACAATTTCTTTCCACGGTTGAGAAAAAGTGATTTTTATACGATAAAAGCAATACTGCTATAAGAAAAACTAGTAAAACAAACGTTTGGTAGAATAAGCAGTACATACATAAAAATCTGCTGAAATGATACAGCAATCAGAATTAATTACAGTAAGTTGGCAACAATTGAGGTCTAGGACTCATTCAAAGTAAATAGAAAAGGCAATGGCAAGCTGAAGAGTATTTGTTTCAATAATTTTATAAAGGAAAAACTAAAATATTTCCATCCATAGTCATTTTCGATGTGGCTTTTGTTTGTTTTATAGTTTTTTTTTTTGTGCTTAGTCCAGTCAAAATAGACATTTAAGGTTACCATAATTCGCACATATAAAAAGAAATTATAAATCTAAAATTTATAATATTTACTTTTCTTGAAATTAGAACTAAGTACCAAAATTTAAGCTCTAAAATTACAAAACTCTAAAATTTTTATGCTGTGACATTAAAGTATAGTAGCAAACTATGATTTCAACAGTTGCATGATTTGTAATAGTGAAGCCATAATAATAAATATTATTGTGTCAGTAAAATAAATAAGACATGTAAATAGTGAAACACAAATTTATTACATTAACTAGAACCCTTACAAAATGCTCAAAATTGCCTATTTACACCGCTTTCAACAGAGGCCTACTGTTCAAATTTGATAACTAATACTGAAAAAGAAAAACATAAAGACACAGTGTATATCCAGTTTATGAAAATATATCTTTTAAATTGGTGCAATATTGAGGAGGAAATGGTAGAGAGCCAAACTTCGAATTATGCATTTTTAATTAGGCTATTCAGTTGGATCTGCAGTTGTCCTTATCGGACGCCGAGCGCTCGAAGAGCGACAGCGATAGTTTCTTCAAATACCTAATTTTAAGAGTCTCGGCCCGCATTTTCTCTTACCCGTTGAAACTCCTTCGTGCTGGGTATTGGGGTTTGCAATTACCCCATAAACGAGGAATTCCTAGTAAGCGCAGTCATAAGCTCGCGTTGATTACGTCCCTGCCCTCTGTACACACCGCCCGTCGCTACTACAAGGCCGGCCACATACATTCGGAATTCCGTTTCGGGTTCTGTTTCGGAATTCCGATTCAGGATTAAGACATTAGATTTTAACAGACTATTAAATAAACTCTATATCAGAACTTATTTACCGTAAATGTATCCTAAGAAAGTTAACATTGATATTGGTATGAGCTATTTCACCTAAGAGTAATATAATCATGAGGAGCAAGCAACAACCCGCTTCTTTGTATCGCGTTTGTCGGATAAAAGTAAAAATACATTTACTGATCTACTGATAACATTACTTTGAAAGCACAATCTATTATAGATGTGTCGTATATCATAACCTGCGTATAATAAAACCATACCTTGCTTTAAAATACCCATAGCGCCATCTAAGTATAATTTAAGTAATTAGTTGATTATTACACTAAAATAAGAATTACGATATTTAGATAATAACGGGTAGGAATAATATAAAACAACTCAGTCGGTTATGTAATTTTTCAATCTCACGACAATGTAAATTTTAAAGTTTTTGTAGCTACAAATGGAGATATATGCCTACTGCCCAGCTCCTATGATAGATAGCGTGATGAATCATAATTATACCAACCGTTCGATCTCTATGTAACACGATAGTGGTAGTTTCATCTAAATCGGTTCACAGGTTTTTGCGTGATGTGTATTCAGACAGACAGACAGACAACGTTTCCAAATAAATTGTTTTGTCATCTGTATCGATCATATAGTACACTCCATGCAAATTTAAAAAAAATCAATTTACAGAAATCGTCGTGTTAGAGTTTTATTATAGTATAGATATATGTGCATTATATAATATTCAATACTTCATAAATTTTCATTGCAAATTTTGATTAAGATTATTTAAAATTTGTAGAAAGTCTATCAATTGGAGCAACATTTTAACTTAATAACAGCCAAAGTCCATGTGCATTTTTTAAAGATAAAATGTTTTAAAAATTGCACACTGCACATGAAGTAATTTTTCAATAAACTAATAAAAGCTTAAAATTTATATAAATGTCATTTGTTCTTGATTTTTGTTTTCATTATGAACTGTACATTTAAAAACATTCAGTCTCAAAATCAAAAGTTGTTATCATCACTGAATAATATACCCATACCTCTTCATACAGGTACTAGGTTCGATGTTAAGATAAAATAACTGTTCGTTTAAAGAGGATATTTACAAAACTGTTTAGTGAACATTCGGAGACACTTCGCAATCTAGGAGCTGATATACAGGGCAAAATAAATGCGAAGTTATTTTTTCGTGTGTTGAACATTAGAATGGTGTTATGTGCGTATTTTTATTTTGGAATACGCTTGGGAGCAATGACGATTTACTTTTTAAGCAAAAATATTTTATGAACTACTAAATTCACTTACTCCGTCATAAAACTGGGATGCAGTAGTATTTACGTAAAAGAGAAGAGGCCTTGTTTGTTTACAAGATAATCTGGCTTTCTCTTCTCTACAAAAACTGCTATGCAGAAATTTTAAATCTTTCTGCGCTAGATGCTGCTCCATTTCCGCTTAGCATTTAAAATTAAAATTTGTTTTATTCAAATGAACGTACCTTAAATTTATTATGTTTTTATATTTATATCTTTGTAAAACTGAAAAACGAGCATACTGTCCATCTTCCCATAAACGATCTAAAAAATTGAGATCAGTGTTTTGGATTGATTTTCTTTATCATTCTATCACCAGAGCTTTGCCGGCCGACCTCATTGAGGTTCAGGGACATTTAGAGAAAACAGGGGATATTTACATTAGCACCTAAAGTCTGCCAATATGCACGGACATACGTGAAGTCCACACAAGCTCTTTAAAATCCTCTTATAAATTATAGATCCTTAGTTTTGCGTGAATCGTAAATACACAGACAGGCAGACAGACACAGACTGATAAAGATTCTAAAAACTACGAATTGGGATTCAGCGTCCTTAATTAGTCTCCTTTCTACAGACATGCTTTTTTTCAGAATTTATTAAAATTACGTAAGTAAGTAAATTAAGGACTTAAAGAATTAAGTAACAATGTAAAGAGTACTTATTCACGATTATAACACAATGATTCTGAATAAAAAAAAATCACGGAGACAATATCGACTTAACGAAGCGACATTTCTTTTAAAACAAACCAGACTGCACGCCACGTAATTGTAGTTTTGTTGAGACGACACCAATTATTATCTTTGAAGTTCAAAAAATTATGGCGTGAAGGAAATTATACGTCTATATTTTTAAAAGTTAAAATGTTTGAAATACCTAATATGTAAGACTTTTAAATGGATTTTGAGGGTTTTATTAATTTGTGTTAAATTAACAGGATCCACTTTGTGTTTAACGGAGCCTGATATTACCATACAATTACAGCCTATCACAAATCCACTGCTGGACATAAGCCTCCCCATACATTGCCTCACAGGAGGATATTAAAATTTAAAATCTCGCAACTTATTTCCTACGTATTAATTGAAATTTGGTACCTTAGTACACCTTTACCGGTAAATTGACTGCCTCTTTACCGGGGCTGGGCTAGTTCGTTATTCTCGGATTGTGCGACTCCCACAAAATAACATTTTATTTAGTTAAGTTATTGGTATAAAAGAAATTATGTCTTTTGGCCAAATACTCAAACCCTACTCAATTATACCTAATATGTAAGATTGTTTTTTCAATATTCAACGAGGCCTGATATTAAAATTTACACAAGTTAATCCGTATTAATTGAATTTTGGTACCGTTGGTAAGTTCATTGGCTCGTTTACTTGAGCTGGAATATATCCTTTACTGTCGGATTGTTCGACCCCTAATAAATGAAGTGACGAAATGAAGAACAAATGATATCACTTTTAAAAAACAATATATAATAAGAATCTTAGCTTGCTCGAAATTAAAACATAATATAAAACTGGCCCATACGGAAACAATCCTACGGATTAATTGCGACAACAAGCATTTTAATACACCAACGTTAATAATTATGCAGAAATGTGCTAAAATGATAGAACAGTTCCGTAAAATTTATCTCAGTTACTTTCTAACAAATCATCGCCCACGGTATGGAAATGAAACTGAAGTTGCATGGAAAAAGTTTTTAATTAAATAATTCTAACACGAAATATAATTAAAGTAAATTAAGCTTTAATAGATTTTAGATAGAAGTTGGGCTGGGATATTTTAGGATTATCTGAGGTCCGAAGAGAGGGGAGGACACGGTAATCCTCTAATCAAGCAACTTGTTCTATCACCGGAGGCGTCATCTGTCTCATGAATATGTCGGATTTATCATCCACAAGTCTCGCGTTAATAACGTTGTAAAGATTGTGAGTGTGTCGACGAGGCTTGCGTACATTATATCCAGAATCACCACCAAACGGTATTTGCTGAAGGTCATACAGGTTTACACACCAACCTTGGCACATCCTGATGAGGAGGTGGAGGAAATGTATGAGGATATTTCTAGAGCCATGAATTCTCCAAAATCCAATATACGGTGATAATGGGAAACTTCAACGCAAAACTAGCCACAAGAGAGAACGGTGAAATGAAAGTAGGGAAATTGGAATAGGTCAAACTGTTCAGTGATGTTTCAGTGATCGCGACGGTGAAAACTGGCATTCATCACCGAATGGTGAGAGGCACACTGAACATACACGTTAAGTTGGAGAGCTCACGTTTAATAAAGTCAACGTTCCGACACCCGTTCTCTAATCCAAAGCCCCGAAAACTTTCAGCTTGAGTTACATAATCTTATTCAGTGCCTATAAGACTGCAAAGAAGTGGATGATATAAATGGCAAGCTCGTGGAAACTGTCCATGCGGTCGGAGCTAAGTTCTGTAAGACGCTTCGTAGAAGAACACAAAAATTCTACTCTCCTATCACACTCTTAATCTCATGCCTGATATACGGCAAATAAATCTGCAGTTTTCAGCAGATTTGACAGCATACAGGCAACTGAATAGACAGATCTCCAAATGCATGCGGCGGGACTTACGCAACTTCAATATAGCTCGTATTGAAGAATAGATCGAGCGGAACCAGGGCTCCAAAGGCTATGCCAGAGATCTGTCTGCCAGAAAGAGCCAACTGTCGAAGCTGAAGACCAAATTTAGCAGCTTCGTTTCGAGACACCTGAGATTTTGAGTGCGATTGAGAGGTTCTATGGGCAGCTGTACATGTCATCGTTGGAGCCACACACAAATGTGAGTAACAATTCAAGAGCAAGTCTTATGGGACACTATTCCGATGATATCCCGGACGTCAGTCTAAGCGAGATTAGAATGGCTCTCCAGCACCTTAAAACGGCATTTCGAGCGAGGTTGGGATTACAGCGGAGCTTGAAAGCGCGTGGAAACCGGTACTAAAGTCTTTCAGAATCTCTTTCATTACGTCATACATGGTGGCACTACTCCGGAGGCGTGGAGCAAAAGTGCGGTGGTCTTGTTCTTCTAAAAAGGCGACAACGCTCTCTTGAATAATTTTCTTGAATAATTTGACCGATTTACCTTCTAAGTCGCGTCTACATGCTGTTTTTGAGAGTAATTACGAATCGTCTCGCACGCAGACACGACGACTCCCAGCCTCCCGAACAAGCTGGTCTCCGAAAAGGCTTTAGCATCATAGACTACATACATACCCTTCGGCAAATTGTACAGAATACCGAAAAGTACAATCTGCCACTTTATCTTGCTTATGTGAATTACTAGAAAGCCTTCGATTCCATCGAAATTTGGCGGTGCTGCAGTCCCTTCAGCGGTGCCAAGTTGACTGTCGGTATATCGAAGTGCTGAAGTGTTGGTACAGTAGGGTTACGATGGCTATCCGAGTACAGAAGAGAGTACGAAACCTGTCTAACTGTAGAGAGGTGTAAGACAGGGTGACGTAATATCCCCGAAATTCTTCACTGCTGCATTGGAAGATTTAGAAATTTTACATTGCTCTATAACTTACATACTCCATTAATTTTGCCGAATTTTTAGCTAAAATTATTGAACTAAATGAGCGAGGTGTCATGTCATGACGCGCAGCTCAGACGCGTGGTATAAACGGGTGAAATCGCGAGGCACAGTTACTTTTAAATTAAAGTACTCAATTTCTCGCCAAAGCTGTCCAAGGAACTTCTGTCAGCCATCTTTGCCATCTCTGCACAGGGTGGACGACTCACTAGCCCATGATGCAAAGGAGAAAGCCGATTTGCTAGGCTCTCTTTTGCTTCCAACTCCACTCTCGGTGACGGGAGGAACACACCGCCGACCATCCCACGCTTTGAGTGCTCCATGCAGGAAGTGCTATTTACACAGCGCTCGGTGCGTAAAGCACCCTCTCTGGACGTCAACAAGTCGAGGGCCTGATGGAATCCCACCTATTGTGCTGAAGACGTATGCCCGGAGTTGGCACCGGTTTTAACGCGTCTTTTCCGGTACTCTTACTCCCTAGGCGTAGTCCCGAACTCATGGAAGACAGCTTTGGTGCACCTGATCGCTAAAAAGGCGACCGCTCAGACCCGTCTAACTACAGGCCTATCGCTATCAACTCCTTGTTCTCCAAAGTAATGGAAACTATTATTAACTGCCAGCTCATGCGGTACCTTGAGGATCAACAGCTGATTGGTAACCGCCAGTACGGTTTCCGTCTAGGTCGCTCAGGTGGTGATCTTCTAGGATACCTAACTCATAGATGGGCGGAGGCAGTTGAGTCAAGGGGAGGCGTTGGCCGTTAGTTTGACATAGCGAAGGCCTTCGATCGGGTTTGGCACAAAGCGCTTCTTTCGAAGCTCCTTCCTATGGGCTTCCTGAGAAATTGTGCAATTCGATCACCAGCTTTCTTGCATATCGGAGCATCAAGGTCGTAGTAAACGGTGCATGCTCCGATCACAAGCCCTGCTGGTGTTCCACAAGGCTACGTGCTAACGCTGTTTCTTCTGCATATCAATGATATGTTGCAAACCGGTAACATTCATTGCTATGCAGATGACAGCACTGGTGATGCTTATACACCGCCGTGCCAATATTTCTCGGGAATACGTCGCCGAGTACCGGAACAAACTTGTGTCTGAAGTCGATTTGTTTAACAAAGTCTCAGACTGGGGGCGAAATCTAGTCTAGTTGAATCCCCAGAAGACACAAGTTTGCGCGTTTAGCGCTAAAAAGAACCCCTTTGTCGTATTTCCTCAGTTTCAAGGCACTCTCCTTGTTGCCTCAGCCAGTATCGGAATCCTCGGTGTCGACATATCGAGTGATGTGCAGTTTCGTGGTCACTTGGAAGATTAGGCCAAATTGGCCTCTAAAAGCTTGGCGTGCTCAGCAGAGCGGGACAGTATTTCTTGCCGGCACACCGCTTGCAACTTTACAAGGCGGAGGTTCAGCCCCACATGGAATACTGTTGCCATCTCTGGGCAGGGGCTCCCCAGTGCCAGCTCCTTCCACTTAACCGCATCCAGCGCAGAGCGGCTCGAATCGTCGACGACCGAGTTCTTTCCGATCGGCTGGACTCACTGGCAACTGTTGCGATAGAATACGCAAAAGATGTTGCATCTCTTTGCGTATTCTATCGCACCTATCATGGGGAGTGCTCTGATGAATTGTTCGGACTAATTCCAGCCGCTGAATTTCACCATCGCACATCGCGACAAAACTCGAGATACCATCCATACCATCTGGATGATTGGCGGTCCACCACTGTGCGATTTACAAGAAGTTTTCTTCCTCGCACAACTTTCTTGTGGAATCGATTACCACCAGCGATTTTTCCGGACCGATACGACTTAGGGACCTTCAAGAAAAGAGCCTACTCCTTTTTAAAAGGCCGGCAACTCATCTGCAATTCCCAGATTTTGCAAAATTTTGCTTATTTTTCCATACATTGCTATCTAGAATGTTTGAACTACTAGAAGCGTCCACTGCTGGCTTCTTTCGGTTCTCATCGATATAAGTATTGAATTAATTAAATTTTTCTTTATCTATTAAACTATGCGTCCAAATAATATGCTTATCTTCATAAAACTGTCTTTTTGATGAAGTAACTTTCATTTGTATTTATTGATATGCCATGCCTTATAAACAAATCATAAATCTTTTTTTTCTTCACTTTTTATTGGAGCTGGTCTGAGCTGAATACGGTCAAGTGTTAGAAGCTGGCACTCGGGAGCCCTAGTCAAGAGATGGGAACTGTATTCCATGTGAGGCCGAACCTGCGCCTTGTAAAGTTACAGGCGGTGTGCCGGCATGAAATTCTGTCCCGCTCTGTTGAGCACGCCAATTTTTTAGAGGCCAATTTGGCCTTCTCTTCCAAGTGACCACGAAACTGCACGTCACTCGATATGTCGACGCCGAGGATTCCGATACTGGCTGAGGCAATAAGGGGAGTGCATTGAAACTGAGGAATGTTGTGTCTTCTGGGGATTAAACTGGACTAGATTTAGTCGCCTCCAATCCGAGACTTTGTTCAGCAAACACTCGACTTCAGACACAAGTTTGTTCCAGTACTCAGCGACATTTTCCCGAGAAATATTGGCACGGCCGGTGTATAGATAAAATAGGTGTATGTATACATAAAAACATAAAAATTCACTCCTGTCACCCAGAGGGGTAGGCAGAGACTGCGGACTTCCATTTAGCACGATCCTGATACACATCTTCTGCTACATAAATTTGCTTTGTCACTCTTTTCTCATTCATTCATTCTACATGATCAAACCACCGAAGCATTCCTTTCTTAATCCTAGTCACAACATCATCTTGCAAACCACACTCTTCTCTTATCACACAATTTCTCACCCTGTCATTCAGATTGTCAGAGAGAAAGTGAGGAGCAACAATACAATCTGAGAACTACTGTAGAAGATTTAGGATACTATGAAGTCTGTGTAAAATCATTGGAAAATTTACCAAAACTATTGGCACTTGCAAAATTACTTCGAACACAAAATATTAGGGATCTATATACATATATATGTATAAAAGGCAAACCTGACTGACTCATCTATCAACGCACAGCCGAAACTACTAAACGGATTTCGCTGAAATTTGGCATACGGACAGTTGTAGTAACGAAAGCATCCGCTAAGAAAGAATTTTGAAAATTATTTCCTAAGGGGTGAAAAGGGGTTAAAAGTTTGTATGGAAGTCAGTCATTTTATAGCTAGGAGCCTGAAACTTTGACATTAGGTTAACGATTAAAATAAACAAGAACGTGTCCTAGGGTTTTGAAAATTCAACCCTTAAGGGATGAAAAGGGTTGAAAGTTTGTATGGGGAAACAAAATTAGTTAAATTATTTTATTCGAAACTTCACAGGAGTACTCCTATCAATAAATGATTAAACAAGTGTTTCAGGCTCTTTCAGAATTCAACTCTAAAAGGTGGAAAAGTGTTGACAAACTCTGAAAATCAACATGGGTATCGTTTTATGGTTTATCGGGTCGCTGATTGCGAAAACAACTATTTCAAAATCCAACGTATATACCTACCATCATCCCCTGTGGGGAAATGATGGTTGAAATGTCAATATGGGTGTCGTTTTATGGTTTTCTGGGACGTTAATTACGAAAATGGCATCGATTACGGTTTCAAACCAACATGGATAGAAGGATGGATGGATGTAAGTTTGTATGTAAATATCACCATAGGTTGGGTGACTTGGGTGTCATTTTTAAGGTTTTTGGGTCGTAAATAACGTAAATGATATTGATAAATATATTAAACTTAATTTATTACAATAGAATAGAATTTTATTATATCATTTATTGCACAAAAACATAAAACAAAATAGACAAGAAGATTTGTACAAAAATTTTGCACAAAATTACACCTGAACAAAAAAATACGAATTTAAAAATTAAAAAACAATGAAAATAAACAACCAAACCTAATATATTTTTTACAAATTAATAAAATGCCAAAACCAAAAGAAATACTTAGGTATTTTACCTACCTATTTTGTATTGATCTTCAAGTTACAATCCCTACCAATAGATGGCGTTGGTATCGTTTTAGAACGCGGCAACGTTGTGTTTTTTCGAACTAATATAAAGTGAATGGTGAATGAGCGCTTCAACCTATACCACATACAGTACCTATTCACTGTTAACGGATATTTTACTAGAATTCGACTTTGTTAGCTTGCTTACGGTTTAAGATTTGCTTCGTGTTTCGGATTAGTTGCTTGATTTTGTCTTTCTTACAACCACTGTTCAAACTTGGAATTCGATTTGCTTTTTGATTAAGTATTATTGATAGATGTGTTTTTCTCACTGGAAAAATGACTACAGAAACTCTTAATATTAAAGGAAAAATGGAAAAACATACTGTCGTCCCCACTATAGGTGACGGCGCCTGTTTGTTTTGTGCTCTTTCATTTTTAATATACGGAACCCAAGAAAATGCGATGGTGGTGTGTTCACAAATTGTTAGATTTGTGGTAAATTATTGGCCTAGGTTTTCAGTTATGACCCACGACAGGAATGGCAATAATTATTCAACAGAAAATGAATATTCAGCCGATATGTTAAAAAATGAAACTTACGGTGGACTTTGTAAATTGGTAGCTGCAGGATTAATATTTCCGTTCGGTTTGAAGTATATCGAAATGGTCTGCTACACACAGAGTCCGGAACAGATATCTGTCCAGTAAGGCGATTACGATTTAGCCATGATTTATCTAATGGACATTTTGATGCCTATCTGCCTATTGTTGCGAAGAAAATTACACGGCATCGCTTGACCATTTAACTGTTACATCTTTTGTAAACAGTGAAACATCATCTCCAACCAGCGGAACAGATCAATCTGTATCGCCGACTTTAAAATATGAAAAAAGAAAAATAAACGAAGGTCGAGATTTACTAATTACACAAAAAAAGTGAATTAAAAGTGCACAAGAGAGATATAGGCAGAACAAGCCAGATTTAAATCGTAAAGCTGTGTCCGCTTATCAGAAAAAACAGGCAAGCTGTTGCAAATTACCAAACTGCGAATCCACAAGTGCATAGAGCAATTCAGTCACGGTATGAGGAAAACATTACACTGCGTTTATGGAAAAACAAGGTCCATTCCGCTATGGAGTACGACCCTGATATTGCTTATAGAACTGACAGAAGTGTAGCCTTGGGTTCTATGACATACAAGTGTTAGTGGTGCAATGCCCTGAAATGGAAGGATGAGACACCTGGTATGTGTTGCAGCGCTGGAAAAGTGCCACTTGATCGGTTGAAACAACTGCCTGAACCACTCTTTAGTTTGATTAATGATCTACACCCAGATCATGACCATAAAATATTCGTAAATATAATGCCTGTTTACAGATGACTTCCTTTGGTGGTAAACAGGTAACAGCAGATGGTTTTCACCGACTTTTAAAGTAAAAGGCCATGTCTACCATTTAATTGGAAGTATATTACCAGAAGCCGAACATGACGCTCAGTACCTTCAAATATATTTTTTAGGTGAAGATGATCGAGAAGCAAAGTTTCGATGTTCTAAATTTCCTAACTTAAAGCCAAATTTAATCAAACAATTGCAGAATATGCTGCATCAAGTGAACCTGTATATAAAAGATCTGAAAAGTGCCATTGATAAAGCCCCTCCTTCAGAGTCATACAAAGTTACAGTACATGCTGATTAAAAACCACCAGAAGAACATAGAGTGGTACAATGCACCAACGACAAATGAAGTGTGATAAAATAACACTAGTTACTAAATTATTTGGGAGTTCTAATAAAGCGCGACACGTTCGTAAAGAGAAAGGACATTTATTATTTTTTATATACCATAGAGTGCACAAAACATAGAGTATACATAGAGTAGTACACTTGTCACTGCTTGTCACACAATTACTTAATAATGCATTGCCTAATTAGTGCAGGCGTCCATACTCTCATCATCCTCTCCTGGACGCAAACACTTTAGGCCCATCGCTTTGATAAAAACTTCGTGCTTCGGTTGATGAAGTCCTTTGGTGAAAGCATCGGCAACCATGTCTTGAGTGCATTTGTATTTCACGGCGACTTGTTTGGAAGCAACGTTACTTGAAAAGCTGATTGCACTCTGATTATCACAATAAAGTATAATAGGCATATCTTTAAATTTGGGCTATAACTCTTCTTCTTAGAATTTTAATTTTTTTATTCAACTCATTCTCCATTTTATTTTTAAATTCCACAAACTTCTCAAACACAGCATTTTTTTAAATATACATATGTACTCTTCGTGAATAATCGTCAATAAAGGTTACAAAATACCTGGCACCTCCAAGAGAAACATGTTTCATCGGTCCACAAACATCACTGTGGATAGGGAATGGTTGCCTGGTTTGCTTGCCCTCAAGACAGGTTATGCAAATACAATTTTCCTTTTTCAGTGACAACTTTACACCCTCTGCACATTTAGGCATTTTAGTTAAATCTGTGAAATTAAGGTGGCCCATGCGTTGGTGCCACAGATAAATATCATCATCAGTCTTGGCTATCATAGTTTGTAATTTTTTAGTTTCACAAATATTTAATTTATAAGTATCATTAATGAGACTTGCTTTTGCTACTAATTTATTATTAGGATTATAAATGTGACAGCCATTCACATTAAATATTACTTTATTGCCATTTTTAATTATTTTGCTTACTGATAATAAACAAGTTGACCATTCTTTTACATATAACACATTTCTTACCTGTATTTCTTCTGTGTTACCATTCTGAGACACAACTTTAATTGACACATTACCACAGCATTTTACCTCTAAAACTTTGTTGTTAGCTATCCTTATATTCTGTACAGGCGGAGCCGTTACATTGCTGAGCCAGTCCCGGTGCATAGTTATATGCATGGATGCAACAGAGTCATTATACCAGTTCATGGAGTCGTTCAATGTGATTGCTGAAAATGCTGCTACATATCCAGTTTTAATAATACTTTTAGTATTAGCCTTTTTGTGCCAACAGTTTTTACTGAGATGTCCATACTTATTGCATTTTAAAACATCTTGGCCCCTTTTTTAGGTAATTGCTGGTCATTTTTGGACAGCGTTTTCTTTGTGTTTGTATAAAGTGCAGTAGTGTCTGATATATTGATTTCTTGAAGTAATTTATTTTTCACTAAATCAGCACTAATCTTCATACCAGAACTTTAAAACCCATAATCATTGGCTTATACATCTCAGGCAAGCCTGCCAGCATCAGAGTACCCAAATCATTCATCATCTACATTGAATCTTATATTCCTTAATTTATGTGCCACTGACATTATTTTATTAACATAGTCTTCCACTGATAAACTATTTTCCAATATGGTATTTATGATTTCTCTTAAAAAACCCACTTTTCTTGTTAATCCACTATCCTCAAATGCCCTAGCCAAGTTTTCCCAAACCTGTTTAGCATTTTCCGCCTCTTGAATATGAACATATAATATTGGGTCCACTAATAAAATCAATTTTGATTTGGCTTTTATTTCGTCTTTTATTGATTTACAATCGGTGGGCACAGGTGCATTTAATATGCATTCATACAAATCTTCGTATTGTAAGTAAGCTTTTACTGCAAAACTCCAACTAGCCCAATTATCACTTCCTGTGAGTTTCTCAATTGACATCACTAAATTGTTATTTATCATTTTTTTTTATTGTTTCGTAGCGTCCAATAATAATATTAAAATAATGTGAAGCTGAAAAATAAGTTTTTTCGAGCCGGTAACTAAGTGAGGTTATGCACGCTGTTTTGTACTTTTCACTTTTATACTTTAAAAACTGAACTCATCGATTTTCAAAATGGTCCACTACACGGCAGGTATAGGATCCTGGGCCCATAACCTGATAAAATAACAGTAATTACTAAATTATTTGGGAGTTCTAATAAAGCGCGACACGTTTTTAAAGAGAAAGGAAATTTATTATTTTTTATATACCATAGAGTGCACAGAACATAGAGTATACATAGAGTAGTACACTTGTCACACAATTACTAAATAATGCATTGAATAATTAGTGCAGGCGTCCATACTCTCCTCAAAGTGGCTTTAGTGTTAGTGGATCAACAATTTGTTCGAAGGGACATCATCTTCGAGAGCCGAAGTAATTCACTTCAGCGTATTAGTGAGATACATCGAGCATATGATGCGCTACGAAAGAACACAGGACGCTATGACCTATGTTAGGAATTACGGCCGGCCTGATCTTTTTATCACTTTCACATGCAATCCTCGCTGGAACGAGATAAAAGAGCAATTGCTTCAAGAACAACAATCTCATGATAGACACGATATAATTTCGAGGGTGTTTCGACTAAAGGTGAAAAATATCATGAACTTATTGATAAAGGGCAAAATATTTGTGAATTGCGATGCTATATGTACTCAACGGAATGGCAACAGAGAGGTCTTCACAAACGTATTACTCCGGATCAAATCGACAATATCATTTGTGCTGAAATACCGGATCCCAAACGTGACCCAGAGCTGCACGAAATCGTTAAATGTAATATGATACATGGTCCATGTGGAAATATAAATCGCAAGTCACCATGTATGAAAGATAACATGTGCAGTAAACGATACCCCAGGGCTTTCATAAGGGAAACTCAAACATTGCCCTACCTAGAAGTACCTGCATACTACGTTTGGGATAAAAGAAAGTTCCAAAGGAGAAAGAGAGGAGCAAAGGTTGAAGGTTGGCCAGGGGTCAAAAAAGAGCACGTTCTGGGCGGGGTTTATACTGTGCATCCGAACAATACAGAATGAATCACTTTCGCAATCACCTTCGCATCCTTCTTAATGAGATCCGGGGCCAAATTTCGTTTGAAGCGTTAAAAACTGTAGATGGTCATGTATATTCCACGTTCGAATCAGCGTGCAAAGCTCTCGGCTTGCTTGAAGATGATCAGCATTTGTTCGCAGCAATGGAAGAGGCAGCACTTTGCCAATCATCGCAAATGATTCGGGATCTTTTTACGATTATTTAAGTGTTCTGCCAAGTATCAGACCCTTTAAGCCTTTGGGAGAAATTCAAAGAATACCTATCTGAAGATTTAAAAAGGCAATTAGAAAGACAGGGAAATGTGGATGTAGAGAGAGATATAAGAAGAAATAAGAAGTTAATGGGTGGTGTAACGGTTTTGCTGGCTGGAGATTTTAGACAGACTCTACCAGTAGTGCCAAAAGGAACTAGAGCAGATGAAGTTAAGGCGTGTCTTAAGAGATCCACTTTATGGCCTCTAATTAAAATCCTCAAGCTCTCGAAAAATATGCGGGTACACTAGGAGAAAAAAAGTCTTCTGGTGGATTTGCGAATCTCCTACTTGAAATCGGCAACGGTGATTACCCGATAAATGATGAAATAATAACCATCCCTGATAATTTGTGCACAGTTGTATTTACGTTACAGGAGTTAATATCCAAAATTTACCCAGATATTGCTCATATCCACGATAAGCCAATGGAATGGTCGTAAACGTGCCATAATAACCCCGAAAACAAGCAGGTGCAATTAACGATATACTGTTAACGTCTTTGAGGGGAAGAAATGGTGTACGTCAATAGATTCTATGGTCAACACAGATGACGCAATTAACTACCCTGTCGAATTTCTTAATTCACTGAAACCATCGAGTCTTCCATATCATAAGATTATTCTGCGCGTAAGCACTCCTGTTATGTTGTTGCGAAATTTAAAACCTCCTCAACTGTGTAACGGAACACGACTAAAAGTAAAAGCGTTACATCGCAATGTAGTGGTAGCCACAATTATAACTGGATGCGCAAGAAGAAACTGTATTTGTACCAAGAATTCCCTTGATCCCGAATGATCTTCCTTTGAATTCTCAAAGTCGACTCAAAGTCAGTTTTTCTCAAAGTCGCTTAGCAATGACCATAAACAAATCACAAGAGCAGACATTAAAATTTGCGGGTATAAACTTGAGGGAAAATTGTTTTTCACACGGGCAATTCTATGTGGCTTGCTCACGCGTAAGCTCGCCCAGTAGTCTGATAATTTTGGCACACAGTAATAGATTTATATATAGCAAAAAATGTGTTGTATAAAGAAGTTTTGTAGTTTACTAGCGTTTGCCCGCGACATCCAGTTATAATTGTGGCTTGTACCAGCAGACTTTTTTTCACACATGGGCGCGATATAACCGAACTCCACGCGAACGAAGTCGCGAGCAAAATCTGGTATTACTATAATTAAGTATAGGAATCCATATAAAGTGCTTATTCAGGTCAAGCAAAAAGAAGATGCTTTACTTTAATTGAGTTGTAAGAAGTTAACGGGGATGGGTGTTAGATGTCAACTTACTAGAGAGCTATCTTTATCATATTATGGTGTAATTAAAGGTGTTGATCTTGATTTAACTGAAGAAGAAATCATGAAAATCTTAGAGTCGACTATAGAAATGTTGTCTATAAAGAGATTAAAACGCCTAAACGCAGATGGCAAATGGATTGACAACAAATCGGTAAGTAAGTGTTTGTTTTAATAGTAATATATTGCCTTTATATGTTTATGCATGTAGTTGTCGTCTAAAAGTTAAGCCCTATATATTCCCGGTAACTAAAAGCTCTGGTTGCTGGAAGTTTGGCCACATATTCAAATTATGTCCAACAAAAGTAAAGTCATTTCTCAAATGCGGTGAAAAACATGAATACTGTAATACAAAGGATTTTAAATGCTTAAACTGTAAAGGCGATCACTTTGTATTAGAAAAAAATGCCCATTCTACATGAAAGAAAAATAAATAAGACAAATTATGAGTGAACAATAAATTACTTACAGAAAGGCATTTCAAACTTATGCTGATAAAAAGCGAAAAAGAAACGCCACTCATCACGTGACTTTAATAGATGGAACTGGAACACACTTGTATAGTAACGTGGTAAAGAGGTCCCTGGGTTTGTCAAATCCCAATGAAATTAAACAACCGACGGAAGACATTTTTAACAGCACTTCATCAAGAAATGAGTTGAATTTTAAACATCAAAAACAAAAAAAAACAAAATACTAATTTATCCCAGACCAGAATAAAAGCCACCATGAAGATGCAATAACTGACGATACGCGAGGATAATATCGTGAAGAAGAAATACAAAATGGTAATAGGAATGAAGAGGTATTACATAAATTAGAACTTAAAAAAAGTACTGTTGTGGCTAAAAAATATTATTATGTCGGATGACAAATTTGAATAAAAATGCATATTGGTGTTTAAAATTATCGTCGATGAATTTAAAAAAAATCTTATAAATTTTCTACTAAGAGGAGGGATATTAGAGAGTGTTATTAACCTTTTTAATGGATAAGACAAATCAACATGTTAAGATTAAAATATTACAATGGAATGCACAAGGTTTTAGGCCTATGTTAACTACATTTGCAGACTTATTGAGTGACGAAAAGAAACACGTGGCAATTATGTCTGAAACTTGGCTAGTGGCAAATTCAGACGTATATATTAAAGACTATAATATATATAGAAAAGACAGAAATGATTCTTATGGCGGTGTAGCGTTAGTAGTAATCTAAATTTAATCAGTACTAACAATTCCGGCATAGAAATAATCAGTGTAAAGCTTACTAACTGTAAATATGTAGAAAATATCGTATCTTTTTACTGTCCATCTTCTGTGCGTACCTTACCAGTAGACTGGGATCAATTATTTACATATTTTAGGACGAAAATAATAATTGCAGGTGACTTTAACGGTCATCACTCTGATTGGTCGACGCGAACTGATACGCGAGGCATACAAATCAGGGAGGCAGCTATTGAAAACGGTTTTGTGTCGCTTAATAATGCACGGCCACCAGCCTAAAAATAATCAATGGGATTTTACAAATATCTTCACCTGATGTATCTTTTGTTTCTATGGACGTAGGGATCGAATTTGATTGGTCAGTGAGTATCGAAACTTTAGGTACTGATCATTTAGTACTTAAAATGTCTGTAGATATTCCTAATAACTTTTACGAGGTAAAGAAACGGAACATTAAAAAAGCCAACTGGATTGGTTATAAGAAAGAACTTTCCGAAAGCTTTTCTAACATGGAAGATAGATATGAAACGACACGAGAAATGTTTAATTTATTTCTTAGTCAAAGTAACAAATCAGCTGATAATCATATCCCTTTTTATAATATTTGTTATAAGCCTCAATCCCAATTTAAGCCTAAAAAATATTGGTCTCCAGAATTATCTAAAGTTATAGCACAACGCAGGTTAGCTTTAGTAGATTTTAATCGAAACCCCACTCCAGAAAATCTAAGTAAACTAAAGGAGAAAATTCGGGAATTTCATAGGTTAATAAAAAAGGCAAAATCTTTATATTGGCAGCAATTTTGAGATAGCATAAATGGCACTGTTTCAGGTACTAACATGTGACGCCGCTTAAAGTGGGTCAAAGGATATAAAAAAAAAACATGTACCGTCCAATAGAAAAACAAAAACAATTATTACATTCCCTAACTCCCGATTACGTTGTGAATGAAAATCCTCTGTTTTTGTCCAAAAATCTTTTATTGGAATCTAATTTTTCTACTCATGAGCTAGATAGTTGCTTAAAAAAGATAGACACGTCGTTAGGTGAAGATGGGGTAACTTATTCCATGATTTATCATTTGCCCGATAACGCTAAATTATTTTTGCTTAAACTATATAATAAAATTTTTGATCATGGATATGTTCCTTCGCAATGGCGTAGGATTTCAATATTCTTCCTATACCTAAAGTTAGTAACAATAATGATTTGTATACATAGCTCAGACCTATTTTAAATAATTAATAAAAAAAATATTTCATGTAATGTTAGCCAGACGTTTGGAATGGTATAGCGAAAGAGAAAAAAAAATCTCGCCTTTTACGGTAGGATTTAGAAGATCTCACTCTTGCCTGGACGCATTATCTCGCTTGGTAACATACATTCAAATTAGATTCTAAAATAATATCCCCACATTTGCCTGTTTCCTTGACATTGATAATGCTTACAACAATGTGTCAATTGATGCAGCAAAAAATTTATTGGACAGTTTTAAGATTGGTACAAAAATGTGTTCATATTTGTGGTCGTTTCTCAGTGAAAGGTATCTGAAAATTAAATCAACAGAAAAGTGTAACACTTTACTAATGCGAAAAAGCTGTATGGGCTTAGCTCAGGGTGATCCCCTCTCTCCTCTTATTTTTAATCTTATAACGCATAAAATATGTAAGCAAATGCAAAATGTTGCAGTTTCACAGTATGCAGATGATTTTGTGTTATTTATTAGCAATAAAATCATTAAAACGTGTGAAAGGTATATGCATTTAACTAATGTCAGTGTAGTGTGATATAAATGAGATAAAGTCCTTGTAATAAAAAGCGGTTTATTAAACACACGCGTGTTACAACAGTGTCGGCCATATTGCTACTGACTCAGACATTTCAGTTACATAGGTACTATAGGTATATATTATGCTAAGTGTAGTTACATTACTCAACCCCCCCCCCCCAAAATTATTTTTATTTTTTAAGATACAAATACAATAAAATTTGAATATACAAACAATTAGGTATAGACAGAAACGGGTGACAACATAATGCTTATCAACTCATAATGCACAAACATTGGGTATCATATGTCTCAACACTGGGAATTACATTTGAAGCGTCAGCAGTCATCGACGCTCGACATACATGCAATTACAATAACAACGAGTTGCAAATGTTAAAAATTAAAACATAAGTATATTACACATTTTAATTCACTTTAGTTAAAATAAATCTAATTGCCAAAAGTAGTACATCAAATTTTGAATTTGCTTAAACACTACTTACTTGCTCGACAAACCAAACAGTACGTCTGATATCGCCAAACACTGTTAAACGCAACCCGTTAACAAATTTCAATTTTTAGTCGGCGATTTGGGCGTATCGTGAGCTCTTCGGAAGCTGGCTCTGGCAACTTGAGTCATTTGCAAGGCTTGTTCTTGCACGAATCCCATTTGCTTCCGCACCCACTTTTTAACCTGGGCTGTCCCGTAACGGCAGAAGAAATACTGGATCATAACGGTTATCACGAAAATGATAACAGCCCAACCAATATATGATCGCACTATTGTCTCCTTCATCACGGTTCGGACTGGGCGATAACGACCTCATCTTTGTTCACCGTGTTACCCATTATTTAATATTAAAATAATAGTTTATTTATTCGGAGAAAGTATGTATGTACTACAGGAAAGTCATCGCCGACAAGAAATAATTTGCCTAAAAATGCTAATAATATTCATTGAGTCGAACTAAAATTATAAATTGAAACGTACGGGTTTCTTCGAAATACGGCCGCTACGCGTGGTGTAGCTGAGCGGGCGATCAACTTTTTCCGCTCTGCTTATGTGTTAAATCATGTGGTAATGAGTGTAATATGTTAATATTACACTCATTACCACATGATTTAACACGCACTTTGTTTCGCGGCAAAATTGAGATATTGGCACCAGTTTCAATTAAAAAAATAAGTTTGCTGGACTTATCTCGTATGCTGAGGCGATGATTGGAGATGCCCATGCAGTTGTTCACCTCCTACCGCTGCACAGCATCTAGTTTCCTGTTTCCTCCGGTTTCCAAGCGCACGGCTAGAAATACAACCAATTGTCACGAGAAGCAGCGCGCCCAGGGGTACGGCTGCGGCGACCTTGAAACTGTGAGCGGGCTCAGGTCCTCTCAGGTCCACGTGATTGGAACCGCGATCTGCCCATGGCCATTTTATCCAGTCGCTTATAAATCTTAGCGATTTCAGCAATGATGGAAGCGTCGCCTGACGAATTCGATTCTACCTCTGCAACGCCGATAGGTCGCATCGTCTCCATAACCTGGTCTGCTACAGAAGCTAGCGTCTTGAGGTCTTTGGTACCGTTGATCAACAGTATAGCACGAAGTGCAGCCGGTAGGTGGTTCTGCCATAAAACGCTCAAAGTATCGTCTTTGAACCGATCCCTGGCCAGGTCCTTCATTCTACGCAGCAGTTGGGATGGGCGCTAGTCTGCAAGGTCCATCTCGCCAATGAGTTTGGTAATTTGAAGCGTTTCGGACTCCTCAAAAATGGTGAGTAACGTTGACTTCAGCAGTTCGTACTTTCCCTCAGCTGGAGGATTCACCAGGATATCCGTGACTTGCTGTACGACATGCTTCCCCAGCTTGGCAATAACCAGATGGTATTTAGCAGCATCTGAGAGCTTCTGGTTGTATAGTACGGATTTGGCCTGTATGAACCAGGTGCGTGGCTGATTTTCCCAAAATTCCGGGATTCTCGACGAAACCGTTATCTGAGATACTTCCGCTTCCGATTTTTCTTCCTTGGACGTCATTTTCGACGGTATGCACTACACAGAAACACAAACGAGCACGGCACTGTATCACGTCGGGGTCACCACTTTAACTAATCTCAGTGTGGTGTGACATAATTGAGATAAAATCCTTGTAAGAAAAAACGGTTTATTAAATACACGCGTGTTACAACAGTGCCGGCCATATTGCTACTGACACAGACATTTCAGTTACATAAGTACTATAGGTATATATTATGCTAAGTGTAGTTACATGCAGAAATATTTAAATTATATGGTTATGTTGTTGGGTGAAATTGTTTTGAGTTTATCTTCAAGCAAATCTAAATTATGTTTCTTCAGTAGAGATCGAAGGATGAATTTGCCTTTGGTATGCCTAAATGATCAGCCTTTACTTTCTAGTGGCTGCATTAAATATTTAGGTATGTGGTTGGATAGAAGTTTAACTTGGAGTTGGAGTTTTTTTTTGAGCATATAAATGAAATTATTGTTAAGTGCTCCAAATTGTTAAATATTTTAAAATTGTTGCCAGGCAGCAATTGGGTTATTGACATTAAACACCTGCGTAAATTATACCTTTCACTAATTAGAAGTCGTATAGTCTATGGTAGTTTTATTTATGATAGTAGTGCAAATAAAAATATATCAAAACTTGACAAAATTCAAAATCAAGCATTAAGAGTGATAGGTGGCTTCATTAAAAGCTCTCCTTGTCATGTTATGGAAAGTGAGTTAGCAGTTGCACCTCTATCTTTAAGAAGACAATTTTTGGCATATAAATACAGTTTAAAGTCAATTTCTTGGTCTAACAACATAACCACCAAACTTATAATAACCTGAAATATCTCTGTGAAAAAAAAATTGGGTTAAGAAAAAAAACCCGCTACTTCTCACAGTGTGTGATGGCTTAAGTGAATTTGTTACTGATTCTTCGTTAATTCTAAAGACATTTGATTTGGATATTTGGGTAATAGCCATAGACGTTAAAAATGTCAGTATATTAAGCCTAAAAAGCGTATATTCATGTAAAAATAGTGTTATTTCTGAACTTAACATAATGTATTTGATTTGGCATAAAATATACACTGACGGCTCAAAAAATAAAATGTCGTAGGAGCTGGTGTCTTCGATCAATATTTAGGATACAGGGCTAAATTTAAGCTAAATGTTGATATGTCAATATTGACGCTGAAGCTCATTACAATTTTTCAGGCTTTGACGTAAGCACATAAAACAATTATACATTTTATTAAATAAAATAGTTATCTTTGCGATAGCAAATGTGCTTTACAACATATAGCGCAGTGTGCCTCTGGTTTCAGAGGTAGCTCGATAGCTTATGTCGATTTGAAATTTATTAATATTTATTTCTTATATTTAGTGGAAGACTACACATTAATTTAATACAATTTAATTCCGACGTTTCGGGTGCTTTACAGCACCCATGGTCACGGATTACTTAGGTGTTTGACGTCCCGATGTCATAGTTAGCCCAGCTACCTTCAGTTTTGAATATTAATATTTGGTCCGATTTACGCAGAATGAACTCACAGTATCTTGAAATCTTGCAGTGGTATACTTGGTTTGGATTTAATTTATTAATTACAGGATACCAAGCAGATGGCAGCACACATCCATCTTCTCTATTGAAATTAGGATGTGTTTTAATTTCAATAGCCTCGCGTATCATCCTTGGTAGGAATCGGTGTTTATTTGTGGTCTATCAAATCTAATGTAATGGCGGGACGATCTTGAACATGTTCACAAACTGCAGACTTCCGGAACGTCGGTGCTTGAAGTCAGCTATATGTTCTTTTACACGAGTTTTTAGATCTTTTGTTTGTCCTATGTATGATAGACCACATTCACAATCCAGCTTGTACACTCCTGCATCTTGTAGAGGCATATGACACTTGACGGATGGTAAAATTGACTAATCTTCTTCAGCGGCTTGAAGTATGTTTTAATGGAAGCTCGCTTCAAGATGTAGCCAACCTTGTCTGTAACTCCTCTGACATAGGGTAATACAGCTGGCACACGCTCGACTGTGGCCGGCTTCACTCGGTCACTGTGACGTAGGCGCGAGACCCGAAGCTTGTTGTCTTGCAATACTTGCTCGACGTGCTGAAGCTCGGCGGCCAGATATTTTCTGTCACAAATCCTCGTGCTCTCTAAAACAAAGATTTT
Organism: Parnassius orleans; assembly: GCA_029286625.1. Taxonomy (NCBI): domain Eukaryota; kingdom Metazoa; phylum Arthropoda; class Insecta; order Lepidoptera; family Papilionidae; genus Parnassius; species Parnassius orleans. The sequence continues at coordinate 2,226,169 of JAGSMP010000184.1, forward strand.
CCCTCTACAAGATGCAGGAGTGTACAAACTGGATTGTGAATGCGGCCTATCTACATAGGACAAACAAAATGATCTATAAAAACTCGCGTAAAAGAACGTATAGCTGACTTGAAACACCGACGTTCCGGGAAGTCTGCAGTTTGTGAACATGTTCAAGTACGTAACCGCCATTACATTAGATTTGATAGACCACAAATCCTCGCAAAAGAACATCGATTCCTACCAAGGATGATTCGCGAGGCTATGGCAATTAAAAAAAATTCCTAACTTAAATAGAGTAGATGGATAAGTGCTGCCATCTGCTTGGGATTCTATAATTAATAAAATTAAATCCAAACCCAAGTATACCACTGCAAGACTTCAAGATACTGTGAGTTCATTCTGCGTAGATCGAGCCAAAAATTAATATTCAAAAACTGAAGATAGCCGGGCTAACTATGAAATTGGGACGTCAAACATCTCAGTCCTTCCCGTGACCATGGGTGCTGTAAAGCTCCCCAAACGTCGGGAATTAAAAGGTTAAATTAAACGCGACATAATCCGTAAAAATTAGTTTCATTTAATTTATTAATATTTACAACAAACGGAATATTTCGTTAATATTGCAATGGGTCCCGGGTCATATAGGCCTTAAGGGCAATGAAGAGGCTCATCGTTTATCTGAACTAGCTGCAGTAGAGGGTGAAATCATTAATTTTATACCAGATCCAAATAAATATGTCTCAAAATTTAAAAGTGTATGTTACCAAAATTGCAAAAGCTATTTTGAAGACAAATCTAAAACGAAAGGCATCTGGTATAGAACTATACAAAATGAGCCTTATCGCGTACCTTGGTTTAATGAATGTGATCTCAGCCAAAATTTTGTTAAGTTAGCCCTAAAGCTTCGTTCTGGTCATATGAGAAAAAAGTCTTCACCGAATTGTGATGTAATCAACAAAATTGAAGATGTTTACCATTTGTTGATGTAGTGTGTCAAGAAAGATAAAGATAGACAGGCTGTGCTGAAAGAATTTAACGCAAATGTTTTGGATGTCGATCTAGTGCAAAGTGTTTTATCAAACCTGAAATCAAAGATGTCAAGAGAGTTATTCCGGCTTGCTACTAGGACGGAATAATTATCTTCTCATCTTTAGTATAAGTTTTCTATTAGTTTAGTGATATAATTAGTAATCATAATTACACTTTCTTATTTTTCTTTAGTGTAAGCGGCAATTAGTATAATTAAGGTATGATGGGATTGGCATGTCTTTCCCCAAAAAAAATTATAGAGAAAAAAAAATTCTCACCCTAACATACTCCTTAATAACCGCATTTCTACAGCATTTATTCCACTCTCGTGCTTCTTCTGCCACACCCAACTTTCACTACCATACATTAAAGTAGGGACTAACACATCATTGTTAATTGCCATACGTGCCTTTTCGGACACATTCTGATTTTCCACAATAGAGTGTACAGCCCCATTTACTCTATTTTCTGCGTTCATTCATCGTTCTCTATCCTTATTATATTTACCATCCCTACTAAATACATATCCCAAATACACAAACTCATCTACTTGCTCGGCCAACTCCCCTTCTATTCTTATTTTACATATCGTTTTACTTTCTTCTCTTTCAAAAACCATAATTTTCGTCTTACTTGAGTTCACTTTCATTCCCCTTTCTTTTAATGACCTGTTCATTAATGTAACCATCATTTGCAACTCGGCCGCCGACGACGCAAATATGACTTGATCATCGGCGTACAAAAGGCATTTGACGGTTAACTCACGCATTCTTAACCCGCATTCTACAACTTTCAAATTTTCCAAACCTTCCATAAATAGGATGAACAGCCATGGGGAAGCCATACAGCCCTGTGTAACCCCTTTATGGATGCCATACCAGACCGAGTAGGCCCCGTTGATCTTGACACAAGTACTAGAGTCCCTATAAAGAGACTTATATTATAGGCATTAAGCCTGTGTGAACCCAGCGCTCAACCCAAATGAGTTCAGTATTTGCCATAACACATCCCTGTCCACTCTGTCATAAGCCCTTTGCAAGTCCATGACCGCACAAAAAACATTTTGGTTTTTGACCAAAAACTTCTCCGCAATCATGCGCATGGAAAAGACTTGATCCGTACACCCCATTCCCTTTCTAAATCCCGCTTGCACATCCCAAACATTTCCATCGGTTTCTTTCATAACTCTTTCAATTAGTACCTTAGCATACAGTTTTCCCACGATGCTAAGAAGGCTGATACCACGGTAGATTTTACAGTCCTGCTGCGACCCTTTTCTTTTGAATATTTTATTGATTACAATATTGTCTTTTTTTATAAAATAAGGATAACAAACGAATACACAAGCCATCTGATGGTAAGTGGAAGTCCAAGGACACCTACATTTATCCTCGATTAATCAAAATGCAGATGCATTGTCACCCCTGAGGACTAAGATGGAATGTCTAATTTCCAGTAACAAAGGGTCTATATACACACCATACGAAACACAGCAGCATTAAACTGCTGTTTCTGTCATCTTGGATGGTGTTCAGTGAGAGCGTGGTGCTACCTCGGTCGACCACGCTCTCACTGGATTTTTTTGTAGACCCATTCGTGCTACAACCATATATAGCAGTGTGGTTCTACCATATTTAAAGCAAAAGAAAAACCATCACCATTAGGTTAATCGATATTGTAATGTTTAAAATCCCTATCAAAATCTACTACTGAACATGGGCCTCCCCAAAGATTGCCTCAACAGGGGGATATTTGTCATAGTTGCCACGCTTGGCAGGCGGGTTGCCACTCATAGTTTTTTACTTTCTAGTTGATTTAACGAAGACGCTGCTGCCCATCTCCTGGCTTGTTTCCTTCAAACCGACAGGACGATATGGGGTAGTGAATCCTCAACTGCATCTACGCGGTAATCACTATATACCACAGGAGTCGTCACGGTTTTTGTATTAAGTCTGATTGTCATTTATTTGATGGATTACTTTTATCTGATGATTGAAAATTTATTTCATAAAGGTATAGATGGAATAAGCAATGACGTTGTGAAAACCTTGCGAAAATAAAGTTGACGTTAGGAAAATAATATAGAAATTACCCAAGAGTAATCGTAGTAAGTTGAAAACAAGGTTTATAGTCCATGACGTAATATTTCACAGGAAAAACAATAAGCCCCGCCTTATTTTTTTCATCCATGTTTCTATTCAGGATCACAAGGGGCGTTAATTGTCGCTATTTTATAATAATCTAACGGACGGAGGAATAAAAAACGACCATCTCATTTAATAAACAAAATAATTTTACTACGTTTATGCATCATCATCACTATCATTACAGTACTCCACAAGTCTACTGCTAAATGAAGAATTTTTTACATTTTTGCATAATAACACTAAAATGAACACGTACTTATAGAGTTCATTAACATTATGTAGCAACTAGCTTTTGCCCGCGACTTCGCCCGCGTTGAGTTCGGTTATATCGCGCCCATTTGTGAAAAAGAGTCTGCTGGTACAAGCCACAATTATAACTGGATGTCGCGGGCAAAAGCTAGTAAACTACAAAACTTCTTTATACACCACATTTTTTGCTAATCTATTACAGTGCGCCAAAATTATGAGACTACTGGGCGAGCTTACGCGTGAGCAAGTCACATAGAATTGCCCGTGTGTAAAACAATTTTCTCTCAAGTCTACACCCGCAAATATTAATGTCTGCTCTTGTGATTTGTTTATGGTCATTGCAAAGCAGACTTTGAGAAAAAACTGTATTCATTTTAATTCAAAGGGAAGCTCATTCGGGATCAAGGGAATTCTTGATACAAATACAGTTTCCCCTTGCGCACATCCAGTTATAATTGTGGCTTCCACTACATTGCGATGTAACGCTTTTACTTTTAGTCTGGTTCCGTTGCACAGTTGAGGAGGTTTTAAATTTCGCAACAACATAACAGGAGTGCCCACGCGCAGAATAATCTTAGGATGTGGAAGACCTGATGGTTTCAGTGAATTAAGAAATTCGACAGGGTAGTTAATTGCGTCATCTATGTTGACATGTCGTTTCGACGAAAATCCCAATCTCACCCTAACATACTCCTTAATAACCGCATTACTACAGCATTTATTCTACTCTTGTGTTTCTTCTGCCACACCCAACTTTCACTACCATACATTAAAGTAGGGACTAACACAGCATTGTTAATTGCCATACGTGCCTTTTCGGACACATTCTGATTTTCCACAATAGAGTGTACAGCCCCATTTACTCTATTTTCTGCCTTCACTAGTCGTTCTCTATCCTTATTATATTTACCATCCCTGCTAAATATATATCCCAAATACACAAACTCATCTACTTGCTCGACTAACTCCCTTCTATTCTAATTTTACATATCGTTTTACTTTTCTTCTTTCAAAACCATAATTTTCGTCTTACTTGCGTTCACTTTCATTCCTCTTTCTTTTAATGACCTGTTCATTAATGTAACCATCATTAGAATAGAATAGAATAGAATAGAATAGAATAGAATAATTTTTTATTCAATATAGATTACATGTAATTTTATTGAAAGTCATTTTTACTTTACCACTGGTTCGAAAAACCTCTGTCCTGGGAAGAACCAGCAAGAAACCCAGCGGGACTTTTAAAAAAAGTAAATTTTACATTAATGGTTGTACAAACTATTTAAGTACAAAATTTATTTTAGAAACTGCTTGGTAGCGATCACCTCATTCCCAGGGTTATTATCAATCATATATTCATTTGTACTATAATAACCCTTTTATACAGTTTCAGCTTAATAAAACATTTAAACTTGGTAATAGAGAGAGCCTGTACACTTTCCGGGACCTTGTTGTAATAGCGTATACATTGCCCCAAGAATGAATTACTGACTCTGTGGAGTCGAGAAACTGGTATCACTAGCTTGTGTTTGTTCCTAGTGTTTACAGAATGTATATCACTTTTTACTAAAACTACCTTTGTTTTGTGAACATACATTAAATTTTCGTAAATATACTGAGAGGCCAAAGTTAATATATTTATTTCTTTAAATTTATCTCTAAGAGACTCTCGGTTTTAGGTTGTAAATAGCTCTAATGGCCTCTTTTGTAAAACAAAATAGTTTCTGAATCAGTTGCATTTCCCATAGCAAAATCCCATAAGACATTATGCTATGGAAATAACTGAAATAAACTAGTCTAGCTGTCTCGACACTAGTGAGACCTCTAATCTTTTTACAGCATAGGCTGCAGAACTTAGTCTGCTTGCTAGTTTGATATATGGGGCCCCACTGAAGCTTTGCGTCGAGAGTGATGCCAAGAAAACAGTGGATTCAACAGGGCTCAGTTCTTCCCATTTAAAACACATTGGTACCCAGATTTTAACATTCGTTGTTGTAAATTTAATACATTTAGTTTTATTTCCGTTTAAATGTAGATTATTAACGTTAAACCAATGCACTAATTTTGATATAGCATTATTCACTTCGTCACATTTAAATGATTGACGTTTAAGTTTAAAAATCAAGGAAGTATCATCAGCAAATAATACTATATCATGATTATCCTACAAGGAAGGTAAGTCATTAATATATACCAGAAATAGGAATGGGCCGAGAATCGAGCCCTGAGGGACACCCATTAGTACAGGTGACCCGGAAGAACTTTTACCATTGATAACAATTTTCTGCATTCTATTACTTAAATATGAAATAATAAGTTTAAGGCTGTGTTCTTGACACCATAGTACTGTAGCTTCCTGATTAATGTCTCATGGTGAACACAGTCGAAGGCCTTGGAAAGGTCACAAAATATACCCAAAGCATCCTCCGAATTCTCCCATGCACAAAAAATATGTTTAATAAGCTCAACTCCAGCGTCAGTTGTCGAGCGACCCCTTGTAAAACCGAATTGATTTTTATGTAGCAATTTATTAATATTAAAGAAACTTAAGATCTGATCTAAAATTATTTTTTCAAAAATTTTACTAAATGTTGGTAGTACAGAAATCGGTCTAAAATTGGCGGGGTCTAATGTACTACCAGATTTAAATAAAGGTACGACTTTACTATGTTTCATTAAATCAGGAAACACACCAGATTCGACGCTTGTATTAAATATAGTGGCTAGATAAGGTGCTATTATATCTATTATAGATAAAATAACTTTAACGGAAATCCCCCATAAGTCTGCCGTTTTCTTAACATCAATTGTTTTAAAATATTTAACGATATCTTTTGGCAATACTCTATGGAATTTAAAAGTATTTGAACAAGCCTTTACATTTTGTTTAAGCAATGATTCGGCGACAGTAGGAGAAGAATTTAATGATTTTGTTGTCAAAAAAGGAACATCAGTAAAATGTTTCTCAAAAGCCATAGCAACTTCTTGATCAGATCGAGTTAAACTGTTGTTAATATTCAATTGAAAATCCGAGTTGCGCGGTTTGACCTTGCCCGTTTCACTATTTATTATTCTCCAGGTCATTTTAATTTTGTTGGATGCAGTTTTAATTTTGTTACTTAAATGTAAAGCCTTAGCTGTGTAGCACACTTTTTTAAATATTTTAGAATATGTTTTTACATAATCTCTAAATATAACACTAGTATTATATGATCTTTCATTATAAAGCTCATATAACTTTCGCCTACTTTTATAATTCCTACTGTCGCCCATTCATTAAATGATTTGCGACTGTTAAAAGAGAAAGTTTTAGAAGTAAATATTCTACTAAATTCACAAGTTATAATTTTAAATAACATACCATACAAATAATTAGCACTATTTTTAAATGAAAGTGATGGAAGTCTTTTATTATATTACTTCTAAACCTCCAAGCGATGGTCATTTATTGGAACAAACACAACTTTCTTATTTTTCTGTTTTTTGTGTATGTAAGGTAATGATACCAACTGTCCACAGTGATCTGAACTTAAATTTTGAATAATTGATTTATGCAAGGGCTTAATATCTGTAAAAATATTATCTATACAGGTTGCACTAGGCCCAGCAATACGTGTTGGTTCTAAGAATAAATTAACAAGATTATACGATTTAAACAATGATCTAAACTTAATACTAATGGAAGAAGTTTCAAGGAGATTGATGTTAAAGTCTCCACATATTACAACAGACTTGTTCTGTTTACTAAGTTTGAGCAAAACTTCTTCCACAATTCTTTGAAAATAGTCATAAGTAGCACATGGGGTCTGTAAACACTTACAACAATGAGGTGCCTGAGCTCGACACAAGCCATTTCTACAGTTCGCTCAACAGAGAGGCTCACAATATCCTTACGTTCTTTATATAATAATGATTTATCTGCTAATATTAAGGAGCCACCACGTAAACTTTTTTCTCTATTGAAGGAACTGACCACCTGGTGATTTCTGAAATTAAACATGAAATTATAATCTTTTAGCCAATGTTCAGTAACACAAAGGATATGTATATTGTTACTGTTTAAAACAATTCAACTTCCAATTTTGCCCATCATGCCTTGTATATTTTGATGCACCAGTGTACACAATTTTATTACTTATTTGTGGGCTGCATTCTAAATCAATTAAACTCTTATTATTGCTAGAGATTGTCTCTATTGTCGCATTCACTAATTTAAATTAGTTGGAACTGATTCCAAATTAAATGTCAAATGATTATCATGCTCAATAAAAGCATTTGCAACTCGGCTGCCAACGGCGCAAATATGACTTGATCATCGGCGTACAAAGGGCATTTGACGGTTAACTTACGCATTCTTAACCCGCATTCTACAACTTCAAAATTTCCAAACTGTCCATAAATAGGATGAACAGCCATGGGAAGCCATACAGCCCTGTCTAACCCCTTTATGGATGCCATACCAGACCGAGTAGGCCCTGTTGATCTTGACACAAGATAGAGTCCCTATAAAGAGACATTAAAGTCTCTTTATAGGGTCTCTAGTACTGTGTCAACCCAGCGCTCAACCGAAATGAGTTCAGTATTTGCCATAACACATCCCTGTCCACTGTCATAAGCCATAAGCAAGTCCATGACTGCACAAAAACTTTTTGGTTTTTGGCCAAAATCATGCGCATGGAAAGACTTGATCCGTACACCTATTCCTTTCTAAATCTTGCTTGCACCCAAACATTTCCATCGGTTTCTTTCATAACTCTTTCAATTAGTACCTTAGCATACAGTTTTCCACGATGTTCAGAAGGCTGATACCACAGTAGATTTTACAGTCCTGCTGCGACCCTTTCTTTTGAATATTTTATTGATTACAATATTGTCTTTTTATAAAATAAGGATAAGAAACGAACACACAAGCCATCTGATGGTAAGTGGAAGTCCAAGACACCCAGGATCTTCGATTAAGAATCAAATGCAGATGCATTGTCACCCTGAGGACTAAGATGGAATGGACTTATTACTAGTTTCCAGTAACAAAGGGTCTATATACACACCATACAAAACACAGCAGCATTAAACTGCTGTTTCTGTCATCTTGATAGTGCAGTGAGAGCGTGGTCCTACCGGTCGACCACGCTCACTGGATTTTTGTAGACCCATTCGTGCCACAACGATAATATAGCTTCAGTGTGGTTCTTCCACATTTAAAGCAAAAGAAAACCATCACTATTAGGTTAATCGATATTGTAATGTTTAAAACCCTATCAAAATCTGCTACTGAACATGGCCTCCCCAAAGATTGCCTCAACAGGGGATATTTGTCATAGTTGCCACGCTTGGCAGGCGGGTTGCCACTCATAGTTTTTTACTTTCTAGTTGATTTAACGAAGACGGCTGCCCATCTTCTGGCTTGTTTTCCAAACCGACAGGGCGATATGGGTAGTGAATCCTCAACCGCATCTACGCGGTTATCACTATATACCACAGGAGTCGTCACGGTTTTTTGTATTGTCAGATTGTCATTTATTCGATGGATTACTTTTATCTGATGATTGAAAATTCAGCCTTAAGAGAAATTTGTTTATGTCATAAAGGTATAGATGGAATAAAGCAATGATTGTGAAAACCTTGCGAAAATAAAGTTGACGTCGGGAAAATAATACAGAAATTACCCAAGAGTAATCGTAGTAAGTTGAAAACAAGGTTTATAGTCCATGACGTAATATTACAGGAAAACAATAAGCCCCGCCTTATTGTTTTCATCCATGTTTCTATCCAGGATCATAAGGGTGTTAATTATCGCTATTTTATAATAATCTAACGGACGGAGGAATAAAAGGACCATCTCATGTAATAAACAAAATAATTTTACTACGTTTATGCATCATCATTGCTATCATTACAGTACTCCACAAGTCTACTGCAAATGAAGTATTTATTACATTTTGCATAATAACACTAAAATGAACACGTACTTATAGAGTTCATTAACATTATGTAGCAACTAGCTTTTACCCGCGACTTCGCCCGCGTTGAGTTCGGTTACAAGGTGGAGTCTGCTGGTACAAGCCACAATTATAACTGGATGTCGCGGGCAAACGCTAAAATTCAAAAACTTTATACACCACATTTTTGCTATATATAAAGCTATTACTGTGTGCCAAAATTATCAGACTACTGGGCGAGCTTACGCGTGAGCAAGCCACATAGAATTGCCCGTGTGAAAAACAATTTTCCTCTAGTCTACCCGCAAATTTTAATGTCTGCTCTGTGATTTGTTTATGGTCATTGCTAGCAGACTTTGAGAAAACTGTATTCGTTTGAATTCAAGGGAAGATCATTCTGGATCAAGGGAATTCTTGGTACAAATACAGTTTCTTGCGCACATCCAGTTATAATTGCGATGTAACGCTTTTACTTTTAGTCTGGTTCGGTTACACAGTTGAGGAGGTTTTAAATTTCGCAACAACATAACAGGAGTGGTCACGCGCAGAATAATCTTAGGATGTGGAAGACCCGATGGTTTCAGTGAATTAAAAATTGACAGGGTAGTTAATTGCGTCATCTGTGTTGACCACAGAGTCTATTGACGTGTTCGCCATTTCTCCCCTCAAAAGACGTTAACAGTATATCGTTAATTGCCGCTGCTTGGTGGTTTTCGGGGTTAGTATGGCACGTTTACACGACCATTCTATTGGCTTATCGTGGATATGAGCAATATCTAAGTAAATTTTGGTAACGGAAATACAACTGTGCACAAATTATCAGGGATGGTTATCATTTCATCATTTATCGGTAATCACCGTTGCCGGTTTCAAGTAGGAGATTCGCAAATTTACCAGCAGACTTTTTTCTCCTAAGTGTACCCGCATATTTTTCGAGAGGTTGAGGATTTTAATTAGAGGCCATACAGTGGATCTCTTAAGACACGCCTTAACTTCATCTGCTTTAGTTCTTTTGGCCATACTGATACAGTCTGTCGAAAATCTCCAGCCAGCAAAACCGTTACACCACCCATTAACTTCTTATTTCTTCTTCTGTCTAAAGTTTTTCTGTTCTGTTTAAGCCTCTACGCCACCCTTATGAGCCATGGTTATTTCATACCACACTATCATTTTCGTATGTTTTAATACTTCAGCAAAATTACTTTGTTTCGATATATTAAAATGGGAGTATCAGCTGTTGTTAAATTGAGTGGTAACTTGAAAGTAGCATGAGCAGTTCGTCCACCCTCAAGCAGTGTAGCTGCGATCCCAGAAGAAGCGACAGCCAAAGCATTTCGCGTGTACTTCTAACTTTTGCTAATAGCAAATTTATGAGGAATGTTTTGCCTGTTCCACGGGAGCATCTAAAAAATATTCCACCCTCATTTGATTCAATTTTGTGTTAATTTGATTGTAAACTGCTTTTTGTTCGTCATTCAGTGATCCTTCATTATTTTTAACTGCGTTTTCTAATGATGAGAATTCGTAACTTGTCTCTTTAAAAACTCTCTATTTTCAAATAGTTGTTCTTTGCTTGGCTGAGATAACCCATACTCTTTTAGTAGCCGACCACCCAACGCTAATACGGCATCTTCTATTACCGAAAGGCATTTGTTAAATACCACATCTGTTATATGCTCTACATCCACATCTCCCTGTCTATCTAATTGCCTTTAAAATCTTCAGATAGGTATTCTTTGAATTTCTCCCAAAGGCTTAAAGGGTCTGATACTTGGCAGAACACTAAAATAATCGTAAAAAGATCCCGAATCATTTGCGATGATTGGCAAAGTGCTGCCTCTTCCATTGCTGCGAACAAATGCTGATCATCTTCAAGCAAGCCGAGAGCTTTGCACGCTGATTGGAACGTGGAATATACATGACCATCTACAGTTTTTAACGCTTTAAACGAAATTGGGCCCCGGATTTCATTAAGAAGGATGCGAAGGTGATAGCATTCTGTATTTTTTGGATGCACAGTATAAACCCTGCCCAGAACGTGCTCTTTTTTGACCCCTGGCCAGCCTTCAACCTTTGCTCCTCTCTTTCTCCTTTGGAACTTTCTTTTATCCCAAACGTAGTATGCAGGTACTTCTAGGTAGGGCAATGTTTGAGTTTCCCTTATGAAAGCCCTGGGGTATCGTTTACTGCACATGTTATCTTTCATACATGGTGACTTGCGATTTAAAGTTCCACATGGACCATGTATGATATCACATTTAACGATTTCGTGCAGCTCTGGGTCACGTTTGGGATCCGGTATTTCAGCACAAATTATATTGTCGATTTGATCCGGAGTAATACGTTTGTGAAGCCATAAAAGAATATGAATATGTGGAAGACCTCTCTTTTGCCATTCCATTGAGTATATAAAGCATCGCAATTCACCAAATATTTTGCCCTTTATCAATAAGTTCATGATCTTTTTCACCTATAGTCGATACACCCTCGAAATTATATCGTGTCTATCATGAGATTGTTGTCCTTGAAGCAATTGCTCTTTTATCTCGTCCCAGCGAGGATCACAGGACGCTATGACCTACGTTAGGCCGTAATTCCTAACATAGGTCATAGCGTCCTGTGTTCTTTCGTGCATATACCTAGGTCCCCAGATAAAATATGATGGAAGAACAACCATTTGTCCTAGTTGGTTGGCTTCTGCGTCTTGTCGTCCAATAGCATCTTTTAAATGGATGTAACTATCAGCACGTAATTTGGCTTGATTATTTTTGATATAATTTAATCTCTGTTTCTATTTTGGCGTATTTATCCACCAAATATTGACTAAAAAGGGCACGATAGTTGACTAAATATTTATCTTCTCCTTCTTTAATCATTATTATATACGAATGGAAACTTGCAGAAGAGACAATTTTATTAAGCGGCAACTAATTTGTGGGATCGCGTTGTAGTATGTTGATTGAACACCCATAATCCCCCAACAAAACACCAATGGATACTGTAGCGCATCATATGCTCGATGTATTTCACTAATACGCTATGGTGAATTACTTCGGCTGTGGGATCGCGTTGTAGTATGTTGATTGAACACCATCATCCCCCAACAAAACACCAATGGATACTGTAACGCATCATATGCTCGATGTATTTCACTAATACGCTGAAGTGAATTACTTCGGCTCTCGAGGATGATGTCCTTCGAACAAATTGTTGATCTACTAACACAAAAGCCACTTCATTTGTAGTTGGTGCATTGTACCTACCTCTATGTTCTTCTGGTGGTTTTAGCAGCATGTATGACAACTTTGTATGACTCTGAAGGAGGGCTTTATCAATGGCACTTTTCAGATCTTTTATATACAGGTTCACTTGATGCAGCATATTCTGCAATTGTTTGATTAAATTTGGCTTTAAGTTAGAAATTTAGAACATCGAATCTTTGCTTCTCGATCATCTTCACCTAAAAAATATATTTGAAGGTACTGAGCGTCATGTTCGGCTTCTGGTAATATACTTCCAATTAAATGGTAGACATGGCCTTTTACTTTAAAAATCGGTGAAAACCATCTGTTGTTACCTGTTTACCACCAAATGAAGTCATCTGGAAACAGGCATTATATTTACGAATATTTTATGGTCATGATCTGGGTGTAGATCATTAATCAAAGTAAAGAGTGGTTCAGGCAATTGTTTCAACCGATCAAGTTGCACTTTTCCAGCGCTGCAACACATACCAGGTGTCTCATCCTTCCATTTCAGCGCATTGCACCACTGACACTTGTATGTCATAGAACCCAAGGCTACACTTCTGTCAGTTCTATAAGCAATATCAGGGTCGTACTCCATAGCGGAATGGACCTTGTTTTTCCATAAACGCAGTGTAATGTTTTCCTCATACCGTGACTGAATTGCTCTATGCACTTGTGGATTCGCAGTTTGGTAATTTGCAACAGCTTGCCCGTGTACATCGGGATTTTTTTTTCTGATAAGCGGACACAGCTTTACGATTTAAATCTGGCTTGTTCTGCCTACATCTTTCTTGTGCACTTTTTAATTCACTTTTTCGTGTGTAATTAGTAAATCTCGACCTTCGTTTATTTTTCTTTTTTTCATATTTTAATGTCGACGATACAGATTGATCTGTTCCGCTGGTTGGAGATGATATTTCACTGTTTACAAAAGATGTAACAGTTAAATGGTCAAGCTCTTAAAAAGGATCACGCTCTTCGACAGGTAGCTCCATGCGATGCCGTGTAATTTTCTTCGCAACAATAGGCAGATAGGCGTCAAAATGTCCATTAGATAAATCATGGCTAAATCGTAATCGCCTTACTGGACAGATATCTGTTCCGGACTCTGTGTGTAGCAGACCGTTTCGATATACTTCAAACCGAACGGAAATATTAATTCTGCAGCTACCAATTTACAAAGTCCACCGTAAGTTTTATTTTTAACATATCGGCTGAATATTCATTTGCTGTTGAATAATTATTGCCATTCCTGTCGTGGGTCATAACTGAAAACCTAGGCCAATAATTTACCACAAATCTAACAATTTGTGAACGCATCACCATCGCATTTTCTTGGGTTCCGTATATTAAAAATGAAAGAGCACGAAACAAACAGGCGCCTTCACCTATAGTGGGACGACAGTATGTTCTTCCATTTTTCCTTTAATATTAAGAGTTTGTGTAGTCATTTTTCCAGTGAGAAAAATACTTCTATCAACAATACTTAATCACAAAGCAAATCGAATTCCAAGTTTGAACAGTAGTTATAAGAAAGACAAAATCAAGCAACTAATCCGAAACACGAAGCAAATCTTAAACCGTAAGCAAGCTAACAAAGTCGAAGTCTAGTCAAATATCCGTTAACAGTGAATAGGTACCGTATGTGGTACAGGTTGAAGCGCTCATTCACCATTCACTTTATATTAGTTCGAAAAAACACAACGTTACCGCGTTCTAAAACGATACCAACGCCATCTATTGGTTTGGATTGTAACTTGAATATCAATACAAAATAGGTAGGTACCAAAGTATTTCTTTTGGTTTTGGCATTTTATTAATTTGTAAATAATTTAAAATTAAAAATTTTGTACAACCGACTTCAATATAAAGTATTAAGAATAACTATAAAACTATTAGTCAAACCTTAATCAAATTTATATGGGACCACATGTGAAACGGGTGTTTCAAATAAAAAAAGAATCATCGAAATCGGTTTACCCAGAAAAAAGTTATGAGGTTACACACATAAAAAAACATACAGTCGAATTGAGTACCGTCTCCTTTTTGAAGTCGATAGAAAAGAAGTAAGCGGTGAATCCATTCGTATGAAAAATAAAACAGAATTTGATTTTATTCTATAATTTAATAATTTATAAACAATCATTTAAAATTAAAAATGTTGTACAACCAACTTTAATGTAAATTATTAAGAATTACTCAAAAATTATTGGTCAGACCTTGATAAAATTTATATGGGACCACATGTGAGGCATCAGCTTTCAAACAAAAAAAGAATTATCGAAATCGGTTTTCCCAGTAAAAAGTTATGAGGTAACACACATAAAAAAAAACATACAGTCGTATTGAATACCTCCTCCTGTTGAAGTCAGTAGAAAAATATATTTGGTTTGGTTGTTTATTTTCATTGTTTTATAATTTTTAAATTAGTTTTTTTTTGTTCAGGTGGAATTTGTGCAAATTTTTTGTACAAATCTTCTTGTCTATTTTGTTTTATGTTTTTGTGCAATAAATGTATATTCTATTCTATTCTAATAAATGATGTTTAAAATATTTATCAATATCATTTACGTTATTTACGACCCAAAAACCTTAAAAATGACACCCAAGTCACCCAACCCATGATGATTTTTCCATCCATCCATCCTTCTATCCGTGTTGGTTTCAAACCATAATCGATGCCATTTTCTAATTAACGTCCCAAAAAACCATAAAACGACACCCATATTGACATTTCAACCACATCGCACCCCCACAGGGGATGATGGTAGGTATTTCCCGTCTGCTACGTTGGATTTTGAAATAGTTGTTGTTTTCGCAATCAGCGACCCGAAAAACCATAAAAACGATACCCATGTTGATTTTCAGAATTTGTCACCACTTTTCCACCTTTTAGGGGTTGATTTCTGAAAGAACCTGAAACACTTGTTTAATCATTTATTGATAGGAGTACTCCTGTGAAGTTTCGAATAAAATAATTTAACTAATCTTGCTTCCCCATACAAACTTTCAACCCCTTTTTCACCCCCTTAGGGGTTGAATTTTCAAAAACCCTAGGATACGTTATTGTTTATTTCTAATCGTTAACCTAAAGTCAAAGTTTCAGGCTTCTAGCTATAAAAATGACGGACGTCCATACAAACTTTTAACCCCTTTTTCACCCCCTTAGTGAAAGAATTTTCAAAAATCCTTTCTTAGCGGATGCTTTCGTTATTACAACTGTCCGTATGCCAAATTTCTGCGAAATCCGTTCAGTAGTTTCGGCTGTGCGTTGATAGATGAGTCAGTCGGGGTTTGCCTTTCATATATAGATAAGATTATTGCAAGAAACCATTTAAATGTAAACCACTGAAATACATGAGCTTTGTGAACAAGTTCACTGCTCCTAATTAGATCACGGTAAATTCAAATAAAAATCCATCATCAACCTGGTAACTTGGATATCAAACAAGACCATTTTGCCACGTTTTTATTAACTCGCTTTCGTGAATGTTTGTTCGCGTCAAATTTAGTAATTGATTTTAATCTAACTTTCCAATTAGCTAGAGACTAGAATCTTTGAACATAGCTCAGAATCTGGTGACAATGTTAGAAAATAAAAATGAACAAAACGTGGTATATTAACTTGTCTTAAATTATTACAGAAATTTGAAAGACGCTAATACTGAAACAGTCATAAACATAATAAATCACCTTAAAATTATATAGTATAAACTTAAATTACAAAAATATGAGATGTAGTAATTTTATTCTGCTCTCCTATAAATCTGCTGTTACTACTTTTTCTTTGTAGACAATGAATGCAGTTTCCGACCATTTAGCGCAGCGACTAACATCCATTAAGCTCGCTCTAAGCCTTGCTTTAACTTGTATGTGACCATTATCAGATCATAAGATTACATTCTAGAGTATAATTAAAATAAAATATTATATAGATAGCGATATTCAAAGTACGTTTTTCATATTCAATTAATAAATTAATACAATTAATGAAGTATCCGGTTTGTACCAACACTAGGTAAACCTGTGTAGTAGGTGACTAGTATAATATGATTATAGTTTTCGCTCGGTAAGTGAAATTCAACAATCAATGAATAAAGATAAGATAATGAATTCTCTTACGTAGAAAGCGTAAAAAAATTTAATTTTGAAGAGGCGGCACGGTAACTTAGTGGCCAAGCATTTGGCTGCGGCGTTATAGTCCGCGGGTTTGTTTCCCCAAAGAAAGAAGTATTTGTATAGGCTACAAATGATTGTTTTGGGCACTGTTATTTATCTCTGTTTCGTTTATATATGGTGTCGCCAGCCGTGTGTTAGCGGTGTAAGAGAATACATCACCCCATTTCATCCTATGACTATGGAATATTCCAAAAAGTTATAATGGCTTCCGATAGATGGTGTTATAAATATCTCGTTTGACGTCAAACGTCATGTACTCAGACCGGCGACAGGCAGCAGCGTCAAAAGTGCAAGATGGCTGGGACCGTGAACGTCAATCCGCCTGCTAAACTTGACGATTGAGATTACTCTATAAGGGGAGAGGCCCATGTCCAGAAGTGTAATTTTATGGGCCGATAAATAAGAATAAAAAAAATCGTATGTGTAATGCCTCCACAGTACAGATGCAGTATTTAGTGCGGAAGAAACCAATTTTTAATTCTTTGTAAAGGCACTCAAGCTAATAAAAAAAGTGCGGTCGGAAACCCGCCTGCTAAGCGAGATAACCTCAGGTGACAACTATTGCAAGTATCCCCCCTATGAAGCAATACAGGGAAGGCTTACATTGGACTATATTGCTTAGAGTGGTCTTTTGATAGGCTGTAATAAATAAATGATATGTGTTTTATAATACCGACATGGGCACTTCATAGTGTGACAACGCATCTGCATTTTGATTCGTGATCGAGGATAGATATAGATGTCTATGGGCCACAGCAACCACTTGCCATCAGGTGGATTGTGTGCTCGTTAGTCACCCTTATCATATAAAAAAAATACTCCTGTCCTATACATACTATTTGAGTTTTGTTGTTCAATTTATTAGCTGACATTTAGTACATTTGAAATTATTGCAAATATTTCGATAGATGTAATAGAATAGGTAATTTATACAACTAACAAAACGTATCAATTTGCATTAGGTGCTTAAGCGTTCAATTTCAACAAATTATAATTGCTTTATGGTCAATAGTAGTTAGAAATTTATCTTTTTAAAATATTACAGTTTTAAATAAACAAACTTACATTCTACCTAATGGTTAGTTGTTACTGCAGCCCATGGATATCTCACTTGCTTTGCGGTGAAAGTAAAAATCGTAAGGGATGTCTAAAAACTAAATATTTCTAAGATATGTAAAGTCCGTCAATATTCACTAGAGCGGCATGACGAACTAATTACTCCCTTACTCTCTCAGAAATGGAATTTTAGAAAGCTGTAGTGAACGACACCGGCGCTAGTCCACCAAACACTCACAAGTAACTTTTTCTGAGTCAATTTTCGTTTAGGGAAGGATTTGGCTGAGTCTCCAGGGTTCAGCCATTGCAACGAGCGCTTCCGATTATCGTACAGTATCCACTTTTCATCACAAGTAATGATTCGATTTAAAATCCATTAATTATTGTGTCGGTTGAGCAAAGTAACACAGCAGTAGACGCGTGTTTGCAACAAGTTCGATTCACTCAATTCATGAAGTACCCATCGTTCAAGGTTTTTTACTTTCCCGATTTGCCTTCAAGTGGATTAATACAGTTTTATCACTTACTTGGGTGCTGTAAAGTGCTCGAAATGTCGGGAATATAAAATAAGTTAATATACGCGATAAAATCCGTAAAAACTAGTTTTATTTAAATGTTTAGTATCTTCGTAAATATAAGAGATCTTTACTTCTATCCCCAAAAAAATTGTCTCGCAAGAATTCACTTAATGCAAAACCAGTAATAGTTAGGTCAACAAATAGAGATTCTAAAGCTTTATAAATGATTTACTAACTATATTGCATGGACAATCTATGCCAATATATTTGGTATTAAATTAATGAGGATCTTTCGAAAACTGTGGCATCTATCCCGGTTTTACCCTATATCTAATTTCTGTAAACACACACGAGCACACAATCCACCTAACAGTAAGTAGATGCTGTGTTGCATAGACATTTGCATCTATCCTCGTTTAAGAAGCAAAATGCAGATGCTATGTCACCCCTGAGTACTAAGATGGAATTTTTCGTTTTCAGTAAAAAAAGGTCTCCGATTCTCTACATTAACCATACTAAAGACAGCATCATCAAGCTGCAGTCTTTCGTATTAACAGTGCATGACTTTGTCAGCGTTATTGCCAAAAAAGTCTGATTCAATTTGAGGCACAGGACGTTGACTATCACAATACTCACCTGTCTAACGTTACTTTTTCGATTTTTACAAGTAAAGGTCACACACGAGGAATACAGTTCATCTTACAGTGACGCCTATTAATACCTCCTCCATCTATTCTAGATCAAGAATCGAAATGCAATGTGAATAAATATTTTGAACTACAACCTCAATTGAATTGTCAATTAACACGGAAGACCAGTTAACTTCTGACAGGGTTTTATTTATTTTATCATAATCATAACATAAAGGTAAAAGCTTTATTTTGATCTACGCTGGTATTCTGTACAGCGTGGTCCTTACCCTGTACCGGTACCCGGTGGTCGAGCCGACCCATACGTGTTACAACCATAAAATAATTGCAGAATGGCTCTACCACTTAAAAAATATTGCATTCAATTAATAGCGTAAGATTAATTGCATTCTATTATTGCCATTTTGATACAAGAAACTTGCACAATATAAATGGGGCATTACACTTATCGCATGTGAACTTTCAAATTCGTTTGATTTTCAACGAAAAATTCGCAACACACCATGTTATTTAGTAAAAGCCTATATTCTTCTTGTACAATATATTTTACAACGATTTTGATAAAATACTACTCCTTATCTTGTTATCTCTTCAACATTTCGTCTGTTATAAATATATCGAAGCATAACAATGTAAATAACAATATAAATAAGCACCTATTTATTCCCGTAAAACCTCTAGCCATCCGCAATATATTAGAATCTGATATTTGACTATTTGTTATTCTTTTAGACCTAATCTATATACTTTTGTAGCGCAAAAATAAGTATAATTTTCATTTCATTTCTTTAGAATTGACGAGGTGGATGACAAATCCAACCGTTCAAGAGATAACTACTCCATTTGCTTGGAGAATGAATAAGACAAAGGAAAGGGCTGTCTTCAGAACGCAATAAATTCACCTCCTCATAATATTGTGTCACTATATTAAATTATGTCGTATTATAAAAAGCGAGGAAAATATTCAAACTAAAATGTAAAGTATGAAACATGATTTAAAATGTCAAAAAAATTCACGAATACTACGGCACCGTGCCTAAGGGACTTCCTTCGTGACGAAAAACTCTTCTCAAACCATAGCTGAAACCCGAGACTGCTTTTATGATAAGACGGAAAATATCTTTAGAAGTAATATATTTCGAAGCAAAATCCCTAATAAAATATACAACATACCATACTACAACATATTATTATTACAAGGTTAAAGTAATGGATCCGATTATGTATAATGTGGGTGTCTTCAAGGCAAAATTGAAATGAATTTTGTTAAGCTAAGACAGTGCGCTTTGCTATCTTTGGCTGCATCATCACTTATTTTCAGGTGGGATAATAGTTAAACACTGACTTATAATAGTTATCAAACAAGCAATACCAAGCGTAGAACATTCTAAACGTAATGATAATAAATATGTGCAACAATAAAACTTGTCTATAAATAGTTATCGTGAATAAATAAATAAATATTTCTTTCAAGTCGGTTCTTAAAAGCAGTTAGTAATATTTACAATTCCCGGATTTTTTTATTACTTCTTCCGTTCTTTCTTGAACTATATATTTTTTTTTATATTCTACTAAGCCAGCGCTTGTCTACGATCCCACCTGATGGTAAGTGGTGATGTAGCCTAAGATGGTGAAGCGCACTGACTTAACAAAAGCCTATTCACTCTTGCCTTGAAGACACCCACACTGTAATCGGATGGAAAGACAGATGCTGGCAACTTATTCCACTCCTTTGCTGTACGCATGATGAACGACGTAGCGAACCGTTTCGTTCTAATGCGTGGTAAGTCAACAACGAAAGGGTGGAGACTGGCCGAACGTCTGGTTGTCCGATGGTGGAAGGGAGAGGGAGGAATTAAATTGTGCAATTCCTGCGCACACTCTCCGAAATGCATCCTGTAGAAAACCGAAAGGCTGGCTACTTTGAGTCTGTGTTCGAGGCTGGTAAGATTGGTTTTAACCAAATTCGGGTCATTTTGCAGCACCAACCCATATATGGCAGCAAATACTCCATGTACGACCGGACTTGCGCTTTATATAAAGAAAGCAGCTGTCCCGGCGTGAAGTATCGCCGCACCTTTGCAAGAACTCCCAGCTTCCTTGCAGCTGCTTTGGCCTTGGACTCAATGAACCGCCCGAAGTTCAGATTTAAGGATATCTCAAACCCTAACATGTGAAGGCGGTCGGTATATTCCAGTGATACATTTCGGAAAGAAGGAGCCAAGGTGAGCTGGCTCCTTTTTGCAGTGAAGAGATACGCTTGTGTTTTGGAGGCGTTGAATTTCACAAGATTGGCATCGCCCAATTCGGAGACTGCCTGTAGTGTGAGATTCACACGTCGCATCCGCGCAGCTCGACGGATCCGCAGAAGAGAAACAGACCTCCCGCCAAGGATAAGATGTAAAAAAATGTCGCATCTCATCCAATTCAGCTGACTTATACCGCCATATTCGTCGAACACCTTGGGAGTCGTAATCAGGTGGAGAATATGACGATACAGATTTCACCAGACAGTGGGTACATGTACCCAAAGGGGAGGTAACCTGTACTTCATACCTGTCTGGTTTGGTAGTCAGCAGAAGGTCCAAGCACTTTGCTGTGTGACCGTCTACATCGGGTACCCTATTCGCTTCCTTTACTAGCTGAGATAGACCTAGCGCCAAAGCAAAATTCCACGCTTCTCTTCCAGCATGGTCGGTCTTTGAATATAATCTAGTGCATGACAAGCGTTAAAGTGGGGGACTTTAACGCTTGTCACCAAGACTGCTTGTTCCTTGTTGTGCTTGTTGAAAGACCAACTGTGCAGTAGGATACCGATTAAGGGCCCCGTCAGCAGCCTCACTAAGATGATCAAATAATCTTGTTTTCTCTTGGTCACAGCTGTGCGATCGATAGACACAGGCATAAAGTATTTTATCGATACATGTATCACCCAGATTGTCGAAAAAGTGGGGTCTTCAAGGTGACAGAGACGCTGGAAGCAGATGTCATTGTGGATGTACACACATACTCTGGCACGTGAATGGAATTTGTGCTCCAGGGAGAATCCAGGATAGTCAAGGTACGCCGCATTCAATGGACATCCAACTTGCGTCTCCCTCAAAAAAAGTAGGTGCGGCTTCTGCGCTGAGATTAGAGTGCAATCCTCGAATATTAGTGAGGTGCACTTTTAGTGAGAGGGCGTGCAACCGCTGCTTAACACTACTTATCTTTTTAATTGACATATTAAGTGTTGAGAGTGAATAAGGATGGAGAATGGCAGTTAAACGAGGCGTTGCATTAGCAACCAAACGATACTATCAGAGTTACTGCGCCCATGGAAACTGCGGGGGGAACTGGAGACTGCGGGGACGCACGAACCTCCCCAGAGATTGCCATCGGGTCCTCTCGCCCGGTCGCTAACCGGCACGATGGAGCCACCCTGGGATTTTTCACTAGTTGGCGGGGCAGCCTTTCATGAGTGGCTAATTCACTAATTGGGTCCCCAACTACCTGCGGTCGGCCAACGGAACACCGTGCTTTGGATCCCGCTACCCTCCACGACCAAGCACCCGACACAGCAACAACTGATGCTTCGCACCCGGTTTACATACACAACGCTACTGTTCAGACCCATTCTCCATATGGCTTCACCAAGCATCATGCCGGAACAAAACAACGTCATTTGACGACAAGACTTTGCATTGGTGGGTAGTAACCGAAAAGCCAGCGGCCGAAACCTACCACCGAAATTGGTGCTGCTCGTTTAGCACTACCCGGGGGACACGTGTAGGGTGTCAGATTTCAAGTATTTCCTACGGACGCGAGCAATAACTTGTTTATTCAAAGCATGTAAGCTGCAAGCAGTAGAATTTTGAATAAGATTAACTAAACTATTCCCGCATCATCCAAAATAGAACCAAAGTAAGAGAAACATACGGTCGCTTCTATGAAAACTGTTAATTATAATAACTGTATAATAACTTTATTAGTACATGCAATAAAATCATCATCTTGATAACAGCCCTTTACGAGTCCACTGCTAATCGTAGGCCTCCCCCAAGGAATGCCACAAATCATGGTCCTGAGCCACCTGCATCCATCGACTTCCTGCATGTCTTACCAGGTTGTCACTCCACCTAGTGGGGGGCTGCCCTATACTTAGCCTACCGGTACGAGGCTGCCACTTTAGAACCTTTCTTACCTATCGGTTGTAGGTTCTTCGAGCTATATGGCTTGCCCATTGCCACTTCAGCTTACTCGTCCATTGGGCTATGTCGGTTACTCTGTTTCTCCTGCGGATATCGTCTTTTCTTAGCCTATCACGCAGAGAAACTACGAGCATAGAAACAGAAACAGAAACTTTTTTTATTCAATATAGATTATAAATAATACTTATTGAAAGTCACTCTTTTGTTTAATTACCACTGGTTCGAAAAAAAACCTCTGTCCTGGAAAGAACCAGCAAGAAACCCAGCGGGACATTTTTTTTTAAATAACAGCTTAGCAGCAACACAAAACAAATTAGAAATAGCTTGGTAGCGATCACCTCATTCCCAGGGGTTATTATCATCCATAAATTCCTTAATATTATAATAATCCTTTTTATACAAACTTTGTTTAATAAAGTTTTTGAACTTTGAGCAGGTCAAATTTTGCATATTTTCGGGGATTTTGTTGTAAAAGCGTATACATCGCCCCAAGAATGAATTACTGACTAGATGGAGTCGAGTAACTGGTACTACTAGCTTGTGTCTGTTCCTAGTATTTATAGAATGAATATCACTTATTTTTGTAAAAGTACTTTTATTTTTGTGTACGTATATTATATTTTCATAAATGTATTGAGAGGCCAAAGTTAATATATTAATTTCCTTAAATTTTTGTCGCAGCGACGCTTTAGGCTTTAAATCATAAATTGCTCTTATGGCCCTCTTCTGTAAAACAAATATAATTTCAGTGTCAGCTGCGTGTCCCCATAGCAAAATACCATACGACATTATGCTATGGAAATAGCTAAAGTAAACTAGTCTAGCTGTTTCAACACCGGTAAGATTTCTAATCTTTTTTACAGCATATGCTGCAGAACTAAGTCTAATATATAGTCTAGCTCATAGCCCACTACATAGCTCGCTTAGCGGCCTTGAGCTTCCTCATACGGCGAGCAGTGCAGGACCACGTCTCAGATTCATATATCATCACTGGAAACAAGCACTGATTGTTTAATCTTGTTTTTAAGTTTTGAGGTATACCTGACTAGAAAATGTGTTGTAATCACACGAACGCAGCCCAGCCGAGTTAAATCCGCCGATAGTCCTCTCGGTCGAAGTTGGACCTACCTAGTTGGATAGTTTGTCCTAAGTAAACATACTTGTTGACAACTTCAAGTGTAGTGCTCCTAACAACTACTGACATAGGGGTCACATGGACATTACACATAAAATAGTTTACAAAAATTAAAATTATTTCATTCCGACCGTTATTGAATGCTATAACGGTCGGAATGAAATAATTTTAATTTGGTGATAATATGGTGATTCTTACGAAAACAGCTGGCAAGTACATCTACCCTTAACGATTTCAGATATTAAAAAATATTTGAATATCATTTTTTTTTTATATATATATGACGGCATGGTAGTCGTGACCTGTTAAATGAAGATGTTTTAAACAGCAACTTGTCAACGTTGTTAAATGCGAGTTCACCACGCTTTTCCCTACATCCCCACTTTCCCAATTCTGAGATGTTTTGCATTCTGTAAAAATTCGGCTTCCCGTACGGACGGAGGCATTCCTTCCGCAGATATAACTGTACCCTTTGGCCATTCCGTCTTAGTCATCGGTTCGATCGGTTGTCTTGTATTTACTATAATACTATTAGTGTTTTATCTGCTTTATAACTTAAAGTTGTTAATGTTTAGAAAATAATCCTTATATTTATATAATATAGAAAAAATTTTACGACACACATATAATAAATCAGTCATTAATAAAAAACAAAACTGCACCAAAGGGACCTACATCATACCTATCATAACTATCAAAAAATCGGCAAATCTAGTAACTAGAAGAACAGACATTGAATAATTATAATTTTATGATAATTTAAGCCGTTTGTTACAATATAAAAATACTTAGTTTCAAATAATTTTGCAAAATTTAACTATTTGAATATCAAAAATTATAAAATTTAAATATTATGTCGTCTATTGTAGCGGTCGTTACTGGGGCAAAATCGCGTTTAGTTTAGTTATCTATAAAGCTTTCCTATTCCAATGTTTTGTCATAGTGCTTTTTAATGTTAGTTTATATTATTATATTTTATAATTAAAATAGCCCATTTTTTTAACAAATGTGGAAACTGTCGTAATTATGATTTATTGCATAATGTAAATAATATGTTAAAATTGAACGACACGTGGTAGCTCAGGGAATAAGCTCTCGATTTAAAATTTCACAGCAAGCCAGCAAACTGAGTTTGATCACCGCAAACAATAAAATTGTTAATTTAAATTTTAAATGCTGCATTACATCATGCTCAGGCATCGTGCTAAGTGGTAAAGGGAGATATCGCGAGGAAAGCTGTATCTCAGAAATAACAAAAAATAACTTTAAATTTCAGGTAATTTATTTTAAGAATTTAAAGCAAATACTAGCTGAGAAATTTCCAAAAAAATATTTGCTTATATATTTTGATGAAAACTCGTTTAGAATTAAAGTGATAAGAACCTACTAGTACTTTACAACAGTTTCCGTCGAAAATTGCTCTAATTAGCTTCGAGTTATGTTTTAAGACTACTTCAATTCCAATAGTAGCGATCTAAATAAAAAGTGTAGCATAAGGGTGACAAACGAACGCACAGTCCACAAGATAGTATGTGGGTACTGTAGTTTATAGACATATACATCTATTCTCGTTTAAGAATCAAAATGCAGATGCGTTGTTACTCGTGAGGACTAAGATGGAATGCCTCGTTTCCAGTAAAAGGGGCCTCTGGTTCTCTACCCTTACAGTATAAAACACAGCAGCATTAAGCTGCTATTTTACGCTAGTATTCTATGACAGTGTGGTCTTCCCCGGTCAAGTCGAACCATTCGTGATACCATCATAATATAGCTGCAGCGTGGCTCTACCACGTTTAAGTTTAAGTATTTTCAATTTTTTCAAATTTGTTATTACGAAACAAGATTGTGTTATTATTTTACTCAGTGACATAATCTAAAAAATTGCTGTGGATAAGTGACTTCCCCACTGCCTCTATGTGGGGCGTAATTGGTGTAGGTTGATGAAAGTTTGTACTGTATTTTTTTTTTCTGTTTGTTCCTATTACTGAGATTTTATTATTGTTTGCTTTTTTTAATGATCACAAGACGTGAATAATGTTGAAAAATAGAAACTTAAGATTTTTTACGCAAAACATACCTTTTATTGATTGATTTCATTTTTTTAAACTTCTAAATATATAATGGTATAAGTATATGAAGTTTTACAGCTCATAGGTACTTTAATTGGACTCTAGAAATATTTTCGGCAAAATTCAAAATCTTGAAACATAGGTACGATAAGCTGGTTCATGAATAAAATTCTAATAAAATTTCTTCCACAGTTTGTATTTCAACAATAAATAAAGAGCTGTAAGGTAAATGAAAGATAATACGAATAATTAACACTACAAAAACAGACTAAATAAATAAAAGGTCTTTACCTATGAAATTGCCGATCTGCAGTACTTGCAATTTATCTTTAGTCACATTTCTACCTTTATTTAAAAACTAGCTGTTACCTGCGGCTTCGCCCGCATGTTCACTGGGAAATGAACTATCCATTGCTTTTTGAATTGAAAGAAAACTGAGTTTTATAGATTTGTCAGAGATGCAGCCATTAAAAGGAAACTGAGCAAAATTGTTTCGTCAGCCTATTTAAATGTTTTGAAACGCAGCGTATAGGAAAGCATGAAAATAGCCTGTTTATTCCAAATGGAAATGGGATATTTTTTTAATTAAAGGAAACTGAGCATAATTATCCGTCAGGGATGCAGACTTTTGAAAAGAAACTGAGCTAAATTGATTCGTCAGAGATGCAGTTTTCTGAATTGAAAGGAAACTGAGCCAAATAAAAGATCCGTCAGAGATGCAGCCTTTTGAGTTGAAAGGAAACTGAGCTTAATAGGTCCGTCAGAGGTGCAGCATTTGGAATTGAAAAGAAACTGAGCTAAATAGGAAATTTTGAATTGAAAGGGAAGATCCCACAGGGAATTCTGATTAATTGATTGTGGGAATTTTGGAAAAAACTAACTGAACACTATTTTAAGACGCTACTGTACACAATGTTATATGTTTTTCCATCTGGGGAAAGAATGTTGAGATTCTGGCATTTGACACACGCGAACATGCTACATACAGCTGACCATGAGAGAAGCAATTTTTTAGTTGACCCCCGCTACCTGTAACGTTTGCCCTTGCGCTTTATTAATTGTCATTGCAAAACTGAGCTTAATAGGAACTGCAACCTTTGAATTGAAAAGGAAGATCTGTGGGAATTATAGGATCCGTGGTATAATAACATTTTCACCTTTTCCTACGCCTGTCAAAATTGTAGCACTGATTATATGTTCCGTCCAAGATGTGTCACACGCAGCCTTGTCCCGTGACATAACCGAGGAGCATCTAAATTTCGCATTAGCATGACTGGGACGCTAATTTTAATTGAAGCTTATGTGAGGGCACACCTGACAACTCTAGAGAATTTAGAAACTACGGATGTATGCTCTCTGTTCTGTGTCCATAACTGTGTTCACTGACAAATACTCTGTTATTTCTCCTGCTACTGCTTATATCTGAATTTATTTTGTTAACGCTCTCATTTTTGGTGCAAGAATTGCCCTTCACATAACCATTTGTCTTCATGCATGTTGTTCGTTAAATCTGAATAAACGCTCGCAATTAATTGGAATGACTCTGTACTAAATTACAAAAATCTCTCGTCAATTTAACGCAGCCTCAGCATCCGTTTCCAACCGCGCATCGCCAATTTTTAATAGTGTGTCAGCATAGTTTCAGCATTGACATCATTATACAAATGCACTCTCATATTCGTAGTTAAACTGAATTTTGTCACCTTGCCATAAAAAGATGACTTGAGACATGCTTTAATTTCATCTGCAGGTGTGCCTTTTGAATGACAGGTAAAGTTTAAGAAAGTCACCAGCCAGTAAAACCACCATTCCCATTACATCGGTATTGTTGCAAATCCTGGAGCGTTTGATTTAGTGCTTTACAGATTTTATGCGACATTGTACTTTCTCACACTAAAAGTTTGTATTGTTGTATACCTGTGCACTATTTTAAGTAAAGTTGCAGATCAGCGATTCTTCCTGACTAGATTTAGAGGGAGTTTTAAAACAGAATGTACAGTGTGTTCTCCGCTTAGCAGCGTGGCGGCTATACCAGAGGAAGCTACGGACACAGCAATGTTTTTATCTTTCCGTGCTTGCGCTAATAATAAATTTAACAAAATGTCTTCCCAGTTCCTCCAGGGACATCTAAAAGAAAAGTGCACCATTTCCAGATTCAATTTGTCCTACTTTGTCAAAACCTGTTTTTGTTCGGGAATCAAGGTGCACAAATTCGGCTACTTGCTGCTGCAAAACTGGTATATCGTAGTTTGTTTCACGTATAATTTCATCACTTAGTTCATTTTCGGTTGTTCGCTGAGGGCTTATCATTCCAAAGTCGCTTAATTTTTTGCCTACCATTGCCATTACTTTATCTTCAATTTTTCCAAGTGCTTCATTATAAATGTGTTCATTGTATGTCATGTCCGCGTGTGTCTGCTGTAACTTTCGCAAAATATCTTCCGCCATGTACTCTTTATATTTGTCCCACAATTTATGTGCATTAGATAGCCGGCAAGATGATATGAGAGTTGCATAAAGATCCGTAATTTTGGCTGGTGACTCGCACTGCACAGCTTCCTCCATGATTTCATCCCAGTGATTATCGTTTTCTAAAAGATGCAGAGCTTCACATGCTTCTTTATAAGTTGCACATTCCTGACCGTTGACAGTTTTAAGGTCTTTATGTCCTGTAGGACCTCGAACATGGTGCAGCAGCAATCGTAAACAGAAAAATTCAAAATTAGTTACATGGACGATATACACACGACCAAGGGCATCTGATGACTTTACACTGGGCCAATTTGCAACAGGCGCGCCTTGAATACGGCGTTTCCACTCCTTCCTAGATTTGTTCCAAGTATAATAGCGGGGGACTTCAGAATATAACAACGTTTTTGCAAAGGGGTCGGTTTGACAAAGTTGAAAGAAGGCTGTTAGTGTAGTTTTTGGCGGTGATGCAATTCTTTCTTGGAAATTTCTTTCGGTGAAATATACACGCCTCCATTTTCAAGTGCACAGCAAGGTGAGTAACTGTTGTGCCTGTAAAGGAAGCCGGAGACGCCACGCTGCCCTTGTTGCTGACATAAAGCCCTGCTTGAAAAGTCTGTACTTCATTAACGGGATTTGCCTCACCTTCACTCCTGAGATTAAATATTGCTTGGTCGTTTCCTTTATTTATGTACTTACAGATATACTTGATTGCGCGGACAGAGCTACATGCTTCTACATTAATGTGGGCATTAAACATTTTACATAGAATGGGCGAATACGGGATAATCCAGCTGTTATCTAAGGTTTCGAACGCTCCAGAGCGAGATTGGATTGTAACTTTCCTGCCATCATCTTCGGGAGCTCTGCGTCTGTATAAAGTGTAGCCATTGTCATTGTGCACTGTTTCTTTTAATAGCTGTTTAGGGAATTTCTTTGTACATTTTCCTTCTTTCATACATGGCGATATTGAATTTCGTGCTCCACGCTCCGCTCGCGGTTGCGTTCTGCAGGTTGCCGCCGTGTTTGGCATTACAGGTCGGCGGATTGGGACGGAATGCGGTCTTTCTTTGCATCCTACCCATGGGGGCGGGTTTGCTTCTCGCCGGATGATCCCAGCGCTGTTGCTGACTCTGTCACTGATGTGGTGCTACAGGGAATGGAACTACGAGTATTCCATCATCTGTGGTACCCATTGGAGGAAGATCTCAGCCTTGGTTTGGTCGTTCCTGTAAGACTGCATTACGCAGTAAGCAGGAGTGCTATCAGGCCTGGGCTGAGGCTTGGCGGCTGGGATGTAAACACCAGCATGCTTAAAAAGAAGTATAACTTCGCTCCAGGTCCTTCAAAAGAGTTATTACAAGGCAAAGTCAGAGCACATAGGCAGAATTGGCGAGAAACTAGTTCGCCTTCCTTCGAGAACCCGTGCATTCTGGTCTCGCTGTTCAAGGGAATTTCTGTGTCATCTCTATCATCTCTGCACAGGAGGACGACTCACTGGCCCACGCCGCAAAAGAGAAAGCCGACCTTTAGGCTCCCTTTGCGTCCAACTCGACTCTTGATGACGGGGAACACACCGCCGACCATACCGCTGTGAGTGCTCCATGCCGGATGTGCGGTTCTCACAGCGCTCGGTTCGCAAAGCACTCCTCTGACATCCACAAGTCGAGTGGGCCTGACGGAATCCCCACGTGCTGAGGACGTGCTCCGGAGTTGGCACCGGTTCTAACGCGTTTTTCCGGGTACCCCCAGGCGTAGTCCCGAAATCATGGAAGACAGATTTTGTCCAACTGATCCCTAAAAAGGCGACTGTTTCAGACCCGTCCAACTACAGGCCTATCGCCATCACCCCTTGTTCTCCAAAATAATGGAGTCCGTTATAAACTGCCAGCTCATGCAGTACCTTGAGGATCACCAGCTGATTAGTGACCGTCAATACGGTTTTCGTCGGGTCGATCAGCTGGTGATCTTCTGTCTACCTGACGCATAGATGGGCGGAGGCAGAGTCCGGGGAAGCATTACGTTAGTTTGGACATTGCGAAGGCTTTCGATCGAGTTTGGCACAGCGCTTCTTTCGAAGCTCCTTCCATGGGCTTCTCGAGAAATTGTGCAATTGATCACCAGCTTTGCAGATCGGAGCATCAAGGTCGTTGTAGACGTGCATGCTCCGACCATGCCTATTAACGCTGGTGTTCCACAAGGCTGCGTGCTATCACCAACTGTTTCTTCTGCATATCAATGATATGTTGCAAACCGGTAGCATCTCATGGCTATGCGGATGACAGCACTGGTGATGCTCTATACGCCGGCTGTGCCATTTTCGGAAAACGTCGCCGAGTACGGAACAAACTTGTTCTGAAGTCGAGTCTTTGCTGAACAAAGTTTCGGATTGGGACTAAATCTAGTCCAGTTAATCCTTGAAGACACAAGTTTGCGCGTTTACCGCCAAAAGAACCCTTTGTCGTGTCTCCTCAGTTTGGCACCCTTTGTTGCCTCAGCCAGTATCGGAACTCGGCGTCGACATATCGAGTGACGTGCAGTTTCGTGGTCACTGGAAGAGAAGGCCAAATTGGCCTCTAAAAGCTTGGCGTGCTCAGCAGAGCGGGACAGTATTTCATGCCGGCACAACGCCTGCAACCTTACAAGGCGCAGGTTCGGCCTCACATGGAATACTGTTCCCATCTCTGGGCTGGGCCCCAGTGCCAGCTCCTTCCACTTGACCGCATCCAGCGCAGAGCGGCTCGAATCGTCGACGACCGAGTCCTTTCCGATCGGCTCGATTCATTGGCGCTGAAGAGATGTTGCATATCTTTGCATTTTCTTTCGCATTTACCACGGGAGTGCTCTGAGGAATTGTTCGATTAATCCCAGCCGCCAAATTTCACGGTCGCACATCGCGGCAGAACCCTGATACCATCCACACCATCTAGATGATTGGCGGTCCACCACTGTGCGATTTAGAAGATGTTTTCTTCCTCGCACAACTTCCTTGTGGAATAGTTTACCACCAGGGATTTTTCCGGACCGATACGACTTAGGGACCTTCAAGAAAAGAGCCTACCCCTTTAAAAGGTCAACGCATCTGCACCTCTGGTTCCCCTGGTGTTGCAGTTGTTCGGGCGGCGGTAGTCACTACCATCAGGTGAGCCGCATGCTCTGTTTGCCCCTCTCTATAAAAAAAAAACATGGACCGTGAATCATATTTTGGACGATTTTATACAATTTTTATCTTGCTCAGGATCCGGAATCTCGGCGTTTATTATGTCGTCTATTTGGCTGGGCCGCAACTTCTCTTGCCATACTAGAATGTGGGCATGCGGTAATCCTCTTTTGCCATTCAATTGAATACATGAAGCACTGCACCTCCTCCGAAAATTTTCCTTTGTTAATTACATACATTAATTTTGTACTTTTAATCTAAATACTCTAGCAACTAAATCATGTCTGTCAGTACTTTTGGCCCGGCATTAGCTCCTCGGTTATTTTTCCATGTGGGATTGTGTAAAAGCAAAAAGATCAGGTCTTCCGTAAGTTCGTACATAGGCGAATGCTTCTTGTGTGTACTCATGTAGGTAGCGGGGACTATTAACGAATGATGAGGGCAGAATTACCATTTTACCTTAATCTCTGGGGTTTCCATTGGCGTCGCTAGAAACTGCATCTTGTAAATGTATATAATTCTCAACGCGCAGCTTTTTTTGATTTAAAGATATATAACGGAGACGTTCACTTTCTACCTTCACATATATGTCTACCAAAAATTGATGAAATAATTGTCTACACCGGGCTAAGAGGTTAAAATCATTTTCTCGCAACATCATATGAAACGCATAAAAATCCATAAATGATACTTTTTTGTTCGGAGTAGGCTCCTTTGTGACCGGGTTAATGAGTGGAATTTGAAAATGATAACCCTCTTGTCCTTTGCAATAAATCAATGGGTATTGCAGAGCGTCATAAAACTTGTGTGTATCGGCTACCCGTTGCAACGTATCATCACGTGCTCGCAAGACAATGTCTCGTGAAGAAAATTGATCACCACTAATTACGGCTGCTATTTCGTTTATCAAGGTGCATTGTAGCGCCTTTCATGCTCTCCTCGAGGGTCCGATCTGCGTGAATGACGACTTTATAATCCTCTTCAGGTAGGTTTTCAGAAGCAGTTTTAAATGTTTTGACTAAAATGTTACGTTCATACAAGAATCTTTGAATTTTGAACACTGTGTCTCTCTCAACCCCTGATAAATTGGCAGCGATGGTCTCCTCAATTTCTTCGTCACCCATAAAATATACTTCTAAAACTTTATGCTGTTCGCTTTCAGCTGGAAAAGTGAACCTATTCTATGATAAATTCTGTCCTTGCACCGTAAATGTAGGCGAAAATCCCGGCATTATTATTTCGGTCAACCTGAAGGACGTAATTTGAAAGCATGAGTTATATTTCCGGATCCTGTTTAAAAGCGCCGTGACTCATTAGCATCATATAAAAAGAGAGTTTTCAAAGGTTCTTCTGGTTCCCCAAGTAACGGAAGAGACACTTTTCCATTGGAACAGCACATGCCTGCGGTTTCATCTTTCCATTTTAAAGCGCTGCAAAATCGACACACCTTGTCCATCAGTCTGATAACAACTAACCTGTGATTTTTATAATCAATCAACGGATCATGATTGAATGCTGCGTCATTAAAAACCGACCAAATGTTTCTTTGAAAATTTTGTCGACGTTCAGCTTGGAGCTGTGCATTTGCATCTCTTCGCGCCTGTGTCTGTTCTGGTGTTTCAGATGCCCTTATAGTAGATTGACGTTCAGCTTGCTCAATGAGTCTGTGTTGAGTTTCATCAGGTGGTTTCGGCTCTTAAGGCGGCCTGACGTTCCGCTTGTTCGAATAGCCTTTGCTGACTTTGAGCAGGTGTTTCAGTGGCTCCAAAGCAGATTGACGCTTGCCTGTTCAAGACGCCTTTGCTGACTTTGATCAGGTGTTTCAGTAGCTCTTAAAGTAGCTTGACGCCTGCTTGTTCAAGACGCCTTGCTGACTTTGAGCAGGTGTTTCAGTAGCTCTTAAAGTATCTTGACGCTCTGCCTGTTCAAGACGCCTTCACTGACTTTGAGAAGGTGTTTCAGCTCTTAAAGTAGCTTGACGCTCCGCCTGTTCAAGACGCGCCTTCCTGACTTTGAGAAGGTGTTTCGGAAGCTCTTAAAGCAGCCTGACGCCTGTCTGTTCATGACGCCTTTGCTGACGTTGAGAAGGTGTCTCAGATGCTCTAAAAGCAGCCTGACGCCTGCTTGTTCTTGCCTCTCAGTTCAGCATCTTCTAAAGATTCTAGCGATCGAAATAATCTTTTCGCTTGTCTTTGAGAAGATACCTTGAAAGGCTGGACTTACGTTTGCGAGGCATTATGAAGTAAGAAAAACCTATTTATAAAAAACGTTCAAATACCCAAAGGAATTAAATTTCCTTTTAAATATTTTTTAAAGCAAATCCAAAATATCTAAAAGAATAAATATTCCTTTTAAATATTTTTAAAATCAAAACAACAAAACCAATTCAAGACACAACACGAATCCGAAAACGATAGCTAAAAAAAATCGAATCAACTTAAACCAAATCACAAAACAAATCGCAGAAAACCGAAATCGAAAGCAGTAGTCAATATAAAT
The DNA here is from genome assembly GCA_029286625.1 of Parnassius orleans. Classification (NCBI taxonomy): domain Eukaryota; kingdom Metazoa; phylum Arthropoda; class Insecta; order Lepidoptera; family Papilionidae; genus Parnassius; species Parnassius orleans. Next base: position 2,260,688 of record JAGSMP010000184.1, read on the forward strand.
ATAACCAACGAAAAAAGAAGTAAGTGTATAGGCACCGTATACACTATCTATACTATTAATATTCCTTTGAAATATTGTTAAACAACCTAAAACAACGAAAACCAATTCACGATTCTAAATAAACAAAATCCAAAATCAAAGCCAGAGTCTAAATATGTATAAAGGAATACATACCAACCAAATCAACAAAACCGATCCAAGAAAATACACAAATCCGAAAATGAAAGCCAATATAAATCCATTTATAATATTAGTATGGATTCAACTTTAACCAAATCACAAAGCAAATAACAAACAACCGAAATCGAAAGCAGGTAGTCGAATAAGCTACGAAATAGAAACAATTTAAGCGTATAGGTACCGTATGCACTATAATTTGACGCGCGGCTCAACGGCGGGAGTTAAGTACATGTCAGGAAACATTTCGTTTTAAAAACCTAGTAACGACATCTAGCGGAATCAATTTAAATTATGTATACGTTAGTTAATAAGAACTCTCAAAAAATATTTTTTTCTTATAATTTTGCACAATTTTTCTTATTGTAATACCGATTCATTCATAACCACATATAAGAACTGTATTCATTTCCGTTCAATAAATATTACTAAGGCTTATTAATAAGGCTTACTAAGAACTGTTTCTACCATTGTTAAATAATAGTTAAGCGTGAAAGCGTGACAGGTGGTGATAGTATTTTGATCCATACTTATAATCACGCCTGTAACTTGCGGGTAGGCAGAGCATCAACGGATTACTTAATATCGTCTGCGAGGTTATCGCCTATTCTGTGAATTACGATGCACCAAAACGTTTGAAGTAAATCAGCTGGTGAATTTTATGTTTTTATCGCTCTTTCCCGGTCCTGCGGAAAATACAGATCCATACATTTTTCTTAATTTTGGTAAAAGCCATAATAATCCAGATATTCTGACCTTCTGTGTTCATCCATCGTACCGTCGTCGGTCTTGTAGAATCACGGTGGCGCCACCTAGCTGAATTTAATTTTGCAACATATTCGATTTTCCCACGGGAATGATATGTTTTCCGCTGAAAAAAGTAGCCTATGTCACTCTACAGCCACCGAACTATCCCCATACAAATAATCATGCCATGCCGACGCTCTGTTCCGACGTTAAAGAAGGACAAACTTGTGCAACATATTCGATTTTCCCACGGGAATGAGATGTTTTTCCGCGGAAAAAAGTAGCCTATGTCACTCTACAGCCACCGAACTATCCCCATACAAAAAATCATGCCATGCCGACGCTCTGTTGCGACGTGAAAGAAGGACAAACAAACAAACAAACAAACACTTTCGCATTTATAATATTAAAGTATGGAAGTATGGATGGTTCAATAAGATGCATGACGACGTGTTGTCCAAGACTTTGCGGCCGAGTTTCATCTTTCCCAAGATATGGGTAAGCATTCAACAAGTATTAAGTTTTGACATCAACACAGAGCCAAAATTTTATTCCAAATTTATCAGGTTTATTAGCCATATACTGAATAAAAGGGCATCGAACTTTTGTAGCAAACAACTGTTCATCTATTGTTACATTTTATCCCGGCTTGTACTCGTAGTATGAAATGCAGTTGTCAATAAAGCGATTCCATATTTGAGAAATCAACGCAAATTTATCTTTTTATTTTTTTATTTTATTTATTAACACAATACAGTTTACAGTTGTGGAGATAAAAGTTTCTTAAAATTAAATGATTAAGTACTAAACTGTAAGCCAAAACATGTGTTTATGAAGTAAATTATAAAGAGTTACATATGCTAAAGTTATAAATCATTTAATAAAAAGTGGCTTTGCAATCAACCATCCAGCAGATTACAAGAGGCCTGTTACAGATTTAAGGCTAGAACAAAAGTTAAAGAGTACGCAATACAATGCTACTAAGGCACTCTATTGTTTAGAGATTTTGAATTAACAGCCTGTGACGCAGTCGTTTGTGAATTTTGCTTTCGTGTGGTCGCCCGTCGACGTTAAAGTGCCTTTTTATAACTAAATCGAGTGAATAGTGAAGTTTGGTGCTGTTTTAACATGGAAGGGTAAGCTACCAACATTTTTTATTAATAAATTAGGATTTGTGTACTTTTAATCAAAAATTTAATTTTTCCTTATAACATAAACGGCTATTTGTACTTTATTACCATATACTTACCTGTGTTGTTGATTCAAAATACATTATTCATAGCAAATAGTTTAGTAAATTAATTTATAATAGTAATTAAATACGTTTTATGTGTTCAGTGTGTCTATCTTTCCTATATTTCACAAAATATCAAAATTAAAACACAATAAACAATCGGCCAGATTCTGGCTGCTTGCCAGACAGGAAATTCGACCGAGTCCGCCATTTTATTTGGTAGCTCGATTGGTATGGATATGACTATTCTATGTTGGACTATTTTCCATTTTTATATTAGTTATTTCCGTATGGTGGTTCTTGCAATAGTACCTAAATAATTTCTAATTCACGTTACAATAAATTATGAACACGAAACTCAGACCCGAAACAAAATCTAGGAAATTCAAATGTGACATCATCGGGTCTTATCCGTATTATGTTAGCACTAATCTTTTGCTCGTTGCCATTTTTTTGTAATATTACCTGTTTTCATTCTCGATTTATACAATGTTTTTGTTAAACAACTTTCCTTTTATTTGTGTATTTTGAATAGTAAATTTATGCTTTTGTAGATAGTTTAATAATATTTCTAATAAATCCAATAGAATTTACTCTGAGATGCAAAGTTTGAGAGGACGTTTACAGCCATTATTTTTATATGTTTTGTTTAAATTTATAAATATTAAACTAAACAATTTATAGAATTGAAACTTCGTCTACATTAAGAAATTGAATCATTCTTTATTGTCAAATATTATCGCATGCCACTGGACTTACCCCTTTCTCAGAATTAAAGAACAAATAAACCCAATTTTTGTGCGACGCTCGGTCACCGTCCATGTGTTAAGACATTGAAATGCTTGTTGTGTAAAAAAATGTATGGGAATGTGTGGTTATTTTGCTTTTTATTGTAAAGTAGTATATTAATGTAAATAAATGACATTTATTTTATAAATTAATAATTTTATTGTTTAATTTTCACGTATTATGTACAGAATACTATTAAAAATTGGTTGCCTAACTTTGAAGTAAGATTTATCAAATCTCTTAAGCTGTATTCAACTTAAATATCTACAAAGTAATAGCAAATATTATAACAATTCAAATGACATAAGGTTTATACTAGCTTCCATACAATATTTTAGAGAAATTACTAATTAAATAGCCACGCGTCGATATCGCGCAAATTACGTGCTAAGGCCCTAGCAGACGTGCAGTATTTGCAAAATCGCCGCCGCCACACGAGGGATATAAGTATAAGTATATAGATTAGACCAATTATTTCAGTTTTTTCAGAATATCACGGATAGATCTATTGAAGACATTTGGATTTGAACCTAGAATATCAATATTTGGATGGTCCTGGGATATATCATTGTAGAGGCGACACATCCTAACCACTGGGTTGTAATATGATGTGTTGTTACGGTACACTTGGAGTGAAAATAGTTTAGGCTTGCGGTCACGGGCCCTGTAGTGAGGGTTTATGTTAATCGACGCAAGCACGGACGGAGAATTAATCGTAGAGTGTACTATTTTATGTAGATATATAAGCCCGAACCTTATGCGTCTCGTTTCCAGTGTAACCACGTTAAATTTCTGCAGCCTATCTGTGTAGGAGGCCAACTTGCGATGATAACCATGACGAAAAGAGAGACATCTCAAGAATCTTTTTGTTTTTTCTGATTTATCTGTTATATTTCTCATAGATCGTTCTGATCTCACATCGAATCGTAAATATTTTATAATTTCTTTAAATCTATCCCTAGGCATAGTTTTAGAAAAATATGGAATGCCCCATATTTTACTCCATAAATCATTAACAGATATATTTCTCGCTACAAAACAACCTCTAACGTACAGAATAGAAATGAATTTTTCAAGTTCTTTAGGGAAATATACCATGAATGACCAAGCCGACGATTTGTTTCGGCCTCAGTACAATTTTTTATGTGTCGTAAAATTGTATCATCTATCAAAAGTTTCCATGCTGTCATGAATTACTCTCCAACTTGCCTCCGTGCATAGCTGATAGGTCCTGGCTGTTCAGTCATAACATTATGCCTTCCTCGGCGACCTACCACCTCTGAGCCATTTTCAAATATGGTTTTCCACAATATTCCCCCTGGTGACATCATATTATTTTGAGAGGTATTTCCATAAAATGATGTTCGAATGCCACGTACTCTTCGTCGCCGAGACGATCTTCCCCTAGTTTGTTGTTGAATGGTAGTAAACGGTATGTTGCTGTCTGAATCATCGCTTGAACTTGACTCAGGAGTTGCAGGAATATACGAATCGTTATCTTCAATTTCTGGTGGTAATGAGATACCTTCACCTTCACTATCCGATTCATCTTCTGGCAACGATTGCAATGATGTCAATATTTCTGCATCAGTGATACGCTGAGACATTTTCACGAAAAATCAGAATAATGAAATTGACTCAACGAGAACGCGTATAGTAATGAACGTATAAACTAAAATATTTAGGTATGTGAAACAAGATCAGGCAATAAAATTAAAGTAAATATACTCAGCGGCACGGAATCTTGGCCAAGCGGTTATCTCGCGATAGCAAAAGCTTTAAGTGTTTCTGATGAATGTTTGTTATGCAAGTATGTCAAAAAATGTTTACCCTCAAGTTCAAGAGGGTAATTCATTATTTTTAAGTGCACCATGACGAATTCTTTAATTTTTAGTTGAATCGGGTCATTTGAGCGACTAAGTTCACATTTTAAATTTGTGTATTGTGAAAACTTTACTGTAAGGTTATTCAATTATTGTGATCTTGTGTCGTAACTCAATAACTAAAGGTGCTTTAAAGCCAATAAAAATGCCATTAACACCAGCACAAGTTGCACAAGCAGTAGCATTAATTGACCAAGGGCTGACACAGCGTGAAGTTGCTATTGTGCTTAACGTACCACGGTCCTCAATGCAGTACAGAGTTGGTCACCGTCGATAATCGGCTTACAGCTACTCGATACATCGAGGAAGTTCTTCAGGAGCACGTAATGCCTTATTCGGGATTCATTGGACACGACAAATTCCTCCTCATGCACGATAATGCACGCCCGCACGTCGCACATTGTGTAGAGGAATATCTGGAAGAGGTTGGAATACAAAAATTACAGTGGCCAGCTCGTAGCCCGGACTTAAATCCAATTGAGCATGTATGGGGTATGCTCAAAAGAAAGATAAAGTCAGCTCCAAACCGCCACAAACTCTAAATGAGCTCCGAAATGCAGCGCTGGCCGCTTGGGACAGCATACCGCAAGTTGATGTCAGAAACATCATTCAAAGCATGCCAGATCGAATGCAAGCGGTTATCAGGGCTAGAGGAGGAAATACCCGATATTAAAACTGATAGACAATAAAGAAACAGACTTAATTTTAACTTTGTAGTGTTTTAAAGTGACAATGGAAAGATGTTAATTTTAGTGAAAACATGTTATCTTGAAAAGAAAATTTCGGTGAAGTAAACATTAAATTTCTACGTTCTAAAACCATTAGAGACACTTATTGAATGCATCTACCCTTAATTTACTGTTAAAAAAACGTTTCAGTGCAAATAATCAGCAAATTCACGAGTGGCCAAGTTTCCGTGCCGGTGAGTCCTACTCACAATAGCAATGCATTCATCTATTGAATAGGTTAAATGACCCTAGCCGTCATTGTATGTGAATGTTATTTTTATTCATATTTGTATAAACATATTACAATGTAAATACTTTTGTTTTATTATTATAATAAGTTGCACAAATTAAGAAAAGTATCAATAATTATAATAAAATATCAGCCATCATCATGTTAGTGCAAATTAAGTTGATCATTAAAGAAAAATATTTGCGAAGAGACTTAATGTCTTCATTTGTATTGCGTGCAGCGTAAACTGTTTCATAAATATGGAATGTGCCGGAAATTGGAAGCACGATCCTTTAATATATCAATTGTATCAGGGGAGCTATTTTTGAATCCGAAATATTTGCGCTCGAGTGAATTCAAAGGATTAACCAAATCATTCCAGGTGGATTTATTTATTTGATGTTCTATCAGCTGAATATATTTAATCCTTTTAAATTTAAATGTACTTTTTGTATTTTACTATAATTTTCTTTCGTTTTGATATCGTATTTATGAAAATTATATGTGTTGAATAATTAACTTTTAAAGTAATTGTAGTATAACAGTCATGTTATAACTTTTTATCCGAGTTCAAAAAACGCTTCTCGTTCTATATCCATTGCGTATGTTTTTTTTTACGTATGTTCACCGATTTTTCGGAAACGGCTGGACCGTCTAATTCTTTATTTATTAAATATACTTCAGGGGGTGTTCGTATATAAATTTTAAGAAAAAATCCATCACTAAGTGTGAATAAATAGAGGATGAGAATTTTAATTTTATTGTCGTTACGACATTCTAGTTGTTATATTAAGCTTGTGATATTCCATCAACTCAAATAATTAGGATTTGACTGAAGTAATGACTCCAACGATAATAATAAAAATGCAAGTAAAATTAATATAATTCATAACCTACCTTACCTGTAATTTAAGGCCTTAGTGAAGAGCGTTCGTAGCGTCGGAAGAAACACACACAGAATACAGAAAACTCACGTTGTTGTATTAGTATGATGATCGCCTAAGTAGACCCGTCATTGCTACACGTTAGCGCCGCCACACCACACGCCCTGCCGGATGAGGCGTCATCGCGTTGAGTTATGTGGCAACTAATGCGGCGAAATCATCACAATGCAGCGCCGCTGCCATCAGTAGTTATTAGTAGTAACTACCATTGCAACTACCATTACGTGTCATTTTTACCCGACTGACCCAGAAGGAGTGTAATGTTTTTCGAGTGTATGTATCAACGTATGTATGGATGAATGAATGTACGAGTATATCTATTTCTTTGGCACGCTCTGTAGCCTAAACGGCTTGATTGGCTATAACATATGAGGTATCGTTAGATTCGTCATAGTTGTGAAAGTGACAAAGGGCATAAACATTTTCTCTTTTTAGTAATCTCTTACTTAGTCCGGTTAATAATCACTAATTTAACGGTTGGGCTGGTTTATAATATTTCATCTCATATTAGAATGACAAATAAGGTACTAACGTCATAAAGGACTGCAGACAATAATATGTTGTCGCCCCTAAGGATTAAGATTAGTTGACAGTCGGGTATGGATAAGAAATTGGTATATACTATATACCCGGACAGACTGTTTGGTCTCCAGAAAAGGTTACCAAAGACTTACTTCTTCATTCGTAGGGGAAGGATCATTCAGTTTATAGAAACTCACAGATTATTCAGGGTGTACCGGACATAGATAGGAATTTAATACAGTATGAAATTTACATTATAAACATAATAATCAAAGTTGCATACTCGTGGTTGAATGTGGGTTTTGACTAAGATAAGAAGAACAAGGTTGATCCAGGCACTTACTAAGGCACCTTTTGTTTTTGGTTAAGACAATTTCAAAAATAATATAACTTGTAAATTATTTTTGAATCATGAAAAAAATATTTATTTACTCTAATAGTAAAACAATAAAACCAATTGACCATTTTTCAAATCTTGCCGCCACTTAAATTCTGCTCGCCTTAGGCGCGGGCCTCCCGACGCGGTTCTTCCAGGCCATGGGTTGATGGCCACACCTGTATGAATAAATGAATGAATGAATTGATTTATTCGTCACTATAACATAATGTACACTGGTAATTGATCCTAACAAAAATAATAAAAACAGTATATTTTTTACGTGGTAGAGCCATGCTGCAGCTATATTAGTAGTATAGTTCTAGCACGAATGGGTCGGCTCGACGGGGAAAGGACCATGCTCTCACAGAATACCAGCGTAAAATAGCAGCTTAACGCTGATGTGTTTCGTATGGTGAGTGTAGAGAACCGGAGACCCTTTTTACTGGAAATGAGGCATTCCATCTTAGTCCTCACGGGTGACAACGCATCTGCATTTTGATTTGTAATCGAGGATAGATGTAGATGTCTATGGGTCGCAGCAACCACTTACCATCAGGTGGACTGTGTTCTCGTTTGTCATCCTTATCCTATAAAAAAGTATATTTATATACATTGGGTTGCAGCAACGAAAAGGCATTCTTATCAGAATAACAGATGCTGTAGCAGTGTTGTTATTTACCGAGCAGTTGTCAAGTACATTGTTATATTAATTAATAAATAAATGATTAAAACAATTATAATATATACCAGAATCTAAAAAAAATATAAATTCATATATTATAATAAATTTAAATATAGATTAAACATAACAGATAAATAAATAAACACGAGTTGAAAAAGTTATTATGTTTTTTCCTATTTACATAAATAACATGGTAGATGGTAGATTTAAGGACATATTATGTTAAAATATTATTAAAATGGTAATAGCTAAGAAGTCAAAGCAGTTTCAGAATAATACGCTACGTTTCAATAAAAATATATCCACATTCGTTTTTCGTTTCTTTAATTTCTTTTTTTATTCTTTCTTTTTCTTCTTTTAATGTAGTGTTGTCATGCTGTGGTGTGCTGCTCAGTGTTACCAACTCCAAAAAATATTTTCCCCTAAACAGTGTCTCCATATGTAAATCGAGAACTACCGTGTTGCAAGGGTAAAAATACGGTGTTTCTAGATAAAATTACGGTGGATTAACTATAAGTGTACCGTGTAAATTACCGCGTAACTTTTCGAAGAAAACTACAACATTATGAACCAAATCAAGTCCAAATATATTTGCTGTGGCGGCGCTGTCGTCGCGCCACAAGCGAATACATCGAAGCCTAAATCGCGCTATCAAAGTTCCGAATTAAAAACAGTATATATACAATAGCTCCGAACTACCACCAGGAGCGTTGGCCGCCCCGGGCCGATCACCTTGCCCGGCGGGAGATCTCCCCTTTTCTTCCACCCGCCACAGTGATGACCCCGACGTGATATGAACACGCAACCAACAGCCTTCGGAAAACTACCTTCAAATCCTCGTCATCGTTCTCAAGTACCCCATTCATTCGCTCCCGAGCAAAAATATTCAGTCTTCACATCCTGCAAGCCATCTAGCTTTACAAAGGTTCATCACAGCACTATAATAATGCTTCCTGTTCCTTCAAGCTACTCTCTGCGCTACAGTGTTCGGCACGGCTCTGAGCCTTACTGCTCTTCTCGACTCACCGCAGACTACAAGGCAATTCCCTGGCACTTGCACATTCTTCGACATCTAGACTGCACTATCGACCTCCGGTCTGAGCAGGGGGGTGATGTGGCGGCGCTATCGTCGCGCCACAAGCGAAATACATCGAAACCTAAATTGCGCTATCAAAGTTCCGAATTAAAAACAGTGTATATACAATAGCTCCGAACTACCACTCGGAGCGTTGACCGCTCCCCGGGGCGATCACCTTGCCCGGCGGGAGATCTCCCCTTTTCCTTCCACCCGCCACATTGCTTTTAATTAATTACTATGATTTTTTTTTAAAACATGCTAAAATAAAACAATATTATTCTGAATCTGACCCTCCTAGCATAACAATATCTTTTTCGTAAATGGATTTATTCATTTTAGTTAACATATCGTTAGTAGGCCGATACGAAAGAAAGCCAGCTTTTAAACTATTAAAAAGATAAAAATAAAGCTATTTACTATTTAAAGCACCAGTTAAGTGGACAAATCCATTTGATTGTTATTTTGTATTCTAACCGTGTCAGGTACAAATGGAGCTTATCACTATTTCTTTCTCGTTCATTATCCCAGTTTTCCTGAAGAAAATTTTGCAGGAAAAGTTAAAACGAGTGTAATAAGAAATTTAATTTGGTAACGTTTTCGATCTTGTTAGTTTTTATGTTACCTACTTCATTATCTGGTTTGTATGATTTTCTTTTAAATTGTGTATTATAATTTACGGAAAGAATTTCTTCTTAGTGTCATCCGAAAAGAGAGTTCTTGTGTGAACGAAATAGTTATACCGCCATCTATCGGAAGCCATTAAGTCTTTCTTGCATTTTTCATAGTTGCCTGTTACTACACCCACGGGACGAAATAAGGTGATGGAATCTCTTACGCCGCCACCACACGGAATAATATGTTACATAAACTCTCACGCGGAGGGATTGGCAGAGACTACAAACTTTCATTTGACAGGATCCTGACACCTTCCGCCCTTCTTTCACATCCTTAAATCACGCATACATTTTCATCGGTTTTTTTAAGCGTCAGTAGCCTAATGGCAGGGCGCGGATCGCGAAATCTAAAGGTCGTGGGTTCGAATCCGCCATTCGACTACTGTCGTGAACCACTCCTAACACAAGCATTTTAAGCTTACCAGAAGTGGTTAAAGGGAATTTTAGCATTGTTTAATAGTATTACTAGTATTCTAGTGTTTTTATGAAAAAAAATTGGTTAAGGCTATTCTTAATTTGTCCCAAGTTCAATATAACGCCAATTTGGACTATAAAATTCCGTCTATTTTCCATTGCTATCAGCATAAAACGACAAAAATAAGACAAAGCAAAAAAAGAAAAGAAAAAGAAGAATTTTATCTATATATATATATATATATATATAGGCTATATATATATATATAGCCTTATTTTTCAGCCACTTAGTTTAAATGCTTCCTATGCCACTTCAAACGCATATGTACCGTATCTACTGTGCTGTAGACAGGAATATGCCGTTTTCTAAAGTTTCAAAGTCACAGCAAGAGACACGAAGTTTTGCCAAACCAAAAACCAAATTTATCGACATCGCTTAAATATCATTGGCATATGAAAAATATATACAGTAAAATAATGAAAAAGTGCATACAGTAGTCCTGATGAAATGAATATTATGGCTCTCTATCATACATTAAGAATGAAAACGCAGATGTGTTGACATCACTGGGGTGGAACGCATAAAAATTAATAAAATTAGAGTTTTAATATAAATTAAAAGCCGATTTCAAATAACTTAAAAGAATAAAATAATTTCGACAAAATAGCTTCTGAAGTCGGGGATTTAATATTTCTCTTCACTAAGTCATAGCGCAGACCGAATAATATCATTTTTTTAATTTTTCAGCTGCAGTCATAGTACAGCTATAGGTGGGTCCAAAACGTTTATAACTCACTAATTTCTGTTCTAGAATACAAAAAGTGAAACTGTCACTGGTTATATTTTATGTCACCTTTTAACATTTAATTCTATATTTCACATGAGTTTCATATAAAATAATATGTAAATTCTACAGGCAATATTCTTACATAAAGCTTAATACATTTTAATGAGGCATACGAACAAGCTTTTTACAGACTGTTTACTAGTGCAGCAATGACATTTTGATGTTCACGAAAATGTATCGATAACCTCTAAGTTTAGTAATTGTTCAATCGTGCAACTATAAGGCACAAGATTTATGATTTATGGTTTCTGTATTATTAATAACAATTAATTACAACTCAATAATTTTATGGCAGATCTGATTTTGCCGTATATTTAAAAAAGTTTACCTGTCGCCCACGAATTTTACAAAGTAATCTTGTCGCAAAACAAATTTTCAAACTCGAAACGATATTCTTTTAAATTTTTACAATGTTTTCTTTCACCTGAGATTACGGATTAATGTTTGAATGAATAATGTTTAATTTTTTTAAAAACCTGGTCGTAGAGTTGCTAATAATCTTTATTTCTATCGTTTTCAAGGTTTTGAATTGATTTATTAGGTCTTTACCTATGAATTTGCTATTTTGTTGAACTAGCAAATTGCAAGAGTAACATTTAAGGCAAATTATTCATTTTTCAAAATTAGTAATTCATATCAAAATTTATGCAATATCACTATATTTATAAGAATAAACTCAAAGAAAATTTATGATATTTTTTAATGAAACTCATCATAGCGATGAGTTTCGACGTAGAAAAAGGAAAAAATGCATCTCAAATGGCACGTAATATTAATGATGTGTACGGATTTAGTACTGCTAACAAACAAACTTTGCGTATTGGTTTAATCGCTTTGGTGCGGGTAATGACCTCAAAATCACCCTTGATGCCTTCCAGAGAATAAGACTGATAATGACAAACTAAAGGCGATAGTGGAAGCGAATCCGGCACAAACTGCGCCTGAGCAGTTATTGTCAAAATTGCAAATGATGATGGAGAAGCTGGCACTTAAACAACTCATATTGGTGAACTGCTCTTTGCCATTCCTTATTCATGACAACGTTCAGCAACATATTGCACAACAGACATTGATATAATCAGCAGAATTTAAGCGAAATAAAGAGCAGATCAGAATAGACTTTGACAGACTACCCCTTTTCAACGTTTAGATAATAAGAAAGTGCATCGTCAAGCTGTCCATAAAATGGCAAGAATGTATTAAAGGCTAAGGAAATTATTTTCATATATTAATTATTTTTGTTAATAATTTTTATTTAAATTTTCTGGTACAAAACGGAAATTTCGTAGGCAAACACCTGATAGATAACTAAGGAAAACATATAAAATATTTTGTAAAGTAGTGTCTGTAGTGGTGAAACCACTACTTTACAAAATATTGAAATATAAGGTCGGGGAAAAAGTTTCTTCGTATTTTATAAACAAATTCAAGAAATATTTTTTTCAAAGTTTAATTACATTCAATTATAATATGAATATATTCTATTTTATTCGATATCTTGTTGCCATCTTGTAAGTAATGACATAATCCCGTTGCTGTAGAAATATTGGGATTTTTGATCAAAAAACTGCGACAAGTAGTTCTGACAGTCTTCTCTTGATGTTAACCTAACACTCCTCAAAAAATTCAGAAAAGACCGAAACAGGTGAAAATCTAAGGGTGCAAGATGAAGACTATATGGTGGAGGCATTAACACTTCCCAAACAAGCTCTCTCAATTTTTGCTGAGTGGCCAAAGAAATGTGTTGTTTGGCGTTATCATGATGAAAGACCACTCCTTTTCTATTGATCTATTCCGGCCATTTTTTCTCAATTTCTTGCTCAATTATTTGTTGGCAGTAGAGATCCGAATCGATGATTTTGCTCGGCGGTAAAGGCTCATAATAAACGATGCCCTTCCAATCCCACCATAAACACAGCATCACTTTATTGCGTGTTAATCCGGGTTTCGCTACAATCTCTGGAGCTGGACTACCCTTTGACCATGATCTTTTTCGCATTTTCTTGTCATAAGTGATCCACTTTTCATCATCAGTGATCAATCTTTTCAAAAATGTTTCGGTTTCATTACGTTTCAATAGATAATCGCAAATACTATACGATTCAGAAATTTTTTTCGCGGCTTGAGTCGCATTTTTCTCCTTTTTGTAATAAAATTTCAGAACGTATCGAATTTCTACGTCAGATTCACTCATTTTGGCGGATAGAAAAACAATTCAAAAATATAAGTGACGGGTAAGTGTTTTTTTACTTTTTATTTTACTTTTTCTTAATGTCCTATATGTATTGATATTAAAACCAGCCAGATAAAAAGAGCACAACCAAAGAGATTTTTCTTCAATTTTATACAAACAAAATACGAAGAAACTTTTTCCCCGACCTATTATGAATAAATGAGAATAAAAGAAAAGTGTGAATATGAATATGAATGTTTAAGTTATTTTAAAAACTTTGATTACTAATAAAAATATTCCGAGAAACAACCTTTTAAACATCATCACAGTATAGCACACTCTCTAAATTAATAGAAAAGCCCTTTCAAAATACTACATAATACAGTTAAATATTACACGTATAGTATAATATGCCTTATACAAACAAAAAAAACTGCCTACAGATACATAAAGTAAAATTCCTTTCCTCTATCTTTAGTTTTCCTTACGTAAGAGGGAAAAATATCAAGAAAACAAATAAGATAAAGTATAAGTGGTAACATTTTATTTGCTCATTACAGATAAGAAAATGTTAGTTTGGTAATTTAATAATCACATGTGTCGTCAATCACACCTTTCACAAAATAACAAGAAAACTTTTTTTGTTAGGATATTCATAATTTATCGTATCGTATGTACTAAATCTAAATCACTTAAAAGTTTTAAATCTTAGATTAGTGAAGTTCGTCTACATACATATTTGAACAGCGTGATGCAGTCCGTTTGTCTGTATACAGAATAGCTGTCCCTTGCCTCGTTGATCTAGTGGGTTTGAATCCCGGGTTGGGTCAAAAAAATAATTATTGAGTTTTTCTGTCAAGTCGATTAGCTCAGTAGCAGCCGGGAGTCAGGAAGGTGGCTGTGTTTCACCATCGTGCCTCGGAAAACGCGTAAAGCCGTAGGTCATGCGCCTGATCTATCTCCGGTCGTATCGGATTACCGTCTTATCGGATTATGGGAGAGCACCCGTGCTTGTAAATACACTTGTGCACTATAATCCTGTCCCGCGCAGATGAAAAGAGTGTTATGTGGTGGAATGCGAATTTTTAGACTATTGTGGGAACGGGGAACTTTATCGTGAGTAGAATACAGATACTAAAATTATCCTTAAGATAAGAAGGAGAATTAGGGTCATTTAAAGTTGAATATAGTACTAGTAAAATTCTGAAGCTACACACTTGACGAATAAAAAGCCATTTAAGCTTAGACCGCTACTGGGAAACATGGTCATAGTTACGTAAGCCGAAAATTAATCTAATGCAATTATTGAGAAGGCACCTTGGACATAAGACAAAGTTTTCTTTTATAATTCACACGGCATGATCCGATGTCCGGACTAATATTCAGAATAGCTGAACCGATTGTGATGAAACTTCACGAGCAGATAGAGGGCAGTGTCAGAAGTGATCTAAGCTATATTATATCCGAAAAACTTAAGGGTAGTTTTTATGAAGTGGAAAATTTTATAAAATAAATAATTTCATCAATTGCAAAAAAAAATACACATTAATGATTATTTTTTAAATCAAAATGATGAAAGGAGCTAAATTAACAATCAAAATATTTCTCTATTTATAGTTAGTTAGGGTGAATTATATTTTTTTATTGTTAATCGAAACCCTTCCTCTGTCTTTGTACAATATCTCGCGATCCATCCGGCATACAGAAATCACCTGTGCGAGTTGATTTCTGGATCTCGACAACAGCGCCACCTACTGGGTCCAATTGTGAATTTAAACCGTTCTCGAATCAGCTTACTGACACACACAAAATTTTATGAAAATCGTTCCAGTCGTTTAGGAGGAGTTCAGTCACATACACAAGGAGAGAAAAATTATATATAAAGATAATTTTAACATCAACCAAAATTTACGCAATTTTTAAAATAGTATCCTCGCTAATTTTGAATATATATTTTGCTGATTCATTCTTATCTTTGCAGTGAAAGATATAAAGATATTCAGTTTCCTCATATATGTGTTCCACATCATGAGAACTCAAATTCTTCGAATATGAATGAGAACCAAAGGAGTCAATCGTTTTGGGCCCACTAGAAATTTTCGCGACCCTTAATGGTATTATATAAAAAAAAAGATAACAATTTATTATTGTAATAGCATAAAGATTTTATGAAAATCTAAACGGAATTAAGAAATCTGAAAAAAGAGTTGTTTTGATATTTGTGTTCTTGTCATTGGTTCAGATAATGTAATATTAAAAAATTGTAGTAGAGATGTGCCAACTCGGAAGAAACTCGACTCGAGTTAACTTGAGTTGAAATTCACGTAACTCGAATAGTACTCGAGTTACGCAACTCGAATTGGCGGAACGAAGTTGTGTCAGTTTGTTACAAATTATTTTTATATTTGTTCCTCCATCCAAGATAATTATTATTACTTAACTTCATAATTATCATCATCATTACAGCCCTTCACAAGTCCACTGCTGAACATAGGCCTCCCCAAAATGCCACAAAGCACGGTCCTGAGCCACCTGCATCCATCGACTTCCTGCATATCTTACCAGGTCGTCACCCATCTAGTGGAGGGACGCCCTACACTTCGTCCGCCGGTACGAGGCCGCCACTCGAGAACCTTTTTCCCCATCGGTTGTCGGTTCTTCGAGTTATATGGCCGGCCCATTGCCACTTCAGCTTACTAATCCGTTGGGCTATGTCGGTCACGCTGGTTCTACTGCGGATAACCTCATTTCTAAGTTTATCTCGCAGTGAGACTCCGAGCATAGCTCCTCCAGCTCGCTGAGCGACCTTGAGCTTCCTCATCCGGCCAGCAGTGAAGGACCACGTCTCAGTTCCGTATGTCATCACTGGCAACACGCACTGGTTGTACAGCCTAGTTTTCAAGTTTTGAGATATACCTGACGAGAAGATGTGCCGTAATTTCCCGAACGCTGCCCAGCCGAGTTGAATCCGTCGATTGACCTCTCGGTCGAAGTTGACTTACCTAGTCGGACTATTTGTCCCAAGTAAACATACTCGTCAACAACTTCGAGCTTAGTGCTCCCAACAACTACTGGCATAGGTGTAACATGAACATTAAACATGATCTTTGTTTTGTCCATGTTCACCTTAAGACATATCCGTTGGGAGACACTATTGAGGTCATTGAGCATAGTGCTTAAGTCCTCCAGCGATTCTGCCATAAGGACTATATCGTCGGCAAATCGAAGGTGAGTGATGTACTCGCCATTGATGTTAATATCGTATCCTTTCCAGTACGGTAGCTTGAAAACGTCTTCCAATGCAGCGGTGAAGAGTTTCGGGGATATAACGTCACCCTGTCTTACACCTCTTTGCAGTTGGATAGGTTTTGTACTCTGATTCTGTACTCGGATAGCCATCGTAGCCCTACTGTACAAGCACTTCAGCACCTCGATATACCGACAGTCAACTTGGCACCGCTGAAGGACTGCAGCACCGCCCAAATTTCGACGGAATCAAAGGCTTTCTCATAGTCCACATACGCCAGACATAGTGGCAAATAGTACTTCTCGGACTTCTGTACAATTTGCCGAAGGGTATGTATGTGATCTATGGTGCTAAAGCATTTTCGGAAACCCGCTTGTTCGGGAGGCTGGAAGTCGTCGAGTCTGCGCGAGACGATTCGTAATGACTCTCGAAAATAGCACGTAGACGCGGCTCAGAAGAAGAAATCGGTCTGTAGTTCTTCAAGAGAGCATTGTCGCCTTTCTTGAAGAACAAGACCACCCCACTTCTGCTCCACGCCTCCGGTGTAATGCCACCATGTAGGACGGAATTAAAGAGCTTCTGAAGGACTTCAAGCACCGGTTTTCCACCCGCTTCAGAAGCTCCGCTGTAATTCCATCCTCGCCTGGGGCCTTGCCGTTTTAAGGTGCTGGAGAGCCATTCTAATCTCGCTCAGACTGACGTCCGGGATATCATCGGAATAGTGTCGGATAAGACTCGCTCTTGATCGTTACCACACTTGCGTGTGGCTCCAACGATGATGTGTACAGCTGCTCATAGAACCTCTCAATCTCACTCAAAATCTCAGGTGTCCCGGAATGACACTGCCACACTCGGTCTTCAGCTTCGACAGTTGGTTCTTTCTGGCAGACAGATCTCTAGCAAAGACTTTGGAGCCCTGGTTCCGCTCGATCGCTTCTTCAATACGAGCTGTATTGAAGTTGCGCAAGTCCCGCCGCATGCATTTGGAGATCTGTCTGTTCAGTTGCCTGTATTCTGTCATATCTACTGAAGACTGCAGCTTCATATCCCGACTAACAGCCATGAGATTAAGAGTGTGATCGGAGAGTTTTGTGTTCTTCTGCGGCGGGTCTTGCAAAACTTAGCTCCGACCGCATGGACAGTTTCCACGAGCTTGCCATTCATATCGTCCACTCTATTGCAATCTTCTAGGCACTGAAAACGGTTTCGTAGTTCGAGCTGAAAGGTTTCGGGACTTTGGATTAGAGCACGAGGGGACGGAGCGTTGACTTCATTAGACGTGACCTCTCCAACTTTACGTTTAGGTTCAGTGTGCCCTCATTATTCGGTGATCGCTGCCGGTTTTCACCCTCGCGATCACTGAGACATCACTGAACAATTGTCGCCTGGTCGTCATAATGAAGTCAATCATTTTTGTCGAACCGTCGGGGCTCGACCAAGTCCACTCCTGGGGCCGCTTCTGGAAGAAAGAGTTCATCATAAAAGTCCGAACATCCAGCATGGAG
The DNA here is from genome assembly GCA_029286625.1 of Parnassius orleans. NCBI lineage: Eukaryota > Metazoa > Arthropoda > Insecta > Lepidoptera > Papilionidae > Parnassius > Parnassius orleans. Next base: position 2,278,941 of record JAGSMP010000184.1, read on the forward strand.
CACTCACACCACGGGATGGTCGGCGGTGTGTTCTCCCCGTCATCAAGAGTCGAGTTGGACGCAAAAGTGAGCCTAAAGGTCGGCTTTCTCTTTTGCGGCATGGGCCAGTGAGTCGTCCTCCTGTACAGAGATGGTAGTGATGGCTTACAGAAATTCCTTGGACAGCCTTGGCGAGAGACCAGAATGCACGGTTCCCGAAGGAAGGCGAACTAGTTTCTCACCAATTCTGCCTATGTGCTCTGACTTTGCCTTGGCAACACTTTGAAGGACCTGGAGGCGAAGTTATACTTCTTTTAAGCATGCTGGTGTTTACATCCCGAGCCGCCGAAGCCTCAGCCCAGGCCTGATAGCACTCCTGCTTACTGCGTAATGCAGTCTTACAGGAGCGACCAAACCAGGCTGCGATCTGCCTCCGATGGGTACCACAGATGATGGAATAAATAGTTCCATTCCTGTAACACCACATCAGTGACAGAGTCAGCAACAGCGCTGGGATCATCCGGCGAGAAGCAAACCCGCCCCCATGGGTAGGATGCAAAGAAAGACCGCAATCCGTCCCAATCCGCCGACCTGTAATGCCAAGCACGGCGGCAACCTGCAGAACGCAACCGCGAGGGGAGCGTGAGTGGCACCACTCCGGATCAGACAATGGTCCGAAGAGCCGAGAGGGGCATTGACGGAAACCTGATATCTGTCCGGATGAGAGGTCAGCAGAAGGTCCAACAGAGAAGGTGTATGATCCTTCACATCTGGAATCCGCGTAGGCGAAGTAACCAGCTGTGTCAGACCATATGCCAAGGCAAAGTCATAAACAGATCTCCCCGCATGATCGGTTAAACGTGAACCAAGCCATTCGGCGTGGTGGGCGTTAAAATCGCCAAGGATCACGATCTCTGCGGATGGGACCTGTTGTAGCAAGGAATCTGTAGCCATTTGGACGTGGTCGATGAGTCGGTCTGTTTCGGCATTACCGCTATGGGACCTATAGAGGCACCCGTAGACGCGCGGATGATCGTCGCTATCTACGCGTAGCCAAAGGATGGACAGGTCCGAACCTTCAAGACTGCCGAGGCGTCGAGAACAGATGTCCTCTCTGACGTATGCGCAAACTCCAGCCCGAGGCACAAAGGAGTGTTCCAATTTGTACCCCGGGTAGGAGAGATACGAAGTATCAGCCGGAGAGGACACCTGCGTCTCGGTCAGAAAGAGCAAGGCCGGCTTTGCCGTCTCGAGATGGTAGTGGACGGCGTTTAGGTTCGAGTGAAGTCCCCTGATGTTGCAGAAATCCACAGATAGCGTGGCAGGGGTCGCCTTGGTCTTGTTTCTCAGTTTGCCCCGAGCAGTTATTGTTACGAGCGGAATTTTGCCCCCCCCCAGAATACGCGGGGCAGCCTGAGCACCCACGCTCAGGAGTGGAGTAGCATGGTCGTGGATGCTCAGCGAGGGATTCTCCAGGGGTGCTGGTACCCTCCTGGGGTAGTCTAAAATTTAATTCCGCTACCATGTTGATGGGGGGGGAATTGGGCCTCCGGTCACCTGCACTCACCAGACGAAACGCAAAAGCAGAGCTTCCACTTCACGCCGGTATTCTGTGAGGTCGTGGTACTGACCCGGCTCGAGCCGGCCCATACGTGCAACAGCAAAAGCTGCTGCGTGGCTCTACCACCGTTAAAAAATTAACAATTAAAATATTTCTCTATTTATAGTTAGTTAGGGTGAATTATATTTTTTTATTGTTAATCAAAACCCTTCCTCTGTCTTTGTACAATATCTCGCGATCCATCCCGGCATACAGAAATCACCTGTGCAAGTTGATTTCTGGATCTCGACAACAGCGCCATCTACTGGGTCCAATTGTGAATCTAAACCGTTCTCGAATCAGCTTACTGACACACACAAAATTTTATGAAAATCGTTCCAGCCGTTTAGGAGGAGTTCAGTCACATACACACGGAGAAAAAAAAATTATATATAAAGATAATTAGATGGTTAAATTTTAACATCAACCAAAAGATTACGCGATTTTTAAAAACAGTATCCTATTTAATTTTGAATATATTTTTTTGCTGATTCATTCTTATCTTCGCTGTGAAAGATATAAAGATATTCAGTTTCCTCATATATGTGGAATAAACATCACATCATGAGAACTCAACTTCTTCGAATATGAATGAAAACCAAATTTATCTATATATATAAAGATTTTAAGTATTTGTATTAAATACACCCTCGCAAGCGCAGTGTTGGGAGAACCCTCAATAAAGGGGGTGACGACACTTTATGACAACTAGAGTTGATGGATGCAGGTAATTCATAATCATGCAATGTCACAATCCAGGAGGGAGGCCTATGTTCAGAATTGGTATTGTAATAAGCTGTAATGGTCATCATCATCATTACAGCCCTTCACAAGTCCACTGCAGAACATAGGCCGCCCCCAAGGAATGCCACAAAGCACGGTCCTGAGCCACCTGCATCCATCGACTTCCTGCATGTCTTACCAGATCGTCATTCCATCTAGTGGGGGGACGCACTACACTTCGTCCGCCGGTACGAGGCCGCCACTCGAGAACCTTTTTCCCCATCGGTTGTTGATTCTTCGAGCTATATGGCCGGCCCATTGCCACTTCAGCTTACTAAGAGAAACGAGAAACTCAAAGCATAGCCCTCTCCATTGCTCGCTGAGCAACCTTGAGCTTCCTCATCCGGCCCACAGTAAAGGACCACGTCTCAGTTCCATAGGTCATCACTGGCAACACGCACTGGTTGTAAAGTCTCGTTTTCAAGTTTTGAGGTATACCTGACGAGTAGATGTGCCGTAATTTCCCGAACGCTGCCCAGCCGAGTTGAATCTGTCGATTGACCTCTCGGTCGAAGTTGGACTTACCTAGTCAGACTATTTGTCCCAGGTAAACGTACTCATCAACAACTTCGAGCTTAGTGCTCCCAACAACTACCGGCATAGGTGTGACATGGACGTTAACCATGATTTTTGTTTTGTCCATGTTCATCTTAAGACCTATCCGTTGGGAGGCACTATTGAGTTCATTGAGCATAGTGCTTAGGTCCTTTAGCGATTCTACCATAAGGACTATATCGTTGGCAAATCGAAAGTGAGTGATGTACTCGCCGTTGATGTTAATACCGTATCCTTTCCAGTCCAGAAGCCTGAAAAAGTATTCCAATGCAGCGGTGAAGAGTTTCGGGGATATAACGTCACCCTGTCTTACACCTCTCTGCAGTTGGATAGGTTTTGTACTTTGGTTCAGTACTCGGATAGCCAACGTAGCCCTACTGTAGAAACACTTCAGCACTTCGATATACCGACAGTCAACTTGGCACCGCTGAAGGAACTGCAGCACCGCCCAAATTTCGACGGAATCAAAGGCTTTCTCATAGTCCACATACGCCAGACACAGTGGCTACCATGGCAGACGGAATTAAAGAGCTTCTGAAGGACTTCAAGTACCGGTTTTCCACCCGCTTTCAGAAGCTCCGCTGTTTTTCCATCCTCGCCTGGGGCCTTGCCGTTTTTAAAGTGCTGGAGAGCCATTCTAATCTCGCTCAGACTGACGTTCGGAATAACATCAGAATAGTATCGAATAAGACTTGCTCTTGGATCGTTACTCACACTTGCGTGTGGGTCCAACGATGATATATACACCTGCCCATAGAACCTCTCAATCTCACTCAAAATCTCAGGTTTACCGAAAACGACTCTGCCATACTCGGTATTCAGCTTCAACAATAGGCTCTTTCTGGCAGACAGATCTCTAGCAAAGACTTTGGAGCCCTGATTCCACTCGATCGCTTCTTCAATACGAGCAGTATTAAAGTTGTAAAAGGCCCGCCGTATGCATTTGGAGATCTGTCTATTCACTTGCCTGTATGCTGTCAAATCAACTGAAGACTGCAGCTTCATTTCCCGTCTAACAGCCATGAGATTAAGAGTGTGATCGGAGAGTTTTTGTGTTCTTCTGCGGTGGGTCTTGCAAAACTTAGCTCCGACTGCATGGACAGTTTTCACGAGCTTCTCATTCATATCGTCCATTGCATTGCAATCTTCTAGGCACTGCAAACGGTTTTGTAGCTCTAGCTGAAAGGTTTCGGGACTTTGGATTAGAGCACCAGGGGGACGGAGCGTTGACGTCATTAGACGTGACCTCTCTTACTTAACGTTTAGGTTAAGTGTGCCTCTAACCATTCGGTGATCGCTGCTGGTTTTCACCTTCGCTATCACTGAGACATCACTGAACAATTGTCGTCTGGTCGTCATAATGAAGTCAATCTCATTTTTTGTCGAACCGTCGGGGCTCGACCAAGTCCACTTCCTGTGGTCGTCTCCCTTCGCTTCTGGAAGAAAGAGTTCATCATATAGAGTCCCTCTTTCTCCATAAAGTCGGCCAACTGCTGGCCCCTTGGGTTCCGTTGCCCTATTCCAAATTTCCCTACCTTCAGCTCACCGTTCTTTCTTGTGCCTAGTTTTGGGTTGAAGTTCTATTAATATTGTCCTCCAAAACCCACTATACGGTGTTATAGTGGGTTTTGTAGGAACGCATGGCTCCAGATATATCCTCATACATTTACTCCACCTCCTCATCGGGATGTGCCGAGGTTGGTGCGTGAACCTGTATGACCTTCAGCGAATACCATTTGGTGATTCTTAGTATATAAGGTACGAAACCCTCGTCGACACACTCAATTTTTACAACGCTTTTAACGAGAGACTTGTGGACGATAAATAAACATACATTTCATTGAGGTTCACTAAAATTCGTGGTGGGCCCATTCTCCATACAAAAGGAACTGTCTCCTTTGTCTATATATAAAGATTTAAGTATTTGTATTAAATACACCTCGCAAGCGCAGTGTTGTGAGAACCCTCAATAAAGGGGTGACGACACTTTATGACAACCACAGTTGATAGATGCAGGTAATTCATAATCATGCAATGTCACAATCAGGAGGAGGCCTATGTTCAGAATTGGTATTGTAATAAGCTGTAATGGTCATCATCATCATTACAGCCCTTCACAAGTCCACTGCAGAACATAGGCCGCCCCAAGGAATGCCACAAAGCACGGTCCTGAGCCACCTGCATCCATCGATTCCCTGCATGTCTTAACAGATCGTCACTCCATCTAGTGGGGTACGCACTACACTTCGTCCACTGGTACGAGGCCGCCACTCGAGAACCTTTTCCCCATCGGTTGTCGGTTCTTCGAGCTATATGGCCGATCCATTGCCACTTCAGCTTACTAAGAGAAACGAGAAACCCAAGCATAGCTCTCCATTGCTCGCTGAGCAACCTTGAGCTTCCCATCCGGCCTACAGTGAAGGACCACGTCTCAGTTCCATAGGTCATCACTGTTGTCTCGTTTTCAAGTTTTGAGGTATACCTGACGAGTAGATGTGCCGTAATTTCCCGAACGCTGCCCAGCCGAGTTGAATCTGTCGATTGAACTCGGTCGAAGTTGGACTTACCTAGTCAGACTATTTGTCCCAGGTAAACATACTCGTCAACAACTTCGAGCTTAGTGCTCCCAAGAACTACCAGCATAGGTGTGACATGGACGTTAACCATGATTTTTGTTTTGTCCATGTTCATCTTAAGACCTATCCGTTGCGAGGCACCATTGAGGTCATTGAGCATAGCTTAGGTCCTTTAGCGATTCTACCATAAGGACTATATCGTTGGCAAATCGAAGGTGAGTGATATACTCGCCGTTGATGTTAATACCGTATCCTTTCCAGTCCAGAAGCTTGAAAAAGTCTTCCAATGCAGCGGTGAAGAGTTTCGGGGATATAACGTCCTCTGTCTTACACCTCTCTGCAGTTGGATAGGTTTTGTACTTTGGTTCTGTACTCGGATAGCCATCGTAGCCCTACTGTAGAAACACTTCAGCACTTCGATATACCGACAGTCAACTTGGCACTGCAGCACCGCCAAAATTTCGACGGAATCAAAGGCTTTCTCATAGTCCACATACGCCAGACACAGTGGCCGCCATGGAGGACGGAATTAAACAGCTTCTGAAGGACTTCAAATACCGGTTTTCCACCCGCTTTCAGAAGCTCCGCTGTTTTTCCATCCTCGCCTGGGGCCTGCTGTTTTAAAGTGCTGGAGAGCTATTCTAATCTCGCTCAGACTGACGTCCGGAATAACATCAGAATACTATCGGATAAGACTTGCTCTTGATCGTTACTCACACTTGCGTGTGGGTCCAACGATGATATGTACAGCTGCTCATAGAACCTCTCAATCTCACTCAAAATCTCAGGTTTACCGGAAACGACTCTGCCATACTCGGTATTCAGCTTCAACAATAGGCTCTTACTGGCAGACAGATCTCTAGCAAAGACATTGGAGACCTGATTCCACTCGATCGCTTCTTCAATACGAGCAGTATTAATGTTGCGTAAGTCCTGCCGTATGCATTTAAAGATCTGTCTATTCACTTGCCTGTATGCTGTCAAATCTACTGAAGACTGCAGCTTTATTTCCCGTCTAACAGCCATGAGATTAAGAGTGTCATCGGAGAGTTTTGTGTTCTTCTGCGGCGGGTCTTGCAATACCTAGCTCCGACTGCATGGACAGTTTCCACGAGCTTCTCATTCATATCGTCCATTGCATTGCAATCTTCTAGGCACTGCAAACGGTTTTGTAGCTCGAGCTGAAAGGTTTCGGACTTTGGATTAGAGCACCAGGGGACGGAGCGTTGACGTCATTAGACGTGACCTCTAACTTAACGATTAGGTTCAGTGTCCTCTAACCATCCGATGATCGCTGCTGGTTTTCACCTTCGCTATCACTGAGACATCAGTGAACAATTGTCGTCTGGTCGTCATAATGAAGTCAATCTCATTTTTGTCGAACCGTCGGGGCTCGACCAAGTCCACTTCCTGTGGTCGTCTTCCTTCGCTTCTGGAAGAAAGAGTTCATCATAAAGAGTCCTCTTTCTCCATAAAGTCGGCCAACTGCTGGCCCCTTGGGTTCCGTTGCCCTATTCCAAATTTCCCTACCTTCAGCTCACCGTTCTTTCTTGTGCCTAGTTTTGGGTTGAAGTCTCCCATTAACACCGTATAGTGGGTTTTGGAGGAACGCATGGCTCTAGATATATCCTCATACATTTACTCCACCTCCTCATCGGGATGTGCCGAGGTTGGTGCGTGAACCTGTATGACCTTCAGCGAATACCATTTGGTGATTCTTAGTATAAGGTACGCAACCCTCGTCGACACACTCAATTTTTACAACGCTTTTAACGAGAGACTTGTGGACGATAAATCCGACACCTCCTTGGGACAGATGGTCGCCCTCCCGGTGGTAGAACAAGTTGCCGGATTTGAGGATTACCATGTTCTCCCCCTCTCTTTGGACCTCAGATTATCCTGTAATATTCCAGCGCAACTTGTCTATCTGTTCTTCTAGCTCTGGGTGCGTGCGTTATATGTTGCCAGGTTGAGTCATCTTAGGTGGCAACCGAACCTCCACCGAAGATTCTGAGTACCCCCTGCCCCGCCGTTACCACGGTCGTCACCGTAGCCAGGAATAGCGAGGCTGACGGCGGCTGGTGACCGTCTCTTCGTAACTTTAATCATGGGGGTATATTGCCATAGTTGCCACGCTTGGCAAGCGGGTTGGCAACCGCAGTTTTTTATTGTTGTTTTGCTGTTATCAGAAAGATGGTGCTGCCCATCTTCTGCCTCAGTTTCCTCTGTCGTACAGGTCTTATAATATAAAGTAAATAGTATCTATGACATAACCCCCTGAGAACAAGGATTGAGTGGTTTTGTTCGATTTTGAGTGTAGTCAGCAGCTTCGTCTTCGTCTTCTGATATACAGAATGTTGTAGCAGTGGTGTTTAGTGATGATATGGGAATCTCGACCTGTTGTCGGCGACAAGAACGGTCAAAGCAATTATTAAAAATTTGTATACAGTTACCATGTGGATTTGTAGGTATATTATTTTGGCTTCTAAGAAAATAATTTAGTAAATAAACAATATAAAGTATACAGGACTTATAATATAAAGTAAATAGTATCTATGACATAACAGACGAATTCACTCTCCACATGTATCAAATGCAGACCGGCAGTAGCGCCAAATAATCTGTCTGCGGCGTCCCACACTGACAGCATATTTCCATTCAAGAGGGAGTGGCACAGTACCACGCTTTCTTCTAAACCCCGACTATCACACTTCCTTGTGCGGATAGTAGTAAGCCGTCTGCATACGGTCTAACAGTTATCACCACCTGCGAACAGAAATTGACACTTGTTTAATATTACAATACTCGACCATTACTGACTTCATTTACGTCGATGGTAGTAGACCGATTCGGGCGCACAAGGCCCCCCTCAATCAGTATTACAGCCGACAGCACGGACGGGGCGTGCCGAGCCCTCTCCCTTAGTTGTCCGACACTTAAAGCAGATTTCTCATGCCATATACAGCGTGGACCGGGCGCGCGAGGCCCCTTCATCCAGCTGCCTCAGGCAATACGCAGCGTGGACCGGGCGTACGAGGCTCCTTCATCCAGCTGCCTCAGGTAAACCGCAGCGTGGACTAGGCATACGAGGCCCCTTCATCCAGTTGCCTCAGAGAATACGCGGCGTGGACCGGGCGTACGTGGCCCCTTCATCCAGCCACCTCGGGCAAATTGCAGCGTGGATAGGGCGTTCGAGGCCCCTTCGACCAGCTGCCACAGGCTATATGCGGCGTGGATCGGGCAAACAAGGCCCCTTCATCCAGCCACCTCAGACAATACGCAAATACATGTACTAGACGTTAGAATCCCTTCAGATAATAACCCACTACTGAATGTAGCATGGACGGGGCGCACCAGGCCCTACTCTCCAGCTTTCATACCATGACTGTAAATGGGTCCGGGCACCTTGAGCTCCATCGACACCATCAATTTTTTAAACGTGAAACGAAACACGCGATTTGCATACGAACGATTATAACACAGTTATATAAGAGATTTACTTACACGCATGCGCCTGAACTTGGAATACGCTCGTGTCTGACTCATTACCTGTTGTGATAAGAGTATCGGCACTAGTATTTACAGTATTATAGGATCGACAACGCATCACTATCGCTATCGACTGGCTCCAATGGACATCCTCCTTATTGATCATTGCTATAACGACATCTTCTTACCCCTCGACATCAAACCCCAATTTAGTCGACTACATAATATTTAGAGCAAACCGTAACACTTATCAACACATTATAACATAAAAAGGCTATTTATTCCTTTAATTCAAAGCACGTTAAAGTTAAAAATTTTTTGGTACTTCTCTAAGTAACATTTTCGAACTTTAAAATTTACTCCATGTAAATTATACTTCGCATGAACATAACATAACATAACTCGAGCAATTGAAATTTCCACTGAATGCAAAATAACTCATCTAGGTACCTTCAACATTTTTTAACATTTTTATGTACGTTAAGAAATTATAAAAGTACTTGCGGGTTCCTTGAATATAAATCGAAGAAAGAGAATTATTTTTTGGCTTAAAACATTTCGCTTTAAAAGTTTACTCTACACTTTAATGATACGCCAATGTCGCCAGTGTGATAGGAAATTTCATTACGACATATAATACGACATAAAAACAAAGGCATCAAACGCGAAGCGCATCATAGTCTTTCACAAACGTAATAACCCTCACAATATTCCAAGATTATATGTGGGCGATTACAGGGACTTTATCCCACTTCTGATCTCGGAACTAGCGGGAATACGTCAGGAAAGGTTAGTTCTTAAAAATAGTAAAAGTGTGAGAGCGGATGTTCAACTTCCTCTCTTGGTTACGCAATTGATCATTAGCGGCAATAAGACAGCGTAACTGAACTCATATAAAATTGCGACTAACAACTGTAAACATGCTAAAGTGTAACTCGAGTCGAGTTGAAAATTTAACACACATTTGATACATAATATACGAAATGCACCCGTAAAATAAAATATTTTCTTTGACTTTTCTCTGATTGAAATGTCTATTTAAACACATTATTAACAACACTACTTCGTACCTAATGGTAATTCGGAAAGTAAAAGTTGCATGTCACGCGAAATACGATAAGTTCTGGGGTTAAGGTATCAAAAGTGAGCAACCTGAGTTAGATTTCTGCCAGCACCTATGAAGTTTGTAGTAACAATTTTAAACGTTTTTATCGTTAAAAGTTTAAGAAAACTCGTTTGAAGCCGAGAAATACGCTGCTATTCAATGAAAATATGGACGAATAATACTTTGAAATATATTCTATTCATCGTATAATGTTTATCAACGAAAAAACTTGAAACATCAAATTACCATTTTACGATAATAGAAAAAAGAACATTTAGGTCATACCGAGCTTGTCTAAACTGTTATAATAAACAATATTTTTGAGAAAACAACAGAAATTAATTATTAGTGAAGCTAAGTGCTTTTATGGAAGTTATAAAGACTAAAGAATTTAAATACTTTTAGCGGAATCAACATATTTTTAATATAGTATATTAACATTTTATTTCTTTTATAATTATATGGCCAAGTACAATGTTTTTCGAAATAATTTTTAAGACGACTATAAAGCGTACCTTCGAGTAACATTTAGTCTTTGTGTTATTAAAATCGGTTCATTCTGTCAAAAGCATAGAGCAACACAGGATACGTCGATACTCCGATACGTCGGCGGCCCGTGTTGCTTTGATCATAAGTTATGATTAATATTCTGAAGTATGGGTACGAAGTATAGGTACGAGTTTATTCAATGGCGGCGTTGAGTTATCAAGTAGATTTTAATCTAATCTCAGATATCGTAATTAAATGATGTAAGATAATGTTCTATAATGATATACTTATACCTAAAACACGTTACAAAAAAAAGGAATATGTTTTCTCACAAATATTACCGTAAATACCATTTTAGTTAGAAAAAGTAAAATAGTTAGTCAGTGTCATCGATTGATGATGCTGTGCAAATGTAATGATGTATAATAGTAGGGGAGCCCATGATGCTAAGTGGGGATTTACTCGAACGTTGTGTTAATTTAATTAAAAAAATAATAATTTAAAAAAGTTATATAATTAATATTTCCCCTTCCAGTGGTGGAGAAAGCGTCTACAGATTTTCAAAAATGTAAAAAAAAATAATTACATGGAAATTCTTAAGAGTGTCAGATATTATAATTTAGATGCCCCAACGTGTCTCTGATATCGAAGGTATATTTATCTGCCGACTTGCGTGGTGCGGGTCGCCATCCGGATGGGTAGAAAATAAAAAATAAACAAATTAATTCCAGCGCGTTAGATATTCAAAGGGGGTGTTAATTAAACCCTAAAAATACTCCCATTCAAAAGACTGACAATTCTAAAGTGACGCAAGCTCGTAGCGAATTTTTGAAAATGCAAAAAAGAAATCGCCATATTGAAATATTCGAGCGTGTCAGATTGTTTATACAGAAGGTTCAGCTTGAGGTCCCAGTTACGGTAGCTTAAAATCTGACGATTATTTAGAGAAATATTAATAATCTGTTTATATAGTTTATAGGCGCCCCTTTAATGGGGCAGGGGTGCGAAGAATCTCCGGGAAAAAAACCGGCGACGAGGTTCCCCACCCGTCACGTTCTGTCACCCGGAGGGGCGAAAAGTGGATTGCGGAGGCCCGTCTGGCTACGCTGAATGTATGTGGAGCAATGAATGATAAGATGGATGAAGTATGCGAAATGATGAATGATAGAGGAATAGATGTGTTATGTGTAAATGAGACGAAACGGAAGGGAAAGGATACCACTGCACATGGCATGTATACCGCTTACTGGTCTGGTGTAGATGAGACCGAGCGGTCACGCCAGGGAGTCGGTGTTAGAAGGCTGCTATGGATACTAATGAAAGTGGGCTTAAAGAAGTTGTTTGTGCTAGGGGTGTACGCCCCAGATATGTCTAAGCCCACTTATATCCGAGAGCAGTTTTGGGACATGGTAAGGATGGTGTTGATTAAATGTACGGTAAATGAAAATAATATTATGTTAGGAGATTTTAATGGAAGGGTTGGGGTGAAGAGGTCTGGTTATGAAAGGATATTGGGAACGTTTGGCGATGACAGTATAAATGAGAATGGTGAAGACATCCTCACCATATGTGTGGAAAAGAATATTTTTGTGATGAACACTTTCTTTCGCCATAAGAGGATTCACATGTATACATGGGAAAGAGGTGATGATAGAAGCATGATAGATTTCATAATTGTGGATGAAAGAATGAGGAGCGCGGTGGTTACCGGGGGTCCAACGTAGGGACGGATTATTACTTGGTCTTATGCCGAATTAATGGTCTATTCAAGCGTTGGCGGCATCGGACATCTGTGTCTACCACTGAGTTACAGCGTATAAGAATAGAGAGGTTACAAGATGAAGGTGTGAAAGAGAAGTTCAAATGTAGACTGAGAGAAAATATAAGTGGTATGGATGAATTGTGTGTGAATGATTTAGACTTGGAAGATTGAAAGAAAAAAGGCAGACTTTAGACGTATAAATAAGAGAGTAATAGAAGTTTTTGAAAGGAAAAAGCAAGAAAGAACGGATAAGAATGATAGAAGGATATCTGATAACTTCCAGGCAAATATTAAAATGTTCTGGAAACTCGTAAGAACTGCCAGGGGAAATTTAATACAGCCTAAAATGAATGCTATACGAGACGAGAATGGCTGTATGCTGAATGATGAAGTTTCTAATTTAAAGAGATGGAAGGAATACCTTGAAAGTGTGTTTATGAGTGAAGAGTCGTCTGAATTAAGTGAAATAGAAATTCCGAAAGAAGTGGAGAGAGGTTGGGAGATAATTGTAGATGAAATAATGAAAGCAATGAAAAGCATGAAAGCAGGTAAGCAGCCGGATATGATAAGAGTATCACTGAAATGCTAAGGGCTGGAGAGAGTGGTGGCAGGCCTGCTGTACACCTTGTTTAATTTATGTTGGGAACTGAAGCGGGTACCGAAAGACTGGTGCAAAGCCGTTATAGTCCCCATATATAAGGGAAAAGGGTCACAGCAGGACTGTAAAACTACCGTGGCATTAGTTTGCTTAGCATTGTGGGTAAACTGTATGCTAAGAGAAAAGTGTGGTTTGCAAGATGACGTTGTGACCAGGAATAAGAAAGGAATGCTTCGGTGGATTGGTCATGTAGAAAGAATGAACGAGGAAAGAGTGACAGAGCAAATTTATGTTGCAGAAGTGAACGGAAGAGTCGGGAAGGGACGCCCTAGACGAAGGTTTATCGACCAAATTGAAGATATATTGAAAATGGGCCAGATTAGTAGTACCCTTAATCGGCGACCGTGTATGCGTAGATATATGGATGTAAAGGAGGCGAGAGAAGTGTGTCAGGATCATCGGAATGGAAGTACGTAGTCTCTGGGTGACAGGAGTGAGTGTTTATGTATGTATTTCATAGTTTTATATTGTTTCTGACGTAAAAATAATAACTTTTTGAGATATTTCTTGTTCACAAAAACACACTTCATATTTCTATCACTCATCTTTGCAATATGTAATAAACTCACAAAAATTTATTTACAAAACTAACTTTAAAGCACAAACAAGCCAGAGCGTCATACATATAATAAAATGAACGCGTTGTTTTGTGATCAGCTGTGATGGTGTTATGGCGACGGACATCAGTGTGGGGATGGCGCGAGAGAGTCAGATATAGGGAAAAGTAAAAGGGCGAGAGAGGCGTTGAATGGGGTATACATGCTTTACTCTAGCTGCACGCTCTCATCTTCATAGACGATTTTTAGTATTTCTTGTGGAAATCGGCAGATTATGTTTTTCTTGTTATTTTTGAAATATTTCCTTTAAAATAAAAAAAAATCTACCACGCTTGAGAATGTCAAGACAACTTTTTTTTGAAATTTTGTAACCATCCCACTACCTTACGTTACACTCAACTCGTCAGATTTTCTAAATGCACTCTTTTTAGCTCGTAATTAACCAACCTTGCCTTAATCGGACGTGCTCTATTATTTCTGACGATCGATTTTTTGTTTACTAATCTGATGGGCAACCCTAGACGCACGGTCCTAAATAAAGGACTTATGGATGGTAGAGGTACTCAGCAGGATGCCAGGTATGCTTCCTAATGTTCATCTGCATCAGATGACAGCTATTAAAAAAAATGGCTTCAATGCAAATACAAAATTAATGATTAAAGTAAAAAATATATTTATACCATAAATTATTTTAATGCATATTCATATAAATGCAAGTATATTTATTTTATTCCATTACATATTTCGTTTTTCAGAGTTAGTTTCACCATTTTAACTTCAATTAATTTCTCGTAAGCCCCATCAAATGATCCAATTACCGAACAGGATTCATAATAAAGCTTTCAAAGCATGCAATGAGGCCAAAAATTTGATTCCTTTTCCTGCTAACTGCACTATTTCTAATAATCGTAGCAGTGACATCATAGTGTTAGGAATGGATTGATACTTTATGGTGTTCGTTTTGAATCAATACTGACAAAAACAAGTGGTAAAATTAAAAAATTTGCCCAACCGACTTCATTATAAATTAAATGAGAACATCATCAATGTAGTCGAAGTCAATTACGAGTAAATACGCATTATTAAGTATAACTCAAAAACTACTTGGTCAGATCTTGATCAAATTTATATGGGGCTACATGAGAAGCACCAGCTTTCAAACAAAAAAGATTCATCAAAGGCCTAGAAAAAGGGTTCTGAGGTAACACACAAAAAAAATCGAATTGAGAACCTCCTTCTTTTTTGAAGTCGGTTGAAAAATAAAATTTTGACCGACCACTTTAAAAAAATGAATTAAGGTTGATAATATAAATGAATTAATAGGCATATTTCTGAGGGTTTGCTTTTTTGCAACGGGTCAGAATTCATCGCTCTGCTTTACCGCATGTTGACGAAATCATTTATTTACTTTCAATTTCAAAAATTTAGGTTTGCTTACAAGGTTTTTCGTCACCACCGAGTACGTGGTAAATCAAATTTTAAATATGCTATTAATAATTTCGTTGGTTTCTGTTAGGATCAAACTTACGTTCTTTGCGTGCTATGCGGACAATAATTTCCTGAGCTACCACGGACCTACATTCGTTAATAATCTATAAATTTAATTTAATACCTATGCTCTGGATTATTGAAAACCTGTGATTATCTTACTTAAAGTATAATCAGATTTAAAGGTTCTCTCACATAATATACTAATCGCGTCGAAATTTTAATCCTTTATTCTTAGAAACTGGTGATAAGACATATCTTTTTAAATACAAATTTGTGTTTTTTTTTCGTTTAATTACTAATAATCTATTTTTTATACCGCGTAGCAGCGGTGTAAGAACATCCACTATCCCATATCGTCCTGTGGGTTTCGTTAGAGGCGACAGAGGGAGACTAATACAGGAAATTGGTAGCAACGTCTTTCTATTATAAACTCAAAATTATAAAAACTGAGGTTGCCAACTCGCCTGCCAAGCGTGGCACTTATGGCAAAATTCCCTTAAAGCGATTCGTATTCCATAAAGTATTCGCTTAAAGCGAAAGTTTGGAGAGAGTTAGCGAGTGAAGACTTTTGTCGTGTTTTGTGCGGTCGTGGTAGATGTGTCTCACCATCCCCGTACGGTGGGAGCCTTCCCGTCTCCGCTAGCCGCCCCCGTGCGGTTATGTTGTGCGCCCGCGCTCACCGTCCCCGTCCTGAAGCGGCTTCCCTTCCCGTCTCCGCTAGCACCGCCGCCCCCGTGCGGTTGTGTTAGCAGACCGTGCTCGCCGTCCCCGTACGGTGAGTGCATTCTCGCTCATGCGAATCCCACACCTTCACTCCAGCACCGCCGCCCTTTGCGGCTGTGTTGGTTGACCCGCACTTCCGTCCCCGGATGGTTGTGCCCCACGCCTCCCTCCCCCGAGGGAGGTCGTCTCAGATTCGGCGGAAAGGCCATACAGGCCAAAGCCATTCCTAGGTGGTGTTTAGTGGGTAAGGCACTTCTTCAAAGTGAGTCCCACATATCAACGCAGCCGGCTACGTGGTATGCTATGAGCATTCACCACCTCCCTCCCCCGCTTCCGGAGGGTGTCCTTGCATTGGGCGCAAAAAAAAAACATACAAGCTTACATGTAATAGGTTCGTTGAAGTGAAACATTATTTCAATTTTTATTCTTAAATATTAAAAAATATTTAGAGGTTTAAAGCAATCGGGTAGAAGAGTTTAAACTGATTACTGACTGATGACTATGAAATTTCATTTTTTAAATTTGGGGTTAAATCATTTGTATAACGTTTACATTCTTATATATATGATTTAAGGAACTGCTTTGCAGCTTGACACTTTTCAGATCTCCAGAACAAAAGTGAACGTCGTTTTTACTAAACTTTTCAAAATTATGTTTTTGATAAGATTTGTACATTTTGACCCAAAGTAATTTAAAAATAAATGAAATAACAATTTTTAAAGTAGCTTTTAAGTTCATATCAAGTTTTATTTCCATAATACGTAGTAGTAGTATTTTCTGTTCATTGCTATTCATTTAGATTCTTCTAGCTACAAATTCTTGCTATCGTCAACGCTATAGATTGCGCGCGGTAACCACGACTGTTATAAAGTCACATTGTCCAGGGAAATTGCGTCACAGCATATTGCGCGTGCGAGAAAGTCCTGAGGAACGGGACGGGAGAGGGTTCAGCAGAAGACTGTAACAGGCTTAGAAAAAGAAATTATTTTAATGAAAGTGAAAAGTTCATTAAAATCCTTCAAGAAGTTTAAAAGTTTTGGAGGTATACACAGACGCGAATTAGCTACTTTGTTTTATAAGTGATAAGCTTTTTTCTTAAATATTTTTTTAAGCTGAAGTGGCAATGGGCCGGCCATATAGCTCGAAGAACCAACCGATGCTACACCGTTGCTTTGTATAAAATTTTACCCTCTTTATATTCATTTATTATTAGATCCAAAGACAATGAGTGCTTTCATTTTCTTTGCTAGCAACAGTATGCAATAATTTAGTTCTGTGTAAAGATATTCATGATTAATATCTTTAAAAAAATAATTTTGTGCAGGCTCATATTTGCGCTACAGAATAAACAGTGTTATTTATAAGATCCTATATTAAAATCCATTTTCCGAGTTTTATTGAACGGAAAACCTAACCTTAATAACTGTATAAAGGACATAAAAGTCCTTTAAACGGCCGATAAATTTTCGCTAAATTAAGGTCATCTCATAGCAAACGACTAAATTAGTGTAAACAATTAATCTTTCCCCTTTGGAAAATTAGACGCAGTATTTTATTAACCTATTTACAGGTTACAACTTTCAGGTACAACTAACAGCTCATTTTAAGCTAGATTTTTTGTCTTTGCTAAAGCAAACATGTAAAAATTATTCATATGAAGGGAGGATATAATAAATAAGATGATTATTTAAAAGATAAGAATTCGTAGACATAATGAGTTTACTTGGTTCTACTTTTCTATATATTTAATAATGGTTGTAAGTACTATGAGCAAAATAGTCTATTTGTGAGAGTCTTGCCGCTTCTTGTCACACATTTTCCCGCAGTAGATACTATTTGCAGCGATGGCGCAGCATTATTGACTTTCAAAATGTTCTTTTATAGGCCGATTTTGAAAAAAAATATTTTGACTCTTACTGGCTTTTACTCAAATCGCAACTTTTATGCTGTTCGTTATCGCCGGTCTAGGTATTTACTGATGCCATAGGCAGAAGCCGTGGTAGCTCAGATGGTTAGCGCTCGCTGTAAATCTCACAGTACGCAAGCAACCCGGGTTCGATCCCCGCCAGCACAAGTGAAATTGTTAATTGCAATTTTAAGTGCTGATTTACCACGTACTCGGCGGTGAAGGAAAATATCGTGAGGAAACCTGCATGTGTGAGAAATAAGAAAAAATTTTTCGAAGACATGTGAAGTTCGCCAACACGCATTGGTGCAGCGCAGCGTCACTTCTTTGCCCTAAAACCCTCTCAGAAATTAGAGGAGGCCTGTGCCCAGCAGTGGGACGTATATAGGCTCTAGCTTTAACTTTTTAACTTTAGGCAGAATGGTTACCATTATCTATTTCATTGGCCACAGATTCTTTGTGGCATTTCCATACGCCTTTAACGATAAATACGGGACGAAATGAATGAAAAAATAATAAATAAATAACAAATCTTCCAACAAATATTATTAAGCTATACAAATGATGCCTTTTTAAAACAGAATTTTTTATATTCCTAGATAGTAGGACTGTTTTTCTGCCTAGGAGACCATCTGGGTAAGGATAAGGACCATCATCTTACCTATTCTGTCCCCAAGCAACAGTGTGTGCACTGCTGTGTTCCGGTCTGATAAGTAAAGAGAACCAGTATAATTTTAGGATATGAGGTATTCCATCGTAGTCGTCAGAGGTAACAACGAATCTATAACCTTAACTTTTGTTTGAAATTATTTGCATGCATTTATGGACTGCAGTAGCCGTAAGTGGCTACTAGCAGGTTTACTGTAAGCTATAATCAGGTTTTCCTTCACCTAGGCGGTGAATCAGCACTTAAAATTGCAATTAACAATTTCATTGTTGCCGGTGGGGATCGAACCCGGGTTGCTCGCGTACTGTAAAATTTACAGCGAGCGCTAAGTTCCTGCGCTACCACGGCTCTTGTTGTTGTACGGATGTTAATTAATAATAGAAAATATTCAAATAGTTACGAGTATATAGTTGCAAAGACAATTATAAATTATCATACTGTAAATAAAATAAGCTGATTAAATTATTCAGGCTGATGATGAGAGTAAGCATCTGTGGTTTGAGGGTCCTGATACTAAAGCCGCCAATTGTTATGCCTACTGAAAGAGGATTTACCTTACAATAAATGCTCATTGACGAAACTGTGATTCTAGTTGTACTCATGTATTTGTTTTTATTGTGTTACCTTTGTGTTTTATTTCTAACACTTCAGATTATTTTATCTATTCAAACTGTTAAATGGAAGTATTAAATAGATAGAAAAGCAAGAAAGTGTTAGATAATGTAATACCCTGGATAAAAGAATTGTGCATTTGCGTAATGAAACGAGTTTCTAGTATGAATGA
Organism: Parnassius orleans; assembly: GCA_029286625.1. Taxonomy (NCBI): domain Eukaryota; kingdom Metazoa; phylum Arthropoda; class Insecta; order Lepidoptera; family Papilionidae; genus Parnassius; species Parnassius orleans. The sequence continues at coordinate 2,298,065 of JAGSMP010000184.1, forward strand.
GCGTTGTGTTTATTTTTACTGCATCAGTTTACTTTGTACGTATGTTTATACGTAGGGCACTCAATAAGTTTTGAGATGCTCGAAATTTAAAATAGAACTCCATAAGCCAATTGCTCAATTTTAAAAAAAAACAAAGTTCTAATAATTTTCCTGCAACGCTCCCCGCGCCTTTCATTTAAAACGATGGGTCTTAACCGTGAACATTTGCGCGCTATGATATATTATAATTTTAAATTTGGTTTAACCAAACAATTAACTTCACAACGGTTACAATCAGCATTAGGGGGCTCAGCTCCATCACGCGCAACAATTTTAGGTGGTTTGCTGAATTCAAAAGGGGTAAAATTAATCTTAAAGATGACCAAAGAACCGGGGGCCCCGCAAACAGCAGTAACGGCAAAAAATGTATGGACTACTGAAATGTTGGTGCGAGAAGACCCACGAATCACATATACGGACATCGAAAAGATTGTAGGCATTAGTTCGGGGAGCATTCATACCATCCTACATCAACATCTTGGAGTGAGGAAGCTTTGTTGTCGATGGATCCCTCGTTTGCTCTCCGAAAGCGAAAAACAGACTCGTGTGGATTGGTGCCATGAAATGCATCTACGTTTTGAAAACGGGGCATCTAGGTGTGTTTCAGAAATCGTTACTGGTGACGAAACATGGATCTATCAATATGATCCAGAAAATAAAAAGCAATCATCGGTATGGGTCTACTCAGAAGGACAGTTACCGACAAAACTGCAAAGACCTCGCAACGTCGGCAAAAAAATGGTGGCTAGTTTTTTTTCGCGGAGCGGACATTTGTCGACGTCAATTCTGGAAAATTGTAGGTCAGTCAACTCTGAATGATATACTACAGTTGCATTACCCAAAGCTTTTCAAGCTGTGCGGGAGAGAAGACCAAAGACCGGGCTTCGGGGAATCATGCTACATCACGATAACGGCTCTTCACATACCTCCCTTAGAACAAAAGCATTTATTGAGGAATCTGGTGTTAAAACTCTAAGTCACCCACACTACAGCCCTGACTTAGCTCCTTGTGATTTCTTTTTGTTCCCAAGAGTCAATGAAAAAATAAAAGGCAAGTTTTTTTCAAGCGCCGAAGAAGCCGTGGCTGCCTACGAAGAAGCGATTTCCGACCTGTCAGATCAAGACTGGCAAAAGTGTTTTCAGAGTTGATTTAGGCGAATGGAACTTTGTATAGAGCATGATGGAGAATATTTTGAAAAGATGTAAAATAAATATTAATAGTATCTAGAATACTTTTTGTATATCTTAAAACTTATTGAGTGTCCTACATAGCAATGCATATATTATAAATGAAGCATACAAATATTAATCATTTTAAAAACTAGAGTAAGCAAAAAAAATTAAACGAGCACCTGCTTATTTTGTTGTTAAAAACCTGCCGATTGTACTCATTATAATTAATTTTAGTACAAATACACTATAAAATATTAGATTATGGATATAAAATTAAAAGAGCGTGTTAAGAATATTTATTTATTTATTTATATAATTTGCATGCCACAAGAAATACATCATACATCAAGTGACACCCCGTAGGGGCATAGCAATTTATAAACTGAATTATATATAATAAGAATTATAATAATAGAAACTGTTTTGTACATTTATATTCATATAAAAATAGAATATTAATTGTTTTGTACATGTTGTATTAAGCACATTATTTTGCACATTAATAATATGTATATCCCCAAAGAAAAGCATTTAGTTTAGTATTTTTCGTAAAGAAAGTTCTTCTACATTTAGTTTAGTAAATCATAGGAACATCGTCATCATAGGAAACAGCCTATCACAACTCAACTGTAAAACATGGGTCTCAAGAAATACCACAAACCACGGTCCTAAGTCATCTGTAACCACCGTCTTCCTGATGAGAGACATCAGGTCGTCACTACATTTAGTGGCCGGCCACATTTTGCTTACGTAGCGTAAAATATTATGTTCATAGTACTTACGCCATGTTTACAGAATTTTTACTCTTATTAATCGATAAATATGTATGGTTCGGTAAGTAAAGTGTGCTTTTGTTGTTTCTTTGTTCATTACCTATTTTTAACCTACCTTTTCTACCAATTCTTGTTCGTTCTACGGAGTAGAGCTACGCTGTAGCTATATGATGGCAGCAGTACCTATGGGTTGACTTGACCGCGGAAGAACCATGCTCGCACAGAATATCAGCGTTAAACAAACGCACAATGCTGCTATGATTAGTGACCAGAACTGTATACCGTTTTTACTGGTAACGAAGCATTCTAACATAGTCCTCAGCATTGCATCTATTTCAATTCTTAAACGATGACAGATGTTGGTGTCTATAGCTATAGCTACAGCATCCACTTCCCATTAGGTGCACTGTGTGCTCATTTGTCACTTTTACTACTATTAAAATCTATATCCAAATCACCAAAACATTCCTTTAAATACTTAACATTATGTTACTTTTTTCCTCTTGCTAAATTGTATCATATAAGACGTGAATGTAGGAAGTCGAAGGCTTCAGGTGACTCAGGATCTTGTTTTGTGGCATTTCTTGAAGCAGTGTTCATCAGTGGACTTGTGAAGGACAGTATTGATGGCATTAGTTATTCTACCGTACATACACAAATTAGTGATTATATTACATTTTATTTTTCTTTAATTTTTTATAAATTTTTGATAAACAGAAAACTTCATTAATGTTAAGCAATATTATGTAAATTTACGCCGGAATCGAAATCTAATAAGAGAGCCCTCTTGAGTGTATTAAAGGTAGTCACTTAGATTTTCTCTGATGCGAAAAACAAAACTTGATCAGAGTTTCAATTCGGAATTAACTTAAATTTTTAGGTCTCTCTCTCTCTCTTTCTCTCTCTCTTTCTCTCTGCAGTGACAGTAGATTTTGCTCATCAATCCGATAAGAGCAGGTCAGACAAAGGCATTTCCTGAGATGTGACGATTACCTTTTACAGCCTTTCACAAGTCCACGGCTGAACATAAGCCTCCCACAAGGAATTTTGGATTCCATCCCCTCCCACAATACTAATTAATATATAATTAAGTGATCGCTTCCAAGGTGTTTTTAAATATCCTGTGTTTTTATTGTATAATATACTTTCCAAAAAAGGCCCTATGGGTTTCTTGCTGGTTCTTTCCAGGACAGAGGTTTTTTCTGAACCAGTGGTAAAAGTAAAATATGATTTGCAATAAAAATTTACTTGTAATCTATATTGAATAAAAATATTCTATTTTATTCTATTTTGTTTTCCGGTGTATAGTATGAATATATTTCCGTATGATGTATGTTACTTAGCTTAGTTACAATTATTATACTCGTTTAGGTCTTCTGTATTGTTCACAAAACTTTTATCCTTTGGACGACAGATTGCGTTTTATTTGGAGTTTCAAATTCTTACCATCTCGTGCACAAAAGAAGCTTATCACAATTTCTGCCGCGTTCATTATGCCGGTTTCTCTGAAGAAGTGTTTAGTGAAATATTAGGAGTTAAGAAGCGCTTATATTTTCATTTCTATAAGTTATTATCTTTTTTGTCTCGTAATATTAATGAAGTATCAAATATTATTATAACATTGTATTTCTCATTTTTTTATTTTTGGGGTAAAGCTTCTTTAAACGCGACTTGATGTGAGGTACAGTAAAATCAAAATATGGTCGGTTTAAGCAGTTTCCGTATTTATAAAGGCAGCGACTGATTTTCATGAATGTACTATGTTATTGCACATATGTGCAATTCTCAGATATTATATTATATTATTATTGTATTGAAATATATGAATGAATAGAAGATAATAAATAAATAAATGACTAATATAAAAATAAATATATAACAGTTTTATAATTTTCATTTCAACAGCGAGCAAAGATAACATGCAATATTTTTTTATATTTATATTCATTCTTTATTATCATCATCATCATCAGCTCGTTAAGGCTGGATATTAGCTTCTTCTGTTATAGAGAGTATTTGCCTTAATCGTCACTCTTGGCATGTGGATTGACGATCCCAGTACCATACGTCTCGCACCATTGATGCTGCTACCCGTCGCCTGTCTGAGTATTTTATATATGTCGTAAACATGATGATCTTTCGTGACGAATCGATGCACCGAGAAGTCTTTTATCTGTGAAAACGTACAAGATTGCCCCCGTCACTACATCATATTTGATAGACCACAAATCCTCGCTAAAGAACACCGATTCCATTTAAGGATGATTCGCGAGGCTATTGAAATAAAATAAAAATAAACATCCTAATTTCAATAGAGAAGATGGCTGGGTGGTATTATCTGCTTGGGATCCTATAATTAATAAAATGAAATCCCAACCCAAGCATACAACTGCAAGACTTCAAGATACTATAAGTTCATAATGCGTTGATCGGAACATAAATTAATAGTTTTAATCTGGAGGGAGCCGTGGTTAACTATGACATTGGGACGTCGAACACCTCAGTCTCCCCCGTGACCATGTAAAGTGCTAGAAATGTCGGGAACATAAAATAAGTTAATATACGCGATAGAATCCGTAAAAACTACTTATATTTAAATAAGGAGTTGCTTGTCTCGCTCCAAAAAAATTATTTTATATAAAAATAAAATTAACCTTTTACTTCAGTTGAAAATGAGTAATGAATAAAAAAATATAAAAATTGTGCTTAAAACGAGAATCGTTAGAAAAGCTATAACTAAAATGTGGTCTAATCAACTGAAATAAGCTACTGACCTCAAAACCTTAGTGTCATTTCACGAATAAAACTAGAACAACTGGCAAAGTTTCAACAAAGGCGAACAAAAGCCAGAAAATTATTTATGGCTATATAAGCTCGTAATTTTTTCAACATTTGTACAATGCTATGTGCTGGTCAATAATTAGTAATACTAATCCCCCCAACGCCTCCAAGCAAAAAACTCGAAATGTGCTATAATGGAGTTTTTACTGTTATGTCAGATGTAGGTTGGTTGGTAATATTTAGATTAGATTTTTTCTAGATTTATTTAAGGAGATATAATGAATAACACTTTTATTGTATCGTGTTAATGACAAGAAAAGTATCGTATCGTATCAATACAAAAGTATTTCTTTGTGTTTGATTTGGTAAATTACTATTACCGCAGTATTGGCGTAAACGCATAGTAATAAGGTGCTTAGTTACCGCGATTACAATAACTTTGTACTATTATTTCATGTAAACTTAATCAATAATGAATTCTAACTATATTTTATAAGAATAATAATTTATTTTTTATTATATGTATTAACATTTACGTATTATCGCTTCGCGTTATTAGGTAGTGCTTTACTTAAAATGCCTCTATCATAACCATATTGCACTTATACCATAATATGAGTAGCCGTATATCAAGGAAACACTCTAATGAATCCATCTTATATTTTCTAAAAATCATTTTATATCGCTACTTTGAAAAAAAAAACGATTAGAAGAAAAATTTACGTGAATTTACGGATGTTGATTTTGTATGTGGTCACGATAACTCCCGAAAAAATTGACGTATCGAGACCGGGTTTCTTTTATTAGCTTCAGCAGTACATCAACTGGTTCCCTATTTCATATCAATAGCCTAGTACGCGTAATTTGTTAATAAAATGAATTTCAACTTTTATAAGTTTTATTGCTATTAAAAATTTAAAGGCGCTTTCATATTTTATATATAATATATAGACAAAGGACAAATGTACGATACAGCCTATATTAATTTTATAGATAGATAGATAGATAACTCTTTATTGCATTTATACAAAGTGGTTACAATTACGGAAAACTTATGAGCTACAAACGGTGATCATATCGCTTTAAGCGATTTCTACCTGACAAACCGAACGTAAAAGGACAATGTAATATATTTTGACGGATAGGTGCAACGTGCAATATAAAATAAAACTGAGGTCAAAAATCTATTATTAAATAAGATTTATATAAATATATGAATTATATAATATATAATAACATAATATTATAATATTCAATGAGAAAATATAAATAAATATATACACATACATATACATACATACATCCATACATACATATACATTCAATCACAAATAAAGTATATGCAGAGAAAATTAAACAAAAAATCAAGTAAGACAAACAAAGAGGAAATACATATAATTTATTATTATGACGAGAAATTCAAATAATACTCCTTGAGTTGTTTTTTAAAAGTCTAAAGATTGCGCTTGCTGGATGTTAAGTGGTAATGTATTCTAGAGTCGGGTTGCTTGACAAGTAAATGACTTATTATAAAAATAAGTAACGCTGCAAGGAGTATTCAAAGCCAAGCTATACACTGAACGCAAACTACGGTCATGAAATTCATGTCGATGGTGAAATTGTTCCTTAAGGTACCTTGGAGATTTCGGATCAAACATAACGCGAAGGTGAATTGGGAGCCACTTAGGTTGATTTCGGAATTGGGATACATGGTCATATTTGCGTAAACCAAATATGAACCGAATGTATAGATTCTGAAGACGCTCAAGCTTGTTTGATTGCTCCATGGTAATATCAGTGTAGCATATATCAGCATAGTCTAAAATAGGCAACAAAATGGATTGTGCTAACGCAATTTTGGTAGAAATGGGCAAGAAATTTTGAAGTCTTTTAAGACTTCCACAACCTGCAAACATTTTCTTACTTATCTGTTCAATTTATGGTGCCCAAGACATTGTACTGTCAATTAGAACCCCTAGATTTTTTACAACCTTACTGTAAGGAATAGCAGAATTCTCAAAACAAATTAAAGGCAGCGTGTGCCAAGTAATTTTTGTAGTAGTTTGTTGCTATGACCATTACCTGCGTTTTACTAGGGTTAACCTTAATTCCATAAGATGTGCAAAATTCTGAAATAATTGCGAGATAGCACGGCAGATGGAAGATTATTGATACTTGTTTGAGAATATATTTGGAGATCGTCTGCATAAAGATGGTAGATAGAAGTTATTCCTGAAGTAATAGAGCGTATGAAAATTGAAAAGAGGAGAGGAGACAACACGCCACCTTGTGGTACGCCCGCATCCAAAGAACACCACGAGGAATACGTTTCTTCAATACGGATGCATTGACGGCGTCCAAACAATTCACTACGAAACCAGTCGGTTGCTGCTCGAGATACGTTAATAGAACGGACCACAGCTAGAAGTATATCAAAATCGACTGCGTTGAAGGCGTTGCTAAAATCAAGAAGAGTAAGAATAGTAACTTGCCGATTCTCCATTCCTCCCCGAATGTCGTCTGTGATTTTAACTAAAGCAGTGACCGTGCTATGGCCAGGACGAAAGCCTGATTGGAATGTATTTAAGAGGTTATTTAGATTCAGAAATAGACTAAGTTTCTGTTGGACAAGACGATCAAGAATTTTAGAAAGAAAAGGTAATATGGAAACAGGACGGTAATCACAGAAGGACTTGGGACTTGATTTCTTAGGTAGTGGAATAATTTGAGCATCTTTCCATAGTGTAGGAAAAGTACCTGTATTTATAGAATTATTGAAAATTTTAGTTATGATAGGAGTCAAAAGATCTAATAGCGGGAGAATCATGTTTCGGCTGACATTATCACTACCAATTGCATTAGAAGTTACAGCTGTGATATTTTTTTTAAGTCACAATCAGCAAACTGACATAAAACAAATTCGGGGAGATCTGGAGTTGGCAAACAATGAAGGTGATTTAGTGTCCTAGATTTACAACTGTGAACGTAACTAGAACTTGAGGAAAAGTTTTGATTAAGCATTTCAAAGTTTAAATCAGGAGGAAGGGAGTCATTTCGCTTTTTGCCAATTTCCAAACTTTTAAGAAACTTCCAAACCCTATTGGGATCAGATTCCTCAATTCACACACATCGTGTTGCAGCAATTCCTAAGTATTCTGTATTTCTCACGATTTATATTACAGGGATCCTTTTTAAATTTGGTTTTGGCTAGGTTTCTTCTTGTCATTAAATCTTTGATTTCTTTTGTCAGCCAAGGAGCCGGTGGATACATAAGTTTAATTGGTCGTAAAGGTGCATGCTTGCCATATAGTTGCATTATAAAGGAATTTAAAAGACGCACTTGTTAGTCATGTAGTTGCATTATAAAGGAATTTGTAAGACGGTCGTTAATTGATGAGTCAACATCTGTTGTCTCATCAATTAACGACCAGTTTATACTGGCAGCATCATTTTTAAGACGGTCGACGTCCATTCTAGCAAAATTACGCAGCAGAAGAACACGGGACTTGACTTTTGGTGATCGTAATTTATTTGTATGACAAAAACAGCAAATCATGGTAAGAAAAAGCATCAACAGTTTACTGCCCGTGTTTGTATATGTATTCTGGAGAGGAAACTATTTTTAAATCTAGAAGAGAAGGGACACTATTAGGGAAGAAATGGGTAGGATTAGAAGGCAAGATGTGAAGATTACATGAGTCAACTACGAACTCAAATTTTTTTGAGCGAACATAATTTTTGAGAAGACACCCATAATGATAACATGTTTACATGTCGGAAGCAATTCTTCCAAAGTTTTTTCAAAGGCAGAAAAATAATTAACAGAGATAGAGGGACTATAAACGACGCCTAAGAGCACTTTGAAGGAAGAAAGTGTGACTTCAATGAAAAGATGTTCTGCTGCAATTTCAACACTTGTGGTGGACGATATACTGGCTATAGAGTGACGAATATCTTTACGAAGATATATGGCAACCCCACCACCAGTTCTGACGGGTCAGTCATTTTGTAATAAATGGAAACCTGGAATTGCATAAGAAATGGATGGTAAACACGGTTTTAGCCAAATTTCAGAGACCAGAATTGCATGAATGTTTTTGTGGTTTAAGCTTCACAACATATTAGGATAGTGAGCGGGAATGCTCTGAGCATTTATCTGAATTACATTGAAATTATTAGCACAATCTAAGAAGCAAGAATCTAAGGAAGAATTGAGAGAGAGAGTACTGTGGAAACTGTCATCTCCATCATCTGAAGTACCCGAGGAACAAGTCTCGAAAGAGCTAGAGCCTAAGTAAATATCATTTAGGGAAGTATTCATCATAATTTTTCAAATATAATAATACTTATTAAATAACTATAAAAATAATATTAATATAAAAAATATGAATATAAAAATATATATTTATATAAATATTAAAATATGTTAATTACTTAAACAATTTACGTATAAAAATACACACTCACACACCAGCAGTACATACTCGTATGATACAAAAATAATAATTGTTTATTAACACCATAATTATCAATTAAATACAACAATTCTATTTACAAAAAGTTTTACAAATACTTATGCCGACACTATAACATGATAACACTAAAATATAAATAATCTTTAATTAATAATAGTTAATTAAAAATGTACAAAAAAAATCATGACTGACAACTATGTACATCTAAGTTGAAACGGAACGTTGAAAGACATGACATGTCTATGCTAAGGTGACATACTCGTATGCACCTCGTATATGTGCCCTAGATTTAAAAAGAAAAAAATGTTTATTCTGGTCTGACCACAAACGAAATAGAAGTGCTAGCCAGTCATAGATAAATAAATATGTAGCAAGCTATAGCCAGTAATCTATGCGCAGATCTGACAAACGGTAACATGCGTAGTATCTTCTTGAAGTAGTCTGTAACGGTAACAAATAACAATAACAAATATATGAACGACACAGTCTGTCATGATACATACGCATCAAAAATAAACAAATAAAAGGGTAGCAAAACATTGAAATATAACAAAAATTACTAAACAAATTAATGACGGAGTGATATTTAACGAACATTAATAATAAGGTTCCGAACGCAGTAATTACTTACGGGCCGCAACGCGACTCCGAGTTTTAGTTGGCTTGGTTTTTTCGACGGATTTAGCACCATTTTGATTCTGCTTTGATGACGACGATAATGGGATGGACTGTAAATCAGCAACAGTGAACACGAAATGCCGTACCCCGTCTTCTGTTAAAACATAAATACAGCCTTCCCTTGTCCAGCATTTCGATAACTTGAAGCGGTTGCGAGCTGCTAGAAAAGCTTCATGCCTAACTTTTGTAAGGAACTCGGACAAGGTCACTCCAGTATTAGCTTATACTATTATCATAATATTTAGCTTAAATATATTTATTTTAAATGAATATTAACAAAAGCACAAAAAATAGCTGTGTATTATTCTGCGACTACCCGCGGAAAAAAGTTATCTATTACTACCACTTTGTGTACTTTGTATTATCAATTTATTTTGGTAAACATTATTAATTTTATTCCGTATAGGTGACACTACCTATTAAAATAATAGAGCGCTAAATTTAAAATACGTATTAAATAAGTCAGGAATACAATTTATTCTTTACATCAAAATTAAATGAAACGCTCATGAGGCGTGCACTTTTGGATTTTCCAAACTGTTTATATAATATTTGTACAAATCTCTCTCTCTAAAAATGTATTCAGCGTATATTTAGTTGTTCGACAATTCGTAACATAGAGAAAGAATATAGAGGAAGACTTAATAATAACCAAAAATACTGTTAGAAGGTTTCGATATCTAAAAATGTATCGTTTATAAATTGTAGGCACAACTAGATCACGATGACTTTCCTATAGCCATTACAATTTGTGATATTAATTAAAATTAAAATATTTTATGCCTACAATGGTAACTGTGTGATTTTGATAATAGCATATTAGATAATATGGTTATAATTTTTTAATATTTTTTTCATAAACCTTGATATTACACTTTAATGTGTCGCAAAAAGTTTGCTAGTATTAGACAATTACTTAGAAAATAAATTTCGCAAAAACAGGTTTTTATTTCTTTGCCTTTGTCTAATCTATTTTAATGTACTATAATAGTACATTAAACTTTAGCCAAATACAAAAATGGTGAAATAAGTCAGTAGTATAATGGATATGCTATGATAATGGAGTATAATGGAATGTATAATGGAGTAGTATAATGGAATAATATCACTTTGGAGAAATATACCAAAATAATCCCGTAAGTTTACGCTATCCGTGGATTTCTGAAATATCAGGGGACTTCACTCGAACCTTAACGCCGTTCACTAGCATCTAGAGACGGCGAGGCTGGCCTTGCTCTTTTTGACCGACATGCAGATGTCCTCTCCGGCTGATACTTCGTACCTGTCCTACCCGGGGTACAAATTAGAACACTTCTTTGTGCCCTGGGCTGGAGTTTGCGTATACGTCAGAGAGGATATCTATTCTCCACGCCTCGGTAGTCTTGAAGTTACGGACCTGTCCATCCTTTGGCTGCGCGTAGACAGCGACGATCATCCCCGCGTCAACGGGTGCCTGTATAAGTCCCATAGCGGTAATGCCGACACAGACCGACTCATCAACCACGTCCAAATTGCTACAGATTTCTTGCTACAACAGATCCCATCCGTAGAGACTTGGCGATTTTAACGCCCACCACGCCGAAAGGCTTGGTTCACGTTTAACCGATCATGCGGGGAGATCTGTTTATGACTTTGCCTTGGCATATGGTCTGACACAACTGTTTACTTCGCCTGCGCGGATTCCAGATGTGGAGGATCATACACCTTCCCTGTTGGACTTTCTGCTGACCTCTCATCCGGACGGATATCAGGTTCCCGTCGATGCCCCTCTCGGCTCTTCGGACCATTGTCTGATCCGGAGTGTTGTGCCACTTACGCTCCTCTCGCGGTTGCGTTCTGCAGGCTGCCGCCGTGTTTGGCATTACAGGTCGGCGGATTGGGACGGAATGCGGTCTTTCTTTGCATCCTACCCATGGAGGCGGGTTTGATTTTTGCCGGATGATCACAGCGCTGTTGCTGACTCAGTCAGTGATGTGGTGCTACAGGTAATGGAACTTTTTATTCCATCATATGTGGTATCCATCGGAGACAGATCTCAGCCTTGGTTTGTTCACTCCTTTAAGACTGCATTGCGCAGTAAGCAGGAGTGTTATCAGGCTTGGGCTGAGGCTTCGGCGGCTCGGGATGTAAACACCAGCATGCTTTAAAAGAAGTATTACTTCGCCTCCAGGTCCTTCAAAAGAGTTATTGCCAAGGCAAAGTATGACCACATGGACAAAATTGGCGAGAAATTAGTTTGCCTTCCTTCGGGAACCCGTGCATTCTGGTCTCTCGCCAAGGCTGTTCAAGGGAACTTCTGAAAGCCATCACTACCTTCTCTGCACAGGGAAGATGACTCACTGGCCTACGCTGCAAAAGAGTAAGCCGATCTTTAAGGCTTCCTTTTTGCGTCCAACTCGACTCTCGATGACGGGGGGAACACACCGCCAACCATCCCGTAGTGTTAGTGCTCGATGCCTGATTTGCGATTCACGCAGTGCTCAGTACGCAAAGCATTCCTCTCCCTGGACATACACAAGTCGAGTGGGCCTGACAGTCGTAGTAGACGGTGCATGCTCCGATTACAAGCCTATTAACGCTGGTGTTCCACAAGACTGCGTGCTATCACCAACGCTGTTTCTTCTTAAATATCAATGATATGTTGCAAACCGGTAACATTCATTGTTATGTAGATGACAGCACTGGTGATGCTCTATACGCCGGCCGTGCCAATATTTCTCGGGAAAACTTCACCGAGTACCGGAACAAACTTGTATCTAAAGTCGAGTCTTTGCTGAACAAAGTCTCGTATTGGGGGCGACTAAATCTGGTCCAGTTTAATTCTCAGAAGACACAAGTTTGCGCGTTTACCGCTAAAAAGAACCTTTGTCGTATATCCTCGGTTTCAAGGCACTTCCCTTGTTGCCTCAGCCAGTATCGGAATCCTCGGCGTCGACATATCGAGTGACGTGCAGTTTCAGGGTCACTTGGAAGAGGCCAAATTGGCCTCTAAACAACTTGGCGTGCTCAGCAGAGCCATTCATGCCGGTACACCGCTTGCAACTTTACAAGGCGCAGGTTCGGCCCCACATGGAATACTGTTCCCATCTCTGGGCTGGGGCTCCTCAGTGCCAGCTCCTTCCACTTGACCGCATCCAGCGCAGAGCGGCTCGAATCGTCGACGTCCTTTCCGATCGGCTCGATTCAATGGCGCTGCGAAGATATATTGCATCTCTTTGCTTATTTTATCGCATCTACAACGGTGAATGCTCTGAGGAATTGTTCGGACTAATTCCAGCCGCTCAATTTCACCGTCGCACATCGCGACAGAACTAGCGATACCAACCATCTGGATGATTGGCGGTCCATCACTGTGCGATTTAAAAGATGTTTTCTTGCTCGCATAACTTCCTTGTGGAATCGATTACCACCACCGATTTTTCCGGACCGATACGACTTAAGGACGAAGAGCCTACTCCTTTTTAAAAGGCCGGCAACGCATCTTCAATTCCCCTGGTGTTGCAGTTGTTCATGGGCGGCGGTAGTCACTTACCATCATGAAAGCCGCATGCTTGTTTGCCCCCTCTCCTATAAAAAAAATTACTGAACTCCATCATAAAGATCAGATTCTATAAAAAATAACTTTTATTTTATATATCAATCACTTTAATATTCCAACGCGTTCCTGAGTTATACCATAAAAATAGTAAATCATATTTCCTGTAAAATTTAAGTTTTACGATTGCCGACTTATTGCTCAGGGGCGTCGGTGTAAAAGCCTATTCATATAAATAAATAAAAAAATATCGGTGCAAAAATGGTGATTTGTTGGTCAAGTAAGAAATTCACATAGGTAAATTTGACCTATGCGAAGCCGGGGCTCGTCCTTTTGCTTGTACATTATCTATCTTAAGAACTTAAGACATAAAAATATTTTTATGACTAAAACACTATTGAATTAAACCACCTTTACGGATTATATCGCGTTTAATTAACTTATTTTATTAATTCCCGACGTTTCGGGTGCTTTACAGCACCTATGGTCACGGGGGACTGAGGTGTTTGACGTCCCAATGTCAAAGTTAATCCGGAGTACCTTCAGCTTTTTTAATTATTAATTTTGGTCCGATCTACGCAGAATATATTCCTTATTATATGCGATTTGAAAATAGTATAAATGATTTATTTTTTCCATCAACCTAAAGTGTATGAGGTTTATTTTTGAAATGTCATTAAAAACTGGATGTAAACAAAAAGTCAAAATACCTATTTTGAATTCATGCAGTGAACAAAAGCTATGCCCCAAACCAATAACCGATAAGACGTAGCTAATGGTAAAACGGTACATTTTTAAAATATTCAAAAATATCACAATTCTAACTCTTATATTCTTGATCACACTTTTTCTTAGAAATTCAACACTTATCCGGCTTAAACTTTCAATACCGGTTATGAACTTTAAATGGATGAGCTTGGACCCTAAGAATTACTAAGGCAGTCTTTTATAAGCTGAAGTATGATTCATCAATTTAAATTATTATGGTATTTGTAGACATAAAATGACATAAAATTTTGATTTTTCATAGTTAACGAATTTTTAGGTGGTAGGACTCCTTTTTTGCCTAGGAGGTACCACCGTCTAGGTAGGTACTACCTTCTTACCTATTTTCGCCACCAAATAGTAGTGCTTGCATTGTGTAATCCAGTGTAGTTACAGGCTGTGAGGCATTCCATCTAAGTTCTCAGAAGTAACAACGCATCTGTAGCCTTCTTTGTATGAAGTTGGCTGCAGGTGTCCATCTACTCCATGGACTGCAGTAGCCACTTACCGTCAGGTGGACTGTAAGTTCGTTCATCACTTCAGTTTTATGAAAAGATAAAAACAACGTATTTGAGATACGCCGAAGTGTTATTTATAATACAGCTACGTTAAAAACTTTCGCTACAAATATATCACATAAAAAAAGAGAAGATATACCAGTTAAATGTGAAATACCTGTTGTTCACAATACAAATAATAGCATAACAAATACACATACCCACGCATAATTTACAAAGAACGTGAGCGTAAAAAGACGAAACCTCTGATAGCCATTCCGCCTGCAAGCGATTATACAATATCGACCCTAAAGAACTATTTTAGTAAACAAAAAACATTTGAATATTATCCTACACGACTGAATAGGCTGTATGGTTATTGATCATTGCATATTACGAAGGAGACAACTTGGTGACATTTTATTAATAATTGCAGGAAATTGTTAAACAATTAAAAAGTTTTTTTTTCTTTATTTAATAATAACTACAAAACTGCATTCTTTTGTGTTCTTTTCAATTTATTCAAACAACTTATCACAAGTACGAGTGATTTTACTACATAACCTACAAATCATAAAACATAAAATAAAACCCCAGGTTCTGCAAAAATATGATTTTTTGACATAAATAGTAAATGTTTAAATCTTCAAACTAAGACATATTTTAAGTTTGTTCACGCCAGGCCCAATCTTGTATGGAATTAAGTTCATCTCCTTTCTATAGGAGCAGGATTTGACTTTTATTTTCATGTCCCAAAACAAACTATAGCTAGATTGGTTTGTTTTATGTTGTAAGCACCATCCGTTTGAAAATCGTATCTAAATAGCCACGATACTTTATAATAACGTAAACAATACTTTTGAGGTTAGAATCAACAACTACCTTTACCCGACTGCGGCGTAGCTGAATTATTATTATTGAGGAATTCCACTCGCAGATCTTAGAAATTACTCGGTATCAAACTCAAAACGAGATGGCGGCGAAGTGAATCAATGCGTATGTTACAATTAACACATAGCAATCTCAGGGCTAGTTATCTTCTATTATATTATTTTTATGACAAGAATCCAGTGCATAATAAATCAGCATAGCATAGTTGATTTGATGCCTATATACAAAATGAATTGAACTACAATTAATAACTATTCAGAAAAACTTTCTTTGAATACAAAGTCCTTTCATACGCGAAATTAATCGTCATTGGGAGCGTTCCAGTGCGTTCTGAAACTATTATTTTAAATAATTTCAAACAGTTACAAAACAAAAATAAATGGATAACTTTTTGTGGCTACTTAGAAAGGTATTTCTTGTCTTTTAAGACCTTAGAAAAATAAGGGTATTTTCATAAATATGGCATATTGCGACGCCATCGTTTCGTCGTCTGGTACGATTTGACCAACCTTCTTTAAGAGCTTAATTATTTGTTATTGTATATTTATATTGTATTTATTAACCGGTATTTATTAACAGAAGTCGTTATTTTTATTTATTACTACGACTTCGTTCACGTGAATTCTTCGATTTATTGAGAGAGGTTACAGGTTACTTCAAGAATTTTACAGCAACCTGCAACAATAGATTTGACTGGTGACGACTCTTCCACTTCAGGAAACACAGTAAGGATTAATTGCAGCAAAACCAAATTGAAGAAGTATATAAAAGTTAATAAATACATAAGGAAAGTACAAAAATTAATAAAAAATAAGATTAATACCAAAAATAATGTTTATTTATGTAAAGAAAAGCAAGAATTGATATATGAACTTAAGTTGTATTCAATTGAGGTGGATAACATAAAAATGTTATGAGACTGACGTAGAGTGCCTTAAATCAGAAATATTATCACTTACTAACTCCTTCAAACTGTGTCCAATAAATATAAATCTGGTAAAGATATGTAAATATAATGAGGAGCGTTTTGACTCCTTAGTTAAACATCAATGTGAGTGTCAGCATTCAATACCAGCTTCTTCTGAGTCGGTGTGTGCTAATAATATTAAACCACCACCAAAACTCTATGACAGTGCCATAGCAGAGGAGCTTAAAATAAAAATGACTCAAATATTAACAAAAATAATATAATTGTGTATAGCGATGACATGGGAAAAATCTAGGCATAACTTTAAATAACTCTTTAAAGGGACAAAAAATTACAAATTGCTGCATGCCCGGAGCATCTTTTAGTGACATCCTAAATAAAATTATAGTTACTAAATTTTGCCCAAATAGTACAATAATAATTTTTGTTGGTAGAAGAGGCAGTGTAAACAACAAACAGTTATTAAGATATATTGAACAACTTAATAACTTAAATGTACAAAATTGTCTTGTTCACACTGCCTTACATACAGGGATTGCCACAGGAAAATAATCTAAGACATAATTTAAATATACAAATGAATAATTTAATATGTAACAATAATTTAAATTTGACATATAATTGTGATAATAATGACAAATTTCATGTAATTGACATAAATAACTTAATAAAAAAGTTTTGGACAAAAGATAGGTATTACCTATCCAAATATAATTTAAGACTGGTAGCAAATGTTCTACCTTATTATTTACTTTTTAACTCAGCCAAGTTTTGGCTACCAAGATTGCTTTTATTGAGCATGATAATCATTTGACATTTAATTTGGAATCAGTTCCAACTAATTTAAATTAGTAAATGCGACAATAGAGGCAATCTCTAGCAATAATAAGAGTTTAATTAATTTTGAATGCAGCCCACAAATAAGTAATAAAATTGTTTACACCTGGTGCATCATAATATACAAGGCATGATGGGCAAAAGAATTGGAAGTTGAATTGTTTTTAAATAGTAACAATATACATATCCTTTGTATTACTGAACATTGGCTAAAAGATTATAATTTCATGTTTAATTTCAGAAATCACCAGGTGGTCAGTTCCTTCAATAGAGAAAAAAGTTTACGTGGTGGCTCCTTAATATTAGCAGATAAATCATTATTATATAAAGAACGTAAGGATATTGTGAGCCTCTCTGTTGAGCAAACTGTAGAAATGGCTTGTGTCGAGATCGAGCACCTCATTGTTGTAAGTGTTTACAGACCCCCATGTGCTACTTATGACTATTTTGAAAGAATTGTGGAAGAAGTTTTGCTCAAACTTAGTAAACAGAACAAGTCTGTTGTAATATGTCGAGACTTTAACATCAATCTCTTTGAAACTTCTTCCATTAGTATTAAGTTTAGCTCATTGTTTAAATCGTATAATCTTGTTAATTTATTCTTAGAACCAACACGTATTGCTGGGCCTAGTGCAACCTGTATAGATAATATTTTTACAGATATTAAGCCCTTGCATAAATCAATTATTCAAAATTTAAGTTCAGATCACTGTGGACAGTTGGTATCATTGCCTTACATACACAAAAAACAGAAAAATAAGAAAGTTGTGTTTGTTCCAATAAATGACCATCGCTTGGAGAGGTTTAGAAGTAATATAATAAAAAGACTTCCATCACTTTCATTTAAAAATAGTGCTAATTATTTGTATGGTATGTTATTTAAAATTATAACTTGTGAATTTAGTACAATATTTACTTCTAAAACTTTCTCTTTTAACAGTCGCAAATCATTTAATGAATGGGCGACAGTAGGAATTTATAAAAGTAGGCGAAAGTTATATGAGCTTTATAATGAAAGATCCTATAATACTAGAGTTATATTTAGAGATTATGTAAAACACATTCTAAAATATTTAAAAAGTGTGCTACACAGCTAAGGCTTTACATTTAAGTACCAAAATGAAACTGCATCCAACAAAATTAAAATGACCTGAGATTAATAAATAGTGAAACGGGCAAGGTTAAACCGCACAACTCGGATTTTCAATTGAATATTAACAACAGTTTAACTCGATCTGATCAAGAAGTTGCTATGGCTTTTGAGAAAAATTTTACTGATGTTCCTTTTTTGACAACAAAATCATTAAATTCTTCTCCTACTGTCGCCGAATCATTGCTTAAACAAAATGTAAAGGCTTGTTCAAATACTTTTAAATTACATAGAGTATTGCCAAAAGATATCGTTAAATATTTTAAAACAATTGATGTTAAGAAAACGGCAGATTTATGGGGGATTTCCGTTAAAGTTATTTTATCTATAATAGATATAATAGCACCTTATCTAGCCACTATATTTAATATAAGCGTCGAATCTGGTGTGTTTCCTGATTTAATGAAACATAGTAAAGTCATACCTTTATTTAAATCTGGTAGTACATTAGACCCCGCCAATTTTAGACCGATTTCTGTACTACCAACATTTAGTAAAATTTTGAAAAATAATTTTAGATCAGATATTAAGTTTCTTTAATATTAATAAATTGCTACATAAAATCAATTCGGTTTTACAAGGGTCGCTGGACAACTGACGCTGGAGTTGAGCTTATTAAACATATTTTTGTGCATGGGAGAATACGGAGGATGCTTTGGGTATATTTTGTGACCTTTCTGAGGCCTTCGACTGTGTTCACCATGAGACATTAATCAGGAAGCTACAGTACTATGGTGTCAAGAACACAGTGCTTAAACTTATTATTTCATATTTAAGTAATAGAATGCAGAAAGTTATTATCAATGGTAAAAGTTCTTCCGGGTCACCTGTACTAATGGTGTCCCTCAGGGCTCGATTCTCGGCCCATTTCTATTTCTGGTATATATTAATGACTTACCTTCCTTGTAGGGATAATCATGATATAGTATTATTTGCTGATGATACTTCCTTGATTTTTAAACTTAAAAGTCAATCATTTAAATGTGACGAAGTGAATAATGCTATATCAAAATTAATGCATTGGTTTAACGTTAATAATCTACATTTAAACGGAAATAAAACTAAATGTATTAAATTTACAACAACGAATGTTAAAATCTGGGTACCAATGTGTTTTAAATGGGAAAGAACTGAGCCCTGTTGAATCCACTGTTTTCTTGGCATCACTCTCGACGCAAAGCTTCAGTGGGGCCCCCATATCCAAACTAGCAAGCAGACTAAGTTCTGCAGCCTATGCTGTAAAAAGATTAGAGGTCTCACTAGTGTCGAGACAGCTAGACTAGTTTATTTCAGTTATTTCCATAGCATAATGTCTTATGGGATTTTGCTATAGGAAATGCAACTGATTCAGAAACTATTTTTGTTTTACAGAGGAGGCCATTAGAGCTATTTACAACCTAAAACCGAGAGAGTATCTTAGAGATAAATTTAAAGAAATAAATATATTAACTTTGGCCTCTCAGTATATTTACGAAAATTTAATGTATGTTCACAAAACAAAGGTAGTTTTAGTAAAAAGTGATATACATTCTGTAAACACTAGGAACAAGCACAAGCTAGTGATACCAGTTTCTAGACTCCACAGAGTCAGTAATTCACTCTTGGGGCAATGTATACGCTATTACAACAAGGTCCCGGAAAGTACAGGCTCTCTATTACCAAGTTTAAATGTTTTGTTAAGCTGAAACTGTATAAAAGGGTTATTATAGTATAAATGAATATATAATTGATAATAACCCTGGGAATGAGGTGGTCGCTACCAAGCAGTTTCTAAAATAAATTTTGTACTTAAATAGTTTGTACAACCATTAATGTAAAATTTACTTTAAAAAAGTCCCGCTGGGTTTCTTGCTGGTTCTTCCAGGACAGAGGTTTTTCGAACCAGTGGTAAAGTAAAAATGACTTTCAATAAGAATTACACATGTAATCTATATTGAATAAAAAATTATTCTATTCTATTATATTCTACATATCGGTGATATATTTTACTTTAACATGTGAAAATTTCATAGGTTCTATATTCTTTCCTATTAAGCCCGTTCGTACAAAATGGCAAACATATTAGTTTTTAAACGTTCGTTTTTTAAAAGTTTATTAAAATTCGTTTTAAATATATTGTACGTGTGTATTGTACGTGGTAGAGCCACGCTGCAGCTATATTAATAGTATAGTTGTGGCACGAATGGGTCGGCTCGACCGGGGAAGGACCACGCTCTCACAGAATACCAGCGCAAAATAGCAGCTTAATACTGCTGTGTTTCGTATGGTGAGTGTAGAGAACCGGAGACCCTTTTTACTGGAAAAGAGGCATTCTATCTTAGTCCTCACGGCTGACAACGCATCTGCATTTAAATTCGCAAACGAAGATAGATGTAGATGTCTATGGGCCACAGCAACCACTTACCATCAGGTGGACTGTGTGCTCGTTTGTCACCCTTATTCTATAAAAAAAAAAAAACACTGATACTACAACTATTTATGTCTATAGAATATCAAGTGCGTATGATGACTTGCAAATGACGATGTGTGAAAATACTCGACCGTTTTTCGGATAGTAATTTATTATAAAGCGGTTTCAGATGGTTACAAATCGTGGAAAAAAATCATTTTCATAGTCAACTATATTTATTCAATCCGGTTTATAAAAATGTAAATATCTAATATGTTGTCTTACAATAAATCGTAATTATTTTTCGTAATAAATGAAAATCAGACGGTGATCATTTACTTTTAGCCATATAAGAAAGTTGAAATACACAAAGCGAGAGAGGGCTATGATTAGGGTTTGTGTGTGTGATAAAATACGTAACAACAATATTGTGAAGTACGATCCTTTGTCATCTAGGCAAGCGGGCGACGGCTTTGGAAACCGCATAAGTATACAAAAGGTATCTTGCAAAGCCGTCCATTACCAGTCTGTAAAATTTCATTGTAGCTTGTTTGGACAAATTTTCCATCAAATTTGATCTCCAAACTACACGATGGAAGTATCGTTGAAAATTATAATTCGGAAAGCATCTACGTATCTAAAAATATTTTACATTGTGTTGAGGTTAGATAGTATCGTAGATGCATCAAAATGGAAGCAATTTCTTATTTTGTAAGTTCTTGGTTACATTTTTTTACGAGTTAATAAATTTTAAAAACATAAAATAAACCAATCAATGATATATTCCAAAAATATAGGATAACCATAAAACGTTACATAACGAGGAGTAACTCCTTTTAGTACATTTTTATTAGTACGATGTTACTATGGTCGGAATATTTTTTTATAACATTAAAACTTCAAACGAGATAATTGTCCATCTGATAGTAAGTGCTGCAATAGCGCAAGGACTCTTGCGACAAACTTTGAACAAATAAATATAAAGACGCTATAACACCCCAGAGGATCGAGGTGAAATATCATACAGTCACAGTCTATATATAATTGTAGTAAAGTAAAGATAATTTTCAGAAAGGAATACAATAGGAAATAAAAAATAAAACAGGAATACAATATACAATTCTTCTTACTGTCGTAAAAATGTAAGTTCGTGTTACCTACCCATACGAATTCGGAGGCAGAAAAATCTTACCATTATTAAAGTACAGTACTACCTGTTAGCAATTATAATTATTTTTTAATATATTCTCTAAGTACCTTAAGTAATTTTTTCTTTCCTTCTCAAAATTCTAATCTGTGACTCGAAAATCTGGAAGAATATGGCTTTGGAATTTATTAGCTAGTTATAATATCAAACGACTTTTAAATATCTCATATCTTTTAAAAATATTTTATAGTTTAGCTCAACAATATTACGCAGTAACTGTGAAGAACATAAACACCTATTTAATACATTTACTGCTAGCTTGACTCCGTGGCAATTTAGAAAGTTTTATCTGTCGCCCGCGAAGCATCCAAATTACTAAGTAATCCTGTCGTGAAAACACTTTTCAAGCTTTAAACAGGTTTTCGCAATCGTTATTTATTTTATTTCGCTAGACTTGTGTCTATTTAGACTTGTGTCTGTTTGTGAATATCTTTTTCATAAAACTGAAGTAACAAATGAACTTACAGTCCACCTGATAGTAAATGGCTACTGAAGTCCATGGATACCTGCGACTGGCTACAGATGCACTGTTACTTCTGAGGACTAAGATGGAGTGCCTCACAGCATGTAACTACACTGGTTCTCTATACCTATATACCGGCACGTACAGGTTTTGGCGGTACGTACCCTGACGGAATCCTAGACAGAAATATAGTCCTATAAGCTATTAGGTTGTTTCGAAAGTCTTTTCAGAATTTAAGGTCCAAGGCGGTAGAAATGTACCACCTACATACCCAGATGATCTTCTAGGCAGAAAATAAGTCCTATCACCTAGTGAATTTGTGAGGGCAGACTTATGTATCCTCACAGTGGTGATTGGTAATTTGATTGGTAATGCACAAACACCCACACGCACGATTGCTCATTTAAACATACCGTCGATTTTGTGAATTGTATCAAGTAATCTATACTTATAATAAATCTGTAGAGAGGTCAATTCTGTACATGACATATATTTCCAAAATAACTATCAGGGGGTGATTAGTGATCGATACTGATGCCAAAAATGCAAGCAGTAAAATTTTTGTCTATCTGTCTGTCTGTCTGTCTGTATGTTCGTTATAGAAACAAAACTACTCGACGGATTTTAACGAAACTTGGTACAGTCATTCTTCATACTCCTGGGCAGGTTATAGTATTCTTTTCATCACGCTACAATCAATAGGAGCAGAGCAGTGAAGGTAAATGTTGGGGAAACGGGAGAAATTACTCCATTTTAAGCTTCCGTCGCGTGTGCAGCCTTAATGGTTAAAGCTGCACCGAAATCATGTATAACGAAATGTTCTCCTTAAAATTATATAAAAATATCCCACGACAACATATGTCTATCTTTTATGGTTGACTCACAATAACACGTAACTCCTGATAGCTTAGCAGTTCGGAGCTTTCTGATTATATTTGTTCACTCTTACGTTTATAACACTCACTCATCCCTAATTAAAAAGTTAACATTATTATCTATTCAATAAAAAGAATTATAGAAATCGGTATAGAAACACCAAAGTTATACATGAAATACGTTAATAAGCCATCGCGCGTGAATACTGAATCATGCTATAAGGATTATTTTGTAACGGTCGCCGCGCTCGACGCGGCTCGCGGCGGAGGTATAAAAGTCCGAGTGCGAACTTCATACAATATTTGGCTGTTGATGCGAATAGACGTTCAGAGTGTTCGACCTATTGACAGACAATAATTGATTTTAGCAAACCGTGCTTATCAGCGCGACTTTTAGTCTACGTTTAATAATTTATTTTTAGATTTCTTTGGTTGTTATTTTATAACATAGGTATTAGTTATTTTGGTAGTGTTTAAATATTTCTTAGTATTAGCTTAATTATAAATTAATTTTTTTTTGTTTAGCTGTAGTTTTAAATAGGTACCTAGGTATCAAATAGGTTATTTATTCTATTAGACGTAGTTTAGGTACCTACTTATATATTTTTAAGAATTTAATTTTGGATTTAAGGTTTTATTTGAGATCCGTTTTATTATTTAAGTAGGCATTTAGATTTTTTTAAGTGTATGGTAGCTATAGTTAGGACCTCTAACGTAGATTATTTTGTTAGGTAACTGAATGCCGTCGATTAAAAATAAAATACACAATGCCACCTAAAAAACGATTATCTTTATCTCGAAATTCGAGAGAAGCTAAGAGAATGAGAAATGTGCGTTCTCAAGAATCGGCAGAGGAAAGAGCACATCGGTTAAACTCTGTGTGAGTTAGTGCCTCAACTTCTCGAGCCAATGAAAGCTCTCCAGAAAGAGAGATGCGATTAGCAGCTGACAGAGCGAGATGAGCTACATCACGGGCGTCTCAAAGTTCTTCTCAACGAGAGCTAAGGCTTACCATTGACCGAGAACAACATGTGTTATCCCGAGAAGCTGAAACTGCTTCACAACGAGAATTGCGGCTCACAGCTGACCGCGAACGGCATACATTATCTCGCGAGTCCGAAACCTACACTGAGAGGGAATTACGTCTCACAGCTGACCGCGAACGGCATACATTATCTCGCGAGTCCGAAACTTACACTGAGAGGGAATTACGTCTCACAGCTGATCGCGAACGGCATGTATTATACCGTGAGTCCGAAACTTCACTGAGAGGAATTACGTCTCACAGCTGATCGCGAACGGCATGTACTATCCCGTGAGTCCAAACCTACACTGAGAGGGAATTACGTCACAGCTGACCGCGGACGGCATACATTATCTCGCGAGTCCGAAACCTACACTGAGAGGGAATTACGTCTCACAGCTGATCGCGAACGTCATATTTTATCTCGAGAATCTGAAACTTTACTCAATATGAAGACCGTTTGACAAATGATAGGTGCACCATAATATTATTCGATCTCTTGAAGATGAACATGAGCATGAACAACGACTAGAGTCGGGACGCGAATATTACAATTCTTTAAGACAAGAACGATTAATAAGTTTGTCTAATGAAAGATTAAGAATTGAAAATATTCGGTCTCTTGAAACGGACGAACAGCGAGAGGCCCGTCTTACTGCAGACAGATTTTGACATAGTCTTAATGACTTAGATGTACACATAGAAGATCAATCTACAAATTCGGTGGCGTGGTCCGACAAATATAAAAGTGGGTTTGCTTATAACGTCACAATTGATTACAGATCATTTTATTTATTTATTTATTTATTTAATCTTTTTTACATCTACCTTATACTAAGGGATATAAAGGGCGGACTTAATGCCTTGTGGCATTCTCTACTGTAATAGGCGATATGAACGTAGAATGTTCTTTTTGTAATGCTTCAAACTTACTCCACGTAAGGAGTCGGCTGGTTTCTGTTGTTCTGGAGGTAAAATAAATTTGCCTTCGTTCGAAGATCCACCGGAACCTTTGAAGTCACTACTTTTAGGGGAACATGTGCAATCTAAACAGTTCTTCGACAATATTCAAATGACATCCTTTGGTGCTCAACAAATCTCTGAAGGTCCTTTCATGCCTACTTTTAAGATACAAGGTCAGGTTTACAATTTGATAGGATCCCTTTTACCTGAAGACCAACCTAAGTTTCTTCAAATATATTTTGTATCCGACTACAACGAACAGTCGAATATAAGAAATCAATATTTCCGGAATTTAAATACTGAACTTATTTCACAACTTCAGAACATGTTGCATCAGGTTAATTCGTATGTATGCAGTTTTAAATCGG
Source organism: Parnassius orleans (assembly GCA_029286625.1). Lineage (NCBI taxonomy): Eukaryota > Metazoa > Arthropoda > Insecta > Lepidoptera > Papilionidae > Parnassius > Parnassius orleans. Next base: position 2,323,876 of record JAGSMP010000184.1, read on the forward strand.
CATTAGAAGCTCTTCCTCAAGATGGTGATAACAATTATAAAATTGTTATAAATGCCGATAGGCGTCCAACTCAGGAACACCCTGGGCGTTATAACGTTCCATCCACGAATGAAGTTGCTGTATTATTGGTCGACCAGGAATGATGTGGTAGGCGTGATATCGTTATCCGTTCCAGAGACAATCGTTTGCAACGTATTTACGAAACCCACAGGGCTTACGACAGTTTGCAATATCCTTTAATATACTCTTGAGGGGAAGATGGTTATAATTTTGCTTTATACCAAACTGATCCGCGTACAGGCGCACCTAATTATAATAAAAAGATGTCATGCCTTCAATTTTATTGTTACCAGTTGCAAGTGAGACGGAATAAATTTGTATACTTTCAACGTTTTCGTGGCTTATTCAATCAGTTTATTGTTGACATGTACGCAAAAATTGAAACCGAAAGATTAGTTTATATACGATCTAATCAAAACACTAATCTAATCTAATCAAATTCGCGACACCATGCAGCAAGATAATGATACGGTTAATATGGGCCGTTTAGTTGTTTTACCCTCTTCTTTTACTGGTCCACGCTACATGCACGAACGTAGTCAAGTTGCTTTTTGTTACGTAAGAAAATATGGACGTCCCGACTTATTTATTACTGTAACTACCAATCCCAAGTGGGATGAAATCACTCGGGAGCTTATTGAGGGTCAAGCACCGCATGACCGCCATGATATTATCGCAAGAGTTTTTCATTTAAAATTAAAATCAATGATAGATCTACTTACCAAAGATAACATTTTTGGAGATGTATTGTGTTATATGTATAGTGTTGAGTGGCAAAAACGCGGCTTACCTCACGCACATATCCTGCTTTGGTTAAAAGATAAGGTTCGACCTAATGATGTAGACAGTTCAATCAGTGCTGAAATTCCAGATCCGATTGCAGATCCCGTGTTATACGACATTGTTAAAACTCATATGATACATGGTCCATGTGGTGCATTTAACGGGAATGCTCCTTGCATGCAAGACGGTCGTTGCACTAAAAGATATCCAAAAGCATTAGTGGATGAAACTGTAACAGGACATGATGGATACCCATTATATCGTCGCCGTTCAAGAGACAATGGTGGTTTTATTGTTGAAAAGCGAGTGTCTGGACAACAGGTTACTTTAGATAATAGGTGGGTCGTTCCGTATTCGTCTGTGATGTCTAGAGCATTTCAAGCTCACATAAATGTTGAAATAATAGTGTAGAGTCAATAAAATATATTTGTAAGTATATTAACAAGGGCAGTGACCAAGCTACATTTGCGTAGAGAAATGAACATGATGAAGTTACTAGATTTCAGTCAGACAGATATATCAGCTCTTCAGAAGCTGTGTGGCGGATCTTAAGTTTCAACATTCACGAAAGATATCCACCTGTGACTCATCTGGATGTTCATCTTGAAGGTGATCAACGTATATATTTCAACGCCGAAAATGTTACAGAACGATTAGAGAACCCTAGGCAAACAACTTTATTAGCATTCTCTCGACTTTACCAAACTGATGATTTTGCAAAATCTCTTTTGTATGAGGAAGTTCCATCGTATTATACCTACGATAAGCAACGAGGTGTCTTTAATCGTAGACGCCGTGGCAGGCCTGTAGATGGCGAGTCAGGTATTTTCAAAGAACATGTTCTTGGTAGAGTGTATACCGTTCATCCTAACAACGCTGAGTGTTTCTATTTGCGATTATTATTACATACAGTGCGAGGACCAACATCATTTATAGATTTGAGAAAAGTAGACGATGTTGTTTATCCAACTTATCATGCAGCTTGCCAAGCGCGTCGTTTGCTTGAAAATGATCAGCATTGGGATGACGCTTTAGCAGAATCCTGTGTTAGTGATAATCCACGACGGTTACGCCATTTATTTGTAACATTACTCACATTTTGTAATTTGTCAGATGCTGTACAATTATGGGAAAAATATAAGGAAAAATTTGCAGAAGACTTTCTTCGGAATATATCTCACAATGATGAAGGCGCAACTAATGATAATTTCCGTGATCTTGCCATAAATCTGTGCTTAATAGCTCTTCAGGAAGACTTAACAGCAGTAGGCGGTAAATCACTCTGTGAATATGGTTTGCCATCACCAACCTCAGTCGGAGAGGTTACCAATAGGGAATATTCTGCAGAGATTGGTTACAACTCAATGGAAATGCTGGCAACATTAGAAAACGGTGTCCCAATGATGACTGCAGAACAACGTTCAGTCTATGATCGCGTGTGCGAGAGTGTTCAGAATAATTTGGGAACAATATGGTTTTTAGATGCACCTGGAGTTACTGGGAAAACCTTTTTGACTAAATTAATATTAGCTTATGTTAGAAATCAGCGTAAAATTGCTCTTGCCGTGGCTTCATCAGGTATAGCTGCAACATTGCTACCAGGAGGTAAAACTGCTCACACTATGTTTAAAATACCAATTGATTTAGATCGCACGGAAAGTCCAACCTGTAGTATTTCAAGAAATAGCGACAAAGCTAAGCAAAGGTATTCCATGAGAGTAATTTAATCATATGGGATGAATGTACGATGGCCCACCGAAAAGGAGTAGAAGCGGTAGACAGAACTTTAAGGGATATAAGACAAAATGATCGACCAATGGGCGGTATCACGGTTTTATTTTGTGGTGATTTCCGACAAACCTTACCGGTAATACCACGGGGAACCCGAGCTGATGAGGTTAGGGCTTGCCTAAAAAGCTCTTATTTGTGGCGTGATATACAATCGGTACATTTGACTATAAATATGCGAGTGAGAACTGGAGATAACCCGGATGATCGTAAATTTTCTGATAAATTATTAAAGATTGGGGAAGGTACCTATCCACAACTACACCAAGGTAAACTTTTCTGGCGCCTGAGTTATGTTGTATAGTGCAATCCCAACCACATCTTATATCGTCGGTTTACGGTGACGTAACAATTATATTAAATAGGGACAATTTTGGCTATGCGAAAGATCCATTTTAACTCATCGCAATGACCAGGCATCTGAGATTAATAACAAAATACTGTCGAATATACAGGGGAAAGCAAAGTTTATAGTCAATAAATAGAATGGTCGATGAACAAGAAGCCACTAATTACACGATAGAATTTTTAAATTCTTTAAATGTGCCCGGACTTCCTTCTCATGAAATTTGTTTAAAATTGGCATTCCGATTATTCTGCTCGAAATTTAAGACCACCAGAACTTTGCAATGGAACTCGGCTAAAAGTAACCCAGTTGCAACAAAATATAATCGAGGCTCAAATTTTAACAGGTTGCGGTGCAGGAGAAACCGTCTTTATTCCCAGAATTCCATAATACCAAATAATTTTCCATTCCAATTTAAAAGAACGCAATTCCCAGTATCATTGTGTTATGCAATGACAATTAATAAGGCTCAAGGGCAGACTTTTCGTGTTGCTAGAGTAGATCTCGGTGTCAGTTGTTTCTCGCATGGTCAGTTGTACGTCGCTCTTTCCCGGGTTAGCAGTTCTAGAAATCTTTATGTTCACGTGCCGGACGGGTCAACTTTCAACATAGTTTACCCGGAAGCTTTGCGCTGAAGTATTTTTGTTCTATAAGTACTCATGTGAACGTGATCTAAACAATATTACCAATATATTAACAACAACACACAAGTTACACTCCATCCAAAGCCCAGCGACACTATAACATATATAGGAATGACGTCTTAGCAAAAGTTGTTTAGTCTGATGGGCATTTCCTGTTGACTTACAAAATGAAAGATCTAGAACGTCTCGATCGTCTCGCGAATCACGTTGTTTTCCGTCCCCGGCTCTTAGAATTCAACATCAGACGTTTCAGATCTTCGATTTTGACGACCCCGTTGTCGCTGGCATAAGCAACAGGATCCGCGTACGAAGTCGCGGGCAGAAGCTAGTATTAATTAATTGTATCAGAAAAAAGGAGCTTACGGGCTAAGCGCTTGCCTTAATTTCACGTTAGGCACACAATCCGGGTTCGCTCCTAGATGGCACTAATAGAATTGTAAATTGTAATTTTAAGTGCTTGATTTGTGGTGAAGAAACCTGCATGTCTGTTTAATAAAATATTCCGAAGACATGTAAAGTCCACAAATATACTCTAGAGAAGCGCGACGTACTAATCACTCCTCCCATTACCCTGTTAGAAATGAGAGGGTGTTTACTTTTTCTTATTTAATAAATTTAATGTCGTTTGTGGCATAAACAAGATGGATATAACCCCTATTTATCAGAAACCAAGAGATCATTCTGACATTTCCAATGGCAGCCCCTTACTACACCCATTGGATAGAATGGGGTGACAGAATGCCTTACACCTGTGTCAGAAGGATTAATATATACGCACCTTAATCATTACTGTTAATAGAGGAATATCTACTCCTTTGACACTGTGATGCAGTCCTGCAAAGCAAATGCTTTGTTATGATCTTAATATTTCATAATTTTTAATATATTTAAAAAAATCTAGTGGACCTAAGTTACTACAATATATTATAATTATTATTTTTATATTTGATGGCTCCGTGGGGCAGTGGTTTAACATCAAGTTGAGGCGCTGAATGCCGCGGGTTCGAATCCCGCATGGAACAAATATTTATTTGGCCTACAAATAATTGTTGCAGGTCTGGATTTTTGTCCTCATGCAATTTATGTTTTTAAATTCCCACGGTACAAGAGAAAATCCTAGTGTAGGGGAAACTTATTTAAAAAAATATGATGCTAAGTGTTGCCCTTGGATCAGTGGACTGTAAGATTGTTTGTCACTCCAATATTAAAAAAGTAGTTTTAACAGGAAAAGTCGACTATAGCAAAGTATAGATAAAAACGTTGCATGACATCAGTGACTACAAAGTAATTTAATAAAGTAAACATTATAAAAAAGAATGCTTGTAACCTCTACCTGCGTAGTATTGAAATAATATTATGTTATTAATATTTATTTCGGTTATGTTTTTTTAATGTCAATTTTTTTTTACTTTTGAAATATTAATAATTTTTACTTATTTATAAAATATTTATCAAAAATAAAAATCATCATAAGTCATCATCATCATTATAGTCCTTCACAAGTTCCCTTCTGAACATAGGCCTCCACAAAGGATTGCTACAGAGCACACCTGCATTCATCGAATTCCTGCATGTCTTACCAGGTTACCTTGCATGTCGTCAATCCATCTAGTGGACGCCACTGTACGATGCCACTGAACGAGCTAAATGGCGGGCCCATTGCCACTTAAGCTCACTAATCCTTATCATCATAGTAAGTATATAAGTATTGAACTTAAAATAAAATTTCTAAAACTAGAATACAAATAAATTAATGTATAATGTCTGAAAATTGAATAATATTACGTGTATATTTTACACATATTATATTTAGCCAAACACTGCATTTATAAATGTGGGAACAGCATAAATGGACTACGGGTTTCACTGAACGTTACTTCCGTCCGAAAAAAAAACTCTGAGTAACCCTCGAGTCGCGTCTTAATTTTTAATTAAGAGTATGAGACGAGGCCGTTTACAATATAAAGCTCTAGAGATGAAGCTGCATTACTGAACAGATTGTTGGTCTTATGAGGAAGGCGCTGACGGAAAGACTTATTTATTATTCAGTTTGGGAGAACCGTATAATATATAACCTGGCGCACGGTATAAAATTATTCATCTATTGCAATAAAGGTTGGCATAGATAAAAATGCAGTGCTAGCTCAGCGGCTAAGCGATCCTTGTAAATTTCACAGTACGCAAACAACCCGGAATCGATTCCCGCAAAATAAAACAAAACAAAAACTAAATTGTTCTAAAATTACATTGTTTGTTATTGACATAATTACATGGGAGTTTTAAGTGCTTATCAATGTATCCAGCATGATATAAAAGTGATCGACGGTGAAATAAAACATCGTTAGGAAACCTGCAATTGATAAAAAAATATTTCGTAAACATGTGAAATCCGCTAACATGCATTAAGGCAGTGTGGCGAACGTCCTTACCCTAAAACCCTCTCAGAAATGAAAGGAGGCCTCTGGACACAGGCTTTCATCTTTTTTCATTATAATTTTCATCCCGTTTGAGTCTGACTTCCCGTTGACCTAGATCCTAGAATCATGAAGTTTGGCAAAAGCAGGTCTCACAGCACAAGTAGAGGAAAACCGAAAATCGTTGATTTGTTGTTATCATATTTTTTTGCGATTACAAACTTACATTTGCAGTTGGACTGTGATGTTAATTAATGTATGGGAGACCATTTTAGTCACTGCAAAGTTAAGTTTGTCCTTAAATCAGACTTAACTTTCCGTTAGAGCAATGTTCAGTGCTTAATAATTTTTGGTAATAATTTGTACCAGTGTGACATATGGATCTGAGGCGTGATTCTTAAGTGTTCGCTGTATGAAGAAGCTCAAGGTCGTGTCTCTGTGTGATGGACTTAGAAATGTTGGTTAGAAACTCTGGTATTACTACGGATATCCTCCGCAGTAAAATCAGAGTAACCGACAAGCCCAACGGATTTGTAATCTGAAGTGGCAATAGGCCGGCCATATTGCTCGAAGGACTGACAACCAATGGGGAAGAAAGATTTTCGAATGTCAACCTCGTTACCGGTAAACGAACAGTAGGGCGGCCCCCCTCTAGATGGAGTGAAAAACTGGGAAGACATGCAGGAAGTCGATAGATGCAGGTGGCTCAGGACCATACTTAGATGTTCAGCAGTGGATTTGTGAAAGGCTTTAATGACGATGATGATGAGTACTTACTTAATTTTATACGGAACCCTTAAAAGTGCGTCCTACTCGCACTTGACCAGTTTTTTTTACCATGATGATAATTTACACAATAAAAACAAAAATATTACAGTAAAAATAATACAGTATTTCATTATAAGATTGGATTTTTTGAGGTCCTTTTTGTATTTTAGTTGCATAGCTGATATCAGTCGCGTCCATTTTTACGACAATGCTTTTTACCAAATCAAACATAAAAGCTTTCTCAATGAAATATATCACATGTCAAATTTAAAGTTTTTATAAAGTGCAATAAACTTTCAGCTTTAATATAGAATAATTTTAGGTTTTCCCATCGCAACTAAATGAAGAGATATCATAAATTGTAATCTTGCATTGTGTAATGCTTTATAATAAATTAATGTAGACTTCTTAAACAATTTAATAAATTACATAATTTTTTAACTGTGTGATGGTCAATATATCGGATAAAGTTAGAATAGGCTTTTAGTATTAATTTTTATTATTAGGTCCTTACATATGAAATTAGCGTTTTGTCGTACTGACCACTTTGATCTGAAATATCTCCTCTTTGGATAAGAATTCCAAATTCAAATTTATAAATTCATTTAGCTGGTACATTTGAGTTTTGAAAACAGTCATTCATTTGTTTTTTCCTCATTATTTTATTCTTTGGCGTCGCTTATTACCGCACAATAGAAAATATGAAATATCGGTATATATACGAGTACGAGTTCTACCGTGGCACCAGTGCTGCAGAAACACCTCGAAGGATTAATGATGTGTACGGCGCTGGTGTCGGAAAAGAAAGCGCGGTACGTTTTGGTTTCAACGTTTTCGTTCTGGAAATTTCGACCTTCAGAACCAACCCGTAGACGGCCGGAGACCAAAGTGAAAATGAAGAGTTAAAGGCAATTGTGGAAGCGGATCCATCACAAAGCACTTCAGAGATAGCTGCAGGCTTTGGGGTTAGTGATAAAACTATATTAATCCACTTGAAGCAAATCGGGAAAGTGAAAAAAAACTTAAACGATGGGTACCTTATGAAATGAGTGAATCGAACTTGCAAACACGCGTTGACTGCTGTGTTACTTTGCTCAACCGACACAATAATGAAGGTATTTTAAATCGAATCATTACTTGTGATGAAAAATGGATACTGTACGATAATCGGAAGCGCTCGTCGCAATGGCTAAACCCTGGATACTGGAAAAAGTTACTTGTGAGTGTTTGGTGGACTAGCGCCGGTGTCGTTCACTACAACTTTCTAAAATCTGGCCAAACGATTACGACAGGTATCTATTGTCAGCAACTGCAAACTATGGAGGAAGAACTAGCTGCTAAACAACCGCGATTGGTTAATCGCTCTAGACCACTGCTGCTTCACGACAACGCAAGACTACACACTGCACAACAAACAACCACTAAGTTAGATGAGCTACAATTGGAATGTCTGCGACATCCACCGTACTCACCGGACCTTGCTCCAACAGATTACCATTTTTCCGGAATTTGGACCTTTGAAATTTTTTCCTTGTAAGACCTTTCTTACAAGAAAAAATTACAACTCCGATGCGGCAGTCGAAACCACCTTCAAAGAGTTTATTGATTCTTCCCCCCATGGTTTTTTTATTAAAGGGATCAATGAACTACCTATGAGATGGCAAAAGTGCATAGATAACAACGGTGCATACTTTGATAAATTAAATATATTTTACAAAAAAAAATTGACTTTATATTCCTCCCGTACAAAACGCCATTTTCATACGTAAGGACTCGAATTCCAGCTAAAGTGAAACATTTGTGTAAAAATACGTACCTACTGTTAGTTTTCTCAATCAACAGCAAAATAACTTTCATCTACTAAGCTAGCAATATTCACACACTGCCGCCTTCTATTATATTATATATATATGTATATATATATATATATATATATATATATATATATATATATATATATATATATATATATATATTTATCAACCGTATAATAACTATCGATATATATATAAGAAGAATAAATTGATAAAGTTGTAAAGATTGTACAATTTTTTACCTCGGACGAAATTCGAAATTTCAAAATTTCTCAGACATGCCGGTTTCCTCACGATGAAATTAGTATTTTTTGTTCGGATCAAACCTAGGTTACGCACTTACTTTGAAAAATACGGCAAGCGTTTAGCCCCTGAGCCGATTTTTATATATATATACATATATTATTTTTAAATACCGATCATAGTTAATGGTAGGTATTGATTTGAAAACTAACTGAATGTACTGTTATCACAATATAGGAGATTAATACTGCTAGTTTTGGGATTTAACTTCAAATGTCTGAAATTCGCTATTGCGATATAATTTAAAATCTCGCTATTAGTTGAAACCAATATGAATGTAATTATTGTTATAACAACAATATTTGAATAAAAAATAAAAATCATGCCTCTGTCATAGACTTAGTATCTTATAGACTAAACATTCAGGTACGTCATCAGCGTGTGAAAGTAATGCACGTATATAGTTAGACATAAGAGTAAGGGAGGAGCAAAACTATATTTCTTGTCTTTTTATAGGTATGCGTTTTTGATTGTTTTCCCTCCTTTATTTGACAAAAACGATGTCAAGCTTTTGTTAATAACATTGATATTATAAGCAAACAGGTAATTGAATTTAGTGTTTTTTGTGGGTTTTAGTTATTACGTAAGGTGAAAAAGATGGTAAGTTGTAGCATTTTAGGATGCAACAGCATCAGTCAACAAAAATTGATAATATTACCTTTCATCGCTAAGTTTCTTTTGCGCTTACATTTGCTACTTGTATTGATTAATATCTATTGTTTTGTATATAAAATGTAACATTTCATGTTTTTAATATCCTTTGTGATGTATTTTGTCAAATATTTGGACTCACAAATTGTAAATTCTGCATGATAATGTCCTTAATTTGAACGATCATTCAAGCTTAAAGTCATAGCAAACGTGTACTTTTGATTTGGTAGGATTATGGAAACTTTAGGATATCAGCGAGTACAATAATGTTTTCCCATTGTTCAATAATAATTGTTATTGTGATTAGTAGTTATATCCATAAATATGAATCACATAATGTTATATATACATACACTTTATGTTCAGCTTTAAAGGAAACACCTTATTGCCCTACAACTCTTCAATCATTTCCTATATTATATAGACGTCACAAATAATGTAAATATCATCCTGAAAACATGTTTGGGTTCAAGTACATAAATATTGGGCAAAGTATATTTAATTTCACAAAATATGTATACTCGTACATTAGCAGCAATTACATTACAATATTTGTTAAAAAAAAAAAAGAAATATGTCATACTTATATAAAAATAAATATAAATATAGATAAAATAATAAATAAGTCTTAATCTTAAGGTACACAATAACACAACAACCTAAGATAATATTCTCAATTAATGATGTAGAAAAAATTTGATGATAATATACTTACCGTTACCATTAGTCATTATCAAAAGTCAAAAGTTATAGGTTTTGTGATAGTTGCCTAGCTTGGCAGGAGGATTGGCAACTGCAGTTATTTTGCAGACAAACTATGTGGGAGGCTGGGAGGTCTATGTTCAGCTGTGGAGGACATTTGTTAGGCTGTAAATGTATTAATGAACAATATCTAAAGCTTAATATGTACATAATTTTTTAAATGTTTGGTATGAATAATATTATCATTACATTTACATATACCTGCTATTTATATTGTATTAATATGCTAATTGATATTGTATTAATTGTTATAGGTATTCAAACTTCTGGAAGTGGATGGAAATTGAATATGAAAATTTCATTCATATATATATACGTAATTAAGATAAAGCGTGGTGACAAGGAAGGCAATGAGTGTGTTAGTTGTTAATAAATAGAGTTTTGCAAATAACGTCAATGTCAAAGCGCACTTTTTTCCTCCATAAATAGTAATTCCTCTATCTTCCCTTGACATAGTTCAAATAAAAATTACTACTTATTTTTCCTTACGTTAAGGCTTTTATTTCACTTACTTTTTTACTCCTTTCTGCTCTTGTATATGTATTTCTATATTTTTGTAATTGAAATGTTTTCATTTATTATATTAAGTAAGTATTTATTAAGTATATAATTTTATTTATGTCGTGTGTATTGTCTAGCAACTTGCGTACACCTTTACCCTTTGTCACAGGTCGTTATATCCTCTGTAATGTGGTTGCCTGGTAGAGATCCCTTCTAAGCGTTAAGGCCACCAATTATTTATGCACAGATACTCATTCTTGAATGTTTTTTTTGTTAAATACCTTGATATAAAAGTGTACTATATATTTGATATATTAATTTCTTTTAAATATATTATTTTACAGCTTTCCTAAGAAATCAGCTATCCGTAATTGTTGGATAATCGCTACTGGTCGTGATTATAGGTAACCAACAAAACTTAGCAGTGTATGCTCAAAACATTTTGAGCCTCAATGTTTTAGGCGGACTAAATATGCTTAATTTATGTAATTTATAATATAATTAAGTAGTATAGTGTAATTATAATAATTACACTACTACTTAATTATACTTATATAGTGTAATTTATAATAAATAAAAATTTAAAATGTTATAATTTCTTATTGTGTCTTGTTGTTTCTCCATAAGTGATATAAGTTTGACCTTGTTGGTAGTTATGATTTTTGACATTGTTCCCTATGTATTAAAAATTGACTAGCATTCCTTTATTTATTTATGGTTCTCAACATTTTATTTTCAAATGCTGACATTCTGTATTATTATGACTTGTAATAATTTTATTGTAATTTATATTTATTTGATTTTCATTGTGTAATTTAATTGCATGACAATGACAAAATATTTAAGTACTTATAGATAGATTGATTAAACATGGATCCTCATTTACAAATGTAGGAACTTTGTCTGTACTACCATGTTTTATGCAAGTAAAGATTTAAATAAAATAAAGAAATAAATAATTTTAAGTACTGACCCAAATATACAAATGAATAATTTATTATACAATAATAATTGTAAAACTGTCCACCCTTAATCCCTTTTATAAAGGTGTTATAAGCAATAATGTGTGTGTATTTACGCGAAGACTACACATTAAATGAAACTAATTTTTACGGATTATATTGCGTTTAGTTTTAACTTTTTAATTCTCCCGTGACTATGGGTGTTGTAAAGCACCTGAAACGTCGGGAATTAAGAAGTTAAAATTAAACGCAATATAATCCGTAAACATTAGTTTAATTTAATTTCCATTTAATTGACATAAATAATGTAATAAAGATGTTTTTGACAAGAGATAGGTTTTACCATAGACTTAGAATATACTGGCGTAGTATATTCTAATTCTATGGGTATTACCTATCTAAGTATAGTTTAGGAGTTGCACCTTATTATTTATACCACTAAAATATGTTATATACAAGGCATATAATATATAGACTCTCTTCTAATCCGACTCTAACAACCAGCACTCAAGAATTTCTGCCATGCAAAAGTATAAATCAAGTTTATAAATGCATATTTTTGAGAAATTCTAAAGCTACTCAAACCAAGAACTAGAACGAATGCTCTAGAAAGAAGACAAAAATTTTGTTAATTTTGTTGTTTATTAATGTGATGAAAACTTAATAAATAATCGTTTGTTTATCTTAATTTTACTGAATTATATTTTATATATAATTGTGTTTTCATTTGTTTTACTTAATGTAACATTGTTAATATTTGTAAATGTTGTGTAAGCACACAAAATTTAGTTCTTTTTCCTTTTTAAATTTCAATATATTTTCATTTAAATAGAATATATATCTTTACAGTCTATCAAAAGTCCACTGCTGAACATAAACATGAATATAGTTATTTGCCATAGTTGCAACCCTTGGCAAGCGGGTTAGCAACCACTGTGTTTTTTTATTTAGCTGTTATCAGGAAAATGCTGCTATTTATCTTCTTTGTTGTTTCCTTATGTCACCTCATACACCACCCATGGAACAATATGAGGTAGCAGATAATCTTACACTGCATGGTAAATTAAAATAGAATATTATAAAACATTCGTTTTTATTTTATATACCAACATATTACAAAAACAAACCATTAGGTAACATGATTAAGTCACCTAACCATAAGTAAGTCACCTAAAAAAGGCCTTCCCTAGATATCCTCATAGGATGACATTTGCCATAGTTGCCACGCCTGCGTGAAAATAGGTATGCGTTATACTGGTTGGCCACCGGAGTTTTTTATTATTTTAAGTTTTCATCAGGAAAGTGCTGCTGCCGTATCCCCATCTCATATTATTGCTTACGGTACGGGGTAGTATCATCCCATGTATAGACAAATTATCTTGTACGCCACAACTTGCCGCACACAAGCCACTAACTTAGTAAGACATGCAGGAAATCGCAGGAGTTGGCTGAGAACCGTGTTTTGTACAACAAAACCTAAATGGAAACCTTTTCCTTTCGGAGGTCTGTGTTCAGCATTGAACTTGTGATGGACTGGTATGTTAAAACTTTATTGAATTTTTTTTTTTTGTAAAAACAACATAAAACTCGACACGAGGAAATTTTTGATTATTAATTAATATTTTTATTCTTAATTAATATTTAAGTACATACTTAACATATTGCTACTTATTAGCGATATCACACTTTGTGCTAGTAGCGTCTTCACTTAGTGCCGTCGAAATCCAAAGAGTTTATTGAATGTCCAGTAAAATCGTCGATGCGCCATTGAATACGGAATGATGATTCTGTTTTTTACGCCGTTTCCGCCCGTAGTTTTTTAGTAACAGAATGTATTTTCAAGAGAAATGAATTAATCATCTGAATTATAAAAGAACATTTTTTATGGTAACAAATAAGTTTTTTGTATGAATTTAAGTGCCGTTATGGGTGTATAAATAAATCCACAACGGGGGAAATGGAACAATATCTGGTAACCAAGGGAAAGTACCTCCCGCCTGTTTCTATCTCAAAAGCATACGCGAATGCTTTATCTAGTCAATCCTCTATCTACGGCCTCTGTACTGCAACTTCTTTAGCTTAAGATTTTTTCATTATTATAAGAAAATAAGTACATTTGAAAGCCGAATGTTAATCTAAATTTAAGAAGTACTAATTCATGTTCATATAGTTCATGAGCTATTAATATTATCCGTCGGGAGCATTTTTTGTATCATTTTCAGTCAGGCCACATAGTGGCCGACGGTTTTGTGGATTTTTGTAAGAATTTCATACTATTTTTCTATAGGAATTATACGGATTGTAGGATCGTCAACACTTTTCTTTTTAAAAATTTTAATAACTTCACCCATAATTTCCATGAAGTCCAACCGATCCCTAAAAAAAGCGACCGCTCAGACCCGTCCAACTACAGGCCTATCGCTATCACCCACTTGTTCTCCAAAATAATGGAGTCCGTTATAAATTGCCAGCTCATGCGGTACCTTGAGGATCACCAGCTGATTAGTAACCGCCAATACGATTTTCGTTGGGGTCGATCAGCTGGTGATATTCTGGTCTACCTGACTCATAGATGGGCGGAGGCAGTTGAGTCCAAGGGGGAGGCATTGGCCGTTAGTTTGGACATTGCGAAGGCTTTCGATCGGGTTTGGCACAAAGCGCTTCTTTCGAAGCTCCCTTCGGCTTCCCGAGAATTTGCGCAATTGGATTACCAGCTTTCTTGCAGATTGGAGCATCAAGGTCGTTGTAGATGGTGCATGCTCCGACTACAAGCCTATTAACGCTGGTGTTCCACAAGGCTGCGTGCTATCACCAACGCTGTTTCTTCTGCATATCAATGATATGTTGCAAACCGGTTGCATTCATTGCTATGTGAATTACAGCACTGGTGATGCTCTATACACCGGCTGTGTCAATATTTCTCGGGAAAACGTCGCCGAGTACCGGAACAAACTTGTGTCTGAAGTCGAGTCTTTGCTGAACAAAGTCTCGGATTGGGGGCGACTAAATCTAGTCAAGTTTAATCCTTAGAAGACATAAGTTTGCGCGCTTACCGCTAAAAAGAACCCCTTTGTCGTATCTCCTCAGTTTCAAGGCACTCCCCTTGTTGCCTCAGCCAGTATCGGAATCCTCGGCGTCGACATATCGAGTGACGTGCAGTTTCTTGGTCACTTGGAAGAGAAGGCCAAATTGGCTTCTAAAAAGCTTGGCGTGCTCAGCAGAGCGGGACAGTATTTCATGCCGGCACAACGCCTGCAACTTCGGCCTCACATGGAATACTGTTCCCATCTCTGGGCTGGGGCTCCCCAGTGCCAGCTCCTTCCACTTGACCGCATCCAGCGCAGAGCGGCTCGAATCGTCGACGACCGAGTCCTTTCCGATCGGCTTGATTCATTGGCGCTGCGAAGATATGTTACATCTCTTTGCATTTTCTTTCGCATTTACGACGGGGAGTGCTCTGAGAAATTGTTCGGATTAATCCCAGCCGCCAAATTTCACGAACGCACATCGCGGCAGAACTCCCGATACCATCCACACCATCTGGATGATTGGCGGTCCACCACTGTGCGATTTAGAAGATGTTTTCTTCCTCGCACAACTTTTTTGTGGAATAGTTTACCACCAGCGATTTTTCCGGACCGATACGACTTAGGGACCTTCAAGAAAAGAGCCTACTCCTTTTTAAAAGGCCGGCAACGCATCTGCAATTCCTCTGGTTCCCCTGGTGTTCCAGTTGTTCATGGGCGGCGGTAGTCACTTACCATCAGGTGAGACGCATGCTCGTTTGCCCCCTCTCCTATAAAAAAAAAGTCATGTTTTGAACTCTAATAATAGTCCATTGTTTTCGTTGCGTGGACACCCGCGTTTGCGGGCGTTTTTTATCATAATAACGGTCCTCCGCCACGAAGGGTCACAAAAACAAAATGATATTAGCGCCTCTAACGGTGGATAATGTAACTATTTTACGATATGATCACTGAATGTTTGACCATATCATGAAGTAGCCGTGCGTTTAGCTGTTCATATCGTCAAACGCTGATTATTCATTGGTCTGGCCAGACTATAATATCATAATATGGTCAGCGGGTATTTTCCATTTCGTGAAACACAACTATTTTATGAAATACAACTACATCCTGAAGTAATCAATTCTATGATTTGGCAACGCCATATATACTAATAACTTAACAAAAAACCACGAGTACGCGACGAGCGTGACAAATATCGAAAAATCAAACAAAACGTTTTTACGTTGTAGAGCTATGCTAAAGCTATATTAATTGTATAATTGTAGCACGAATGGGTCGGCTCGAACGGAGGGACCACGCTCTCTCAGAATACCAGCGTAAAATAGCAGCTTAATGTTGCTGTGTTTCGTATTGTGAGTGTAGAGAACCGGAGACCATTTTTACTGGAAAAGAGGCATTCCATCTTAGTCCTCACGGCTGAGAACGCATCTGCATTTTGATTCGCAAAGGAGGATAGATGTAGATGTCTATGGGCTAAAGCAACCACTTACCATCAGGTGGAATGTGTGCTTGTTTGTCACCCTTATCCTATATAAAAGAACTATAAAAAATGTAATAAAACTGTTTATAAAATAGTTGCGGTGAGTTTGGTTAATGAAATATTGCCTATTCGATCCTGCGGTACAGTAGCTTTAATCGCTTAGGAAAAAAGATTTAAACTTTTATTTACAATAAAACATTACTTCAAAAACTATAAGGAATAAAATGAGAGATGAGTTTTTTCACTTAGTTATTTCTAGTATCTTTTGATTTCAGCTGTTTCTAAAATTAAAGATAAATGAGAAGGCATGAAGTAAAATACACTGGCTATTAGCTTAGTAATTAATAATAAACAGCAATTAATATTTATTGTTGTTATAATCTAATCAGATTTTCAATGTTCCTTATATTCAGCTATAACACTTGTGTGGAACAATCAAAGTATACTTTATATTAAATTTTGATTTATGGATAAAGAAAAATTCTTCCTTTTTTGGGTAGCAAATTAAAATGTATACGGAGCTCTTTTACTCTAACGTTTAAAATTAAATTTTCATTTTATGTTCCATGACGTCGCATCGTTTGGATAAAAGTATTCTAATTAGATGTAATTTTTTTTTTTAAATTTTATAGGCTTTATATATATTTTACATTAAATTATTCATTTCCTCCATATCGAAATTGATTACAATTAGTCTAATCAACAAGTATTACAAAAACGTATTAATTCTTGGTCCCGCTCTTAAAAATATGTGCGGTAGCTCATTCGATTCGGAATGACGACTAGAAAAATGGATGGGGAATTTATTAGCACATAAGAAATTGCAATTGTTATTAACAAAATAAGATGAAAAAAAAATATTTAGTTTTTCTTTAATAACTCAAAAACTATTATTATTTAACAACTTTTGAAAAAATATCCTTAAAGAGGAGAAAATTTCCAATAAAAAAATTTCGACTCCTGGAATTCTATCTCGATTATTTATTATTTTTATTTAACGCCGAAAATAGGACTCCGCACGACCATTACGGCTAGAGCGCATCGCCGATGAAGACAGTATATCACATAAAATATTTTTTATAGTATTAAATATTAATTTAAAAAATTTGAAAAAGTTATGGTATCATTAGAACACTTGAATAAATAAAGCCCTGTTGGAAAAAAAATTATGTCGATTTTTCAAAAAGTTATAAGTTTGTTAATTAAATAATTTTTTTCCAATCACATTTTTTACAAGAGTCGACATAAAATTTTAAATAATTGACCTATAATTTTTTTACTTCTTGGAGTCCTTCATATACATAATTTATAAGATAACGTGATAAAAGTTTATTAAAGTTTTATACTTTGTTTGTTTTAATTTTTTTAAATGAACAAAAAGTTAAATATTTAAAAAAAATTGTTTAATATTTTTTTGACAAATGTAATTATATTGCTATTTTTACATCTAACAATGACAATAATAAACGCAGGAAAAAAAATTAGGTCATTTTTTAAGAAATTGTTTATAAGCAAATAGACAAGTTTAATATCTTAAAAAAAGATGGATAGTGGATAAACTTTAACTTCGCTATATAACTTATATATGCCGATAGATAAAATGAACTCCATTAATTTTGCCAATTTTTTAACTAAAATGATTGAACGAACTCACTCATATAGAAACGTTCATAACTGGTTTCTCTCGGTTCTCATCGGGCGGCTAGGGTTTATGCGTCAATCGCGCGCATTCATTATCTCTTAAACTATGCTTCCAAATAAAATGCTATAAAAGTAAAATTTATCTTCATAAAATTGTCTTGATGATGAAGTAACTCTCGTTCGTAAGGATTAATATGCAATACATAATAATAACGATTACAAATCACTTTTAATATTTAATATGTTTTTGTCACAAAATACCTTATTGTGGCTTATTTATAAGAAATAGGCGTATGTTATCATGAATTTTTTTTAGATGAAACAAAGATCTTTGTAGAACATTTTATTTACGTATCACTAACCATTAAGCCAGCGCACGCGGAGTCTTATGCTAGATAGCCCATACTATTTTTCATGAATCTGGCTATTATAGACAAAAAAAATTTTTCAAATCAGTCTGGTAGTTTAAGAGATTTGCGTGTTTAAACAAACAAAAAACTCTTCCGCTTTATTATATTAGTATAGATTTATTCAGAAGAGGCATTCCGAAGTTTTTCCTTAACATACTTATAGTCACCAATTCCTTACTAAATCTTGATATAACTAAAATTGAAGATATCTTTTATACGTGGTAGAGCCATGCTGCAGCTATATTAATTGTATAGTTGTAGCACGAATGGGTCGGCTCGACTGGGGAAGGACCACCATCTCACAGAATACCAGCGTGAAATAGCAGCTTAATGCCGCTGTGTTTCATATGGTGAGTGTGGAGAACCGGAAACCCTTTTTACTGGAAAAGAGGCATTCCATCTTAGTCCTCACGTGTGACAACGCATCTACATTTTGATTCGTAATCGAAGATAGATGTAGCTGTCTATGGGCCACAGCAACCAGTTACCATCAGGTGGACTTCGTGCTCGTTTGTCACCCTTATCCTATAAAAAAAATCTTTAGGGAGGATTCTGGCCTCTAGATAATGAATTAGCGTTGATATACACAAAATTACAAATTCCGAAATAAAAAAAGCTCTGAAAATGAAATTGAAAAAAGATAATGAAATATACACGAATGTTAAAAAAAACGATATTTCTGTTCAGCTCAGCATTTTACTATTTCAGGGATGGCAGGTAAAATTTATCTTAATTTGTAGGCGAAATCAGGTCGACCCGACAATTTATTGAGAGTTCAGCTACGCGGTTTGATTTTTATTATGAAATTTTGCTCTTTTGTATAAATTGTTCTGACATACTTTTATAAATTTAAGAAAAAGTGTAAGTAAAATATTCTATTTAACTAATAAAGTTATTTCGTTTTAAAATAAAACACATACCAAGTAATGATTTCTTATATTTACGCGAACATTACACGTTGAATAAAACTATTTTTACGGATTTATTCGCGTTTAATTTACTATTTTAATTCCCGACGTTTTGGGTGCTTTACAGCAACCAATGGTCGCGACTGACATGTCACAGTTAGCCCGGCTACCTTCAGTTTTTTAATATTAATTTTTTGTTCGATCTACGCAGAATGAGCTCACAGTATCTTGAAGTCTTGCAGTCGTATGCTTGGGTTTGGATTTAATTTTGTTAATTATAGGATCCCAAGCAGATGGCAGCACCCGTCCATCTTCTCCATTGAAATTAGGATGTTTTTTAATTTCAATAGCCTTGCGTATCATCCTTGGCAGGAATCGGTGTTCTTTTGCGAGTATTTGTGGTCTATCAAATCTGATGTAATGGCAGTGACGATCTTGAAAATGTTCACAGACTGCAGACTTCCTAAAGCGGCGGTGCTTCACGTCAGTTATATGTTCTTTCACGCGGGTTTTAATGGATCTTTTTGTTTGTCCTATGTAAGAGAGACCACATTCGCAATCAAGCTTGTACCTCCTGCATCTTGTAGAGGATATTACACTTGACGGATGGTAAAATTTACTAATCTTCTTCGGCGGCTTGAAGTATGTTTTAATAGAAGCTCGCTTCAAAATGTAACCAACCTTGTCTGTGACTCCTATGACATAGGTTAGTACATCAGGCACACGCTCGACTGTGGCCGGCTTCACTCGGTCACTGTGACGTAGGTGCGCGACCCTAAGCTTGTTGTCTTGCAATACTTGCTCGACGTGCTGAAGCTCGGCGGCCAGATGTTTTCTGTCACAGATCCTCGTGCTCTCTGAAACAAAGATTTTCCCACGGTAGCTAACTGTGATGGATGATGGTGCGATTCATCATTTAAATATCGGTTGGTATGGGTCTTTTCCTATACACAGTGTAACCAATAGTGTTATCAGGATTTCGGATGACTAAAACATCTAGGAAAGATAAAGAATTGTTTGCCTCTAACTCCATTGTGAATTGTATTTTAGAGTTTATGGAATCAAGGTGGTCTAAAAATGCAGTTATTTTATCAGATGGTAAAATTGTGAAAGTGTCGTCTACGTACCGCTTGTAGAATCTTGGATTTACAGGAGCAGTAAGAAGGGCTTTCTCCTCAAAGTCCTCCATGAATATGTCAGCGACTATGGGAGATACAGGTGAACCCATCGCCACACCACACACACTTGTATAACTCCTCCTTTCACAATAGATAACCAGATGTAAGGCAGTGTTTGAATAATACTGCATATTCTGTAGGCATGTTGTATTCTTCTAGCTTCCTAGTTACAATTGAGATGCAATCTTCAATAGGTAAGCATGTAAATAGTGACTAAACATCAAAACTGACCATAGTTTTATTTTCAGCGAGATGTAGGTAGGTCTTTATCTCACTAACAAAATGGTCGAATCCTTTGTGTATGCTCTAGTTTATCCTCTCAGTGGTGACAGAATTTTTGCCAAGTGTTGAGCCAACTTATAAGTTGGTGAATCGATTTAGCTCACTATGGGACGTAGTGGAGCGTTTTTTTGTGTATATTCGGTAACCCATACAACCTCAGTGGTTTGGTACCGGTGGTATTATCAATTTACTTCGAGATTTAATTTTTGGAGTAATTCTTTATTAGATCGCTAGTTGTTTTAAGCACATTGGTTGTAGGGTCTGTTTTGACCTTTTGTACGTACTTTCGTCGATAAAGTTATATATTAATTTACGTAATGGATTTTTTTGTTAATGAGTAAACCAATTTGATAAAATATAAAA
The DNA here is from genome assembly GCA_029286625.1 of Parnassius orleans. NCBI lineage: Eukaryota > Metazoa > Arthropoda > Insecta > Lepidoptera > Papilionidae > Parnassius > Parnassius orleans. The sequence continues at coordinate 2,344,963 of JAGSMP010000184.1, forward strand.
ATAGCGTAATCATGATAATTTTCATTTCATCTATACGTATGCACGATACGGTAGCTGACAACAATTTCAAGAATTTACTCCAAATAATCTAATACATAAAAATTAATGTTAGTTTGTTCGTATTTTATGCGTTGCTATATCGTTCATCAGATTGCGGTAAAACTTAGTCAAATTATTGCTTGCACTTACAAGCATAGTACAATTAACTTACAGTAGGTGGCGCGCATATCGTACCGACAAATTTATTTGCAACTTATATATCATCATCATTATCATTCATAATTAATCTTTTTTTTTATAGAATAAGGGTGACAACCGAGCACGCAGCCCACCTGATGGTAAGTGGTTGCTGTGGCCCATAGACATCTACATATATCTTCGTTTGCGAATTTAAATGCAGATGCGTTGTCAGCCGTGAGGACTAAGATGGAATGCCTCGTTTCCAGTAAAAAGGGTCTCCGGTTCTCTACACTCACCATACGAAACACAGCTGCATTAAGCTGCTATTTCACGCTGGTATTCTGTGAGAGTGTGGTCCTTCCCCGGTCGAGGCGACCCATTCGTGCTACAACTATACTATTAATATAGCAGCAGCATGGCTCTACCACGTAAAAATATATTTAGTTTAGACTCTACCTCTAGGTTTAGACTCTAGACTCTACCACGTAAAATAAGTTATAATCTATATAACTCTTCCAAACTTAAAACGATATTTCCACAATAATTTCTTCTACGGTAGCAACGCGCCGGGTACCAGCTAGTATTAAATAAAATTTAACACGAAATAAGAAGAATAGGTTTTTAATATTGTGCTATGAAGAGCTTTTGAAACCCCATAAAAATTATGTAAAAAAATAATTTGATTTTAAACTACTTATTTAACCCACAGAACTAACCCGTGACTCGGAAATTAAAATTTTTACCTTACGCCCATCTTTTTTTTGCAGGGAAGCCCTCGCAACGGGCAGACAGACACAAAGAAGTGGTCAATTTACTGAACGTGAAAAACGAAATAATATTTCATGTAAAATGCATTAGTTTACAGCTTTTTACGTTGCAAATGACTAAAATTACACAAAGGAGTATTCGGGCGTTGACCAAATTGGCGATCGCCCTAGACGAAGGTTTTTCGACCAAATTGGCGTTATATTGAAAAAAGGCCAGATCAGGAGTACCATTAACCAACGAGCGTGTATGCGTAGATATATGGATGTAAAGAAGGCTAGAGAGGTGTGCCAGAATCGTGCCAAATATAAGTCCGTAGTCTCTGCCTACCCCTCTGGGTGACAGGCGTGAGTGTTTATGTATATATGTATTTATGATAATTCGAAATAAAGCGGGGCTCACAATGGAAGCTACAGTTCTAAAATCATTTTTCAGCAAAATTGACTTATCTGTCATTAGCAGGAAAACGCGATTAAACTATACATATAAATATTAACTAAAATAATAATAAATAATAAAAAGCCACTCATCATAGAACTAGAAGTAAAATGAACTCCTTATTGTGTAATTAATTTAAAAATTATAATTATAAACAAGCCTTTTAAAGATTTTGTAACTATATAGAGAATAAATTCGTTTTTTTATATGTAAAACTCCAGTGATAAACGAACTTGAAGTCCATCCGATGGTAAGTAGCTACTGCAGTCCATGAACGCCTGCAGCTAACTTCAAACAAAGAAGGCTATAGATGCCTCCCTCTGAGGGCTAAGATGGAATGCCTCACAGTCTGTAATTATACTAGCTTTCTTTAACCTTCAGACTGGAACACAGCAGTGCAAGCACTACTATTTGGCGGCATAAATAAATAAGAAGGAAGGTGGGTAGATCCCAGACGGATTCCTAGAAAAAAGTATTCCTAACACATATAGTAACAAATTACAAGATTTTCGAAAAACTTTGCCGTTTTATTGTATGTAATTACACTTAAAACAAATCAACCTCATGTCAAGCAATCATGCACTTTTTTTAGTACTTGGTGCTGCTTCAATATTCCTATTAGTGGAATTCACATGTCTGCGCATTATTTTATTTCTTTGATATGCAGTTTTCTTTGCATTCTTTCTGCTACCGCCCTGTACGTAGTAAATCAGCACTTAAAATTATAATAAGCAATTTCATTGTTTCCACTGCAATCGATTAGTTACATGGTTGATACACATTTACATATGTCTCAAGCGCATTATCTTGAGCTGTAATGATCCTCATAAAAATACAAAGTAATAGTCCTGGAAATATTGTACTGTCATCGGTTCTTAATACATGAAAAGCGAATTTCAAAAAAAACATTGCTTCTATTATATTATATTATATACACACATCAACAGAATCTAGGGATAACTTAAACCTAAATTATTTACGACTTTATGGTTTAAATCTTTTATTTTAATTTCAAAATTTAAAAATGTAAATAAAAAAAACAAAAGAAAATCAAAATACGGCGGCAAAATTGTTAGTAATTCGTTACTTCAAGGAAAATTAAAATTGTTCTACTGATATTAATTAATGAAAAGGGATTAGATTGTTTTTCTTTTTAATTTAACATGCCGTGTGAGCTTTAAGAGTCATGTCACGTCGTCATTTGAGTCGAGATGAAATGTTACGAGCCGTGGGCATGTTAGAAAATGGTGCTATTCAACGCGTCGTTGCTGACGCCCTACACACCAGCCAAAACGTGATATCAAGGTTGTAGTCATGTTATCGCAATACTGGGGATGTGACTGAACGGCACACGGGTAGATATCGTGTTACTACGCAGAAACATGATTGATTTCTCCAAATGACCACAGAAAAGGCCAGAAGACAACCCAATATCACAGCGATGCAACTACTTCAAAGGTTCCAGGAGGACCACCAGCTGCTGGTAAGCGACCAAACCGTGCAAAGGAGGTTGCATGAAGTTGCTCTTCATGCTCAAAGACTTCTACGTGTTCCAACATTGCGACGTGGCAACCGTGGTTTGCGGCTTTTGTGGGCTCGGGAGCATTTACCATGGAGTGACGAACAATGGTCTTTGGTGCTGTTCACCGATGAGTCCCGGTTTAGATTTCATCCGGATTCACGAACACGTATTTGGAGAACTCAAGGAAGAGTTAGCCGTCTACGCACCCTCAGGTGGTCCACTCATACCAAGGCGGGACAATCATGGTGTGGACAGGAATTTGTCTTGGCGGATGACCCCCCCAGCTCGTTTGGTTTTAAGGCAGCATGACTGCACAAAAATACCACGAGGAGGTAGTAGAGCCTGTTATTGTCCCATACAGAATCCAAATGGGCCAGGAATTTCTACTCATGCACGATAATGCTTCTTCCCATACGGCGCAATTGGTGTCAGCCGCTCTCCGAGACCACGATATTCAAGTTGGCCTGCACAGTCGCCCGACTTAAATCCTATCGAGCATGCCTGGGACATGTTACAACGAAAAGCTTTGAGAGATTTCCCGCCAAATTTGACGACGGAACAATACCGCAGCAAGATATTGACAATTTAATTTTAAGTATGAACAATCAATGTCGAGGTGTAATTAATGTAAGAGGTGGCAACACTGATAATAATAATCAGATTTTATTAGATTTTTTCAATTTTAATTAAAATAAGTAGTTTTATAAGAAGAAATTAATTTTTTTTATCATACTAATTTTCTACGGCGATTAAAACAAATAACATTTTTATTTAAAACAAAAAAATTACGAAATGTTTTTTATTTTTTATTAAAGACCTTAAAATATCTTATATCAGAAAATCCTTCATAGATTTATAGATATTTGATAAAATATCCCTAGATTCTGTTGACGTTTATATAAATATACTATAGGTCTCATTATTCACTTCTATCTTGGCCTGTGTGTCCACTCGTCTCAGCTTCAGTGAATACTCAGACTTGAATATGAGCTAATATTAATCATCTTACTATCGTAGCTTTTCTTGTGATCGTTTCATAGTAAGCTTCTTAGGCTCTTTTAGTCGAGGTTTTATGTTTTAAATTTTTTAGTATTTTTTGAGCGGAATCGCTGTTTGCAGAACGATTTCTATTATTAAAATTGTTGACTTCATAGTATTATATCAACGTCCTGTCTCAACATATGTTGGATTAATGCAAAGGTATAAACTTTTGACAAATAAAAAAGAAAAATTGAATCCTATCATTGACAATCCTCCGAAAATCCTTGGTGCTTTAAGGCGAAGTGACTAATGATCATGCATGATATAATATTAGCGACAGGAGGTTACTGTTAAATGAGGTGCGGCTGGCTGCCACAGCCGCCATAGATATTAATATAATATATAAACAAATTGGACTTTAACTAAAAAGCATGGGTAAAAGCTAAGTAAAACCAGGTCAGACTACGCTTATTATTTTTCTGGCAGTACCCGCACTATGAATAAATCTAATACGCCTCAGTTTGTTCAATTGGAATAGGCTGCATTAACTTGTTGCCGACGCGGTTAACCTTGTTTATATTTTAAATTATAAGAAGAAAATATATATTTTATTATATAACATAATAATAGGATCATGCTTTTGAGTGTAATAAGGAATATCACCAAACTCAAGGTAATAACTAGAATGTCGTCTAAATAGTTATATTAATATCTTCATTTCCTAGTTAATTCTCTATCGTTTGGGGTGGAATTTTTTATTGAAATTTATATAGAATCAACTCTGTTATAAATCATTAACGTAATAAAAGAATAGTAATTTAAATCGTTTCAGGCGTTTTCGTTAAATCGGTGAACATCGATAAACAAACATACGTGTCGAATAAAGAACAATAAATTGTGCGTGGAAAATAATTCTTTATCATTTTTACTTAAAGAAAATATTCTAATATGGAAAATGTTGGAAAGATCTCATTCCTTCGCTAGATGATGGAATAACTATCTCGTATGCAGACCATATGAGAAATACCCAGACCAGCGACGGGAAGCAAAAGTCAATGGTGGTCACTACAATATTTTACGAGTTGTGAAGATGAAGAAAATATTAAGTTACCTACGGATTTATAAATAGCACAGATTGTAATTGTAGGTATGTGCAAAATATCGCTAAAAGTTGTTCTTAATTATTGAAAATAAGTTTGAAAACAGGATAAAGTTGTTCACGTTAATTAACAACTTAATAAACGCAACCTTCATTTTTTGTAAAAAAAACTTCGCCAGTAATAAAGCGTCTTATTGGCTTCTTTAACTGGTCATTTAAAGTTTCTAGAGAGATTTCTGTTTCTCAATTTCAAGAATGGTTGAAGAAATGTAATTATTAATTCTTTTCTTATTATAAAAATGCTTAAATTACTTAATTGAAAAGGCCTCCTCTCATTTCTTAGTGAGGAAGATTCCGCCACGCTGTACTAATGCATGTGTGACTTTACATTCCCTCAAAATAATTAATTTATTTAAGTTATGCAAGTTTCCTCATGGCTTTTTACCTTTAAGTACGTGGTAAATCAGCACTTAAAATTGTATTAGTCCTGTCCGCTCATTGTGCCGAAAGAGATCGAAGTGGGTTCGCTCACATACTATGAAATTTTAAGACAAAATTTTAACTATGTCTCCTCTGAGTAACCACGACTCGCTTAATTTTTTTAACTATTAATTTTTTCGTCGTGCGTCATACTAAATTATCTCCAAACTCGATCCCTTTTCTAGCTCATCCAGCAAAAACTCGAGTTAAAAGCTAAATAAATAAATACTTGAAGTAATAGGTTATAAGTTAGAATAAAAGCGTGTAAATAACTATACAAAATTGGATTATCTCAAACGGTGCATGAATTTTAAAACATAGTTGTTTTTTTTTTAAAACGAACGGGGACGAATATTTTCCGATGACAATATGATTAAGGTGACCGAAGAGAAATATTTAGAGGAGCAAACAATGAATATGTTTTAATAGCTTAGAGGCATTATATTTACGGAATGAAAAGTGCAAGTCCTCGAAAGGGATTGTCAGGAAATAAAAAAATAAATTACTAAACTACACTCGCCCCTTATGATTTGTATTGGGCCTAAACCATAAAGAAGTCAAGCTATGTTTCCACACCTGCCTAAGAAACAATGGCTGCATAAAAATTAAAATTTCATAAAAATTAGCAGATTTAGCTGTACATGCTGCAGATTTCCCGAGGAGCTTTTGACGGTTACCGATCCCATTCATTCATCCACCATTATTTCCGTTGTAGTAGCTTCAAAACGTCTTCCCATGAAGCTGTGAATAATATTGGGGATGTACCTTCGTCTTGACTTACACAGTATTTACACATATCAGCAGTTATATATGTTTCGTAGTTTCATTATGTACTTGGATAGACACCGTAGTTTACACTACAGCACCATGATATATTGACCGTCTTCTGTTAACCTGCCGAAAGTTAAGTATGTAGTCTTTTGTACTGAAGTATTTTCGGTAACTGGCTTGTTCGGAAGGCTGGAAGTCGAGATGATTCTTAATGACTCTCGAAACCAGCACGTAGAGGCGGCTCGGAAGGGATATCGATCTATATAACCATTAGCGTCATAAATATTATGTCCTTAAATACTCTGTTTTTTATAGAATAAAGGTGACTATCGAGCACACTGTGCACCTGATGATAAGTGAATACTGCGGCCCACAGACAGCTACATTTATCCTCCTGGCATCTACATTTCCCATCCTGTGTATAATAAAATATACAGATATATAATAAAATTAACAAAGTAGACGTTTGTATCTTCTCTGTGTAAAGTTCTGCTGCTAAAAATCTAATGAATTTAATTTTGAGTCAATATGAATAAGCGAGTCATATCACAATGTGTGAGTAATAGATACGATTATGGTTTGCGCATATGAATTATTATAAATAAGATGTTCTGCAAACGCTCTGCTTCGCGCAATTGTTTGAGTAATTTTATTAACTCTTGAGATAGATTTGTTTGTTGAAGGCGATTATTACACGATAAATCCTGAATTAAATAATGTGCATTAAAATTTGAATTTTTTAACTTTTTTATAGAATATGTGTTCGCGACGGCGAAAAGTGTTTAAAAACATAGTGATTAAAAACCATGTAAAAAGTGTAATTAGGAAAAATATTAGTTACAAACCTAAGTAAAAGGTGCAATAGTGTAATTTTACAACATGTTTACATCAGAATTATAATATAGAGCATCGTTTTGTAATAGTTAAGAAAATATCTCTTATTTGTACAAACAAAAAGTCGACCAATTAGAGCGCGACACGTTATAGAACATTCTAGGCATTGCGTAATATTTAGACCCTAAAATGATGGAAATAATTTTTATGCTCTAGAAGAATTGTAAACATAGTATTTAATTAGATTAAGGTTTATAGGTTAAGGAAATAAAATAATATTTAGCGTGATGAAACTTATTTCCTACTTATAGTAAAGTTAAAGAATTAATGTACCCAAATATTGTGAAAATTTGGGATATTTTTGTTAATAACTTTTTACATTGTTAATATATTAAGAAACCTTTATGGTGTGCTAATGATAATGTATAGTACGTTAGCGTTAGAATTAATCGTGTATAGAAAAAATTGTAATTTAAGACAATTGTAGAGTGAAAATGTTAAACAATAAAGAGGCAAAACGAACAATGGCAAGCGGCTCACTTTAAAGTAAAGCTGGAGTCTACCTTAGGGCCTCGGAGCACAGTAACATTGTAGTAACTGAAGTGAATAGTAGCAGAACCAAGTAGTAGCTGAATATAGAACATAGTGAATAGTAGCTAGTAGCATAGTAGCTAATAATAGCAGTTAGTAACAAGTGATAGTAGTAGCATAGTAAAACGTAGTAGCTGATAATAGCAGCTAGTAAACAGTCATAATAAAAGCAGATAGTACTAGTAGTAGTAAGTTACTACCGAACAGCTTGAACAAATAGTCAACTGAAGAAATCATCCTAAAAATACAGTGACAAACCGATAGTGAACAACCGATATAGAACAACCGTAGTTGAACAACCGTGTTTCGCCCGTCCGGCACAATATGGGTGACAAACGAGCACACAGTCCACCTGATGGTAAGTGGATGCTGAGACCCATAGACATCCACGATTATGATTCAAAATATAGATGCGTTGTCACCCCTGAGGACTTGGATGGAATGCCTAGTTTCCATTAAAATAGTCTCCGGTTCTCTACACTTACCATACGAAACACAGCAGCATTTAGTTGCTATTTTACGATGGTATTCTGTGAGAGCGTGGTCCTACCCCGGTCGAGTCGACCCATTTGTGCTACAATCATAACGTAACTGCAGCGTGACTCTACCACGTGAAAACGTGATAAATAAATCACGTTTTAATCACGGTTTAACGTAGATGTTTTATACCTAACTATACAAAAAGTCCTTCGAAATTATAAATGTTCCATATCTAATGTACGAAAATTACTTCAGACCCTGACCCTACTATTGTTTTAACCAAATTCGAAAAAAAAACAAACGAGAAGTTTCTAGATTCGGCGCGTGTGTTTATAATGTATGTTTACTGATTTCTTAGAAACAACTAAACCGATTTTAATGATTCTTAACTTTTAAATAGGTTATCTTTAAGAGATGGTCCCACATAAATTCAAAGAAAAATTCCATCACAGAGGGTGCATACGTATAAACATAAATATTTTAATGGAACTATTTAGAAGATATTCTTGATTTTACCTTTTAAACCATTCGGTTTGTACTACAAAGTTTTTTGGAACGAAGTTCTTTATCGCACGGTACGAAATTAAACGGATGGGGGCTAGGCGAGAAAAAGTGTAAGATTTTTCCGTTACGACCCCCTTTCTATAGTACGAGCGAGATGGAATAATATCTATCGATACCCCCGGGACGTAATAGAGTGTTCAATTATTTTGCGCCGCCACCACATAACTTATCTCAATAGTGCCGGTTTTTAATTTTTCCGCTTATTATGATTTATTTGACGTTATTCGCCATATGATTAAATATTTTAGGTCTTTTTCGACATATGCCTTAGAAAAGTATAAAAGAAATAATGTTTATGGTATAAAACAAATTTTAGACACAAATATATTTTTATAGAATAAGGTAAGTGGATGCTATAGCCCATAGACATCTACATCTATCATAGAATAAGAATCAATATGCAAAAGAGAAGAAAAAAAATCTCTGGTTCTCTACATTCACCATACGAAACACAGCAACATTATTTTTCTGTTTCACGCTAGTGTTCTGTGATAGCGTGTTCCTTCCCCGGTCGAGCCAACCCATTGGTGCTACAATCATAATATAGCCGCGGCTGTACCACGTATAAAGAGGAAGGATACTTCAGGAATAAAAAATTCCGCATATTATTTTTCCATGTTTTTATTTATTATTCGTCATCGTGTTAAATAATTTAGGATTTTTCCGACATATCCTTTAGAAAAGTAGAGAATAAATAATGTTTATAGAATAAAATAAACTAAATACACATTACTGACATTCAAAGGTTTTATGAGTATTAAAATCATCATAAGCGTAAACTGCGTAAACTTAATATGGTATAGCACGGACCAAGTACCCTTGGCAAAATTAGAAAAGATTTTACCTTTTACTCAATGATACGACTATTACGACTATCTTTTAGCCCTCATAAAGATACGGTTGCTTTTAAGACCATAATACATATTAAATGACCGTATGAAGTAAATTTCATAATGTATCTTTTTGTAATTAAAACAAATTCGCTCAAACTGGAAGAGGTATTTGATAAGTAGCTGACCACTTCCTCATCACCCTTCTCGTCTCAGTTCACGTGCAATCACATGCAATAATCGTCACAGTTCTCAAGTAGATTAATGATCGCAATAGTAGACGTCTTGCACCTTCGACACAGCTCCCAATTGCCGATCTAGGTATTCACCTAGCATCGAGAAATCAAGCAATGTTCCTAGCATGTGGTGTAAGTAACAAAAGTGATAGGGAGAGGTTGGATTGACACACAGTCATATTTTGCGTCAACAATAATTAGTCTCATGGTATACGCCTGAGTACACGTCTTTTCGCTTGGAGCGGGCGGGGCATTTGGCGTTTATGACAAGTACATTGTATTACAGTATCCAGATTGTTAACCGATGATAATTATGTAGCAGTATCATGGTTGTAATTCGTCAATCGACGGATTCAACTCGGCTGGGCAGCGTTCGGGAGATTACGACTCATCTTCTCGTCAGGCGTACCTCAAAACTAAATTGTACAACCAGTGCGTGTTGCCAGTGATGACATACGGAACTGAAACGTGGTCCTTCACTGCTGGCCGTATGAGAGCTCAAGGTCGCTCAGCGAGCTATGGAGAGGCTATGCTCAGGGTTTCTCTGCGTGATAAACTTAGAAATGAGGATATCCGCAGTAGAACCAAATAACCGACATAGCCCAAAGGATTAGTAAGCTGAGTGGCAATGGGCCGCCATATAGCTCGAAGAATCGACAACCGATGGGAAGAAAGGTTCTCGAGTGGCAGCCTCGTACCGGCAGGCGAAGTGTAGGGCGTCCCCCACTAGATGGGTGACGACCTGGTAAGACATGCAGAATTCAATGGATGCAGGTGGCTCGGAACCGTGCTTTGTGGCATTCCGTGGGGAGGCCTATGTTCAGCAGTGGACTTGTGAAGGGCTGTAATAATGATGATGATGATCATGGGTGCAGCACGAATTGGTCAATTCGACCGGAGAAGGTACTGGAAGGACTACGCTCTCACAAAACACCGGCAATGTACTGCTCAACATCAGCATAATGCTGCCGTGTTTCATTTGGTGACTGTAGATAACTTGAGACTATTTTAAATAGTAAGCAGGTCTCCATCTCTTAGTCAAAGATAATAACGCTTATGCATTTTGATTTTAATCAATGATTTGTAAGATTTCCTGTCAAAAGAAAATATAAATTTCATAAAAATGGAAACGATATGGAAACCTGTGCGATTATCAAACCTTCTCTACTCTGAGACATCGCTTTGAAAATGGAAAAATTGTTACAAAGATTTATTGAAATTGCTGAAGAAAATTAAAAGCATCCAAAATATTTTTGGTCTTTTAAAGTCTAAAAATTCTACAAATGATATTCAGATAGAATGTTATACAAAGGTAAACTTTTATCCAGTGGTAGTGAGATTTGCGATGCGTTTAATCAATATTTTCATTCTGTTTTTATTCAAAATGATTCTCTTATTAAAAATCATTCCATTAGCTCTTATCCCTCTCAACGTTAGATATAAACTCTGTTAATATAGACTATGATATTGTTCTTAAAGAATTAAAAATGTCAACGTTCATAAGGGTGCAGGGTCTGACAACATTCATCCTATTTTAATCTCCAAATGTTCCAAATAACTCACAAAACCTGTAACCATAATTTTCGTACTTCTATTAAACCGGTGTTTATCTAGTAAGTGGAAAAATCAATAACTCCTATTCCCAAAAATAACAGAAAGATATAATTACTGAGTATAGACCGATTTCCAAATTATGTGTTTTAGGAAAGATTCTTGAAAAAGATTGTAACATCCTATATTTCGTTTTCAGTTCGTAATTACATATCAACAACAACATGGTTTCTTTAAGCACCGTAGTGTGGATACCAATATGTAGCTTTTGATTATTTGTCGAAGGCCATGGATAATAACTTACAAGTGGATGTTGTATAGATTTTCCAAAGCTTTCGACAAGTTAAATCGATCTACTTATTGAGAAGCTTACAGGGGCTGGCATTCACGGCTGCCTTCTCAGGTGGATAAAATCCTATATTAAAATAGATTTCAAGCTGTTTGTGTAAGGATACTCTTCACAATTTCTATGCCTTCAGGCGTGCCTCAAGGATCACACCTGGGCCCTTTGCTGTTTCTTTATATATTAATGATATAGGACTCACACTAAAAATAGTGATTACCTACTTTATGCTGACGACACTAAGTTATTCAGAGTTATCGAAACAGTTGACGACTGTGTAGCTGCAAAAGACATAACTTCTCTGTGATTATTGTTCAAATAACCAATTATATCTCAATATTGATAAATGCTATATTATATCTTATACACGTAAAGTCAACAATATAATATTGATTATAGCTGAATGACACCACTATTAAAAGAGTAGATAGTATTAAAGATCTGGGTATAATGATGGATTCAAATTGTCATTCAATCTACACATTGATTATATATTAGCAAGTGCATTTCGTAGCTTAGGATTTATTCTTAGGATTAGCAAACCCTTTAATAAAACAATAACGCTAAAAACTCTATACTTTTCCTTTGTTCGGTCAATCTTAGATTTTGTAGTATTGTGTTGAGTCCCTGTTATCATATACATAAGAATAGAATTGAAAGAATACAAAAAATTCTAGGTCACTTAACTATCGTAATAACATTACTAACGAATCATATGATGAATCTTTGTAGGTATAAATTGTTATCCCTTTTACGTGGCGCAAATTGTTTGATATAATCTTTCTATAAATTTTGAATAATTTAATTGACTCTTCTTCTCCTCAAAGGTATCATTGTGCTCGTGCTCGTATTCCAGTGCGATCCTCACGTAAATGCCACTTTTGTTCCTCCATGTTTATAAAAGATATACTCGTAATTCATTCTTATACCGTTCCACTGACATATATAATAAGCAATTTACTAATATCGACCTTTTAACACATCTCTCAATACCTTAAAACAGACATTAAAACTAATTTAAGTAAGGTTTACAAGTGAGTTGCATTTTTATTTTTGATATTCTTATATACCTATATATTTGTTATGTAAATAGTCACTATGTAGTGTTACCATGTAACTTTCTTTTAAATTGTGTTTAACTTTTCGGCACTTAGGTCAATATCTAACAGATAAGTTGTTTGTATTTTATTTTCTTTTGTATACGACTGTTTGTTGCCAAATAAATAAAAAAAAAAGATGTTTTGGCATCTACTGGAGGAACTGTGTGTTCGATTGTTACTTTTACAACTGTAAAAATAAAAAATAAAATAATATATAACTAAAAGCAGGATAAATTATAAGAAATTACTTGCTCTTAATATTTTCTATTAAAGTTACAACGAACACAGTAGCTAATTAAAGCTGTAGGAAATATTAGCGGTGTACACTAGAATAGTCGCATGGTTGTAAATTAAGTGGGAACTTAAATAATTATTTCTAAGGTTTAAATCGGGACTAGCTAACTACGAGTAGCTAACAGAACTTTTTTCTTTATGATTTTTTTATTTCAATAGCCTCGCGTATCATCCTTGCTAAGAATCGGTGGTCTAGCGAGAATTTGTGGTCTATCAAATCTGATGTAACGGCGAGGACGACCTTGAATATTTTCACAGACTGCAGACTTCCGGTGATTCGGCGCTTCAATCAAATATTCTTTTACGCGGGTTTTTATAGATCTTTTTGTTTTCCCTTTGTACGCGAGACCACATTTACAATCAAGCTTGTACACACCTGCATCTTTTAAAGGGATATTACACATGTTTAAATGGAAGCTCGCTTCAAGATGTAACCAAACTTGCCTGTGACTCCTCTGACATATGATAGTACAGCAAGCATACGCTCGACTGTGGCCGGCTTCACTCGGTCACTATGATGTAGGCGCGGGGCCCTAGGCTTGTTGTCTTGCAAACTTGCTTGATGTGCTAAAGCTCGGCGGCCAGACATTTTTGTCACAGATCCCTTGTGCTCTTTGAAACAAAGATTTTCCCACAGTTGCTTACTGTGATGGATGATGGTGAATTTACTAGAAATAGATAAGGGTGACAAGCGAGCACATAGTCCACCTGATGGTAAGTGGTTGCTGTGGCCCATAGACATCTACATCTATCCTCGTTTGCGAATCAAAATGCAGATGCATTGTCAGCCGTGAGGACTAAGATAAAATGCCTCTTTTCCAGTAAAAAGGGTTTCCGGTTCTCCACACTCACCATACGAAACACAGCAGCATTTAGCTGCTATTTTACGCTGGTATTCTGTGAGAGCGTGGTCCTTCCTCGGTCGAGCCGACCCATTCGTGCTACTACACGTTTAAATATCGGTTGGTATGGGTCTTTTTCCTATACACAATGTGACCAATAGTGTAATCAGGATTCCGGATGACCAAAATATCTAGGATAACTAAATAATTATTTGCCCTAAGTCCATTGTGAATTTTATTTCAGAGTTTGTGAATTTAAGGTGGTCTAAAAATGCAGTTACTATATTAGATGGTAAAATTGTGAAAGTGTCGTCTACATACCGCTTGTAGAATCTTGGATTTACAGGAGCAGTAAGTAGGGATTTCTTCTCAAAATCCTCCATTGAATATGTCGGCGACTATGGGAGATATTAGTGAGCCCATCGCCACACCATCTACTTGCTTGTAGAACTCATCCATCCATAATTAGCCAGACGAGTAGTGTTCGCGTAAATATAAGAAATCATTATGTGAACCAGTACGGACTGGTAATAGCATCGAGTTGCTTTTTTACGCTAGTGCTATGAGAGCGGTACCACTAAATTATATTATAATGGATGTTAATTCCGTCATGTTATGGAAAGCTATGATATCTTATTGATATTTCCTATGTGATGGTTACTCTTACGCAATCACCACATAGTAGTGATATTAGGTCCCATAACGCTGCTACTACACGACATAATATCGCGTAAATGTCACAAGAGGCAACAGAGGAATATTTAGTGAAACAGAAGATGGGCAGTAGCATTTTCCTGAGAACAATTTAAATTAATAAATAACCAAGGCCAAGTGCGAGTCGGACTCACGCATAATGGGTTTCGTACCATCGTAATACACATTTCTAGTAGGGGAGCCCCTTTTAATTTATTTTAATTTTTATTATTTGCTGTAATAGCGGCAACAGAAATACACATTCTGTGAAAATTTCAACTGTCTACCTATTATGGATCATGAGATACTGCCCGCTGACAGACAGACGGACGGACGGATGGACAGCGGAGGCTTAGTAATAGGGTCCAGTTGGTTACCCTTTGGGTACGGAACCCTAAAACCAGCGGTTGCCGACCCACCTATAAGCAAGACGACAACTAGGCAAATAGCTCCCCCTCCACCCATGAGGACATCTTTGGTGGAGGCCTATGTTCAACAATAGACTTTTCGTAGGCTTCGATGATGATGATCAATCAACATTAGCGTTAAAGTTTGTTTTAAAATAAGTGAAAGGATTTCCAGCCGTTGGACTATTATACAGACTGTAACTTTACAAGACAATATAAAGTTGTGTGCACATCTTATATGTTTTCCAAAATTATTATAATCTTAGAATATCATAAGCATTATTATATTTCCTTAGTTCTTGACTACAACAAGTAACTTATCCTTTAGCTCACTTAGGCCTCTAACTATGGGCTAATTTTTTAACCAACAAGTTACCCATCATCTCATTTATAACCTGACTGAATATGAAAGTGTATCAATTATTGTGCTCATAGTAAGCAAATAAATGCTTGAATACTTAAATACTTGAACGATTTTATTAATACAACTGTAATTTTTATTTAATGATAGGAACATCTGCCCTAAGCAAATACAAATTGCCAATAACAGCCTGGTTATGCTACAAAATAAGAAAGGTTTACCGATCCGCCCACGAGTCTTTACAATTGCCTAGTTATTATCTTATCGCAAAGGATTTGCTTTTTGGGAAATAAACTCTTTGGTTTTTGCTGGCTCCCTTTTATTGTATGAATATGGTTATAGTATTGGAAACTTGATAAAATATGATTCAAGTGTCATATCGCAATAAATAACATAACATAACATTTATTCTCGAATAGAGTGATTTTCTTGCTTGCTCTTGTTTACCTGTAAATATAATTATAAGTATATAGGCATCACTTTCGAGTCCTGAGAAACACACCTGTAGATTTCTTTCTTTGATGTTTGGTATCAGTTATTGATTGCCCACAGTAGCCACTTACCATAATTTGTCACCTAAATTAATTTTCTAAATTAAATTGCATTCTTTATCATCAGGGGACTCAGGATTATCAAGTTGATTAGGGATAATATTTTTTTTGTATTTATAATTTTGAAATTGAACTCTAAGCTAAAATGACTTAAATTAATTGAAGGCTAATTAGATTTTCTCAAAAGAATAAAATAATCGTTTCCTAATTAAGAAATTACATTTTATATTATTATGTGTGCTGCATTGCTGCCGATGGGGATCGAACTGCGGTTGTTCGCATTGAGCTGGGCCCTGGCCTACCTCGGCATTATTCTATTTTATTGCATTTGTCAAACACAACGTCATTTTGTAATGAAGTACACAATAGAAGAAAACGGCCAAGTATTATCATTTTATTTTATTTTACTTCCAAAGCCATTGTATATTCAAAAAAGTTTTACAATGCTGCCAGTCGAAAATGTAGTTTTTTCTTTTTTAAACTAATCCCTCGTTCCGTACAAAATGTAAAGAACTTTTGTTAAGAATTTTTACAAGATAAAAAGTATTAATGAGTAAAAAGATATATAACTTATCAATGAAATAAAGTCAGCCATAAAAACCACACATTGCATTCCAATTGGCGATTATGACATTTTCTGCAATCTATGGGAGATACTCATTTTCAGCACTTGGCGTTTTATGGAACGATGATGAAGAAGCAAATATATTTTGAAAGAACAAAGTAAATGTTTTAATAAAGCATAAATGATTATCTATTTTCTTTTCGCTTCATTTACATATTTTCTCACAGTCCTGACAAAATATGTATATTTGTACATTAATATACATATTTTGTACATTAATATGTACATTAATATGTATATTTGTACATTAATATACATATTTTGTGAGTATCTTCTGAGCAGCAGCATCTTCTTAATAATAGCTCAAAATAGCAAGTAACTGCGGCTGCTAGTCCGCTACCAAGTGTGGCAACTATGGGAAGTAACTCCTCTATGGGGCAATCTATCGGGAAGGCCTTTGTTCAGCAATGCAATTTGGATATGATATTATTAAGTACCGAATTAATAAATAGACCTTACAATTAAAATTAATAACACTTACAGTTAAATATAATAAAATCTACGATGGCATATACCTATTTATTGTATTTAAATGCGGCAGAATTCTAAGAAAGATAACTGTAAAAATTAAATGTACAATGTTTTAATTCTGAACACATTTCTAATGTTAATTAAACCCAAATCTGTATATTATATTCTCTTCGCCTTGCCAGTTTAAATTTCATGCATGAATAGTTTGTCAAAGTACAGCTTATACGCGTCCCACTGTTGGGCACAGGTCTCCTCTCATTTCTGACAGAATCGTATCTATTTTAATAATATTATTAAATATAAATTGTTAATAGTATTGATATTAAGAACAGAATTTTTCTAAAAGAATATTAAAATTACTGTAAAGTATTTTCTTGTTAACTCACACGTCGCAAAAATATACGTAACGAGCAAGATACTGTGACTACTGTGTCCCTCAAAAGCAAAATTGGATGTTGCTTCAACATCTACATTACCATTAAATCGATATTCAATTTGTTCTCATAATATAATATTTGTTCTGACATTAGTTGACACACTTCATGTACACGTCTTTGTATCTTTGTATAAAGATTTTTATAGAAATACCTTTATATCCAGGCCGTGTAGTGGCGGCGAATGAATATCAACTAACCTATATCATTCCGTGGGTGTCGTAAGAGGCGACAGAGGGAAACAAATCAAGAGGTGGACAGCAGCGCCTTCCCAATAATGACTAAATAAAAAACTGTGGTTGCCAACCCGCTTGCCAAGCGTGGCAAGTATAGCAAATATTTAGAAATAACGATAACGATAACCTTTATCCAATGATGTTATAAGTAAAACACCTTTTCACTCATAATAATATTTATATCAATTCACATAAATTTACATAAATTCTTCGTGACCTACGACCTATTATTGTTTTTACTAAATATTTTTAAAGTGAAAAAAAAAGTTGTTAAAAAAGATGCTAAAGCTTTTCAAAGTTTAATAACCGTTATTCTTAGCATCGCAGTTTTGAAACGATATTTTAGATGAAAAATACTTATATGAGATAAGTAGGCTCGACTAAAAATAATAGTGTCCGAAAAGCCCGACTTTGATTCTTATCGGCTACAATGAATATTGGCATTAAAGGTTGGAAGACGAAATTTGCTTGTCTAAAAGACTTGTAGATATAATAAGTGGTATGGCTCCTTTTCCGTATAGGAGTCCATTTTTCTGATTTTTTATAGGATAAGGGTGACAAACGAGCACACAGTACAACTGATGGTAAGTGGATGCTGTGGCTCATAGACATCTACATGTATCCTCGATTAAGAATTAAAATGCGGATGCGTTGTCACACCTGAGGACTAAGATGGAGTGCATCGTTTCCAGTAAAAAGGGTCTCCGGTTCTCTACACTCACCATAGGAAACACAGCAGCTTTACAAAACTTTTACACAGCAGCTTTACAAAGCTTTACTATTTTGAAAACACAGCAGCGGTGTTAATGGGAGACTTTAACGCAAAACTAGGCACAAGCGAGAACGGTGAGCTGAAAGTATTCGCGATAGAGCAACGAACGCAATGGACCAGCAGCTGGCCGCCTTTATAAAGAAAGAGGGACTCGCCATACGAAACACAGCAGCATTAAGCTGCTATTTTACGCCGGTATTCTGTGAGAGCATGGTTCCACCCCGGTTGAGACGACCCATTCGTGCTACAACCGTAATATAGCTGCAGCATGGCTCTACCACGTAAAAAAATGAATGAATGAATACAATTTACCAATACAAGTTAATATAAGTGATTTTTTTAATATTATGTATATTTTAGTAATATTATTAGTTATGTTTCTATCTATCTATATCTACGCATATAATAAAATGTAAATTGTAGGTGTGTGTACATTGTATATTTTTGTGAAAAAATGATTGAGAGGGACTAAAAATAAGTAATTAAATAGTATGTCTGTCTGTCTGTTTGTTTATGAACGTATCACGTCTAAAGTACTAATTTGATTCAAAACATTCGTTAAGAACCTACCTTCGAGTAGTATTCTTTATTTCAAAAAAATAAAAGATAAAAACCTCAAACCCTAAAATAAAGAATATATTTTCTCGCAAAGATTAACTTATTACTATAATGTAATGCAAAAATGCGAGCTTTGTTTTTCTTTCCTGTAGATGTATCTTTATAATTGCTGTTGATATTTATATTACTTATAGGTGGAATAACACATCCATCCATTACAGTCCATAAAAGTCCACTGCTGAACATAGTCCTCTGCCAAAGATTGCCTCATAGGGAGCATCCTACGTATGAATAACTCATGTACCAATATAAACTTTATGAGTATTACTTAAAATATATTAACCGTAAAATCGTTGTAATGTAGAGCTACGATGTCAAATCAAATCAAAGATTTAAGTTCCACTTTTTAAATACCGCCTATCTATTACAACGGAAAAAAAAAATGTACAACTTCAATTAAAAATAAACCTAACAGCCTTTATACGGCCTACTGCTTGGCTCAAGTATCTGTATATTTCAAAAAGTTGTTTTTTAGAAACAGGGAAGAATGAAAGAACGAGACACGAAAAGAACGAGGTCGAACTATTTTTTTAAACTATGTGGGCACTTGTTTTCCATGGCCCTCCTTCCGTTATTAATCTATAAATTTAATAATGTACGTATAAACCCTAAGCTATCGATTATTGAAAATCTGTCAGTATCCCCCTGATTTAACGGTTCTTCTATTTAATGTATAGTCTATCGGTTCGAAATGTATGTCTTTTATTTTAAAGAACTGTTGCCATCTCTCTTTAAATATAAAATAATGCTAATGTTTTAAAACTGGCTCAACTTAACTGAACTCCTATTCTCGAACGATACTTTTATATTGTGCATAAATTACTTTGAAATTTTCGACATTAACTATCTAGCCAAAAAAAAAAGATTTTTATTTGTTCTAGTTTCTGAACCTTAATTATAGAAATTGTTACAGATTTTATAATTTATTAATGTAATTTCTTATTTGCTTTAAAAATCCTGAAAGTAGACAAAGAACTATTTAAAAAAAAAACAAGTTCAATGTTTTCTTTTAAAAATATCGCTTATAAAATTTTGTTTATGTCGGACAGACTTAAATGGTTGATTTCGTTACAATGGTACTCGGCTCAAATTAGTTGTTTTTCAAAAAACGTGATAGACACAGATATTGTCACCGGTTTTGATGTTGGTGTGAGGGCGTTTTATCTCACGCATTCGCTTAAAATGAAATAACTACAAATTGCAATGACAATAAACAACTAGACTTTTAGGAGCAAATCTAAAGTTTAAAGGAGACAGAAGACATCCGTCACATTACTTTATGACACAAAAAGTCAAAAGAATTAACTATTAACCGGGACTTAACATGGCGATGGATTGGCAAACAAATTATTGTTCCCTTCTTATCCTTGAAATTTGCTTGGTTTCTTTTTCATATTTTCTTTAGTGTTACTTAGTTTTATTTTGAATATAATACTGAACGAATACAGTACGCTTGATGTTTAAGTCATCCCTGCACTTGATCTGTTATGTTAAGAAATTACTCCTTGTGAGTATAAAAATATCTATAATGTTTTATTTGGAATAGTAATATAGTTTATAAAATACGATTTATTAGGCCCACAGTAACAAAACTTTAAAACAAATAAATTACTCGCAAAGTTTCTTGGCGAACGAAGTCAAAAAAAATCGCTGCATAAAAATTAGTTTCATCAAAGTAACGCCAGTGTAGAACTGATTAAACATATAAACATATTTTCTGTGCATTAGGGAACTCCGAAGATGCTTCGAATATATTTTGTGACCGTTCTAATGCCTTTAGCTGTGTTAACCATAAGACATTTAGAACTACAGCATAATAGTGTAAAGACCACAGCCATTAAACTTAATGTTTCATATTTAAGTAATAGAACGCAGAAAGGTTATTATCGTTGGTAAAAGCTATAAAAAGCTATAAAAAGAATGGAAGTCTCATGTCTTATCTTGCTATGAGAAAATGTGACTCATTTAGAAACAGCTTTTGTTCTGCAGAAAAGGACCATTTATAAACTAAAACTGAAAGATGTATGTTCACATAAACAAAAAATTGTTTTAATAAAAAAGGTACAAGCTAACGGATACCAGTTCAATGCCAGTTCTTCGACTCCACAGAGTTAGTAATTCATTCATAAGGCAATGTTACATCAAAGTTCCCGAAAATGTACAAAGCAGGTAATACTCTCTAAAACAAAGTTTAATTTTTTTAGTAAACAAAGACTGAATAAAGAGGGTTATTAGGATATAAATTAATACAAGGTTGATAATAACGCATGGGAATGGGGTGACCGCTTTCAAGCTATTTCTTAATTTGGTTTGGTAAGTAATTGTACAAGCTATGATTTTATTAATAAAAACCCAACCAGATGGAAGCCCTCGGCAGGGGAGACCAAACGGCTGAGGGTTAGGAGGAAAGGGAAAGAAACCGGCAGACAATGCGGGTGGTATCGAGGAGCACCGCCTTCTGCATTTGAACCCGGAGCGGTCCGTCACGGAGTCCCAGCCGCCTCAGATGACCCGAAAGGCTGACCGGGATTAACCCGTTCGCAGAGACGACTACAGGGATAATTTCTTATTACTTCTTATAGCCTTGTATTTCAGCCTCGGATGGGGTCCTTATGTTGATGGGCATAGATAAATTTATGCCCTCAGAGTTAGCACCCTACCCTTTCAACATGGAGGACCGCACACTTATCCGTCCCCAGCTCCATTCTAATAGAATTGCTAAAATCACACGCGATGTTTAGCAATTCCATAAGATGGGAGCGACTGGAGGCGAATAACTTGAGATCATCCATATAGAAAAGGTGGGTCACTTTTGTACCTCCTTTCCGAAGCTGAAATCCCCTTCCGGAACTCTCCAGTAAGATACTGAGAGGGTTTAGAGAGAGAGGCAAAACCAGATTGGACTCAAAATATCGCCCTGGAAGATACCCCTTCTCATCCTTATGTGGTTCTCCGCAGTCGTCATCCGCTCGCCTAGATGACCAAGGATCGTACTCACTGCCCTATACACTGCCCGAGGAAGTCTCGAACTGTATTCTGATCGATTCTGATATTTGTCTGATGGTTTTAAAGAATTCGAGTACATCCTCGGGCTTAGAAAACTTTGCTGCTTGAGCACCTACTCGAACTCCCCTGTCATCAATCCCATAGAGTAAGCATTCCACTGCTTGCCTTCCAAATATCTTACATCTGTTAAATAAATTTAATTTTGCAAAATAATAAATTTCAAAAGAATCCCCAGAACGCACCCGCCTATTAAGCATATCCGTTAGGGTGCGTTTGCAAATCGGGCAAAATTATGTTATTTTTCGGTACATTTTGTGACAAAACTAAACCAAATCAAACATAGCTAATAACTACCACGTATTTTTTGTTGAAAATAATAGTTTTTTATATTGTAAAAACGATCTTCCCTAGCCATTTTCTACAAAATTAACGATACCGGCTCATGTTTAGGTACTGATGCTTATTTTTTCACATATTTTGCTAATACGGATGAATCATAATGGATTGCAATAAGGGTTATTTTATTTTTGGTGCCTGTTTTGATTTGTTGTACAAAAATTTCGATGAAACCACAGTTCGCGCTCGGCCGCCGTAGTGAGTGGATACTGTATCGCCTGCCTGATTGCAGCAGCTTAAAAAGATCGCTGTACATACACAAAATATTCGAATGTGATACATATGTAGGTACTTGACAAGGTAAAATAATATTATTATTTTTAAAATCCCACATTTTTATTAAAATATTTTGTTTCGCTAAAAGTAAGTGGGATTTATATATAAATATATATATAAATACCTATTCGTCTTGGACTTTATGGAGTGATCTGAAAGTGTACATCGGTGACTACTACTGGAACTCCTAGACGAGTAGAACTAGATGTGCCGAGTTTGGGCTCGTTTTGTTAGTTATAATGAGACCTTACCTCCGGACTCGATGAAGAGACCTGATGGTGTACTTTGGTGACTACTACTGGATCTCCTGGACGAGTAGAACTAGGTATGCCAAGATTGGGCTCGTTTTGTTAGTTATGATTAGACCTTATCCCCGGACTTGATGGAGTGACCTGATGGTGTACTTCGGTGACTACTACTGGAACTACTGGACGAGTAGAACTAGGTGTGCCGAGTTTGGGCTCGTTTTGTTAGTTATGATAAGACCATATCCCCGGACTTAATGGAGTGACCTGATGGTGTACTTCGGTGACTACATCTGGAACTCCTGGACAAGTACAACTAGGTGTGTCTGTCACTCAGGTCACACAGGTCTCTCTGTCAAACCCAGAGGTTAGGTCTCACCATAACTAACAAAACGAGCCCAAACTCGGCACACCTAGTTCTACTCGTCGAGGAATTCCAGCAGTTGTCACCGAAGTACACCATCAAATCTCTCCATCAAGCTTGGAGGTTAGGTCTCATAATAACTAATAAAACGAGCCCAAACTCGGCTCACCTAGTTCTACTCGTCCAGGAATTCCAGCAGTTGTCACCGAAGTACATCATCAAATCTCCATCAAGCCGGGAGGTTCGGTCTCATAATAACTAACAAAACAAGCCCAAACTCGGCACACCTAGTTCTACTCGTCCAGGACTTCCAGTAGTGGTCACCAAAGTACCCATCAGATCTCTCCATCAACACGGAGGTTAGATCTCACCATAACTAACAAAACGAGCCCAAACTTGGCACCCTAGTTCTACTCGTCCAGGAGTTCCAGTAGTAGTCACCAAAGTACACCATCAGGTCTCCCCATCAAGCCCGGAGGTTAGTTCTCATCGTAACTAACAAAACGAGCCCAAACTCGGCACACCTAGTACTACTCGTCGAGGAGTTCCAGTAGCTGTCACCGAAGTATACCTTCAAGTCACTTCACCAAGTCCGAAGCTAAAGTCTTATCATAACTAACAAAACCAGCCCAAAGTCCACAGCCACCATCTCACTGCTAGTAGTGGGCTTCTAGTGCCTAGCAGTCTCTGGAGCAGCTATTCGTATTTCGTATGTAATATATTTTTGTAGGTATAAGAAATGAGAAAAAAATCAATCTTTCAAATTATCAAAATGTTTTTACTTGATTATGAATCCCACACACGCAGCTAACCGTGCGTACACTTGTGTGTGTGACCCGTGTCAATGTAATAGTTCGATTCTATACCTATCAATTTTGCAAACGCGTCCTTAATAGTTCCGCGTAATTTTCGGCTGAAGGAAATGATTATTTTAACATAGTTTTCCATTCTGTCCAAGTATGTTTGATAGAGAGTAAGCTCTGGTACCACGTCTTGGCGAGACCAGCGAGTTTAGGCAGGGCATAGTGAATAGTTTGCTTGTCACTCCAATCATAAATTTCAGAACATTCGTCCACCTTTTCAAGCCAATTGTTAATTGTCAGTTCTTTTGACATGGGATCAAACTCGGGAATGATATTATTTAAGGTAATGCTAGAAAACGATTCACGATCCCCTGCTTTTGATTTAAATAATTTTATGCAATCCTCAAACACATCCATAGAATTAAGCTTAGGTTTTTTTGTGTCGTTGACGTAATCACTGTCATCACTAGTTACATGTCTTTTTACCGGTGCGAATATGGAACGGTCGCAAAGTATGCGTAGATTATTAACATTCCTCCAACCGTGGCTAGATGGACTGGAGTCACGCGTCTCAACCCGTCTGGACGATCTATTTCTTTCATTCAATCTCTCATGCTCTTTACGTACATCTTTTTCAAATGTGCTTAACTTCTCCCTCTCTCGAGACAGCTTGCGTTCCTGCTAGCGTAGCGTACGCGTGCTGCTTGCACCTCGACTTCGGCGAGAACTTCTACGATACTGCGTCTTCGAGATCGCTGCAATCGTAGCCGATACTCACCACGATCACTGCGGCTGTGCCTCTCGATTCCTCACTGATCTCGACCTCGGCTTTGGGATGCATCACTGCATAGCCGCCATTAGCACGTCGGGAATCCGCCTCATTTGCCTGGAACTCGAAATAAGTTTCATGTGTATATATATTATAAAAAGTTTTATATATATTATAAAAATTTTCATGTATATTTTAAAAAGCATCTCAATTTGCATTTATTCAATACTGAAGGTATTTTAAAACTTATTATATGATTGCTAATCGCAATTTTAATATAATCGGCCACTCACTAAAGTTTTATTTTAATCTGCTTACATCACAAATTCTGCTGACTATTGTCAGCCCATTTTATAACCTTTTTTGGTTAATTTTACAGCATTTCCTTTATAAACTAATATTTAAAATTATTTAAAATAAAAATTTCGTACAACCAACTTAAAAATAAATTATTAAGAATAACTCATAAACTATTGGTCAGACCTTAATCAAATTTATATGGTACTACATGAGAAGCACCAGCTTTCAAATAAAAAAAAATCATCGAAATCGATTGACCCAGAAAAAGTTATGAGATAGCACACATAAAAAAAACATACAGTCGAATTGAGTACAACCTCCTTTTTGAAGTCGGTAGAAAAAATATTTCATTAACAACACGTTAATTTTAACCACAAAACCACACAAAATAATACCTTTTTATCTATTTTAATCATTAAAATCGTGGGTCATGTTAGTGTCTTATCGCATTTAGTAGGTACATAACTTGCTTATATACTTGTAATTATTTTATTTTTATTTTTATTTTATTTATTCACAAAATCCACAGCTTGTAACAATTTATTTACACTCAAAACTTATAAAATAGTCTTGAAGCCAATTACGGATTTACAATATACTTATTAAGCTAAAGAAAAACGTCACAAAGTATTTACCACCTTACTTAAAAATAAGTATGAAATATAAAATATTTAAAAGGTAAACAAAGCGCTCAAAATTTGTTTAAGTGCGGAAGAGTGTGTATGTTTGTGTGTGTATGTAGAGTGATTGAATATGTGTGTGTGTATGTGAACGTGATAAGTAATGCATTGATTTTTCGTTAAAGTGAGAAAACCGGTCGAGCTCGTGGGGTGGTTTAGCACAAAAGAGATTGTCTTGTATATCCCACTTCTGAGATGTAAAGTGTACCTCAAAAGTGTACAATAGAATTCTAAATAAAAGGAATTAATCAACGCAATAACAATATTTATTTCAGTAAACTAAATCAATGGCACAGTATAACAAAATAACATAGTATATCACAAACCTTCTTGTCACTCCGGCGCACAGAACACAATTACTCTCTACCAAGAGAAGAACGCCAACTTCATACTAAAAAACACGTGTTTATGAATGTACAAAGCGCCTCAGTGGGCGCCCATATAAAACTTTTTGCAGGAACTTCAAACCTTTGTATTTTGTAACTTTGAACTTTTTATTTAAGGCATATTCGAGTAATCTTGGCTCAAGCCTCACAAACCTGGGGTAAATTCCCATACATTTGAGAGGTTGCACCAAATACTCGAATTTACTAGAAGGAGTATGTGGGATAAAATAAAACTAAAAATAGGTATAGTTATGTAATTTAATTTTTGGAAGATATTGTTTTATACACTATATATTATTATTTATGTTTTTATTGCTTTTGCAGATAATATTTCCACGCGTAATATTGATTTATAACATATGTTATCGTGAGAGCTATTCTTCACAGAACATTAACGTAAATTTAAATCAGCAAAATTCTCATGTCGAAAACTTTACTCAGCCCAAATACATGATCTGAAACAGATAAAATTGAGTTAATATAGTAATAATCCTACAAATAACGATGAATAAATTCAAAATGCTTAAAGACTTACCACAATATTATCAAAGTTTTTCTTCTTTTATTGTAGGAAACCTGCAGAAAGTGATCGGATGATATTGTGCTTTTTGTTTGCATAATTTTTTAAATAATTAATTAATTTATAGTCATTATCTTATACAGAGTCAGTATCTCACAAAAAATCTTCACACACACAATCGCGAAGAATTTCCTACAAACGAAAATGAAGTATTCTGAACCGATAATAACTGAATTAAAGCAAAACGCAATAACAAATATTAAAATCTAAATCATTAAATAAATTTGAATCAATTTCAGAAAATATTTTCAGTATGAAAGACGTTAACAAACAAATGACATTTTTTCTTCTTTTAGTTCATGGCTTCGCTTGATAGAATTCTGCTAATATTTAATAATTTAATTTTAATCAATTAGTAGGTCAATTAATTGTGCAAACCTCAAAATAATATGTATATAATTACTGTAAGGTAAAAAATATAGCATAGAATTAAAAAATTCAGTTTCTTCCGATATAATAGTTATTTATATTGGTATCTAATTTTAAAATGGCAATCTAAAACAACGCGAAAGAATGAAATGGCGATATCTTTTCTCGCTTTAATTTTACACGCCCACCCACACATAGATAAAATTATGATTGTGTGCAAGTTTCTCGGGCTTCATACAGAGTTGAATCACCCTGCTCCGGCGGCTCGTCTCTGAATGACGCTCGACTGTTAAGTCCTAACTTTTTATCCACAGACAATATTTGACGTAACTTTAATACAATCGATTTGAAACGTAATCGATTATTTTCTCGGGTATAACAAGACTTGACCATAGACTTATTATTGATGGATTGATGTAAATATCTACTCTAATGGACAAGTCTTGTTACACCAAGTAGGTTGTCAGCAATGGGTTCAGGGCCGTCAAGAAATTCCGATTCAGCTTGCTTAGGGTTATGCGCGGGAGTCGCGGTCGATTTTCGAGAGGCGTACAGCGCGTTTCCACAATCGCCTCCACCAATTTACTCCTCATCTGCTCTAGTTCGTGGGTGACCATTCCATCATCGCCTGAATCAACCAGAGCGGGAAGATCCATGGCAGCCTCCACATGTGGCTGCTGGTCTGTGGCCTGGATCATTCGATAAGGGAATAGACTCATGCCGTAGTCTTTCGAGTTCGGCAAAAATATTAAAAAATATGACGTGTCATGCATGGGACGTCATTCGTCCCATGCATGGCACGTCATTTTTTTATAGTATAAGTGGATGCTGTGGCGCATAGACAGCTACTTCTATACTCGATGCGTTATCGCCCCTGAGGACTTAGACGAAAAATTTACATTTAATGGATTATTTAACAATGTAATTATTTAATGTTACTTATTAATGTTAAGTGACTTTCTTTTTCTTGGTTATTAATCTTTCTTCGTATTCCTGCAGATTTTAGTACAGAAATCGTCTTTTTAGATACTCCAATATAATACGGTGACTTAATCAGTGAAATTCTCACCGGAGAGGCAGTTATGAACCAAGAGTTAGCTGATAACAATTGAAAATATTAAAAAAAAATTGCAGTTGTGTGGAATTTATGAAAAGTACTTTTGACAGATTGACAGTAATGAATAAATGAATAATCAACAAACAACAAATTATTCATTGTTTTACTTCTTGAGATGCCTAAATAATTTGTGGTAGCGAGATTTTGCCGATTAAATTCTTGTATAACGGGAAGTCTTTTATAACTGTACATTAAATTCTTGTATAACTGTACAACCAGTGCGCGTTGCCAGTGATGACCTATGGAACTGAGACGTGATCCTTCACTGCTGGCCGGATGAGGAAGCTCAAGGTCGCTCAGCGAGCTATGGAGAGGGCTATGCTCGGAGTTTCTCTGCGTGATAAACTTAGAAATGAGGATATCCGCAGTAGAACCAGAGTGACCGACATAGCTCAACGGATTAGTAAGCTGAAGTGGCAATGGGCCGGCCATATAGCTCGAAGAACCGACAACCGATGGGGAAAAAGGTTCTCGAGTGGCGGCCTCGTACCGGCGGACGAAGTGTAGGGCGTCCCCACTAGATGGAGTGACGACCTGGTAAGACATGCAGGAAGTCGATGGATGCAGGTGGCTCAGGAGCGTGCTTTGTGGCATTCCTTGGGGGAGGCCTATGTTCAGCAGTGGACTTGTGAAGGGCTGTAATGATGATGATGATGATGATGATAACGGGAATCGATTAATCCGGTAAACTCCGGATAGACGCGGAAATTCACACACATTCAGTTTATACGTGCATAAATAACTTATAAAAGTAGATAACCTCATAAACTTATTTTTTGTAAGCATATTTTTCTTTCGTTATTATTTTTTGTTTTTGAATCTTCATACTAAAAATCAATTTTAAACATATTTACTTCAACACAATTTCATTACAAAACTGTGAATGTTAAAGGATAATGTGACAAGACCTTTTGTGTGAAAAATTTATTTAATTTTTATTTGAAATCATTTTGCATTTAAATTGTAAAACCTTTTTAATATTTGTTATTAAAATAATAAATTATTATAAACCTGCGATCCACCACGGCATCGCTTGGGTAATATCTATAAATGTGGTCTTATTTAGATTTAAGATAATAAAAAACTATTTATTTTATCAATATATGTCAATATTTGTATCAAAATGTTGATAAATATTTGATAAATAGTATCTAGTAATGCTATCCATCTTTTCGTTATAAAAACATTCAAAGAATAAAGTCCACTCTATTGCGAACTATTCACGTGTTTTAATAATATAGCCTAGATAAAATATAGCCTAGATCACTCCTGGGCTTGCTATCTATCTGTTCGTGAACTTTCATTACAATCGTTTAGCCATTCTGAAGATTAGACTGGGCTCCAGACAGACAAAAATTTTAAAATGGTTATTTATGACAATGACACGCAAATAGCTAAATAAAAGGCACAGACTCTTTCATTTTATTAATATATACAGGTGATTCAGAGAAAAATCCAACCCTGAAAAACTATGTGTAAGTCATACACACCCTTGTTCTTGAGGGATCGGAACCCGCGGTATTGCAACCAATCACTTAACCACTGCACTACAAAGCCGTCGTAAGATAAATGATGATTATAATATAATTATTGATGTTAAAGCGCACTGTCTTAGCTTAACAAAAACATATTTACTCTACGCCAATACAAACTGTTTTTAATGTGTTTTGTTTAGCACTAGAGGCTGACCTGATGAACCCATTGAACCCAGTACGCAATGGTACCTTTTACAATTATCGGTTGACTACTCTGGATACGTTGGTCACTCAATAAGTTTTGAGATGCTCGAAATTTAAAAATGGAACGCACCTGTGTTATATGTTTCTAATAAGCAAATTTATTTAAAATAGAACTCCATAAGCCAATTGCCTCAATATTAAAAAAAAACAAAGTTCTATTAATTTTCCTGCAACGCTTCCCGCGCTTTTCATTTAAAACGATGGATCTTAATCGTGAACATTTGCGCGCTATGATATATTATGATTTTAAATTTGATTTAACTGAACAATTAAGTTTACAACGGTTACAATCAGCATTAGCGGACTCAGCTCCATCACGCGCAATTCAAAAGGGTAAAATTAATCTTAAAGATGATCAAAGAACCGGGGCCCCGCCAACAGAGTAACGACAGAAAATGTATGGACTACTGAAATGTTGGTGAGAAGACCCACGAATCACATATACGGACATCGGAAAGATTGTAGGCATTAGGTCGGGAGCATTCATACCATCCTACATCAACATCTTGGAGTGAGGAAGCTTTGTTGTCGATGGATCCCTCGTTTGCTCTCCGAAAGCGAAAAACAGACTCGTGTGGATTGGTGCCATGAAATGTGTCTATGTTTTGAAAACGGGGTATCTAGGCGTGTTTCAGAAATCGTTACTGGTGACGAGACATGGATCTATAAATATGATCCGGAAAATAAAAGGCAATCATCGGTATGGGTCTACTCAGAAAGACAGTTATCGACAAAACTGCAAAGACCTCGCAACGTCGGCAAAAAGTGGTGTCTAGTTTTTTTCGCAGAGTGGACATTTGTCGATCTCAATGCTGGAAAATTGTAGGTCAGTCAACTCTGAATGGTATACTACAGTTGCATTACCCAAAGTTTTTCAAGTTGTGTGGGAGAAGACCAAAGACCGGGCTTCGGGGAATCATGCTGCATCACGATAACGCCTCTTCACATACCTCCTTAGAACAAAAGCATTTATTGAGGAATCTGGTGTTGAAACTCTAAGTCACCCACCAAAAGCCCTGACTTAGCTCCTTGTTATTTCTTTTTGTTTACAAGAGTTTAAGAAAACATAAAGGCAAGCTTATTTCGAGCGCCGAAGAAGCCGTGGCTGCCTACGAAGAAACGATTTCCGACCTGTCAGATCAAGACTGGCAAAAGTGTTTTCAGAGTTGGTTTAGGCGAATGGAA
This sequence comes from Parnassius orleans, assembly GCA_029286625.1. Taxonomy (NCBI): domain Eukaryota; kingdom Metazoa; phylum Arthropoda; class Insecta; order Lepidoptera; family Papilionidae; genus Parnassius; species Parnassius orleans. The sequence goes on from JAGSMP010000184.1 coordinate 2,376,247, forward strand.
CTTTGTATAGAGCATGATGGAGAATATTTTGAAAAGATGTAAAATAAATATTAATAGTATCTAGAATACTTTTGTATATCTTAAAACTTATTGAGTGACCTACGTATAAGCCAGCTAGGGAAGCTCTACCGATTATTAACATCGCATTTTCAAAAGGTTACTCAGACTAAGCAAACTTAAAATTAGACTGGTCTCTTTGAATAAACATCTCTATTGCAATAAATTTAACATTATAAATAAAAATCAATATGGCTTCCAAAAACATAAATCGACTTAATTAGCTATTCATCATCTTATCAATACTTTGTTGACCAATATTAATGATAATTATTTGACAATGGGACTGTTTTTTGACTTAACTAAGGCATTTGACTTTGTATCACACGATCTATTATTAAATAAATTGGAAAAAATAGGAATAAGATGTATTACGTTGCAGTAGATTGCTTTATATTTAGCAAATCGTACTCAATGTGTCACGATAACAAAATTGATCAATAAAGAAATTAGAACATATAAATCCAACTACCTTAAAAATAATAATGGGGTTCCACAAGGCAGTATCTTAGGGCCCATATTGTTTATATTGTATATTAATGACATATCTAATGCGACAAGTCATGAATGTATCACATACGCTGATGACATTTCGGTTATAGTAAGGACTAAGAAAAAATTCAATATATAATCACGAATTGGACATAAATAGTACAATTTATAAGATAATTGAATGGCTACAAGCTCACAATTTAAAAATTAACTTGGTAAAATAAAATTTTATTCAGTTTAATAATTCAAAAGATTACCAATACAATTTCAAGCTAAATATTACAAAAATCAATAAAATAGAAAAAAAAACAAATTTTAGGTGTTATTATAGACCAGAATCTGAACTGGAAAGCACATACAAATGAATAATTTAATAATTGAAACTTCTTCCATTAGTATTAAGTTTAGATCATTGTTTAAATCGTATAATCTTGTTAATTTATTCTTAGAACCAACACGTATTGCTGGGCCTAGTGCAACCTGTATAGATAATATTTTTACAGATATTAAGCCCTTGCATAAATCAATTATTCAAAATTTAAGTTCAGATCACTGTGGACAGTTGGTATCATTACCTTACATACACAAAAACAGAAAAATAAGAAAGTTGTGTTTGTTCAATAAATGACCATCGCTTGGAGAGGTTTAGAAGTAATATAATAAAAGACTTCCATCACTTTCATTTAAAAATAGTGCTAATTATTTGTATGGTATGTTATTTAAAATTATAACTTGTGAATTTAGTAGAATATTTACTTCTAAAACTTTCTCTTTTAACAGTCGCAAATCATTTAATGAATGGGCGACAGTAGGAATTATAAAAGTAGGCGAAAGTTATATGAGCTTTATAATGAAAGATCATATAATACTAGTGTTATATTTAGAGATTATGTCAAAACATATTCTAAAATATTTAAAAAGTGTGCTACACAGCTAAGGCTTTACATTTAAGTAACAAAATTAAAACTGCATCCAACAAAATTAAAATGACCTGGATAATAATAAATAGTGAAACGGGCAGGTCAAACCGCGCAACTCGGATTTTCAATTGAATATTAACAACAGTTTAACTCGATCTGATCAAGAAGTTGCTATGGCTTTTGAAACATTTTACTGATGTTCCTTTTTGACAACAAAATCATTAAATTCTTCTCCTACTGTCGCCGAATCATTGCTTAAACAAAATGTAAAGGCTTGTTGAAATACTTTTAAATTCCATAGAGTATTGCCAAAAGATATCGTTAAATATTTTAAAACAATTGATGTTAAGAAAACAGCAGACTTATGGGGATTTCCGTTAAAGTTATTTTATCTATAATAGATATAATAGCACCTTATCTAGCCACTATATTTAATACAAGCGTCGAATCTGGTGTGTTTCTGATTTAATGAAACATAGTAAAGTCGTACCTTTATTTAAATCTGGTAGTACATTAGACCCCGCCAATTTTAGACCGATTTCTGTACTACCAACATTTAGTAAAATTTTGAAAAAATAATTTTAGATCAGATCATAAGTTTCTTTAATATTAATAAATTGCTACATAAAAATCAATTCGGTTTTACAAGGGTCGCTCGACAACTGACGCTGGAGTTGAGCTTATTAAACATATTTTTTGTGCATGGGAGAATTCAGAGGATGCTTTGGGTATATTTTGTGACCTTTCCAAGGCCTTCGACTGTGTTCACCATGAGATATTAATCAGGAAGCTACAGTACTATGGTGTCAAGAACACAGCGCTTAAACTTATTATTTCATATTTAAGTAATAGAATGCAGAAAATTGTTATCAATGGTAAAAGTTCTTCCGGGTCACCTGTACTAATGGTGTCCTCAGGGCTCGATTCTCGGCCCATTCCTATTTCTGGTATATATTAATGACTTACCTTCCTTGTAGGGGATAATCATGATATAGTATTATTTGCTGATGATACTTCCTTGATTTTTAAACTTAAACGTCAATCATTTAAATGTGAAGAAGTGAATAATGCTATATCAAAATTAGTGCATTGGTTTAACGTTAATAATCTACATTTAAACGGAAATAAAACTAAATGTATTAAATTTACAACAACGAATGTTAAAAATCTGGGTACCAATGTGTTTTAAATGGGAAGAACTGAGCCCTGTTGAATCCACTGTTTTCTTGGCATCACTCGACGCAAAGCTTCAGTGGGGCCCCATATATCCAAACTAGCAAGCAGACTAAGTTCTGCAGCCTATGCTGTAAAAAGATTAGAGGTCTCACTAGTGTCGAGACAGCTAGACTAGTTTATTTCAGTTATTTCCATAGCATAATGTCTTATGGGATTTTGCTATGGGAAATGCGGCTGATTCAGAAACTATTTTTGTTTTACAGAAGAGGCCATTAGAGCTATTTACAACCTAAAACCGAGAGAGTCTCTTAGAGATAAATTTAAAGAAATAAATATATTAACTTTGGCCTCTCAGTATATTTACGAAAATTTAATGTATGTTCACAAAACAAAGGTAGTTTTAGTAAAAAAGTGATATACATTCTGTAAACACTAGAACAAACACAAGCTAGTGATACCAGTTTCTCGACTCCACAGAGTCAGTAATTCATTCTTGGGGCAATGTATACGCTATTACAACAAGGTCCCGGAAAGTGTACAGGCTCTCTCTATTACCAAGTTTAAATGTTTTATTAGCTGAAACTGTATAAAAAGGGTTATTATAGTACAAATGAATATATGATTGATAATAACCCTGGGAATGAGGTGATCGCTACTAAGCAGTTTCTAAAATAAATTTTGTAAATAGATTGTACAACCTCTCATATTGTAAAATTTACTTTTTTTTTAAAAGTCCCGCTGTGTTTCTTGTTGGTTCTTCCCAGGACAGAGGTTTTTTCCGAACCAGTGGTAATGTAAAAAAATGACTTTTAATAAGAATTAAATGTAGTCTATATTGAATAAAAAATTATTCTATTCTATTCTATTCTATTCATATCGATGAAGTTTAGAGTCTATACTTCGTTATGGACTGGTGATGTGGGAAATAGTTCGGATTGGAATCGAGCATTTCTTAAACACAGAAAAAGTGCATTAGGGCAATCTGTGGAGTACGACCTGATGCATCGTGTCAGCCTCTATTTAAAGGTCTTATGCCCGAATACTGAAACGCAACTTAAATCTGTCACTTTATTAAAGATCCCTATATTTAAGCATCACTCAAATTTAACTAATTATTATAATATTATTTCTCTATATTTTATTTTTAACTAAATCAGGTGAATAAATTGTATTTCAAATAGCTAAGGTAATATTTGATATTGTTTAAAAATATTTGCATGCCATGTAAAATAAGCAAAACAGGAGCGCTCGTTTTACATGTTAACAACATTTATACCAATAAATGCCAAGCTATAATAATTGGTAGTGCTCAACAACTGTGTAAACTTGACGTCCATTACGTTCCACCTGTCACGTTTGATAATTCTATCATACCGTATTCTGACAGCGTTAAAAATTTGGGTATCTACTTTGACACAACCTTAAGTTGGTCCACCCAAATTCAGAATATCAGTGGTTCTGTTTTGCTAAGCTCAGTGCTTTGAACCGCCTCAGAAACTTTCTTCCGATCAAGGTAAAGATAACTCTGGTGCAATCTCTTATTTTGCTTATTATTGACTATGCTGATGTATGTTTTCCTGATCTCAATGAGGTTTTCCTTGATAAGCTGGATCGTCACGTCAATAACTGTATCCGTTTATTTTTCGTCTTCGCAAGTTTGATCATGTATCCTCATTTCGTACTCAGCTTAAATGGCTTCCAATTCATCAGCGAAGATACATTAGGATACTTAACACAGTTTTTCTATTTTATCGATAACCACTATCCAAATTATCTGAAACATAAGTTTCAGTTTCTGCGGGACACTCATGACAGACTGCTTCCTTCATCGGAGACTCTTGCTCTTTATACCCCTTCACCGTTCGAGTTTCATATCTTCATCGTTTGCTGTTCAAGCAGCGCGCCTATGGAATTACCTGCCTGAAAAATTAAGACAACCTACTTGCAAACAAACATTTAAGAAAAACATTCGAGATCATTTTTTTAAATTGCTTTACAACTGATAATGTTTCCGTCATCATTAGTATATTACGTATTTTTATGTATTGTATTATATTATATTTTCTTATAATATATAAATTTATATACTTGTGTATATTGATATATGTATATATTATGTATGTATGTATGTATGTGTGTATATGTATTTATATATGTATATGTATGTATAATATGTATATGTATGTGTGTATGTATATTTATTTGTAACCATCTTTAGTTATATCACTGCCTTAAGGTTGACTGGCAGAAATGCTTTAGCATTAAGTCCGCCTTTGTTCCTTTACTTTATGTGTAAGGTTCAATAAAGTTTAAATAAATTTAAAAAAAAATACCATGTTCTACGCAAATAAAAACCGGCGGACGATGCGGGCGGTATCGTGGAGCACCGCCTTCTGCATCTGAGTCTGGAGCGGTCCGTCACGGAGTCCTAGTCGCCTCAGATGACCTGAGAGGCTGACTGGGATTAGCCCGTTTGCAGAAACGACCACAAGAATAATTTTGGTCGGCAGACCACCCCACATTTCGGTCACCTCGTGAGCCAGGCCCAGATATTTTGTTTTCTTATCTGTTTCGGCTTTCTAGAGGTTCTCGTCGTACGGAATGGTAATGTCGACCAAAAATATCCTTGACTGTGCCCAGTCCATCAGCACAATATCAGGCTTATTCGCAAGAATAGTCCTGTCTGTGATGATGGTTCGGTCCCAGTAGAGCCTGGCGCGGTCATTTTCGAGCACGACTTCCGGCATGTACTTATAATAAGGCAGTTGCCGATCCACGAGATCGTATTTCAGAGCGTAGTAGGTAATAGGTAAGGGAAATATAATATTAAGCTTTTTAACTTTTTAATTCCTTTTTATGTCGGTTCAATATTGAAAAAACTCATTACATGCAGTTGTTTGCAGTTTTGTATAATCGATGTGAACGGATAGCATTGGAACTCAGGTCCTGCGGCATAGAATACTGGTACTCTGAACGCGTGGATTGAATAATAAGTACAGGAATCTCGATAACTCAATTTCAAGGAAATGCTAAAAATTAAGAGTTAATGAGTTTTCATCTTAACAAAAATTTCATTTAAGGATTTAATTTTTAAGGATTAAATTATATTATTCGGATTGTAGAGATATTGTTTGCAGTTAAATAAAAGTTCCACTTAATCCGAAAAAGTTGGTAATCCGTATTGATTTGCCACGTCTTCTTTTCATGGCTCTTTTACCGTTTGAAAATCCATGCATCCATACATAACGTAGAGCTAAAGTCGTTAGTTTCCGCTCTGCTATTAAAAGCCACGAAAGTCAAAGAGAGTCCGAATTGATATCGTGTAAACGTAAAGGTACACCGGGCAGGAATGATGTAGTAAAATCAGCGTATGAGGATGCTAAAGTAAACTTATCAAGTTGGATCAAGGCAGGGCAAGTAACGCATGTATACACAAAAACTTTTCTTAATTTTCGAATATACTTCAAAATAATGCAATATAAGGGTTGGAGTTTCCATTTGCCTAGATGGAAAGCGATAAAAACAGATAGCTAATAATTTTAAGCCGAACTTTTTAATAAGTGACTGCAATTATAGTGGTGATCCTTCTACGATAGAATCACTTGATGTGCCGGTTTTATCTTATACTCATATTGTTGACTGCATGGAGTGCAATGCCCTTAAGAAGATGCATCTTGGTAAGCGTGTGGTCATGACCACGTTTCATTTGAACATTTACGTAACGGTGAACCCTGGGTTGTGGTGTTTCTTTCGGTTTTTATTAACGCCTGCTTAAAACATTCACGTATGCCTCCTGATTAATAAAATGCGTAGTTAGCCATATTGTCAAAAGTAAGACCGTAAGCGATACGATTAGTTCCAAATATAGGCATATCTCAATCGCTACAACCTGAGCGAAACTATTTGAGTCTATTATTCTGAATATTTTAACCAAATTTATTTCAATATGTGACACCTAGTTTGGTTTTAAAAAGGAGTTGACAATTTTTTCCTTGAAACAAATAGTAACGTATTACGTGTCACGGAAAACAAAAGTATACGCCTGTTTTTTGGACTTGAGTTGCGCCTTCGATAGGGTAAATTATAGCATCCTGTGGGATAAGTTAAAATTGATAGGTCCTCCACCCGACATAAATGGTATAATACGCAGGTTAATGTAGTGAACTGGGACGGTTCTCGTTCGGTCGAGTTTGTATTGAATTGTGGGGTTAGGCAGAGTGGGCTGACTTCTACTCTGCTGTTTAACATTTACGTTAATGCTCTAGTTGAGGAGGTCAATGAAGTGAGTATTGGCTGTCATACAGGTGGGAAATGTGTAAATAACCTTAGTAACGCAGACGATCGATTACGACAAATCTGTGGCAATGGTGTTTGGACCGCATAATAAAGATGTTCGTCTACCGTTATACCAGAACAAAAATTTAAAATTAGTGACGAGCTTTCGATATTTAGAACATATCGTATCGAGTGACATGTGGGATGAACAGGACGTGGACAGAGAAAGAAGATCCCTTTCCGTTTGTGCAAATATGATTGGCAGGAAATTTAACCAATGCAAGTGTAAATACGACACGCGGTAACCGTAATAGAAGTCATATTTCACCGATGATTACGACTCCGTCACGCGATACCGTCTGTCAGCGGGTCCGTCCGACGTCAGTACCGTCTTTTAATATAAAAGATATCCTGAGTAACTGACTCATCTATAAACGCACAGCCCAAACCGCTTGGCGAAGAAATCTGAAATTTAGACAGTAGCTACCTTTTATAACGTAGACATCCACTAAAAAAGGGTTTAGGAAAATTCGACCCCAAAGAGGGTGAATAGTGTGTTACAGTTTGTATGTAAGTTATTATTTTACGGGGTTTGCGATGTTCAATTTTGAATGGCAAAAAATATTTAATGATTTAAAACAATATAATCTACGCTTACGGTTTTAAAACAAGGGTGCAAATTTTGTACATATTTTTTTTTTATTTAGACGCACAGTTCAATCCGTTGGCGTAGGAGCGTGAAATTGGGAGAATAACTTCCTTTTATTACGAAAGCAACCACTAAGAAAGGATATTGGAAAATTTAAATCCTTAAAGGGTGAAATATGGCGCTCCAGTCTTTAAGAAACTTTTTTACGGGGCGATTTTATATTTGTATGGAGAAAAATTATTAAATGATTTTTGTAACTTAAACACTAGTACGCATACTTTTGAATTAAATACGTTCTTTTTTATTTTCCGAAATCTTACCTTACAGTATTAAGGCGACGGTACAAAGTTTTCGTGAAAAAATGGTTTTTGATTACATGGTGATGGTGAAATTCTTAAAATGAAATTATGATATTTCTGAATAATACACATTATAGAAATTTACAAAAATCTGCCCCTATTTACCCCTTATGGGGTGGAGAATTGTCATACCAGACAGTGAAGTTGTCTATTTCTCATTGTTATAGGATAGTCTTATTGCAATTTGCAACTAGATGGCGTTAGCGCTAAATTTATAGAAGATTTTACCACCACAGATTTTGTTATATTAAAATGTTTTAAATATAATCTTCCTACATTTTAAGTATTCCTATATTTGAATATTTAAGTGTTAAGTGTTTTGAGCGCCGAATACTTTAATTTTTTTTCTTAGTTTTTCTAACATACAAGGCAATCAATGGGGGAGGCTTATGTTCAGCAGTGGACTGTAATAGGCTTTAACGGTAGTGTTAGCCTTCTTTCGGGAACTCGTGCATTCTGGTCTCTCGCCAAGGCTGTACAAGGGAACTTCTGTCAGCCATGTCTTCCATCTATGCACAGGGAGAACGACTCGCTGGCCCTTTCCGCAAAGGAGAAAGCCGATTTTTAGGCTCTTTTTTGCGCAAACTTGACTCATGATGACGGGGGCAACACACCGCCGATTATCCCGCGGTGTGAATACTCCATGCTGGATGTGCGGCTTACACAGCGCTCTGTTCGCAAAGCACTCCTCGTCCTGGACGTCCACAAGTCAAATGGGCCTAATGGAGTCCCTGTTATTGTGTTGAAGACGTGTGCTCCCGAGTTGTCACAGGTCATAATGCGTCTTTTCCGATACTTCTATTCCTAGGCGTAGTCCACTCATAGACGACAGCTTTAGTGCATTCGATCCCTAAAAAAAGCGACCGTTCTGACCTATCCAACTACAGACTTATCGCCATCACCTCCTAGATCTCCAAAATAATGGAAGCCATTATAAACTGCTTAAAAAATTATACATGTAAGTAGTACATACATCTAATAGTATTATAGAACTTAGTAAAAATTGCGTTAGTAGCGTTGTGATTGGTTAAAAGGCTCGGTCTTTTTCGTTTGCAGTGCACTTGCGTGGAATTTATGACTGCACAATTGTTGAATACTCGTATTATCATGTAGGATTGCCATGGTAATTTTCATTTCATAGAGCATTTATTCATTTTGACAAGCCGTTAAATATTTGAGGTACGTTTCAGTATTCGGGCATTAGAGTACTGCCACTACCAACAATATATATTTTTGAAATTTGTGTTTTTGTGCAGAGACACAAACAATTATTTGAAAAAGCTTGTGAGGTCGACTGTACGACTCGCTCACGTAGAGACCCACACAAGCTAGTAGTTAAGGATATACCCAAATCTCAAAAATATGGCAAACAAACTCCCTGAAGAATTTAAAACCATAAATATTACATTGTCCAAAAAGAAATTGTACAAATGACTCAATGAAAATAATTTCTATAGTATAAAACAATTCTTGGATAGTAAAAATTAGATTATGTATTGGATAATATTTATTATAAAATTTTCGTTTAATTATTGTTATAGTATTATTACAATATATCTTTAATTAAGTTATGCGACTATGTATTGAAATTGACGATGATCAGAATTGAAATTTAACTAATTATTATAATATTATTTCTCTATATTTTATTTTTAACTAAATCAGGTGAATAAATTGTATTTCAAATAGCTAAGGTAATATTTGATATTGTTTAAAAATATTTGCATGCTATGTAAAATAAGTAAAACATGAGCGCTCGTTTTTACATGTTAATAACATTTATACCATCTTCTACGCAAATAATGATATTATTTTTTTATTATTAATGATATTATTATTATTTATGCGGGGTATCTATATAGTTTTCTCATCTGGTTGGGCTGTATAAATATATAAATGTAAATGAAAATGATAAATATACATAAATATCAATAAAATAAAATAAAAACATAAAAGTACATAAATAAATAAAAACCCAACCAGATGGAAGCCCTCGGCAGGGAAGACCAAACGGCCGAGGGTTAGGAAGAAAGGGAAAAAAACCGGTGCACGATGCGGGCGGTATCGTGGAGCACCGCCTTCTGCATCTGAGTCTGGAGCGGTCCGTCACGGAGTCCTAGTCGCCTCAGATGACCTGAGAGGCTGACTGGGATTAGCCCGTTTGCAGAAACGACCACAAGAATAATTTTGGTCGGCAGACCACCCCACATTTCGGTCACCTCGTGAGCCAGGCCCAGATATTTTGTTTTCTTATCTGTTTCGGCTTTCTAGAGGTTCTCGTCATACGGAATGGTAATGTCGACCAAAAATATCCTTGACTGTGCCCAGTCCATCAGCACAATATCAGGCTTATTCGCAAGAATAGTCCTGTCTGTGATGATGGTTCGGTCCCAATGAAACCTGGCGCGGTCATTTTCGAGCACGGCTTCCGGCATGTACTTATAATAAGGCAGTTTTCGATCCACGAGATCGTATTTCAAACGTAGTAGGTATGTAAGTGAAGTATAATATTAAGCTTTTAACTTTTAATTCCTTTTATGTCGGTTCAATATTGAAAAACTCATTACATGCAGTTGTTTGCATTTTTGTATAAACGATGTGAACGGATAGCATTGGAACTCAGGTCCTGCGGCATAGAATACTGGTACTCTGAACGCGTGGATTGAATAATAAGTACAGGAATCTCGATAACTCAATTTCAAGGAAATGCTAAAAATTAAGAGTTAATGAGTTTTCATCTTAACAAAAATTTCATTTAAGGATTTAATTTTTAAGGATTAAATTATATTATTCGGATTGTAGAGATATTGTTTGCAGTTAAATAAAAGTTCCACTTAATCCGAAATCCGTATTGAGCTGCCACGTCTTCTTTTTCATGGCTCTTTTTACCGCATGTAAATCCATGCATCCATACATAACGTAGAGTTAAAGTCGTTAGTTTCCGTCCTGCTATTAAAAGCCACGAAAGTCAAAGAGGGTCCGGATATATATCGTGTGAATGTAAAGGTACACGCGGTAAAATCAGCGTATGAGGATGCTAAAGTAAACTTATCAAGTTGGATCAAGGCGGGTGTTCCCAGCTCTTATTGGATCGTATAAGTAAACGCAAGTAACGCATGTATAGACAAAAACTTTTCTAAATTTTGGGAATATACTTCAAAATAATGCAATACAAGGGTTGGAGTTTCCATTTGCCTGGATGTAGAAAGCGATAAAAAACAGATAGCTAATAATTTTAAGCAGAAGTTTTTTAATAAGTGACTGCTATTCCAGTGGTGATCCTTCTACGATAGAATCTCTTGATGTGCCGGTTTTATCTTATACTCATATTGACAAGTGCATGGTGTGCAATGCCCCTAAGAAGATGCATCTTGGTAAAGCGTGTGGTCATGACCACATTTCTGTTGAACATTTACGTAACGTTGAACCCTGGGTTATGGTGTTTCTTTCGGTTTTTATTAACGCCTGCTTAAAACATTCACGTATGCCTCCTGATTAATAAAATGCGTAGTTAGCCATATTGTCAAAAGTAAGACCGTAAGCGATACGATTAGTTCCAAATATAGGCATATCTCAATCGCTACAACCTGAGCGAAACTATTTGAGTCTATTATTCTGAATATTTTAACCAAATTTATTTCAATATGTGACACCCAGTTTGGTTTTAAAAAGGAGTTGACAATTTTTTCCTTGAAACAAATAGTAACGTATTACGTGTCACGGAAAACAAAAGTATACGCCTATTTTTTGGACTTGAGTTGCGCCTTCGATAGGGTAAATTATAGCATCCTGTGGGATAAGTTAAAATTGATAGGTCCTCCACCCGACATAAATGGCATGTTATATTATGTTATGGCATGCTATAATACGCATGTTAATGTAGTGAACTGGGACGGTTCTCGTTCGGTCGAGTTTGTATTGAATTGTGGGGTTAGGCAGAGTGGGCTGACTTCTACTCTGCTGTTTAACATTTATGTTAATGCTCTAGTTGAGGAGCTCAATGAAGCGAGTATTGGCTGTCATACAGGTGGAAAATGTGTAAATAACCTTAGTAACGCAGACGATCGATTACGACAAATCTGTGGCAATGGTGTTTGGACCGCATAATAAAGATGTTCGTCTACCGTTATACCAGAACAAAAATTTAAAATTAGTGACGAGCTTTCGATATTTAGAACATATCGTATCGAGTGACATGTGGGATGAACAGGACGTGGACAGAGAAAGAAGATCCCTTTCCGTTCGTGCAAATATGATTGGCAGGAAATTTAACTAATGCAAGCGTAATGCTAAAATACTACTATTTAAAACCTTTTGTCAATCGCTTTACACGCCGTATCTCTGGACTACCTACACATTTAAACATAACACAGACCTATAAATATTCTTATAATTTTTCATACCTTTAAATCACAGCGATAATGATTTTCTTTAATAATCGTAGTTGTACCTTGGTTTAGCATTCTTCATTTAATTATGTTTATCCTCTTCTGGACCTCTCTGGAACATTGGAGTACGCTGGAACTGGTGGCGGCGATTGATTTCGTTGTTACGTGGCTCCAGTTCGTCCAGACAGCCTCATACGGATTTCCTAAATGCATCTTCTTTTTTTCTGTAGCTCCGAAATAATGCAATGAATCGCTCAGCCAGTAGTTTCTTTAATTAATTTTCTTCTTCGTAATAAGTAGAGGCCGATGTCATAATTTTGCCACTTTCATAGTACATCGTAGGTTGAATAATATGTTGTGAACATCCTTGTTTTATATCTCCTCTCTATAATATTCTTCTTTTAAATTCTTAATTTTATAATATTATTCATTTTTTTTATTATAATATTTTATTATTTTCTGAGCCGTGGGCGCTGCGTGAGTTTCGTGCAGAATCGGGTTGTTTTCCTGTTCTTCAGATGTTTTTCTTAAAATATAATTATATTAATTGGGTTATCTTTTAAATTAGTTTGTTTAATAGTGCCTATCTGTTGAAAATGCAAATAGAGTAGAGTTCAATTAAAAAGCAAAGTAATAACCTATCTATGGCCCACGGCTGAGGATAGGCATTCTTATATTGCGGAGAGGGTTCTCTTGGGTCGAAGAAGAGTCCATCGCGCCTTTGACGTGCTATTCTGATGCATTTGTTCTCTTCACTTAAATTTGTATGTTATTAATTTATATTATTACTTGATAAGAAAATTCTTAAAATTAGACAAAGTCCTTATTTTATGATAGACGTCTTTTTTATTTCGTCTACAAATAGCGCTTATGAAATTTCATTTTGGACATACATAAATCGAATAGAATAGAATTTAATTAGACGTAGAGCTAGATTTGCCATTTACCGACAGGTGTTAACTGTTCACTGTGTATCTACTTTATACTCTTTTTAATATAGAAGATATCCTGAGTAACTGTCTCATCTATCAACGCACAGTCCAAACCGCTAGACGAAGAAATCTGAAATTTGGACAGTGGATACCTTTTATGACGTAGACATCCACTAAAAAGGGTTTAGAAAATTCGACCCCAAAGAGCACCCTCTTTGGTGTAATAGTGTAATAGTGTGTTACAGTTTGTATGAAAGTTATTATTTTACGGGGTTTGCGATGTTCAATTTTGAATGGCAAAAATATTTAATGACTTAAAACAATATAATTTACGCTTACGGTTTTAAAACAAGTGCAAATTTTGGCGTAGGAGCGTGAAATTGGGAGAATAACTTCCTTTTATTACAAAGGCAACCACTAAGAAAGGATATTGGAAAATTTAAATCCTTAAAGGTGAAATATGGCGCTCCAGTCTTTAAGAAACTTTTTACAGGGCGATTTTATATTTGTATGGAAAAATTATTAAATGATTTTTGTAACTTAAACACTAGTACGCATACTTTTGAATTAAATACGTTCTTTTTATTTTCCGAAATCTTACTTTACAGTATTAAGGCGACCGTACAAAGTTTTCGTGAAAAATGGTTTTGATTGCATGGTGATGGTGAAATTCTTAAAATGAAATTATGATATTTCTGAATAATACACATTATAGAAATTTACAAAAATCTGCCTATTTACCCCTTATGGGTGGAGAATTGTCATACAAAACAGTGAAGTTGTCTATTTCTCATTGTTATAGGTTAGTATTATTGCAATTTGCAACTAGATGGCGTTAGCGGTAAATTTATAGATTTTACCACCACAGATTTTGTTACATTAAAATGTTTTAAATATAATCTTCCTACATTTTAAGTATTCCTATATTTGAATATTTAAGTGTTAAGTGTTTTGAGCGCCGAATACTTTAATTTTTTTTTCTTAGTTTTTCTAACATACAAGGCAATCAATGGGGGAGGCTTATGTTCAGCAGTGGACTGTAATAGGCTTTAACGGTAGTGTTAGCCTTCTTTCGGGAACTCGTGCATTCTGGTCTCTCGCCAAGGCTGTACAAGGGAACTTCTGTCAGCCATCTCTTCCATGTATGCACAGGAGGACGACTCACTGGCCCTTGGAAAGGAGAAAGCCGATTTTAGGCTCTTTTTGTGCAAACTTGACTCATGATGACAGGCAACACACCGCCGATGATCCCGCGGTGTGAGTACTCCATGTTGGATGTGCGGCTTACACAGCGCTCTGTTCGCAAAGCACTCCTCGTCCTGGAAGTCAAATGGGCCTAATGGAGTCCCTGTTGTGCTGAAGACGTGTGCTCCCAGTTGTCATGTCATAATGCGTCTTTTCCGATACTTCTATTCTAGGCGTAGTCCACTCATAGACGACAGCTTTAGTGCATTCGATCCTAAAAAGCGACCGCTCTGACCTACTACAGACTTATCGCCATCACCTCCTAGATCTCCAAAATAATGGAAGCCATTATAAACTGCTTAAAAAATTATACATGTAAGTAGTACATACATCTAATAGTATTATAGAACTTAGTAAAAATTGCGTTAGTAGCGTTGTGATTGGTTAAAAGGCTCGGTCTTTTTCGTTTGCAGTGCACTTGCGTGGAATTTATGACTGCACAATTGTTGAATACTCGTATTATCATGTAGGATTGCCATGGTAATTTTCATTTCATAGAGCATTTATTCATTTTGACTCGGTCGGTGTACGCGGAGCACGCGCCTCTTATTAAAATATGGTCTTAAATAGTTATTCGGAAGATCATATGCTAAATATACAGAACATTCGGTGGCATTGTATACATTCAACCATATTTGCGGTTTACGGCCACCATTGTGAAGAAGATTACGAGGATTCCAACAGATAACCTCCGGCCTGAGGCGTCTTCAGGATCGCACCGCTTTGCCGTAGAAAGCAGGTAAGCCCACTTGATATTTCGAGGGATATAATGTCTGAACTGCCAAGCGAGCAAAGCCGGGAATAACCTTGCTCACCACTGAATTAGCTGTCGAAGGCATGCAGTAGCGTAAATGACCCATTTCAAGTGGGGTCGTTTTTTGCTTTGCAAAGTTTTATAACGGTTTCAATAATTAGCAAAATTCAACATTTTAATACGGTACTGTTTTGTTTATTATATATTAAGTATTTTTAGGCAGATAATCAATTATTTTTAAATATATTTATTTAAAAATCTGCCTAAAAATCCTTGCTCGGTTAACTATTTGTTTCAGTTGTAGTTGCTGTTGTTGTTAACGTTAATGGATTGAAAATATTGTTAAACATTACATTTTTCTTAATTATATATTTTTAGTAATTAATCATAATAAAATCGTAATCCGTAAAAATAACTCCAGAACTCCAGACAGATCGTGTTTAAGAAATAATAATTATTCTGAAAATAAAACGTCCTGGCAGGTTTATTTAAGTAACTTAAAATTAAAAAACATTTAATCATTCACGTCGCGTCACTCCATATTATGAAACGTTTGAGTGCATGCAATGTCTTCGGCCTCGGGCTAAGCCCACGCAAGCCTTTATGGCAGATTTGCTATCGGATCGCATTCAGGACGTACGTCCATTCAATGGTGTTGGAACAGACTTTTTCAGTCCATTCTATATTAAATCTAGCACATTGCGGGACGCCAAGATACAAAAATGTTATTTATGCGTATATATGTTTTTGTATGCTTATCTTCTAAGGCCGTGCACTTTGAAGTATTTACATGATTTGAATCTCGAAGAGGACTCCCTAGCTTAGTCAGGTCGGATTGTGGTACAAATTTTACGGGTACTGAAAAATACTTAAAAGAGTTATACATCTTGTTACGAGACAAACAGTCGGAGATAGAGTGGAGTTTGACTAAAGAGAACATTAGGTGGTTTTCAACCCTCCTACAGCCACCAATCACGGCGGACCTTTTAAAGCAGCTGTTAAGTCTGCAAAGACGCATGCTAGGCGTGTACTAGGTACATCTCGACTTACGTTTGAAGAGTTGACAACTTTCTTTCTTAAGGTTGAAGCTATCATGAACACGCGGCCCTAAGCACGGACTCCACGGATTTAGAGGTACTATTGGTACTATTGGTTAGACCAGTTTCTAAGTTATGTCGGTTACCTTTGGTGAGTGTAAGCAAGGGGGACCTTGCTTAGGGGGTGGGATGTTCGGGCATTATGGTTACTTCTGATTATCGGTGGGCTCTGCACTGCAGCTACATTTGCCATTCTGATTTCAGCGGTCGGTTCCATTGACTGCGTCTCGGTCGGTGTACGCTTAGTACGCGCCTCTTATTAAAATATAGACTCAATCATTATTCGGAAGATTATATGCTAAATATACAGAAGATTCGGTGGCATTGTGTATATCAAGCATATTTGCTGTTTACGGCCACCATTTTGAAGAAGATTACGAGGATTGCAGCAGATAACCTCCGGATGGAGGCGTCTTCAGGATCACAACGCTTCGCCAAAATAAGCAGGTAAACCCACTTGACATTTCGAGGGACTATGATGCCTGAACCGCCAAGCGGGCAAAACCGTGAGAACCGCCAAGCGGGCAAAACCGTGACCTTGCTCACCACTGAATTGGCTGTCGATGGCATGTGAAGAGATATCATTTTGAGGAATTAACAAATTATTATTAGATATTATTTATAATTACTACGTATCTTTATTAGGGAACAAAATTTAAATATTTTTTTTTATAGAATAAGGGTGACAAACAAGCACACAGTCCACCTGATGGTAAGTGGTTGCTGTGACCCATAGACATCTACATCTATCTTCGTTTGCGAATTTAAATGCAGATGCGTTGTCAGCCGTGAGGACCAAGATAGAATGCCTCTTTTCCAGTAAAAAGGGTATCCGGTTCTCTACACTCACCATACGAAACACAGCAGCATTAAGCTGCTATTTTACGCTGGTATTCTGTGAGAGCGTGGTCCTTCCCCGGTCGAGTCGACCCATTCGTGCTACAACTATACTATTAATATAGCTGCAGCATGGCTCTACCACGTAAAACCTCCCTAAGTCGATTACTACTCATAATATGTTATGGATCTCAATCCGACCTCGTTTAGAAAGGATTAACTTTCATCCAATTATTGTGCCATTATAATTTACAACTATTTAAAAGTTTACGAATCTGCATTTCTGTATTTCAATAATAAAAAGTTACTGATATTATAAGTAGACTCAAAATTGAAATATCCATATTATTTGGTTGCTTTTTTATACATATAAGGGTGACAAACGATGTGTGTCACCTTTTTTAGTCACCATAACACTTATAAAAAATCGCAGAATCCACTTATAATTCATCCGATGGTAAGTAGATACTGCGGCTCATAGACACAAACATATTTAGTCACTGTTATTCCATTGCAGCCACAGCAAAATCTGATTGCAAATTAAACTTTAACAAGACCAAGTCATGCTTGTCATTGCGTACAGCGCTGAAATGTGGACTCTGATAAAATTTCTGATCTAGTATTTCAAGTAGCTCAACGATAGATGGAGAAAATTTTTTTGGAACTTCTTTAAAGAACAAGATACTAGGAAATCTCTCAAACAACCATGGTGACCGATGGAACCCAAAGGTTCTACAAGTTGAAATGGCAGTGGGTTGGCCTCATTTGGTCTTCTGACTAATGGCCATTGGAGCAGAAAACCTTTATGTAAGCGCAGTATGGACCTATCTCTCCCTCACTCAATTATCAAAAAAAATCTGTGTCTAACTGTAGAAAGGATAAAGTGAAATAAGTATTCTAGCATATTCTTCTAGTATTTGCTTACAAAGAACAAGTCTTTTACAAAGAAATTTAAAAACCTATTTTATACAAATCGAATTCTAGGTTTCTGGAAAGCTCTTTAGTTCAAAGTTACACGTCGCCGATAATAATATTTGGTCACTATTTAAATTTAAAGGGATTGCTTTCTCTGAAAATAAAAAGGACATTTTATACAAACTCAGTTGGACCGCTTTATATATTCATTACGGTAAGGATTGGTCCTGGTAAAACGCTAAAACCCTCTATTCCATTTGTATTCATGTAGCATTTCGTTTAATGTAGGTACCCTTGTCCACGCAAACATCAGTGCAGTAAAGGAAACATGCTCTTGATTGATCACATTAAGAAGCATTTCAATTTATTTATATGTTTATAAAACTTTACAAGCCACACTACTACTATATCGTTGAGGCGTATTAACTAGATAAATTGCACATTGATTATCTATTATAGACGCAATAACTTTAACGGAAATCCACCACAGATCTGCAGTTTTCTTAATATCAATAGTTTTAAACTATTTTACAATATCTTTTAATGATACTTTATGAAATGTAAATGTCTTTGTACACGCATTTACATTTTGTTTAAGTAATGATTCGGTGACGGCAGGAGAGGAATTCAGTGACTTAGTGTTTAAGATCGGAATATCAGTAAAATATTTCTCAAAAACCATTGCAACGTCCTGATCTGATTCTGTTAATTTGTTGTTAAAACTTAACTGGTAGTTTCAATTGCACTATTAATTATACTTCATGTCATTTTAATTTTATTAGAAGCCGTCTTAATTTTGTTGCTCAAATGCAAAGACTTGGCTGTGGAGCACACTCATTTAAATAATTTTTACATATTCCCTAAATTCGACGCTAGGATTATATGACCTTTCATGGTAAAGATTATATAACCTTTGTCTGCTCTTATGGACTCCTACTATCGCCCATTCATTAAATGCCTTCCGACTATTCAAGGAGAATGTTTTAGAAGTAAAAGTATTATCAAATTAATTGCAAATAAGCTTAAACAATGTTCCATACAAAAAAAAATTGGATTATTTTGATAGGAAAGTGATGGAAGTTTCTTCACTATGTTACTTCCAAACTTCTCCAAGCGACGTTCATTTACTTGTCTCCACATATTACAACTGATTTATTCTGTTTATTAAGCAACAACAACTTCCTCCATAATTTTTTCAAAGGTATCGTATATGGGGTATTTAGACGCTCACAACAATGAGGTGCTCAAACTCAACACATGCCATTTCTACAGTTCGCTCGATAGAGAGGCTCACAATATCTTTACATTCTTTACATGATAATAGTTTACTAGCTAATTTTAAGGCCACCTCTTAAAACCGTTCTCTATTGAAATAACTGACCACCTGGTGATTACTGAAGTTAAACATTAAGTTTTAAAAATGTTCAGTAATACATAAAATATGAATATTGTTGTTATTTAAGAACAATTCAATTTCTAGCTCTTTGCCTATCATGCCTTGTATATTTTAAACAATTTTTATTATCACTCTTTGGAATCATAATAAAATTGATACAATTAAGATTTGTAAGTTACATTCTAAATTATTTAAATTATTATAACTGCTAGAGATTACCTCTATTGTCTCATTTTCTAATTTAAATTACTTGGAACTGATTCCAAATTACATATTAAGTCATTATACTGCTCAATAGAACAGATGTCTGTGTAGCCAAATCCTTGGCTGAGAACCCCACCTTTGATCTTGTCTCATAGGATTGTTCGCGGACACTTTAGTAAGATCTCATATTTTAGACATTACGGTAATAGCAGTTACAAAATTTGTGCCGCCAGCCCTCCTACCTAAATTATATATTTAATGTTCATAGCAATTTGGGTCAGTGTTTTCAAGCATTTTCACGAAATAACTTGGTAAAAAATTGTGAAAAATTAAAGGGATTTAATACTTTACTTCCTATATCTATTCATAATTATAAATAAAATTGAAGTCTCTGTCTGTCGAAATAACTGCATTTTATTAAGCTGCGGTGGTTATTTGCATGCCATTTAGATATAAAAAACCATTTGTAAAATTAAAATTTTTGTCTGTCTGTCTGTCTCTCTGTCAGTCTATCTGTATGGCCTAGCTATTCTTCGGAAGGGCCGAAACGATAGTAATTAAACTTAACGAACTAAAAGAGAGCAACGCCAGAAGTGATATAGGCTATAGTTTATCCGAAAAAAATGAAGACTTTTTGAGAAATCGTAAAATTGATAAAAGAAATGGTCTTTCATGAAAATAATAAATGTTATGGAACATGACAATACATAACCCATAATATATTGAAAACGGTTCTTATTTTAAAACGCAAAAGTTAACATACAAAAATAATTCTAAGTTTATTAAACAATAATTAAACGAAATTTTTTTTAAATAAATTAAAACTAATAGCAGAATAATACTCAAACCTCAAAGTTATTGAGAAAAACAGTACAGCTAGTCAATCAGCTTTTATCGTCAGACTCTTCGAGTCTGCTTGAACACGTACACGTAACATTGTACACTTTACCTCTAGATGTCTAACAGTAGGAAAAGTTCCCGATGGTTGAGAATTGCCTAGCTAGGAAAAACAATTTTGCGTTTTCATAGTTAAAGTTTCAGAAACAAATATTGATCGTTTATCTACTGGCAATTTAACTTGTGACGTATTTAGTTTATTTTCCTTAGAGACATTTTTGTTCAGGTTTTTAACAGCTGACAAAATTTGCTCCTTGACCATGACACTTCCCAATTCAACAACAATTGGTTTAGTGGTCACTTCTTTGTTGGGATTAGTTCTGTAGATGTCCTTCATGTCAGATCCGCCAAAGGCGAACGGCAGTCTTGTATGGGAATTTCGTACAGCTAATAAAATTTCGTGTTTTGGGATATTTTTTGTTTTAATTGGTAGTTAGTAGTATAGACAAGCCCTTCGTATATTCTTAGATTTTAAAAACTTGGGACGTAAAAGTTATGACCAGTTTTATTTTTTAAGGTTATGTACTAGTGTACCAATGTAGATTGTTACACATAGGCACATACACATTGTTTTGGTGAATGTTCTAGATTGCTCGTCGCTATCTTTGTAGTGTTTACTTACCATTAAGTAGGTAGATTGAGATGAGGATCGTACCTACTCAGCGGGATGCATTAGGAGATACATATATCCAGCAGCGGATTGCAACAGTTTGATAATGATGAAGTTCTTATGGGGTTTTGAGTGTAGGTAAATAAAACAATACTTTTTTGTACTTGTAGTCACAAACCACAATCCAAAACAAAGCAATGAACTGAAATGAACTGAAAGACATATTTTCTTTACCTGTCAATAAATAATTGAAATATGAACAAAAAAATATTGATGACGGAAATCATTCCTATAATTAAATCGTTAGCCATTATGATTTTATGCAACAATTATGCGTTCTTAGGTATAATATATATGTTCAATTATAATTAAACACATATTAATTAATTACACACACACACACACATATATATACGTTATAGCGTTATTTCTATTTCTAAATAATTAATTATTATTTCGATATTTGTGTTATTTTACATATGACAACTTCTAAAAACATAACTGCGTTTAGTTTACGATTGTATTACGTTTATTTATTAAAATCTTTTATTTATATTATTAATTAATCCTTAGTTCTAAAAATATTACACTAACATGAAATAAATGGCTTAGTTGCCTCTATATATGGTACAAATTCTATAACAGAACAACAAAAAGTATGCGGTACAAAATCTGCCGTTCATCTTTAAAATAATTTCACTCCAATCAGCTTTTGACTTAATTTTGTCCGTTGTTTTTGGGACATTGCGAAATTCGAGTCCAGTAGCTTTAGCTTTACGTTCAAGGAACTCAATTTTATCTTCTAATGAGGCAATAAGTTTTTGATCTTTCAGTTTTTGCTTTTCATACTGCTTCATTTTAACAAGCATATTATCGTACTTCTCCAACTGAAATTTGAGACTTTCTAAATTGATTTCATGCTGTTTTTCCAACTCCTCGAACTGCTTCTCTACTGTTTCAGATAAAGTCTTAAACTGTGCTTTCATCTCTGCTTTAAAATCTGCTAGGTCACTTGGACTTACTCGGATGGTTATGTTCACATGGTCTTTTTCTGATTTATCACTGTTGATTGTTGTGTATTGTCAACCGAAGATCCAAAAATTTTGGTGTAGGTGGTGTTGGAGTACGCTTTGATTTCGGCATTATTGGCACAAAGCATCTCAAAACCTATCGTTGAACTAGCTTAATCAGGAGCTGATAAGGTTTTAAGAATTCTCTTACCAGCTATTTAAAATGCTTTCAAAGATGTCTGTCTGTCTTTGTTTTTTCTGTCTATATGTGTTTAAGTTTATTTATATTATTTTATAGTACATCGAAATTTTAAAATAAACCCGAAAATCAAAATATAATAATAAATGCAAAAATAAATGTCGAACACCATGTAATTTTTTTACTTTTTACGTTGAATACAATACAATACAATATAAATACATTTGTTTTTAAAAGATATATAAATAAAATTTATTTATTTGCAATACTACTTGTATAAATTCAAAAAATATTATTTTCATTTTCCAACAAAAATAATACGTAAGAAGCCATCGGAATATTTTAATAATCATGAAGCACCTCATGGTAGGACCTCAGATTTAGACAAGATAAAAATTCAAATTATAAGCAATATTTTCATCTTCAACCAACTTATTTTTCGATGAAATAACGAACCAGGTGACTAAAATATTAAAAACAATTAAAATATAAACATATTTTTACACGAAACGCTAACTTCATCTGCAAATCTGTACATCCTGCTAATACAAGTATAATAAAAATAATCTTTATTTGCAATTATATGGTTGTACGATAATATTTAAGTGTAATAAGTTCTACATAGCGAACTGCAAAATAAATATTACAATAATTAATAATTAACTTTGCAATTAGCACCAAATTTTAAATATTAAATTTATTTATAAAAGTCAAACTCTAATCCCACAGACTGGTGATGGGGAGCAAACAGTGCGTGAGGATTTCGGCTTTACAATCGCTCGCCTGCCCAGCATAGTAAGTATCGGCAGTAGCGTTCATGAAACTCCTATATCCATAGCAGATTGAAAAATCAGCCTAGTGCATGACATGCACAATAATATGACTGTGATATGTGTGTTCCGTGCCACCAACCCTCCTCACTCAATTTTGAAGGATCAATTCGGAGAAAAATAATAATAAAAAACACAATAATAGACATTGCTAAAATACTATACTTCAAAGAGCTTTTAATTGATACTTAAACAATGATCTCAAAAATTTATGTAATAATTTTTATCTAATTAATACTTATTCTAGCGCTCAATTTGCCCATAGAATGGCAAGACTTTGCTAATAGTTTAGGCTAATTATAAATGGATTAATTAATTTTTTATGTCGATTTTCTAAAAGAAAGGAGCAATTTCATAGTTAAAGCCTGATATTTATCTGAATAGTTTAGGAAAATATTACCTTTTCAGTACAAACATGGAAAAATCAAATATTCGAATCGTATTAGATTTTGAATCCTGATATTTCAACTACATACCAGTACGTGTATAGATCTGGAGCTGTAAATAACAAA